>OY747722.1:31930000-33172500 GCA_963556495.2 Valencia hispanica | reverse complement strand
CTTTTTAGTACAGTTGCCAAACTTAAACAGACTCATAGCTCTTTTAAGCCATCCATTCCCCCAGCTCTCAGCAGTAATAACTTTATGAAATGCTTTATAAATAAAACCGATTCTATTAAAAAGAAAATGATTGTTACCCTCTTAAACATTATTACTTCTTCCCCAGTAAAATAACTATAGAATCTGATCTAAGTTTGGACTGCTTTGATTTGGCTGAGCTATCAAACATTTTAGCTCCATCTAAAATTTCAACCTATATGTTGGACCCAGTCCCAACCAAATTATTTTCAGAACTGTTGCCTTTGATAACTGCCCCCATTTTAGATATGATTAATCTATCCTTAGTAAAGCAATATGATTTTAAGTAGGTATAATTAAACCTTTACTTCTCTTGATCAGACATATTTTATAAATTACAGACCTCCGGTAATAAAGTGAAGGACCTCTGTGTTATTTTGGACCAGGATATGTCATTTAAATCCCATAGTAAACAGGCTTCTAGAATTGCCTTCTTTCCCCTCTGGAATATTGCCCAAATTAGGAAAACATCCAGTCCAGGAGTGACACTGAAAAACCAGTCCATGGATGTTGCATGTGTTGCTTCCAGGCTGGACTACTGTTTACTATCAGGAAGTCCACAAAATAAATGATGATAAAAGCCTTCAGTTGATCCAAAGTGTTGCAACAAGAATTCTGACAAAAATTAACAGGAAAGATCTTATTTCTTCTCCTTTAGCTTCCTTTCATAGACTGTTAATACAGAATAGATCCTCCTTCTTACATATAAAGCCCTTAATAATCAAGCTCCATCATACATCAGAGATCTAATTGTTCCATATGTTCCTAACAGAGCACTTTGCTCTCAGACTGCAGGTTTACTTGTAGTTCCTTTCTAAAAGTAGAATGGGAGGCAGATCTTTTAGTTATCAGGCTCCTCTCCTGTGGAACCAGCTCCCAGCTTTAGTCCGTGAGGCAGACACTCTGTTTACTTTTAAGGCCAGGCTTAAAACTTTCCTTTTTGATAAAGCTTATAGTTAGAGTGGCTTAGGTCATCCTGAGCTATCTCTGTAGTTATGCTGCTATAGGCTTAGACTGCTGCAGGACAAACTCACCACTTCTCCTTGCTCTACTACTTTCTTCTCTCCAATTTTGCAATATTCGCTGCTATTTCAGCTTTTACCTTAATATTGTCTCTGTTTTTCACTCTTTATAAAAGCTACATCTGGTCTGGCGTTCTGTTTAGCTGTGACACCTTCAGAGAGGGGGGAGGAGCATCAGGTGACCTACTACTGCCAACAACTAATCCTATAGATGATAAAATTGGCCCTATCTTTCAGTGTTTAACCCTGGCTCTTTTCTACACATAGCTATTGGCTGAGCTTTTGTTGTGACTGACTGTATATGCTCTATTTCATCTTATAGCCTTTAAAACCGTCTCAGAGCTTATCTGCTGTACTGGGTTTCTATTTTAGATGAAGCCGCTTAAAGGAGCTAATACTGACTTTAACTTTTTATTTCTCTCTAATGTAGAAAGTAATCCTGAATCAGTTCTTTGGTTAACTTCTTGTGTCTCTGTCTCTGCTTTCTCAAACTCCCAGTCAGTTATGGCAGATGGCCGCTCGTACTGAGCCAGGTTCTGGTTCTGGTTCTGGTTCTGCTGGAGATTTCTTCCTTTTGAAGGGGAGTTTTTCCTCTCCACTGTCGCTACATGCTTGCTCAGTATGAAGGACAGAGATGGGTAGGGTTGCCAAAAATTGTACTCGGGTAAGAGTAGTATGGAGCTAAATCAGGGCCATAATGTTTGTGTATTTCAAAGAAATATTTGAAATTGAAAATATATAAGCTGAAAATGAAAGTCTAGTTTTCATTGTGAATTTTGAAAAACAAAATTGGATTCAAAATCAAATGTTATGTATTGAATGTTTATTATTTGAAATTTCAATGGTATTTTTATTTTCTACTTTTCTGAATAAATTTTAATTCAAATTTTCAGTATTGTATTTTTTTTTCAAGTTTGAGAATTTTTTTCCCTTCAGTTTCAGATTATATTTTTTCAGATTCGGATCTTTCTAATTAAGGTAAAAAAAAGTTCTATACAGTTTCAGATTTTTCTTCCAACTTCAGGTCCTTTTTCTACACTTTCAGATTTCTGTTCTTCAGTTTCAAACTTTTGGCCTTGATGTGGCGTGGTGGGCGGGGCTACACAGAGAGGGGAGTGGAATCATGAGTGGCAACGGAGTGCAGGAGGCTGAAGACTTTCCCTCTACCATGTTGCAACATAGATGCACATTTTCACACTTACCAAAATATGTATACAAATTTTAAATAAATTTCTTTCCACAAGTACTAAAACTTAAGCCTCGTTTCCACTGAGCAGAATGCTGCGGTCCGGTCCGCTATTGCGTGATTCTAGCTTTTCATTGGAGTGTTTCCACTGCTTACTGAACTCTCCTTGAGTAGGCGGGGTTTACCCTGAATACTTGCGTGGCGTCATACTGGAGGGATGAGGAAGTGGGTGACAGAAGAAGAGGAGGAAGAAACAACAACAATGGAGTTCATCCAGTAGCTTTTTGTTTTTTTCTTTACACAAATACGACCGTTGTGTTTAATAAAAGACTCCATGCAGAACAGAGGACCGGTGTGTGTGCCGGGGTGACGTTTAAACTTCCTGCAGTGTTTGAGTTCACCCAATCAAAGGACTGTGTTATGTGACGTCAGTAGCTCCTCCCTAACCGTATCGGACCATTGTCCTGTGGACCTACACCTGAAGGAGGACCATTAATGGACCGGTACAGGCCTGCTGTTTGGGCTGCTTTTACAATGGAAACAGACAAAAAGGCGGACCGGACCAGACTGCTCATGTGGAAACGAGGCATAATTTGCATCAATTTCAACATTACAAGAGTCCAATTGTTTAATTTTCTAATCGAACTGAACTTCCACATCTCTTCTGTTGACCAAACTTGTTATAGCTTTCACCCTTCATCTAACCTGGCGTTTTTAAAAGCCTATGTTTTTGAAAATATAGGAAGGTCCATTAACCAAAGCAATGTAGAAACATATTTAGAACTTGAACACGTCTGGCTGCTGGTCGCGGCGGCTGGGTGGCGTTTCTGGGCCGGATCAGTCCTTTTTTGCACTGGACTTGGCTCCTGGGTCTTGGTCTTTGTGTGGGGCGCTGGGGTTGGGCATTTGGCCGGGATTGGTCGGACTTGCGGGTGGACTGGCCGGGTGGCGGGCGTGCAGGGCAGGTGGGTGGGGCGCTGGGTTTGGTCTCCTGCCGGGCCGTTGAGCAACAGTGGTCGCACCACAAAGAATGAGGCTGGTGGATGTCGGCCTGGTGGGTCGGCCGCCCGGCTCATCGGTTTGCTCCTGGTCTGGGCAGGTACGTCGACGTGGTTCGGGCTACGGGGGCCTCCGGTGTGAGGGTGGCGCTGGGGGCCTCCTTTGCTGGCGGGGAGGCTGCTGCTGTGTGGCAACAGGTGCTCTCCCCCTACGAGGGCACTTGGACGGGGGGGAGGGGGGGGCGGGAGGGGGGGGGCGAACTCAACCTGGGTGTCTAGTGTCTTTTGTGTTTTGAGAGTAGAGCGAATGTCAGGGTGGGTTTAGTTCCCCTTCTGGGATGGGGCTGGGGGGACTGCCTTGGGGTCCGTGGGGCTTTGTGGTGCTGTGGCCGTGGGCCCCGGGTCGGACGTGCCATGGCCTCCCTCCCCTGGTGGATCCCGGTGAACAGCGGTCCCTATTGGGGTGAGTGGGGGAGCTGGCTCCCTGGGAAGACATATTGTCTCCCAGTCCTTCCCTCCCCATCCCTGGACACCTTTGTCCACCCGCTCCATCACTTTACCACTCATATAGGGTCTTGGGGCATGGGCACATCACTGGGGTGCGAGGAGGGGCTTCCCTCCTCGCTGTCCCGTGGTGTCCTGGGTCCCAATTTTAATATACAACTTAGACACTCCCACTTATAACATTTTCACACGACACATATGTAGGGACTTTGGGGTGGGCACACTTTTCGGCATCCAGAGGGGGAGCGGTACAATCAGCTTCACCTCTGGTGCCGGTGCCCACTGTTAAACCACATATAGACACTGAGGGCTCAGGGTGGGGGTTGGGGGATGTGTGGCTGCCTCCCCCACATCCCACCCCTCTGTTTTAAATGCACATTATAACAACACGCATCAACACCATACTCGAGCGGGAGGATGGAGGCTAGGGGTCTTTTCCCACCCCTGTTCGCTACGGGCCATCAGGGGTTGGGGTCCGGAGGAGGACAGGCGGTCTGGTCGGGGTCCTGGGCTGTCGGGCTGCTTTGCCACTGTGGGGCCCTTGGCGGTTTGCTTGTCTCCATCCTAGAAGGTAGGGGGTCCACCTCCCGGGTCCGGGGGCTGGTGGCTCTACTGGGGCATCAGTACCTGGACCTGGGAGCATAAAGTGTGCATGGGGTGTGTGAGTGAGGGTACAGCGTCATTTTTTTGGGTGTCTTGGTGAGTCAGTGAGAATGTATGTGTTTAAGAGGGAGGGAACGTATGACTGTGTCTGTATGTCTTTGTCTACCTGTCAGGTTGGATCTTGGTCTGCCCCCTCGCCTGGCGCACCTCAGGCCTTACACTTAATGGGGGGCCTATTTCCCCTCCGTCACTCCCCGCCGGTGACGGGGGCCCCTGCCTGCCGGTGCGCCGGTGGTCAATCCGGTTCGGACCTGGTGCGTGCCTGGCCGGGCCTGGGGGGGCCGGTGTGTCGGTCGGCCGATGCGCTGGGCCGATATCTTCCTTTGGTTGGTTGGGGCACCTCTTTTAGAGATGCCAGGTTTGGGATTGTTGGGTGGTGCCTGCTCGGTGGCTCGGCGGGATGCGGATCCGGCGTCTCTGCTCGTTTGATCACCTGTTCTGTGCGCACCGTGCGTGGCCGGTTCATTGGCGGGATGGATCGGCCCTGGCCCTCGTTTGAAGCCTGGTCTCGGCGCCCTGCGTTGCGCAGGATCAGGACCCGGGAGCTGGCACAACTTGGCGTCCAGATGCTGACTGAGCCCGGCCTGGGGATGCTGTCCGTCCCCTGCGGCTATTGGTGGGACGCTGGGATGTTGGCGGTGGGGATTGGCCTAGGGCGGAGGCGTCGCGTGGCGGCCGGTGGCCGGCCGCGGCCCCTGCAGTGCCGGGGGCCCCTCGTCGGCCGGTCCCTTGTCGGGTCCCTGCTGGGGGGTGGGGTGCCCCTGGGCCCTGGCTCCCCCGGTCCGTTGACTGTTGCCGGCGGAGCCCGTGGGCTCGTCACTGCTGCCCCCCGGGCCCCTGCATAGTGGCCGCTGGATGTTCCCCTGGGGTTCTCCTTTTCTCCTCTCTTGGGGGATGCGGTCGGCCCCGCCCGGGTCCGCCTGGGGCTCTGGCGGTCCTTTGGACGTCTTTGCTCCGATCTCCTTCATGTCTGCATCGATACCTGGGGGACGGATTGATGTCTTCTCACACCAACTATCGAACACTCTTATGGAGAAACCTTATATGCACCAGCATGCTAACACATAGATGTGGGGTCTCTGGTGTTTAAGGATATATTCTTGGGCTGAGGTTATTATTACTAGAGCTTGATTAATCGGTACCATGAGTTTTTCTGTGACATTGTTGTTGTATTTTTATATCTATTTTTGTGTGATGTGGTTGTGTAATTCTTAAGTTCACAATGTTTGGTTGGTTTTGTCGATGTTCCTTTTTCGTGTTTTGTTTTTCCCCCTCTCTCTGCCGTCCTGTGGGTATGGAGGCAGACTTCAATGTTTTCCTGTGTTTTCTTTGTTCCCCTTCCTCTCTTGTATTTTCAACTCACCCTCTCTCATGACATTTTGTTTCCTACATCTCTTTTTCATCTTCCTTCTTTCTTCTCCTTGATTTTCCGTGGAGTACTATAGCAAAAGCTGTACTGCTCCGCTTGTGAAAGTAAATCTGTTGGGCTTCTACTTGGTACTCAGACACCAATTCTGAGCTCCACACTGCCAAACAGGACACGTAAAAAAAAAAAAAAAAAAAGAACTTTGAACACGTCCCAAGGGCGGCGGGGGAGATTGAGTCCGAGTGAGCCATTTTCCTTGCCCCCATTATCGAGGTGGCTGACCGGAGCTGTGGTCGATGGCAACCCTCAAACCCTCTGGTGGACAGCAATGGTGAGGGATGCTGTCAAGCTGAAGATGTCCTATCAGGTCTTTTTGACCTGTGGGACCTAGGAAGCAGCTGATGGGTACCAGCAGGCCAGGCGGAGTACGGCTCGGATGGTTGCTGAGGCAAAAACTCGGGCATGGGTGGAGTTTGGTGAGGTCATGGAGAACAACTTCTGTACGACTTCGAGGCGATTCTGGTCCACCATCCGGCGTCCCGGGGGGGAGTGGTGCACCACCCTCACTGTTTACAGGGAGGATGGTGTGCAGCTTACATTGACGCGGGACGTTCTGGGTCGATGGACGAATACTTCGAAGACCTCCTCAATCAATCCCACCCGCACGCTTTCCAATCTGGATGCAGAGTCTAGGGTCGGGCTCTCCAGTCTCTAGTGCTGAGGTCACTGAGGTGGTTAATAAGCTCCTCGGTGGCAGGGCTCTGGGGGTGGTCTACATGTGTTTTGTGGACTTGGAAAAGGTGTTCGACTGTGTCCTTCAGGGAGTCCTGTGTGGGGTTCTCTGGGAGTATGGGGTACCAGGCCTGTTGATATGGACTGATAGGTGCCTGTACGACCGGTGCCAGAGCTTGGTTCGCATTGCTGGCAGTACGTTGGGCTTGTTTCCGGTGAGAGTTGGACTCCGCCAAGGTTGCCCTTTTTTACCGATTCTGTTCATAACTTTTATGGACAGGATTTCTGGGCACAGCCAAGGTGTTGAGGGGGTCCATTTTGGTGGCCTCAGGATTGGGTCTCTACTTTTTGCAGATGATGTGGTCCTATTGGCTTCATCGGAATGTAATCTACATGGATGGTGTCTGGGCTCTCCCTTAGAGATAGGGTGAGGAGCTCAGTCATCCAGGAGGGGCTCAGAGTAGAGCTGCTGCTCCTCCACATTGAGAGGAGTGAGTTGAGGTGGCTCGGGCATCTTGTCAGGATGCCTCCTGAGATGTTCCAGTCACGTCCCACCGGGAGGAGACCCAGAGGAAGACCCAGGACACGTTGGAGGGACTATGTTTCTCGGCTGGCCTGAGAACGCCTACTGATTCCCCCTTAGGAGCTGGTCCAAGTGGCTGGGGAGATGGAGGTCTGGGTCTCTCTGCTTAAACTGCTGCCCCCGCGACCCAACCTCGGATAAGTGGAGGAAAATTAATGGATGGATAGATGGATGGTACAGAATTCAGTTCACTTATTTAACAAAATCTGTCGGTGATTAAAACATTCCCCTGCTTTCATTTAAACTATGCACTGTATTTATGTCGAGTTTTAGCATTAGCTTCAATCAATGTAATCAGAAAATCTAACATTCACTTAAAGTCGTCATATACAATATATTCAAAATAAAATAAACTTCTCACGGATGTCTATATGTGTATTGAGAATGGCTAACAATTAGAAAAGCGTGCCATTGAAAACGCAATCATTTCTGAACCTGACCATGATAGGCGAAGGAGGTGGAAGTGGTGTGATCGGTAGTATGCTGTCAGCCAGCTGTCGGAGAGAAAACTGACATTTTGGATTGTTTATTGGTCGATTTTTTTTATCTTCTCCAAATTTGATCTTTATTTTTGAAGCAATGCCACATCGGTGTGTAGCAGGAATTGTTCCAACACCAGAAAACCAGGTTTAAACCTGTTTAGGTTTCCAAAATATTTGATTCATTGAGAAAAGTGGGACAGAAAAAGTATGTCAAACCAGAAACAAGTGGGCTCCAACGGATGCAATCAAGGCTGTGGTTGGCACACTTTGAGGTAAGCTAAAGTAAAGCAATTTACCATTAATCTTTGTCATGTGAACATTATATAAGTGCAATAAAAACAAAAATATAGATCTACTGTATACAGTAGATTAGATGTCATCTGAATGTACAGTAGATCTAGATGAGGTCTAATCTGTCATCAATCACTGTCTTATTTGAGAATGAAGTGCCAGATCTATATAGAATCTAACAATAACTGATGAATAGTGGTTTTTCTAGATTTATTACAACTTAGCGTTCCTATGTCCCTTGGGCAGAATGTTGCCTACTTCTGGGTTTAAATCCACCAGTCTTCTTCACCAACTTCTATGTATATTGATATGTTAGAAATCATGGGAAAGCTAAGAGTTATGTCATTCCAATGATGTATGCCACTCAAGGATACAATCAAATAGATATAGCGAGCGCTGTTGGCAAGCCACCCCCAAAAAAATATGTCTGACTCGCCATTCTCATATAGGTGACAAAAACGGGCCATCTCAAACAAAAACGGGCCATCTCAAACAAAAACGGACTCTTTACATTCAGAAAGATCTGATTAATGGCCTCTAATAAAATTGTTACTCCATGACAAGTCTGAGGTCCATAAACAGTCAAGATCCGGGATAAACATCTACTCTGACAGCAGTCCTGGGCGGTTGGGGCTGCAGCATGAAGATTGGCTGCTTGCTGTGAGCGCTCAGCAATGGGAGAGGAGCCCACAGCAGCACTGCTGCTCGGTAAGAAGAGTAAGGTTATATGTTTAACATAAAAGTTTCCAATAACATCAAAAAAAGGCACAAGTCTCTATTCTTAAAAAAGAGTCGCAGGAGTAGTTAAAAAAAATAACTAAATATAGCGACAAAGTTGCTATGTTGGCAGTGCTGGAGGAGGCAGCCGTACTGCCAATGACGTCACAGCATATGTCGGGGGTGGGGGGGTATCGAGGCGCACACAGTGTGACAAGAAAACAAACTTTTCTGCTCGCTATTAAGTTAGAATTGTGTTAATTCATTGAACTGGGCCAACCAAAATGTTAATTCTGTCGTTTTACTGTTAAAAATTTGGTTTAAACTTTAAAGGTCTCCTTCACTGAGAAACCGTGTAATACTTGTTCTTTGTGAAATAGGACCGGTCACTCTGAGCTGCATATGCATGCTGCACATTAACATTTTCTCCAACCCCCTTGCCTGGATTAGCCGCAGAAAGGAAATAGACGACAAAACAAGCGAGTCAGAAAAAGCCAGTCCCTTCTACATCACAGGGAAAAATTAGTATTCATGGTCTTGCCTACCTTGGCTTGCGACTGCCCACAGGAAGGCGGATTTTGCAGCTTGGAGAGAGAAGAGCACGTCTCTGCTAGTAGAAGCTAGAAGTTGAAGCTAATTGTTAGCAACAAAGCTAACTGTTAGCAACTCCACAGCATGACAGAACAGGGTCGGGCTTGGTTTATTTGGGTACATAACACATCAGCGTTGCATTTTTTACCCAAACAAAGAGGAGCTGAGGAAGAAACTGTTGGAATTGGTCTTGAAACACCACCACCGAAGTAAGTTAAGTTAATTATTAGTTTAAAGGCACCATAAGAATAATTGCTGTTAGCCAATCAGAGACTACATGTTTGCCTATTGTGGATAATAATCAGTTGTGCCCCCACCCACTCCTCTGACAAACGGCAACCTCCTGAAACAGGAGCAAGAGAGCATTTATTCCACGTAAAAAGGCTCACAAGGCATTCATTCATATTGGTGACCAAAGCAAACGAGTCAATGAGACTTGAAAGAAACGTTGAAAAAGGAAGGACTGGCCAATTGTCACTGTGGTTTTTGTGACTAGGGGATCATTTCAGTGTATCAAATATTATCTTAAGGTTTTATTATGAAAAAATAGCTTCTTAAACAAAGATGAAACTGACAGTTCTTCAGACGTTTTTGATATTTAATACAACATATTGGCGAATATGGAGGACAGTGGGCACAAGAACGGTTACATCACTTGAACCCCCCCCAACCAAATGCAAAACATCATTGACATGAGCTCAGTCTTCTTGTCCCACTCCTGAAGAGCTGGTCCGTGGTAGTTCAGATTAGAGCATGGACCAGTATGTTTCCTTCCTAGGGTCTGCTCCCTGCAACACTGATCTATGTCCCTCCATGGGCGGATCTACTGGGGTGGCATAGGGTGGCGGTTGCCACCCTAAAAGAAAGCCTTGCCACGCCTGCTGCCACACTAGCAGCTATGAATTCAAACCCGTTAACGAGCCGATTTTGTAGTTTAAATCCATCGATTTTCTGACTTCTAACTTCTATGAACCTATACATATTTTGTATCATTGGAAAGCTAAGAGTCTTGTGATTCCAATTATGGATGGCGATCAAGGATACAATCATAACTGAAGACACAGTGTGAGTTTTTGTGATTAGTGATTAGTCCAGAACAACAGTAAAATAGATTAAAAAAATTAAAAATAAACAGTGAAAATGTGCTTCCGAAATGTCTATGGCCATTTTTGTAGTCTTTAAGGCTTTGTTTCCGATTCCTTCGCTTCTACTTCCGCCTACAAAGGTCACTGAGCATGCCCAGAAGAAAACATTTTTTTTCATCCGGTTTATTTCATCCATCCGCCAATCAATGGCGCATGGATGAAAAGTCACATTATGGTAAGTAACTCGAACCAATCGCAGTCCAGAACTCTGATGATTGACGCATCGAATAGCCAATGTAATGCTGTAAACGCAGATATATAACTTGACCGGGCGGACTTATTCGCTGCCATAGTATATGACGTGCGTAAAATGTCTTATTCATGAAGAGATTACGCACAGTGCGTACCAGTAACATACTGTTTCAGCACCGTGTCCAAACACCCTTTATAATCAAAATACAACAATGAAGGAAGCCGTGGGGCTTTATATGGTAAGATGCAGTTATGATTCTGATGAAATTTTTTATTCAGGGAGGACTACGGCATTTACCCAGGAGATGGCGCAATGGCACACTTTTGACCACCTTTGACCTGTAGTTAGAAAAATGTGTGCAGAATATTCATTTTTTGGTTTATTGCTGTCAAATTTTGTGTTTTGATGAAAGTAATATTTTAGGCTTTAGACCCACTGTGTGTTTTAGGTCCCAACCTATTTTTAAAGCCATTTTTACACATTGTATTTATATAAAATAAATAATCGGACATAAAAAAATTATTTTCAGTGTATTAAAATTCATATTGCTTGGTAACAATCGCACTCGGAGATATTAACACAGTTCTGGGATAATTAGAGTGTTTGCTTTTCAAATAGATCCCAGCAATGTCTCTACTCAAAATGGTTTAAGAACAGCTTTAAGTTAATTTTGGGCATGCGTTTTAAGAAAATGTAGGGCGGAAATTGCAGGAATGTTAAGGGGCTAAAATTGGACATTAGGAGCTTGAAGCTCATGAAAATCGTTGCATTATATTCTCTTTGGTGAACCTTTAAAGCTGCTAGTTTGCTGAAAGTGCTGCAGAGTGCACCATGTGGCCGTTAGACAAACTGCAATCATCCGAATGCGCACTCCCATGACTTTCAGGCATGTGCTCATTATTCCGAGCTTTGCGACGGCAGAGGCCATTTTTGCTCTTTTTGTAATGCTGGATAAAATTATTTTCTTCTTTGACTTACGGGGAGCTTGTGTAGGTGTCGTGGCTGGCTAGCTACACTTATCTAAGCTAGCTTACAGCGCGTACATGGGTACGTACGTGCATCATTACGTCACGCTACGCGCTCTCACAAGCCCACACACGCACCCTGAACCACCTCAAAATAAATGGAATTGCTGCCTCTACATGCAACCGCGGTAGAATCAAACTACAGCAAACTATAGCACTTGATTCAATTGGAGATGAAAAAACTGACTATAGATAAAAAAAAATAAAAAATGTTTTAACAAAAGTATTGCGCAATGCAGCTTTAATGTGTTTAAATAACCTGAAGCAAAACAAACACATGTATGTATCTATCATATATGTAAATACTGGGGAGTGAAGAGGTGGAGCATGTGTTTGACTGATCAATAAAACCAATATATATATAAAATTCTGGCATATGGTGCCACCCCTGAAAAATTCTTGCCCCTTTCTTGCCACCCCATAAATATTTTTCTAGATCCGCCCCTGTGTCCCTCTGATAGTGTGATAGAGAAGCGTAACCTGGCGGTCTGATATATTGCAATCAAAGCATTACCCAAAGAAGGCTTTGTTTTTTCCCAACCTGAGATACTGTCCTAGAAGCACTTACACTAAGGATATAGCTAACTAATTAAATAAATACTAATTAAGTACAAATATTCCCATAAGAGTTTCAAAACAAAAATTCACAAAAGTTTAGCTCAAAATTATTCATACCCCTGGTAGATTAAGGTTGGAAGTAATCTTTTTGTTTGACCAATATGTTTCTTTATTCTTCAGTTAATACAGGTACATCAAAAAAAAAGTTGGGATATTGTCAATGTGTCCAATGTGTTTTTTTAACCCATTTCAGAAAGTGAAACATGGACATATTGTAATAAGTCAAAGAAAAAGAAAAACATTTCAACACTTAATGTCATTTTACATAGTTCTTATCTTGTGAGAGATCTCTGCCTCATTTCCTATCAAGAACAAACTTCTTGGTGAATGAAAATAATCTTAAATCTGCCAGGGGTATGAATAGATGTGGGCTTAACTCTGGTAGGTCCACACAGGCCTTCAAGAAACTCAGCCATTGACACTGTTTTCTTACCTTCTTTCAAGTCCTCCAATAGTTCTTAGGACCATCACAAATGGTGGCCGTTTATGGTAACTTTTTATTACCATTACTGTTTCGTAGTTAAAACTAAATAAATACGTTTTTAATATCTATTCTTTCCATTTTAAAACAGAAATCATATATATGCTCCACCATTTTTCTTGTTTAGATTTTATTGTTCTTTTTCTCATTTTAAAGACCCTTTGCTGTACAGGAATTTTGAATTTAGAAATTACATTTTTTTTTCTTTAATACGTCAACCTGTACAAGAGGTTAAAATATAGAAGATGAACTGCTCAACAACCACAGCACTTAAATCACTGAATGGAAGTTCCTTACAAAGATAAATTATCTTGATAAATTTAGGATAAAAAACACTTTATTCCAATAGTTTGAGGTGTCAGAATGATCTAATGTTTTACCTGGAGTGAATTTTAAAGCTCAAAGCAGCACATTAAAATGTAGAGAAAAAAAAGTGATCCTGTAAGAGCCAGCTGTGCCTGATGAAAAATGGACAGTGTGCTGTCTTCCATGAGTTTGCTCTATTTATTAATTGGTATGAGTGCTAAATCTAGTCTTCAGGAGCCAGTATAATGAAAGATATAAAACAGATTTAAGAATGTTTTAATGAAACGGCTGAAAGGTTTCTCTGTTTTTCAGTACCTCTCATTAATTTGCAATTACAGTACCTTTGTAAACCAAAGCACCAAGATTGGAATTAGATTAAAAAAACACTATTGTGTAGAATCCAGATCCAGAGGAGTGAACTTTGTTTAATTTCTCTACAAATAATAAGAAAGTCGTTTAATTGGATATTTCCCCTGCCATTTCTCCTCTCTAAAGCAGACAGAAAAACAGATGTAAACAGATGTTTTTACCAGTGGGCTAAAAACGTATTTAGTTAGCCACCAATTGTGCAAGTTCTTCCACTTAAAAAAAGACCATGTGATTTTCTGTTTTCTTTCTCATTTTGTCTCTCATAGTTGAGGTATACCTATGATGGAAATTACAGGCCTCTCTCATCTTTTTAAGTGGAAGAACTTGCACAATTGGTGGCTGACTAAATCCTTTTTACCCCACTATAAAATGATTTTGAGACTCTAGATTTGTTTAGATCTTGTATTAATAAGCTTTCTATCTGATTGAGATACAATTGACACGTTTATATATTGCTGTTCGAAACATCAAAATCCAACCTGAATAATCTGACCACTGGTGTCTGCTTCACAGGCAAAAAAACAAACATGTAGCCACATAACATGAGCTATAAACCATTAACTGTCCAAACAGGATATAAATCACAAATATATGAAAGAAATATAGTCTCAATACAAATTGAATTTGTAACACTGAATTTATATCTTGTGCAAATATGTGTATGATTTGTTTTTCTTACTTTACATCTGCAGAAATTCAACTGCAAATGTGGTGACCTTCTGGTGACCCAAGTCAAAGTAATCAGTTGTGCTGGGCCAGAGGTGTGTCTCTTAACTGGTGTCATGTGATCAAATGAGCATGATTTGATTGGCCAAAAGTTGCTCGACTCGATCTACTTGCTGATTGCTTTGGCTTGGGTCATCACATTTGCAGGCATATTTCAGCAGGGAACTTTTGGAGGTGAAATTTTTGCTGGCTAGTTTAAAGTAAAAACTAATATTCTTATAATTGCACAGGATAAAAATTCAGTGTTATGAATTCAATGTCTAAAGAAAGTCTAATTCTAATGAGAGCATTTCTTTCATAGAAATACAATAAACGTTAAACGTTTTTCCCCTCCTACCAGTTTATTGTTTTTGGTTCAATTCCATTCGGGACCGTTAATGGACCGGTACGGGCCTGCTGTATGGGCCGCTTTTACAATGGAAACAGACAAAAAGGTGGACCGAGCCGGACCGGACCGCTCAGTGAAAACGAGGCATTTGAGTGGACATACCACAGGATTGGAGAAACTTCTTTGCATTCAGTCTGGCTGACTGTTTGCTTTCCAACATCATTCAGTATCTGCTGCTGTCTTCCTTACAGGTCAATGTAACATTGAGCATCTTTCAATTATAAATAGCTCAATAAAAGTTCAGTTTTTCCTATAGTTCAAACACCAAATATACTTCATTAAGCATTAATACCCAGAGTGGAAACTAATATCTGAGTGATTAAAGAACTCCCAGTTAAAAAGTCAGAATCACTACATCATTTTCATTAACTCTGCTTGCAGAGAAAGTAAAAAAGATGAAGATATTGACGCTTTAATGAATAAGATGAATAGATGCTCAGTTTATGCTTTATCTGTGGCTTCTTATTTAACAATGCCCACTTTCATATGTTCACATAATATCTCAGCTCGTCTCTCTGTTTCTGTTGAAATAAAAGGATAAAATAATGGGGGAAGCTATCATCAGATTTGTGCTGATCAATCAATCACTGAAACATACTTTATAAAGCACTTTTCATAGAGCCAAAATGAACACGAATTGCTTTAAAGAGGGTAAAATGAGAAGGATGGACATAAAACCGTTACAGATAGATTGAAAATGATCAAATTAAGTCAACAGAGAGACAAACTACTGTTGATAAGATGAACAACTAAAGGAAAGGAATAAAGCATTTCATTATATGGGATAAGGAACTGTGGAAATTCCAAGTAATCACTACATGCATGTTAATTTCCATTATATTTGTCAGACCATAATGTGTTAGTCTAGTGACCTAACTGTTTTCGACTTGCCCTGTAATCCCTTGATCTGTGTGAACCTTTATTTATGGATAACTCAGCAGCACCTTCGGGGGTGGGGGGGTTGTTTGTCTGTTAGCAATCAAAGCAATCTATTTTCAGCTGAGGACTGCATGTTTTGGGCCTAATCATTACCTCATGACAGCACTATGAGCAAACACCCTGGGTGGGTCTGAGATTGTTTGTCAAAGAAGGCAAAGAGAGATCCTCCCTTAGCTAGTGAGCTGTAAAATGGCAAGATGGTCAAAGAAATGAGAGACCTTGGAATTTGAAGGAGCCTGAAAAATGATCTCTAAAGCTTTTCCTATTTCCCAGGGACGGAGCGCAATGGTGACGAAAGGCTGTATAATGCAGCCTTCACGGTAGCTTCACTTAGCCATTTGCAGTGCCCACCCATGGGTTTCAGGACTCTATAGGAGCCCTCACCTTCATGTAGAATACGGCATTCATTATTCACTTTCTGCAATGCAGTAGGTTTTTAGTGTCATAGTTTTTATTTTAGATTTCAGTGGTTATCAAAATGCAGTATTGAGAATCTTACTAATGTTGAGCCAAGATTAAGGCAGTTATAATGGGTTGAGTATTCATTCTTTTTAAGAATAGTTATATCTTTGTTAAAAATCTACAACATGCTTAGACGTTATGATTGGTTGGCTGATGATGGATGGAGAAACCACAGAAGGACAGGTACGTCAAGAAAAAGAAGAAATGAAATGACATTTTTGTTGAAAAAATATTTCAATATTCATAACTCGACCTCACTTATTCAATCTTTGTTTTACTCATGTGTTAGACATATCTAGCATCACTTTTACCCTAATCATATGGAATACTGCTTTTTTGTCTAATGTCCCTTTTTTTGGATGTATGTTTTTTCTGGATTACTACTTGACTAACTGTGGTGGTAAAGCAATATTAAATAACCCAACTGGAGTGAGCAAACCTTTTATGAGCAATGTTTGGTGCTGTATACTGGGAGAACACACACATGGCAGCATGGATATAAGCTCTGAGTTCTCTGATCTCTGAGCAAAGCAGCTGAAATTGATCTGCTTGAACCCACGAGGTAGAAAGACAACTTCTGAAAAGCATGTGGATGTTATCCAACTGTTCTCAAATCAAGCGAAATACCCCATTAATTGTTTAACCAAGACAATCATCTTAAACACACGTCAAAACCGGTTTTGGAATGAATGAAGTGGGCTAAAAATAAACTTCTGGACAAGCCCAGATCTCAGCTACGACAGAAATGTGTTAAGTGTGTAAACCAACCAATTGAAATCAATTTTACCATATCTGATAAGAATAGTCAAATATTCAGTCTGGATTATGCCAATAGATTGTTATTGGCTACAAAAAGCCACACAAGATATGGCCTCTTCAATTCCTGTAACCACACCCAGGTCATCCTTCTCTGTGGATACCCCCTCTTCTCCACTGACCAGATGAAGATTTTGGCCACTTCTGGGACTTGGATGACTCCCATCCAACGTTTGCGTTCCAACCATATCCCTTCATAAGAATCCTTGCCAATACAAAAAAACGTGAAGTGTCCAGTCTCTCCACCCTCCCTCAAATTTTGTATTCACAAGCTCTCCTCCCTGTACAAATGTCTAAATTACTCACCGGCTCCAAAAGCAGATCAAGTTTTTTTGGGTCCAGACTTAAAAGCTGCCACTTCTGTCTGGTCTGAGCATTTTGAATTCAGACAACAGAAACAGATCCTAAGCTCCCTAAACACAGAGTAAGGTAAAGATAACACACTAAACAGAATTATTTATTGCAAGATCAGTGTATAAAGAGGGTACTCCTAACTTGTGGATACCCTAATTGGGCATTCCTTATGTCAAGGTGTCAAAAAAGTCAAAGAAACAGTCAACTCAGGCCAGTGTTGGGGAGGAGAAGAGGAGACGGAAAAACATAGTTATCCCATATGTGGCTGGAGTCTCTGAGAAACTAAGAAGGATATTTTCCAAACATAACATCCCAGTGCATTTTAAATCTGGTAACACTGGGGCATCAGAAAAAATAAATAAATCCCACAGTCAGTTCTAATAAAGATTTCTTACACATATATATATCAAGCGGAGTACTATAGCAAAACCTGTAATGGTCCACTTGTGATAATAAATATGTTGGGCTTCTACTTGGTACTCAGACACCAATTCTGAGCGCCACACTGCCAGACAGGACACGTGTAAAAAAAAAAAAATAACAATCTGGTAATACTCTCAGGCAAAGACAGGTTCATTCTAAGGACAAAAGACCCAAACACAAGCGCAGTGGTGTGGTATATGCAGTCCAGTGCAGTGAGGAATGTTCAGAGCTGTACATTGGAGAAACAAAACAGCAGCGACACAAAAGGATGGCTTAAAACAGAGAAGAGCAAACTCATCAGGCCAAAACTCATCAGTCCATCTAGATCTAAAGCACAAAGGTCACTATTTTGAAGACAATAACGTATATTTTAGAGAGAGAAGACAGATGGTTTGAGAGAGGAGTGAAATAAGCCATCTATGTAAAACATAAAATCATCCTTGAACAGAAGAGGTTTTTTGAGATTCCCCCTTTCAAACACATACAAAGCAGCCTTAAAGCCAAGGAGTTTCACCAAAACTCACACATTGAGGCATGGGACCAAAACAGTGCATAAATACATAATCGGGGTCGTTTCACCATTAACGAAACTTACATCCCATAGATTGATTAGTGCTTAGAAGCTTATGCAACCCTGATAGCCTGTTTAGGAATAACGATAACCTTAACCTTAGATTTATAAATCTGATACTCCCAATCCAGTTTTCAGAACTGAAGAAGCCTATTGGATGAGAGACGAAACGTTTTCAAGACAAGTCCAGTTGCCTTCATTTAAACTCTGAAGAATATCATGTCCTGGAAGGTTGAGAATCTATACCACCATAGTTACAGCGTGCTATGTTTTTTAATCGCGTTTATCTAATTTTTCATTTTTATTTTCACTGCTTCTGCATACAAGTTGCCTTTGAGTAAAATCCGGTGTTATGCTAGGAAGAACATTTCATATAAACTAGTGAAAAGGTCTCATTAAACCAATGAGCTTTTCACCAGTTTGTATAAAAGGTTCATGTTTTCACTAGGTTATATGAGAACATTTCACTAGTTTGAATGAAAGGTTCTCACTAGTGTGTATGAAAGGTATATCTTCTCAGTAGTTTATATGTAAGCTTTTAAGTAGTCTTTGTGCAATATTTTCAGTATAGTATGTGGAAGAGTTTAATTTCATATATGTATATGTAATGTAATTCTGAATAATGTCCCAGGTGGCACCCCATACTCTCCTGTCTCAGAGCGTTCACAGCAGCCAGCCAGTCTGTCTGCTGCAGCTCCAACCGCCAGCCCAGGTCCAGCTGTATGGCAAGCCATCGGTATCAAAAATAAGGCATATATTACGTGTTGTTTTAACCCGTAATACAGCTAGAGTCAGGGCAGATATTTACTCCACTGAGTCCAGAATGCTAATGAATCACGCATGCTCGAAACTGAAGGTTGCAGACAAGACTTAGGACTAGTCTCAAAAACAGCAGAATGTAAACGGCTTGGACTGCATCTTTTCAAGTCTGTTAAATACATCACATGACTTCCTAAAGCCACTTTTTTGTTATATATATCAATCTTATACAATATAATGCATTTAAGTGAAAATACATCAAGATGAGGGCTTCCCTTAACAATTATTTGGTGAGATTAAAAAAGAGATTCATTGGATTAATTAATTACAGATCATAATTAATCTCAAAGTTTTTTAATCTCTTGACAGCACTAATATATGTATTTGCATTATGGATCTGGTGATGCTGTCATATTAATATGGACCAACATTTCATGAAATGTTTTAGACAGCTTGTTTAATTTACTATACGTCACTAAGAATTTAGGAAGTTCTGAAGACAAGAAGAGGGTGAAACATGCTACTAGAAAAGTGTGCCCAGTAAAATATCCAGTTAGTGGACAATGGGCATCAGGTTTCAGCAGTAATAGTAGGCAATTTGTTATAAGTTAACCAAAATATTAATGATCATAGTACAGTCAGTGTTTATGAATACAGTATATTCTCAACAACTATGTGATGATTTATTGACTAAGTTACAAAGTATTTTCTTAGCCACAGCTTTTAGTCAGGAAACAGAAATTCTAAAGAGAGCATACTTCATATTTCATGTATAGTTTTTTTGTAACTTCGCAAAAAAGGAAGACCAGACATGACATATTTAGTGCTATGAAAATGTCTTTCATACTTTGTTTCCAGAAAGCCAAGCTATGTTGTCTAGAGTGCTGCCTGGTGTACCTGGGTATGATGGCAGAGCAGAGGACCTTTAACTGAGAAGGTCAAATCAAAACTCTGACTGAAGGCAGGCATATTAAGCATAATGCCTTACAGTTTCCATAAAAAATTAAATGTTGAGAAATTGGGACCCTGTTACTCATTTCTGACAAAGTTTGACAATGACAGAATTAGAACAAGAGTTCTCTCAGTTACATCTACACCACAGGGAACATGGCAGACACAAGTCAGAAACAAAGTTTACTTTTGATGTCATTTGGAAGAATGGGCCCACATGAAAACTAACGTCACGAATAAAAAATGCGAAGAGAAGCTGCACATCTTTGAAATAGAACCTTGGAAAACTTCAGTGGGATGAGCCGTTGTGATTACCCCTGTAGGGTTTTAGAGAATATATAATTCAGGAGCTGAAGAAAGTTGGCTTCTGGTATTGTCCTTCCTCCAATGCTTCTATAGCAGAGACGGCTGTCACTGGATAAAACTCCTTTTGTCTCCTTACTTTCACATTGAGTCTGCACACTATGTTTCAGTTGGTTTTTGATTTTTCCCCCCCTATTTTGCTAAAAGTTACACTATGACTCAATAGACAGATGTAGTTAAAAACAATTCATTTAAATAAATAACATCTATGGAAACAATAAGCAGTTTTATTTCTAGTTTGATTTATTAAATATAGCTATTGAAAAGGGCTTCATAGGTAAATAGTAAGGTGAAGGCACGTAGTGTATTTAGTTCAGTTTGTAACAAACTAATATATTTATAAGTCAAGCCAAGGCAGTTTTATTTGTATAGCACACTTTCAACAACAAGGTAATTCAAGGTGCTTTACATGATTAAGTGGTAAAATAAAAATAGCAGTAAAACAGAGACAAAGCATATAAAGTAAAAACAGCAATAAAGCAAGAAGCATACAGCCATACACAGATTCATCAAAGCCATTCAATGATTTATAAACTAGTAAAAGTATTTAGAAGTCTATTCTCTGAGCTACAGGGAGCCAGCGTAAGGACTTTAGAACTGGGGTGATGTGCTCTACTTTCCTGGTTCTAGTGCGGAACACAAGCAGCAGCGTTCTGGATCAGCTGCAGCTGTCTGATTGACTTTTTAGGCAGACCTGTGAAGATGCTGTTGCAGTAATCAATCCGACTAAAGATAAATGCATGGATGAGTTTTTCGAGGTCCTGTTGCGACATCAGTCCTTTAATTCTAGAAATGTTCTTCAGGTGATAGAAGGCTGACCTTGTTATTGCCTTTATGTAACCCTGGAGGTTCAGGTCTGAGTCCTTTACTACACCTAGATTTCTAGCCTGATCAGTAGTTTCCATCTGTATTAACTGGAGATGTGTGCTGACTGTTGATCTTTCCTCTTTAGGTCCAAAAGTAATTACTTCTGTTTTGTTTCTGTTCAATTGGAGGAAGTTATGACACATCCATCCATTGATTGAGTGTTTGGATGGGTTCAAAGTCACCTGGTGACATCTTAATGTAGAGTTAAGATTCATCTGCATAATTATGGTAGCTAATGTTATTGGTTGTTGTTAGCCTGGGCTAGTGGGAGCATGTAGATATTAAACAAGAGGGGCACAAGGATGGAGCCCTGGGGCACCCCACATGTGATTTCTGTTCGTTCTGATGAAAAGTTTCCTATTGAAACATAGAAGTCCCTGTTCTTTAGGTAAGACTCGAACCAGCCAAGTACTGTACCAGAAAGTCCGACCCAGCTCTCCAGTCGTTCCAATAAAATATCATGATCAACAGTGTCAAATGCTGCACTGAGGTCCAACAGAACCAGCACTGTGGTTCTACCACAGTCTGTATTTATGCGGATGTCATTAAACACTTTGATGAGGGCAGTCTCGGTGCTGTGGTGAGCACGGAAACCAGACTGAAAAACATCAAAACGGTTTGTCATTGTTATAAAGCTATTTAACTGCTGAAACACGGCTTTTTCAATAATTTTACTGATGAATGGAAGATTAGAGATTGGCCTGTAGTACTGCATTAACGTGTTGTCCAGATTTTTCTTCTTTAGCTGTGGTTTAATAACTGCTGTTTTTAATGCCTGGGGGAAGACACCTGACAGGAGGGATGAGTTCACTATTTGAATCAGATCAGACACAATGACAGGGAATCTTTCTTAAGGAAAGCTGTGGTTAGGATATCAAGACAGCAAGAGGAGGAGCTTAATTGGTTAATGATTCCTTCTAGGTTCTTTTGGTTTAATTAATAAAATTCGGACATTTTTTCTACATTGGTGTTATTTGGGTATAACATTGGTGATCGGTTTGGTGCTGCGTTACAGACGACAGTCTAATTGTTAGAATCTTTTCAGTGAAAAAGTTGGCAAATTGATTGCAGGCCCTGGTAGAATTTAGTTCAGGGGCTACTGTCACTGGAGGATTAGGTAGTCTTTCCACTGTTGCAAACAGAGTCTGTGCATTATTAATGTTTCTGTTAATTATTTTAGAAAATAACAATTCCATAACTTCTTTTAAAATTAACTGATATCTGTTCAGTCTCTCTTTGTAGATCACATAGTGAACCTGGAGTCGATTTTTCTGCCGATAATTCTCTGCTCATACCAGTGGATTACTTGTCCACAGAGACTTCTTTCTACCTGAGACTAGTTTTACTTTAGTCGGAGCAATGGAATCCAGGATGTCTGAGATTTTCACGAGGAAATTATCTACCAGCTTGTTTACTGAGTTGGAGTCGGGAGATGGAGGGGATGTGGTGGAAGGGTAAATACTTTTAAAGGTTTCAACAGAACTGTCCCAGAGAAAACTCTTCTTTACAGTTATCTCACTGTGGCTAGAAATTTTAGCAGAGATGGTACTTTCAAAGAAAACACAGAAATGGTCAGATAATGCAATATCAGTTACCAAAATGTCAGATATAGTTAAAGCTTTGCTGATAATAAAGTCCAGAGTGTGTCCTTTATTGTGTGTTGGTTGTTTGACATGCTGGGTCAGGCCGAAGTTGTGAAGAGTGTCACTTAATGTTTTAGCTAGTCTATCCTGGGGGTTGTCAGTATGGATGATGAAGTCCCCCACAATGATTAATTGGTCATCATTTATACATTTAATTCAATTCAATTAAAATTCAAATTCAAAAATACTTTATTGATCCCAGAGGGAAATTAAGTGTTGGTATAGCTCATATAATTAATTCTTTAAGGAGTTGTTGTAGATAATGATGGCTGTGGGCAGGAAGGATTTCCTGTAGCGGTCTGTATTGCAGCAAACTGAAGAAGCCTCCGACTGAAGACGCTCTGTTGTTGTATGACTGTCTCATGAAGAGGATGCTCAGGGTTGTCCATAAAACCTGTGATCTTTCTCATTCCTGACCAGACATCTCGGATATTGTTCGAGAAAGAAGGTTGCTGAAATCATTAAAGAAGTCAGAGTTAAATTTTGGGGGTTTATAAAAACTTAGAAATATACCTTTTTTAGGCTCATTTATCTGGGTGGCTAGATATTCTAGGGTGACCATATTCTGAGAATCCAAAAAGAGGACACCCTCCCCAGCATGGGCATGAATACCCCCCGAATCAAATCTATAAATTAATATGGATTCAGGTTAGAAAATACTCAAATATTAGATTGATGAGGTAAATACAGTCAGATGTCATTTCATTGCTTTGAAAAACCAGCATGATAAATTAAATAGACTAAAGAATGTTTATTCATATTTGCAGAAAAAAAAATCATTATTAATGATTGTTGGAAATGTGTTCCAGCAAATATGTTTTTAAAAATGATGTAGGAATTTATTCTCCAGTAAATCACTGAGTCATGTTTAGTGTTTTACCTGCTGTCTGACAGAGAACTTCTTCTGTATCTTATAACATGCAGGCTGGATGGTGCGACTTGAAAGCTTTATTTTCTAGTTGATGCATTAGATTAAGTAATTAATCATTATTACATTATCACCATTATAAACTATAGCAAGTTTTCAAGATAATATAGTGTATTTTAAACATTAAATCTGAGTCATATGCACCAATCTAGATCATAATAATCAGACTCTGGCTTCCATCATTCATTATGCTTTAAAATTGGAATATTCTCCTTTTTATTTGATCTATTTTTACCCAAGATCACTTGATGTTAAGATTGCAGTTTTCTAGATCTGTTGCGTTCAGTTTTTCGGATAGAGCGATGACAGTAGCATATTTATAATCCTGAGATCCCGAGCAATCCAAAGATAGGCCTACTAAATATGTCCAGACTGATTACTGGGGAAGGAATGAAATATTGATCCAAAGTCTAACTGTTTTTACCGCGACCTCTCAGAGTCAAATGATTGTCAGTGATAACTTTGAACTTTGGATAATAATTAATCTGTGTCGTCGCTAAATGAATCCTAACCTGCTGTTGCAGCTCAGATTGTGTTAGCTCAGGTGTGCTGCTCACCTGAGCTCCACTACCCCGGTAAAAACGGCTCTGATGACCATGACTGAACAATGGGTATTTTTTCTACAGTTCGTCTGTGAAACTACACCTCCGTTTCGGCATTTTAGTGGCACATTACAAGCATGCAGCGCAGCTCCCCATTTATTTTGTGGGCAGTGGCTGCTTTTAAAGTGAGGTAAACCAGGTGCAATATGGGGGTAAACCCGGACATTTTATGATATTTTAAAAAATCCCCCCGGACATAATTTTATGGCCAAAAAGGAGGACATGTCCGGGCAAAAGAGGACGTATGGTCACCCTAAGATATTCAAAAGAGTCAAATGTGCCCAGGGATAGCTTTTAAAGGTTCATTGAGTTGTGAAAGATTGTGGCTACACCTCCACCTCGTCTGTGTTTCCTGCTCTTGCTTAAGAAATTGTCATTTAGAGGAGTAGATTCTATCAATACAGATGTTTCATTATTTCTATCTAGCCATGTTTCTGATTAAAAAAAAGGGTATGTATTTTATGTTCAGTGATGAATTCATTGATTTGGAGTGACTTTCCTGATAGAGACCTAATATTTAATAAAGCTAACTTAAGTGATTTAATAATCGGTGGCTAAACCTTCTGACAGGTGATCAATTTCAGATTTGTTTTATTATAAGTGCGTTTGGCTTAAATTTTTTGTTCTCTTGCTAATAATAACTTCTATGATTTTTTGGGGGTGGCTGGACGAGTTCTGGTAGACGGTGGGAGTGGGATTACTGTCCGGTTCCCTTGTACGTCAGATGTCTGTGATTACCAGTTCAGGCATGGGCAGAGTACATCCAGTGTTAGTCCCAGAGGCCTGATGTAGTCCAAGTTTTGGTGTTAGTTGTGATCCAATTCTAATTTGTTCTTTCAGTCTGTCTGAGAAATCTCGAAACGGAGAATCATTAGGTGTCGATGAGTCTGATGACATTGGAATACTTGCTGGAAGTGTTTGTTCTCTGTCAGTCTGTACAGCTGTCTGTGTTGATGATGAAGTAATATTCACTTTATCTGTGTCGGGAAGTGTTTGTTCTCTGGAAGTATCAAGAGGCCGTGCTCCAAGGTCAGTTCTGAAGTGTTTATTCAGATAACAAAAAATATTTGAGGTCAAAAGTCTCTGTTCAGCTCTGTTAAGATAACGCTCATTTGACTTGAACAAGTGCTTTGCACATCCAAATATTTTAAAGTTATTAATAAATTGGATCAATTTTTCAACAGATTTTCTCTTCAACCATTTATGGCGCATGCGAAGTTGACTGTACCTTTCATCATTCTCTTCAGGGATTGTTCCGCTGATAAAAATGTTTATGTTAAGTCCACTAAGTCTCTGTAGCAGATCAGAGAAGTCTGATTTGAGAACTTCAGATTGTTTTTTGGCTACATCATTAACACCTGCATGGATTACAAGTTTTTCCAGGTTAGGATGTTGTTTCAAAATCATCTGGATTTTTTCAGATATTTCTGTCACTGTATTTTTAAACGCCTTTCGGCTGAAGGAGTAGCGTTGTTATGTGGCTTCTGTGCTAGACTTTTGGACCGAGATAACACCGGGCTGCCAGGTTCTTCCTCCCTGCGTGTAGTCATTGGTAAAGTTGTCTCATTTCCATATCCAGTGTTTAGATCAAAATTAATCTGAAGATGGTGTAGCTTCCTCTCGATTGTTTCAATTCTCTGGAGCAGTTTCTCGAAGTCCTCAGCTGAGCAAAAAGCCATTTTGGTAATCCACATTCCTTCAGAAAATAATCCAAAAAAGAGATCCGGTCTAATAAAGTGACTCCAGAGGCTGGGTGTATAAAGTAACTAAGAAAAAAGCTAAGAAAAGCTAAGAAATGAAAATAAGAAAAGAGGATAAGGCTGGAAATAAGGCTAGAAATCAGGAGATCAGGAGAGGTTGGGAGAGGCTGCTCCTCCTTCAGCAGCCAGCAGTGGATACAAGCTTTGATTCTTGTTCTGCACTTCATAAATAGGATAGGTTTACAGTTCTTGGATTAAAAGATGCATGACCATTTTATGCTCAGGATATCAATTCTAGCTAAACTTTTAAATATGGAGCAAGCCATACTGTAGATCCATTTGGTTTTAGGTTTCAGTTTCATTCAGGCTGTTTGAAGACTAAGTATGTTTATCTAAAAATCCATTCTATTATGGATCTTTCTGTAAATTACACTATGTTCTGGATATACCTCTTACTATAGATGCATATCATATTTCATTTACACACACATTAAACTGTTTCAGAACTTCACACTCCGGCGTTACTTGTGGAGAACCACAGGGATCAGTGTTTGGATTCATTTATATATATATATATATATATATATATATACCAATTGGAAGCATATATATATATATATATATATATATATATATATATATATATGCTTCCAATTGGTAGAATCATTAGACAGTATGGGATAAATCTCCACTGTTATGCTGATGCTGCTCAGCTATACATTTATCCATAAATCCTGATTAATCAGCTCAGTAGCATGACCCTTTCCAGCGTTTCAGGCGTGTATCCTCTGCGAATGCATTCCACCCAGCAGGTCTTGGGAGATCACAAAATCAGAGGAGAATTGCAATTGCATAACTGAATGGGTAATATGGGGATTCACGATTAAATCAAATTGTCCGGTTATATTGTTTTTCAATAAGCATGTATTTACTAATGCTGGGCCAATTGTTGGGATTTTTAGAGTGATTTAGAATATGTAGAGTTAAAAAAATCATCAAATAGACCTATTAAGAGGTTGGGAGTTAATTTTCCAATACAGAAAATACTTTAGTGCAAAGCGAGCACGGATGAACTCTACTAACTTTAAAAATCAATTGCTGCTCAAAATTAACAGGAGGTTCAGAGAGTAACAGGATGGATAAATAAAGGACGTATAACCTAGAAGTACATTAGGGCAGGGCAATTTTGAAAAAATTAAAAAAAATTTTTTAGCAGCTGTTATGTTTATTTGACAAGTTTTAAGTTTTTTTGAAAATGTTCTAATATCTGACCGATACAATAAAGTCTCATCAAAAAATAGCAGTTCTGTCTTAGAAACATTGTGATAGTACCTGACAGTTTGGTCTTCTTTGGGTCATTTGGGGAAAGTCACAGCACTTGTCTGTTACTGTTATCCATTTTAATTTATAGATTTGCAGTTAATCTGCACTTTAAAAAAAAGTTATTTTACGAAAAAGCAACTACTTTGAGATTTATGTCCCCTTGTCTTTCAACTCAATTCAGTTTATTTATATAGCATTGATTCACAACAGATGTTGTCTCATGGCACTTGACAAGAAAAGTCATTTCAATACAATCATACAAACATTCCAATCAATTTTTCAATTTAAGGAATCCCAGCAGATTGCATCGAGTCATTGACTTGAGGTTGTACCCTGTTCATGCAGACTCCAACCACAGCAATCCCTTATACTGAGCAAGCATGTAGCGACAGTGGAGAGGAAAAACTCCCCTTTAACAGGAAGAAACCTCCAGCAGAACCAGAACCAAACTCAGTACCAGCGGCCATCTGCCACGACCGTCTGGGGGTTTGAGAAGACAGAGCAGAGACACAGAAAGAACAAAAAGATCTGATGTAAGAGTACTTTCTATATTAAAGAAAGTAGAAAGTTGATAACAGGACATGGAGGATGTTCAGTTACTGAGAGCTTCATCTCAGTCAATGCCCCCCGTCCAACAGGGCATCGCAGCCAAACTGAGCACCAGACCAGGTGTAGCTTCTATGGAGAGAAAAACACTGAGAGAAAGCAAAGTTAACAGTCGACATAACCCCCCACAGACGTCACAGAGGTAATAATGCAACAAAGATCAGAAGCAGCATTCCTCAGGCTAGAGAGGCACAGGGGACCAGCTGGCCTACCTGATCACCCCGGCAGCCATGCACCCGCAAAAGTCCCTCCCTGCAAAGAGGAGAAACCCAACAGAAACCCCACGGCAACTCAGAAGGAGCAAGGAAGGAGGGCACACTGCCATAAAGCTACATTTTCTTCAGCTCTAAAGTTCATACACATATTTCACACCAAATTAGTTCATCTCTGGAACACAGAACCTGTTTATTTCCTGAATAGTACGATGGCTGGACATTCCACTCATGTTTATGTTTGTATATGATTAAAATGGCATCTTCAGACATCTGGAAATCATGTCCGAGGATGAATCAGATTTGCAGAGGTTCACAATGTTCTTGCTGAGGTCTCAGCTGATTTCCTTTGATCTTGCAATGATGTTGCACACAGAAGTAGTGTGTTTAAGGTGCTGCTTTTAGAAGGTATTTTTACATGGGCCTCAATTTAACTCAATTGCTGTGAATTAATTAACCATATTCATACAAAGTAATGGCATCAACGTTATCGTTGTAGGTCCATGCTAATCTTAGTTTACCTAAACTTTAGAAATTAAAGACAGAAAAAAAATTCCTCAACTACTTCTCACTGATAATCCTAAATGTAATAAAATAGGAGAAGTTTAGCCTGATTTAATGTCAGAAAATTACAACATCAAAAAGAACAGTCGTCTCTTTTTAAACTATGTATGGTGATATTTTACAGCCTGATAGAGACCGAGTGTCCATCTGCAAACATTTATGAAAGGATAATTGCAGCAATTTTCTCTGCATGCTTGACTTTGCAAGCTGAGACCTAATGGTCCAAATGGGCATCTGTTAGATGTTACTTTGCTACATCAAAAGGAAGACATCTAAACCAAAACACTTTCCTTTACTGTGGAATCCAGGCCTGCCTCATTATTTCATGCCGTGCAGGTCAACTATGCTGAGAAAAAAAATGTAAGCATATTCATCAGAAACTCATTGAATGTTTCCTTTAAACTTTATAATTTCATTAGGGTGTTAGGGTTGAGGGGTGTGTTGTTGAAATGACATATCAGGCATAAACATTAGAATGTCTGCACGCCTGGTTTAGAAAGAGTAGACCAAAGTTCTTTCCCAATAATGTGAGAGAAGTGTCCAAGTAATGTTTGGTGGCGAAATGAGTGACTCCTTTCCAGGAACTCCAGCAGGAGCTCTGAAATGGGAGTGTGTTGCTGTTCTGACACAGCTCAAAAGCTTGCTATTAACAGAATTATAGGGTCTTTAATAAAGACCTTAAGTAGCAATCTATCAGGTAGTCCACAAAATGCAAATAAAAGCCTTCAGTTGATCCAAAATGCTGCAGCAAGAGTTCTGATGAAAAGAGAGATCACATTTCTCCTGTTTTAGGTTCCTTTCATTGGCTCCCTGTTAAATTCAGAATAGAATTTAAGATCCTTCTTCTTACATACAAAGCCCTAAATAATCAGCTCCATCATACATCAGAGATCTGATTGTTTAATATGTTCCTAACAGAGCACTTTGCTCTCAGACTGCAGGTTTACTTGTAATTCCTAGGATTTCTAAAAGTGGAATGGGAGGCAGATCTTTTAGTTATCAGGCTCCTCTCCTGTGGAACCAGCTCCCAGTTTTAGTCTGTGAGGCAGACACTGTTTATAAACTTTCCTTTTTGATAAAGCTTATAGTTAGAGTGGCTAAGGTCATCCTGAGCTATCTCTGTAGTTATGCTGCTATAGGCTTAGACTGCTGGAGGACAGACTGACCAATTTTCTTCACTCTGCTACTTTTATACTACTCTTGTATTTTTTGATGTTATTTCAACTGTCACCTCCATCCATCCATCCATCCATCCATTTACTTTACCCGTCACTCCTATGCAGGGTTGCGGGGGGAGGCTGGTGCCTATCTCCAGTTGTCATGGGGTGAGAGGCGGGGTACACCCTGGACAGGTCGCCAGTCCATCGCAGTCAACTGTTACCTTTACTGCCTTAATGAAAGTTTACATTGGTTTCTCTTTTAGATACTGTTATTGCCCTTAAAAGGGGAGCAGGACTATCTGTGGACATCTGAATCTTTTCATTTTCCAAAGTTGTTTATTTTTTTCCCCTAGAAAATCTAAACTTTTTCAGTTAACATTCCCTTGTGTTTCCTCTACCTTCTTTCTGCATACTGTATATAGATACAGTATGCAGAAAGAAGGTAGAAAATGAAATTTAGCAGATCTTAAACCAAGATGACCCTCTAGGTTGTATTGCGAAATCAATAGTGATTTCGCAATACAACCTAGAGGGTCATCTTGGTTTAAGATCTGCTAAATTTCATTTTTGTTCCAGTATTGACCCATCCAAGTACCATCCCATACCATACCATACCAATTTATTTATAAAGCACATTTACAAACGGCATCAAGCCGACCAAAGTGCTGTACAAGGTAGAACCAGTAGATAAAGATTCACACAGATAAAAACAAATTTAAAATAAAATAATAAAACAATAAGACAGTAAAACAAGCCGGCCGAAACGAGACTAAAGCTAAAACTAATTTAAAAACAGAGATAAAACAAGGTAAAATCAAAAATAAAACTCAAACGAAAACAAATACAAATACAAAAAAACAGACAGGCTATACTGGACTGAAAGCTATAGAATAAAAATACGTTTTTAATAAAGATTTAAAAGAGGAAATTGGGTGCCAATCTGAGGGTAAGGAGCAGTTTGTTCCACAGTTTCGGAGCACAGACCGAAAAGGCCCGCTCGGCTAGAGCTCTAGACCGGGCGGATGGGACCGATAGCAGATGTTGGTCCGCCGATCTAAGAGTTCGCCCTGGGACATGGGGGAAAGCAAGTCAGACAAATATTGCGGGGCAAGCGCATGGAGAGATTTGTAGACTAGTAAAATCATTTTGTATTGGATACGATAGCGAATCGGAAGCCAATGAAGCCGAGCCAACACAGGGGTAATGTGTTCTCTCCTGGCTGTCCCTGTCAGAAAGCGGCATTCTGTACAAGCTGCGGCGCCTAACAGAAGAACTTGATACCCCAAATAAAATTGAATTTGCGTAGTCCAGACGAAAGGTCACAAAAGTATGTACCACAGAGTGTAAGTCCTGCTTTCTCACAAATGGCTTGAGTTTGGACAACCGACGAAGCTGGAAGAAACAGGACCTTACAATCTGGTTTATGTGTGCATCCATCTGTAATGAAGGGTCCATGTTCACCCCGAGATTTGAAATGGTGGATTTCAACAGGGCGAATAGGTACTTTTTAGTATAACTTTATATATTTTTTATATATAGACATCTTCAAGTAACAATTCTTAATCAACACGTAAAGGATTTTCTGTGTCATGCACCTGATTGTAGAGAAAAACATGTTTAGTAGACACTAAAGAACAGTCAGTAATTTGGAAATAATACCAGTTGTGTAAAACTGAGATAATTAAAATCACATTTCCTTCATCAAGCAATAACATACAGCTGGCACAAAGGAGAATTATTTCTAACTTATTTTCTTTAATTAGACCTCCAATTAATAAATAAAAAGAACTTTCAATAGATTAACTAGATCAAACACTTATCCTCTATTTTTGTGTCAAACACAAAGAAATTCAATTAGCCTAATTAGCTTGGGTGTTTTGCTCTGTGTTACAATACAATACAATTACTTTCAACAAGTTCACAGAGCATTGTAGAAACGCCTCAAAAATTAGGGCAAAAACAATTTCCTTCCACATTTACTGTTTGAAACAAAGGTCAAACTACAGTCAGTGACAAAAGCAGATCAGAACTGAGTTAATACCAGTAAGTTAAGATCCAGTTGATCATTGAAGATTATGTAAATAACTGGATTTACAGGAAGTTGGTATATCTTGAACAGGTACCAGAGGTTATAATTGGTGGTATAATGAGGAGAGTTATAGTGTGATCAGGCATTTTGGAGCAGAGGTGTGGAATCGAATCACATGACTTGGACTCGAGTCATTAATTTTATGAATTTAGACTGGGCTTGAAAAAATGTTCTAAGACTTTTACCCCAAGGACTTGGGACATGACTTAGACTTGAACCTTTTTACTTGAAAAGTAAAGACCCAATATCTAAAGCTTAAAACATCTATTATTTTAAAATTACCCACTTTTAAGTCATTTTACTCATCCTGTCTTAACAAATGTAGATCTCTCTATACGGTGCTGCAGCCAACAATTATGCTCCCAATAGTAATTACTTCATAAACTATGAAATAGTTGACTAAAAAACTAGGTGCCATATTTAAAAACATGCAATGTCCAACTTTTTTTATTATTTGAAATTGCATAAAAAACTTTAAGTAGTATTTTTTTTTGCGAGTTCAAAACTACTTTTTGTAAAAAAAAAAATCATTCAATTGTACTTGTTTCGTCAGGTATTGAAATAAATACAGATTTTTAAAAGAACCCATGGTCTAGGATTTACATCGAACATTTAATTGCAACATTGTTTTACAAAATGACTCAAAATGACTTGAAATTTGAAGACTTAGACTTTAAACATGTCTGTCTTGAGAGTTGACTCGAGACTTGAGAATAAAGTCTCAGTTTTAAAAAAACTGGCGCTTTACGCTGCAGCTTCACACAGCATGAGGGAGAGGGACCTTTACTTTCTCCCTGACGAGACATCACATAAAAAAACCAAAACGCTTATACCGCAGGGACGGTATGACGGAAAATTTTAGTGGTTTTGAAACCTTGACTTTTTCATACCGCAGTGTACCTTGAAACCGGTAACCGGCCCATGCCTAACCCATACCCATCCATCCTCTGCAGGGTTGCGGGGGCGGGGTACACCCTGGACAGGTTGCCAGTCCATTGCAGGGCGTTTATTAAATCTTGATCTAAAAACTGTTCTTGTGTTTTTCCTGCACTGCTTGTGTGGATGAGACACAGGAAGGTTTTTACAGGCATTGCAGATTTTTTAAAACATCCATCCATTATCTATACCCGCTTATCTCTGCAAGGTCCCTGGGCGAGAGGTGGGGTACACCCTGGACAGGTTGGCAGTTTATCAGGGCAAAAAGACAAACAACCATACACACACACACATTCTGAAGGGCAGTTGTTGTTTCTAAAAGGATTATTATGTTAAGATGAAGATATTCTAGCATCTATTAGCAGGGATACTGGTTAAATTGTCTCAGTGCACCACGATCCTTCACAAAAACAGTGAATAAAATGAGTAGAATCAAACAATAAATAAACAAGATGTTACACCCAATCATTAGAATTCAGTTTTGCAGAAGATTGAGATATCGCATAAAATCAATAAAAAAAGGATTTTATTACAGAAATATTGGGCTAATGTAAAGTATTTCCATTTCCTGTATTGTATCTACTCTAAACACTTGGCCAGAGCTCCTTCTGCATGAAATACTGCATCAGTGCAGTGTAGCATGGTGGATATCAACTTTGCTCTTCTGCTGAAGCGTTCAGGAAACCCACGTTGCCTTAACAGCAGCCTTCAGATCATCTGCATTGTCGGTTTCTGGTGTTTTTAATGTTCCTTTTAGAGAACAGCCCACAGATTATCTGTGGGGTTCAGGTCAAGCCAGTTTGCTGGTGTTACCATGGTGATTAAATGAGGTAGCTGTAGTTTTGGCGGTAAGGGTAGGTACCAGGTCTTGGTCGAAGAGGTGTTTAGCATCTCCATGAAGCTTGTCAGCAGAAGGAAGCATGAAGTGCTCTAAAATATCTTGTTAGATAGCTGTGTTGACTGAAGACCTCAGAAAACCCAGTGGACCAGAACCACCAGATGACATGGTACTCCAAATCATCACAGAATGTGGAAATGTCACACTGTACTGCCAGTAGCTTGGATTCTCTGTCTCCAGTCTTCCTCCAAAGTCTGGAACTTTGATTTCCAAATGAAATGCAAACTTTACTTTGATCTGAAAAGAGAACTTTGGTCCTTTTTTGTCCTTAGCTCAATAAAATACTTCTGACCTAGTGTCTGCTTCATGAGTGGCTTAGCACAAGCACTGTGACAGTTCTAGCCCTGATCCTGGATACGTTTATGTATGGCTCTGAATCCAGCTTAAGTCCACACCTTGTACATTTCCACCAAAACCTTGAATAGGTTTAGCTTCACAATTCTTTCATGGTTGCAGTTATCCCTCTTGCTTGTCCACCTTTGCTTTGATGTGGCACACTGAACAGGTGACTTGTTTAGCAATAATCGTTGATATTTTTCCTTAGGTTCAAGCCATCTAATTTAGCAGAAATAAATACTTTAAGTATATCCCTCTTTTTGAATAGAATCTATTGAGAAACACTTGAACGGGAGGATTATTTCAGTATAAATGAGTCAACTCCTTCCAGTTATTTAAATTTTCACATTCCTAGAAATACTGGGCGAGGAGGAGGAGTTGCAACCATTTTTCGTTCTAATTTACTAATTAGTCCCAGACCAATTGATAGCTACAGTTCATTTGAACATCTCACCCTTAATTTTCCTCATCCAAGTTGCAAAACATTAAGACCATTTTTGTTTTTGGTTTTGTATCGTCCACCAGGCCCTTACTCTCAATTCTTGGATCAGATCTCACATTTTTTATCTGATTTAGTATTAAATACTGATAGGGTTATTATAGTGGGGGACTTCAATATTCATGTGGATACTGAAAGTGATGGCCTAAATGCAGCCTTTAATGCTATTTTAGACTCAATTGGCTTTACTCAAAAAGTTCAGGGATCGACCCACTCGGGAAAACACACTTTGGACCTTGTACTGACATACGGTATTGACTGTAAGGAAATAACAGTCCACCCACATAACCCGGTCCTGTCTGACCACTTCTTAATAACTTTTGAATTTACTTTAACTGACCATCTTAAATCTGAAAGAAAATTTCATTATAGTAGAGCTTTATCAGACAATGCTGTAACAATTTTTAAAGAATCTGTTCCATTCTTACTTTCCTTAGTGTCTCAGGGTAACACAGTGGATGGCAGCAATTCTATCTCTAACCCTTCAGAAATTGATGGTCTGGTTCACAGCGTTACGTCCTCATTGCGTTTGGCATTAGATAGTGTAGCCCCCTTAAAAAAGAAAGTGGCTAGCCATAAGAGGCTGACTCCTTGGTTCAACGCAGAGTTGCGTACTTTAAAGCAGAATACTAGGAAGTTGGAGAGAAAATGGCGCTCTACACACCTAGAGGATTCCTATTTAACCTGGAATAACAGTCTACTGCTGTATAAAAAGACCCTTCGACAAGCTAGAACAGCATATTTTTCATCATTAATAGAGGCGAATAAAAACAATCCAAGGTTTCTTTTTAGTACAGTTGCCAAACTTACACAGTCATAGCTCTGTTGAGCCAACTATTCCCCCAGCTCTTAGCAGTGATGATTTTATGGGATTCTTCATAAATAAAATTAATTCTATTAAAAATAAAATCCTTGGCATCCTCCCAAACATGATTACTTCTTCCTCAGTAAATGAGGCAGTATCGGAAAGAACTGTAGAACCTCAGTTGTGCTTAGGCTGTTTTGATTCAGTCAAGCTTATCTATATCTAACCTTCCTTTCTTATCCAAATTCCTTGAGAAAATAGTTGCTAATCAAGTCTGTGAGCATCTAAACAGTAACGAGCTGTTTGAAGAGTTTCAGTCAGTTTTTAGAGCTCATCATAGCACTGAAACAGCACTGGTGAAGGTTACTGATGATATTCTCATGGCCTCAGATAATGGACTGGTGTCTGTTCTGGTTTTGTGAGATCTCAGTGCTGCTTTTGACACAGTCGATCATAATATTCTCTTAGAAAGGCTTGAACATGTTGCAGGGATCAAAGGAACAGCACTAGGCTGGTTTAAATCATATTTGTCTGATAGATTCCAGTTTGTTCATCTAAATGATAAATCTTCTTCACTCTCAAGGGTTACTTGTGGAGTTCCACAGGGTTCTGTCCTTGGACCAATTCTTTTCACCATATATATGCTTCCAATTGGTAGAATCATTAGACAGCATGGGATAAATTTCCACAGCTATGCAGATGATACACAACTATATTTATCCATAAATCCTGATGAACCCAGTCAGTTAGGTAGATTACAGGCATGTCTGGAAGACATAAAAAACATGGATGACCCTAAACTTTTTGCTTTTAAATTCTGACAAAACAGAAGTTGCTGTCTTTGGACCAGAAGTTCTTAAACAGAAACTGATTAGTCAATCACTTCATCTGGATGACATTAAATTGGCCCCCAGTAATAACGTAAAGAACCTCGGCATTATTTTTGACCGAGACTTGACATTTAAATCCCATATTAAACAGGTTTCTAGGATTTCTTTCTTTCACCTCCGCAATATTGCTAAAATTAGAAACATCCTGTCCAGGAGTGATGCTGAGAAACTAGTCCATGCATTTGTTACCTCAAGGCTGGACTACTGTAATTCTTTATTATCAGGAAGTCCACAAAATGCCATTAAAAGCCTTCAGTTGATCCAAAATGCGGCAGCAAGAGTTCTGATGAATATTAAAAAGAGAGATCACATTTCTCCTGTTTTAGCTTCCCTTCATTGGCTCCCTGTTAAATCCAGAATAGAATTTAAGATCCTTCTTCTTACATACAAAGCCCATAATAATCAAGCTCCATCATACATCAGAGATCTAATTGTTCCATGTGTTCCTAACAGAGCACTTTGCTCTCAGACTGCAGGTTTACTTGTAGTTCCTAGGATTTCTAAAAGTAGAATGGGAGGCAGATCTTTTAGTTATCAGGCTCCTCTCCTGTGGAACCAGCTCCCAGTTTTAGTCCGTGAGGCAGACACTCTGTTTACTTTTAAGGCCAGGCTTAAAACTTTCCTTTTTGATAAAGCTTATAGTTAGAGTGGCTTAGGTCATCCTGAGCTATCTCTGTAGTTATGCTGCTATAGGCTTAGACTGCTGGAGGACAGACTTACCAATTTTCTTCACTCTGCTACTTCCTTTTCTCCTACGACTCTCCAGTTGTATTACAGTACATTCTGTTATTTCGACTGTTAACTTTGTGTTCTCTGTTTTTCTCTCCATAGAAGATATACCTGGTCTGGTATCCTGCTTGGCTGCAATGCCCTGTTGGACGGGGGGCATCGACTGGGATGATCCTCTCAGTAACTGAACATCCACTGTGTCCTGTTATCAACTTTTTACTTTCTGTAACATAGAAAGTTCTCTTATATCAGATCTTCTGTTCCTTCTGTGTTTCTGCTCTGTCTTCTCAAACCCCCAGACGGTCGTGGCAGATGGCCGCTCCTATTGAGCCTGGTTCTGTTGGAGGTTCCTGGTTCTGTTGGAGGTTTCTTCCTGTTAAAGGGGAGTTTTTCCTCTCCACCGTCGCTACATGCTTGCTCAGTATGAGGGATTGCTGAAGGATTGCTGTGGTTGGAAAGTCTTCCCAACCTCACGCCAATGACTGACGCAATCTGCTGGGATTCCATAAATAGGAAACTTTTAAACCGCTTGGAATGTTTGTATAAATGTATTGAAATGACTTCTTGTTAAGTGCCTTGAGATGACGTCTGTTGTGAATTGGCGCTATATAAATAAACTGAATTGAATTTAACATGTAAACATTTTGTGGTTGATCTTTTTACAACTTTACTAATGATAAAAATTAAATGACAAATCTTATTGGTGACATGAAAATTGTATTGATTTGTGTTTAAAATTGTTCCAGTATCTACAAGTGGTATTGGCAAAATAAGCATTTCCTGCTTGATGGCACATAAAAAGCATAGTGAAAAGACAAAGTAAAATGAATCAGATTTTTTAATGCACAATCACAGACTACAAGCAAAACAAAAAGTGTTTAATCTGGCATGCCAACATCTTGAAATGCAGTGCAGAAAGATGAAGTTTGCCGTTCTGGAAGCTGGAATGGTCTTTGCTGCTTTGAGACTGATGTCCTCTTGATCAGTGTTGATTGCTAAGCTGAATGTCCCTCTGCAGAAAGCAATGAATCTGACTCAAACCTGTGGTGAACATTACAGGCATCTTAAAGAGGAGGGGTTTAAATATTTTAATGACGAACAACGGCACTTATGCAACAGTTGAGCAACAGTTGCACGGAAGGCTTACCAAATAGATAAAATATAAATCCCTATCCCCTCCCAGGTGAGTCTTAGGAGTCTCCATAAGGTTTACACCTGCTCAGTTTAGAGTGAAAGAAAAGCTTTTAATAAATACAAAAACCATCTCTACCAAAAACATAAGCAACCTTTCTTTAAAAATAGGTTGCTTGGAGATGAATTGAATTGAATATCTGACTGTTAAAATATTAAATACCTCACTTTCTTTACCAGTCCGTTACTAAATCTAGGTTGTTGTGGTCATTCTGTACTAGAAAAGGAAGAAGGTGGAATGTCACATAACCTATTCAGGTTAATAATAATGAACTCAACCATTCTTAAGATACCTATACCAATAATGCTACATGTTAATGAGATTTGTAAAAGCAACAAAAGGGTGAAACATCCATTGGGGTGAATACTTTTTATAGACATCATGATTAACAAAATGTTTTAGTTTTTCTGACAAAAAAATAAAAAAAAATCCCTTTAATGTCAAAGTGAAAACTCATTTCTACAAAATACTGACAACTAAATAAAAACTTGTTACATCAAAGAAGTGATTGCATTAATATTCACCGCCCCTTTAAGTCAGTGTTTAGTTAGATGCACCTTTGGCTGTGACCACAGCAGGATGTCTGTGTGGATCGGTCTCAGCTGTAAACAGCGCTTTTCAGGTCCTGGCACAAATTCTCTGTCTGACTGAGGTCTGGGCTTTGACTGGGCCACTCCAGAACATCAACCTGGTTGTCTTCAAACCACTTTGTTACTGTGCAGCTTTAGCTGGATGATTCTGATCCTTGTCTTGCTGGATAATAAATGTTTTCTGAAGCCGTAGTTCTCTTGAACGTGAAAACAAATAGTCCATTATTATTTCTCTATGTTTTGTTGCATTCATTTTCCCTTTTCCCTTGAAAAGCCTTCCAGGATCTGCTGCTTCACAGCGGGGATGGTGTGTGTTTGGGATGATGTGCAGTGTTTGGTGTCTGCCAAACATCTCGTCTGATGGCCAAAAAGCTCCATTCTGGTTTTATCACTCCACAGAACTATTTTCCACTTGACCACAGGGTTTCCCACATGCATTGTGACAAACTGGTTGAGCCTTGATGTGAGTTTTCTTCAACAGTGGCTTTCTCATTGTCACTCTCCTATAAAGCTTTAACTGGTGAAGAACCTGGGCAACAGTTGTAGTTTCCCATCTCAGCTGCTGAAGCTTGTAACTCCTTCAGTGTAGTCATAGATGTCCTGGTGGCCTCTCTCAATAGTCTCTTTTTTTCATGGTCAGAGTGCGTGAGGACAACCGGCTCTAGACAGATTTATACATGGGCCATATTCCACCATTAGTTGATGATTGTTTTTACTGGACTCCAGGGGATGTTCAGTGCCTTAAATATTTTTTGTATCCATCCCCTGACTTTTCAATAACTTTTTATCTGATTTGCTTAAAGTGTTCTTTTGTCTTCATGGTGTAATGGTAGCCAGCAATAATGATTAACCAGTGAATGGACCTTCCAGACACATGTGTCTTTACATATAATGCAATCACTCATGGCACCAAATTGTAATTGGTAAATGGACTGAACTTATATAGAGCTTCCTAGTCATACTGACCGCTCAAAGCGCTTCACACTGGAGCCACATTCACTCATTCGCTTTCATAAACGTGCACACATTTATACACGGTAAGCAACTTGGAGTTAAATGCCTTGCCTAGGCACATCGACATGTGACAGGCAGAAGCTAGAACTGAATCTACAACCTTCCGATTACAAGCCAACTACTCCACAGACTGAGCCTTAGATGCCCCAAGTTGGCAGAACTTCTGTTGAATTAGTGAATTAGGTCATCACTTTAAAGGGGTTAAATATCTATGCAACCACTTATTGCACATAATTTTATGTTGCATATTTTTTGTTCAAAAAATACATTTTATCATGACTGATTTGTAAAACCAATAAAAGGGTAACATTTCTAAGGAGGTGAAAACTTTTCATTGGCCCCGTCTTTAATTATCGTAATTTTTTTTGGACTATAAGCCGTCAAGTTTTTCACACGCTTATGACCCTACGTCCTATACAACAATGCGGCTAATTTATAGATTTTTACTGGCAAACGGCCTCCGGGGGGCACTGTAGCAGGAAGCGCATAAGTGAGACAGATGTGTGGGGGAAGATTATGAGCCAAAGAAGGCACTAGTTTTGATTTTGAACTGTTGTTTTGCACATCACACACCCTTGCACACATCCTCATGATGAAACACACATGGATACATGCATATGATGCAGCTTTAAACTTAAAGGCAATTGAGCTGGCCATCAAAGAAGAAAAAAAAGAGCTACTGAACGTAAGCTTGGCATCAATTAATCGATGGTGAGACGTTGGCTTTAGTGGGCAGTAGGAAAAGGATCATGAAGACAGCGACCAAGACTTTTCTTGTAGGCTAAAGTATGTTTTATTTTCTAACCAGGCATGTTACTGTTGTGTTGGTGTTGTGTTGCTGCTGTACTGATGATTTCCAGGCATAGTTTGAAAAAAAAGCATGTCTTAAACTAGAAAGTAACACTCAAAGCTCAGATCTCCGCCAGCGGCTCTCATTCCCCCCCATCCCCAAGTTGTTATCTAAATCAAAGTTTCGGTTCTGTTTCAATAAAATGTCTCTTAATAAGACTCATGCCTGTGTTCATGGTGTCGCTGTGCTCTTCCAGCGGAGAGGGGAGATTCGGGGCTCCTATGTGAGGGGAGCCACTTGTGACAAGGGAGATAAGTGGAGGTCAGCACCGCTGGTCGGTGGGTGGATATGCGCTTCATGTCGGATCAACTCCAAAATTTAATCAGTTGTTCCTGGTCCAATTGTGGACAGTTGCTGAAAATTTCATTGAAATCCATCCATAACCTTTTGAGTTATGTCGCTGACAGATAGACAAACAAACAGAAAGAGAGACATGAAAACATTCCCTCCTGGCAGAAGTAATTAAAATAAAATAAAAATCTTCCGTGTACCATATTTCTGTGTAAATATATTACAACATGAAAATGTGCGGCTTATATTCCAGTGCGCCCTATATATATAAAAAAATGTGTTTTCATTTAAAATTCAGCTGTTGCGGCTTATATTCAGGTGCGATTAATAGTCTGAAAATTACGTTAATGTTTTATTTTAAGAATCTTACAAAGATATTTAATAGCTAGTTCAACTTCCTAGTCAAACATCCTCAGGCCAGGACAACAGTATCATGACAGTGCAGTGGCCTGAAATAGAAGCATAGTGATATCAAGGTCATTTTTTAAACTTCTAAAAGGACTACAGTTAATATGAACCAAAAAGAGTGATATGAGAGCAAATAATCTTTTTTTGTTTAGTGTTCAAAGTTTTTAAACATAAAAAGATGTGATTCAGAATCATATGAACTGATCTTGGTGTCTTTTAGAAGCAGGTTTAATTTTTTGAACCCCACCATAGGATACTGTCTGTTATTGCAGAATACAGTGAATACAATGAAACCAGCTAACTTTGAACCAGGAACAACAATTGGTTAGGGATTACTCTCAGGGTAAAGTTAGTTTATTATTTGTTAGGTAAAGAGAGCCAGCATCCGTCAGAAAGAAATAATGAAATATACAAACATGTTCATTTACACCAGTTTTTTTTTCTTTTTTCGCCACATTGTCTTTATGGCCATTCTGTACAGTAGACCGTGTCCCAGTTTATGTACATGTGGGTGTCAGGACTTGGACAGGAGGCAATAGTGCATTTTGTTGTGTGATTGCATGCTCTCCTTTAGTCTCTTCATTTTACTTCTGCTCTTCCTTCTCATCTGATTAGGACGATCAGCGGACCTGTGGAGCATAGCCTTCCTTCATCAGCCCCTCTTCATAATCAGTCTGGCAGAGAATCATGTTGTTCTTCAGGAAAAATTTGTCTCCCACACAAAACCTGCAGAGAAACAGAGGACAGGTGGTACTTAGATGATCACCAAAGCATGAGTCCTTTCATTAGTGGTCCACAGTGGCCCTGGCTTACTGCTACATTAGCCAGCTGACTGTGGTGCTAACTCAGCCTCAACTATTGTGACCTTGATTGTAATCGCTGCGTATCACTGCTAGCATTATGCCACCTTTCATATGTGACATTTTTACTTCTTTCTCTCCACAGCTCAGTTAGACTGTCAGTTCTAATTCCAGCTTGCTGGGAGTTTTTTTTGTTACAGCTAAGGCCTTAATATAAAGAGTGAGGCTGAGAATTTCTCTGGTGTACACACAGATCCACTGTGCACTTTTTTTGGGAGAAAAATAGAGTTGAATTATTTTCTCTCATTTTATTACCCCAATTATGACTAATTATTGTGTAACAGCTTTAGGTGAACATGATGTCCATTAATTATAGATGTATTTAATTGATTGTGATGCTAGAGGTCAGTCAATGAATGGCTAGTGATCTATGCCAACACATGTACAACCACAGATTCTAAATTTTGATAGGGAATGTCTCCTTGTCTACATACCACATTAGGGCCAAAAACCTAGAATGTGGCAGGAACTTCCAGGAAGTAACAAAACCTTTAAAACTGGGTCTCTCAATGATATACCCATTACCTGCCTGCTGAACTCCTGAAATCTTTTTCTTAACAAGCCTTACCGAGAAAGACCAGATTTTTCTGTGCAACTCGTCCACTAGAGAAGACCTTATCACTGACCTTATCACTGACACAAGAAACTTATATCACTCAACCAGGCAAATAACCTTTCGTTAAGCAAATGTGTATTAGCTATGATCTAAAGACACATTCCATCTAAGCATTCTAGAACAAACGTGTGACATTTCAGTGCACATGTAAACTGGAAAATTCTGTTAATCTGGATAAGAATAGATGTGGAAGAGATAAGTTTAAACCGTCACTTGTCCCCCTCCAGTTGGATAAGAATGCGTGAGATCTTTTCATTCAAGGTTTCACAATAATCTGATGAAATCTGATAAACATTCTTATAGGTAAAAGTGTGTTGAGTGTTTTTTGTTGATCCTGATGATTTTCTAAGTTGTAGTTTTTGGAACACTTGGAATAGAATTATAGTACAGTGGACCACCACAGCCTATTCACGGTTTCAGTATTTATGGAGTTTTCCATGGACGGTAACTAAAAATTATTTGAGGAACATTTAACTATCTACAGATGTTTTGTAGACCTCATCTACAGTGGTGTAAACAATTATTTGCCCCCCAACAGATTTATTCTGTTTTTGCTTTTTTGTCCCACTTAATTGTTCCAGATCATACATAATACATTTCAATATAAGATGAAGATAACCCGAGTGAATGTAAAATGCCGTTTTTAAATTCTGATTTTAATTATAAAGAGAAGATGTTATCCAAACCAACCTGGCCCTGTGTATGAAAGGAATTGCCCCCTGATCTAGGAAAAGTGAGAAACAAAGTGATTGAGATCTACCACTCTGGAAAGGTTTACAAAACCATCTGTAGTTGTTTGGGATTCCAATGAACCACAGTGAGAGCCTTTATCCACATATAGAGAAAACACTGGAACTGTAGTGAATCTTCCCAGGAGGGACCATCCTACCAAAATTACTCCAAGAGCTCATCAAAGACTCATCCGGGAGGTTGCTTAACATTTAAAGCACCGCAGGCATCACTTGCATCAGTTAAGGTCAGAGGTTATGATTCAATAATAAAAATGAGACTGGGCAAAAATGGCATCCCATGGGAGAGCTACGAAGACAAAACCACTGCTGACCAAAAAGAACACAAAGGTTTGTCTCACATTTACCAAAGAAACATATTGATGAGCCTTGAGACTCCCTAGAAAATACAGTGGATTTAGAAGAAAAAAGTTGAACATTTTTGAAGGTGTCAGTCCTGTTACATCTGGAGTAAAGGTCAAACTACATTTCAGAAAAACACCCCATACCAACAGTCAAACATGGTGGTGGTAGTATGATGGTCTGGGGCCACCTTCAGGACCTGGACGACTTGCTGTAATTTATGGAACCATGAACTCTGCTCTCTATCAGAAAATCCTGAAGGAGAATGCCTGACCATTAGTTTGCGATCTTAAGCTCAAGAGCAGGATGACAATCTGAAGAACATCCACAGGTCCACCTCTGAATGGCTCAAACTAATGTTTTCCTTGAAGTTGATTGTACCCTCAGGAACAGAAATAAGGAAGACAATGGATGTTAGCTTCTGCAGTAATGACATGAAGGTGTCCACTGTGCGCATGACAGCATATTAAGGTATATTTAGTCTTTGAACTTTTAAAATGGACAGGTATTAGTGTTTCCAGGGATGACCTCAAGAAGTTTGAGGATTTTAGCTATTTGTTGTGGTTGCCACAAACCTTCGTGAATAATGGAGGTTCAATGTACAGAGAAATAAATAAAATATTGGTGTTTGAAAATGTGTGGAAAAAAATTGCACTAGATTGATAAATTGAAACTATAATTGATTGATGAAGATATGAGACTAATTGATTCAGTTACGCAGTTAGACTTAGACTGCTGGACGACAGACTGACCACTTTTCCTCCCTCTGCTACTTTTCTCTTCTACTACTTTTCTACTCTTCAATTGCTTTAGGTGCTGTTATTTCAACTGTTAACTTTTCTCAAAATAATTTTCCCTCCATAGAAGCTACACCTGGTCTAGTGTTCTGCTGGACTCCAGCCAAGTTCTGCTGGAGGTCTCTTTCTATTAAAGGGGATTGCTGTGAAGTCAACGACAGAACACGGGACACTGTCTACTGTTGCTACATATTTGTTCAGGATGAGTGAATGCTGCAAGTCAATGACTCAATGACTGCTGGGTTTCCTTAGATAGAAAACTTTTAAACTGATTGTAATGTACGTATGATTGAATTGAAAGGACTTATAAAGTGCCTTGAGATGAGGCACTGATGTGTTTTGAATTGGCACTATATAAATAAACTAAATTGAATTGAATTTTGGATGCAGGAAAAAATATGTTTTGATATGGTTGTTTGCCAAAATAGACATTAGAGCTCGGCTTAATAAAAACAAGAGCAAAGCTGGCACAAGCAGGGATGATACTAATACAGTGGGGCAAAAAAGTATGTGGCAGCCACTGATTGTGTAAGTTGTTCCAGTTAAAAGGATGAGAGAGATTTGTAATTTTCATCACAAGTACACTCAACTGTGAGAGACAGAAAGTAAAAGAAAAATCCAGAATATCACATTATATGATTAAAAATGTTTTTTTATTTGTATAATGGTGGAGAAAATAAGTATTTAGCACCTACAACCAACCAAGAATTCTGGCCCTCATAGACATGTTACTCCTTGAAGAAGCTCTTCTATCCTCCACTCATTACCTGTATTAATGCCACCTGTTTGAACTTGTTATCTGTATAAAAGACACCTGTCCACACCTTCAAACAGTCAGACTCCAACTTCCACTATGGCCAAGACCAGAGAGCTGTCCAAGGACACCAGGGACAAGATTGGACGCCTACACAAGACTGGGATGAGCCAATCTACAATAAGCAAGGAGCTTGGTGAAAAGAGATCAACTGTTGGAGCAATTATTAGAAAATGGAATAAATACAAGATCACTGAGAATGCAAGATCTCACCTCGTGGGGTACATATGACCTTGAGAACGGGGAGGAAACAGCCCAGAACTACACGGGGAGAAACTGGTCAATGACCTGAAGAGAGCTGGGACCACAGTAACAAAGGTTACTGTTAGGCAACGATGGAGTGGCTAATTAAAAAGCCTTTAAAGGATCTGGAGTGGCCTAGCCAAAGTCCAGACCTAAATCCTAAAGAGAATCTGTGTAGGGAGTTGAAAGTCCTTGTTGCCCAGCAACAGCCCCAAAACATCCCAGCTCTAGAGAAGACCTACATTGAAGAATGGGCCAAAATAGCAGCTACAGTGTGTGCAAACCTGGTGAAGACCTACAGGAAACATTTGACCTCTGTCATTGCCAACCAAGGTTATTTATATATACTTTCTATATAAATTTAATCTTCTGCACCATTATACAAATACATTTTTTAAAAATCATACAATGTGATTACCTGGATTTTTTTTTTACATTCTGTCTCTCACAGTTGAAGTGTAGCTATGAGGAAAATTACAGACATCTCTCATTTTTTTAAGTGGGACAACTTGCACAATCGGTGGCATAACCTGCCCTCATGTATATATAAATCTGTTTACCCCAAATGTATTTTATTTTTTTATTTATTGCATGCTTAGAAGTGTTTCTTATGTTTGCACAAAGTACAGCAGCAATTTCCTAATGTTGTGAACCTGTTCACACATATGACAATAAAACCTTTCTGATTCTGGAAAAATACTTTTTTGCCCTACTGTATAATTCAAAGATTCATTGTGCAGAATTTTACATAAGATATGGTCAAGGACTATTATTCGGTTGGAATACAGTTACCCAAACGGTAGACTGAATATTTACTTTGCATCCAGGATTGCTTCAAAGAAGAAATTCCTCACTACTCTGCCAGAAGGCGGGGTCTAGTTGCGTATGTCCCGTCCAGTGCAGCCTTTGAAGGCTACGACCACAAGGGATTTTTTTAGGCAATGCAGCAGTTTTGTTAAAAATATGATGTCACAGATCACGCAGTGAAACTCATGAAAGGTGGTTAATTCAGTGCATTGTGAGATTAATAATTTCATATCAGCCTCTTTGTTCCCTGTATGTAGTTCAATCCTTCTTGGCTTATTCCCAGCAGTGTTAAGGTCACACCCTGATGCCTGAACATTCTTCTTTAGGTTTTTCTTTTAAAAAGCAGATTTCATGATCACATGAATTACAGCAATTCTTGCAGATCCTTAATAAGCCTGAATATACTGTAGTCCTTCCCCCTACTTCTCCCCACACACTAGAATTGTCATGAGAGTAAAATTCTAAACTTGATACAAATGGTAAGAAACCAATAGTACAGATACTGTTTTCTTTAGGCCATGGGGCTTTTCTAATAAAAAGCAGAAAATCTTACCCATCATAATGTGACACAATCTTTATTATATTAATTAGATCATTACCAATAAATACATATTCAGCACCCATTCTCTGACTTCTAAAACATTTGACAAGGTAACATTTAGATGAAGTGTTTAACAGCTGAATGATAATAACAAACTTTAAAATCTTAGACTGGATTGCATTCTTTTTCCTTCTATTAAACAAATCCATTGGTACATGTACCACAGTTTGGAATATTATCTTTCCTGGTTTACTAGTCATGGTTTACCTTTGCCCTATCATTTCTGATTTATGACAAATATAGCACCAGTTTGGTTGTGTTCAACTGAATCAGTGTCAGGATCTCCTTTAAGTTGTCCAATGTGAAGTTTTTCCCTTCATCAGTGGTGACCTTTCCCTTCTGCTGTCACCCGGCCGGGTTTCCAGTGCTACTATCTACACTAACCTTCACCCTCCAGCTTTTCTGTGGCCTCCAGCTCTTCAGGGGGAAACAGGGCTCGATGATGAGGCTGGACGACAGCTTCATCGATTAGCTGTCCCCAGGGCTGATCTGTGGCTAACTGCTCACAGGATAGAATCTCATATCTGGCACCTCCACCCTGTCCTCTATCCCCTGAAAAAGCTCTCTGTGTTTGGATTTAGAAATTCAGAAGTTCAACTTTTAGTTGCTTAGGTAGAGAATGATCAAATCCTTGACAATTTAAAGGTAAAAACAACAGATACAAAAATAAGTCTAGATAGATCCATTGTATGTTATAGATTTACAAATAAAAGTCACCCTTCCTTTCTTAAGTTATGGATAAAGTGGAGATGAGCAGGAGAAAATGTTCTTGATCTGTACAAGAAACGAAGCATAACCGTTGAAGCTTTTCCTTTTCTTTTATTCTAAGCTGGTTCTGCTCCAAATACTTCCTCCACAGAAACTCAGACATGGGTGCCAGTTAAAGTTCTTAGTGCAGGGGAAACCAAACTACAGTGGGTCAACATGTCTTTAACTATTAATGATAAGTAAACGTTACCATTCTTATCCAATGCTTGACTGGTGGAAGGATAAAATTTAGTTCTGTTCCTCATTTTTGTCTCAGACGTTGACACTTTGAGATGATTTAGTTGGAAAACTTCACAGAAAGATCCCTAAAATTCAGAATTTCCCTTTGGAGATGTAAGAGGTTTGTCATCAACTCCAACCTAAAAATCCAGCATGGCTGACTTACCAATGCTGTGAAACCGTGCAATAAAAACAGTTTATTTACATTTTTGAAGATGTTATATCAACACCTGGAAGGGAAGAAGCCCAATAACCACTGTCCTACACCACTACCGTAATAGTGAAAGTGAAACACTTCAAGCAAAAAGAGAAAATGTAAAGCTAGGATAGAGAGCTGCAAGGGATGGATTACCAGTTCCTGAAGGAGGCCTGCTCCTTATGAGTAGAAGGTTTATTGCCAAGGCAGAGTGATAACGATAACTAAATAAACAGTATACAGTGACTATAAAAAGTATTCACTCTCTTGGATGTTTTACCTTCTTGTTGATTTTGCAAATCAATCATGAGCAGCAAAATTTGACTTTCTTGACAAAAACAAAATCCTATAATGTCAAAGTGAAAACTGATTTCTACAAAATAACGACAATTACAAAAAAAAAAACATTTAACTTAAAATAAGTGATTGTATAAATATTCACCCCCTTCCAGTGAGTATTTAATGTAATCACAGCAGGGAGTCTGCGTGGATAGGTTTCAATCAGGCTGCACATCTGGACACTGCAGTCTTCCCCCATTCTTCCTGCTAAACTGTTCCAGCTCTGTCAGGTTGGGTGGGGATCGGCTTTGAGCAGCCCCTTTCAAGTCCTGGCACAAATGCTCTACGGGATTGAGGCCTTGACTTTGACTGGGCCACTTCAGAACATTCACCTTGTTGTCTTTAAACCATTTCTGTGAAGCTCTAGCTGGATGCTTCAGGTTGTTGTCTTAAAAGCTCATCTTGGTCTCATCAGACTTTCTTCCACTTGACCATAGAGTCTCCCACACGCCCTGTGGCAAACTCTAGTCAAGCTTTCATCTGAATGTTCTTCAACCATGAAGAACCTGGGCAACAGTTGTAATCAGAGTCTCTCCCATCTCAGCCGCTGAAGCTTGTAACTCCTTCAGCATAGTCTTAGATGTCTTGGTTGCCTCTCTCAATAGTCTCCTTCTTGCATGGTCCCTGAGTCTCAGCTTCTCCAATGCCTGCTTAAAAACAGATGATTGGTTTTCTCTGATCTTCAGCCTCAATTGAGACTCCAGACAGGTTTTGTCCACTCTTCCTCTCAATATCTACTATATTCATCGAACCACTGTTGGCTGCAATCCCTCAAAACAAAAATACGGATCATCTAATACTATACAACCAATAAAATGTGTCTATATATTGATGTCTTGCTCTTTACTCAACCGTTTAAGACAACTCCATCAGTTGGAACAAATCAAAGGCCATTCTTATCATCTCTAAGATGCATCTCTCTCCAACCATCCCATTACAGATTGGGATCAATGTTATCAATGTTTCCAACAGGCTAAAGAGTTGACACAATTCAATTACATTTCATTACTCAAATAATATAAAAACAGTGAAGAAGCACCCCTCTCTCTCTCTTTATTGGAAGACTGTCTGCATTCGAAATGATGGTCTCCCCTAAAGCAAACGTAATCTTCTCTAGGATCCTGGTTTAATGCCTTAGATCCTAGCAGGATGCTGCTTAAAAGCATCAATATCAGTACATCTCTGACAACCTGGGGTTATATTTCAAAATATATATTTTTTTAATTATCCCAAGCAGTCAAACACCCATCTAAATAAAAGGGAACTTTACTTTTCAACATGGGTGGTATAGCAAGAGGGAAGTCATTTGAAGATAGGATTTATGGGAAAGATTTTATATCAATTAAGTGTTTGAGGCTGAGAAAGTGTGAAGACCTAGCAACATGCCTAGAATTTACAGTCCACGTCTTCCCCTCTCTGTGGCTCATTGATGTCACAGTTGTTGATTTGGAAACAAAAAGGCATTGCTAAGGAAAACAATCATTAAGAGCTGAAAGAATAATCAGAGTTCAAATGTAATTTATTTACATCCCTTGTTATCAGATTCTATCCACATGGGAAGATTTTCTGGTTGTAAAAAACCCAACAGAATGAATTGAAATTGATCTGGTGGGCTTTTTCATTGATGCCCTTCCCCCGTCCTCCTGCTTCTACTGTAATCTAGTTTTTCAAGCTTCCATCTGGAAAAACACAGATACGATGTCAAAGAGGGGTATAAAGCAACTCGCTCCCATAAGGCAACTTACCTTTGATTGCACAGCTGACATGCAAAGCAGTCCAGGTGATAGACATTTTCTTTCGCCCTCATCACCATCTCAAAAGCTGGAATCAGCTTGCTGCAGGCTGCACAGTTTCCTGTTACGCCAAACAACCTACATTTCAAAGACAAACAAGAAATGATGTGATCCAAAGCAATAATAAAGAAAAAACCTGAAATCATTACAACTGTCTAATTCATTCTGAGACCAAAAGAACATTATCAGAAAAGTTAGGGAGCTTCCAGAAATCATAGCAAAAAAATCATACCCATCAAATGATCAATTAAAATTCATTCAATCATTATTATGATTGTTGAGTTCTTAATCAACAGAACTTAAGGTGTTCATTGGTCCTGGTAGTTGACACCAATATGAATTTTCTGAAGCCAGAAGTGGATCTAGACTAAATACCACTCAGCTTAACTTACGTTCAAGGACGCAGTTCTTCTTAATTATTCAGCAATGTTCCCGGCAGTTCACATTTTCCTCATATGAAACAGACATTTTCAAAAATTTCAGTTTGTGCATTGTTAAAAAGAAAAAAATAAAGGAGCCACTTAAAACTGACATAAATGAAATCTTTAGTTAAAACATTTGACATTATTTTAAGTTGTTTTTTATGTTTTAAGACACAATTAAACAGGAATTCCCATCTCAAAACACGGCACCCCAAATGAAATCCCCGTTTATTTTTTTCTTTAAATTGCGTGTGAGCCTTAGCTTGTGCCACAGAAGAAGATGAAACACTGCTTTCACTGCTGTTCGATGACTACCTTGTTATTTTGTTGATTGCTCCAGGGACAATGTGAGCGTTCATTAAGTATTCAGGCCTGTTACTAAACAGCAACCTAGATCCAGCAGCCAGGGGCAGAAATAACAGATAGCAAAATCATACAGCAAAATAAGCTATTAGGCAAAGTTCTTGAGGCACTTTTCGCAGCCTCTGTTAAAATGACAAAACTGTACACAGCTCTGAGAGCCTGTGGAGAACATAATATGATAAATGATCTCAGGGTGTGGGATAGTAAGGGGTGGTCATTAACCTTCAGAGAGCATGTAACCCGGAGACAGAAAAGGAGATAGATTTTACCCTCAGAAATTCCTACAAAATTATCAGTGTCAACACACCTCAGCAAAATATATAATAATTCTTCAAACATGGTGGGAAGGCAAAACTAATTCAATAGATTAGTGGTGAGTTGATAGGAAAAAATGTATTAGTCAAATGTAACTTTTCTCCTAAAATTGTGTAAACATTCAACATAAATGCTATTAACTCTGAAGGCAAGAGGCAGTTAAAATGTATTACAACTGGTCAGGCAGAACCTGAAATTCTTTATTACTGCAACCCTAGGTTAAACCCGGTTCTTTTAACGCATGTTGTCCCACCCGTCCACCATAAACAGTTAAAACAAAATAGCAAACAGAAACACTGCAACAATCCCAGCTTCTTCCTTTGCCGATCTCTTGTTATTTCTGCTGCTGTGGGTGCCTTATGGTGCTGATCGGTGACGCCACTCATTGACGAAACGGGCGTGATATCCGATGTCTAACAAATTCCTTATAGGGCTAATTTGGTGTGGAAACATGACGGCTAAGAGGAGAAGGCCAACAGATTGATTAACTTATGAATATCCTGTAAAATTACTCTGAAGTTCCGATAGTGGAAACACGCCTATTGTAGCCCTGGGGCACCCTACCATACAATCGGCACCACCAGGCTCAATGCAATCTGATGGGTTTTCTCAGATAAAAAGCCTTTTTACCAATTTGAATAATTAAAAATAATTTGACTGGATTGTTTGATAACTAGGAGCAATTGTATGTAATTGACTTTTTAATTGATTGATTTGACCTTTATTTTGTACCCTTTTGCTTGTTGTGAACCTACGCTATAAAAAACCCCCCACTAAATTGAATTTGTTTCAAAGTCAGCAACAATCGGTGGGGCTTTCTTAGATAGAAAGGTTTTTACCAATTGACAACTAACTAGGTTCAGATTAGTAACTATGTATTTGAATTTGAATCAGTTTATATTTTAGAATGGTACTAAACTGAATATGAGGCTGCATTGTCACACAATTGTTAGTTGTTAAATCAAGCTGGGACCTTTCAATGTATTTGCATGTGTGGGTTCTGTTCTGGTATTTTGGCTTTCCCATGCCGTCTAGGTAACTGGGGCCTCATTTATAAAGCTTGCTAACACACAAAACGGGGTCGTGTAAGTGACTTTCTACGCAAAATTTGTGATTTATAGAAATAAACATGACAGAAGCATGTGCACAACTTTAAGGACGCTAAGAGTTGTGTTTACACACATTTTGGACATGGAGGACACAGAATTGTGAATTTAAGCCATATTTTCAAACTTGTAGACTCTCGCACACACACGCACACAAAACCAACATTCAGCCCCCACCCCCGTATCTGAACTGAAAATAAAATTGAGAATCTGAATGAAAATATGTTGCATTTAAGAATTATATCACAGTGTTCATATGTACATCTTCAGATTATATAGCAATTGCACTTTATGGTGCATTAAATCAATTCAGTTTATTTATATAGCGCCAATTCATAACAGGTGTCATACAAGGCACTTTACAAGAAAAGTCATTTCAATTTAATTGAACATATATTCCAATCAGTGTAAAGGTTTTCTGTCTAACAAATCCCAGCGGACTGCATTGAGTCATTGACTTGCAGCTTTTACTCCTCTTGGACCAACATATAGTGACAGTAGACAGTCGCCTGTGTTGTGTCGTTGACTTCACACCATTCCCTCATACTGAGCAAGCATGTAGCGACAGTGGAGAGGAAAAACTCTTTAACAGGAAGGAGGTTTAACAGGAAGAAACCTCCAGCAGAACCAGAACCAGAACCAGGCTAAGCGACCATCTACCACGACCATTGTAGATGTTTTCGTCTTTGTTTTCGCACTTTGGTCAACTCTTGGCTGAGTAAAGCTCTATAGACATAAACATTGATCACCCAAAACACCTTGATTTCAGTCTTAGTGGAACTGCGTTTTCTCAGGCTCTCGGTTGCCATGGTTTCCCATGTAATGCCACAAATCAGTCAGCTTAAGTCTATGCAGAATATCCATTAGGTACTTTGCATCGACTGTTTATGGCAGAGAGTAGGCGTGTAGGAGGCGGTATATGATCCAAAAACACCTTAGGACATTTCTACGGAGAATGTGAATTATAAATTGCATGCAGCTATGCCTACTCAAAGTTTTATAAATCTAAAAAATTCTTTGCTTGAGTAATTTTTTTTTGCTGAGAGTTTAAGTAAGGGTTCTACGGAAAGTTTTATGGTTGAGGCCCCCAACATGTTAGAATGTTAGCTTAAGACTAATTTGCCATTAAATTTGAGTGGGTGCAGGCATGGCTGTTTGTCCTATATGTCTCAATGATGGACTGGTGAGCTGTCCAGAAGGAATAATCAGGGAAAGAAACATGGATGCATTTTAGGATAAGAATTGGACCCATTTTGTCCTGTCCTGTGTAGTGGTTGAAATCACATTTGACGGGAATTGGCCCTATGGAATAAAATGTATAGAATCCAAATTCTGACTGATCTTGGTTTGATGGAACATCTATCAGATGGCAGTAGCTCAAACAGCCATTGCAGGGGTGAGAAGGCCCTTTCACTTACTTTTAAGATCCCATTTTGAATTTGTCTCAGAGTTGAATAAAAGCTTGAAGACATTCTCAGTAAATAGTCAACTGCCAATTCTCATGTTGCCCTACCAAGGATGTGGTGCAACTTGCAGGGATGGTCTCCATGATGGCCTGGTAAAAGGTGATGAAGATGAAATGACATGAACAAACACATGATCACAATGAGGTTGAAAAAAAGCCTGTGGATCGATTTATCACAGAACTCTCTTGAAGGCACATCTTAAAGACACATGTGTGATTCTTATTTATCTGTAACGTGTTCTTCACTTTGATTATGAATGAAACATTCAAGGATTTGTCATTGATGTTCACAGGTTCCAGACTTTGACCAACTAATTGTTATTTAATCTGAGCTACTGTTAGGCAGGCCAATATTATTACACAGCATTGGATATGCCATATGTGCAAGGAGGGAGAGATGAAAGAACGCTAGCTAAAATAACATGATGGGACAATGTGTCTCATTCCATGCGTAAAGTTGTTGCAGAACTGGAGAGCTCCTTCAGTAACAGACTGTTGCATCCTAGGTGCACAAAGAAGCTGTACAGCAGATCCTTCCTCCCAGCAGCTGTAGGACTGTATAATCATCACTACTCCCAACAAACTCAATAAGTCTTTACACAATCCCTGCTCTTGTTTGCTCAGTTTTACAATTTCTTGTACAGTGGACCCCTGCCCATTCACTGTTTGTTATTAGCGGATTTTTCTTTGGAAAGTGATTACAAGTTATTCACCTATATGTGGATTTTTTAAAATAGAACTTAGCTAAAATGTTTAAAAGAAAATGCAGTTTGGGAAGCTGGAATATCTCAGTGCAATGCTGCTTGACTCGCTGGCATTTGCAAAGCAGGCAATCAAGGTGCGCCATTTGTTCTTCCCTGCCGCTGATTGGCTCTACCCCCAAGAGTGGAAATAAGGAAGACTGTAAACATTACAGTAGCTTCTGTGGTAGTGCTGAGACACTGAGTATATTAATGCCTATTAAGGTACATAAGGCATGCATGACAGTTAACTTTATTGTCTTTGTCAGTAGCATCAAATAAAATTACATCAAGTACCAACTCAACTATTTCACAAATCCTTTGCTTAGTAACATCCACTGTTTAACAGCCATAATAGCGCAGTGATCACCCCTCATACTGTGACTGACAAAACAGCTTGACAAAGCTAGGATAAATTCTAGGCTTTTTGAAGGCATATGAAACAGATATCTGTTGCAATATGGCCAGATCCAGGGAGTCTGCGACCATATGATATGCCGCAGAGTGATGGTAAATACACAGAAAGATTGTTAGATTTTTTTTTTTCATACTGGCCATACAAAGCACTTTTAGATTTTAAGGCACATTTACCATCCTCTCTCACAAAGCAACTTGGAATTCGGTATCTTACCCATAAAAGACAGGGAAGCTGGAATCAAACCAACAACCTTCACATTACCAGATCTCTTCCCACTGAATCACAGCTGCTCATTGATTGGTCTATTTGAAAAACATCTCCACTTCTAAAATTTCCCATGTCTGACATGTTGTGTCACAATGTTTCCAATCTGTATTTATTTACCTTCAGCATGGTGATTTGGGAAGAGAAGAATATGTTTTAGTCATTGTGATTTTGTAAAATGACAAATAAAAAAGATGATTGAACAGTCTTTTACAAAGTGGGTCAATCAGTGAAGATCTTTAGGCTTAATCTGCTTAGACAGAACAGAACACGGGAAGCTGAAATACCATCAGGTGCTGTAGAAAGTAGGAATTCTGTCGGAAGCTGTGTGCTCCATTTTTTCACCCAGCCCTCACCTCCTGTCTTTCTTGCCACACAAATTGCTCTAGCCTCGGCATGCATTCATCAGCTTCTGTATTAGAATTTGTTTCCTCACAAACCATTGATCATCGTCCTATTACTAGGCAAATGACAGTTAATTACCCACTACATTAACCACCAGGACCCGGGGACTGACTCCCTGTGCCATCAGTCAACATGATGAATGTGGCAAGTTCAGTAATGCATGACCATTCTTCCGTCTGCCTGGCACGCAGAGAACAACCCCCAGATCACACTTTAAAGCATCATGGGAAAATCTATAGCAATTTGCATAATTACAGACTCAGGGTTAATAACAGACAAATGATTTGTCACATCTTTCACAGGCGATTTTAATGGAACTGTTGTGTTATTAACCATGCTTGGAACAATGCTGGTGTTCTTACATGGAAAATAGACAGCATGGAAAAGGTTTAGACTGTCTATCTGTAAAATGACCCAGAAGCGATCTAAAGTTATAGATATCACCAATATTAAAATAAAATAATCTGATTTAAGAAGCCTGAATGGATAGGCTTTAGATAGTGGTAGTGCTAAGGGAGGCTGGGGGGCGTCTTACAGGTAGTAGATGTAATTAGTCCCTCTCCACCTTTCATCTGAGGTTGTCAATGATTGAACAACTCAAGGGCCAAAATTATTTCAATTACCACAGGCATGACCTGGGAATTGTCACTGGGATAAGATTTTCCTCCTTGAGTGCCCTCACTTATGCTGCTGCCAGTTCTATCAGCTATCATCTACACCTAAACAATGATCTATCCTAACAAGGAATTATGAGATCCATTAGGAGAAAAAGGTGATAACATGGAGAAATATATCAATTATTTTTTCTATCCATGTTTCATTGAGACTGTGCTCATGTGAGAGTATACACACACAAAGTCACTACAGCAGTGAAACTCCTTACTTAGAGATTAGGGGCCTCATTTATAAAGCTTGCTTACGCACAAAACGTGCTCTGAAAATTGTGTGAGTCACTTTCTACGCAAAGTTTATGGATTTAATAGGGAAAAAAAACGTGACAGAAAAAGGTGAAGGACTGAAAGCAGCCTTGCATACACATCTTTCAGACACAGGAATTGTGAATTTAAGCCACATTTTCAGACTTGAAGATCCTCGCACACAGCCGGCAGTCAGCCCCAACCCCTGTCTCTGAACTGAGAATAAATATGAGAATCTGAATGAAAACAGGGTCTATTTAAATAGTAACTCACCCCCAAATCAACTTTTTTTGCTGATAAATGTGTGTGCAATAGTGCATGTGTGGTCATTATTTTTTGGATATTTTACTACATTTAAGGAAAAATATTAATTTTCTACCAAAAACCATCAGTGTGGTGCTCTCTTCAGGTTAACACTTTAAACTGCATTTGAATTTGAATGTCAGCCATCCTGCCGCTGTGGAGTATAAAACAAGCCTAGTCTGCCATCTCCATAGCGAGTTGAGGTTGGAATAGTAAGGAAGTGTTGACGCCACTCATCCCTCCCCCTACACGCCCCCAAGTCCGCCAGGCAACGCCTCCTTTTGCCGCATTTTTCAAACCGGAAATGTAGGTGGACTAAGACTCTGGTAGGGGAGATGCTCTTTAAGAATTATATCACACTATGTCCATAAGTACATCTTTAAATTATATTACAATTGCACTTCTTGGTGCATTATTGTGATAAGGTGTGTAATAGGTGTGATTACTGAGTAGAAATATAAATACTGCAGTGACACTCTTTCAAAATGCTGCACAATGGATGCGCTGGAAATCCTTGAACATCACGCCACTGGGAGGATCCAGATGGGTTGAGTTTTTAGAGATTACAAAGATTTCCTGGCTCATGATAATGACTGACTAATAAGATGATGTCGATTCCTTAAAGCAGCCCCATTAGATCTATGTGCTGAACTGGGCCCATTGTTAGATCTACCAACCCGCCAGAACCGTGGAATCCCCCCCCACCTCACAGCTGGACTCTGGTGGTGGCATGCCATCTTCCTCATTGCATTCACCCTCTTTTTTTATGTCATAAATATTTCGCGCAAATAATACTTATAAATAGACTTAAAATGCACGCTTGATTAATCGTTTTTCTGTGACATTGTTGTTGTATTTTTATATCTATTTTTGTGTGATGTGGTTGTGTAATTCTTAGTTCACAGTGTTTGGTTTGTTTTGTTGATGTTCCTTTTTTGTTTTTTTTGTTTTTTCCGCTCTCTCTGCCGTCCTGTGGGTATGGAGGCAGACTTCAATGTCTTCCTGTGTTTTCTTTGTTCCCCTTCCTCTCTTGTATTTTCAACTCACCCTCTCTCTTGACTTTTTGTTTCCTACCTCTCTTCTTCATCTTCTTTCTTTCTTCTCCTTAATTTTCCGTCTCCGTGTCCATAACATCAGGAAATAAAAACCCCAACAATTCATAATAAAGATTTTTCACACATATATCAAGTGGAGTATTATAGCAAAAGCTGTACTGCTCCGCTTGTGAAAGTAAATCTGTTGGGCTTCTACTTGGTACTCAGACACCAATTCTGAGCTCCACACTGCCAAACAGGACACGTAAAAAAAAAAAAAAAAAGACTTAAAATTCTCTCTCTCTCTCTCTCTCTCTCTCTCTCTCTCTCTCTCTCTCTCTCTCTCTCTCTCTCTCTCTCTCTCTCTCTCTCTCTCTCTCTCTCTCTCTCTCTCTCTCTCTCTCTCTCTCTCTCTCTCTCTCTCTCGCTTTTCGTGCCTCTATGTCACAATATTCACTAGGCACTTTGCACTGACCAGAAAGTTGTTGTGTAGGAGGCGGGGTATGATCCAAACCTGTACAAGCTTACAAGCTGTTGAATTATTGTTTAGACTTGAGGTTAGACTGAACTAACCTGTCAACCTGGTCCAGACCCAATAGTTTTTCAAAATTATTTCCTAATAACTTAAGGCGTAGAAATGAAAGAGGGCTCACTCCTGCTTCAAGCTAATTTCTAAACATCTAACAGGTATTTCCCTTATCACACATTTCTATCATGCTTTCAGACAACTGAATAAGGAAATGGTAACAAATGATGCAAAACAATAGCTGATGATGGCTAAATTAGCTCCGATTATTTTTTGTCATGTAGATATGTTGTTATTAAACACTGACAATGCAGCATTCATACCTTTCAAACACTATTGGAGTTTAATCTACATAACAAAAAAATGACCATTCAAAATAATTAATGTCAATTATTTTCTACCATGCTATCAGCAGCTATCTTTACTAATCTTTTCAATTCTTAATTCTACCATTAGATGATCTTGTCCCAGCAGTGTCATTCTCAGTTATTTTGCATGGTAATATCTTTTAAAGCTCTCACATTTCCATGTTAACACTGCTAGTGTGTCTGCCCACAAATGTTCGCTGAAAAATATCTCAGACACACAGCGAACAAAAAAAAAATTCAGGATTTAGCAGCAAAAGGCTAAAAAATAAACAAACATATTCTGAGCCTTAGGAAATGAGAGAGACAGGAATTGACATTGATTGAGCCTCTGTTTGCTTTAGTGACCTTTCTATTCTAAAATTTGCAGAAAACCATGACAAGCAATAGATCTGATCTTTTTGTTCCATTCATCTTTGCAATTTCTCCTCTTTGTTACCACGACTTTAAAATGTTTATTGCTGCAGAAATCAAAAACACAAAAATAAAAACTGTTACATTTACATCATTTTATATATATTTTCAAGAAATACAATATACATAATTTTTCACATGTCCTGTTGCGGCATATCAGGTATACCACATGGAAAGCGGGTAGTCATAATGTGCTGGGGCAGATTTGCTATACAAAAAGGATATCTAGAGATGAGATGGAAGAATGAGGCCATTTAAGGTGTCTACAAAAATGGGCCCATGGGCAAAATAAAGATCTTTCTGCGCAGCCGACACACTTCCCAAAATCCCAAAACATCTCAGTTTGAGAGGGACAATCAGGTCAGTGGGGAAAATTCCAACTGCTACACAGGTAACCCTTTTATTCCACACTTTAAACCCGGGACTGGGACATTCCACTGCCTCAGTGCAACCTGTCAAAGGACTGAGGTGACATGGAAGGCTAAGATTACCCCCTACTGTTTCTTCTCTTATAAACATATTTTAATCATTCATGGTGTCACTCACTGGTTATAAAATGCTGACTTCATTTTGCGAGTGACTAACATGTGAAGGCAACTTAAAGCAAGGACTCCCTGTTGTGGAACAATCTTGAGAAAGGCCTAGTTAAAAATATTACAGATAAGATGAGCACAGAAATACCATGGGGCTAGATACACCACTACTTTGATGTAATAGTGCAGATGTGTATTTAAATATTGTAGATTATTGGCAACAGAAGACTTCCATCATGGCATTTCTTTTTTAAGCCAGAACAAAAGACTTCAGTCAGCACTGTTCACTGCAGAGATCTGGCTGCTAATAGAGCAGCTGGATAGGAGTAGGTGGGTGAAAAGCAGGGTCTCACAGTTCCACCACACTGCCCACTAATTCAGAAGTCATTCAGGGGTTCAGCTCAGGCCTCTTGGCCCTATCTATACCATCGATAAAAACAGCTGTAAGTAAGACTGACACCAACCAGTCAGCATTTTAAAACACTTTTTTCTACAATGCTGCCCTGTCCTCTACACTCGATGCTCCAACAGCTACATTCAGCTTGATTCTCCCAAGCTGGCAATCAACTTCATCAACCAGGGGCAATACTTAATCCACATGTACACACACGCACACACACTGGCTCCAAATCCAAATGGTTGGTCACGAAAAACAGGTCTGCACACAGGCGTTCGCAGGGACCCCAAAACGGACCCTAATAGATAGAAGTTACGTCACCCAGCCTTTGGAGGTCAGAGGGCGGTGGATTGGATCATATGGGGCGCCATTTGTAAAGTTACACAGTCAAATTCTAATAGCAATGCTTTGGGTCATTTAGCCTGTCATAAGAGAAAAAAAGCGGGTTCAATTTTCAAAGTCATATTTGCGTCCATGCTATTTATTCATTTATAATTGTTACAGTGTCAAACTAAATATTTTGTTGACAATATAAATGTTTAGCTATCAAGGTAAATAGCAAGCTAAATATTTAGTTTGAAAACTAAAGTATTTAGTTTGAAGTTAAATATTTAGTTTGTAGACTAAATATAGTAAATATAGTTGACAAGCTAAATGTTTAGTTTAGAGCTAAACATTTAATCTGTAAACTAAATATTTAGCTTATAAACTAAATATTTACTTTGTAAACAAAATATTAAGTTTGGAGCTAAATGTTTAATCTGAAACTAAATGTTCAATTTGTAAGAAACTGTGACATTTATAAATGACAGGCTAAATGACCCAAATTACAGCACCCCATAGGCTCAGGAAGTATGAACTTTGCTTAAAGGTTTTTCTCCCAGTTTATTTTTGTATCACTGCTCAGGAATAAATAGAAATTAGCATATTTAAATTTGGATGAGTTTGGACAAAGATAAATATGTTGAAAAAACTTTTTTTTTTTTTTTTAGCACACCACAAGTTGGATGGGGAAAAAGCTCCTTGTTACCTTCTACGGAAAATGACACGGGAAGGACACAACCTACACAGCTAGCACAGTCAGATGATTCAAGAGGTTGGCATTTTTTCCGTTACTATTTACAAGAAATGTGTGTGTTTTTGTGTGGAACCATTAAAGAATGGTATGGCTCTTTAGGAATTAGCATCTATCGAAGCGGCATCTATCTGCTTCCAGTGCCAACTTTGGCTTTCTGAGAGGTTACACGGACAAACACATATCTGCAGACGTTAATAATGTGTCCTGTTATCATTGAAATGATCATGAAGTAGAAAATAGCAATATTATCCAGTAAATTCCTTAGATAGAAAACTTTTTTTTATTAAACTGAACTTGACTGCATTGACTGATAACTAGGATCAATTGCAATGGATGTATGATTGGACTGAATTGACATTTTTTGTAAAGTTCCTTGAGGTGACATGTTGTGAATTTGCGCCATGTAGATAAACTGAATTAAATTAAATTAATTGATTACAATGCCTTCATTTACTCTTCATATAATTACAAATAAGAGCAATAATCATTCACTGTTCAGAATTTCGGAGCAAGCTGTAAATATGACCGCTGCTGCGGGTGACTTGACAATGCTGTTTACATTAGCATGCATCCGTCCAAAACGATCAATGAAGATAATAATGAAGTCTCCAATCATAAATGTCATGTTTAGCCGCATGCTGTCATTCCATCAATGTTTGTCTGGGTGGTGTCCTGCAAATGATGTGGGCTACATTGATAACTGGAGAATATTTTGGGGAAAACCTGGTCTGATCCGGAGAGACGGCATCCATCCCACTTTGGATGGAGCAGCTCTTCTTTCTAGGAATATGGCCGAATTTATTAGTCCATTGATTTCCTTTGTCTCACAGAAACCTGGTTGCAGCAGGAGGATTATGTCAGTATAAATGAGTCAACTCCTTCCAGTCATTTAAATTTTCACATTCCTAGAAATACTGGGCGAGGAGGAGGAGTTGCAACCATTTTTCGTTCTGATTTACTAATTAGTCCCAGACCAATTGATAGCTACAGTTCTTTTGAACATCTAACCCTTAAGTTTCCTCATCCAAGTTGCAAAACATTAAGACCATTTTTGTTTGTGGTTTTGTATCGTCCACCAGGCCCTTACTCTCAATTCTTGGATCAGATCTCACATTTCTTATCTGATTTAGTATTAAATACTGATAGGGTTATTATAGTAGGGGACTTTAATATTCATGTGGATACTGAAAGTGATAGCCTAAATGCAGCCTTTAATGCTATTTTAGACTCAATTAGCTTTACTCAAAAAGTACAGGGATCGACCCACTCGGGCAAACACACTTTGGACCTTGTACTGACATACGGTATTGAGTGTGAGGAAATAACAGTCCACCCACATAACCCGGTCCTGTCTGACCACTTCTTAATAACTTTTGAGTTTACTTTAACTGACCATTTTAAATCTGAAAGAAAATGTCATTATAGTAGAGCTTTATCAGACAATGCTGTAACAATTTTTAAAGAATCTGTTCCATTCTTACTTTCCTTAGTGTCTCAGGGTAACACAGTGGATGGCAACAATTCTATCTCTAACCCTTCAGAAATTGATGATCTGGTTCACAGCGTTACGTCCTCATTGCGTTTGGCATTAGATAGTGTAGCCCCCTTAAAAAAGAAAGTGGCTAGCCATAGGAGGCTGACTCCTTGGTTCAACGCAGAGTTGCGTACTTTAAAGCAGAATACTAGGAAGTTGGAGAGAAAATGGCGCTCTACACGCCTAGAGGATTCCTATTTAACCTGGAATAACAGTCTATTGCTGTATAAAAAGACCCTTCGACAAGCTAGAACAGCATATTTTTCATCATTAATAGAGGCAAATAAAAACAATCCTAGGTTTCTTTTTAGTACAGTTGCCAAACTTACACAGAGTCATAGCTCTGTTGAGCCAACTATTCCCCCAGCTCTTAGCAGTGATGATTTTATGGGATTCTTCATAAATAAAATTAATTCTATTAAAAATAAAATCATTGGCATCCTCCCAAACATGATTACTTCTTCCTCAGTAAATGAGGCAGTATCGGAAAGAACTGTAGATCCTCAGTTGTGCTCAGGCTGTTTTGATTCAGTCGAGCTTTCGGAATTATCAAAAATATTAGCCTCATCTAAACCTTCAACTTGTTTGTTGGACCCAATCCCAACCAAATTATTTAAAGAAGTGTTCCATTTGGTTCCTGGCCCCATTTTGGATATGATGAATCTATCCTTAGTAAACGGATACGTACCACAGGAATTTAAAATAGCTGTAATTAAACCTTTACTCAAGAAACCTTCCCTTGATCAAGATGACTTAGTGAATTACAGACCTATATCTAACCTTCCTTTCTTATCCAAAGTCCTTGAGAAAATTGTTGCTAATCAAGTCTGAGCATTTAAACCATAACGAGCTGTTTGAAGAGTTTCAGTCAGGTTTTAGAGCTCTTTATAGCACTGAAACAGCACTGGTGAAGGTTACTAATGATATTCTCATGGCCTCAGATAATGGATTTGTGTCTGTTCTGGTTTTGTTAGATCTCAGTGCTGCTTTTGACACAGTCGATCATAATATTCTCTTAGAAAGGCTTGAACATGTTGCAGGGATCCAAGGAACAGCACTAGGCTGGTTTAAATCATATTTGTCTGATAGATTCCAGTTTGTTCATCTAAATGATAAATATTCTTCACTCTCAAGGGTTACTTGTGGAGTTCCACAGGGTTCTGTGCTTTGACCAATTCTGTTCACCATATATTTGCTCCCAATTGGTAGAATCATTAGACAGCATGGGATAAATTTCCGCAGCTATGCCGATGATACACAACTATATTTATCCATAAATCCTGATGAACCCAGTCAGTTAGGTAGATTACAGGCATGTCTGGAAGACATAAAAGCATGGATGACCCTAAACTTTTTGCTTTTAAATTCTGACAAAACAGAAGTTGCTTTCTTTGGACCAGAAGTTCTTAAACAGAAACTGATTAGTCAATCACTTCATCTGGATGGCATTAAATTGGCCCCCAGTAATAACGTAAAGAACCTCGGCGTTATTTTTGACCGAGACTTGACATTTAAATCCCATATTAAACAGGTTTCTAGGATTTCTTTCTTTCACCTCCGGAATATTGCTAAAATTAGAAACATCCTGTCCAGGAGTGATGCTGAGAAACTAGTCCATGCATTTGTTACCTCAAGGCTGGACTACTGTAATTCTTTATTATCAGGTAGTCCACAAAATGCCATTAAAAGCCTTCAGTTGATCCAAAATGCGGCAGCAAGAGTTCTGATGAATATTAAAAAGAGAGATCACATTTCTCCTGTTTTAGCTTCCCTTCATTGGCTCCCTGTTAAATCCAGAATTTAATTTAAGATCCTTCTTCTTACATACAAAGCCCTTAATAATCAAGCTCCATCATACATCAGAGATCTAATTGTTCCTTATGTTCCTAACAGAGCCCTTTGCTCTCAGACTGCAGGTTTACTTGTAATTCCTAGGATTTCTAAAAGTAGAATGGGAGGCAGATCTTTTAGTTATCAGGCTCCTCTCCTGTGGAACCAGGTCCCAGCTTTAGTCCGTGAGGCAGACACTCTGTTTACTTTTAAGGCCAGGCTTAAAACTTTCCTTTTTGATAAAGCTTATAGTTAGAGTGGCTTAGGTCATCCTGAGCTATCTCTGTAGTTATGCTGCTATAGGCTTAGACTGCTGGAGGACAGACTTACCAATTTTCTTCACTCTGCTACTTCCTTTTCTCCTACGACTCTCCAGTTGTATTACAGTACATTCTGTTATTTCAACTGTTAACTTTGTTTTCTCTCAGTGTTTTTCTCTCCATAGAAGATATACCTGGTCTGGTATCCTGCTTGGCTGCAATGCCCTGTTGGACGGGGGCATCGACTGGGATGATCCTCCCAGTAACTGAACATCCACTGTGTCCTGTTATCAACTTTTTACTTTCTGTAACATAGAAAGTTCTCTTATATCAGATCTTCTGTTCCTTCTGTGTTTCTGCTCTGTCTTCTCAAACCCCCACACGGTCGTGGCAGATGGCCGCTCCTACTGAGCCTGGTTCTGTTGGAGGTTTCTTCCTGTTAAAGGGGAGTTTTTCCTCTCCACCGTCGCTACATGCTTGCTCAGTATGAGGGATTGCTGAAGAATTGCTGTGGTTGGAAAGTCTGCATCAACGGGGCCCAACCTCACGCCAATGACTGACGCAATCTGCTGGGATTCCTTAAATAGGAAACTTTTTAACTGATTGGAATGTTTGTATAAATGTATTGAAATAACTTCTTGTTAAGTGCCTTGAGATGACATCTGTTGTGAATTGGCGCTATATAAATAAACTGAATTGAATTGAATTAAATGTACCACATAATCTTTTTCTTTGCTAATCATCTACAAAACAAACATTTCATCTCACATAGCAACTACTATGTGGAATTACTTTTGGACCCAAAGAGGAAAGATCAGCTAGAAACTACAGATCAGGCCTGAAATCTAGGTGTAGTACTGGACTTAGACCTGAACCTCCAGGGTCACATAAAGGCAATAACAAGGTCAGCCTTCTATCACCTGAAGAACATTTCTAGGATTAAAGGACTGATGTTGCAACGGTGCCTTAAAAAGCTCATCCATGCATTTATCTTTAGTGAGATTGATTACTGCAATAATGTCTTCACAGATCTCCCTAAAAAGTCAATCAAACAGCTGCAGCTGATCCAGAACGCTGCTGCTCGTGTTCCTCACTAGAACCAGGGAAAGTACAGCACATCACCCCAGTTCTAAAGTCCTTACACTGGCTCTTAATTCATAAATCATTAAATGGCTTAGCACCAAAGTATGTTAAAGATCTACTGTTACTATACCAACCCCCCCCAGACCACTCAGGTCCTCTAATTCCACTCTACTCAACATCCCTAGGATTAGAACCAAACATGGGGAAGAAGCTTTTAGTTTCTAAGCTCCTCTATTCTGGAACAAACTTCCAGAAAACTGCAAAGCTGCTTGAAACACTGAGTTCTTTTAAATCACAACTAAAAACATATCTGTTTAGAGCTGCCTTTGAGTAATGCTTTCATGTTTCATATGTTTTGTGTATGCTTCTTGTTTTATTGCTATTTTTATTTTACCCCTTAATCATGTAAAGCACCTTGAATTACCTTGGTGTTGAAAGTTTGCTATACAAATAGAATTGCCTTGCCTACTATAAATGAGAACATATCAATCTGGGTTGCCAGCAGTTGGCCACTTAACCTACTTGGTTAGCTGATTTTTCTTTTGTTGGCTCATCCAGACAACAGCATTAACATTCTCTTAATCTTTAATCATAGTCTTTAAAAACAGTCCTTGCAGTATCCTGGCTATAGTTCTCTGCATTGCTATTGTTTTAGCAGGACACCATTATGCTGTTGCGCTTACAAATGGGCTGTATTCCTCCTGCTATGCTGCCCACTGTTGGTGACCTTAGATGAGAGTCTACTTCAGTCTCACTATCATATATTTGTTGATTTGCACTATGCACCACACTAACTGACTAGTGTCAGAATCGTATTCTTTGGTCAAAAACAAAAAACCTAGAAAGTGGTGCATAGTGGTGAGACAGAGCATTTCAGTTAGCACAGAATGTTAGTCTTGTATATCTCTGTGTTAGCCATATGATGGACTGGTAACCTGTCTAGTGTATATCTTGCTTCTGACCTTTTGACAACTGGAGACCAACACCAGCCCCTTGCCATTCTGAACAGGATATGATGGGCATAGAAAATTGATTGATTTATAAATAGTTAGGATGCAAATGTATTATCCCTCTCTCACATCACAATACATAACTCTAATTGTGAGGATTTTTGTGTTTCTTTATTTTTGTCTTTGTTACCACACACTGGCTTTGTGTGTGTGTGTGTGTGTGTGTGTGTGTGTGTTAGTATATTGGTTTAAAACCGGATAACTCTGAAACCAAACAACACCAGTATTTGGCAAAGATTGTGAGACTGAGAGGGGCAGATACTGCACCTTGGTGTGTGTCACACAGCAGGGTTTCTGTTATCATCCTCTCACATGCCTGCAGAATGGAAGTGACAGCCAAATATATGGCAGTCCTGCAGCCCCCAGAGTGTTTCGGGCAAAGCATGTTGCCCATTCTCAACAAACAGAGACTGTGGAGGGACATAAGCACATCAAACAAAACAAAAAGCAAAAAAATAAAATAAATAATTCTATGATATTTGGGCTGTTGCTGAGGGAAGTATCAAATTTGGAGTAATAAGTTCAGGTCAAAAACACCCAGCCATGAACTAAATGCCTTTTAGGCCTTCAAGTCTTCAGATTACATTTCTAGCTATTATTTGGCATATACACATAAAACTTAACTGAACAGGATTTTACATCTACAACCTAACTACAGTAAAGTAAAATTGCTTCTAAGTAAGGGTCAGTTAACTCTGGTGATGCAGAATTTCTTACCAGTGCAGATCTAACCTCCAGTTGTGGTCTCGGCACAATTTCCATATAATCAATATCCAACTGATTGGCATTTAAATCATTCTATTCCACTATCTTAGTCATGTTTTTTTCTGCGCGGATGCTGCAGCATTCTTTGCAGAGGGTGATATTACAAGGTTTAATAAAGACTCACAGTTCGCTGCAAACACCTTCAGGGCATTTTTCAAGCTTTGGTCATACATTCAACAGGTGACAGATAAACTCGTATCTCTTTGATGCAAGGACTTCTAAGAATGCAGCGTTGCTGCTCCAGGCATGTAGGCTATGCATAGATGGCACAGGTCATCCCCCAAATTTTACCAACCTGCACCCGCCTGCACCTGTTAAGATGATTTCTTAACCAGACCCAGTTCCCGTGGTTATCTCCCAACCAAATCTAGCCCCGACCCAGCCCGTTGATTTAAAACCCGCGGCCCGACCTGGGACCTGGACACACCACAGTGACTAATATCGGCCTATAGATTGTGTTACAATGATTCGTTGTCCGTCATTTTAACTGGTAGTGTCAAAAAATCCCCTCATAATCTATGTTTACCTGTCAATTTCGAAAATGAAAAGGACACATTCAATAATATTTAATTTCCAGTTATTTTAATTAATATTCAATCTGAACAAGCTGAACAAAGAATCCCTATCGTGTCATCACACACTGAGTCGATGAATACATGTATACAATATAAACATTTCACCTGCTGTGGCCTAAACACACAGTCTCACATCCCTCTCCTGTTCAATGGATATGGATTCCACACGCTCTGCTGCCACATTGCAGACTTACAATTGGCACTTCTCTCTGAATGAGGGCTTTCCTGATCGCTCGCTACGAGCTCCAAGTCTCCTTAACTTGCCAACATGCTGTCAGCTCTGGGATAGCGGGATGCATTAAGTACAATGTCCAGGTCTGAGATGATGCTGAGCTGCTCTCATTGGAATCTTTTTCTTTCTTTTTTTTGGTTCAGTTACCTGAACTCTGTGCGTAAGGTTTAAAATGTCTGGAGTGTGAATCTAATCTGTCAAAATGACGGACGGCCTTCAGACAGTCAAAGACGGAAAATAATGCAACCCCTGACTGAATGAAATGGAATTTACAATTAATTATTTCCCTTTTATTTCTCTGGAATGTTGCAGAGCTGACATATATTTGACCCAGAAACAGAAACGAAATATCATCCACATTCCCTGGCTTTAACTGTGTTCTCCGTTCCTCAATTGCAAATCAAACCACAGAAAAGTCTCTCTCACTGCCAGCGCTGGATGCAGGGATTAGGAGAACATTCCACTATCAGCGCAAGATTGAGAAATATTTTCACATGGTCTTTCCACCAACACTATATATCAAAAAGATCCTTTTGGAGTGTTAAACAAAAAAGGATATATATATATATATATATGAAAGTAGAATTGTCAGTAAAAATGCAGAAATGTGAATATTAGAGTTTACAGTATGAACTTTAGATGCCTTCAAAGCCGAATAAATATGGTTTCCCCAAGAATTTCCTCTAACATATTTAATTTAAACGTTTATTCATCTCTCACACGTTTTAAATAAAAAACAGCTACAGTAAATGTATACCGTTAACTGTAATGAAATTAAAGTTGACGTTTCTGTGCACACAACGGCAAGGGTTGCCAAGGAAACATGTTTGTTTTTGTTTCACATTCTTCTTCTGGGGCGAGTATATTATTAGTATAGCAAACGTTGTTCATTGTGCTATGATTTGGATTTCAATTATCCTTCCCAGCGAACAGTGTAATTGTGGATTTCAGCACTGTTTGAAAAACAAGAAAAACCACGATGTAGGTCCACGGCTTTCAGGTTTTATTGATCGAATCAAGATCCGATTTTTTAACAGCTGCAGTAAATATTGTAATGAAATGTCAAGTGAATGAATACTTAAATATTCAATAATAATTTTCTCCAGCAATCCTCAAACCACACTCAAGTTTATGGTTATTGTCCCCAGCTATTTGAAAAACAAACCGACAACCTTGAGTCCACGTAATTTTCATTGTCACATTCAGTTGTCTTAAAACGAGTTCAGTGTCTTACTAAGAGACTCCTTGTGAAACTAATGTGTTCTGCTTATCCAGCAACAAGACACACTCACTCTATTAGATACATTTTGCTAGTACCACTATAGACCTAAGTTTACATTCAGAACTGCCCTAAATATTTGTGGCATAAATTAAACGAGGTGTAAGAAACATTTCTTAAATATTTTGGCCCATATTGACATGATAGCATCACACAGTTGCTGCGCATTTGTCAATTGCACATCAATGATTTGAATCTCCCAATCCACCACATCCCAAAGGTGTCAAGTTGGACTGAGATCTAGAAACTACGTATGGAGGCCACTGGAGAACATACAAACATTTTTATGGTCATGAAACCAGTTTGAAATCATTTGAGCCATTTGACTTTTTGGTGGATTATCCTGCTGGGCATCAGAAGATGATAAGACAGTGTTCATAAAGGGATGGACATGGTGGGCAACAACACTCAAGTAGGTTGTGGTGCTTAAATGATGCCCAAACTGGTGGAAAGAGGCTCAACGTGTGCCAAGAAAATATCCACCACACTCTTACACTATCATCATCATGTTGAATAACTGGCACAAGGCAGGATTCTTTCTTGTTGTTGACTCCAAATTCTGACTCTACCATTTGAATGTTGAAGCTAAAAATTGTGACTGGTAGGAGCAGGCATTAGGCGTTAAAATCCCATCAGATCAGTAGTTTATGACGTACTCATATAAGCCTGTCTGCCACCAACAACCTCGCTTCTTCCTTATTCTGATGCTCAGCTAAACTTCAGAAAGCACTGTGTCCAGATGGCTTATATGGTGCCATGCGATTGGCTGATTTGTGTATACAAGGAGGCCAGTTGCTGTATGTATGTATGTATATATATATATATATATATATATATATATATATATATATATATATATAATCTGCTGTTACATTGTTAAGCATAAAAGGGAATGTAAACTTGAAAAGTCCAACGTTATTTTCTGTTTAATGATGATCCTATACCTCTTTGACCTGACTGTAAAAGGCTGCAACCTGGTCCAACTGCCACCAGATGGAGTGTTGGATAAACTATGGACTCCACCAACACAGAGTGAATAAATGAGAAAAAGCAATTTGCATGCACTGGTTTAAATGTCTTTGTGTGAAAAATAATGTGATTTACAGTCTAAATTGGAGTGGATGAAGAATGTTTCTGAGAATTACAAATCAGGACATGGAGAATTCCTCTGATTCCTAGAAAAAAAGCAAATAGAAAACTGAATGTCCTAAACCCTCTTGACATATGTCACACTGTTTTTATTTATTAGCATTAAACTGGAGAAACAAGGTGCTACCAGCTCAGCCCTGCTTCCCGTTTTCATCAAACTTAGGAAAGAAAAGTGTTAAAACGTAGAGGAAGGCTCATTCTATAGTCATAAAAATGTAAGAAAGATAAGACAAGTTCAGAGTCTGGAAAGCTTAAGAAAGGCTTAAAAAGAATTAAAAAACTGAGTTATATTTCTACCTCGATAGATATGACAAAGAGACTGAAAAATGATGGGTTGTTTGGAAGGACTGTTTGGAGAAAGCATTTTCTCCTTAAAAAGAGCACAAGAGTGTAACTGGTTAAAAAGGTTGAAACTCAACAAACTTCAACACCTTTTGAATATTTTCTGTTGGATTGCTGAAATGAAAGCAAGAATGTTGGCCCATAAAACACATCAGTACATTAAAACCGATACAGCAGTCAAGCAAAGGCGGCCATTCAAGGAGACTATAATCCCAAAAGCAGCATCAAGAAAGAGATGAATTAGGGAACTACAAACCTCTAAGCCTTTCTCCAGTTCTGACGAAGGTGTGGGAGAAAGTTGTTACAGAGCAGCTGTTAAGTTTATCTCTTAAATCACTATATCTTCATCTTTATTTAGGTCAGATTAAAGGGTGATTTCACTGAATATGCTACAAGACATACATTTCTGTTGATATTGGATAATCAGTTCAACTTTTAAAGTAAAATTCAAATCATGACAAGAACATAGATTTTTAGCTTCAGGTGTTATAAGATGATCAACAACTGTACAATATTTGAATGTGCATTACTGGAATTTTAAATTCAAGGTTATTTTCAACTTTAGCCAACATTTTTTTGACCACATCTGAAGAGTCTTTAAAATTGAGCATAAACATTTTTATTCTACAACTGAGTAACTATCGTTGCCACATTTGACAATAAACAAATTCTTGAATTTTGTGAAATTACTTACGAGTTTTTCTACCAAAACGTCTAAATAAACTTGCATCGCCAACTGTTTGTGATAATGTCAGGAAAGGCATCAGGTCTCCTACAGTTGGTTGAAATGGTAACGTTCAGGTTGAATTCGATAAAACATCCTACGTATGACCAGACAGATTTCTCTTTTAAAAGGTGGGAAGCTTCAGGACCCGTCACCTAATCATTTGAAATTTATAGCAAAGTTTTATCGTTTTCCTTGAATTTAGAGCAGAACCAAAGAGTAGAGAGAGAAGAAGGACATTGAAACCATCTCTTGCATTGATCATAATGGGCAAGATCTCTCTGCCTTGGTTTCTAACGATGCGGTCAGACAGACAGACAGACATTTACAAATAGTGGCAAAAGTATGTTAGCAGGCCATGGCAGCTCAGAGACTGTCATACAGCAGGTGTCTTCAGTCAGAGGATTCGTTAGATTTGTTGCTAGACTGACTGCCACCAGAGATCCTTGCTGCCCACAGCATCACCATCCACAACTTCTCTTTGAATATACTTGAATAATATAAGTTGCAACATTTAATTTCCCTTTTGGATAAAGAAAGTATTTATTTAAGTTTTAGTTTATCAATTAAGTGTTGGTGTCATGATTTGTCGCGGAGCTGGATCCAAATGCAAGCAAAAAGACCACAGCTTCTTAATGAAGTGATGATTTAATAAATGAATTATTTACAAATTTGGAAGAGATGAAAGAGAAACAGCAAACCGGTGAAAGAACAGAGGGACTGGTAAACAGGGATGACTGGTAACAAAAGGAAATGACAAGGAGTGAAAGAACATGAGTAACACAGAACTATCGTGGAGATGATCAGTGGCATGGGTAAAATCAACAGAGTACGACGCGGCTACGCGAAGATCTAAATTAAGGAACTGTAAAAAATAAAGCAAATGAATAGACAAGATACGAACACATGGGGATCTACAAAAGGACACAAAGAGATAGAGTAACACTAAGGTAAAAATTTAAGACAACAGACAAAGAACTGAACACAAGAATCCCCCAAAAACATTTATGGGAAACTATGAGTGACAAAACCAAAAATTATCACAAGACTAACAAAACCAATATACAACCCCTAATGAATAACAAAACATACAGACCCGCATAACAGGACAGCTGGTTTGTTGGGCAAAAATGCAAACTCATGTTTAGTTTTAGGTACTATATTTTCCACGGTGCTGTGTTTTTAATAAATTCATTTAATCCAGTGAGAATACTGTTTGAAAGTAACAGATTCTGTTTGAACTTTTTTTATATTTTATTCATTTATTCAAATAATTCATAAGTAATGCAAAAGCCCTGCAGGGACTGAGCCACCAAATTAGGTAGTGACCAGAAGGTCTATGTAACGGGGAATGCTTAGTATGCAACGCTGAATATTTGTTCTCTCTGACATAAATAAATAAATTAATTAATTAATTAATCAATTAATAATAATAAAACCCCATATTAAACAGGTTTCTAGGCTTTCTTTATTTCACCTCTGGAATATTGCTAAAATTAGAAACATCCTGTCCAGGAGTGATGCTGAGAAACTAGTCCATGCATTTGTTACCTCAAGGCTGGACTACTGTAATTCTTTACTATCAGGTAGTCCACAAAATGCCATTAAAAGCCTTCAGTTGATCCAAAATGCAGCAGCAAGAGTTCTGATGAATATTAAAAAGAGAGATCACATTTCTCCTGTTTTAGCTTCCCTTCATTGGCTCCCTGTTAAATCCAGAATAGAATTTAAGATCCTTCTTCTTACATACAAAGCCCATAATAATCAAGCTCCATCATACATCAGAGATCTAATTGTTCCTTATGTTCCTAACAGAGCACTTCGCTCTCAGACTGCAGGTTTACTTGTAGTTCCTAGGATTTCTAAAAGTAGAATGGGAGGCAGATCTTTTAGTTATCAGGCTCCTCTCCTGTGGAACCAGGTCCCAGCTTTAGTCCGTGAGGCAGACACTCTGTTTACTTTTAAGGCCAGGCTTAAAACTTTCCTTTTTGATAAAGCTTACAGTTAGAGTGGCTAAGGTCATCCTGAGCTATCTCTGTAGTTATGCTGCTATAGGCTTAGACTGCTGGAGGACAGACTTACCAATTTTCTTCACTCTGCTACTTCCTTTTCTCCTACGACTCTCCAGTTGTATTACAGTACATCCTGTTATTTCGACTGTTAACTTTGTTTTCTCTCAGTGTTTTTCTCTCCATAGAAGATAGACCTGGTCTGGTATCCTGCTTGGCTGCAATGCCCTGTTGGACGGGGGGCATCGACTGGGATGATCCTCTCAGTAACTGAACATCCACTGTGTCCTGTTATCAACTTTTTACTTTCTGTAACATAGAAAGTTCTCTTATATCAGATCTTCTGTTCCTTCTGTGTTCTGCTCTGTCTTCTCAAACCCCCAGACGGTCGTGGCAGATGGCCGCTCCTACTGAGCCTGGTTCTGTTGGAGGTTTCTTCCTGTTAAAGGGGAGTTTTTCCTATCCACCGTCGCTACATGCTTGCTCAGTATGAGGGATTGCTGAAGGATTGCTGTGGTTGGAAAGTCTGCATCAACGGGGCCCAACCTCACGCCAATGACTGACGCAATCTGCTGGGATTCCTTAAATAGGAAACTTTTTAACTGATTGGAATGTTTGTATAAATGTTTTGAAATAACTTCTTGTTAAGTGCCTTGAGATGACATCTGTTGTGAATTGGCGCTATATAAATAAACTGAATTGAAATTGAAATTAAAACCTACAAATATTGAAAAATCTTATGATTTTATCAATTACTGAACTACTTCCCTCCACCTAATGTTTACCATTTGCTTAAAGTGAATTTCTAGAGTCAAACAACAGCTTAGGGCCACTCAAACTATATGCACCTATAGTTTGAGTGGCTTGACAGACTGTGACAGACTCTTCTGAATAACAAGCCACATTACAGTAGTGCAGTTAAACCCTCATGAAAATTTCAAGTGCTTCCATTCAACTCCGTCAAGGTTTACACAATTACTGAATTGTTCCCTACAATAAAACATTCTGCTAACAAAGTTGTTGGGGAATAAGGAAGTGCCAAATCAAGTACATGTAACAATCCTGGTCAGAACTGGAGCAGAAAGTATAACATCTAACTGAATCTGGCCAGAGTATGGAATAAGACTATTTATCATAAGTGCTCATTTATTACTGTAACTTAAGTATTGTAAACAGCTCTAACTTTCTTTTCTGGTTAATTTCGTTTAACTTTTGCTATTTAAGATGCCTCGTCTGTTTCTACATTTTAAATACAAGCCTAATTTTTTTGTCTTAAAAGGCTAAAATTTACTTCAGAATTTTATCTAAATACTAAAACATTTTCTCTCTTCTGTACCCTGTGGCAGATTAAAAATTAGTCATACTCAAGACCCAAACCTAATCTGTAAATCCTTGTGAATGAGGAGAGAAGAGGTTAGGTAAGCTATTAATATATGCATAGAAATGACCTCCAGGACATGCCAAAAAAAGTCTGTGGGAAAAGGTTGAATAATCTTTAAACTGCATTTGAATTTAATTAAAAACTTAAGAAACAGATACAATTGCCTTTTGGTGAGAATTTTTTTTTTCTTCAACAGTACACGTAAGCAACAATTTCTGTCCTTTTGATGTCAATTAAGACCCTCTTCTTAAAGTCACTAAGGTTAATCTGGAAGGATAGATGATATCAAATGTGATGGAAAGAAGCCAAGTGAGCTACTCCTATGCTGATTAGAGGTAATGATGTGGTGAAGCCGAGGCTTTTGGGTCTGCAGGGAGCACATTGGTTTAATAAATCTAAAACACTTTTTCAAGGGTTATTGAAATAATACCAACACTCATTACAACAAAGACTGCTTAGTTTCAAACTGTACAAAATTGGCAAGAATAATTGATTCACAATGTCAAGACTTAGAAGATGTGAAAGTGGTCAATCAAAGAAAATGTCAAAAATGTTTTTATTAAACCGCTTGATATGCCTAGGATACTAAAGCCATCATTTTATTGATTTACTTCTACCAATGACACTGTCCTCTAATCCATGGAGCCAGAATCATTACAAAGAATGGTGTGGAGCAACATTCCTGGGGGTATATAGAAAGTAATGTCATTTAAGAAGCTGGTGTCACATAAAGCTATTCTAAATATGATGAACTGTTTTTGTAATGCATACACTCTGAAATTGCAAATGCCTTTAATAACTTTTTACGATTTAACAAGAAATAGTGTCGAAAGGACAAGTCACTTCATCTTCAACAGAGCTGACCTAATGCAAAAGGTGCCAGTCAGTCAACAGATACATAATCATCTAAATCAAGCTATGGCAATAATCAAGCTAATACCTTAACCAGAATGGGAGCCTTTATCCTACTTTACATATATAGTTAGAAAATTGAATTATTGAATGAAGCGCATTCGACTCAGCGACAGTAGGTGGCGATCTGCGCCCAGAATGTTGGTATTCTTCTGGTTGGCCTAAAGAGTCACACAAATAGTAAACAAATGCTGGCAGCAGGGAAGCAAATGTAGAAAAAGCAGGATGTACACAATGAGCGAAGAAATGGACAACAACAACAACACTGCAGTACAGTACATTTCATAAGTACTGTCCTGTTTGATTGTGGTAAATGTGTTGTTGCTGCTGCGCTTTTGTCGTACTGGTGTTTTCAGGGTCGGTGCCAGTCATTTGGGTGCACTAAGCACAAATGCATTGCTGTGCCCCACCCAGCGCAAAAACCTTTGAGCTATGCCTGACAAACTGGCAGACATAAAAGTAGCTCAGGCACGACATTTATGAATCAGGCAACACAACGTACTCGCATGCTGTAAACCTGTATCTATTTAGAAGAGGGTATATGGTAGCATGTCTTTAATGTATGATGCCTTTCTTACTGAGCATGTAGGGCCTCATATTTTTGCTACTTAAAATATGACTTTAGTCCAAATATTTCTCTTTAAAGGCAGATGTAGTCCAGATTACATTCTAGACCTACAGCTACTTATTTAGAAGTCAGTAAATCAGTCAAAATGTTAAATGAGTTGTAAATTGGTCAGTGATTTTAATCCAGCCCTGTATTCTGCAGCAGCATGTTCTGTTCTTAGTTTATAAAGATGCTACATTATCGCAAATGCCCACAACTTAAAATGACTCTTCAAATGTAAATTTGATAAGTCAAGAATAAAAATTGTAGACCACATCAGATTAGGTCACCCCTACAGCCTGGGTATTTTATTTTATTTTTATTTTGTGACACCCCAAGATCATCATTGGCCCCCATTTAACCCTCTTCCTGGATAAATGCCTGCTCAGCAGTCTTAATGAGGCTTTTTTTTAAAGTGTACATAAATATTAATATTCAAAAATTATTACCTTTAAATACTTTGAATATGACCCACTAAATAAAACTCACTAAAAGGTTTAAACACAGCAGGTCTGGTGCACATTAATAAATACTGTTATTATTTCAAACTCTCAGCTTGGATGCGCTGCAGTCAAAGGCCATGTTTACATGGGCACAAATAATCGGATTGAAAGCCTCATCGGAATAAAAATGCTTCATGTAAAACACGCCATTCGGAATACCGATTACACTCATATGGACCAACATTTCCTTTCGACTGAGACAGGTGGGTTATGCCAATTGTTATTCCGATCTGTGTGCATGTAAACACTTCTTCCGAATGTGGGTCATTTCTGCGCATGTCTGTTCACAACAAAAGTCTTCTTCTTCTATGGCCCTTTCCGGTATGATAGTTCTGTGCATGTCAAAATGATTAATTCCAATCAAACGTGTGACGGATGAAAACAATTGGAATAATCGGATAAATTTTTTCAGGGCCCATGTACACAGTCAAATTTTAATCCCAACTATGATCAGATTAAAGACATTTTGCACATGTAAATATACCTAATGTGTGCCGTGATGTGAAGTCGCTCCGCTGATAGAAATTAAGAGACCTGTTGAGGAAAGCTGGACCATGGAAGCAGATTTAAATCCTAAATGATTCAGTTCCCATTTTCCATTAAAGTCTTTGCTCTAAGACCGACACATCAGCTGCCGACTTTGGTCACAAAGTTGTCGGGACACATCTCATACATCACAAAAATATATATTGCACAGGCAGTTTTTTTCTTTTTGTATCACTAACATATTTGTCACACTGTTCAGTAATGCCAGTTTTCAAGATTTATTTATTTATTTTATAATACATTAGCAAGTTTTGAAGAGAAGCAGGTCGGTCAATAGGTCAAAGAATCTTTTTTTTCCTGGTACTCTCCGGGTACTGTTTTCAGAAATACTGCATCATGTTTTCATTATGACAGACACTAGGTGTTGTTATTCCTGCTTCCGCGGTCTCCTTACTTCCAGAAGAGGGAGTGCCCTGGCCAGTAATAGCTCGACTTAGGAGGGATGTTTACATACAGAGGGCTTTGGTTCTTTAACCGCATTATCTAGGTGTGTTAGCTCAATTAGGAGTAGGCCAGTTCAGTTCAGCTGAACTAACATGTATACATGCTTTTCAAAATTCCATCTGAATTTGGTCAGACTAAGGCTAAAATCCGGTTTTGTCTTACTGCATGTAAACCCATGGAGTGATAAAATTGTAAAGTTATTTAAACATGTGGCCTATTGTCCTCTATGTTTGGAGTTCAGCGTGCATCAACCTAAAATATTTACCTTTTTCTGCGTGAGTTAACCTTAAGAACATTGGATCCTTCTCTGATTTCACAAGTGACATTATATTTATGCTGTCATTCAACTGTTGTTTTTTGAATGGTGTCTAGAAAATAATGTGGGTTACATCAATAATTGTCCAACACTTTGGGCAAATCCTGGTCTAAATCAGAGATACAACAATAACCTCACTTTAGATGGACAACTCTTCTATAAAAAAATATTTCTGAATTTAGTAGTCCTCCAAAATAGTGACAATGCAGGGTCCAGACCAGAAAGCCCAGTTGAACTTTAACACACTCTCTGCCACGTCTGTGCTGTTTCCCACCCATTACCCCATTCAGACAGTGGCAAAAGAAAAAAAGACATTTAACAAATTCAAAAAACAGAAAGCCTATAAATCTCCTTAAAATAAAAAGGTCTACATTAACTAAGCAAACACGTAGTTTACAAAATATACCTTTCATGAAATACTTTGTTAATTAATTACTTTATTTGAGATAATTAGTTTGATAGATTTATTCTGTTTTACAGAAACTTGGGTATAGCAGGAGGATCAAGAGACTACAAATAATGCCTGATTAGTGTTTAGGCTGTTTAGATCCAGTTGAGCTCTGATTTATCAAAAATAGAAATTTCAATTTTAAATTCAGTTTATTTATATAGCGCCAATTCACAACAGATGTCATCTCAAGGCACTTAACAAGAAGTTATTTCAAAACATTTATACAAACATTCCAATCAGTTAAAAAGTTTCCTATTTAAGGAATCCCAGCAGATTGCGTCAGTCATTGGCGTGAGGTTGGGCCCCGTTGATGCAGACTTTCCAACCACAGCAATCCTTCAGCAATCCCTCATACTGAGCAAGCATGTAGCGACGGTGGAGAGGAAAAACTCCCCTTTAACAGGAAGAAACCTCCACTTCTACCTTCTACTTCTACCATCTAATTCTATGCTAAACTCTATCCAAGCCAGATAATTTAACAAAGTTTGTCATTTTTACCTTATCACTCCCATTTTAGACATAATTAACCTATGCTTTTTGAATAGATATGTACCACCGGCTTTAAAGGCTGCAGTAACTAAAACGTTTAACAAGGAATTGATCCATACCCTGTAACAAACTGCAGACAAATGTTTAATCATTCTTTCTTATCTTTAATTTAAAAAACTGATCCAAATTAGTTGTCAGAAAACTATGCAGGCAGGAGTAGTTTTATGGATCTTTATTTCAAAGAGGCAGTACCTCAAACGCAGGACCTGGAAATAGGCAGTAGATTAGCTTCCTTGAGAAGAAACAGCAGGGGTGTGTCTTTAGATCCGGGCCTTTCTGGGAGAGAACAGCCCCTGCTCCCACCTCTGAGGCAACCACTGCGACCGTCAAATTCTTGGAGGGGTCCGGGTGATGAAGAATCAGGGCTGAAGAGAATCTCTGGATGAGGTCCCGGAACACCTTAACAGCCTCTGTGTGGAGCGAAAAAGGGAGGGGCTGATTGGCAGGGCGAGTGAGGTTGGTGAGTGGGGCGACGACGTTGCTGAAATCCTGGATGAAGCGACGGTAAAAATGGCCAAACCCCAGGAAGGACCAAGGCTGTCTTAAAGTGGAAGGCTGGGGCCAGTGGGATACTGTGGAGACCTTCTGAGGATCCATGGTTGTCCCTTGGTTGGAGATCACGCAGCCGAGGAAGGTGGTACAGTTCTCATGGAACACGCACTTCTCCAGCTTACAGAATAGCCTGTGTTGCAGCAGTGTCTGGAGAACAGCCTGCACATGTCGGACGCAGTTGGCCTCGGATGAGGAGTAGATCAGGATATTGTCCAGATAAATGAACAGTAGTTGTTACAGGCGGGGGATTGCTGAGAGGGCAGCAGTCCATTCTTGAGCCTTGCTGGTGAGCAGGGACATCAACAGCACCACCCAAGATGCGGCGGTGGTGTAGGTGGTAGGCTGCCCCTCATCTAACATGTCCAATGCTGCTAATAGCCCATCAGGTTTTCCATCCTCACCATTCCACTCGTCTGGCATGTAAGAGCAGGGAGCAGAGCTATTGTGGACCTGATTAGCCACACGGACATGGGCCTCTGTGAGTGAGTCCAACTTAGTGGTAAGCCTCTCCACCGTGCTGTGAAGGGCGGTGACTACAGCTCTCAGTTCAGTCATCCTGTCAGAAAACTACGCAGGCAGGAGTAGTTTTCTGGATCTTTATTTAAAAAGAAGCAAGACCTCAAATGCAGGACCTGGCAAAAGGCAGGAGACTGAGCAGAATCAGACAGGACGGCGAGCAGACAAGACAGATGGGATGCGAGTTTGGCTGACGTGGCAATAATGTCTTGGAAGGAGTTCAGGGACCAGATGACTGAACGAAGTAAAGGTGAGTGAAGGCTGTTTAAATATGAGGGTATGACCAATGGGTGCGAGGGTTGGAGAAGGGCACAGGTGGAAGTGCTTGGAGCTCATAATTTCCTGACATCAATTGTGAGAATTTGCATGGTAACATTTTTTCAGTCATATCCTTGTTTCTCCTAAACTCTACGATCACCTCACATTCAACATAACTGTTCCTACAGTATGCCACAAAGCTGTCCACTAGCTCTACTCAGCTTCCTTCCTGCTAATATTGTCACGTGGTGTGTGGAGAATGGACCCAAACGCACTCGCTGAAGGAAGGTGCAGGATGTTTATTATTGTGAAGTCGTGGTGATGATGATGATGATGATGATGAAGACACTGGACATCGGGCAGGGAAGGAAGACAGCAGGAAGAATGACACACCATGGGGATTGACAAATACTGACTACTACTAAGGCTACTAGGAGGATGATCCGGCCGGGAGTGAAAGGAAGTGAGGGGTCTTAAAGGCAGGAGGTGAGTAGGATCAGGTGTGGATGATGAGACAGACAGGTGAAGACAATAAGGCAGGAATAGGGCAGCGTGACAGGACCCCCCCCTTTAAAGGTGGATTCCAGACACCGTGGAGAGAGTGAAAAAGAAAGGGAAGAGAAAAAAAACAAGCACCCTTGCCAGGGTGGGTGGAGGGGGCCCACGGAAGGAGGGCCCCGAGTCTCTTTGGGTACGCCCCTGGAAGTCTGGCGGACGGCCCCGGTGGCGGCCCCTGAAGACCTGGAGGTCGGGCGGACGGCCCCGGCGGCGTCCTCTGGCTGGACGGGGGTCGGGCGGACGGCCCCGGCGGCGTCCTCTGGCTGGACGGGGGTCGGGCGGACGGCCCTTAGGTCCTCTTCTGAGGGTCAGGCAGCCCCAAAGGTGTCTGGCCGGTAAAGGTCAGCCGAGACAAAGAAAGTCTGGAGGCTCGGACGCCTCCTGAGACGAAGGCTCCGGAGGCTCGGACGCCTCCTGAGACGAAGGCTCCGGAGGCTCGGACGCCTCCTGAGACGAAGGCTCCGGAGGCTCGGACGCCTCCTCAGACGAAGGTTCCGGAGGCTCGGACGCCTCCTCAGACGAAGGCTCTAGAGGCTCGGACGCCTCCTGAGACGAAGGTTCTGGAGGCTCGGACGCCTCCTGAGACGAAGGTTCTGGAGGCTCGGACGCCTCCTGAGACGAAGGTTCTGGAGGCTCGGACGCCTCCTGAGACGACCGTTCTGGAGGCTCGGACGCCTCCTGAGACGACCGTTCTGGAGGCTCGGACGCCTCCTGAGACGACCGTTCTGGAGGCTCGGACGCCTCCTGAGACGAAGGTTCTGGAAGCTCGGACGCCTCCTGAGACGAAGGTTCTGGAGGCTCGGACGCCTGCTGAGACGACCGTTCTGGAGGTTCGGACGCCTGCTGAGATGACCGTTCTGGAGGCTCCAGTGACGGGGACGGGTCCTCCCTGACCCTCCCCGGGAGCTCCAGCGACGCATGGGGAAATGTCCATCGCTGGAGAGCCGCCGCTGTGACCGCCAGAAACACGGCAGCCACAACAACGGCGGGCTCTGGAGCTGGAACGGGCTCTGGAGCTGGAACGGGCTCATGGACTGGAACTGGAACGGGCTCATGGACTGGGACTGGAACGGGCTCATGGACTGGGACTGGAACGGGCTCATGGACTGGGACTGGAATGGGCTCATGGACTGGAACGGGCTCATGGACTGGAACGGATTCTGGAGCTGGAACGGACTCACGGACTGGAGCTGAAATGGGCTCACGGACTGGAGCTGGAACTGCCCCGGAAGCGGCCCCACCTCGGCGGCGTCGCTGCTTGCGGTGAGTCAGCAGAAGAGGCTCATGCCGTCGAGGACCAGTCCCCGGGGAACAGAACGCCAACCTTGTGCCGACGAATGCCGACGGTGAAGGTGCGGCGCTCCGCTCCCCGCTCCCGGAAACAGTCCCGGCGGCGCAGCGGGACCTTCGCCGGCGGACAGATGGTGGAGACGGAGAGGGCGGACCGATGATCCGATCCAACGCCTCCCTGCGAACCCTCTCCGCCTCGCTCCGCAGCGCGGCGAGATCCGGAGCAGAGAACACCCTCTGGAAGTGAGGGAGCACTCCAAGGATTTCCTCAGCTCCGGAAACCCGCACAGGAAAGTGAGGAGAGGCAGCGAGTCTGGCCAGGTTGGCCCAGACATCCTGGCGCAGGGTGGCGATCTCCTGGGCAAGTGCTGGGTCCATGTTTAGGGCCGGATCATTCTGTCACGTGGTGTGTGGAGAATGGACCCAAACGCACTGGCTGAAGGAAGGTGCAGGATGTTTATTATTGTGAAGTCGTGGTGATGATGATGAAGACACTGGACATCGGGCAGGGAAGGAAGACAGCAGGAAGAATGACACACCATGGGGATTGACAAATACTGACTACTACTAAGGCTACTAGGAGGATGATCCGTCCGGGAGTGAAAGGAAGTGAGGGGTCTTAAAGGCAGGAGGTGAGTAGGATCAGGTGTGGATGATGAGACAGACAGGTGAAGACAATGAGGCAGGAATAGGGCAGCGTGACAAATATACTTGACAAGTGCACAGTCATCTGAGTACTCGGAATTGTACTGGATGTCTGTGGTGTAAATACTGAAAAAGAATGGTGAGAGTGCACTCCTCCATTGTACTTTAGTTTGTTTATTAGGTAGTCATTGAGCCTAGTGATTTTGAGGCCTCTGCCAGTGTCTTCTGGAGTTTCTGACAAAGCAAATCAGGCTGAATCTTGTTAAATGAACTAAAGAAATCGAAGAACATGATTCTCACAGTGCTACCTGCTTTGTCTAGATGACAGTGAGTTTGATGAAAGAGGTGTAGGATGGCATCTTTATCTCCAACTCTATCATGACAAGCAGACTGCAGGGGGACTTGAAAGATGCTTGTTTGCTTACTAAGGTGGGCAACATGTCTATAATCACTGAGGACTGATGAAAGAGCTTTGGTAGGTATTGGAAACAGGTTGACTTCTAAAGACAGACAAGTGGGAGGGGGAGACAAAGGGATCACCAGCATCTCTTTATTTGGTTCTTTCTAAAAACTCCGGCCAAAGTGAAGATTTGCGTTTTCTCCGTTTTAAGTGTTTGAGTGTGGACAGAAATAACCGGAGTTTTAGGCTCCACAACGTCACTTTCCGCGACATAAATACCATACCATTTATTTATATAGCACGTTTAAAAACAGCATGGGAGCCGACCAAAGTGCTGTAGAAAAGACATTCGAATTAAAAACAGCAATAATATCAATAAAACACAAACAGGAAAAAGGGTACAAGACAATGGACAAAGAGGCTCCGATTTCACTTGTGCGACCTTGTTTACACTCAGAAACAGCATTTATGCGCTATGTTGGCATTATATCGATTGTCAAAGCGCTTTTTGCTTACTTGTTTTTACAAGCTCATTTACTGCTCTATGTAGAAGTTAGAACATTGAAAGTTACTCTGAGTGGATAGGATTTGGGGGAACTACTGCCCCCTACAGAATTGGCATGTCTATGAATGTGCTTAACAGCACATTTATGTGGTGAGGTGTGGAGTTTTTTTTTTTTTTTTTTTAAAGGAGGGGGTGAGAATATTCATTTGAAAAAAACAACAACCTGGCTACGTGTGTACATGGCCTTAAATTGAACCTATTGAAAGTGTTTAGTTCATTGGTTCTGCCCAAACTTCTATCTTTCTGGTCGTCTTTCTCTTTTTGCTTTAAGCCTGTGATATTCTTCTTGCCTCACCACACATCTGTTAAACTATACTAATCTTGTCTTAGTTATTACTGTATACTTCTCAATCATTTCCTTTCTTCATCTCTGAAGGCTCTTTTGTTCTTACTGAGCAGTTCATTTAGGTCACTGGCGATCCAATGGTCATTTACTGTTCTCGTGGAGATGGTGTTGTTCACACAGAAATGTATATAGTCAGTCACATGCTCCATCATGGCACTGGTGTCATATGTACAGGGGTGGCAGAGTGAATACCAGTCTGTAGCCTCAAAACAACCTTGCAGAGGTTATTCAATTTCTTATGACCATCTTTTCACAGTTATTTTTATTACATGTTGTCTCTGAACAAGGGGTTTATACACTGTGTTAAGAAAAAAATTATTATGATTACCAAGAGGAGGTCTTGCAGTGTATGCATAATGTATAATTCTATTTGGGTTTAATCCAATTAAATATGTTCCAATTTATCAAGGCACATTTCAATTCAATGTAATATTTTGTAAAAGTGTTCAGATATAATGCTAATTTGCAAAAAATAATTGAAAATTTGTATTCATAAAAAAAATAAAAAGCTGTTCTTAAAAAATGCTGAGGTTGATATTTGGAGATAGAAATTCAAGCAAACACCAAACTAAAAAAATTGCTGTTATTTTTATTTACTTAAAGAATAAAGTCAGGAGAAAGGCAAACAGTAGTTTTTAGACTGGTACTGATGAAAGTAAAAGTCTGAGAGCTGCATGAGGATGATCAGATTATTTCATTCTTCAGATCAAACCAAATAACACATATGGCTATCTGCCTCAATAAACCCGATTTTATTTGAGAGATATTGGAGGATTGCTGTGAACGACAACGCAGGCAACTGTGTGGAGTGGGTGCTGCAAGACAATGACTCAGTTCAATCTGCTGGGTTTCCTTAGAGAGAAAACTTTTCAACAGATTGGAATAATGAACTGAATGATTAATTGGAATGTGTGTATGATTGAATTGAAATTACTTTTCTTGTAAAGTGGCTTGAGATGACGTGAATTGGTGCTATATAAATAAACAGAATTAAAACTGAATTAAGGAGGAAATTGTGCCATGATCTGGATTTTGATACACACAGACTATGGTCTAAACTAACCTGATGAAAAGCCTACTCCTTTCCTCCATGCTCACTGCTCTTACAAATGGAAAGTAAGATGATGCAGTAGAACTCCATGTTTGATGCACTGCTCCCAGTTCCAATGTATGAACTCCAATTTGTTGACTTATAAACTATGCATTAAGCTTTTATTGATTCATCCAACAGCAATAATATTTGCATAAATTGAATAATTCTTTAAATTTGGCAACTTAATTTCTCTTGTTCCCGCAGCAGTACTCTTTTTTATTTTATTTAAAGAATGCCTCCTCTGAGTGAAAAGGAGCCATTATTTTGGAAGACAGCCTAGTTGCTTTAATTATTTGATAGAGTTGTCATGAATGACACCTTTTTCTGTCAGGTATCAATCATATCTAACTCAAAGGAATAATTCACATTGTTGTTTCGTCTACCTTCATGGTAGACAGGCATGTGTAGGCAGGGCAATAGAAAGGGTTATGGTGGGGTGTGGTCAATACTTAACTTGTAAATCAAACGATACCGGAAATAGCGATGTGAGACCAGAGTTTACTGAGGCCAACAGTGATGGGGCGTCAACTGGGATGATGCTCCCAGTGACTGAACATCCTCCGTGACCTGTTGTCAAATTTTACTTTCTTTAATATTGAAAGTACTCTTACATCAGTTCTTTTTGTTCTTTCTGTGTCTTTGCTCTGTCTTCTCGAACCCCCGTGGCAGATGGCCGCTTGTGCTGAGCCTGGTTCTGGTTCTGCTGGGGTTTCTTCCTTTTAAAGGGGAGTTTTTCCTCTCCACTGTCGCTACATGCTTGCTCAGTATGAGGGATTGCTGAAGGATTGCTGTGGTTGGAGTCTGCATGAACAGGGCACAACCTCAAGTCAATGACTCGAATCAATGAGATGGGATTCCTTAAATAGAAAACTTTGATTGTATTCAATTCAATTCAATTCAGTTTATTTATATAGCGCCAATTCACAACAGATGTCATCTCAAGGCACTTAACAAGAAGTTATTTCAATACATTTATACAAACATTCCAATCAGTTAAAAAGTTTCCTATTTAAGGAATCCCAGCAGATTGCGTCAGTCATTGGCGTGAGGTTGGGCCCCGTTGATGCAGACTTTCCAACCACAGCAATCCTTCAGCAATCCCTCATACTGAGCAAGCATGTAGCGACGGTGGAGAGGAAAAACTCCCCTTTAACAGGAAGAAACCTCCAACAGAACCAGGCTCAGTAGGAGCGGCCATCTGCCACGACCGTGTGGGGGTTTGAGAAGACAGAGCAGAACACAGAAGGAACAGAAGATCTGATATAAGAGAACTTTCTATGTTACAGAAAGTAAAAAGTTGATAACAGGACACAGTGGATGTTCAGTTACTGAGAGGATCATCCCAGTCGATGAACCCCCGTCCAACAGGGCATTGCAGCCAAGCAGGATACCAGACCAGGTATATCTTCTATGGAGAGAAAAACACTGAGAGAAAACAAAGTTAACAGTCGAAATAACAAAATGTACTGTAATACAACTGGAGAGTAGTAGGAGAAAAGGAAGTAGCAGAGTGAAGAAAATTGGTAAGTCTGTCCTCCAGCAGTCTAAGCCTATAGCAGCATAACTACAGAGATAGCTCAGGATGACCTAAGCCACTCTAACTATAAGCTTTATCAAAAAGGAAAGTTTTAAGCCTGGCCTTAAAAGTAAACAGAGTGTCTGCCTCACGGACTAAAGCTGGGAGCTGGTTCCACAGGAGAGGAGCCTGATAACTAAAAGATCTGCCTCCCATTCTACTTTTAGAAATCCTAGGAACTACAAGTAAACCTGCAGTCTGAGAGCGAAGGGCTCTGTTAGGAACATATGGAACAATTAGATCTCTGATGTATGATGGAGCTTGATTATTAAGGGCTTTGTATGTAAGAAGAAGGATCTTAAATTCTATTTTGGATTTAACAGGGAGCCAATGAAAGGAACCTAAAACAGGAGAAATGTGATCTCTGTTTTTAATATTCATCAGAACTCTTGCTGCCGCATTTTGGATCAACTGAAGGCTTTTAATGGCATTTTGTGGACTTCCTGATAGTAAAGAATTACAGTAGTCCAGCCTTGAGGTAAGAAATGCATGGACTAGTTTCTCAGCATCACTCCTGGACAGGATGTTTCTAATTTTAGCGATATTCCGGAGGTGAAAGAAAGAAATCCTAGAAACCTGTTTAATATGGGATAATATTGAGATGACTTTTCTTGTAAACTGCCTTGAGATGACATCTGTTGTAAATCGGCACTAAATAAATAAACTGAATTGAAAATGAACTGAATTATTACCAGAATGCACACACAACCATATGTGTCGCCAGACCAAGGTCTGTGCTTGTGCGCAGCAGGAGTAGACTAAATCATCAAACAGTGCGAGACAATGATGAAAGAGGGACAGAATACTGTTATCTAAAACTGATCTGCAAAGTCAACTAAGGTAGTTCAAGCAACATAAAAGCACCAGCAAGCAGTGTTATTCTGTGAACCAGTACACGGTTATCTCCCGATCAAATCTTGACCGACCCATCGATTTAAAACCAACGACCCGACCCAAGACGAGCACACTGGCACAATAAAGTGACTTTAAAATGATTCATTTGCCACAGAGCTTGCTCTTAACATATAGATTGAATCAAAGTTTGTCCGTCATTATGACTGAATGAGTCAAAAAAATCCCATCACAATCTATTTTTATCCATCATTTTTACCTGGGTGTGTGTGTGTGTGTGTGTTTAGGTGTGTGTGTGGGTCGGTGGGGGGCTTCTGCCTTGAGCTGAGCTGCCTTGGCAAAGGTCTGTGCTCTCAGAGCTCTTTTCTAAAATGATGGATTCAATAGTATTTGACTTTCATTATTTTTAATTCATATTCAATCTGAACAACCTGAACAAATAATCCACTTAGTGCCGTCACACTTCGAGCAGATGAATACATGTATTAAATATAAACATTTCAGGTGCTTTGGCCTGAACGCAGAGTCACAACTTCCTCCGCCTGTGCGTTTTTTTTGAGTGATTCAGTTCCCTGAACTCTGTGTGTAAAGTTAAAATTATCTGTGCATCTGCACCAAGTGGTCAGGAGTAGGAATACTCATCTGTCAAAATGACACATGGCCAAACTTCAAACTCAGACTTCAGAGTTTTTTTTCCTGCTGTGAACATTTCAAAAAAATCGCAAAGAATCATTTAATTTGCTTCTATTCACGTCTTTGGAAGCACTTAAAGTCTTTAAACTAATTAAACAAGAGCTTAACTCAGTTACATTTGTGTTGATTGCAAAATGATTTACTTCGAACAGCAGAGTTAAAAGTCTGTTAGTTTACAATACAACTTAATTTGAGAAAGTTTAACAGAGTTTGAGGATTTTTGCTTTTAATTTGCTCCTAATGAATCTCATTTCTTATCCTATTAGTTGTTTAGTAATCCTACTGTATCCCACACCATGGCCAGGTGCACCTCCTCATCCTCCTCCCTGCTCTGCACATTGCTCCATGTCGGTTCACATTTGATATGGGCATGGTATTCAGTTCTTTCTCCTGATTCCAGATACTCTGTAGCAGAAGCCTGCGTGAGGACAGATAATTTTGTAATTTTGCCAAATTAGCGCAAAGAGTTCCCGGATTCTTGTAAACAGTTAATTGGACAAACAGTTTCAAAATAAAATAGTTCCTGGATCCTGATCCAGCCGGATCCGGCTCAAATAAAGCCCGGGGTGTGGTGCATTGAAGCTTGTGTGCAATTATAATCAAGTAGTCATCTACCGCCTCTCTTAAGTTATAGAGAGCCTAATTAACAGCATCAAAGAAAGCCAAAGGGATTGAGACTTAAGAGTAAAATGAGGAAAGCGGGGAGTATTTTGGTGTGTTGGTGAAGGATGAAAGAATAAAAAGGTACAAAGTGGCAAGGCTGACATGACTGAGTGCTGCATTCTCCTTTTTCAAGTCCCCCTAAAAGCTTAAGCAGGAGAGGCCTTTTATGTATGCCAAGTGCTCTATTGTAATAACAAGCTGCAGAGATGGGATTCAATTTGGGAGCCGCATTAATCGACACATTCCAGACACAATCTGTTCTTCAAGGGATTCAACAAGTCTGCATTGTTTAGAAGCTTTAAAACGGTTTATTTGATAAAGATTAAAACCAAAGTACCATTTTTTTTATTTATTGAGTCTAAATTAAAAATACAAGCCACAAAAACATATATAATTTTATTTCATTACTTTAAAGCAGTTTTTTTAAGCTGTACGCTGTCTGAAATTCGGAATGCTTTATATCTGGATAAGACATTTTGCTCTTTAGGTTGATCGTACTGAAAACTATAAAAATTTAATACATGCATAAATGTTATTTTTTTGGGCTTTCGTCCTTAACTAAATCATTCGGAAGATCGCAAACATCCAAGCAAAATGTTTCCTGAGTATTAGCCAAAGGCAGCTTGTAACAGCTGGAGCAGAGCATTGCTCCTGTAGTTTCTCTCTGCTCGTATAGAGGAAAAAACCTCTTCAAATAGTCTTCCTTTCACAGTAGTAAAGTCTAAAATAAAACACTTTGTATTCTTCATTGGTCTAAATATCCCTGCTTGACTTTCACTGTCTTCTGATAGCGTCTGCTGCTACACATCTGAGATCATGCGTTTTATAAACGTAAATGTATATATATATATATATATATATATATATATATATATATATATATATATATATATATATATATATATATATATATATATATATATATATATATATATATATATATATATAAATCTAACATACGGCCAGACAGAGGTTTAAAGAGGAGTAGCACAGGCGAATGAGGTGAACTAGCAGTGGTTGCCAACAACTGAAGTTTTCACCAAGAACACGTTATTGTGAAATAATGTCTCTGCTGCCCGGAAATTGAGCTATTAGCATGTCATGAGACTGTCATACAGCAACAATTTTCAGATCCGTTGCAAGACTGACTGTCCCTGGAGATCCTTCCTGCCAACAGCATCAACATCCACAATAACTCTTCGAAGATAGTTGGATGATATGAGTTACGACAACACTTATTTTTCATTTGGGATGAATAAAATATTTTAAATGAATTTACATCTTTTTATTATTTGCTCAGTCTCAGTTGTAGGATACAAAACTCACCATAGAAGAAAAAAAGGGAATACTTCACAACAGAGATGTAATGTGAAATGGAGAAAAAAGTATTTACATTAACATTAATGACTACCATAATGCAGGCTGACTAACTATTCCTGAAAAAAAAAAAAAAAAAAAAAAAAAAAATATATATATATATATATATATATATATATATATATATATATATATATTACATATTACAGTGAACCATGTTGTTATCTCTTGTGCAGGCTGGCTTTCCAAGCTGTTATAAAATCCAGCCATGTTGTAGGGGAGTTTGCTTACATTTACAATTTTAGTAAAACCAGTGTAGAGGAAAATTGAAGTTGGATGAAAAAGTGAATGAATAGATAGAAATAAAGTGAGTTTCTTTTTTTCAAATGCCGTATTTAAAATGGGTTTCTGGAGTTTACAGCTTTCCATTAAAACTGATGCTCAAAAGCTCTGTCAAGCCTCCACCTGGCCTTGGAATTAAGAACATTATTGCATTGTGTGGTGACACTCAGCAGGCCACAGTACTGTAGTAAAATTCAACCAAAAAGTGTCATTCTGACTACTGTCCTCCCCCAAATGCGTTTCCAAACATTATCAGTTTGAGCCATAAAAATTACATATCAGCATAAATAGTAATAACACACCATCATCAGCATCATTAGTGGAGGCTCTGCTTCAAAGGGATCATTTTCTGATAGAATGATCTTACTTTAGTTGATGATGTTCAAAGAAAGTGGTGCACAAAATAAGCTCCGAGAGATAAGAACCAGGAATTATGTCTGGCGATACATGCTTATGAAGGCATATCTTGGTCACACATGCACACAGACAAATAAAGATTCCTATTTGAACATCTTACTCAAACACACAGGAATTACTGCAGCGTTATGTCCTCCCCCCTTTTCCGTGTTAGTTTTTCCTTTTTCGTGTTGTGATGCAGGATTACTATTTGGCAGCTAGCTGGATCACATCACTCAGGGCTGTGGACCCCTGAAGAATTCTATTAACCTGGTTATATCATGCCTAATAACATGCCACCCTGCTAAGCAGCATGGGATTGACTTGGAGCAAAGATTAAAGTATATAATGAATGCCCATCTCATTTGTTTTGCCGGTACACTCTGCAAACCAACTAAATATAATATAATACCCCCCCCTCAAGCAGAAAACATAACAACTGTGGTAGTTTCTGGTGTACTAACTGCAGGTATTTCTATGTATGGGAGAGTCAGGTAAATATATGATGAAGGTGGACAAAGATGGGAAAATGAGGAACTACTGCCATATGCTATACAGGTGCATCTTAATACATGAGAATATTACTAAAGAAGTTTATTTATTTCAGTAATTAAATTAAATTAAATAGGTTCATAACACAGAAAATCGTTTATACTAAACAATAATTTTGATGATTACAGCTTACAGCTAATAAAAGCAAACATTCAGTTCCTCAAGAAAAAAAAGGAAAAAAAAGAGCAATAAAAAAGGACTTAAATACAGAAATGTTATGTTACAGCCTAAATAATCTTTAGGAACATTACTGACTTGACTTTTGTCCAGAAGACAGTCACTGACCTCCTCCACAAAGATGCTAAGTCCATCACAAATAGGTCATTTCTAAAGAAGCTTGCTGCTCACATAGTACTGTAACCAAGCACATTAGTGGAAAGTTAAATGGAAGGATAAGGTTTCCAAAAAAGTGCCCATAAGGCACGGTTTTAAAGTGATTGTTCTTTACATCACAAACTATCAATTGCAGCTATCAGTAGTTAGTATCTTGTCTACATCGGATAAATATCTTAATTTTGTCTAAATACAGATTCGTTTCACACATATACTTAGGCCAACAGCTAGATGAGCAAAGCCCAGGCATAAAAGGATTTCTATCAGTTTAAAGTACTTTTACTTTTATTACTGTAAATTTAACCAGCACTTAAATGCAACATCTGGTTGAGCATTAGATAGTTATTACAAAGGGTTTGTTACAACTGCACAAACCAATTTAAGGAACAGGGATAGTTGTCTCTCCTCATCTCCACTGCAGAAAAATCCTATTATAGAATAGAAATCCTCTCCTGAAAATGGCAATGGTAGGAAGGTAGTACCTGAAGTACACACTCATTTAGGAGGAGGGATTGCTGAACTTTATAAGTGCCTTGCGATGACATTCGTTGTACTTTGGAAAACTGGATTGAATTGAAGGCGGAGCTTTGTACTGTGTGTGTGTTTGGGGGGGACGCTTTGTCAGTGTGCCCCAGGGCAGCTGTGGCTACGATGCAGTTTGCCATCACCAGTGTGTGAATGTGTGTGTGCATGGGTGAATGACTGAATGTAGAGTGAAGCGCTTTGGGGTCCCCAGGACAAGATATTGTATTGTGTTTCAGTAACAACACCGGCACACAACAACACAGCAGCAACAACGAGTGTAACACAATCAAACAGTACACTACTTACTAAATGTCATGTGCAGCACTGTTCGTGTATTTCTTTGCTCATTGTGTATATCCTGCATTTACTCCGTCTGCTTCATACTATTTGTGTGACGCTCTAGGCCACATGTGTCAAACTCAAGGCCCGGGGGCCAAATCCGGCCCTCCATAGCCATTTATGTGGCCCTCTAAGCTCTAGAGGACCACATAAATAGAACCTTTAAATTCTATTTATGTGGACCTAAATACCATTTTATCCATCAAATCAAATCAGTGTTTATTTGAATTGTCCTAAATCACATCATTGTGAAAAGATGTTCAGTGTTATTTTATTTTAAGAAGTACTTGTCGAATGTGGATACATATATTCATTAATATTTCAACACTTTGTTACAGATAGTTTTATCAATAGTTTCTGCCACAACCGGCCCTTTTAAGGACATTTATGATCTTGATGTGGCCCAAAATGAAAAAGAGTTTGACACTCCAGCTCTAGGCCAACTGGAAAAATCCAGTGTGAAAGGGCGCATGTCTCCACCTATCGTCGCGTTGGCAAAAACACTTCTTTCAATAATTCAATTATTTTCTTAATGACATGTATACTGGGATAAAGGCTGCTTTTCTAGTTAAGCTATTAGTCCGAATTTTGGCAAAAGCTCGATTTAGATGTAAACGTACTGACTGTGTGTGTGAGACATCACAATTACAATCAAATATGAAAAATAAACATTAGCATCTTTTGTAAATAAAGGTATGAATTTGTGTTTGTGTTAAATTCAAAGTTAAATAAAATCCAGAAATTTGATTTGATTTAATTTTGCTTGAAGAAATTCAACATGCATATCATTTGACATCCAGCCTTGATTGTTACAAACTTCTGAGTTTTATCTGATTTCTCCTCTCTTTTCTTCTATCACATAAAGTCGAGTCCTTTCTAGCAATAGACTTCTATATAGTTTGGTGGGGTAATGTGTGGCTTTTAAACCATAACTGCTGAAGCATTGCTGTTTTGGTCTGGTTTTACTGAGCTAAATGGCATTGTTGGACAGAGTACCTACGTGTTCCTAGATCAACACGGTACCTCTGCAGGAGGAGGAGCTGCTCCGCATCAGAGGCCATAACCGATGTTTTAGACCTGAATTGGTTTTTATTACTTATCTAAGCATTGTGGTAGGCTGTCACTTTGCTTCCCACTCAGACTCCAGCAAACCCAAAAGTGGTTGTTGTTTAGGAATAGTAGCCTAAACTCTCACAAGTCAACATAAGTGCAACTGCTTGTACTTTCTTCTACACCTCATAATTGATAAAAATATAGAAATGGTTTCCTTTGGCAGATGGATGCATGCTTTGTTCCGACTGCTGCCTGAAAGAAACTGCCACCTCCTTTGGTTCCTAAGCAACTGACACCACCAAATGTGGGTGCAATTTTGAGATGTTTGCAGTGGCTTCGCCTTGCCTGGGCATTCCCGGCTCTAGCCCCGGACATTTCTCATCAAGTCCCCGATGTTTTTTTCACCCCAGAAAGAATAAGTTTACATTTACTGAGCCACCCTATGACATTAATAAAGCTGTTTTGTTATGGAGAACATGCTAAGCCCATGCAGAAAGACCCCATGCTGGGATTTGAACCCAGAACAATCTTTCTTCAAGGCAACAGTGCTTAAAAGTGACTGTAGGTAATTATGTTTGATTATAGGTAATAATGATGGAATAATAATGTTTATGTAAGCCTAAAATGCTTCTGAGTAGGAGTGTATCAGGGAAGTTTTTAAAGAGGGCTAAATGGGGGCCAGTGATGATCTTGGGGTGTTACAACAAAATAAATGCAGGGCTGTAATCCAAGGGGGGCGGGGCCTAGACTGAGTGACAGACATCAGACTCACAACATGGGGGTCAAAGATTGACCTAAACATAAATACATAAAACCCATAAATAATTTTAACTAATTAAGGCTGTTTCTCTGTCTTATTATTAACTAAAATGATCTACAATACACAAGAGGTGATAATGTAGCATCTTCATAAATATAGAACAGAAGGAGCTGCTGCAGAAAGCAGGGCAGGATTAAAATCACGGACTAATAAACAACTCATTTAACATTTGGACTGATGATTGTCTGGGAGGAAACAGATCAGAGTATACCACTAGAATAAACTAGACTACAGCATTGATTAAATCAATAGTTTTACTTTTCTTCTCAGTCTAATTTATGTTTGCAGTTATTTAAATAGAGAACATTTGATTTGATCATTTGAATGCTAACTACCTTATAATTAAATGACCTCGAGTCTCTTTGCATTTCCATGGATTTACTCAGGAAAAAGAAACTTTTTCATTATGTTTGCATTGTATATTTATTATATACACAAATATAAATATGCATAAAATCCAAATATGCAGATAGGAGAAAGTTAAACTATTTTAACCTTTGAATAGGCTCAATAATAATTCATAATTAAAACTATAAAATTGAGCTAATTTCCTTCAATAAACGACAGTCAAATGGCAATCATGTAGAAAGGTTTGTTCCCTTTTATGATTACTTTTTGATAACTTCTGTTATGATAAATGAAATCTGATGTTATACTCGGTTTATAGATGACAGGACAGAGAATGATGAAGAGAAAGCAGCAGACACATGCAGCCTGACTAACTTTTGTGCTTGTCAGGGAAAGAAAAATGAAAAAAATTAAAAGAATTATTACCTATTGACTAATTTTATTCCTTTTATCTGATTTATTATCAACAATGATTTTAGAGAACTTGTTTAAATTGTCACGTTTAAGTTTGAAAATAAATACATTTTGAAGTACATTTTGCAGTATTTGGCTTTAAACAATAATTAAAAGCCTTTTTCACTGCGTAGGTTCCCCCAGATTCCTCTACGACGGTGTGGGCTCAGCCCCCGATTTCCCCAGGTCCAGGAAACGCCCCTGGGTGTTCGTCTCTCTCCCCAATTCTGAACCGAACTCAAACACCAACTGCACTTCATACTACTTCATCTGTCAAAATAGCCTTCATTTATATAATATATATAATATTGTTGTTCATACCATTCCTTTATAAACGATTAGGCTAACGTTTCATTTTGTTCTATTTTCAACGTTCCTTGAAAAAAACTGCAAGTATATTCCTGCAGATTTGCTCACAATTACCGCAAATTTTGTGTTACATTAACACATGAATAATAAACTGTCGACATGATTTCTAGACCTGCTTTTTCTGTTGCATAGTGTTAGAATTTACCTTACATATACCGAACCACACACCACAGATTTCACCTGGATGTTATTTTAATAAACAAAGATGAAAATAGTTCCATTAAAATTCTGGGAAAATAAAAATAAAATAAAATAACAGAATGTAAATGGGGCATGTCTTCCTTAAACTATGACAGTGGTAAGTTGCTTTGGTTTTCTCTGCTTTTCTTTGCCCAAATACAATCTTTATAATCTTTTTGAAATGGGTAAAATGACTTTAAAGCTGCGCTCAACTGCATCTCTACTGTTTTATTTGTAAGAAAGCAAAAGAACACTGAAATGTGGAACTAGAATGGTAAATGGTCTGTACTTGTATAATGCTTTATCTAATCCTGAGGATCCCAAAGCTCTTCCCACTCCACTAAAAGACAGACTACGGTTTGATCTGCAATCCCTTTGAAATCAGTATGGATTTTGAAGCTGCCCTGACTTTATTCCGGCATCAGCTGATAAAACCTCTGATTAAGTAATTCAAAGATTTCTGCACTGTAATTTTAGCTAGTCTTAAATGTATGATGGACAAAGATTTAAGATCTGTGTTGGTGGAAAGAAGCAGCTGCGTACCATGAACTGTTCAGAAACATTAGTGACTTTCAGTTTATGGCCATTCGCTCCTGAATAGCAGACATTTTCAATCACAGTGAATCACACTCAGTTCAAGTTCTCGCTGTAAAACAGCCTTGTTAGGTGCAAAGTTCTCAGGCAATATTAATTTCTTACATAAATGCACTTCAAATGTGTACCTACACAACAACATCCTCTAATCTCACTTAATTAAATTAAATCTGACAAATAACATCTAGATCTTAATGAAATAAATGAATTATACTTAACAGCTTTTCTGTCCACAGAAAAACATCACAAAATTATTTTGCAGCCTCAGTTTGTGTCACTTCCCACCTCATTTTTTTCTTCCAGTTTACATCCACTGCATATGAGTTATCACTGAAAGAATCAATTCACCATCATCTGTTCATTAATCAGACTCTCTACTGGTTTAGATTTAAATACATGAAGTAATCACTCTGTAGTTTAACACCTCTTGGATTTATCTTGGTTTCGCTAATTGCTCAACTTTTTTTGTTTAATCCCCCTAACAGAATTTCAGATTAAAGAATAATGTGGGAACAGACGGCACAGTTCAAATAATTAAGATCATAATTTTACTTTAAACAAGATATTATAAATGTCCACTGCCAGAATTTTAAAAGTTGTTTATACTCCATTAAAAAAACGGCTTTTTTATTGTGAATTTCTATATTCTATATGCCATTTAGAATTTGTAGATGGTTATTGACAAAACTGATAAAAACATGGTTTTTACTATTGTAATAAAGAATACTCAACCCCCCCCCAAACCCAGACACAAACACTGAATAAGGTAAGATTTCCCTTAAATGCACTAACAATGTGTTTGTGAGGTTCCTGCACCCTTCTGATACTGTTATATTAACGGTTACTTTGACATAAATAAAAAGTAATACATTTTTTTATTCTAAATTTTAATTGTTGCATCGTATTTAGATAGTTACATTCTCCTGTTCTGTAATAGGGAAGAGGATGTGCAGAGTGTAATAACTACCACTCCAAATTCCATCCATCAATTATCTGTACCCGTCCATCCTATGCAGTGTTGCTAGCGCCTATCTCCAGAAGTCATGGGGCGAGAGGCAGGGTACACCCGGGCCCACTCCAAATTAATAATAATAATAATGATAAAAATATATTTTGGTTAATATTTCTCTGAAAATATGATCAATTTTTGCAATTTTTGGGTGCATTTAAGATTTCCCCCCGCTGTCAATTAAGTCTTGTTTTCAGATTTAAATGATTACCGGGATTAGATTCCTTTTCAAAAATGGGAAAAAACATTTTAAAACCAAAAGAAAAATTATTCCTACACACAAATAAATAAATAAATCAAGCAACATCAGATTTAAAAAAAAAAAAGCAACTAAACAGTAATCAGTTTTAATAATCAAAAATATGCATTTCACATCAGACTAATTTAGGCCAATTTGAAGGTGATTTGTTAGAAAAAGCATGTATGTTCTTCAATGTGCAATGTTAAAAACTCTCATTCTAAATGGGTGTAAAGTAAATTACTGTAAGTAAATGTAATCTCTGTGCGCTGTTTTTGAACAGTGAAGTTTAGAGTGGTGAGAAGATGTCGGGTCTGTCTTACCGTAGGTAGTCTCTCCGACACAAAATGAGGTTGGCTTTGGTGTACAGCGTGGAGCCCACCTCACCCAGCCTGCAGTCACAGCAGGCACACTTGAGGCAATCCTCATGCCAATACTTATCAAGAGCTTTCAGTAGGTAGCGGTCCTTGATCTTCCGGTTACAGCCGGCACAGCCTTTTGGCTTTGTGTCCGGCTGGACGGTGAGCATTTGTATACCTGGAAGCAAAGACGGACTCATTAAACACTGAAAACACTTTCCAGGGGAAAGAGGATTGTGTGAGAGGAACTATTGATCTTTGTACATAAATACTACATTAGAAAATCTAAAATATACACAAACTGTTTCAACATGAGTGAATTGAGAGTGTTGAGCACATAAATATAAGATTGTTACAAACAAATATGCAGCTCTGTTTAAACTGCCTTTGAGACCAACAGGCACACACACAAAGCCACCGCTTCTAATTTGGCCCATTTTGAGTTGACCTGATGTGTGTGTGTTGTGTGCGTGTGTGTGTGTGTGTGTGTGTGTGCATAAAGAGGCGTGGTTCCAGGCAGTGCTGTGTATTGTTTGGCCTCAGCTCACTGTGGAGAGCCTTTGTTGGCCCTGTGGGTGCTAGGAGGCGCCTCACAATGAGGGTTTAAATTAGTATTCTCCTTCCATTCCCTGAGGAGCACCACAGCCTCGCTCCCCTTTGTCCCCCATTCACTACACACATATACTTGTTTCTTCTTTCAAATGAAGAAGGTTAGTTTGGGTCACTTTCAATCACACAAACGCTGAGGTGACAAAGTGTTAGCCTGTTTACTTTCAAAATTGTTCCTTATTTTTGGGGAAATCTTTATTATTACTCTTGAAGCAAGAAGCTGATGCTAAATTCACAGCAGGAGACTGAAAGTTGCTCATGTAGCCTCTGGCTGATGATGTGTGCAAATGCAGTTTAAATCCAAACATCAAGCCAACTGAACCCGATGCATATTGTAGCTGATCAGGCTGCTTCTCTGGAGATCATCATGTTGTTAACCTACTGGGAATGTCCTAAAAAGGTGCAAAACATGTCGGCCCCCTAGGCAATTCAAAGTTGTTTCCTACCTCCTAAAAAGTGAAATACTGGCTGCAGGTCTGCATAAAACAAATGTGCACTGGATCAAAGATATGTGCAACAGGATTTTCAGCTCATTTGTTCCAGCGCTGGCTGCTGATTAGTTAATTGGCTGGATTTAGACAGCAATGCGCCTCGGCTGCTGTCCACTAAGCACCGCTGATCCGTCCACCCTCGTTAACACTACAAAGTCCTGCTCCTCATTACCAAAGCAAAGGGAGAAGGAGTTTGTGCCCTCCTCTTTGCTTTGCAATAGTGAGAGACATGGGGGTAGATCTGTTCACTTGGCTTTTATGATTGCAGGGGGAAGGAAGTTTGTAATAAAAGCCTCACATTGAGTAGATGTAGACGGAGCAGCTCGGATCAGCCCAGTGATACCTGGACTGTGGTGCTGACGTCCAGGCATCTGTTGGTGCGCGTCTCCCCGACACGTCGGATCGATGGAGCGGGCATATGCATCCAGCTCCCAGCTGATCGGTGAAAAGATGCTGACATTTCACCATCACTTCAATTACTGTTGCTATGGTAGCCCACAGTAAGTAAATCCCGATATCATGGCGATTGTAATCAGACTCAATTTGTGTTACAATCAACACACACGGAATCCCTTTGCGGTTATTAGATATAAAAAGACCAACATGTGATCACTTCCCATTTCTCTAATGATGTAGAAATGGAAGGTTATCGATGAATGTGAGGCGAAAGGTTGGAGCAGAAGCAGAGGCAGGTCACGTCACCTTCCACGGAGAAATGCTGGGAATTCCTCCCAGAAAACCCCCCAAAACACACGAAACGTAGCCTGCGCTATTGCTCATTCAACGAATAGCCAAAGAAAGCGTCTTACCGAAACTTTGCTCCCTTTTCTGCATTTGCTGAGCCACTGGAGCACCCGAAGCACCACCATTCAACCCAAAGCCACCGAGTTCGGAGAGCAGCTGTCTGCAAGCAGACTGAGATCGGGCTTTGTTAAACACAGAACAATCCAGCACGACGATGAACAGAGGAGAGGAGAGCAGAGGGAAACATCGGCCAACAGAACGCAGGCGGAGGAGCTGGAGGCGAGGATGCCCGCTGCTGCACGCACTCACATGGCGTGTGAGAGAGCACGTTTATCGCCGATCGCAGATGCAGCCTGTGCGCAGAGAGGTGCTGGCCGCAAATGACAGGATGACAAAGAGATGCTCCCCCCCCCCCTCACCACCCCTCACCCCCTGCGATGCAGAGACCATCTGATCCGGCTGGCAGCCTAATCACAGCGGCTCCTGCTGCACGCTGCTTCGCCAATCGGTGCTTTCAACGCGCCACCAGGCAGGATCAGAAACGTTCTTCATCATTTAACATGCTCTGTCCATACTTTGTTTTCATTTACACACAGGCTACTTTTCATGCCTTACCATCCAAGCCGGATATTTTAATTTGAAACAACTTTCTAACAGTCACAGCGTCGAAAATTAGTAAGGTTTTGCGCAACTGGACATATGGCCAGGGCGGATAACCAAGCGTTGAAATAACTCGCTTTGTCTGAATCAGAACAATCACTACAGGAAGTGATAGGCCTGGGCTTTAATCATTGAAGACAACAGTGGTTCCAACAAATCCTCAAACTCCTCACATTATTACCCGGGCATTTCCGGGATAATGCAAAGACCAGCAATGAACTTTAAAGTCTTGTCTATGTGGGCTAGACATGATAAGTCATATTACTTCTGCAGACTATGTAACATTTCTTTCTATTTTTCAGTCAGAGGAATGTGTTGTTGTGTGCTATTAAAGGGCTCCTCAAACAGTTTCTATAAAATAGAAGCATCCCTTCAGTTTGCATTATGCCTAACCAGGTAGTCTTTTTCCACTAGCAGATTTAAAGAAAAAATAACCACACTTCAAATAAAGAGCAATGGTATCAAAACCTTTACATTCCTAACTGGCGTACTAACTAACTGGCCAAGATCACTTCATTTTAAGTCATCATTTTTTATTCTTGCAGTTACTTCTCTGCTTTTTATCTGCTATTCCTCATACATTAGTGGCCCAATTGTGACTATAAAGCCCCTGCTGAGGCATCCCACCCACCCCAATAGCCTTCTGGCTTCCTTTTGCACACCCATGGTGTTCTAATACCCTGATAAATGCTGGTTGTTCTCTGGTACAGAGAAGGAGGAGGAGACGGCAGTAGGAGGAGACACGAGTCAATAGTTGGCATGCGGCTTGAGCCTAAACTGCAGCGGTAATAAGATGGGTCATAAAATGCTCTCTGCGTGCTGTGATGAGTGATGAGATGCATTAAAGCTGACAGGGTATTACCTGCCAGTAATTAGGTTTTGTCATGGATTGAATTATTTTAAGACGGCCTATCTCGGTAATCATGCAATTTGCTGAAGTGTGTGTGCATGGGGGAGTGGGCTCCCACACCTCTCTTTTCCCTTCCACCCTCAATTAGCCATGTCATCCTCTTTGTGAATGGAAGATGGAGACAGAAGGCGATATCAGTTGGAAACACCAGCATCCTACAAGCCACTCAGAGAGAGAGGGCAGGTATGTTTTATAGGCTAAAAATGTTCATGACCCCAGGTCTTCTCTCCTCTGTGTTCTAATAGGCTATCAAACCTTGCATTCATTCCCGGGAAATGAAGGCACTTCCAGGAAAACCCTGGTGGGATTTTATGTTAATAACTAGAGTAGTTGTGTCCTGACTGTGTGGCAGATTTCTTCAGGAGGTGTCCTTGCACTGAGAAAAGGGCAGAAACTCCTACCTTGAAATGGGATGCAGCCAGGGATGCCTAGGGATGCTGCTGCGGATGTTCCTAACTTGGAAACAAACTGTCCGCGAGGCAACTTTCTCAAATTGAGTTAACTCCTGATCTTCTAAAGAAAACTTAGCCACCAAACATAGAAGATAGTTGGAAAATCAGCCAAGCAGACTTGAAAGCACCCTATAAAACAGTGCAGATCCTGGATTTTGCTCACAATGGTTCCTTTTCTCCTTTGCTGCCTCCTCTCCTTCTCCCTGCCCTGTCTCTCTGTGTCTCTTTGGTTTTCTGACAGGAAAAGCGGTACAATGTTGAGCCTCCCCTTCTATTTAAGCCCCTCTACCAGGTCCCCAGTTGGCAGCACACTCCAGCTCATCCAAGAAGCTGACAAGCACCGTTAGGGAAGGCAGCGCATGTTGCTCTAATGGACCTCATTAAGCACTACTTACAGATGTTCTCTTAACATAATTGATCTGCAGTGAGTTGAGAGGACGGCAACCTATTCCCCAGCCCCCAATTATGGCCCGGTAATTAGATCCCCAACCTCCTGTTCTCCACATTCACCCTTCTAACATTCCGAAATATCAAAGTATCTCTTTCTCTCAAAGCGACCGCCCCCTCCCTCCACCATTTCACCTCCATGTCTCCTCCCTCCTCCCTCCTTTCCTCCCACCCACAAGATACTATTGACAGTCAGATGTGCTAACCTTTGTAGTGTAGCCAGACTTGGCAACAAGCTACACTCCTTCAAACAGAACTCACTCACTTTTCTTTACCTTCTTTCTCTCTTTGCCTTTTCTCTCCGTTGGGACAGAACAGAGACAGTGAGTGGCACTGATGGAGAAAGAGAGAGAGCAAAGGGAAAAAAAGTTAGTACTTTCCATATAGGACTGACATGATAATATTCTTTAGGGGAAAATCATATATTTCATTTTAAATAAGGCCTCTGATGAACATTACACATCTGAACAGAATAAAGGCTGGGGTTGGATGGTGGGGGTATTGGGGAAGTAATGAGGAGTAAAAGCTCCACCTTTAGTTTATAGAACCCATTGGAGTAGTTGCAGTGCCAAAACTGTGACATTTGAAGAACTATTGCCACTTTGTACCTCTACTTCATACCCTCAATAATTCCTGGAACTCACTGTCTGGAACTCTCTCCAGCAGAAAGAGGTCAGAAACAGGTCTAAGAGACAATTACCATCCTGTCTTTTCACCAAGCTCCTACTAACCTCAGCCTCATTGGATATACTCACATGTTCCTGGAACTCTTCTTCATCTGCTGAAGAACTAAAATAAAAGCAAGAAGTCTCTCCAATCACCAGGTATCCTCTGCTCATTCTATGTTGCATCATTGCTTCATTTGTTCAGCTCTTTAGAAATGGAAAATTTTAATCATGTTTCTTGTTAAACCAAGAGATTAATGTCCTATATTAAGAAGAAAAGATTTGCTGCCATTGAGACTATGCTGTCAAAACGATTTATATTTTAATATCAGTGCAGAACAATTGTGAAGATCTTAAATGGGAATTTGAAAAGGAAAACAAAGCTCCCGTATCTGCAACAGGGAAGTATTAAAGACCCACTCCGATGAAAATCATGTTTTTCTAGGTGTTAACATGTTCTTGTGGCATTTTTCTGATGCTAGAGGACATATCTTGAGAAACTTAAGCTCATAGTTGTATTTCTGAGTATTTCTGCATTCAAATGGCTGTGAATCAGTAGCAGACGTTACAATGCCGGCTAAAATAGACTGGAGTTGTTACGTAGTAACTCCACTGGGCGGGGCCACAAGCTCCTAATCCGCCCCGCCCGCTCAGGTTCTGAGGAGTAGAGAAGACGATGGCAGATCAACACCTATGTGCTGTCGAGGGTTGCAATACACTGCTGAATAAAGCAGGCCCTTTCTTTAAATCTACTGCCTTGTGCTGTTACTGCTTGGTACTACTAGATGTCCACTACAAAAAAATCTGAAAAAAAAAGGTTTGAAACCCGACACCAGCTGTCAGCACGCCCAGCTGCTGAGCGCGAGCGAGAGAGCAGGGGAGGTGAAAAAAGCGACACCAGCGGTTGCAGGATAGAGACGGATAGAGAGACAGATAGCGACTTTTATAACCAAAAACAAAATTTCCAGATGACTTTACAGTGCGGATGAGGTGCGTGCACTGATCTTTGCCGATCATGATTCAGAAGGGGACGATTTGCCCTCTGATGACGATCGCTCGTCAGAAACAAGTGACTCCTGGGAGACGGATTGATGCTTGCTCACACCAACTATCGAACACTCTTATGGAGAAACCTTATATGCACCAGCATGCTAACACACACTCATAGATGTGGGGTCTCTGGTGTTTAAGGAAATATTCTTGGGCTGATGTTATCATTACTAGAGCTTGATTAATCGGTACCATGAGTTTTTCTGTGACATTGTTATTGTATTTTTATATCTATTTTTGTGTGATGTGGTTGTGTAATTCTTAGTTCACAATGTTTGGTTGGTTTTGTCGATGTTCCTTTTTCGTGTTTTGTTTTGTTTTTCCCCCTCTCTCTGCCGTCCTGTGGGTATGGAGGCAGACTTCAATGTCTTCCTGTGTTTTCTTTGTTTCCTACCTCTCTTCTTCATCTTCCTTCTTTCTTCTCCCTAATTTTCCGTCTCCGTGTCCATAACATCAGGAAATAAAAACCCCAACAATTCATAATAAAGATTTTTCACACATATATCAAGTGGAGTATTATAGCAAAAGCTGTACTGCTCCGCTTGTGAAAGTAAATCTGTTGGGCTTCTACTTGGTACTCAGACACCAATTCTGAACCCCACACTGCCAAACAGGACACGTAAAAAAAACAACAAAAAACAAGTGACTCTGACGACGCAGCTGGAGCTGCACATACTGAGTATGTGAATGTCACTTATTATTATGAAATAGTGTCACCGGATGTGTATTGACCCCTGGACTGTAAGATGTAGTCATAGTAATACATGTCTGTTCATTTTTTCACAGAGCTCTCAGCAACGGGGAGGGGGGAGATGGGGGGGGTCTCCGTGCCAACGGTTCCGCCCACAACGCAGAGGCGAATTGCTAATGAGCTACTGCAGCTCTGCTGAAGCAAAGTTCCAGAAAATGGCACAGGTTTTATGATTTTGGCTAAAAACGGCATAATCATAATTTAAAGACCACTGAAAATGTTTAAAAAACAGCTCAAAATATGATCGGAGTGAGACTTTAAACATACAGGACTGCATCAGTCTCTTTAGGTATCCAGCAACAGACTGCTTCATTTTATACCTGAAAGTGTCTGGTATGAAATAATCAAAATTGCACAGGTATGAAATGGTGAGGGGTGAATTGACCAGAACCCCTGACTTATACCCGACTAACCTCAACCACTGTGTAGAAAGAAAATATTGTATGGTAGTAATGAGGAGTTCGTTGTGTTCTCTCAGCTGTGTGCTGTTTGTGTGTGTGAGCATGGATCTTCACCTTCTCCTCTGTCTCATTATTTACCTGCAGAAACCATTCTGAAGTCATACTAACCACTTACCTTTATCTTCCAATTTTGAACCTGGGTCGATCCTTCTCCATTGACTTCCCCTTCCTCGCTGTGTTCCTGGTTATCATTAATCATGATTTATTATTATTATCACATATCATGATTTTACTACTCACTGTGTCCATAATTGCGACTTGCACAAGAATCTAATTCTCTAGCATTATGACAGAATCATCTGGCCAATCTGACCTTGTGGTGCAATTACAGACTGCTCTCTCTGAGCAAAGTATCCTCTTAAGTCTTCATGAGTCCATCTTCACAGTTTAGTTGGCCAACACACTGTTTTAAAACCTCACCCCATTAACTTGCCAGATTCAGGAAATTAATTCCTGATTGTTGCCTGTTGTACCCAGTCCTCCCCAAGCCGGCCCTTCTGACTCTGTTCTTCCTTCAGCTCTGGTATCCACTTCTACATCCTCCGCTTTCCAGCAAGTGGTCTCTCCCATGCCAGAACCATTCACGCGTGAGCTGTGTAAGTGTCAGGGGTTCCTCTTGCAGTGCTTTTTAGTCTTTGCCCACTCACCTTCCACTGATACCAGTAAAATTATCATATAAATATAACTGGTTTGTTAAAAGACAATGCTTCGAGGTGGGCAGAAGCTAGCTTTATTCTTTTGATAACTTTCTGGAGTTATTTACGCTTACCGTACACCCCTCAGTTAACGATGAAGAGTATGCTAAAAACCTACAGAAATGAAAACAAGGAAATAGATCCGTGGTTGAGTTTGCCATTGAGTATTGAGTTTTGCACCCTGGCAGTTGAATTGGGGTGGAACCTCCCTGCTCTGAAGGTGGCATTCCAATATGCACTAAATGACAGCCTACTTAGCCACCTGTGATCAGTCTTCAAAACTTGAGGAAATAATTTGTATTGACAACCACTTTAGAAGAGAAATAAAACAAAATTTATTTCCTTCCTTTTAAAAACCTCTAGTACTGCCTCTCGTCCTCAGCTAAACTCGGCATCCGAGCCCATGCAGCACATAATGCCAACACAGAATGGCTTCTGGCCACTACCTTTATCATGGAACCCCTGGTCACTTTATTTCTGCTTCTGAATTTCACAAATCTACCATATGTCAGAAGTTTGGGTTTGTGTGGTGGTGGCACCGGTTTCTGCAGTCTTCACTGGTGGTGGGAGAACTCTCACACACCTGCAAATCATCCTGATCATCAGGAGGAAAAATGGAGCTGGAAGTCAGTCATTCTCTGCCTGTCATGTTAGCAGTATTAAAGGACCTAAATGCAGCGAATAAAATAAGAGTGATTTAATAAAAAAAAAAAACAAAGAACATGAACTTACAAAAACAGCTACGGGGAAAACAGGAACCAGACAGGGAATAATGACGATGGGCCAGCGAGTATTGACTGAATGAGTGCTGTTTAAATACTCAGGAGGGAGTGAGGAAGTGGCAGAGAAGAGGCCTCGGAAGGAGGGCAAGAGTCCAAAACAACAAAAAACAACCCAACCAGGGTGGGTGGAGGGGGCTTTGGAAGGAAAAAAACAAAAAAACTAGTCCTGAGGCTGGTGATGAAGGAGCAGGAACCTGGGAGGCTGGTGAAGAAAGGAGCAGGAACCTGGGAGGCCAGTGACGAGGAACCAAGAGATGTGGAGGCCGGCGACAAGGAACCAAGAGACGTGGAGGGCGGAGACGAGGGAACCAAGAGACGTGGAGGTCGGTGACGAGGAACCAAGAGGCGTGGAGGCCAGCCACGAGGAACCAAGAGGCGTGGCGGTCTGCGCTGGAGCAGAACCTTGTGGCGTGGCGGCCTGTGGCAGAGCAGGACCTTGTGGCTTGGAGGCCAGCGTAACAGGGCGTTGTGACTTGGAGGCCGCTGTAGAAGGGCCTTGTGGCTTAGAGGCCGGCGTAGCAGGGCCTTGTGGCTTAGAGGCCGGCATAGCAGGGGCTTGAGGAAGTTGGGAGGCTGGGGGCGATTGAGAGGACCTCGGTAAGAAGCTGAGGACCCTCGGGAGGAAGCCGTAGAGAACCCTCGGTAGGGTAGCATAGAGGACCCACCTAAGCTCAGACTTCATTCATTCCTCCCTAGCATCATCAATTCATCTCCCATTAAGCAAACCCCTCCTCAGTTCAATCTCTGTTTTTCAGACCTGATCTCATCCACCTCCTTCATTTGCAGTGCTCCAGCTCTCGCTCCCCAGCCATCTCCAGATCCCTTCCTTTCACAAATTATTGTTTCAATAAACTTCCTAACTCGTCTCCTGAGAGTTTTGTGCATGAGAGTCAGACATTTATCTAAAACTGTGACACCATAATAATAATGACTTGCATTTATATAGCGCTTTTCGAGACCCTCAAAGCGTTTCACAACTCCATTATTCATTCACTCACTGGTGGAAGCAAGCTATGATTGTAGCCACAGCTGCCCCTCTGGCCAACACCAGTAGGTGGGTAGGTGAAGTGTCTTGCCTGAGGACACAACGACATTTAGCAGGAGGAAGCAGAAATCGAACCCACGATTTCTGGGTCGCAGACCAACAACTCTAACACTGAACTACAGCCGCCCTCACCAATTTCTATCACTGCCTCATCTGGAACTTCAGTCTCACTGCCGCTCCCCTGTCAGCTCACTTCAACTAAAGGAACCTATACAAGCCTTTCTGGAACTCAAGAGCACATTCTCGGATGCCCCTATACTCATCCATTCTGATCCCTCTGCTAAGTTCATTTTGGAGGTGGATTCTTCAGACTGTGGGGTAGTTTTTTTTACAATCGTCTCACTCGGATAACCAACTTCACCCCTGTTCTTTCTTAACTAAATGTTTCACCCCCACAGAATGCAATTATAACATCAGCAACTGAGAGCCGTTGGCCATCAAACTAACTCTGAAAGAGTGCAGACATTGGCAGGAGGGTTGAAATTATCCGGTCATTGTCTGGACCGACCACAAAAAAACTCTCATATCTCCCAACCACCAAATGACTCAACCCTGGCAGTCACGATCCTCTTCTTCTCCAGATTCAACCTCAACATAATATATCGACCTGGTCCCTGCCACCTCAAGCCTGCCACTCTTTCCTGACAAAATTCTCCTGATGAGACCACTGAGTCCCCTGAACCCATCCTTCCTCCCACCTGCACCGTTGGGTCTCTCTCCTGGGATCTGGAGGCTCAGATCGCTAAAGCAGCGTTAAGCGAACCAACCAACCAACCAACCAACCCAAACGATAGTATGTCAGATCCAGAGTTCATTCAGTGGGGACATTCCTCCAACTGTTCTAGTTACTCCGGAGTTAGTTGCAGCATCGGGCTACTCTGGTGATATTTCTCGTGGCCCACCCTTAGCAAAGACTTCATGGAGTTTGTTACAACCTGTTCAACCTGTGCAAGAACTAAAAATTCCCATTAACCTCCCTCAGGACTCCTCTAGCCTCTGCCTGTTCGTAGCGGCCCCAGGTCCCTTTAGCCCTCGACTTTCTCACAGGTTTACCCCCTCCAAAAATAAGACTGTCATCTTCATCGTGACTGACTGATCTTCCAAGACCTGTCATCTCCTCTCCCTCTGCAAACTCCCCACTGCCGCTCAGACTTTCAAGATTCTCATCAACCATTCCTTCAAGCTCCATGTTATCCTCATTGAAATCCTCACCAACCGCGGACTCCAATTCAGTTTGGAAGGATTTCTGCCCAGCTCTCAGCGCCAAGTCCAAATTGTCATCCGGCTTGCTTCCATCCCCAAACCAATGGCCAATGTGAATGTATGAATCAAAATCTGGAAAACTCTCTGCTCCTCTATCCCCACCTCCTGGAGCATCTACCTCCCCTGGGTCGACAACTCCCATAACTCTCCTCAGCATCTGGACTCTCTCCCTTCAAAGCCTCACTCAGACACCACCCTTCCCTCCTTCCCTCTTCCTTGCTTTACCCTGTCATACTCCTCCGTTCAAACTCACCTCTACTCATGCCACCAGATCTGGAATCATAATAAAGCAGTGTCAATGCACCTTGGACAAGAGACTAGCTGTTCTCCAGGAAGCCGTCAAAAGCATGCCCAATGAAAAGGCTCCAGAATCAGATGGATTTCCAGCTGAGTTCTATAAAGAATTCTGGAATATTCTGGCACCAACATTTCACATGATGTTTCAGAAGACCAAGGAAAATCACAGACTTCCGTCAAATATTAATTCTGCCTACATTAGCCTTCTAATAAAACCAGGAAAGACCCTGTATATCCTACCAGCTTTTGTCCCATGTCCCTTTTCAACATTGATCTTAGGAAAATCTGCAAAGCCCTCGCAAAAAAACTAGAGAAGGTAATTCCTCTCATAACACATCCTGACCAAATGGATTTTGTAAAAAGGAAGCATCCATCCACAAATTTTTGTAGATTACTTAATTTAATACACTACAGTAAAAACATATTTTGTAAACTAATATATTGTCTCTAGATACGGAAAAAGCATTTAATAGAATTAACTGGAAATTGTTATTAACAACTTTACATAAATTTGGTTTTGGAAACTCTTTTATAAACTGGTTAAAAAATTATATAGTTCCCCAAAAGCATGTATCTGGACAAATAACCAAACATCTTTCCCTCTTTGTCTTCAAAGGGAGCACCAGGCAGGTATGCCCACTCTCCCCCTTACTGCTATTTTTAATGGAACCACTAGCAGGAATCAAGGAAACTAAAGATATAGAAAGCATAAAATGCAAGAACATAGAACATAAAATCAGTCTTAATGCAGATGATGTATTACTTTTTCTCCAGCATTCACAAACCTCTCTCTCTCATGTAATTGTATTGATTATCTCTTAAAAAAACTTCAACAAATCCAATAATAAATAAAAATTATGACTTTACCAAGACTCAATTACTTATTCATAATGATCCCAAGCCATCATCTGATTAGTTTAGATCTCTAGACTTATCCATCTCAATTCTTTGGGGAGAAATCTACGAATTAGCTTAAAAATGCCACAGAACACCAAAGATAAAGGAGGTCTAGATCTGCTGAGCTTTCATTGTTATTTCTCAGCCAACAGGTAGCAATATATCTTAAGATGGGTAAAACATAGCTTCCTAGATGAGTCCTGGCTAGACATAGAACAGACCCTAAGCAATAAAAAATTCTGCATAGTGGCGCAGTTGGTAGCACTGTTGCCTTGCATCAAGAATGTCCTGGATTCAAATCCCGGCCTGGGGTCTTTCTGCATGGAGTTTGCATGTTCTCCCTCTGCAAGCGTGGGTTCTCTCCGGGTACTCTGGCTTCCTCCCACAGTCCAACAACATCACTGTTAGGTGAATTGGTTTCTCTACATTGCCCTTAAGAATGAGTGTGTGGGTGCATGGTTATTTGTCCAGTGTGTCTCTGTGTTGCCCTGTGATGGACTGGCGACCTGTCCAGGGTGTACCCCGCCTTTCGACCCGTGACTGCTAGTTAGGCACCAGCCCTGCATAGGATGGACTTGTACAGAAGATGGATGGAAAATATTATACAGTTCACCAACAGCATGTATCATGACTAATAACCAAACGCCATCTAGATTTTATTTTCAGAGAGGTACCAGGCAGGGATGCCCACTCTCCCTCTCATTGTTTGTTATTTTTAATGGAACCACTAGCAGGAATCAGATAAACTAAAGATATTGAAAGCATAAAATTCAAGAACATAGAACAAAAAAATCTGTCTTTACGCAGATGATGTATTACTTTTTAACTTTTTCTCCAGCATTCACAAACCTCTCTCTCTCATGTAATCGGGTTGATAAACTCTTACACAAGAGTTTCAGATTATTCCATAAATTGGTTAAAGTCTACAGTTCTTCCGATCAATTGTTCTTTGCAGAATCCCATTAATACACAACTGCAGTCAGGGAATATTACTTATTTAGATATCACTGTCTCACCAAGACAGGTAGATCTAACAAAGCTAAACTACATGTCACTTTTAAAAAAGTGGAAGATGATCTTGCTAGATGGAAATCCCTACCCATATCCCTTATGGGAAGAGTTGCATTAATACAAATGATGGTTTTGCCCAGAATCAATTACTTTTCTCAATGATCTCAAGCAAACCATCACCGGATTGATTTAGATCTCTGGACTCTTCCGTCTCTAAATTTCTTTGGAAAGATAAACCCCCACGTATTGGCATAAAAACACTACAGAAGATCAAAGATAAAGGAGGTCTAGATCTACCGAACTTTCATCATTATTTCTTAGCCAACAGGCTCCAATACATCTCAAGATGGTTAAAACATAGCTAACTAGATGAGTCCTGATAGACGTAGAACAGACACTATGCAATAAGATAAAAATTTCAGACCTACCATTTATTAGCTCAAATATAAAACGACACGAATGCTTTAAAAGCATAAATATCAGCTCCTTTCTGACAGCATGGTGGAAGTTTATGATAAATTTTCCAGACTGGAGGCGTAAATGAATTGAATACCTGGAACATATATTTGAATGAACAGACTTTATCACATTTAATACATTATTTACACATTATGGGATTGACAAAAAATAATTTTTAGAATATCAACATATGAAATCTATTATAGCTATAATATATTATATATCCTTCTGAACTGGAACAATAAAAATGCTCTTAATATTAATCAGTATCAAGATCTCTTGTTGGACCACATTGGTCTTGAGACAGCCTCTGCTGATCAATCTCTTTGGGTTTCTTTGATCGGCTCCATCACCTAGTAGGGGTGGGTGGCCTTTGGTTTGGTCGTATGCTGCTGATGTGGGTCCTCCTTCTAACATCTTTCTTTCCGAAAGCAACAGAGAGGAACCAAAGATCGAAGCAAGACATGAACAGCTGGGAGGAGTTTTTGCTTTAAGATGGGATCCTGTATCGTCAGTAGGGGTCAGTGCTGCAGCTGGGGATTCCTAGAACAGTCCAGAATGTGGTACTGTCCTTGGGGCACTCCATTCCATGGGATGGCCATCTGAGAAAGCACAAGACCATGGCTCGCATTAGAAAATATTTCCACTGGCCTCGGATACGATCAAATGTGACTGTTCTGTAAAAGCTGTCTTCAGTGCCAGACGTTTTCTCTCAAAATCCTATCCAGAGCCCCTCTCCAGTTTCTACCAATCATCAGCACTCAATTTGAATGACTAGGAATGGGCATTATTGGTCCTTTAGAAGTAAAGCAGGCAACAGTTGCATGCTTGTAATCACACAGTACCCTACAAAATACCCAGAGGTTGAGGTTTTATTGAAATCAATAAAAGCCAAAGCAGTTGGCTTCTGTCTCATACAGCTCTTCTCTAGTGTTGGTTTTCCTTCTGAGATTCTCACTGACTGTGGAATTATTATGATGTCTACTTTGATGAAGCAAGTGAACCAACTACTTGTGTTAGTATCCTTAGGTGTTTTTACTTTGAGTTTAGTTTTTGTTTGGGTTTTGACATTTCCTTATTCTATCATCATTTTCCTCTGTGTTGGTTCTGTTTTATTTTATTTCTCGCATTAGGATTATTCTTTGATTTGAGTTTCTGCTTGGTATTTATATTTTTATTTTTCCTTTTGTGTTTTCTTTTTTTATCTTAACCTTTAATGCTACTTCTTATTTACTTTGATCTTATGTTTATTAGTTACTCCTCTAATAGTTTGCTACTTGTTTTGGCTTTTAGGATTGTTTATGCTTATACCTTTGCTTTCCTTCTCTGTTTTCTCCCTGCCATTCCGATCCCCTACCAAGCTGCAATTCATCTCCAATCTCCCTCTGATCACGCTCTCTCTCTCACCTACATTTGCTTTGTCACTAATCAGTCCTCAGGTTTCTGTGCCATTTTTCATTCTTCCTCAGTGTATAAAAGCACTGTTTTTCTTAGTTCCTCCTGTCTATATTCCTTGTCATGGATTATATTTTCTGACTTCCTCCACTGCAGCTCAATCATTCCACAATCGTTGTGTTTACCTCCATGTCAATTCATTTCAATTCAATTCAGTTTATTTATATAGCGCCAATTCACAACATGTGTCATCTCAAGACACTTAACAAGAAGTCATTTCAATACATTTATACAAACATTCCAATCAGTTAAAAAGTTTCCTATTTAAGGAATCCCAGCAGATTGCGTCAGTCATTGGCGTGAGGTTGGGCCCCGTTGATGTCCTCCAGCATTATTGTTGTAAGTTTCATTGTTTATTCATTTGTTAAAACGCTATTATCTACACTGCACGCTGCATTTGGATCCTCCTTCTAAAGCAAACATGAGACCTTGGGATTAAGAGCTTGAGGACAACTCCATACCATACGCTAGGTTGATTGTTAATCCAGCTAACTGTGCCATTGCCAAGGCTGAAACTGAGTACCTTGGGTTTGTGAATGGAAATGGAATGATAAAACCTCAAGTCAATAGAGTCCTGTCCCTTGCCAGACACCAGAGAACAATTGAGATTGTTTTTGGGTATGGCAGAATTTATCCCTCATTTTCTGCGGGGGCAGTGCTTTTGATGAATCTGACTGGTTCCCAAAGCCCCAATAAGATCTAGTGGACAGAGAAAGCCAAAACGGGTTTTCAGGACATGCGACAATCCCTCAAAAAGAGAGCAGTCTTGCACAGCCCTGATTTTGAGAAACTTTTCATTCTTCACACTGATGTCTTATAGGTTTAGGAGCTGTTCTGCTGCAAGGATCGCCTGTAGAGCATCATCCAGTGGCCTTTATTAGTCGTAAACTGTTTCCGAGGGAAGTGCGATACTCGACCATCGAGGAGGAGGCACTGGCAATCAAATGGGCTCTGGATTCCTTTAGGTATTATCTGGCTTTAAGGTGTGGCGGATAAATGATAACAGACGATATAAAAATGGGGTATTTTTAAAATTATAACAATAGACGTAAATCCAATGTGTCTTCGCAGCTTTTTTAACAGCATCCTCCTAACATCGAGCAGACAACATAACACGAGTAACATACACTCAGCCCCCTAACGCTCTCTGGTCGCCATGGTAACATTTAAACATGCCTTTAATTATTCAAGATTTACCACAAAAACAAATACAAAGTGCATGAAAAATCGAACTCACCACAACGCAGAATCAGTGAGAGCCTTTTCCCTTTTCCAAAGAAACGATCGAGAAACATTTGTTTTCTATCCATCTTGCTAGCTTGTGGGATTATTTTAGCGGTAACTATCACGTGACCAATACAAGCCTCTTGACGTGTCAAGACTGAGCTATGTAACGGGGATATCTGGTCATGTTTCAAATTAAAACAGCGGTCACACTCAGATAATAAATCAAATGGAAATACTGGAAGCTATTTATTCTTTCTGTGTGGCCCGCAGCCCGCTACCACATGACCCACGGTCCAGTACCGGTCTGTGGCTCAGGGGTAGGGAACCCCTGCCTTATGGGACAGGAGTTCACATTGGAAACAAACCACAAGGCACTTCAATGGATAGAGAAGATGAAGGAAACAAATGGAAGGATCACACGGTGGTAACTGGCAATCCAGTCCTTCCGACTCACCATCGACCACATCCCTGGCTAGGACAACTGCACTGGACTGCAGACTGTCTCTCTCACTGTCCCAGCGAGAGATCTGAAGAGTGGGAGGGTGTGATGGCGGCACACAAACTTGGTCATATTTACCACACATCAGTATAATGACAGGAAATTATTCATGACACTACACCCATTTTGCTTTCTTAAAATATAGAATTTAATTTATATAAAAAACAAATAGGTTTTGGTTTAGAATTTTATTTATACCATTACATATTGTAACATTGTATTCTAAAATAAGTGTGCACATTTTAGTTTACACTGTTATGTGCATGCATTGATTGAACCTTTCTTTTTTTTATTTGAGTTACCTCAGTGGCAGCTGCTCCAGTCCAGCGAATGGACTGGCATGGGAGGGTTGCTATGTTAGTTTCAGTTAAGTTTTTATGTGTTCTACCCCTTTTTGTGACTTTGTTGGCTGATCAGCTACTATTCAAGTTTTCCATTTGTCTCATTTAGGAAATTCAGTTTGTCTGAGTTAGTGTTGTTTTGTTTCCAGTTTTTTGAGTAGAATTCTATTACTTTGACCTCTTTTATGAGCCCAAGAACTTGATTTTTGTCAAATTTATCCAAATTAGTTTTTTGGATTGAATAATAAAAATCCAAAAAGTTTGTGGACTTTAACCTGTGCCTGACTGTTCTTTACTGCTTGAACCATCACACTGGTACTGGAGAAAAATCAGCCAAAGTCTAAATCCAGCTTTCTGCAGGATTCAATCAGTCCAAAACGCTACACAGCATATGATATGAGACAACACACTGATGGTGTCCTGAAAAGTCCTTCTGACCAGAGAGGATCTCCCAACAGCTGCAGTTTTTTTAGTACATTGAAGTACATCTGGTACAATAAATTGTCCAAATATCAAAACAACTCCAAATGTAATATTTTACATTTTTCCATGCCATGCCATGCTCGTGCTGTTTTGCTTTCTTGTCACTCTGCTCCCCCTGCCAAGATTTATCATTTGAAAACAGAAAGAAATGACAACTATAAAATGTAGACTGTAGTTTGGCTATAGCTACCAATATTTGTGTTCACCACAGTCTTTCAGTAAATGTGCAAGTATGGGGAAACTTTTATACAGAGACTGAAAGACAAAAATGGCCACAGCAAACAGGTGCAAGAGTACTACAAAATAATGAGTCATCCTACTAACCTGTCCATCTTCAGCCCACTAGGTGAGTAAGTGGAGCCCTCTGGCAGATTTGTTTTTACAAAGATGTAAATGGAAATACCTATTATGAAAGCAGTGAGTGTCGACATGCTTGCTTCCACAGACCTCATACAAATGATAGCTATAAAGAGGGATGTTGTTCTCCCTCCGTGCCTCAATATTGGCACACAATAAGAGTAATTATTTCAAGAGAACAAATTTTACCCCTTGGGCTCCAATTATTTTCATACATTCCTTTGTTTTTCAGTGTTTGATTTGTTACTAATTGTGACAAAAACATGTTCTACTTTTACTGTGAGTGTATAAAAACAGCATCCTGCTAATTGATTCTGCTGGAGGTTAGGTCACAGATCTGCAAAATATGCACACTTTGACTTTTACTCATCTAAACTGACAAAATATGACTAAAACTAATACAATTCATTAACCATACACAGGAAGACACCGATTAGGGTGAATTTATTATTTGAGGTAACTTTTGATAAGCAGAAGACAAACGTGCATTAATGCTACCTATTGGACTGGAGCTTAAAAATGTAGATTAATGTTTGAACTTTTGGAAAACAGCAGAATCAAAATAGTATGTCTCTGCAAGGTTGCTGTGATTTTGTGTGTAAAAAAATTTGTGCAGACATGGCATGGTACCCCAAACTTCAAAAACACCTACATTGAAATAGTTTCAATTAGTGGTGGGTGGATTGATCTATAGGATCGATGCAAAGTCGGTATCGTATCGGATCGAGACTGGCCTAGTGAGATTGATTCTTTAAATTAAGTTCTGCTCTTGTTTGCAATGTGTCACGGGGTGTGTGGAGAATGGACCCAAACGCACTCGCTGAAGGAAGGTGCAGGATGTTTTATTAAAGTGAGGAGATCGTGATGATGGTGGTGAACGGAGACACTGGACATCGGGCTGGAACGAAGAGGCAGGAAGACGACACACCATGGGGATGAAGACAATAGAGGACTAGGAGGAAGGAGGACTAGGATGAAGGAGGACTAGGATGATCCGGCCGGGAGTGAAAGGAAGTGAGGGGTCTTAAAGGCAGGAGGTGAGTAGGATCAGGTGTGGATGATGAGACAGACAGGTGAAGACAATGAGGCAGGAATAGGGCAGCGTGACAGGACCCCCCCCTTTAAAGGTGGATTCCAGACACCGTGGAGAGAGTGAAAAAGAAAGGGAAGAGAAAAAAACAAGCACCCTTGCCAGGGTGGGTGGAGGGGGCCCACGGAAGGAGGGCCCCGAGTCTCTTTGGGTACGCCCCTGGAAGTCTGGCGGACGGCCCCGGCGGCGGCCCCTGAGGACCTGGAGGTCGGGCGGACGGCCTCGGCGGCGTCCTCTGGCTGGACGGAGGTCGGGCGGACGGCCTCGGCAGCGGCCCCTGAGGACCTGGAGGTCGGGCGGACGGCCCCGGCGGCGTCCTCTGGCTGGACGGAGGTCGGGCGGACGGCCCCGGCGGCGTCCTCTGGCTGGACGGAGGTCGGGCGGACGGCCCCGGCGGCGTCCTCTGGCTGGACGGAGGTCGGGCGGACGGCCCTTAGGTCCTCTTCTGAGGTTCAGGTAGTGCCAAAGAGAGTCTGGAGGCTCGGACGCCTCCCGAGACGGAGAGTCTGGAGGCTCGGACGCCTCCCGAGACGGAGAGTCTGGAGGCTCGGACGCCTCCCGAGACGGAGAGTCTGGAGGCTTGGACGCCTCCCCAGACGGAGAGTCTGGAGGCTCGGACGCCTCCCCGGACGAAGGTTCTGGAGGCTCGGACGCCTCCCCGGACGAAGGTTCTGGAGGCTCGGACGCCTCCCCGGACGAAGGTTCTGGAGGCTCGGACGCCTCCCCAGACGGAGAGTCTGGAGGCTCGGACGCCTCCCCAGACGGAGGTTCTGGAGGCTCGGACGCCTCCCCAGACGGAGGTTCGGGAGGATCGGACGCCTCCCCAGACGGAGGTTCTGGAGGATCGGACGCCTCCTCAGACGGAGGTTCTGGAGGATCGGACGCCTCCTCAGACGGAGGTTCTGGAGGATCGGACGCCTCCTCAGACGGAGGTTCTGGAGGATCGGACGCCTCCTCAGACGAAGGTTCTGGAGGATCGGACGCCTCCTCAGACGGAGGTTCTGGAGGATCGGACGCCTCCTCAGACGGAGGTTCTGGAGGATCGGACGCCTCCTCAGACGGAGGTTCTGGAGGCTCGGACGCCTGCTGAGAAGACCGTTCTGGAGGCTCGGACGCCTGCTGAGACGACCGTTCTGGAGGCTCCAGTGACGGGTCCTCCCTGACCCTCCCTGGGAGCTTCAGCGACGCATGGGGAAATGTCCATCGCTGGAGAGCCGCCGCTGTGACCGCCAGAAACACGGCAGCCACAACAACGGCGGGCTCTGGAGCTGGAACGGGCTCATGGACTGGAACGGGCTCATAGACTGGAACGGGATCATGGACTGGAACGGGCTCATGGACTGGAGCTGGAACGGGATCTGGAGCTGGAACGGATTCTGGAGCTGGAACGGACTCACGGACTGGAGCTGAAACGGGCTCACGGACTGGAGCTGGAACTGCTCCGGAAGCGGCCCCACCTCGGCGGCGTCGCTGCTTGCGGTGAGTCAGCAGAAGCGGCTCATGCCGTCGAGGACCAGTCCCCGGGGAACAGAACGCCAACCTTGTGCCGACGAATGCGGACGGTGAAGGTGCGGCGCCCCGCTCCCCGCTCCCGGAAACAGTCCCGGCGGCGCAGCGGGACCTCCGCCGGCGGACAGATGGTGGAGACGGAGAGGGCGGACCGATGATCCGATCCAACGCCTCCCTGCGAACCCTCTCCGCCTCGCTCCGCAGCGCGGCGAGATCCGGAGCAGAGAACACACTCTGGAAGTGAGGGAGCACTCCCAGGATTTCCTCAGCTCCGGAAACCCGCACAGGAAAGTGAGGAGAGGCAGCGAGTCTGGCCAGGTTGGCCCAGACGTCCTGGCGGAGGGCGGCGATCTCCCGGGCGAGTGCTGGGTCCATGTTTAGGGCCGGATCATTCTGTCACGGGGTGTGTGGAGAATGGACCCAAACGCACTCGCTGAAGGAAGGTGCAGGATGTTTTATTAAAGTGAGGAGATCGTGATGATGGTGGTGAACGGAGACACTGGACATCGGGCTGGAACGAAGAGGCAGGAAGACGACACACCATGGGGATGAAGACAATAGAGGACTAGGAGGAAGGAGGACTAGGATGAAGGAGTACTAGGATGATCCGGACGGGAGTGAAAGGAAGTGAGGGGTCTTAAAGGCAGGAGGTGAGTAGGATCAGGTGTGGATGATGAGACAGACAGGTGAAGACAATGAGGCAGGAACAGGGCAGCGTGACACAATGCTGCGGTTTCAGCAAAGAGGAAACAGCCAAGTCGCCGGACTCGCCACTCCTGTGTCAGCGAAGAGCTGGCGCACACATGCTCTCCCTCTCCCCTCTTGTGTTTAGATGTTGCGCCGTCACGTGATGTTCAGAAATGGACAGTGCTCTTACTCACAATGCACATTCCTGTGCGCAGGTTTCTGGGGGGGGGGGGGGGGGGTTTCTTGTGTGCCTTCATGCGTCCAATGAACGTAAGTTCTACTAGTTCAAGTTAATGTGAACATGTTGATGTTGTTGCTTTGAGGTTTGGGTTGTGTTTAGTTGTTTGCAATGTGGAGAATGCCATGGTCAGCACCACGTCGTGGGTCTTCTACGCCATGTCGTGGGTCTTCTACGCCATGTCATGGGTCTTCTACGCCACGTCGTGGGTTTTCAGCGACACGTCGTGGGTCTTCTACTCCACCCTGAGGGTCCTCTACTCCTTCCCGAGGGTCCTCTACTCCTTCCCGAGGGTCCCCACCATCCTACCAAGGTCCCCTCAGTCGACGCCAGCTTCCAAGACACAAGGTTCTCTGCATCCGGTTCCCAAGACACAAGGTTCTCTGCAGCCGGTTCCCAAGACACAAGGTTCTCTGCAGCCGGTTCCCAAGACAAAAGGTTCTCTGCAGCCGGTTCCCAAGACACAAGGTTCTCTGCAGCCGTCCATCAAGACACAAGGTTCAGCTCTGCAGCCGTCCATCAAGACACAAGGTTCAGCTCTGCAGCCGTCCATCAAGACACAAGGTTCAGCTCTGCAGCCATCCATCAAGACACAAGGTTCAGCTCTGCAGCCATCCATCAAGACACAAGGTTCAGCTCTGCGGGCCTCCACGCCACAAGGTTCTCCGCCGCAGGGCTCCACGCCACAAGGTTCTCCGCCGCAGGCCTCCACAGTCTCTTGGTTCCTCGTCGCAGGCCTCTTCGTCTCCTGGTTTCTCGTCGCAGGCCTCCTCGTCTCCTGGTTCCTCGTCGCAGGCCTCCCAGGTTCCTGCTCCTTCGTCGCAGCCCTCAGGACTTTAGCCTGTAGTTGTTTGTTTTGGACTCTTGCCCTCCTTCATAGGCTTCCTCCGTCCACCCTGCTTGGGTTGGTTTTTTGTTATTTGTTTTTGGACTCTATTTCTAGATATCGTTTTCTTTTAAAAGAAATCTTGGGAAATATGTCTGACCAACTATTTTCTTTCCTGTTTTTTTGTAAAGTGCATTCAACAGAACCTGTGTTACTTAAAGTGTTCTGTGACATCATGACAGCTGTAGACTCTGGGGAATTCAATGTTTTAGTCTTGTTAGATCAATGTTTCCTAACCCTGGTCCTCAAGGCACACTGTCCTGCATGTTTTCTCCTTGCTTTAACAATAATGATTCAGAGGATTGGACTTTAGCAAAAACTTGTTAATCAGCCATCAATTGAAATCAGGCGTGCTAAAGCAGGGAAACATCCAGAGGCGCATTCACACTGCACGCTTTGTTGCCGTCAAAAAATGCTCACAAAGAAACTAGTTTGAAGGGTATGCATTTTTAAGCCTGAAGCTTGCAAAGCTTGCAAAGCCTGCCACTTGCTGATCAAACCTGCTGAGCACCTGTTGAGGAAAGCTAGACCATGGAAAAAGATTTAAATCCTAAATGATTCAGCTCCCATCTGAATTACCTACAGTCTGTGCTAAGACCGACACCACCACTGCAGATTTTGGTCACTTGTCAAACACATGGAACATCACAAAATAATTCATCTCAGGCAGTTTTTTTCATCACAAATGCAACACATATCTTTCAACCATTTAAAGATTCTTTTTATGACTATATTTGCAAGGTTAGAGGAGAAGCAGGTCGGTCAACAGGTCCGATGATTTAAAAATGTTTGTCAGACCATATTATAAGTGTTTTCAGAACCACTGCATCATGTTTTGATTATGCAAAAAAGTAATATCTTGGTAACACTACCTGAAAATGCTCAAGACAGTGGCGTACAAAATCAGAGCCTAGAAGGCAATTCGACATCTTAAAAGGTGTCTGCCAAATTTGAGATTAAGGCCTAATCGAACAGACCACTGGGAGCACCACAGGGAGACTGGAGACTTGGCTGCACAGGAGATTAAATTTTCACTCAACCGGAAATTTTACTTTTGTATTTAATCCATAACAGGCTTTACAATTTGAGGCCCGATCAGTGAAAGCGCTGCGAAGGCCTATTCTAACTGTATTGTTTCTTATTCTTCCCAAAATGAATTGGCTTTTTGGAGGCCTAAACATATATAAAAACTCACCACATTTTGCAGAAGCATGTGTTGTGCATGACATTTATGTATTTTAAGGGTTTTGCAAAAGTCTCACTAGAAACAGCGCCCCCTGGAATGCTTCAAAACATCCTCCCCGTTCACCTCTTTTTTTTTTTATCGTAGAGCTATGAAATTTGCACACTTGTTTGTAGATCTTTCCAAGACCTACCTAAAAGCCATAATACGTACGTCAGAGTCCCAAACAAACAGGAAGTTGGCCATCTTGGATTGAACATGTGATTTTGACAGATATTTACCTCTTTTTCGCCCAAATTCTGTCTCTGCATTTGATCAAACTCCGCCTGGGGATTTTGATTGATCAGCTTGAAAATTCGTCACGATGGTGTTCAGGTTATCAAAGTTATCAAAGTCGTGACCTTTTGTGTATGATGAAGTGGCGGGGCCTGACCTCAAACTTTTAGTACAAGCCCAAACATTTAAATTTTTTATAACTCCTACTAAGAAAGTCACAGAGTCATAAAAAACCTACTGTGATTGGTAAGCACCTGGTCCCCAACAAATTTCATTGGTAAAATGCTGACAACATCAAAGCCCCATCCCCTGAGAACAGGAAATGTAATGTTTTGCTTTGAAAAGGTCCATATTTTACCCCTTTGACCTAATCAATATGAAACTCTGCACAGTGACTGTAAAGAAGTTGAGGTAACTTCTTGTCCAACGCTAAAGAGGATGGGGCTGTTGCAGCGTGGCAAATTCGGGCATCACGCCATGGCCATACATTTGCTTCTAATTTCCAGAAAAATCTAATGATCTGGACCAGATTCAAAATTATGAATACTAGTCCAACCCCTGAGAGATATTTATACTAATATCTGGTGGGCGTGGCTTAATCACTCTACAAGCCTTAAAACAATTAGCCCCAAGCTGTACTTTTTCTAAGGATTCTGAAATTCAAAACAACATTGTAGTGTCTCAGGAGCTACAAAGAAAGTCTCTTGGAGCCATAGTCCAATTCCCACAGGAAGTCGGCCATTTTGGACCAAAGCCTCCATTTTGCGGCATTAACACATGTATTTGAACAAAGTCCTCCTAGAGCTTTATACAGGGCACAAATATACTAATAGCTAAATTAGTGTCTGTCCATTTCATCTTTAAATCAAAATGAGGACAGATGACTTCAGCCAAGTTTTATTAAAGACAAAGGAAAATAGTTCCAAATAACTTGTAGAAACATGTAAGGGTTATTGAGCATTGGTAGGAGGAAAACATGACCACCCTTTTTTAAATTCTGTTTTCGTCACTGCAAAAAGAAAGCCATTGCTAATTAATGATAAAAGATCTTTATAAGTCCCAGGTTGATTGACGATCACTGAGATGTATGACACCTCTCAACATGTCATAGAGGAGTTATTTGTACTCCACTGCGATCCATTCTGTGAGGAAAGACCAGATGTCCCATCTTAATTAGGCCAGCAGTAATGTTTTAATGACTTCTGGCTCATTAGAGATGACAGAAGAGTTCTCAGACTTTCGTCTTGTCACTCCTGTGGACCTGTACAACTCTTTCACTGAGAGTTTTGACACATTTATATCCTCTAAAGACAGACACAGAGTGAGACAAAGCACTGCTCTTGTGCAGACAAGCTAATTTAAACGTAAGCTATAGAGACAAAGAGATGCTGAATCTGTAGTTTAGGCTTGAATGTGGTATGTGTTCCATGTTGCTCACTTCATTTATAGGAATGTAGGCACATACTGTTATATGTATTTTATTCATGGTATGTAAAGTGAAAAAAGTAGGTCATCATAGTTGAGAGTTTATACAGTGAGTGTACTTCTTAAACAATAGTACAAAGGATAGGGGGTTGCTCTCCAAGGTATTTGTGTAGTTCTCTCCAGGGTTTTGAGTCAGACAACACCTTATTTTATTTTCTTCCCTACCTCTTTGGTTTGGTGTCTTTTCTATTTGGTTATTCTCTTCTACATTGCCTGTTTTTGTCTTTGTCTTTTAAGGCAGCAAAGATGTTATAGCATTGCCAGGAAATATTTGTTGGTTCTATTCCTTAAATATGGGTCATAGCTTGACAAAAAAGCAACATTACAGAACAGCAGATCAAATATAAGAGTTTAGGGTAGCAGCAATGATAGCTTTCCCTTGTGATGATTCATACAACATGACGGAGAACAGTCATAGCTAATTACTGCCTCATACATTCAACATATAAACCACCTTAAGGTAAAAGACAGAAAAAGTTTCTGAACAAACGTTGTTGCTTCCCATAATGAGAGTATAAAATGTTATTAATATTTTAAAACAAGCCCTATTTTTCATCTCTTAAAGCCACTGTGGGGCTTCTTTTCAAAGGGTTTCAGTCAAAACCCAATGGGAGATCCAATTGACTTTAATCTTGCATTCGTTTGAAAATTTGAGCCCATTAGTTAACTTTGCTTTCTATATGCCGTATTCATTGCATTTCAATGAAGTCGCTTTCCTGTGGTGTTAAAACACTAATAGCTGCTTCAAATGGCAAATAAAGGAGAATGAATTTAAGCTTAAGAGAGAATAGGAAAGAAACATAAACATGAGGAAATTGTTAAAACAGCCAAATCTTGTTATAAATCACCAATTCTGATTTAAATGTGAAGATTTTGTGTCAGTGAGATTAGAAAACTCAGATTTATTGCTGTAAGTAATACTATAATTGGTAACTTACTCAGTGAGAAGTTGTAATGCAATAAATGTTTATCTAAACAGCAGCAGTTACTGTTAAAATACATTGTGAAAACAAAGGTGCATAAATAATTCACAATACTTGTGTTGAATGGAGACAAACCTGTGGGTGTTTTTTTTTACCGGCAACCTAAACACGGATTCCTATTGTGAATAACGGGAAAAATAGCCAAAGATGTCAGGATGAAAATTGTGGCCCTCCACCAGGTTGGTTCATTTTAGGTACAGTACATTTCACAGATGGCTAAAAATGCCAACTTGAACTGCTCAGTTAAAAATGTAAGTATAAACAACATAGAAATGTCTAACCATCATACTTCAAGAGGGAGACAGGCTCTGTGTTCCACATCCTGTCTCCCTCTAACCATATGATTAGATTCAAAATGTGCAAATAAACAAAACAACAAAACAGACTTCCTGAAAACAACACATACAGCTGGTAAGACCATGCTTTATTATCAACATTGAAAAAAAACCCTGCTCTAGTGACATGGGTGACTATGGCTCAGTAGGTAGAGTAGTTGTCTTGCAATCGGAGGGTCGTAGGTTAAATTCCAGCTTCCTCCTGTCCCATGTCAATGTGCCCCTGGCCCTGGGCAAGGCACTTAACCCCAAGTTGCCTACCTAGCTCTGTATCTTTGTATGAGTGTGTGCACCTTTGGGTGAATGTGGCTTCAGTGTAAAGCACTTTGAGTGATCGGTATGACTAAGAAAGTGCTATATAAGTTCAGTCCATTTACATGAAAGGCCACTCTGAGACGAAGAAGCCAAGATTCCAAGAGCAACATAACCTGATAGCCAGATAAAGGTGTGCAAATCCTCTCAGGGATATGTACCTTAATTTTTGAGGTGTGTCCTGAAGGCTGGCAGGATTTTAAAATGGTTTAAAATGATTTCCAAACCTTGAGATAAAAACTTGTGGATACAAGTGTTTGGTCCTACAGTGTGTGGTGTGTGGCCACACGGTAATGACGAGACACCACAAACCAACAGATTTTACTCACAAACATTCCAAGCTCAGGTGGGAAATCTTACAAAACCCCATGATATAAAACATGACTAGTATAGTCATCTACTCTACCTACTGACTTCAAAATACTTTTACTAGTTTATAAATCATTGTATGGCTTAGCACCAAAGTATGTTGAAGACCTACTGTTACTGTACCAACCCCCCCAGACCACTCAGGTCCTCTTTTTCCAGTCTACTCAACATCCCTAGAATTAGAACCAAACATGGAGATGCAGCTTTTAGTTTCTATGCTCCTCTAATCTGGAACAAACTTCCAGAAAACTGCAAAACTGCTGAAACACTGAGATCTTTTAAATCACAACTAAAACGTATCTGTTTAGAGCTGCCTTTAAGTAATGCATTAATGTATCATATTATGTGTGTGCTTCCTGCTTTATTTTTTTATGTGTTTGCTTTATTTGCTTTGTCTGTGTTTTACTGCTATTTTTATTTTAACCCTTAATCATGTAAAGCAACTTAAATAACCTTGTTGTTGAAAGTGTGCTATATAAATAAAATAGCCTTGCCTTGACTTGGTGCAGCCTAATCTGAACTAGTTGAAAACTAATTTGGCCTAATTTCCAAATTCCTCTTAAATAAACCTGTTTTTTCAACAAATCATTGCATAATTTCATTGGTTTCATTCTTACTTGTATACAGTGGTGTAAAAAGTATTTTCCCCTTCCTGATATTTTTTATTTTTATTTATTTATTTTTTTACATATTTGTAACACTTAAATAATTCAAATCATCAAACAAATTTACAGTTGAAAACAGTTATTTACATACACTTCCGAGAAAAATAAACAGAAATTTTTTTTCTTTACTGTCAAACATCAAATCAGAGTAAACTTTTCTCGTTTTAGATCAATATATATATATATTTATTTGTGAAATATCAGAATAAAAAGAGAAAGAATTGTTTTGTATTTCTTATTACTTTAATCAAAGTCAGAGGTATACTTTCACTTCCTTATTTGGTAGAATTGACCTGAAACTGTTTCATTTGGGCCAAACGTTTCTGATTTCCTTCCACAAGCTTTCTACAAGAGTTTGCTGGAATCTTGGGCCACTCCTGACAAAACTGGTGGAACTGAGTGAGGTTTGTAGGCCTTTTTGCTTTCACTCACCTTTTCAGTGCCCACACATTTTCTATTCGATTGAGATCAGGGCCTTGTGATGGCTCCTCCAATACTCTGACTTTTTTGTCCTTAAGCCTCTTTGAAACTCATTTGGAGGTATGCTTGGGATCATCTGCACCCAAGCTACAACTTCATGGCTGATGTCTTCAGATATTGACTCAATATGTCCACATGTTTTGCTTTTCTCATGATGAAATCTATTTTGTTCCTTCTGCAGTAAAACAGCCCCGCAAACATGATGCTGCCACCACCATTCGTCACAACTGGGATGGTGTTCTGAACCTTCACAGCTTCCCCCTTTTTCCTCCTAATATACCATTAATCATTATGGCTGAACAGTTCAATTTTTGTTTTAGTACATGAGGTTTAGAACATGAGGTTTAGGACATGTCTCCAGAAATTAAAATCTTTGCCCCCATGTGTAGCTGTAAACTGTAGTCTGTAGTAATGGCTTTCTCCTATCAGAGTAACCTTTCAGTTCATGGTGGTACAGGACTGGTTTTACTGTAGATAGTGACACTGTCTAACCATTTTTAGCCAGGAACTTCACAAGGTGAACCACCAGATTATCAGGAAAATAACAGCCAAATAGTTCTCATTCTCAGTTATTGTTTATGAATACCTCCCCGAAAAGGCTTAGGTATTAAATAACAAATTAAGAGTTAAGTTCAGCACTGACATTTTTTAAACAGCAAGCTCTACACTCCCACAGAAATAATGACAAATGACTCCAAAATATGAGATATAAATATCAGTTAAAATACTTTATTCAACAAATTCACTAAGCTAAACTTAACTAAAAACATGAAAGATTAATGAAACTACCAAACTACTGTAAACTACCAAAAAGTGAAACTGTCAAATGTTGTATATAAAAGCAGTTTTCATGTCCTCTCTTTTCCCCTGAGAGCTTCTGGCTGTGGTCCCCTTGAAACAGCTGGAAACCCAGCATCAGAAGTCCACAGTCTGGGATGGGTTCACCGAGCTAACTTTTTGTAAAGCAGAAGGTACCACATCTGTGGAAGTCAGTTTCTGAGAAGGAACAGCTTGTAATACAGTTCCTGCAACTAGCTAATGCTGCTTAATAATCAAGACAGAAATGCATCTTATGTCGTATGTAGCATGCAAACTTTTGTCTACACTAATGAGGGGAATGGAATTAACTACAAAATCGTACTAGATCAAATCAATAGAGACTTTGACCAAAGGTCAGTTTAATCCATGAGAGATTCCACCACCAAGATTCCACCATCGTACACAGAAGCTTGGCTAAAGCGTTGAGGAATACAACTGTAGTTCACATGGACTTCCGGATAAAGGCAATTTCAGCACAGCAAAAAATTAAAATAAAAGAGACAGACCTAATCTGTGTTTTGTCAAAGAGCAATCCCAGAAGTTGCAAATGATGTCAGATCTAACCCGTGAAAAAGCATGCAGACTAGACAGACAGTCGGAACAGATCAAAAGAAAGCTGTCTGAGCAGAGCTGAGCAGCAGCGCTGTGTGAAGTGACACACACACACACACACACGCACACACACACACACACACACGCACACACACACGCACGCACGCACACACGCACGCACGCACGCACGCACGCACGCACGCACGCACGCACACACGCACGCACGCAGAGAAGCATTCCAGTTCAGGCTACCCAAAAGGTGCATTTAAACCGAACAGGAGAGAAAAGCATGGAACTACGCCCCCCTCAAGCAATAGGTTTTTGCCAATGTAAATGCAGCTCATGCAAAATACACATGATGTGAAAAACAGCACATTAAAAACAATGCCTGTCCAGCTCAGCACACTGATTTTCACAAGTGTGGGAAGAGAGGACACTCAGACAATAGGAAGTCAAAAAGTTTTCTTGGGGATTGTACCTGTGCAGGATTATAATAGATAATGGCCAATAACTCCTAAACTACAAGACAGAGATGTAGAGTTTAAAATTGATATTGGCGCAGACGTTAATGTTATTTCATGAAAAGCGTACAGTATGAGTTGTTAAAAACAAAGCCCAGGCCAGAACCCTTATGGGCCACGCTAAATTGTATTGAGGGAAGGTGCAAAAATAAAAGCACATTCTAAGCATATTTTGGTTACAGTATAGATGAACCTTTAACATAATCTACAAATAGTTTGTTGTCACCTCTTAGCCGTTTGGAGAAATTAATTCCTGTAAGTGACACAAACGCCTATCCCGGATAGACTTTATCAGGTATTTGACTTGATGTTTCTCCAAAAATTTACAGTTACATTGTATTTTTCTGGAAATGGTATGGAAAAGTAATAGGTAGGTCATAAATAAAAATGTTTTATGCTTAAGTCTCTCGCTTCCTCTTCATTTCATTGTTTTCGCCTGCAAGCCCATTCCAATGCTCTATTACCATAACGCACCATGTATGCGCGAAGCTAATCTTTATAAGAGCGGTAGCGTCGGCTGGCTTGACTGAAGTGTCAACTCCCTCGACTACGGTCCTGAGTTGGGAATTCAATATGAGACATGGACAGGTGGTTGTGAAATGTCAAAAACCTCAGACGAAACACAAAGGTAGCACTCGGTTGTGAGGTGCTACCCACCCTCTAGATTCACATTAACTAAGCTAGAAGATAGACCAGGAGGTTTAAGCCTAGTTTATATTGATCCGTCTACGTCAGAACGGATAGACGCAACGCCATTATCCATCAACGCAAGGTCTCTCCGTGACCTACGTAAGGACGCACGGAGTAGAGCGCAATTTTCGAACTATCCGTCGAATCAATAAGAGAGCGCACGCCTGTGATTCGTCAGCTCAACAGCCAGTTGACAGAATTGTAGAAAAATCTTGCAGAAGCAGACATGAAGCAAATTGAGGAACGTCTAGGAGAAGAAGTCCGAAATTATGAACATTTGTACAATCCTTCACTGAAGGAATACAAAGGTGCTCAGCTAACTTTCAACTCCTGGAAGGAAATCATAGGAAATTTGGGATTGGATGTGGGGGAATTCACGAAGTGATGGAGGAAAATGAGGGACAGATTTGTCCGTTTGAAAAAGACTTTAAAAAGCAGCAATGGCGAAGCTGGTGGCCGCAGGCTGCAGAGATGTCACTGCATGAGTCGACAGACCCTCCAGAAAAGGTCTGCCCCCCACTGCTTTCCTTGAGGAGAATTGCTTTGCAACACTGACACACGGAGAAGTATAAACGGAAAACGTCTGCGTCTGCGTCAATACATTTGCATGTGAGTGCAAACTTGTTGATGAAGTATAATCCAGGCTTTAGCCTTCACTTGCTAACCCTGTGCCCTAGCACCTCACCAACTAAATAAATAATTAAATAAATGTGGAAATAAATAAATAAAAAATAAATATGGAAATAAAGAATTTAATAAGTGTGGAAATAAATAAATAAATGTGGAAGGAAATAAATAAATAAATGTGTAAATAAATATATATGGAAATAAATAATTAAATGTGGAAATAAATATATAAATAAATAACTGTGAAAATTAAATAAAACTGTAAATAAATAAATAAATAAATAAACTTGGAAATACCCAATTAACTTTTTCATTTATTCCCACATATATGTAATTATTTTCAATTGTATTTACCCATTTATTTCTTTATTTATTTTCACATTTATTTATTGCTATATTTATTTATTTATTTACAGATGTATTTTTAAGTTTATGTATTTATTTCTATATTTATTTAATTTGTTTACAAATGTATTTATTTATATCTCTACTTATTTATTTACAAATGTATTTCCAATGTAATTCATTTATTTTCACATTTATGTAGTAATTATTTCCCAATTTATTTATTTATATATTAATTTATTTATTTACAAATGTACTACCTTATTTATTTATTTCCATATTAATGTATTTATTTATTGTCAATTTTGGCAGGGACGTTCCTCCATAGCGCTGGACCCTCCAACCAATTTTTATGTAATGTAATTCTGGCCAAAATCTGTTCAAGTCTGTTTTCAAACTTTGACCATTAATTTTTTTTACCTCCTGACATTCTCACTATAGAAATGTGATCTATCTAACTTTAAACTGAGGGTTGCTTTTTGTTTTCTTCACTACGCTTAGTATTGGCATTTGTGATATCACCAAGCAGGCAGGCATGCCACGAGGTTGTCGCAGAATCTATGTCAAAATCTTTGGACTGGTAGGCAGTTCCAAACCACAGGTAAATAACTATCTGTCAAGTCTCCTGTGCAGTATAATTATATATTAGGGTCTCTATTCCCCTTGAAAGACTAAAATAATTTTTGGTAGCAATTTTGGAGGCTGGAGCTAAAAACAAAAACAGCTGTAGATTGGATGTTGCATAGTGAGTTGGAAAACAATCCAAGTGGTGGTTCCAACAAAATTTTGTGACATGGTTTGGAGAGTGTTTCATTAACAGGGTGGTGTTCTCGGGGTGTGGAAAACATATGACCTTATCCTCCGGTACTTTTAATGGGTTTTTTAAAGAATCACACTTCTTACATTCACACCTGTCATACATGCCAGCCTACAGGGAAACCAAACCAGAGCATTAAACCTGCCCCTTGGTCTATATTCCACCAGTGGAGAAACTTTTGACCACTTGATAAAAGACTCTTTGGATTTGCTTCCTCAGTCGAAAGCTGGCAGTGTTTATCAGTTAACCATAACGTGTCAGAGCACACAGTATCCTCCAGCTTAACCATGCAGTATTACCACCTAGTCTGTTGTCAAGGCGTTGACAAAATTAATTTCCATTTTTGAAACTGCCTCAGTTGTGCAGAGTGATTAGGTTCCAACTTTTCCTCTCACATGTTTTCCTAGATTCTGAAGCAGCTACATATTAAACATTATTGTCTGTCAGCATATTATGCAATTTAGGATGCATTGGAGAGATTCCAATAAATGCTAAAATCACTTCTGCGTGCTTATCGTACTGAATTAGGATTGGACTGGGAAGAGGGTTTGCCATGACTTTTGATGTATGCCAGGGAGGTTTTGTAGGAAAGCACGAGCTTCAGCCCAAATGACCTTGCGTTTGGGCGGACTGTGCGTGGTCCTTTAGCACTTATGGAGGGGATCTGAAGGCAGCTGACCCACCTGTCAATCTGTTAGATCAGGGGTTCTCAACCTTTTGCAAGCTGGGCCCCCCCAAAGCTGGTTCATTGCAGTTGGGGCCCCAGTGCCCCCCCGCCGCCCCCTCTATGCTTTGCTTTTCTGACAAAGCAAATCAGGCTGAATTGTGTTAAATGCACTGGAGAAATCAAAGAACATGATCCTCATAGTGCTGCCTGCTTTGTCCAGATGACAGTGGGTTTGTTGAAACAGGTGGATGATGGCAACTCCAACTCCACAGCGATAAGCAAACTGCAGCGGGTCCTGATATATTCTTGTTTGTTTACTCAGGGGGACCATCAGGAGTCGCTCTAGGACATTAAGGATGTGGGATGTCAGAGCAAAAGGTCTATAGTCACTGATGACTGATGGGTGATTTTTCTTTGGTACTGGAACATGGCATGATGTCTTCCACAACACTGGAACCTTCTCCTGGGTTAGGCTTAGGTTGAAGAAGAGCTGCAGAATCCCACAGAGCTGCTCTAAACGGGCCTTCAGGACTCTGGGGCTGACACCATCTGGACCTGCAGCCTTTTCCGGTTCAGCTTCTCCAGCTCCCTCTTCACCTGACTTTTAGAGACAGACAAGTGGGAGAGGGGGCAAAGGGGATAGCAGCATCTCCTGACTTGGTTGAAGACAAACTTGTGGAATCAGAAGAGTCCATGACTGAGGGGAAGGAAAAGACATCCGAGGTGTGACAGGAGAGCTGTGAGTCAAAGGAGAATGGGATGTCTGTTTGGTATGGGACAGGAGAGGAAGATGTTGAGCTTGTTCCTGAACTGAACCTGTTGAATAATGTTTTCAGTCCATTGGCTCTGTCCAGACTTCCATCTATCCAATCCTTCTTGTGCTTAAAGCCTGTGATCTTTCTCATTCCTGACCAGACATCTCAGATATTGTTCCTGTGTAGTTTGGTCTCCAGCTTCTTCCTGTATGCCTCCTTGCTGTCTCTGATCTTGACCTTAAGTTACTTCTGTATACTCCTTCACAATTCCCTGTCTCCCTCCCTGAAAACTCTTTTTTTTTTCTTGTTTAGAAGTTCGTTCAGGTCAGTGGTGATCCAGGGTTTGTTATTAGGGAAGCATCTCACTATTCTGGTGGGGGGGATGTTATCCACACAGAAGTTTATATAGTCAGTCACTCACTCATTGATGTCCTCTCCATGTGCTTGGCAAAAAGTCATCCAGTCTGTGGTCTCAAAACAACCCTGCAGGGCTTCTTCAGCTTCGTGGGACCATTTTCTCACAGTTCTTTTTGTCACAGGTTACCTCTGAACAAGTGGTTTATATTCTGAGCAGATAACAACAAGATTGTGATCTGATTGTCCCAGAGGAGGTCTTTCCTTGGACATGTAGGAATCCTTTACATTTGCATAAAACAAATCCAAGATCTTGTTTTCTCTTGTGGAGCAGCTGTCAAACTGTTAAAAAGTTGGAAGTGTAGAAGAGAGCAAGGTATGAGTAAAATTACCAGATAGTGTCACAAATGCATTGGGGTGTTGGTTCTGTAGCTTAGCGACAATGGAACTGATGACATCACATGCATTGTTGGCAACGGCTGAAGGTGAACTGCCAAAATAACACTGGTGAATTCTCTTGGTAAATAATATGGACAAAAACCTACAGCCAAGAGTTTAATATCTGGGGTGCAGAGACGACACTTCACAGTAACATGTTCTGGATGACACCATCTGTTGTTGACAAACACCGCTACTCCATCTCTTTTTCTTTTCCTCCTTGTCTTCAGATCTCTGTCTGCTCGTACAGTCAGGAAGCCTGGCAGAGAGACGTTGGAGTTGGGGATATGATCCTGCAGCCACGTCTCAGTGAAACACATAACTTTACATTCCCGATACTCTGGCTGAGTCATTGTAACAGCTTGGAGTTCATCCATCTTGTTTGCAGTGATCTCAAATTGCCCATTATGATCGATGGTAGAGATGGTTTGAACTTTCCCCTCCTCTGTCTTCTTTTTGCTCCTGCTCTGCCTCCACCTCTCCAGGGGCGTACCCACAGAGTCTCTGTGAGTACGCCCCTGGAAGTCTGGTGGACGGCCAGGTGGTCTGGCGGGCGGCCAGGAGGGTGGGCCGTGAGGACCTGGAGATCAGGAGGGTGGCCCGTGAGGACCTGGATATCCGGCAGACGGCCCAGAGGGCGCCCCCTGAGAGGAAGGCGGTCGGGCGGACGGCCCGGGTGGCCTCCCCTCATAAGCCGGCGGTTGGGCGGACAGCCAGGTGGTCCTCCTATGAGGACCTGGAGATCTGGCAGACAGCAAGATGGACGTCCCGTTGCTGGGCTGAGTTCTGGCGGCCGGCCTGGTGGTCCTCTTCTAAGGACCAGGCAGTCGCTGAGGAGCTTGAGTGGTCGGCGGCTGAGAAGAGGCCTGGCTGGTCGAGGTGGGTGGCGATGAAGACGCCTGGCTGGCTGAGAAGAGTCTGGCAGCTTGACTGACAGCAGTCGGCGGCGAAGAGGCTCCAGTGACGGGTCCTCCTAGACCGCAGGTGTCAAACTCATTTCCATTTAGGGCCACATCACGATCATGAATGTCCTTAAAGGGCTGGTTGTGGCAGAAAGTCTCGACGGACTGACTGGAGGAGCTGGGCTCCACGGGCTGACGAGAGCCGAGGGACTCTAAAATTACTTTCTCCTCGGTAGCGGCCCTACCTCTACGTGAGGCAGTAGAGGAAGCTCATGCCGTCGAGGATCAGTGCCTGGGGAACCGAGTGCCAGCCTTGTCCAGACGAACGCGGACCTCTGCTCTGAGTCGTCCTCCGTCTCTGATGTTGGTTTGACCGACGCAGCCAAACAGGTGGGGACTAAACAGACAGGCGGGGGTGCTGCGTCGGTCGGCCCTCGCAGGCAGTTGGTGAGGGGGCGACGCTCTTCTCCCTGCTCCCGGAAACAGTTTTGGCGCGGCAGGATCCCCGCCGGCGGCCAGATGGTGGAGACAGAGACGACGGACCGATGATCTGCTCCCACGCCTCCTGGCAAACTCTCTTCGCCTCGCTCCGCAGCGCAGGGAGATCCTGGGCGGAGAACACATTCCGGAACTGAGGGAGCACCTTGAGGATCTCCTCAGCTCCAGAGATGCGTAGAGGTGGGTGAGGGGAGACCGCGATCTTGGTCAGCCCGGCCCAGACGTCCTGGTGGAGCGCGGCAATCTCCTGGGCGAGTGCTGGGCCCATCTTTACGGCCTGATCATTCTGTCAGGGAGTAAGCGGTGTAGTGCATGGACCCAAACGCAGACACCGTGGAAAGGTGCAGGATGTTTATTAAAGTGCTGCTGGCTGAAGTGATGATGATGACTCCAGGAATGGAAAGGCAGGACGGGAAACAGCAGGACAACACACCATGGAGACATAGACCATACAATGATCCGGCGCTGAGTGAGGGGAAATGACGGGTTATTAGGGCAGAAGGTAAGGAGGATCAGGTGTGGCTGATGGGAGAGACATAGTTGAGGACAATGATGAGGAGAGGGTGATTAGGGCAGCATGACACTTCCAAAGAGATTCTGATATTCATTTGAATACAGTTTTGCTCCATATCTGACCTTTTAAATCACTTAATCTAAGAAAAGAACAGTATCCTGAGAACCTGTCTTACACACTTGTATGATGGTGTATTATCAGGGTTGTATAGTATAGTTTTCTAAGGGAATACAGACGGCAACCTTGGGCTTGTCAATATTGATATTGATATTTATTCAAGTTTTCTACAGGACATATTCAAGCTGGAAAAGCTGGAATTATTTGCATAATTAATGTGTTAATACAGAAGGTGCATTTCTGTCCTTCATTTGCTTGCCACTTGCACTTTGTGCTAAAACACAGTCACAAAAAATATTGGCAAGTAAAAAAGAATATATTCAGTTTAGTGCTAAGTAGTTAAAAATAATGTTATTGTCGGCCATTCCTTCTTTTTGAACTCCCTATGGCTAACTCACCAGGTCGTGTGGTAATGTGCTCTCCCTCCCTTGGTCCTTCTGAGTTCCAAATACCACAGAGGGCTAGTTCCTTCCCAGCGTGTTGGGGGCTCTGGTGAGTTCTCTACTACTTGATGGTGAGCGAGTCGTCATTGGGACTGGATCCTGGTCCGGGGGGTTGTGATACCTTACATTTCACCCTGTGCCTCTTTAGCCTGAGGGCTGCTGCTCCTGTGCTTTACTGACGAATTTCCGTTGTCTGGGGCGTATGGTTGCTCCGGTGGTATGTCTATCTGCCTCAGGCGACTGCTTCCCTCCAAAGCTGTGTCTATCTGTCTTTTGCTACTGTTGGGTGTTGAGTGCTGCAAACTTTATTTAAACTTGACTTAAAAACATTAATTAATTTCCACTGTTATTATGATCGTTGGAAGTTAAGGTTTTCATTTGTTTGTGTTTTGATGATTTCCTGGTTGTTTATTTTGTTCCTTAGGTTTTGCCACATTGTGTTCATTACTGTATTCAGTATTGTTAGCAAATTATTATAATATAAGTTCATTCCTTTGTGTTTATTTTCCCTAATTTGGTCTGTGTTCTGTTCTTTGTGGTTTTAGTTCTTTTCGATTCATTTTCCATTGGTTTGTAGTTTTTTTAAGGCTTAGTTTAGCTCCTTAGTTCAACTTACTCACCTTCACTTAGCTTGCCTGTTTGCTTTCTTTCACAGTTGTTTCCATTCACCTGATTTCCTCACCTCATCCATTGTCTTTGTTCACTCCTCTCTCAGTATTTAGGATAACTTGTTTTCATTATTTATCGTTGGATTCTTCGATGCACTGCTTATGTTCCTTGTCCTGCACTCCCTGCAATTTCCTTGCAAGTTTTCCTTTATTATTTAGGTATTCAGTTTACCGCTGTTCATCTTTTCCCTTCAGTCCTTTCTTAATACAAACATGGAAATAGTTCTCTCCAATCAAAATGTGTACCTCCAGGTGACAAACTTGCTCACATACACTCACTAAACACAAACACACTTTCTTTTACACATACACTCACCCATGCACACACACACAGATAATTCAAATGGTTGAAGGTCATACAAGCAAAGCTAAATAGTACAGCAACATGGTTGTCTACTTTGGTGTTGGATGCAGTCTTGATTTAATAAAATCGTCAAGACTAATAAAAACGAGGAACTTGGGAGCTTTACTAAAGCACAAAAGGATCTACAAAATGCTCAAGAAACAGAACACAAGAAATAACATAGAAATTCAACACAAAGAATGAACTAATGCGGAAAGACTCTGATGACAGCAATAAACAGCTGAATATATCAAGATTCTAATAACATTAATAAAAACCTAGAAATGATCCGGAAACTAATACAAAAGAAAATCAAAACACAAACAGCTGTGGATAGGTCCTGGCATGGGCCTTTATTTTATTTATAACTTCCTTTTTTATACTGTCCCCACATGTAACATTCACTATGAATGTGATTTTAAATACTGTTGCTGAGATATTATGAGGGTCATGGACACGTTAACAGTTTTTAGATAAATCGACTGGTGCTCTTCTTTTGTGTGATGATGGGACATGATCAAAAAGTCCAATGAAATCTTACTTTTTTATACACTATGGGGCAGGTGGGGTTTATTACTAAACTGGGTAATACAAATCAGCTGCTTTGATGAGGTATGTCTATTCTGAACTTCATATTTGCTGGTTTGCTTGCGCTGCTTTTTGCATATTTATACATATTTTTACATTATAGTTGTGTGAACTGTGTCTACCTATGTGGTAGTGTGAGTGTTTGAAGATCTAGTCAAGGAACTTGATGGAAAGGAAAATGAAGGAAAAGGCACAGGGCAAAGTTGTGGTGTGGGGGTCTGTATCAAACCTGGGCCATCTCCCAATGATCCCTGCTGCATCCAATTTCTGCACCAACGCTTCCTGTTAAACCCCATCAAACAGACACACAGAGGTACAAAGGAAAACCTCATCTCCTCAGGAAACTAATCCGTTGGTATACGCTGTAAGCCTGTCAGTTTTTTTTTTTTTTTGAAAGAAGTCATCACTCATTTCAGTAAGATTAAAAGCATGGCTAAATTGAGAAAATCCGCTTATGAATTGTAAATTTAAATAGTGAAATGGAGGGGCAGGTAGGAGAGAAGCCAAGCAAAGCTTCTGGTGAGCAAACACAGGTATGGGAGGTAAGATAAATTGCAAATATACATGTTTTTTATTTGGATTTATTATAACCATCAGACTGAGATGGGTATGAGGAATCAGAGGGTGGAGCGTAGCTAGAAGGCCAATTTTTCCAGATATTGCAGCAGAGCGACATGAGAGAACCTCACCTCTTGATGTGCTGATCGTGTATTTCAGCTAGAAACACGGTTTTTAAATATTTTATGAGATTTATTTTGCTTGCTGTTGATAAAGTGTTTTAGATATGTGAAGGTAGGATTGTTTGCTGCATTGTATGTCATAGTTGGATTACTGGATATAATTAAAATCATCAATTTGTATCACCTAAGTTTAATTGTGCTTTTGGAAGAACAAGAAAAGGAACACAAAACCCAACAGAGGAATCCCAAGTAGAATCAGGAAGTGACCAGATCACAGAAACCCCGCAATTCTGTTTTAATGAGCATGTGGGAAAAGTAAGGAGACAAAACAATGCTTTTAAGATGACAATAGCTTGGCATAACAAGGGTGTCCTTGTACCAGAGTTTTAATGGGGTTATGATGGGAGGAAAGGAAGAACGGAAAGGAACAAAGAGAAAGATTATTAAAAGTTATGTTTTAATTGTTATCTACTTCTAAAAGAAGTTTAAGTTATGGAAACTGAGTTGTTATTCTAAAATCATTTTGAAATTCATTGAAATGTATGTAATACCCAATTATACTCTCTATGTATTCTTTATTCTGTTTTTATATTTTACATTTTTATGTTTGTGTGAATATGTTACTTTGCAAATGTTATGTCTGAATTTTCCCAGTGTGGGACAATAATTCAATTCAATTCAGTTTATTTATATAGCACCAATTCACAACAGATGTCATTTCAAGGCACTTTACAAAAAGTAATGTCAATACAAACATTCTAATCAGTTTAAAGTTTTAGGTAGTTTTAAATTTAAGGAATCCCAGCAGATTGACTGACACTTGCGCCCCGTTTATGCAGACTTCAATCACAGCAATTCCTCATGTATCCCTCATACTGAGCAAGCATGTAGCGACAGTGGAGAGGAAAAACTCCCCTTTAAAAGGAAGAAACCTCCAACAGAACCAGGCTCAGTAGGAGCGGCCATCTGCCACGACCGTCTGGGGGTTTGAGAAGACAGAGCAGAAACACAGAAACAACAAAAGATCTGATGTAAGAATACTTTCCATAAAGAAAGTAAAAAGTTGATAACAGGACATGAGGACACTCAGTTACTGGGATGCCTCCCCTCCAACAGGGTAATAAAGGAACTTTATGGTTCTGAACATGTTCTGAACTTAAATACTCAAATATATAGACATTTCATCAATTTAATTATCAAATATAATTCACAAATACACAAAATACATTCAGCCACCTCAGGTTAAGGTCCAGGTGGAAAAGATGGAAGAGATGTGGTGATGGGTACAATTTAATTAATCACTGGTATGTAACTGATCAGCGTAGGATCTGGAACACAACAGGTAAAATAGTTTTGTTTCAATAAAAAACAGTAATACTACACCTCTGCAACCTTTGAGGAGAAGTACCAGACTCCAGTCTGCATCTCAGTGCAGAGTTAATGATGGGTGAGGTTGAACGTTGAGGCCCCAAAGCAGCAGCTGTTGTAACAACATGGTGTTGTCCAGGCACTTTGGTCCACTTAACCTCAACTGAGTTGCTCAGACTATGCTGGTGTGAAAGGCCTCTAATTGGAACCTGTCATACAGATTTACTGAGGAGTGCACCAACAACTTGTCAAGGAGGTTGCAAAAGAACCCAGAAAGTCAAAGTTCATAATTCAACTATAAGAAGAAATAATAAGAAATTACTTGAAAATGACTTTCATGGAAGAGTTCCAAGGCCAAGATCACTGACCAAAAAGAAAACAAAAGACCATCTGATATCCATCCATCCATTACCTATATCGTCTATCGTATGCAGGGTTGCAGGGGAGCTTGTGCCTATCTCCAGAAATATTGAGGGAGGGGGAGCGTACGACCATCTAACAATAACCAAAAAATATCTTCATAATCACATTTGGAAAAATACTCTGTTGACCGAAGACACTGAAGTGGAACTGCTTGTAAGCATTTCAGAAAAAAAAGGTCTTACCTAAAACGCACTTTCTTTTACACACTACGCTCACCCATGCACACACATATCTACACACCCATGTAACAACACACAGATAATTCAAATGGTTCAGGGTCTTACAAACAAAGCTAAATAGTACAGGAAAATGGTTGTCTACTTTGATGTTGGATGGTGTCTTGATTTAATAAAATCAAGACCAAAAAAAGACAGGGAACATGGGAGCTTGACTAAAGCACAAAAGGATCTACAAAATGCACAAGAAACAGAACACAAAGAAAAATGATTTAATTAAACAAAAGAACTAGGCACAGGTACTTACAAAATCGGGAAAACCGGGAAGTGAAACAACGGGGAGCAGAGGAACCAAAACAGGAAACGGACCAGCGAGTATTGACAGAAGGAAAGCTTTGAGTTTTGGTGTTTGAAGTTAGTTATTTTCCTTATTGGCTTTAATTATCTTTTTAATGTATTCTTTGGTATTTATTTTATGGCACTTCCTTGTTTTCATATTCCCTTCATGCTCTTAGATGTTTTCACCTTTTGTTTGTTTCCTTAGTTAATTTCTCCTTAGATTGTTTCCTAATTTATTTCTTCCTTCTGTTCTCCAGTGTTTCCTTAAGTTTCCCTTTAGATTCCTCCTTAGTCATATTATATTTGGTTAGTTTATAGTTTCTAAAGAGTTTTCTGTTTCCCTTGCCTTTCCTGTTGTCTCCCTGCCACTCTGCTCTTGACCCAGTTTCACTCATTACCCTCACCTGCATCTGCTTTCACTAATTAGTCATTGGTCTTCTCTGTCACTTCCTCATTCCCTTCTCAGTATATATTCAGCTCTCATTCAATCATTCTTCCCTGCCTGGTTCCTGCCTTCCCTGGCGCCTGTCACACTTTCCTGTCTGGTTCCTGTTTTCCCCATCGCTGCATTTTTGGTCCTACTGAGTTTTTGTAAGTTCATGTTCCTAGTTCTTTGTTATTATTATTTGTTTAAGTTTTACTTGCTGCATCTGGGTCCTCACTTACTCCAAACATGACAGTGGAGACCTGCAACAAAGGAGCAGGAGCCGTGGAGGCCTGCGACGAAGGAGCAGGAGCCGTGGAGGCCTGCGACGAAGGAGCAGGAGCCGTGGAGGCCTGCGACGAAGGAGCAGGAGCCGTGGAGGCCTGCGACGAAGGAGCAGGAGCCGTGGAGGCCTGCGACGAAGGAGCAGGAGCCGTGGAGGCCTGCGACGAAGGAGCAGGAGCCGTGGAGGCCTGCGACGAAGGAGCAGGAGCCGTGGAGGCCTGCGACGAAGGAGCAGGAGCCGTGGAGGCCTGCGACGAAGGAGCAGGAGCCGTGGAGGCCTGCGACGAAGGAGCAGGAGCCGTGGAGGCCTGCGACGAAGGAGCAGGAGCCGTGGAGGCCTGTGACGAAGGAGCAGGAGCCGTGGAGGCCTGCGACGAAGGAGCAGGAGCCGTGGAGGCCTGTGACGAAGGAGCAGGAGCCGTGGAGGCCTGTGACGATGTTTTTTCTCATAATCCTGCTGCTGCAACCAGGTTTCTGTGTCATTAACTGACTGTCAAATGAGTCAACTTGTTCCAATTATTTAAATTTTCACATTCCTAAAAGTACTGGGCAAGGAGGAGTTGCAACCATTTTTCATTCTGATTTACTAATTAATCCCAGACCAACTGATAGCTACAGTTCTTTTGAATATCTAACCCTTATTTTTACTCATCCAAGTTGCAAAACATTAAGACCACTTCTGTTTGTGGTTTTGTTTCTCTAAAAAAACAAAAAATTTTGATGATCATGATTGATTTGTAAAAACATTAAATGGGTAAAACATCCAAGGGTTCATAGGTACTGTATAATAAAAGTAAGTTGGTAAAAGTTCTTAAAAGCTTTTGTCCTTACAGGAAATATGTAAAAACACAATAACAAATGTTAAGCTTTTTTTGTTGCCGCATGGTTGTAAATCTTTCTTGGCAATTTGTTTAATTGCACAACGTTAAAATCGTTTTTCATGCCATCTTACACATTTTCATCACAGAAAACAATTGCTGATACTGGTCTGTCCTATCAAAGATGCAGAGCATTCAAGCCGCTTGGAGGGGGAGTTGGAGCTATGTCTCTAAAAGATCTGTTAATCTGCAATTCTATAAGCTCTGTCTGGATATGCACCGAAGCCCTCTCTACATCAAAAGTGAATGGATTGCAAACCATTTCCAGAATTTTTTTGTTTAATTCAGCAAAGTTTCATGTGAAGTGAACTCCTTGGACAGTGTGCTCAATTTAAAAGAAAAATGTTCATATGGAGCCCAGGAGGTATACCTCACAAGCAGCACTTGCGCACTCTCATCTCTGGCCGCAAGCAAGACTAAGGGTGCATTATGGACCATCTACTGTTATTGGTATGAGCTCTATAAGCTGCTGGTGGGCCATCAATAATAGTTATATAAAAAATATGTAGTGTACTGGATAAAATCATAGAGCTTGAGTGGCCTGTGGGCCTTGAGCTTGACTTGTCTGTCCTCGGAGTACCACACCTCAGCACCTGAACAGGAGACAGATAGCTTAGTTTTGCAAACAGACATCCGCGATTGTGGCCGACTCGGTGTGTGTTTGCTTGTGTCAAAACTGGGGACTTCTACCAGCTCACACACCAGTCAATTTCCCCTTGGGGACCAAAACTACTGTCCCCTATTAGATTTAGCTCTAACAATGTTCAGTATGCTCCAAAGCATATTTTAAAACAAAAATCTCCACTGTCCCTTAGTTTCGCCTGATAATTATTTAAGTTAACTTATCTTCAGGACCAAATAACAGGCAATGATTTGCCAGATTGCCCTGCGATGGACTGGCGACCTGTCCAGGGTGTACCCTGCCTCTCGCCCCTTGACTGCTGGAGATAGGGACCAGCCGCCCCGCAACCCTACATAGGATGGACGGGTATGGAAAATGGATGGATGGATTTGCCAGAATATAAAAAAAACATTTAGCGATTTAAAACGCCATAAATTACTTGAAATATATTTCTAAATTTGTATAAGTACTATCCTAAACATAAAAAGAATATGCAAGGTGTTATGTTAGCTTTCAGTTGTATCATTAGCAACACTTTTCTACACTAATTGATGTCAAAAGAACTAATCTGATGATGCAAATAAACCTTTACATGTCAGATTGCCCCAAGTTTATTCTTATTTCTTACTGTGAACCTTTTATTACTCTTTTTTTTCTCCATCAATTTACATAATGAAACACAATGGCAATAAATTGTGTTTAAGTATCCTTTCCGAAGGTAGAAAAAAAATTAGTAAATAAATTCATTTATAAAAGACAAATTGCATAACTACAATGAAAATGCGGTTGTACTTTTTATGTTTTTCTGTCTTTATATGTTATAACTTTTTTTGATATACTCATCTTTGTTGAAAATCACAACTTTTGAGTTGAGTTTGGTTTTATACAAATAAATTATTTTTTAACAAAAAAAAAATAGAGGTCAGTGCAGTCTTTGGCAAGTAAATTGTATTGTAAAGGGATAAAGAGGACATTAGAAAATATAAAAAAGTAGTGTTTTCATTATGGCAAAACTGTTTTTAATATTTTATATAAAGCATTTGACATGTGAAGCACTTTATATTCATATTTGCTTTCACTTTTTCACACAATATAAGAGGAGATCTAAACTGTAGGTTACCATAAATTACTTTACATCCTTTATACTGGTGTTGCAACTTATTTTAGATGTTTTTGAATTTTAGTTGAATGCAAAGATGGATCCAAATGCTTGGTGAAAGATCTAAGCTATATTTAGCTTTCGAGGTTAACAGTTTTAGGGCAGTATGTACAAAGGGTGGCATAAATTCTCATTTTCACAAAAGTCTGTTTAAGAGCCAACCAAAATAGATTAGAAAAGACTTAGCACTGCTTTTACATTGTTTTATAAAATTAATTATTAGCAAATATTCAACCATCTTTAGAAAGAAAGCTTTGTGGAGGAAGTGCATCTTTTTCAAGAACAACTTAAATCATCACCACAGTTTATTGGCTTAAGTGAACCAATGTCCTAGATCATTTCCATCCAATATCTCTTGACATATTTTCAAAATGTGTCTTTTTTTTAACCCTAATCACAAATATTTGAGTAATGATAACTATGCGGCTCTTTATATCCATATTGATTAAAAGATTAAATAACAGCAAGTAATACAACTGGAGAGCAGCAGAAGAGAAAAGTGGCAGAGTGAAGAAAAGTGGTCAGTTTGCCCTCCAGCAGTCTAAGCCTATAGCAGCATAGTTAAAGAGTTAGCTCAGGATGACCTTAGCCACTCTAACTTTAAGCTTTATCAAAAAGGAAAGTTTTAAGCCTGGCCTTAAAAGTAAACAGTGTGTCTGCCTCACGGACTAAAACTGGAAGCTGATTCCACAGGAGAGGAGCCTGATAACTAAAAGATCTGCCTCCCGTTCTACTTTAAGAAATCCTAGGAACTACAAGTAAACCTGCAGTCTGAGAGCAAAGTGCTCTGTTAGGAACATATGGAACAATCAGGTCTCTGGTGGATGATTGAGCTTGATAATTAAGGGCTTTATATGTGAGAAGGAGGATCTTAAATTCAAAAATATTTTATTGGTCCCAGAGGGAAATTGTGTTGTTGTAGCTCATATAATTAATTCTTTAAGGAGTCGTTGAAGATAATGATGGCTGTGGGCAGGAAGGATTTCCTGTAGCGGTCTGTATTGCAGCGAAACTGAAGAAGCCTCCGACTGAAGAAGCTCTGTTGTTGTATGACAGTCTCATGAAGAGGATGCTCAGGGTTGTCCATAATTGTTTTGATTTTATGAAGAATCCTTCTTTGCATCATCATCTCCAGATGTTCCACAGTTGTCCCAAGAACAGAACCAGAACCTTCTTTATCAGGTTGTTTAGCCTTTTTAAATCCCTGGCTCAGATGCTGCTACTCCAACAGATGACGGCTGAAGAGATTACACTCTCCACAACAGACTTGTAGAAGATCTGCAGCATCTTGCTGCAAACCTTGAAGGACCTAAGCTTCCTCAAGAAGTACAGTCTGCTCTGTCCCTTCTTGTAGACGGTTTTACTGTTCAGTCTCCAGTCCAGTCTGTTGTCAAGGTGAACTCCGAGGTGTTTTTACTCCTCAACCACCTCCACTTCTTCTCCCATGATGGAAACAGTGTTTGACTTATCCCTGTTTCTTCTGAAATCTACAATCATCTCCTTTGTTTTGTTCACATTCAAGCTAACAAGATTGTTTCCACACCATGTCACAAAGCGGTCCACCAGCTCTCTGTATTCAGCTTCTTGTTCATCTCTGATACACCCGACAATTGCAGTCATCTGAGTATTTCTGCAGATGAAAGGTCTCCTATTTAAATTCTATTCTGGATTTAACAGGGAGCCAATGACGGGAAGCTAAAACAGGAGAAATGTCATCTCTCTTTTTAATATTCATCAGAACTCTTGCTGCCGCATTTTGGATCAACTGAAAGCTTTTAATTACAATTCATGGACTTCCTGATGGTAAAGAATTACAGTAGTCCAGTCTTCAAAAAACAAATGCATTGACTAATTTTTCAGCATCACTCCTGGACAGGATTTTTCTAATTTTTAGCAATATTTCTGAGATTAAAGAAGGAAATCCTAGAAACCTGTTTTTTATATGGGATATGAATGTCATGTCTGACACCGCGGTTCTTTACGTTATTACTGGAGAACATTTTAATGCCATCCAGATGTAGTGATTGAATAAGCAGTTTCTTTTTTAGAGCTTCTGGTCCAGAGAAGACAACTTCTGTCTTGTCAGAATTTAAAAGCAGAAAGTTTAGAGTCATCCATGTTTTTATGTCTTCTAGACATGCCTGTAATCTACCTAACTGAATGGATTCATCAGGATTTATCTATAAATGTAGTTGTGTATCATCGGCGTAGCTGTGGACATTTATACCATGCTGTCTAATGATTTTACCACTTGGAAGCATAGTAAAAAGAATTGGTCCAGGCACAGAACCCTGTTGCATTCCACATGTAATCCTTAAGTGTGAGAAAGATTTATTATTTACATGAACAAACTGGAATCTATCAGACAAATATGATTTAAACCAGCCTAGTGCTGTTCCTTTGATCCCTGCAACATGTTCAAGCCTTTCTAAGTGAATATTATGATCGACTGTGTCAAAAGCAGCACTGAGATCTAACAAGACCAGAACAGACAGCAGTCCATTATCTGAGACCATTGAAATATCATTAGTAACCTTCACCAGTGCTGTTTCAGTGCTATGATGACAAGCAGCAGAGGTTCCCTTCGATAGTCCTCATTTAGGTCAAAGCATTTGTATTTGTAATAATACATTTTATTCATAAGCGCCTTTCATGACATACAAGGATACTTTGCAGCAATAAATAATAGAGAAACCCCCTCGAAGCAAGTTAAAACAACAACAAAAGAAGACTCACAAAAAATAAAAGAAAACAACCCAAAAGAAACTAGAAAAAACAAGTGCAATAAGAGAACAGAGCTCATAAACATAGGTGGTCTTTAACAGATGGGTTTTGAGTTTAGATTTAAAAGTGGACAGAGTCGGAGTTTCAGATGGCTTGAGGTAGAGAATTCCACACGTGGGGAGAAGAGCACCTGAAAGCTCTGCTCCCCATGGAGCTAAGTCAGAAAGATGGGACAGTGGGTTGATGTAATTAAATACGAGGGTTTTGGTGATGATGCGGGCAGAAGAATTCTGAAGCAACTGGAGAAACAGAACTTATCCATGCATTTATCTTTAGTTGGATTGATTACTGTAACAATGTCCTCACAGGTCTGCCTAAAAAGTCAATCAGACAGCGGCAGCTAATCCAGAACGCTGCTGCTCGCGTCCTCACTAGAACCAGGAAAGTAGAGCACATCACCCCAGTTCTAAAGTTCTTACACTGGCTCCCTGTAGCTCAGAGAATAGACTTCAAAATACCTTTACTAGTTTATAAATCATTGAACGGCTTAGCACCAAAGTATGTTGAAGACCTACTGTTACTATACCAACCCGCCAGAACACTCAGGTCCTCTAATTCCAGTCTACTCAACATCCCTAGAATCACAACCAAACATGGAGAAGCAGCTTTCATGCTCCTCTAATTTGGAACAAACTTCCAGAATACTGCAAAGCTGCTGAAACACTGAGTTCTTTTAAATTACAACTAAAAACTCATCTGTTTAGAGCTGCCTTTGAGATATATTTTTATGTATCATATGTTTTGTGTATGCTTCTTGCTTTATTGCTGTTTTTACTTTATATGCTGTATCTGTGTTTTACTGCTTTTTTTATTTGACGTTTGGAATAATGTTTTTACGTGTCATATGTTCTGTGTGTTTTATGTTTTATTGCTGTTTTTACTCTATCCCCTAATCATGCACCTTGAATTACCTTGTTGAAAGTGTTCTATACTAATAAAATTGCCTTGCCCAGTATAATCTCACATATAAACAAGTATTAGCCTTTCACTCATACTAGTATAATCTCAAACATAAACAAGTATTAGCCTCTCAGTCATATTAGTATAATCTCACACATACACAAGTATTAGTCTCTTATTTGCACTAGTATTACCCCACACATATACATGTATGAACCCTAAGACCATGTGGGTGCATCCTTTTTGGTATGTGTGGATGAAATTTTATTAGAATATATGCATGTTTTTTTTTATTAATTTTGAGCATGTGAGAAAATGCTGCTAGTGGTGTATGTACTCTTTTATTGTTGAGAGTAAGAGGAGAAATATACATTATGTCCTATACAGCACCTCATAACTTTCAACAGTGCTTTTTCAGTGTAATGATGAGTTCCGGAACTTGACTGAAAATCTTCAAACAGGGCATTACTGTGTAAACAGTTGATGAGCATATTTTTAGATAAGATTAGATATAGGTATGTCATTTATTAAGTAATCTTGATCTTGAGAAGGTTTCTTAAGTGAAGGTTTACCTATGGTTACCTTATAAGTTTGTGGTAAGAATCTGTTTACTAAGGTGTTGTGACACAGATAGGTAAGTTTTGGCTATGAATGATTATGAATAATCGCTTAGGGCAATTATTGATATGATTAATAATTTTATGTAAATATTACCAAGTTTGGGGCACCATCCTGGGATCTAGGAAATAATAAATAGCCAAATAGTTCAGTCTCAGTTAATGTTTATGATTACCTAACTGATAAGGCTGAGATAAATAAACAATAGGTGAAGGAATAAGTTATTGCCGTTCTTTGAACAGCAAGTTACTACATATGTGAAATAACAGCAAACGACTTCCAAAATACAAGAGTTTATTACAAAAAGAATTCAACTTTCAGGTAAAATGCTTCAATCAACAAACTCTCTAAGCTAGTAACACACCACTAAACTACAAAGTAAAAGAAGAAGAATAAAACTAACTAAAATGACTTTTACTATTAGCTCTCGGTGTTTAAACTATCTGTTTTAAAGCCGATCTGTATTTTGAATACCGTAGGTAGCCATCTGTATTGTTTATGGAGCGCTGGGGGTCTGCAAAAGTAGGCCACACTAATCAGATCTAGCGTGCGGAGCTAATGTATGTTGCAGCTCATAGCCATTCTGTTTTAGCGTAGCATCAAAGAGTAAATGAAAACTCTGGTCAGACGGAGTAACTTATGTTGTATGATTTAAACGACTCTGTCAGTTGGTCATAAACCATTAAAAACACTGTTCATACTCAAACAATTGAAGAATGAATGTTTACAAATGCAGCAAAAACACAGTGAAATACACAATCAAAACAAACCTTAATCTGCTAGCAAGCGTTACCTCGGAACGTTGTTCCCCTATGGACCGATCCCGTTTTGCGGGCGGCAATCCTCTCAGCAGCTCTCGACTCGTTTAGCTCCCGGCTCCCGTAGCAAGCAGGTCAGCGGCATGGCAGCCGGCTGGCGGAGCATCAGCTAGGAGAAGCTCCCTCTCACTCTGTGGAATCTGTAATTCAAAAATCTGTAATTTCGGCAGTTTCCAACAAGTCATTCAAGACTTATTTCATCAGCCGACTACAGTCCATCCGATCAATCAGCAGTCTTTCAAATCCAAAGAGTTTCTTCCAGAAACTCGTCTCTCCCCTCACCAGCGAAGGAGGTTTAAAGGTCGCGCCTCTCCTTTGTGGTTGCCCATGGACAAAGAGGAAGACGTTCAGAGCGGCAGCTGGTTTGGTGTGAGTTTGGCCGATCACAACTCCCCCTCCTTCTGTTAAACCTAAGAGTGTTGTGTGATCAGCACTCCTACCGGCAGGAGGTCTGTGCTTTGGTCAGGTAACCATGGCTCTGTTTCCAACAAAGGATAGATTAGTTCTATCTAAAATTAGGGCAATAATCAAAGGAAACAGATCCTTAAATAATTTGGCTGGGATTAGGTCCAACATTTAAGTTGAGGGTGTAGATGAAACTAACATTTTGATTACTCAGAAAGCTCAACTGAATCAAACAGTCCAAATGCAGATCAGGTTTTACTGTATCTTCAGTACTGCCTCACTTACTGAGGAAGAAGTAATCACGTTCAGGAGGATGCCAATAATTGTATTTTTCATTAAATAAATGTTATTTATGCTGTGGGCAGGTCTTTTTGTCTGCCTTTGACCGAGGATCCACATTTACATGGTTTCTCTGTTATAGTTCTAAGATTCCTCCCTAGACATACTGTCTTTACTTTATAGTTTCTTTAGAGTTTTCTGTCTCCCTAGCCATTCTACCTTCTGTCCCAGCTGTTGATGGTTTCTACCTGCTCTCTCCCTCTCACCTGCATCTGCTTTCACTAATTGGTCATTGGTCTTCTCTGTCACTTCCTCATTCCCTCCTCAGTATATATTCAGCTCTCATTCAGTCACTACTCGCTGGTTCGTTGTCTATCATCCCTCGTTGTCCTTCCATGTCTTTTCCACGTTTCTTGATCTCCTGGTTCCCCTGAGGTTTTGTAAGTGTTTTTGTTTCCTTGTTTAATTAAATATTTACTTTTGAATTCTTCTGCATTTGGGTCCTCTCTAAAACCTAAACATGACATTTTCGGGACAAAATGTTTTCCAGTTTGACTGTGACTTTTTTTTTCATTTCATTATGCCAGTCAAAATAATAATTTGAATTTCTATGCTCGTTAAAATTATTAACGTACGTTTTAAATATTATACAGGCAACGTTTTAACTTCTTACCCAAAGGCCATTTAACAATCTTTAGGGTCAAGGATCAAATGTTTAATACCCTCCATTGGTAAAGCGCTATATCAAGCCACGCTTTTCACTACAATTAGTCATTCACCCATTCATACACACATTCACACACTGATGGTGGTAAGCTACATTGTAGAGCAAGGCTGCCATTCGATCTGGGCTACCGGGTCCTTAGATCACTATCACCAGGCAAGGCGGGTGAAGAGTCTTGCCCAAGGACACAACAACTAAGACGCATGGAGCGTCTTACTTCTACAGCAAACAAAAAACAGAGTTGGAAAAAACGCTCCCTGTAATTGTCCATCACAAAGCCTTATATGTAATATTTACCAACTATAAACATCAAGCAGGTAGAAGTAAGATGACACCATGTCTTGTCAAGATCAAGCTGTTCACCACGGCTGATAGGTCTCCGACCATTGTTGAGGCCTGTGATCTAATGGGCTCTTGGAACGAGGCGTTGTGTCTCGAATTTAAAAGTAGGCTGATTTCTAAAGGATTGATTCCATTTATGGTCTTTTAAGGTCTAGGTTCTTACATAAAAAACATGTCAAAATGTCTTTTCGCACCAAACTTATAGTAATACAAATTCTAACTTTCTGCACTCACCTTTACCATAGCTGGTGGGCCCTCCCTTTTTTATGGACAGAAAAGGTAATACAAAAATACAGACTTAGAAAAATGAGACAGCAGAAAATATTTTATTTTTACTTGTCCTATTCTCGTATATACAGGTCCTTCTCAAAAAATTAGCATATTGTGATAAAGTTTATTATTTTCCATAATGTAATGATAAAAATTAAACTTTCATATATTTTAGATTCATTGCACACCAACTGAAATATTTCAGGTCTTTTATTGTTTTAAAACTGATGATTTTGGCATAAGGCTCATGAAAACCCCAAATTCCTATCTCAAAAAATTAGCATATCATGAAAAGGTTCTCTAAACGAGTTATTAACCTAATCATCTGAATCAACTAATTAACTCTAAACACCTGCAAAAGATTCCTGAGGCTTTTAAAAACTCCCAGCCTGGTTCATTACTCAAAACCGCAATCATGGGTAAGACTGCCGACCTGACTGCTGCCAGAAGGCCATCATTGACACCCTCAAGCAAGAGGGTAAGACACAAAAAGAAATTTCTGAACGAATAGGCTGTTCCCAGAGTGCTGTATCAAGGCACCTCAGTGGAAAGTCTGTGGGAAGGAAAAAGTGTGGCAGAAAACGCTGCACAACGAGAACAGGTGACCGGACCCTAAGGAATATTGTGGAGAAGGACCAATTCCAGACTTCGGGGGACCTGCGGAAGTGCTCAGTGGTCCAAAGTACTTTTTTCGGATGAAAGCAAATTTTGCAAGTCATTTGGAAATCAAGGTGCTAGAGTCTGGAGGAAGACTGGGGAGAAGGAAATACCAAAATGCCTGAAGTCCAGTGTCAAGTACCCACAGTCAGTGATGGTCTGGGGTGCCATGTCAGCTGCTGGTGTTGGTCCACTGTGTTTTATCAAGGGCAGGGTCAATGCAGCTAGCTATCAGGAGACTTTGGAGCACTTCATGCTTCCATCTGCTGAAAAGCTTTATGGAGATGAAGATTTCATTTTTCAGCACAACCTGGCACCTGCTCACAGTGCCAAAACCACTGGTAAATGGTTTACTGACCATGGTATTACTGTGCTCAATTGGCCTGCCAACTCTCCTGACCTGAAGCCCATAGAGAAACTGTGGGATATTGTGAAGAGGAAGTTGAGAGACGCAAGACCCAACACTCTGGATGAGCTTAAGGCCGCTATCGAAGCATCCTGGGCCTCCATAACACCTCAGCAGTCCCACAGGCTGATTGCCTCCATGCCACGCCGCATTGAAGCAATCATTTCTGCAAAAGGATTCCCGACCAAGTATTGAGTGCATAACTGAACATAATTATTTGAAGGTTGACTTTTTTTGTATTAAAAACACTTTTCTTTTATTGGTCGGATGAAATATGTTAATTTTTTGAGATAGGAATTTTGGGTTTTCATGAGCTGTATGCCAAAATCATCAGTTTTAAAACAATCAAAGACCTGAAATATTTCAGTTGGTGTGCAATGAATCTAAAATATATGAAAGTTCAATTTTTATCATTGCATTATGGAAAAGAATGAACTTTATCACAATATGCTAATTTTTTGAGAAGGACCTGTAAATCTACACTTGCGCTTTAAAAGGATATTAGTTATTGATCCTGCTATTCTTTAACTTAAATTAAGATTCAGCGAGATGAACAGGATTTTCATGCACATGTCCATAAACTGAATTTCCAACATATGCTCACACACACAAAAACATCACATGGTTACCTTTTACTCATTTAATGACTTGATATTTTATATTTAATTTCAACCTGTCAATTACAGATTGAGCGTGCAGCTGAGACAAAGAATTCAAGATAGAAGGACGATGGGAAGCAAAGAACTAATTAGGCAACTGTGTAATTTTAATTAGCTGTTTTGATAATTAAACTAATTAGATCCCCTGTGTTTCCACAATGTGCAGTCAACTGGAGTTTTTTTTTTTCTTAATCAAGGCTTCTGAGCTTGACTCGGTTGGTTAATTAGTCACTTTTGCTTCGGAAAGCTTTATTGATAGCCTTAATTTGCAGTTGAAATGAGAAATCTGCTGTCAATAATTTGGATAACTGCCCACTGTTTGATTGCAGACAACAAAAGTGAGCTGCCTTAGCTCGACACATTCACAATCCCCCAGGGTAATTCACTGAATTCTTAAGCTTAATGATCTACATATTAGCACATAAGCTCCCTCTTGCCTATTTCTCCTTTTTGACCTTACTAACCAATAATTTGGCAGAAGAAGCAAAGATTGAACAACCACACCTCTTTATTTGTTTTCCCAAAACACCTGCTCAATACCCCACCCACAAGCCTCTGCAATTCTTCTTCCTCTGTTGCTAACCTTACAAGCCATGCATGTGCATTAATTGGAAAACAAGCCAGAAGGAAAAAAAGACAAAAACTTAGTGCTTGCTTTGTTGCTAATTAGTGTCCTTGGAATTAAATGGGTAGCTTTTTGAGCACCTCCAGCTTTTGCGGCCCATGTTTGTGAATTGAATAATTGATTCTCCTCCACTAATCAGAGAACGACATAATGAGCCAGTTTAATTAAATGGGGAACTAACCTGGCAAACACTGGGAAAATATTTGCTCATTTACGAGTAATCAGGAATAGAACAGTATGTGGGGGAGGGTGGTGAAGGATGTGAAGAAATATTGTTTTTTGTTAGTGCTGCTGAATAAACTTAGAGGCAGATAACCAGAACAACTGTGCTGACCGGGGTTTGGCTAGTGCAAACTGTTGGTTAATTCTTCAGTCATTGACATCTATACTGTTTACATGGAAAGGCCTGAAATAGGAATACATCAGATTGTTTTGAAAGTGATGTTTGAATTAAAACTTACTGAAAATATTTGTTGCATCTTTATGTTGCTGCAAACCAGATTCTGATCAATATCTGATGATACCCAACAGCTTTCTCACTAGATACCACATCAGACAGACCTTATTAGCATAGTTAAGGGGGGGTTGAGCTTGGATACCCCTGGTGAAGTAAAAATAAGTGTGTGTGCGGGGGGGGGGTTATCATAAATTTCCATATTCCACGGTATATATTTTCATGCATTTATATCAATTGTTTGAAAATTTGTGGCAGAGACTGTCTGAGTCAAAGTATTAAAGTGCATCCCTTAACTCATATCACATAGTTACAACATCTTTTCATGAATTGCATGAAAGCACACATAACCTTTTTTTCTGCCTGACATTAAATCGGACTTGACGCCTCCTGTTTTTGGTCTATGAGGATGAACAAAATTATTTCTATTAGCTAAATTACAAAAATAAGAGATTTTATGGACACAAACTCCAGTCAAAAATATTCTTTACTTATAAATCAGACTATAGTTGTGAAATGAGTTTTGTATCCTTGTAAATGTATTGGCTCAGAATTTCTGCTTTTTGCATGTGTACTGAATGTGTGCAAGTAAGAAAATCCATGGTATTTGTTAGATTTCGATTATTTTACCTGAAAAGGTGTCAGTAGAGAATTATAAAGTTCACAGGTTAAATTTTTTAAGCAGAATTTCACCACATTTTACATAGATAGTTTTTTGGATTTAAAGCCTGTTGTTGCAGTCCTTTCCCTCAAAGATGTCTAGGGGTATACACTGTTTAAATGCCTTTTCGGATCAATCTGATTGGCTGATCGTTGGGGTGTGTCACATTCAACATCTCTTGCTGAGTCTCTGGTTTTGGTCTGCCTGAGTCAGATTAGATTTCTCCTTTGGCTGGACTGATCCTGGTGATGTCCCAAACTGTGTACCTGAAAAGAAAATTCAGCACAGCCTATTGTCGCTTTCTGGTCCAACTCCATAAACCTATTTTATCTGTTATTTAGCGGAGTCCTGTACCTTCACCTTAATTTACAACAGCTCTCCTATGGTGTTTCCAGAAAATCTATGGTCAGACGGTCCCATAAGACTTTTAGTGAACTCAGATCTCATTGTAGAAGCAGTCTGTTTAAGATCACAGTGTACGTATAAATCCCAGTAAAGAACTGTCTGCATTATTGTTCAGCTACAAACATGCATTAAGTCTTACAACAGAAAAATTATATAACATCAACAATTTAGAATAATAAATGATGAGTTGCTCTGCAAATTCTTCCTTGTAAACCAAAATGTTGGAGAACTTTATGTTTTCGCATCCATAGATAAGAATTTATCTGTATGAGTTGTATTGTAAAAAAAAAACGAAAACAATTACACAAGTTACAATTTATTTTGTTATGCGCCTTTTACACAATCAAAGTAAAAACTTATTTGTATAACTCAAATCTGATAGGTCGATGTCATGTCAATTGCAAATTTGACAATCCAATCAGCTTATAGATGGGTCTGACTGTCGGCAGAATGGAGGAGAGTCTGATAGTAGGCTGGGTCGGACGTCTGACTTCAACCTAAAACCGTTTTGATTGGACAGTCGTTCTCCTTTACTCCAAATGTTCAGTTTTACTGCCACAATTCATTTTAAATTGGATATTTGGCAGACAATCTCTTGATTCACTAGAGGCAGCATTCGCTTTTCATGACGGGTGCTGTTACAAAGCACTTGGTGAGACTTCATGCAAGGCAAGGCAAGGCAAGGCAATTTTATTTCTATAGCAGATTTTCAACAACAAGGTAATTCAAGGTGGTTTACAATGACCAACTGCTTTGATGTTTGTCAGTCTGGGTTCCGTGCTCAACACAGCACTAAGACTGCCCGCATCAAAGTTTTCAATGACACCATCCACACCCTAAGTAAATTCATCGAGCAAATCAATGGATCTGCCAATGGATCTGCCATAACTTTCTCCAGCTGAACAGAAAAAAAACAGAAGTAATTACTCTTGGACCTAAAGAGGAATGATCAAGAGTCAGCACACAGCTTCAGTTAATACAGCTAGAAATACTGGCCTGAAATCTAGGTGTAGTACTAGAGTCAGACCTGGACCTTCAGGGTCACATAAAGGCAATAACAAGGTCAGCCTTCTATCACCTGAAGAACATTTCTAGGATTAAAGGACTGATGTCAAGACAGGACTTAGAAAAACTCATAAATGCTTTTATCTTTAGTCGGATTAATTACTGCAACAGCATCTTCACAGGTCTGCCTAAAAAGTCAATTAGACACCTGCAACTAATCCAGAATGCTGCTGCTCGCGTCCTCACTAGAACCAGGAAAGTAGAGCACATCACCCCAGTTCTAAAGTTCTTACACTGGCTTCCTGTAGCTCAGAGAATAGACTTCTAAATACTTTTACTAGTTTATAAATCATTGAATGGCTTAGCATCAAAATATGTTGAAGACCTATTAGAGAAAGTATAGACCACTAGCTGTCAAAATGCAAATGAGACCACGCCCCTTCCGGCCACGCCCCCTGACCACGCCCACTTCCGGTCACGCCCCTTCCGGGTACGCCCACTTCCGGGTACGCCCACTTCCGGGTACGCCCATTTCCGGGTACGCCCCTTCCGGTTACGCCCCTTCCGGTTACGCCCACTTTTGCAGGCTCCCTGGCTGCCGTGACAAGCTCCGCCCTGTCACAATAAGCTCCGCCCCCAGATGGCCCCGCCCACCTGTCACAATAAGCCCCGCCCCCTGATGGCCCCGCCCACCTGTCAAAACGGGATACGCCCCCTGGTGGGCACGCCCACCTGTCCACTTTTGCAGGCTCCCTGGCTGCCGTGACAAGCTCCGCCCTGTCACAATAAGCTCCGCCCCCTGATGGCCACGCCCACCTGTCACAATAAGCCCCGCCCCCTGATGGCCCCGCCCACCTGTCAAAACGGGATACGCCCCCTGGTGGGCACGCCCACCTGTCAAGATAGGACACACCCACCTGTCAAAATGGGGTACGCCCCCTGGTGGCCACGCCTACCTGTCAAAATAGGACACGCCCACCTGTCAAAATAGGGTACGCCCCCTGGTGACCACGCCCATCTGTCAAAATAGGACACGCCCACCTGTCGAAATAGGGTACGCCCCCTGATGGTCACGCCCACCTGTCAAAATATGGCACTAAATGGCTCCCTCTAGTGGTTCTACAATTAAACTAAATGCAAAAAATGAAAATACCTCCCCCTAGTGGCCCAATAAATACTATTACACCAAAACTTATAAATGCCTCCCTCTAGTGGTTCAAAATTAATATAACAGCCTATTGTATAATTGGCCCCCTCTAGTGGATCAAAGTAACATTACATGCAAATCTAAAAATACCTCCCCCTAGTGGCTCTAAAATTAAATGACATGCAAATATGAAAATACCTCCCCCTAGTGGCCCAATAAATAGTATTACACCCAAATGTGAAAATACCTCCCTCTAGTGGTTCAAAATTAATATAACAGCCTATTGTATAATTGGCCCCCTCTAGTGGATCAAAGTAACATTACACCCAAATGTGAAAATACCTCCCCCTAGTGGCTCAAAAATTAAATTACAGCCTATAGTATATATAGCGCCCCCAATGGTTTGAATCTAACTCCTCAGTGTCATCAGAACATGTCCGAACAAGTCCCTTTAATATTATACGGTCTGGGCTCTGTCTCAACATGACTCCTTGAGCATTCCATTTTATTTTAAACAGTTAAAAGGTGCTTTTTAGCTTCCTGACTTTAATTTAAAACCACATTAGCTCCAACACTCTAGAGACACCATTACATCTGATTCTAACAATTCAACCATGATAAATTAAACTTGTAAGAGCACTAAAAAGAGAATTTATTCACCCACAGCTATGTTGAAGCAGATGCTCATCCTTTTGTTGATTTTAAAAATGCACCATTACACAGTCTTTAAAAACAGATAAGGATTTTAAAAAACATCACTTTAAACCTGGGTGCTTTAAGCTGGAAATAAGAAATCTATCAAACTACTAAAGGTACTGATAAAAAACAGTCCACCAATCAGCGTTTGACACGCCCCTGCTCTGCTTTGTATTCGCTGTATTTATCACGCCCCTGTCTTCACCTACGTCCGCAAGTCGGGTAAACCGGTTTGGGCGGTGCTCACCGGGCGGCATTTACCTGTATAAAAGGCTGTCGGAAAACGGTTAATCTCTACAGCATGCTGGAAGGACCTCATTCAACAATCCGACCTTAAGGACACGGAGCGCGGTGCTGCGACGAACAAAGAAAACAGCGGTTTCACGAAGACTGTATCACCGGCTTCATTCGAGGGGAATCCCAGAAGCCCGCGTCATTGTCAGACCGCGTCAGAGCTGAGTCCAAGCATATAGCCTCTTCTGCCTCAACTCCAACCATGGACCTAAAAAGAGTTGAATTTAAAAATGAAGAACTTGATGAGGAAACGTCTGTTCTTTTATCTGAATTGTCAAATGGGATTCCATCCGTGACGACACGCTCAATGTGCGATAAATCAACCTCTACAACTCTGGACAAAAATCCGACATTGGCTTTTACAGAAGACTTTCCTCTTTTAAGCGAGACTCCGATTTCCTTCCTGGATCAAGAGAATCAAATGGAGGAAATTGAGAACTGGATACCTACCGCAGTCAACAGTGCTATTAAAACTGCTCTAAGCCATTTTATGGGTTATGCCTGCATATCTTTACTGCGGAAACAATGTAACTCTTGCAAAATGGGAGGCAGTCAGCAGGAGCACCAGTGTTTAGGTGTAGATGCTATAAAGCAAAATATGTTTTATTCCCAGCAAAATTTGTTACAAACAGGTCCTACCCTCTTTTAGTAGCTTACCCTGGTTGCTTTAAGCTGGAAATAAGAAATCTATCAAACTACTAAAGTTGTAGATAAAAAACAGTCCACCAATCGGCGCTCGACTTGCCCCTGCTCTGCTTTGTATTCGTTGTATTTATCACGCCCCTCATGCCGAACATGTCCAGACAAGTCTACAGGCCCCGCCCCGTACGCTAGGTTCCTATATAAACCTCCTGGTCTTCGGCATTACATCCAGGACTTCCAGGCCGCCGTAATCTTCGCTCTGAGACGATGGATATGGGAGGATTCGTCAAGCAGACCACTCTACCGTCATACTGGGGGATCGGCCAGCCGTATGAGCCGATGAGCACTCCGCCATCGCCTGTGGGGTTCGGCTACGCTAACCCGTATCATCCACCGTCAATTTCATCGCTCTCGCCATGCTACTCTCCACCATCCCCTGTGTTCTCTCTTTCGGAGATTCTGCCTGCAGATGCCCAGCCCGACGCTTGGGTCGAGGGATCATACAACCCTGAAGCTGGGGGAGCGGGTCACCCTTATTTCAACTATTATCGGCCGCCTACAACGAAACATCGCCGTGTAAGACCCCCTCTATCTACTTTAACCCCGGTGCCTATGCCCGATCTCGAGGGAGAGTGTGATGGACCTTCAGCGCCCAGCGATGGTGGGACCCCCGATGCGCCGGAATGCGCGACACCGGAACACGGGTGTGCGTCTCAGGATGAGGGGGGTGATTCTCCGACTCTGACTGAGGTTGACAAATGGGACCTGGTGGACGGTTTGATGTCATCCAGGTTCATCAAGGCTGTAAAGACTGCTGTTCTGCATCTATTTCACATGACCAGTGCTGCTTATCAGAAAGATAACTGTTATGGATGTCAAATTAGCCATCCCAGTCAGTTGCAGCATCAATGCCTAGAGCTAATGGATGAGGATTATTACCAACTCCACTTTCAATCAGTCATGCGACAACTTCTTACCCCGCGATTCATTCCAGCTATTCAAATTCTGCTGGTAAATCGGAGCATACATGATGATGATGATCTGAAGGTGAAAACAGTAGCTGAAACCGTTCTACATGAGCTGAGGAGTATGCAGGGGTTCTACAACGCGATTCAAGCTGTGTATGGTGATAGGGATGATGAAGCCATCCTGGAAGAACTCAGGACTGTCTCCCGATGCTATGGCTATGAAATCTGATGTGTACTAATGTTGGTTATATCTCCTCTGATATAAATGCTCTAGTTTAATCCTGACGTGTTTTGTTTTTTATTCATATGTTTTTATAATTGTGTAATGCTATGGTTTTAAACTTGTAATAAAAAAAACTTTGATCCAATCATATGGTTCATCTATCTGATTAATAAAGGGTTAAATTACACTAGCCGTTCTCCTGTACTATCATTCGATAGTAAAATGTCAGAACAGAGGGTGTTGACCAATGCATACTATGACCCCGCCCATCCGGGGAGCTATGGGGGTGTTGACAGATTGAGAAGGGGTTTAAAGGACAGAGAAGGACGTGTGATCGGTGTCGAAAAAGTAAAAGACTTTCTTTCAGGCGAGGACACCTACACGTTGCATAAACCTGCACGAGTAAAGTTTCCCCGGAATCGTGTTTTTGTAACCAAACCCTTGAAGCAATTCCAGGCCGACTTATGTGACATGCAAGCCTTGGCGACACATAACGACGGATTCAACTATTTACTAACAGTGATTGATGTCTTTTCAAAAAAGGCGTATGTGCGTGCTTTAAAGAGAAAGACGGGGTGTGAGGTCGTTAAGGGGTTTGAATCAGTTTTTCAAGAGAGTCAAATTCCACAAAAATTACAGACGGATGCTGGTAAAGAGTTTTATAATAAACAATTTAAGTTAATGATGAAGAAATATGGTATTACCCACTTTAGTACAGCCAGTGATCTAAAGGCATCTGTTGTTGAGCGCTTCAATCGCACTCTGAAGGGTAGAATGTGGAGATATTTCACCGCTAATAACACCTTCCGGTACATCGACGTCCTTCAAAAGCTAGTGGAGAGTTACAACCACAGCTTCCACTCAAGCATTAAGATGACACCTATGCAAGTGACGTCAGAGAATACTCCTCAAGTCATGAAAAACCTCTATTGCATCACCCCATCGATAGACTCTGGTAAAATAAAGACAAAGTTTAAGAAAGGGGATCTGGTCAGAATATCAAAGCTACGTGGGGTATTTGATAAGAAATATGAGAACAGCTTCACAGATGAAATATTTACGGTTGACCGTTGCATACTCCGCTACCCCCCAGTGTACGAGTTAGTTGATTATGATCAGGATCGAATACACGGATCGTTTTATGAGGCCGAATTGCAGAAAGTAAAAATTAATGGTGAGCGGGTGTATAACGTGGACAAGATTTTAAAGCGGCGGAGAGTCAACGGGGAGGACCAAGTCTTTGTGAGGTGGAGAAATTGGCCCGAAAAATTCAACAGTTGGGTCAGAGCCTCAGATGTTAAAAGTGTCAAATAATATCGCCCACAAAACCGTGTAACACATCGTCGATTCACTATAAAGCGTGGGTTCTACAGACTATGATTAATTAGTAAACCTTACCCTCCAAAGCCTTTAGATGACTTTTTTTGCTCCATCAAATTCACAATGTCTGATGAGGGGTTCTATGTAACTCTACCTTCCAACGCCAGCGGAGAGGTATTTAAAGATAACACGAGCTCAAATTATACTACAGACCTTCCAAAGGCTATTGAGCTAAGTGGAGACTGGGTAGTGGGACTGTGTGAAATTGTCTACCCTCATACATGGTATAACCTGTCGGATCAGCATTCGTACATTGATTTAAAGAAGGTTGTTTATGAGGTGGGAGACAAATCTAAAGATGAGAGGAATACACCCCGTATAGAATACGCCAGGTCCAAGTTTTCCGGAGGGGGATATTTTGAGAGACCTCAAGACCTCTCAGATGCTCTAGTCCCAGCCGTGAAGAAATATGACAGGAGCATCGATCTAACCTACAATAATGTCTCGAAAAAGTTTGACTTCAAGGGGGATGGAAGATACAAAATTCGAGCTAGCAACCCTCTCTCCATCATGCTCGGTTTGAACGCTGACGAATGGTGGACCATCTCCAACAGACCTGCGCCCCACCCAGCGGATCTCGGCACTGGTGTATATAACCTGTTTGTCTACACAGACATAATCCATTTCCAAACTGTTGGTGACAGTCACTCACCTCTGCTCGGTGTCGTAAACATAAATGGTAAATTCGGTGACGTGATTGGTGTGAGGTATAACACAGTGCATTACCTCCCCGTTTCAAAAAGCTATATTAAGACAATCTGCATACAGGTAAAAACAGATCGTAACGAGTGTGTGAACTTTGTATACGGGAAGACGATCGTGAAGCTGCACTTTAAACCGGTTTTGACACCTGCGGTAAAATGGCATATTTAACACACAGAGCAGAACCAACGCGGTTTGTACAATATTATGTGAACCAGACGGGTGGAGAGCTACCCGGGTTTTCAGGACAGCCTGTCATGTATGGTCGTGGATTTGGATCTGTGTTTGCCCGCCTCTTCCGATTTATATCCCCATTTGTTAAGAAAGGAGTGTCTATTGCTAAACCGCACCTTAAAGCTGCGGCATCGAATATAGCTTCGGACGTCTTTGGGAGGGCGGTCAATAAAATCAAGAGCAAGATCGGTCAGAATTCTGATGCTCAGGAAGGTTCAGGAATAATGATCTTATCAAGACGAGGTCGAAAGAGACCCCCTGGAGAGCGTGTTTGGATGACTAGAAAACAAGCCAAGACAAAGAAAAAGAAACCACTCAGGGTGAGCAGGCAGAGGGGAAGGAAGTCCGGCAGAGGCTCTGACATATTTTAACCGAATAGGAATATGGCTCTACTACATGTCAAATCGGGAGAGTGTACGCTCGGTGAGCTTGACTTATTTTCAGCGCCTATGACTCAACTATCGGTAGAGGATAAGCTGTACACTGAGATTTCACCCCTTTCAGCCATCACCGATGGAGGACCGATAGAATTTTTTATCCCTGGTGGGGGCGAGTCGTATACCGATTTAAATGACATGTTGATCCATCTCAGAGTTAAAATTAGCAATGCTAACGGTTCGCCCATGGCTCGTGACGCTAAGGTCGGCTTAATTAACTACCCTCTGAACACAATTTTTTCCCAATGTGATGTAACCCTTGGAGACCGTTTAATATCGCAGTCCAGCGCTACGCATCCTTATAGAGCTATGATCGAAACATTGCTTAATTATTCAGATCAAACCCTTAAAAGCCAGTTCAGTGCAGGGCTTTTTTATAAAGATACAGCCGATGAAATGGATTCTACAGAGACTATTGATGGACCGAATGAAGGATTAAACCAACGTGCCTCCTTTACAGCCCAATCTCGAGAGGTGCACCTGCTAGGACCGCTTCATGCTGACATATTATTCTGTGAAAGACTACTTTTGAACTCTGTTGACATAAGAATTAAGCTAACACGAGCAAGCGATGCGTTCTGTCTTATGGGGGCTGCAGATTCTACTTTCAAACTATGGATTTTAGGTGCAGCTCTCTTTGTCAAAAAGGTGACTGTATCTCCCGCCGTACGGCTCGGTCATGAGACCGCATTAATGAAAGGAAATGCTTTGTACCCGGTATCGCGTGTGAATGTAAAAACATACTCTATACCTGAACATTCAAGAATATGCACTCAGGAGAACCTGTTCTTGGGTATGACACCTAAATATGTGGTTATTTCGATGGTTAATCACCAGGCCTTCACAGGAGCGCGCAATTTGAATCCGTTTTCATTCAACCATTATAATATGGAGTATCTAGCTCTGTCCCGTGATGGTAGACAGATTCCTGCTAAGGCCTTCCAACCCAACTTCGATCAGGGTAATTCTGTACGAGAATATTACAACCTGTTTACATCCACAGGGAGGCATTTAAAGGATCTCCCCCTAAGCATAACTAGGGAGGACTTTAACACGGGTTACGCATTATTTGCTTTTAATCTCGACCCATGTGCTGAATCTGAAGCACTATCACCAGTACGCAGTGGTAACATTAGGCTAGAAATGAGATTCAGAACACCGTTACCGCACACAACAACGCTGATTGTATACGCATGCTACGACTCCATCCTGGAAATAGACTCTAAAAGAAGAGTTTTGGTGGATTATTATTAACCACTTGGAAACATGAATAATCACGAACTCGATGCAATACTCAGTCATCTGCTTGGGAAGCTTTTCTGCGGTGTATGGGCCAGCGACCAACTGGAGCTGCTACCACTAACATTCCCCAGACCGGCTTATTTTATCGTCAATACACACCCTTCTAACATGCCTGGGGAACACTGGCTAGCCCTCACTCTGGAAGAGGGTGGTAAAGCAACGTTTTTTGACTCTTACGGGTACTCACCAGAATTTGTCTATTACCCTTCATCCATTTTGGATTTTTTGAAAGATCGTTCGTCTGTGATAATGTACCATAACCAACAATTTCAGAGCGTTCAATCTTCTGTTTGTGGGCATCACTGTATTTTTTATTTATGCCATAGAGCCTGTGGTCTCTCCATGCAACAAGTTTTATCAAAGTATTGTCAAATTCCTGAATCAAATGATGAGCTTGTATCTAACTTTGTCAAAAAGTATGTGAAATGTGCTATGAAGCGAAACACAACGTTTTTCACGCATAGAACCTGTTCTCTAGATGTGTTTAAAGATTGTTACGGGTTTTGATATGTATGAGAATATGCATCAAATGTATTAGACTTATGATGTTTAACATGGAATGAAATAAACCTGTACGCATGAAATTATGTGAACGCATATCGTTTATTATGAAAAGAAACAACGCTTATTCAGTAGTAATGCAGCTAGGGGGAGAATGTGAGCCAGCTGGGGGCTCGGGTTGCCTTACGAAGAGACTTTTTACTGAAATGATCTTCCGCTCTGGTCCAGAGGGGTGATAAGGTAACACTCTTACGCTTTCTGCGTGGTACCTGCGCATTCTGAGGCCAAACTGGTGACATCATGAACGACCTCCTTCTTTCCCGCCGTTTTGTAGCAGTTGGAGCCTTTAAAGACGGCCAAACTGGTGACATCAATACGCGCTTTTTATTTTTTGATTTCCTGCCTGCTCTCTCATCCACGACACTCTCAACGGCAGGTGTAGAAGAGGTCTCTAAGGAGTCTAGACCGTCTAAACCTCGGCTATACCCACTAACGATCTGGTTGTCCTTCGGGGGGTCATCATTCGCACGGTCTCTCTGCAGCGATAGGGTGACACGCGGCTCTTCGTTCTCTCCTTGCTTAAGGAGGGTTAGGTATTTCTGAAGTAATGCGTGGTAGCGTTTAATTTTCTCGTACGATGCACTGTTTGGGTCATCCAATATTGCCTGCATGTCCTCATCAGTGTCATCCTGAGCCTTCTGTCGTATGGTTCCGGAGTTATCCCGTTGCTTCAGACGATTTAATTGATGCGGTGAGACTAGAAACATTTTCTGTGATGCTCTCAGTGTCATAATACACTTCTACCGGCGGAATATTCCAGCCACCAATTCTCCGAGAAACGGTATTACAGCTGCAATCAGTGGGAGAATTCCTCCTGTCTGGGTTTTCAATGTCTGTCGTTTGCGCTTTAACCCCACCTTCCGATCAGCCAACAGCCTGAGGATTTTTTTCTGCTTCTTAAGTCTGTTGTATTGTGTTGTGGACAGCTTGATGTTCCCTTTCAGCACATTTAAAGCAATCTCGCACAAGGTTTGTAGAAAGTCGGGAGAACAATGAGTTAGGATATCTTTACGTTTCTGGGGTGTGGAATGAAAAAGAGCCCCTAGTAACGGTGCATTTCTTTTTATGCGTGCCGACATGTTGGTCACTTGTTCTTAGCTATGTAAACAGCCGGCCACTGTCCAGGAAGTAAACCTGTCCTGAGCCTGTATTGGTCTGGTGTGTCAGGGGTTAGGTCTACACATAAATAGCCGTGTGGTTGGCTCGTAGCATCTTCAAAACTCTCCATGAAAAAGGGTTTCTGTCCAGGGAAAATTTGACGTGCTAAATTTGCTACCTGCAATCTGTCACGTGGGTTTTTAAACAAGACCATATAATTACAATTAAGACTGATAGTTCGAGTATGTTTCCCCTTGAGAAACACATTCTGAGTCAACATCATAACACTCATGTTTCTATGGTGTCGATATTGTGTAAATATTTTCACGACCTCTGGATGCTCAGCTGCTTGAAAGAGTACATCATCGAGAATCAATAGATGCGATTGATCTGGGGGGAATAAAACATCATCTTCAAAGGAATGAGGCAATCCTTCGATGAATTTAATTGATTTATTAATCTTCATCAATTCCGTATACAATGGTTGGAATGAAGTGTAGATCCAAACAATATTTTCAGGTACAGAATCCATCACATGTAGACAATTAATCAAAACATTTTTTACAAAAAAAGACTTCCCACAGCCACTCGGGCCTACCACAAGACTTGAAAAAGGAGTTTTAAATCTTGGATCAAAGTTAATCGCTTCCAGTTCACCCTGATGCTGCATTTTCCCCCTCAAAAACCAAATGGTAGCGTCGTTCCGTCTGGGAACAACCTCCGCTTGTCATAGACCACCCTGAAAGTTTTGGTAAATGAGTGATTCCTCAGATGGAACCCGTTTTTATCACGTTTGATGGAATGCTGCGGTGCTTTGAGTACCTCGCCTCTCTCACCACCCAGGTAACCGTCAACAAGTCCTGTCATTGTATCAAAATTCACCCTTTCACAGCATTCTATGGTTCGCGATATCCCCTTTGCCCTCATCACGACCTTCCCCCTGTGCTTTGTCTGATACGAGTAACTCTTTGGACATGCAGGCAACAAACTCCTGAATGGTGTCCCCTGGTGGGAGCTCGTTTGTCAAGTCACCTAAATAGCTACCTGTCGGCAGAGAGCTCTCGCCTTCACGCACAACATAGATCACACTGTCTGTGTCAAGGTAGAGTACCCGTTCTTGGAGTTGGTGTAGGTATCTGAATAACTCTAGTCGTGCGTAAGCTGTTGTAAATGCGGCAACGAAGACATTGGTGGTTTTGTTAGGGGGCGTTACACAGTTTTTGTTGTACTTCCATTGAATCATGACCATCTTGGGGTTCAGAAAGCTGAAGTATGTCACAACGAACTTCCCTGAAAACAGGAACTCAAAAAACTTGTCAGGGTGTTTAATGATTGAGGTTTGGGTTTGGTCATTTTTTTGAGCAAACTTCCCCCAAAGCGAATTCAAACACAGTTTGGCTACTTGACGTTTTGCCGGGTTTACTTTAATTTTTTCAGGGTCTAACTCTACACCCTGATTCATCATGAAATCCTGGATGTATTTCTGTTTGTCCTCCTCGCTCTCTACACCCTCAGGATAACCTGAAGGTTCCTGCTTGGTCTTCAAAAAGGAGTTGACATACTTTGCAAAGATCTGATCACTATGCTGCGCAAAGTGCCACACCTCAACGATCTGATCGATTCTGTAGCCGTGTGAAAGGGCTTCTTTAACCTCTTCAGACACCCATACACCTGTTAAGGCTCTCTCAGTGTCAGTGTGGGTGCAACTATGTGTCTGATTGTTCTCCAATGCACATGTGCGACAGAGGGTGAATACAAGCTTTCCATGATCTGTTCTGAATGGTAGAATGGGGAAATAAAGACCACGAGGTGGTGAAATGACTGCTTTGATAAATCCATAATAATTTCTAGGATCATCAAAGTTTTCCCTGATTATGACCGGGTGCCCTACAGGAAAGCTTTTTGTCTTCTGAACAAATGGGTAAAGACTACACACGTCCTGGTAAAGAACCTGCTCACCGGGGGCTGCAGAGTACCTCAACCTGACTGCACATGTACGCCCTCCAAAAAGCGCTTCACGGGGGGTAAGTGGTGCAGGAGCCTGGTAGGTCATCATGAACTGCTTCACATCAGCGTTACTCTTCTTCATTTCTTCCCACACATGTTCCCACATCACCTCGAGCTCTATACCGTACACAGTCCTCAGCACATGCTCCCTCTCCATGGTGGCAGCGTAGAGCTGCCCATAAGGCACACCGGTCAATGGACTCTCAGCTGTTGGATAGCGACAGGTGCTGCAGCCATGATGCTCACACCCATGGAACTCAAACCCTATTTTACGCTCCCCTACCTCCAGGTAACCGTCTAAAAAGTATGATCCAATCTTTTTCTCACCACCTCTTAGAGCATGCTGTATTCCAACCCTCCATGTATGTGAAACATATTCCAACCATTCAACGGAAGCTGTGGAAAACTTTTTAAACTGTTCGCTGTAGTCTGTAGGTGAAGGCACAGCGAGAGTGTCTGCCTTCAAATGATTGCTTTGAAACACTTTCATACAAGCACTTGCGATGGTGATCCTGTTAAAAGGGTCAATCTGACTGTCGTTAAAAAACTCCTGACGAAACCTTGTACATCCTTGTAGGAGTATCTCCACATCATTCTTACAGTAAAAGAGAGCCTCCTTTTTAAAGTCAAACACGCCCTTGCTAACCTCAGCGTACCATGTATAGAATTCCTCCTGCTCAGCACGATTCATTCGCTCAACACCGTAAAATGATGGCAGCGGGTAAGAACCTACATAGCTCAGATTATCAGAGGATGAGAAACGGTGTGGGAAATAGCCCTTGCTATGGTCAGGAAAACCGAGGGCTTCAGGCATTTTACTAAGCTTCATGGCAAGGAAAGATAGGCTGTCAATGAACCTCAAACCGTAATCAGGATCAGTGATGCTCAGAATTTTACACCCTTGCATAATGATGTCAGGATTTAAACCCATCTCCGTCATTGCATTCAGAACAAGGTAGGAATCAAAAGCTCTAGCATTATGGGCTACACATGTGTAATTCCGACGGCCCGGCCTCCTGATTTCACGAATAAACTCCCGAATACAATCACTACCGTAGGCTGACCACTCCTCGCCAGATGTGGACTTTGAACAGATCAGAAATGGAACATGCTCACCCTGCGCACCAGGGAAAGTTTCAATATCGTAAAAAATCACCTTGTCACTTATTTCGCTATCGACAGAGCATGTTTGGATATAACATTTATGGTCCGATGCTGGCTGGTCCTTGTCAAGCTTACCCCCACAAATCCTACACTTCTTCCCTTGACACACATGCTTCTTGCCTGTTGTGAGACTCTGGTTATAGTTTAACCCACAGTTGGGACATTTCTTCACCTGATCACAATGACTGACCATCACACGCGCCCTGGGTTTTAGCTCAGGTACTTTATGTCTATCGTAACACGTCTGGTTCTTGCAATATCTGTTACAGTCATGACAAAGAATCGGATTTGTAACCCCCTGAGCACACGCTGCATCATTGCAGACAGCGCACGAACCTTTGCATACATGATTGTATTTATGCCCTATAGGATCGAAACAGTAGTGACAAATATCCCGAGCCCCTATAAAACCCTTCAAGTTTTTGATCCCGTAGTAATGGTCTCGGAAGTGCAATAGAAAAACAGTCCTGCTTCGGTCCTCAAAGTCGGTCTGAATCTTCCCTAGAGCTCTCTCTCCCTCACTTCTGATAAAAACAACTATTTTTCTGTTCAACAACTTCTCAAATTTGTGGATATCGCCTGATCTGACGGGGGTGTGTTCTGAAAGGCCTGCACGCTGTTGCAACTCTCTACCGAGCTGTATAGCCGCATCGGAGCCGAGGCTAGGGTCTGCAACACAGGCTAAGCTAATAGCAAAACACAGTTTATCATCTCGATCATTGTTCACAATGTATAGGTGGCGTCTCTTCTTGTGTATAAGCTCGCAATCGAGAGACATTTCAGCTTTTCGTCTAGCTCCCCCGCTAAGATCACGCACTGTTTGAATTACAAACTCCAAACGCTCTGTTGAGGCTATTTCAGCATTGGATTGCATCAGATCATCTAAAAACGTTTCGAACTGGTGCATGACGTTACTCCCCCCTTCATCGACAGAGAAAGTTACGCTGCGAGACACGCCGGGTCCATTAACCTCTATCTGCACAATATCGTTAGTGTTAACCAGCGGTGTCACCCGGTCTGATAAACCCCTGAGCAAATTCATTATGTGATTATGAAATTCATACGGACACGGATGATCACCCTCAGGCCGGACAAAGTTGTGTCGGATCTCTATGTTATTGAATTCGTCACGTACATTGATCTGAAATTCTTCATCTTCCTGACTAGACGGTTGAGGACTATTTAGCTCCTGTGAGACATTCATAGTGACTGGTTGATGTTGCTATTTAAACACACGATCAGAAAAAAAAGGACATGAAAAAACATTCAGAGTCAGACAATACACAAGTTGGAGAAAGCTCCAGACAGTCTCACTGTTAACTGAAGTAGCAAGGCTGGCGTTGGGCAGATCCGCTGAGGTCCAATTGCAAACAGCTCCGCGCTTCGATCACGATCTATGATAAAGCGCAGGTAAAAGTCAGGAATATAATAAAATAAATAAAAATACGGTAATACCCGTATCTAAACAGTCAACATAATTTTAAAAACAGTAAACTCACCTCAGAGCGGAGTTTCGCTTTGTAACAACCCCAGTGCCTTTTTCCCGCTCCAGCCCGAAACCAGAGTCAGACAATACACAAGTTGGAGAAAGCTCCAGACAGTCTCACTGTTAATTGAAGTAGCGAGGCGGGCGTTGGGCAGATCCGCTGAGATCCAATTGAAAACAGCTCCGCGCTTCGATCACGATCTATGATAAAACGCAGGTAAAAGTCAGGAATATAATAAAATAAATAAAAATACGGTAATACCCGTATCTAAACAGTCAACATAATTTAAAAAAAAGTAAACTCACCTCAGAGTGGAGTTTCGCTTTGTAACAATCTCCACCGCCTTTTTCCCGCTCCAGCCCAAAACCAGCTCAGAGCAGTAACTGCAGTTGAGCGATACTTCTAGCTGTAACAGAGTATGTATGCTACGGTGAATCTATCGATAAGCCAGCACCGAATCCATCTTGGTGCTATCAAACATCCGTAGACGACCGCACAATTGCGAGCTAAAAAAAACATTTACTCACCTCGCTCCAAACCGATAATACAGGTCGCCGATGTGAAGACTTCCTGTAGTCGATGTGAAGTTGATTTCCTCGCTGAACCCGTAACTCCAGCTCTTAGCAGGGGAAGCTCGGGAATCCCGCCTGGACTCAGCTCTGACGCGGTCTGACAATGACGCGGGCTTCTGGGATTCCCCTCGAATGAAGCCGGTGATACAGTCTTCGTGAAACCGCTGTTTTCTTTGTTCGTCGCAGCACCGCGCTCCGTGTCCTTAAGGTCGGATTGTTGAATGAGGTCCTTCCAGCATGCTGTAGAGATTAACCGTTTTCCGACAGCCTTTTATACAGGTAAATGCCGCCCGGTGAGCACCGCCCAAACCGGTTTACCCGACTTGCGGACGTAGGTGAAGACAGGGGCGTGATAAATACAGCGAATACAAAGCAGAGCAGGGGCGTGTCAAACGCTGATTGGTGGACTGTTTTTTATCAGTACCTTTAGTAGTTTGATAGATTTCTTATTTCCAGCTTAAAGCACCCAGGTTTAAAGTGATGTTTTTTAAAATCCTTATCTGTTTTTAAAGACTGTGTAATGGTGCATTTTTAAAATCAACAAAAGGATGAGCATCTGCTTCAACATAGCTGTGGGTGAATAAATTCTCTTTTTAGTGCTCTTACAAGTTTAATTTATCATGGTTGAATTGTTAGAATCAGATGTAATGGTGTCTCTAGAGTGTTGGAGCTAATGTGGTTTTAAATTAAAGTCAGGAAGCTAAAAAGCACCTTTTAACTGTTTAAAATAAAATGGAATGCTCAAGGAGTCATGTTGAGACAGAGCCCAGACCGTATAATATTAAAGGGACTTGTTCGGACATGTTCTGATGACACTGAGGAGTTAGATTCAAACCATTGGGGGCGCTATATATACTATAGGCTGTAATTTAATTTTTGAGCCACTAGGGGGAGGTATTTTCACATTTGGGTGTAATGTTACTTTGATCCACTAGAGGGGGCCAATTATACAATAGGCTGTTATATTAATTTTGAACCACTAGAGGGAGGTATTTTCACATTTGGGTGTAATACTATTTATTGGGCCACTAGGGGGAGGTATTTTCATATTTGCATGTCATTTAATTTTAGAGCCACTAGGGGGAGGTATTTTTAGATTTGCATGTAATGTTACTTTGATCCACTAGAGGGGGCCAATTATACAATAGGCTGTTATATTAATTTTGAACCACTAGAGGGAGGCATTTATAAGTTTTGGTGTAATAGTATTTATTGGGCCACTAGGGGGAGGTATTTTCATTTTTTGCATTTAGTTTAATTGTAGAACCACTAGAGGGAGCCATTTAGTGCCATATTTTGACAGGTGGGCGTGACCATCAGGGGGCGTACCCTATTTCGACAGGTGGGCGTGTCCTATTTTGACAGATGGGCGTGGTCACCAGGGGGCGTACCCTATTTTGACAGGTGGGCGTGTCCTATTTTGACAGGTAGGCGTGGCCACCAGGGGGCGTACCCCATTTTGACAGGTGGGTGTGTCCTATCTTGACAGGTGGGCGTGCCCACCAGGGGGCGTATCCCGTTTTGACAGGTGGGCGGGGCCATCAGGGGGCGGGGCTTATTGTGACAGGTGGGCGTGGTCATCAGGGGGCGGAGCTTATTGTGACAGGGCGGAGCTTGTCACGGCAGCCAGGGAGCCTGCAAAAGTGGGCGTAACCGGAAGGGGCGTACCCGAAAATGGGCGTACCCGGAAGTGGGCGTACCCGGAAGTGGGCGTACCCGGAAGTGGGTGTGACCGGAAGTGGGCGTGGTCAGGGGGCGTGGCCGGAAGGGGTGTGGTCTCATTTGCATTTTGACAGCTAGTGGTCTATACTTTCTCTCCTATTGTTACTATACCAACCCGCCAGACCAATCAGGTCCTCTAATTCCAGTCTACTCAACATCCCTAGAATCAGAACCAAACATGGAGAAGAAGCTTTCAGTTTCTATGCTCCTCTAATCTGGAACAAACTTCCAGACAACTGCAAAGCTGCTTGAAACACTGAGTTCTTTTAAATCACAGCTAAAAACCAACTTGTTTAAAGATGCCTTTGAGTAATGTTTTCATGCATCATGTTTTGTGTGTGCTTAATGCCTCATTGCTGTTATTACTTTATCCTAAATTCATATAATGTGTTTTTAAAGTCTCATATGCTTTGTCTGATTTGTTTTTTACTTTAACTCCTAATCATGTAAAGCACCTTGAATTACAGTGTTATTGAAAGTGTGCTAAACAAATAAAATTGCCTTTCCTTGCCTTTACATGATTAGGGGATAAAGTAAAAACAGCAATAAAGCATACGACACAGCATATGATACATCAAAAGATTACTCAAAGGCAGCTCTAAACAGATGAGTTTTTAGCCGTGATTTAAAAGAACTCAGAGTTTCCGCAGCTTTCATCTGTGGGCAAAACTCATCACTGCTACATACCTAGAGTCTGTTGTCTTTCTATTGGATGGAATGGTGGTTGAGTGGTGTTACAACAGCTCTACAAGCAAGAACACTGATATTCTGCACTCCAAGATCTGAAAACAAGTTCAAGAGTGTCACTATGAGAGGTTCTAGAGCAACAAGCAGAAGCAGAAGCATTATTTTTGATTTGAAGCAGTATTATTTGAAAGCAATTGTTTATGTGGAGAAAGAGTTTTGGATGAGAGCAAGAATGGCAGTCCGTACAGCAGCTGTACAGAAACCAGACCACATCCGGCATTAGGCTTCTCCTGGCTTCTTATCTCTCTGAGCTGCTCTGGTCATGTGTAAACTGGTAAAGCTGAATCTTGCACTGTGTTTGATTTTGGGAGTGGTTTGCTGTGAATTTGTGTGGGTGTGGTGACACATGTCCATTGAATCAGCTAGTGAAGCACCACTATTCTATTTAAGTAGAAGACACACAGAGCACTTGATCTCTGTGGTTCTGTGAAACTCTGTGGAGGTAAAATCCATGTAGTGGAAACTATTGTCAGCTGTCATTGTTTCCCTACTCTGTGTTTGGCTATTTCAGCGTGGATGTGGTAAATTATGGGGTTTAAGGATATCTGTGCCATAACAGCCAGATCCAGCCATTGATGCCAGTTGGAAATACTGAGACAATTTGGGGGAAAGCTCAAGTATTGCTGCTCTGTCAGACGACTTCGACGTGGCACTGGCTGGAAGAGACCATCCTAGCTCTCCTCTCCATTGACTCTCCCTTGACTTGGCCATCTGCACACTGCACTTTAAAGGACACAGTCATCAGCAAATGCTATGATTAAAGGGGTTCTAGAATATTTTTTGACTATTGGAAACTGTTCTTTGAGCCTTTAAATAGCATATGAAACTTTGTTCAAACTGAAAGTGACCCTGGAGCCCAGATGAATGTCCAAATACAACCCATAATAAAGGGCTATAATGGACCCCTTTCAGCCAGGACATAAATATTAAATGAGCTGCATGCAGAATGGCTGGTTTACCCCGATCGAGCTACCTGAAACTACAGGTGGTTCTGCATTGTAACTGCTGGGTGGTTCCCCCGGGGCTCTCTCTCTCTCTCTCTCGCTCTCTCTCTCTCTCTCTCTCTCTCTCTCTCTCTCTCTCTCTCTCTCTCTCTCTCTCTCTCTCTCTATATATATATATATATATATATATATATATATATATATATATATATATATATATGTATATATATGTATATATATATATATAGAACAAGTGAGAGCAAAACTAATTTAAATCTATGTCATACAGTGCAGGATGGACTCAGACGCAGAGATAGTTTAGGACTGGTTATTTGCCATAATTTTAATGAAGTAGTATACAAGCTTGGAAGAATGAGACGAGGAACCACAGAAGCGTAGCGTTGACGAGGAACTGGCGAAGAGTGAAAAGCACACTAGCAAATATAAAGGGCAGGACAACAATGGGACTAATGACTAAGACTAATGAGATAACACGAGACAAGTTCAGGTAATTTGGTCATAGGGAGAGATGCAGAAAGGGAGACAGTCACACTGTGACAGCACCCCTCCTCCCCCAGGCTGCGCCACCTGGCGCACAAACCAGGAACTACAGGCCAGGGCGGGAGGAGGGGGTCCAGGACGCAGGGAAGAGTCCAAAAAAACAAAACAACCCAACCAGGGTGGGCGGAGGGGGCCTAGGAAGGAAGGCAAGAGTCCATAACAATAGACTAAATCGCGTTTAGTAAAGAATTACAGTAGTCCAGCTTTGAGGTAACAAATGCATGAACTAGTTTCTCAGCATCACTCTTGGACAGGATGTTTCTAATTTTAGCAATATTCCTGAGGTGAAAGAAGGAAATCCCAGAAACCTGTTTAATATGAGATTTGAATGTCAAGTCTTGGTCAAAAATAATGCCGAGGTTCTTTACGTTATTACTGGAGGCCAATTTAATATCATCCAGATGAAGTGATTGACTAAGCAGTTTCTTTTTTTAGGCGTCTCAAATTATCGCGTTAATTGCAATCAATTATTTACAGCCCTATTTAGCACGCTGTTTTTAAATCGCTTTAATCTAATTTTTAATCTTTAATTTTACAGTTTCTGCATGCGAGTTCCCTTTAAATAAAACATGTTTTATGCACTGGGCTTCTTGTGTTTGAGTTTTTCACGTTAACCACACCCTAAAGTGGACATCGGTTGGCTGTAAACTCATCAGAAGATGACTGGCTTCCATCATGGTGGGAAGGACGAGGTGAGGAGGAACGGTGAGTTGCTGACAGTGATGCCAATTTTGCTATATTTGGCGAGTTTTTAGACCTATCTACTGATTCTTTCTAAAAAAAAAAAAAAACAACAGCAACTATCGGCAAATCTAGCTACTTTTTATGGGGTTATTGGAAACTTTTGGGTGAAGCATGTAGCCCTGTTACTCTTCTCACCGAGCAGCGAAGCGCTCCCCGTCTCAGAGCTCCCAGCAGGCAACCAGTCTGCACCGCACACTGCAGCTCCACCAGGCCGCTCCACCCGGCCGCCCAGGTCCATCGGTATGGCAAGCCATCGGTATCAACAATAATGCGCATTTTCTGTGTTGTTTTAACCCGTAATACAGCTGGACTCAGAGAAGATATTTACCCCACTGTGTATGTATATGTATATATATATAGTAAAAAGAACTGGTCCAAGCACAGAACCCTGTAGTACTACACAGGTAACCCTTAAGTGTGAAGAAGATTTATCATTTAGATGAACAAACTGGAATCTGTCGGATAAATATGATTTAAACCAGCCTAGTGCTGTTACTTAGATCCCTGCAACATGTTCAAGCCTTTCTAAGAGAATATTATGATCGACTGTGTCAAAAGCAGCACTGAGATCTAACAAAACCAGAACAGACACAAGTCCATTATCTGAGGCCATGAGAAATCATTAGTAACCTTCACCAGTGCTGTTTCAGTGCTATGAAGAGCTCTAAAACCTGACTGAAACTCATCAAACAGGTTGTTACTGTTTAGATGTTTACAAGCTTGATTAGCAACAACTTTCTGAATGATTTTAGATAAGAAAGGAAAATTAGATATCGGTCTGTAATTAATTAAGTGATCTTGATCGAGAGAAGGTTTCTTAAGTAAAGGTTAAATTACAGCAACCTTAAATTCCCGTGGTAAGTATTAATTTACTAAGGATAGATTCATCATATCTAAAATGGGGCCAGGAACTAAATGGAACACTTCCTTAAATAATTTGGTTGGGATTGGGTCCAACATACAAGTTAAAAGTTTAGATGAGGCTAATATTTTTGATCATTCTGAAAGCTCGACTGAATCAAAACAGTCCAAACACAAATTAGGTTCTACAGTTCTCTCAGATGCTGCCTCACTTACTGAGAGAGAAGTAATCATGTTTTTGGAGGATGCCAATTATTTAATTTTTAATAGAATTAATTTTATTTATGAAGAATCCCATAAAATCATCACTGCTAAGAGCTGGGGGAATAGTTGGCTCAAAAGAGCTATGACTGTAATTTTGGCGACTGTACTAAAAAGAAACCTAGGATTGTTCTTATTCTCTTCTACTAATGATAAAGATATGCTGTTCTAGCTTGTTGAAGGGTCTTTTTATACAGCAGAAGACTGTTTTTCCAGGTTAAATAGGAATCCTCCAGGTGTGTAGAGCGCCACTTTCTCTCCAATTTCCTAGTATTCTGCTTTAAAGTACACAGCTCTGCATTAAACCAGTGAGTCAACCTACTATGGCTAATTAGTTTCTTTTTTAAGGGGGCTACACTATCTAATGCCAAACGCAATGAGGAAGTAACGCTGTGAACCAGACCATCAATTTCTGAAGGGTTAGAGATAGAATTGCTGCCATCCACTGTGTTACTCTGAGACACTGAGGTAAGGAAGAATGGAACAGATTCTTTAAAACTTTTCTCCACAGCTGGAAAAGACTTACTGCAAGTTATTGCAAAGCTTGATTGCAATTGTTGCTGCTAATGGTGGCCAAACCAGTTATTAGGTTTAGGGGTCAACCACTTTGTCACACAGAAACAAGTGTTTGTATTTTTTTTCTCCTTTAGTAATAACAACTTTAATTTAAAAACTTCATTTTGTGTTTACTTGTGTTGTCTGAAATGTAAATTTATTTGATGATCTGAAAATTTTAAGTGTGACAAAGATGCAAAAAATAAGAAATCAAGGAAGGGGCAAACACTATTTCACCTCACCGTATGCCTCACATCATGCTCCTATTCCATTAAAAAAATGGCTTTTGTCTGTGTATGTGTGTGTGAGAGGGAGTGTGTGCATGCATACATGCCATCCATATTTTAAAGCCCAAAATACTTCCAAGCAAGCAAAAAAATATATAAATAGAACATGAGTGATGTATTAGAGGAGAAGGTGTAAGTGTCTATGGCATGAAAACAGCTGGGTGAATGCATCCCAGTCCAATCAATACATCGTTATAGATTGTAATCATTTGAAGCGTATAATCACCCTAAACCTATCAATCATAGACAAGGAGATGGCCTACACCTCCAAATCCTGGCCTGCAGTCCTCTTCCTCCTTGGATTAGGATGTGAGATTGGGTCAGGATCACAGGGGCTGCACCCAGGCCAGCCAGATATCAGATTAATGACCACTCCAGGGGCACAACGCGCAGCCAGCAGTTAGAGAGAGAGGGAGAGGCAAGTTACAGCTAAATAAATAATACATTATTTGGTCTGGAAGCTGACATAATTATCACCTAAGACACAGGCTTTCTGGTCAGTGCATGAAATACCTCCAAGATAAAGCCATAGATCAGATCTCTCTCTCTCTAAACACACATGCACACATAAACAAAGGAAAACTGTGTGAACCAGATAGCAGTTGTTCTCCTAATAATTGTTATCATTGCAGACTATATAGGTTTTATGAAAAGTTACCATCTAGGGCTTTGGGGCTTAAGCATCCGCATCGTTAATTTTTGGTGATGTCCCCCTATCAACTAGCATTCATAATAATCTAATTTGACATTATGTGAACAACACCATTTGCTGCCATGTCAAAGTTAACTCATTTATAGCAGTGACCTAAATCTTTCAAGTTTTGTATCAAGACACCACTAAACTGTTTTATATATAGCTAAAAACATGAATCTGCTATACTATTATATACCCTCTCATTAACGATGCTGTGATGTCGCCTGAATATATTGTTCAAAGATTTTTTCTATTGAATTTAAAGTATTGTAAGCACCATGTTGTGCCGCAGATAGGTAGGATTTGGCTATGAATAATTATGAATAATTGCTTACGGCAATTATTAATAAGAATAATAATTTTATGTAAAAATGACCAAATTTAGGGGCACCATCCTGTTGGATTCCAGGAACATTTATATATATATATATAGCCAAATTGTTCAGTCTCAGTTTATGTTTATGTTTACCAGCCTGATAAGGCTGAGATAATTAAACAATAGATGCAGGAATAAGTTCTTACGCTGTGGACATTAATTGTACGCATCATTCCAAGTAATCCCAGACAACTTCTCTTTAAGTTAAGGGGACTTTATTTAGAAAATAGAAAATCCTGTCTATTCTAAAGCATGCAAAAATTACTACAGATCTTAGACAATAATAATAGGTGAACATTAAACACAATTAACATGAAATGAAATCAGTGAGAAAGCTGAGGTTCGGGTCAGAAAAGGAGGGGGGCCCTCACTCCAGGGAGCCCAAGTCACAGATAGCCTGTGGGACAAAGTCATAAATCTCAGCTTTGTGCCAAGATGGAGGACAGCACATGGAGTCTAAGAAAGAGTCATAAAACTAGGTTTGGCTAAAGGAGCACATGGGGAAAGCGTCCATGTGGTAGGCCTCTGCTTTAGCGACAGACTAAAGACAATGGAGTTAAACTTTTCAGCTAAGACCAGCTAACGCAGGCCGGACTGAGCCCGACTGCCGATGGAGTTATCAGGGAGGGAGAGAGAGAGAGAGAGAGAGTAAAGGAGAGGAGGGAATAGGAAAGAAAGGAATGATCTGCTCAGGATAAAACAAACAGTTTCAAACAGCAATTTCAGCTCAGACTTATACATGCGACGACGCAAAAATGAGCAAACAGGTACAGCGCTTAAAAACACTTTAAGCAACAATGAACGAGATCTAACTCGTTAAAACTCTATTTTCTCTTATTTATCTCCGCCCAGACACAATACTAGTATAAATGAACCGGTTCAGTCCTACTTTGCCTTGAAGGAGGTCCAGTCCACTAGGAGGAGAGGGAATTGTGTCAGTGGTTGAGCAAGAAAAGGAAGAGTTATAAAAAAACTGTACAGGTTTTTAAGGACCGTGTGGCCCAAAGGCAAGCTGGATGGCCTGTAGGTCGACGTCTAACGAACTGTCTGGGAACAGTTCTGATATAGCTCACACGAGATACACAAACCGTATGAGCACTTCGAAGCGAGTTCTTCCCCGGTCCAGCGGGTCAGAACAAAAGAGAATCTTCACCGGTGAGATGTCCTCTGTTCAGCAGTAGTTCATCCAAGAACTTCTGACTGGAGAACAATTCAAAATGGGCGCAACTACTCTTATAGCCCCCTTTGGCCGTGAGGTCATCGCTGATGTCACCGTGGGTGGTCACGGAGCAATAGGAGTGTGTTGGGGGTCACTGCTAGGATTGTTGGGAAATGTGGTCTGCTCAGTCCATCTTTGAAATAGCTCCCAGACATCCAAAGGTCTGTTCAGTTCATCTTATGAGAAATGCAATCACAACAACCAGTTGCTTGTTACAATGGAAATCTCCACCCCAAAAAATTTTTTTTGTTTAATTCAATTGAATTTTTTTTAAATAGCGCCCATTTACAACATGTCAACTTAAGGCACTTTACAAAAAATAGTCAGCTTACGCTCAAAAACGGCGTTTGAAAATTGAGTAAGTCACTTTCTATGCCAATTTTGGATTGTATAGAAAAAAAACGTGACAGAAAAATGTGCGCAACTTTAGGCACACAAATGACCTTGCTTACGCACACTTTGCACGAAGCCAGTGAGATGGCAACCCAACCAACAGTCAGCCCTCACCCCGTCTCTGAACTGAAAATTAAAATGAAGATCTGAAACAAATATGTGGCCTATAAGAATAATATCACAGTATGTTCATATGTATGTCTTCAGATGATACAGAAATTGCACTTATTGGTGCATTAATGGTGTGAAATATAAATACTGCAGTGATACTCCCGCATAATGCTGCACAATGGATGCACTGCACTCACTGAACATCACGCCACTGGCAGCATCTGGATGGGGGAGCCGATTTAGAATCCCTGAAGCAGTCCTATTAGATCTATGTGCTGAACTGGGCCCGGTGTTAGATCTACCAAATTTATATTTAAGCTTACATAAACATTATTATTTAAAGCATTATTACCTATAATTATTTTGATTATAACACACTTAATTAAACTCACTTAAGGGTTAAACACAGCTGGTCTGAAACTTTAATAAATACCATTACTAATTCAAATGCTCAGAGGAGTCTCTGTTTCTTTCAGATTTTTTCATGTTTGATTTGTTTGTTCTGTTGCTGAAAAATCTCCCCATACCTAAAGTCTATGAAGCTGCAGTCTGTTTTTCACCACGTTGACCACAGCTGATCAGACGCAGAGGTGGGAGCAAAGCTCTATCTGCTGGCAGGACAAGCAACTACTACACATAATACAAACTAGCTCTGCGCAGTAGCCTACGTTAGTGCTGCTAAGGGGAAAAGCAAAGACCGTTATTCAATTCAATTCAATTCAATTCAATTCAGTTTATTTATATAGCGCCAATTCACAACAGATGTCATCTCAAGGCACTTAACAAGAAGTCATTTCAATACAATTATACAAACATTCCAATCAGTTAAAAAGTTTCCTATTTAAGGAATCCCAGCAGATTGCGTCAGTCATTGGCGTGAGGTTGGGCAGATTTGCAACCACAGCAATCCTTCAGCAATCCCTCATACTGAGCAAGCATGTAGCGACAGTGGAGAGGAAAAACTCCCCTTTAACAGGAAGAAACCTCCAACAGAACCAGGCTCAGTAGGAGCGGCCATCTGCCACGACCGTCTGGGGGTTTGAGAAGACAGAGCAGAACACAGAAGGAACAGAAGATCCGATATAAGAGAACTTTCTATGTTACAGAAAGTAAAAAGTTGATAACAGGACACAGTGGATGTTCAGTTACTGAGAGGATCATCCCAGTCGATGACCCCCGTCCAACAGGGCATTGCAGCCAAGCAGGATACCAGACCAGGTGTATCTTCGATGGGGAGAAAAACACTGAGAGAAAACAAAGTTAACAGTCGAAATAACAGAATGTACTGTAATACAACTGGAGAGTCGTAGGAGAAAAGGAAGTAGCAGAGTGAAGAAAATTGGTAAGTCTGTCCTCCAGCAGTCTAAGCCTATAGCAGCATAACTACAGAGATAGCTCAGGATGACCTAAGCCACTCTAACTATAAGCTTTATCAAAAAGGAAAGTTTTAAGCCTGGCCTTAAAAGTAAACAGAGTGTCTGCCTCACGGACTAAAGCTGGGAGCTGGTTCCACAGGAGAGGAGCCTGATAACTAAAAGATCTGCCTCCCATTCTACTTTTAGAGATCCTAGGAACTACAAGTAAACCTGCAGTCTGAGACCGAAGTGCTCTTTTAGGAACATATGGAACAATTAGATCTCTAATGTATGATGGAGCTTGATTATTAAGGGCTTTGTATGTAAGAAGAAGGATCTTAAATTCTATTCTGGATTTAACAGGGAGCCAATGAAGGGAAGCTAAAACAGGAGAAATGTGATCTCTCTTTTTAATATTCATCAGAACTCTTGCTGCCGCATTTTGGATCAACTGAAGGCTTTTAATGGCATTTTGTGGACTTCCTGATAGTAAAGAATTACAGTAGTCCAGCCTTGAGGTAACAAGGTATTCAATTCAATTCAATTCAAAAATACTTTATTGATCCCAGAGGGAAATTAAGTGTTGGTATAGCTCATATAATTAATTCTTTAAGGAGTTGTTATAGATGATGATGGCTGTGGGCAGGAAGGATTTCCTTTAGCGGTCTGTATTGCAGCGAAACTGAAGAAGCCTCCGACTGAAGACGCTCTGTTGTTGTATGACAGTCTCATGTTATGGGCCGGGAGCAACCTTGCAATGAGACAACAGATCAATGGGGAGACTCAGATGAATGAAACATGTTTTTTTGGATTTTCTTAGGGCAATATATTTGCTAGGTTAGAGGAGAAGCATGTCAATCAACACCGTCGGCAACGTCGGACAATTTTAACTTACGTCTGTAACAGGAGCAGAAATCCCACTTCCTGTTTGGGGGGGACAATAAACAGTAACATTTCAGAGAGTAATTCTATAGTAAAAGTTATAGCATTGTCTGGATTAATCCATATTCTATGTTTTTCTTTGTACAACCAGCAATATCAACAATGGAATTGGGTGGAAGCCGACGGTTTAATAGTACTGTAATTTTTGGACAATTGAGAGTACCTGTATATAACCCGCACCAGCTAAATTTGAAAAGAAAATACATTTTGTACATATATATATATAGGCTGCACCTGAATATAAGCCACACGTTTTATGTTGTAACATGAGATATTTTACACAGAAAGACGGTACACAGAGGATTATTTTGAAAAAAATTAATTTAAGACATGCTTTTTTTTCAAACTCTGCCTGACAATCGGTAGTATGGGCACCAACACGACAGTAACATGACTGGTTAGAAAATAAAACTTCAGTCTACCAGAAAAGTTATTGGTTGCTATCATCCTTCTCTAGCGTACTAAAACCACTTAAGTCGTCTTCTTCAGTGTCTTTATGTTCTCTGAAAGCTTTTGTCGTCTTTTTACACAGACTCAGTTCTTCCCACTGCCTCCTCCAACATCTCACCATTGATTCATTGATGTCTAGCTTTCGTGCAGTAGCTCTGTTTCCTTCTTTGATGAGCAGCTCAATTGCCTTTAACTTAAAAGTTGCATTATATGCATTTCTTCGTGTGTTTCCCATGATGAGGGTGTGTGCATGAAAACTACCAGTAGTGTATTTTTCGGTTCATAATCTTTCCCCACGTCTCTCACTTTTACACTTCCTGCTATAGAGACCCTGGAGGCCGTTAGCCAGTAAAACTCTATAAATTAGCTGCATCATTGTATAGGTAACAAGTTCCAAAGCTTGTGAAATAAGTAGCATGTTATAATCCAAAAATTACAGTATTTTCTATTATTTTCTAACATTATTTCATTAATATTCAATCCAAACAAGCTGAAAATAGAATCCACATCATGCTATCACATATCAAGCTGTTGAATCCATTTAATTTTTTCCACAGAGATAAAAATTACTGATTGTTGCCCCAGGAACTAGATATAAACGATGAAATTATACAATAGCACTCACAATTTCCTCGGTTTGCATGGAACTGAAATTCGCAGAGGTTACTGTCATGAAGTTTTGTACTTTTGACTGGAACTGATCATTCCTCACTGATGACTTCTCCTTGGGGGTTAGCTAATGTTCTAGAGGCTGAATCCACGCTTCGCTGCCACACTAGAGACTGAATTACAATCACCACTTCAGTCAAAACTTGGAAACCAGGGAAGATTTCTGCAATTGGAATGATCAGAATTCAGAAAGACTCTCTGAATGAGCTGTTTCCTGACTAGCAAGCTATCGCTTCAGCGGGATGAAATCCCGGATCATGTGCCACTTCTGCGCAGGGACTTAGCACGACACCAGGCTCTTCGGAGCGCTCCAAACCCTCCGTAACTCTTCAACGTGATGTCAGCTCACGGATAGCGTGATACCATGAGATGATGCTCCGATGGTCTCATGGAAAACTCTTTTTTTAATCATTGATCTGTCTGTGCCTCTGCATCAAGGGGTCAAGGATATGAATACTGATCTATCCAAATGACTGTCTTCAGATTGATCCGTCACCATTGTAAAAAAACAAACAACTGGTTAAATATGGAAAATATTCAGTTTATGTGACCCCTGGTCCTGATGTAGATGTTTTAAGAAAAGAAAAAACTTCTGTTGTGCTTGTTCTTTTAAATCATTTCTCATTAACTTTAGTCTCCTGCTCATCTGAAACTTTAAATGTGATTAAGTCACATGATGTGGGAGCTATTAAAAAATCCACAAATTTTCCATCAACATAACATTAAATCTGAAAAGTTTTCTGTATAGTTTAGCAGGATAATCCTGGGGTGACCAGGAAACATGAAGTGAAAGCTGATTTTATTTTGTAATCTGTCACTAAATGACCTGCTGTGATCAGCAGCAGCACAATGAGATAATCAGACCAGCCGGAATGGTGTAACAACTTGGTGAAACATTAAAAACTCTCTGCTGAACCGGGATGAAGATCTGTTAAATTTACAACCTAAAACCGACTACAGTGGGGTTTAATTTTGCTTTTCATGGTGCTGAATCAGAGGCCGTGGTAGACTATTCATCATTTTGACTGACGCGGTCAAAAATTCCCTTTACAATCCATTCTAGGCACCCTAGGGCTGTGTGCTGTCTAACTATTTTCACACCATTCACCCATGCCTACACAGCCATCCACTCCTCAAACAAGGTTCTAAAGTTTGCAGATGATTCCACTATACCCGGCCTTTTAACAAACAATGAGACCCTCTACAGAGTAAAGAGTCAACACTTGTTCCAGGTGGTGTTTATTAAACTACCTGGTGCTCAAAACCAACATGACCAAGGAGGTCATAGTGGACTCCAGGAGGTCCATCAGACAAAAGAAAAACAAGATTAACTATTTTCCATTGTCAGAAGCAAATCACTGAGCCCCACAATGGAAAAGTTTCAGTCATCTTCAGTCAAGTTCAGTCATGCTTGCTATGCACGTTGTCCACTGAAGTGGTCATATAAAACTTTCACCAATTTACATGTTCAAACCCTCTGAGCTGACAATTGTTTACTCATGCCTTAAGTTGTCCAAAACAAAGCATCCTATTTGAGGTCGTCATAACTCCAGCATGGGATAACCAAGAAGCTGACCCCTTTCCCAAGCCTGCTGTGGCCATGTGGGGCTTTCAAAACATCAGTCGATGTTAAGTCTATAGGTGATTTGTTTGCATAAAAAGGTGTGTGTGTGTGTGTGTGTGTGTGTGTGTGTGTGTGTGTGTGTGTACATGTATAGCTATACTTGTGAGGACCAACCTTTGACAGGCCACCAGCATTGTCTGGACATTTGTAGTTGTGAGGACATTTTGCCTGGTCCCCACAATGTTTAACTAGCTATTAAACTCTACTAGTTAGGTTTAGAGGTATGGTGTGAATTAGGTTTAGGTTAAGCTTAGGGTTAGGCATGTATCAGTAATGGTTAGATTTAGGGAAAGTGTCTGGGTTAGGCATAGTAAAATCAATGGAAGTCAATACAATGTCAGCACAAGGATAGCAAGACGTGCGTGTGTGTGTGTGTGTGTGTGTTTGTGTGTGTGTGTGTGTGTGTGTGTGTGTGTGTGTGTGGGTGTGTGTGTGTGTGTGTGTGTGTGAGAGTGAACTGATTAAATCTATAGTATGGAGGCGTGATTTATCGTAAAAAAAGATTAAAAGATTCCTTCAGTGGTCGAAGAGTATATTTAATTCATCTTGTTAATTAACATGGAGTATCAGCACACACAGAGCATTGTATAAACTGACCTGCTCCCCCAAGTCTAAACATCCCTTATATGCTGATTGATAAACATTCACATTTCCTGTGGGTCCTCCCATTAAGTTTGGTTGTCTGGCTGTCTGCACGGCTTACGAAGGTTGAACGACTTCCCAACCCTGTGGTCTTTTTCTATGTAGCGACAAAAGACACTTAAAAAAACTATCTATTATGAGCTATAACAACACTTAATTTCCCTCTGGGATCAAGAAAGTATTTTTTAATTTGAACTTGAATCTAGTTGCTTTCTCATCTTACAGTGTCATGTAGCACCAAAACCACAGTGCTTGTATTAATTAACGAGAAGGGAGCATGAGAAAAAAACTCAATTCTTTCTTTCACATCCGTATATAGTAAGAAAACGCAACACCCAGCAACTATTACACCACCCTGAGAGTGTCAACAAAACATTATCTGTGTTGTCTTTTCTGTTTTTCCTTATTTTTTCTTTAAATATATTGTATAACTATTTTTAAAGGACACCGTTTCACCGGGTTGCACTGGTTCTCTTCTTAGGCGATGCCAGGGAACCAGAGAATAACTCATTAAATCCTAATTACATAAGAAATATTCCATTACGGTAGGTATAGAAATCTTGGTTGTTGCCAATATCTGGTGTGAATTTTATGTCTGTTGCCCCATTAGAAATATTAAAACTGAGAAAAACATTGACAGGATCAATACTTAGTTTTGTACAGTGTTATCGAAGTTCATTAATAAAAGAGATGAGAGAGATTCCTTCAGATCCTCGGAGGTTTTAATACAGACTTGGTTGATCAAACAAGGAGGTACAGCGTAAACAGAGAAAATATGCGATACTGACCTGCCTTCCAAAACAAGACAGGATTATATAGGTTCAGTAATCATGAGCCTATCACCTATGATATTACAAAGAAACATTTCTCAGTCGGAAACCATTTAACTCATGAGCAGGCGTTACTAGACCTTATTCACTGGGGCACGTGCCTTAGTAAAAGTCTCCAGCGCCCCAGTAAAATTATAGCACTGCTCTCGCTGGAAACGACATTCATGAGATTCTCGCTGTGTCTGCTTTAGTCAACTTAGGCTACAAAGAAAGTTGTTCTGTGTGTAAAATTAATTCAAAAGTAAAAAAGAAATCTGCAGGTAGCCTATGTAAGACCGATAAGCCACACAGGAACATCACGCAGAAGCTTTTCTCTACGCCCCGTCCCACACCTGTGGTGCATTCAATGAACGTTCGAAACACATGGTGAGTTCACAAACGTAGGACATTTAAAGCTTATAACAAAAAACACTGAAAATAATAAACAACGTTCAATCCATACTAAATATGCCCTACTTATTTTTACAAAGTACTAAAAGACAAACAGAAACTATATTATTTCTATTAATGCCATCTTCTTGAGATATCTCAGCATTTTTTTTCAGAACTATACATTTTGTTTAACAGGTCTTGGATGTCCAGTTGCAATTTGATATCTTGTAAATATTTCGTACCACTTCCTTTCTCTCAACAGTATAATTGAGGCAAAATAATATAACTGTCTTTTCTTGAAGACAAAAGTCACAACAGTAATATTTTCATGTTGCTTCAGACTAAGTGCAGCCAAGTGATTGACCACTTTGCAAAAATGAAAACAAGACGATACAGCTAACTTCCCAGAAAATGATTCCCTGAAGAGACACCCAAGTTGTTCATTTATTTTTTATACTATGGAAATAAAAGAACCCAGAGATGTAGGGGTGCTATTATTTAATTTCTTTACTTTTGTAATTGTTCGATTGGCAGATGTTTACTGAAATAGATATTTCAAAAAGATTAATTGCTCTTCCTTTTTGCTTTTATCAGTAATGGTTTAGAAGTCTAGAGTAAAGTGCACAAGTAGGCCAAATGCATTATCGTATACATTTCAGGTGGACAACAACATAGTCTGATAAGATTGAATAGTTTAAAGAACTATTTGGTTTTTTATGATAAATAAGTGCTGAACGTTTTTTTTCTTGCACACTTTGCGCTTTCTCATGAATTCTTTGTGCCCCAGTACAGTATTAGTTCTAGTGACGCCCCTACTCATTAGGCGTAGAAGATTTGATATACAAGCATAATCAATGTATGTCAGGACGTTCTTAGATGTAAAAGAGAGTTGCCATGCCAACCCAGGCTGTAAGAGTCTGAATCAGCAGGTTTGTCCTGACCTAAATTCATACAGTGTCACATAATCAGATTGGTCACCTCATCATAAAGAAAAGACACAAAGTAACTATCAGAAACTATCAATATGTGAACTACACAGAACAGAACATTACATTTCTTCCACAATAGTCCTGCCTTTTTATCATATCTGTGATAAACAAAACAAAAACAAAAACAAATGATTAAGAATGGCTCACTTGAAACTACTACTAATGAGAAGGCAGGCAGTAGAAAAAAACAACAATACCAAATGATTTTTGTGCATTACATGTCATAGTAAGTCAACTTCTGAACAAAATTATGAGTTCTATACATCCTTCCTGATGACAATTATTGGACCCGATACACCCCATTCAAAAAACCCAGGGGCGTAAGATGACCAACCTCCAACCTATGGTCATGTTTGTCGTCTCACGACTTCTTGGGTGAAAAAGAATGTGGTGACTCCTTTGCCCCCAAGGTAGCCCTTTCTGCATCGCTCGTCATCAAAATCAGGATGTCTAAAGCCGCGTTCACACCGGTCAGCGCGTCCAGGCGTCAAATCGCTCAAACGGACGAAAGTCGACGCTTTAAAATTAAAACCCAGCTGCTTGCACACTTGTGGTCTGCGTCGGCGCGTCGTAGTTGCCCTAACCGCTTTTGGCTAGCGTAGCGTTAGCTAACATGTTTATGTTTAACTGCTTACCTGGCACTCCAATATCCTCCGATATCTTCCTCCAAATCAGATCCGATCTCTTCCTGTCTTTGTAAAAAGACGAAGACGGGTCATACAATTCACGGACATTACATACAGCGACGATCAGTTTGTCCTCCATCTTGAATAAAAAATTTGCCGATTCCCCCATGGAAGGAGTTACTACGTCAGTACAACGAGTCGCTCTGATTGGTTGACGCCGCACGTCTGCTGCCCAAAAGTTCAATTTTCCCAACTTGACGCAGCAGACGGTCCGACGGACCGTCGGACCGTCGGGGCATCAGCCGCGGGGACGCGCTGATGCCAGCTGCGCCGACGCGCGCGACTTGCTGAGAGGAAATTTTTTTTTTAGGCAGGATCAGTAAAGTCCACTCATTTGTCAGCGCCACAGTGACCCTTTAAAGAGGTTATGCAAAAAGAACAGATCAGTAGTAATCAATAACAATAGACTCAATTTCAGTACTGATTCACTGCTCATAAATGAATTTATAATCTCCTCCCCTTATTCATAGATTAACATGAATAAACAAAACAATGAAATAACGGAAAAGGGAAATAATTGTTGAATAACAATGAACTGGAACTGAATAAGAAAAATAAAATAAAAATAAAAAGGAAACATAACTGAAATCACATAAATGACCTACGAATGAAAGAATAATAAAAAATATAATTGAAAAATGAAAATCAACCCCTTTTTCTCTCTGCTTTACCTGGGATGAGACCCTGCTTAATTTTCATGGAACTGCCATGGAGGAACACAAGAGAGTAGTTACAGAAAAAAAACATCAGAAAACCTAATTCACAAGGTGATTTACACTACCGTTCAAAAGTTTGGGGTCACATTCAAATTTCCTTATTTTTGAAGGAAAAGCACTGTACTTTTCAATGAAGATAACTTTAAACTAGTCTTAACTTTAAAGAAATACACTCTATACATTGCTAATGTGGTAAATGACTATTCTAGCTGCAAATGTCTGGTTTTTGGTGCAATATCTACATAGGTGTATAGAGGCCCATTTCCAGCAACTATCACTCCAGTGTTCTAATGGTACAATGTGTTTGCTCATTGGCTCAGAAGGCTAATTGATGATTAGAAAACCCTTGTGCAATCATGTTCACACATCTGAAAACAGTTTAGCTCGGTACAGAAGCTACAAAACTGACCTTCCTTTTAGCAGATTGAGTTTCTGGAGCATCACATTTGTGGGGTCAATTAAACGCTCAAAATGGCCAGAAAAAGAGAACTTTCATCTGAAACTCGACAGTCTATTCTTGTTCTTAGAAATGAAGGCTATTCCATGCGAGAAATTGCTAAGAAATTTAAGATTTCCTACAACGGTGTGTACTACTCCCTTCAGAGGACAGCGCAAACAGGCTCTAACCAGAGTAGAAAAAGAAGTGGGAGGCCGCGTTGCACAACTGAGCAAGAAGATAAGTACAATAGAGTCTCTAGTTTGAGAAACAGACGCCTCACAGGTCCCCAACTGGCATCTTCATTAAATAGTACCCGCAAAACACCAGTGTCAACATCTACAGTGAAGAGGCGGCTGCGGGATTCTGGGCTTCAGGGCAGAGTGGCAAAGAAAAAGCCATATCTGAGACTGGCCAATAAAAGAAAAAGATTAAGATGGGCAAAAGAACACAGACATTGGACAGAGGAAGACTGGAAAAAAGTGTTGTGGACGGATGAATCCAAGTTTGAGGTGTTTGGATCACAAAGAAGAACGTTTGTGAGATGCAGAACAACTGAAAAGATGCTGGAAGAATGCCTGACGCCATCTGTTAAGCATGGTGGAGGTAATGTGATGGTCTGGGTTGCTTTGGTGCAGGTAAGGTGGGAGATTTGTACAGGGTAAAAGGGATTCTGAATAAGGAAGGCTATCACTCCATTTTGCAACGCCATGCCATACCCAGTGGACAGCGCTTGATTGGAGCCAATTTCATCCTATAACAGGACAATGACCCAAAACACACCTCCAAATTGTGCAAGAACTATTTAGAGAAGAAGCAGGCAGCTGGTATTCTATCGGTAATGGAGTGGCCAGCGCAGTCACCAGATTTGAACCCCATTGAGCTGTTGTGGGAGCAGCTTGACCATATGGTACGCAAGAAGTGCCCATCCAACCAATCCAAATTGTGGGAGCTGCTTCTAGAAGCGTGGGGTGCAATTTCTCCAGATTACCTCAACAAATTAACAGCTAGAATGCCAAAGGTCTGCAATGCTGTAATTGCTGCAAATGGAGGATTCTTTGACGAAAGCAAAGTTTGATGTAAAAAAAATCTTATTTCAAATACAAATCATTATTTCTAACCTTGTCAATGTCTTGACTCTATTTTCTATTCATTTCACAACGTATGGTGGTGAATAAGTGTGACTTTTCATGGAAAACACAAAATTGTTTGGGTGACCCCAAACTTTTGAACGGTAGTGTAAATGTAATCGTCATACAACTACTGTAATTCAACTACTCATATAGCTCGAGGTCGTCAAGCGTGTCCACGTCATTTCCATCGTCTCCATCCCCTTCATCTCGTCTTTCGGCGTCTGCAACAGGTTTGTTCGCATCTGTTGACCCAGCCAGAGATTTTGCTAACATCTGATGTGTAAAAGCTCTGTCAAACACTCTGATCGCCAGACCTCTAATGCATGGAATGACACAACAACCACACACAGAGAAAACTACAAATGCTGTAATACAACCCCCAAGCACAGAAATAGCTAGTGATTTCCACTCACCCAATTCAGAATCCAACCAATCGCTCAGACCTCCTAGATTAGTGTTTACACCAGCATTCTTAGCAAGGCCCTCTTTCATGACTCTCAGGCCTTCTAAGGCTCTTGATAAACTACCATTAGTATCCATGTTTCCGGGGATATAGGTGCAACACCTTCCCCCCCAACATCTCACAGGCTCCTCCCCTTTCTGCTGCTAGCATGTCGATCCGGTTTTCCCATGCCACTAGGGAGGTTGCATGGAGCTGCTCAGCTACACCCTGTAACGCGTTGTGTGAGTAATTGCTGAACCTCTGCTGATTATAAAACAGGTAATTAATCCAATCCACATTTTTGTTAATAGTAGGCCACAATAAAATGGACTCAACCCCTGCTATCTGAATCTGGTTCCTAGATTTAAATTCATCTGGGACCCCGCGTGGCACACCAATCACATCAAGGTAAACATCCTCATCAAAGCTGCCTGGAACAGGTGCTTCTCTCCTAGACATGTGATGTGAGGAAACTGCACTTTCCTGGAATGGATCAATTGCAGTCGAGACATTATAAGGTAACATCTCGTGAGCACATATACTACCCCTATTGGGCGGAAGAATGGATCTCAGCTTGCCGTCACCACAAACCCAGTAAACTTCTGGTCCCGCCTGTTCCTGTTTCAAAATCCATCTACGCAGGTGAAGCTTAGAAGAACAGGTCCAGTAATCAACAGTTGTATCATCTCTAAGCTTGTCAGATTTCCAGCTCTCAGAAAAAGAATCCCCTTTATCATTAAAGTTAAATATTTTAGAATATTTTCCTGAAAATGTACCCATGTCAACCTGTTCTCCTGTTCTTGTCACATTATAACAAACAAAAGATGCATCTGGAGCTGGCTCTAAAAGGTTAATTAACCCAGGTGCTTCAACCGCTATATCCAATCCACACGGCTTACCCCAGCCCTTATTCAAGCCTGCTGCTACAGCTAAAATGCAATGTGAGGCACACAAACTACACTTCCCACCTTCAAGGGTGAAATTAATTTTTGGGGCGTGCACTGAAACCTACTGGGCAGGATTACTCCCAGGAGTCTCACAGTAACTCACACATTGATCCAATTTTTCCTCAAACGGTATGGAGACATAATACTTTGGAAGAGCTGTTCCCATGCAAACAACACATGATATATTCGACACTGACCTAGCTGAATAATTAGCAAACTGATACCACAAATTTCCTTGAACCCATCCTTCTCGGAGGACATTAGAAGCGACGGATCTCTCATGAATCCCGGCTGAGGTGACCGCTCGTCCCTGATGCAGAGTACGAAAAACGCCCCCTAATAAAACACGAAACACAAACAGTGTTAATGTCTCAGTCATTTTTGTTCTGGAGCCCCAGAGCTTCATAGAATGTGTCATCATTTTTCTTTTCTTTTCTTCACGTGGGATCACTTGATAAATAGAAAGTGTCTATTCCACTGATTTTGAATTAAGTCGACTTCTCTCAGTCCTTTGTCTCAGTGGTGGTGGGCTTGTCCAGAATCGGTCCTGTCAGCCTCTTGCCATGACTGGCATGCACCCAAGTTGCTCTCTCAGCGACCTTTACTGCAGTGTAGGTTACAAGCAGAACTTGGAATGGACCCTGCCAGCGCTTTGACGTCCAATGTCGTCGGCTGAATTCTTTAATAAGAACCCAATCGCATGGCCGAATAGGATGAAGTGGCCCCTCTGCTGCTTTTGGTAGGGCTTCTTTCACCTTTTGGTGCACCTGTGCAAGAGTCTTGGACAGATTTTGACAGTAAGAGATCATTGCATCCTCACACAAGCCTGTAGAGAGATGCAGTTTTATTGGTGGCTTCAATCCCATCACTGGAGGTCTGCCGAAAAGAATCTCAAAAGGACTGAGGTTATTCTTTGCCCGTTTTCTCATTCTCATGTAAAACAGAGCTAAGGGTAAAACTCTGGTCCATGCCAGACCTGTTTCCTCACAACATTTAATAAGTTTGGATTTTAATGTTTCATTTTCTCTTTCAACTGCTCCCCCCGACTGTGGGAGATAGGAACAATGCGTTCCTAATTTTATTCCCAGAAAGTCACCCACCTCTGAAAGAGCTTCGTTTACAAAATGTGTGCCATTGTTGCTGGTAATTTTTTCAGGAATTCCCCATCTGGGATTGATTTCCCCCAACAGAGGCTTGACCACGGCTGCACTGTCTGCATGCTTGGTCGGGAAGGCTTCGGTCCACTTTAAGAACATACAAATGATGACTAGGCAAAACATTTTACCTTCAGCAGGAGTCAGCTCGATGAAGTCCATCATCAAGTGCTCGAAGGGTCTCTGAGGCGCCGGATGGCCAGCAGTTTTAGTGGACACCGGTTGCCCTGGATTATTTGTGGCACACACCATGCATGAATGACAATATTGCTCTGCGAAAGAGGTGAATCCACTTGTGAACCAATGTGTAGCAACCAGATCAAACATACCACTTTTGGAACAATGAGCCAACCCATGGCTGAACTTAGCAAAAACTGGAAAGAAATGTCTAGGAAGACATGGCTTGTTCTCAACAGAAATCCACACCCCTTAATTTTTCTTACAACCTGCCTTCTTCCAGGCTTGAAATCTCAGATGAGGTGGCAAAACTTTGCACAGCAACCACATTTGTCACGTCTGGTTGATCACCTAGTTGTGTCATGGGAACACATGTAGTTGTCAGAGCCTGTAGAGCGGCTCTTTTGGTGGCTGAATCAGCTCTGGCATTTCCCAAGGAAACAGTGTCCCCTGAAGAAGAGTGAGCTGCATATTTCATAACGGCAATCTTGGAGGGCAACAGAATTGCCTCCAGAAGAGCAGCGACCTGGGGTGCATTCAAAATGGGCTTACCATCAGACAAACTAGCTTTATGTCCAAATGCATGCAAATGCCTCAACAACGCAATAGTGTCTGTTTCACACTGTTTTTCCGACAGTGCACACAATAACAGATCATCCACATATTGAATCAGAACTGATCCGGGATACAGTTCTAGTCCCTCCAAACTCTCTTTAAGTGCCATGTTAAAAATGGTAGGAGACTCGATGTACCCCTGTGGGAGGCAGGTAAACGTGTAACCTTTCCCTTCATACTCAAAAGCAAACCAGAACTGACTGTCCGGGTCTACTGGCACACTAAAGAATGCATTACTCAGGTCAACAACTGAAAAATGAGTAGCTGAAGGTGGAACCTGTGACAGAATAGTACACGGGTTCGGCAAACTGGCAGCGCAAGGAATTATTGATTCATTGGTCCGTTTCAAATATAACATGAAACGCCAATCTTCACCTGTTTCTCTGACTTTTTTTCCTGGAAAAATTGGACAACAGAGCGGGGAATCCGTGTATCCGATAATTATCCCAGATTTAACAGAGCAACACTGGTTTTATTCCACGAACTGCTTCAGGCTTTAACGGGTACTGGCGTTGAACTGGACAAAAGGATGATTTTGGTGTGATTTTAACTGGAATAACAACCCTTAATTAAACCCACATCATATGAATTCCTTGCCCACAAGTCAGATGAGATCTGCTGTAGGGGGAGGGGTATTGGGGGGTTGATTTCTGCCTTTTTTTCTGCGTTTTGTTCATGTAGAAATGCGTGTGACAGCATCTCCTCAGAGTCATCAGTTAAATGACCTACTCTGGTGACCTGCACTGTGCACTGAAATGGGCGTTTAAAAAGGTGCGCAGATTTTGAATGAAAAACGGAGGTGTCGTGCTGTGTTTGTTCCCAATCAGAAACTGACTGAGCTCGGTGAACAAGTTTTTCCACAATTGACCATTTCGCCCCAGCCAGTTTAGTGAGAGAAATGTATGGATTTTTGTGAAATCGGTAAAGTGTTTGCTGTTCAGATGCGAGGCAGACATTCAGTGCAGCTGAATGTGTCCCAAACTACGGAAGTTATTTTCAATGTTTCTGTGTCTGAGCTAAACCATGTCTGCTCATACTCCGTTTCCGGTCCTGTAGAAGTGTGTGACATGCAATGGAAGTCTCCTTCCGGCATAAAAACAGATGCTGAACTCACCAGATTCTGCGCCAAATCAAGTACGGATTTTGCTTTTGTACGTTCTTTCAGCTTCCACTCATATTCATGTTTGAGGTCGTGAGGGCTGTATTTCACTGCCATCAACACTGAGTCCTCCTGAGCTGGTACAACTTGGATGCCTTGTGGTGATGAAAAAAGAGTGATATTTAGTTTGCACATCAGGTCCCTTCCTAATAAATTTACAGGACATTGTTGAGAAATCAGAAAACCGTGTTTGAAAGCTGGCCCCTCTCCCAGCTGACAGCGAAGAGGGTAGCTAAAACGTTCTTTTACAACCTGACCGGAAGCGGAGATAGAAAAAAACATGGTTGCCGCTTATTTTGGGATTTGGTTGTAGTTCCGTATTTTTTAGAACCGAATGCGTTGCTCTGGAGTCAACCATGAACTCCACAGATGATCCTGAAATTTTTAGAGACAGAATAGGTAAGGCCTTGTATGCTTCTGAAGTGAGATGAGCATACGTACCAGTTGGTGTTGTTGGTTGTTTCTCTAAATGTTCAATGGCTTCTGTAATCAAGTTGTGAGGGTTAGTTTTACTAGAGCAAAAAGAAGATTCTTCCTTGCAAAGAGCAGAATTTCATTTGAAATTGCAGATTTTTCATTGTCAACAACAAGTTTTTTATCACAAACAACAGTTTGTTTATCTCTTTCAATGTGATTGGATGTGTCTGTGTGTGTTTTTGTGCATGTCAGACCTGCAGATTGGTTTGCAAAATGGAGAATTTCCCTTTTCTCTCATTACTGGAACACTTTCTTAGTCAGCTAGCTCAGCTGGCTTGGTGACGGCCTCTCCGTGTGGGTGCTGGAGCCTGCCCACATTGGTCTTGAAAATGTCCACGTCTCCAGCAGCGATAGCAACGGTCATTGTCCTCTGGTGAAACTCTGCGGTAATCAGCTGACTGCGGACGACTGTGGTTTTGCACTCTGTGTCTTTGTCCACCTCTGAAATGGCATTGGCCTCTCATCCTGTGACCCTGTGTCATGGCTGTGTACATCGTTAAAGCCGCATTATGCAAATCCCTTTCTCTTTTTGTCTTTAAGTCATTTTCTCTCCTCTTTATGAGTCTCTCAGAATGCAAAATATATTTGCGCAGTTTAGAATAGTTCATTCCTTGGTCCAATCCAATATATTTATCACTTATCTTGGTCCGAAGTTCCGGAAGCAGCTGAGCCATCGACTCCCAGATCGAACCACATATTTCCTTTTTCCTTTGTAAGTCTGCTGTGTTTCTCAAATGCTTCCTCCAGTCTGTGGAGAAAGTCATCTTCGGCCTCGTCCGGCCTTTTCTTTACAGCATGTAAAACAGTTAAATTTGGGTTGCTGGGAAACGCTTTATCAATTGCTTTACACAGTTTAAAGGAAGCCACATAATACTCAGCGTTTGCTCCTCTTTCCTTAGCTGATGGCCCTTCAGCTGATGGTATCTCTTTCATGCAGATATCTTCATATGTCAGGTAAGCTATCTGTGAATTTCTTTCAATTTCTTCTTTAGTACTCGCCTGATTTCTGCTCCCGTGGGACGGAATGTCAAACAGAATTCCTCCAGCTCCGCAGCGAAGACTTTTCTGTTCCCCACGACTTCAGGGAGGCCTCCAAAAGCATCTCTATGTCTCCGTCAGTCCAGGGCTGAAAAACCAGTAGGCTTACCTCAGCAGGATTTTGCTCCACTGCGGTTCTGCTATCTTTTCCTCTCGTTCTGGAGGACGGGGGGGGGGGGGGGGGGGGGGGGGGAGTAGCAAGATGGCAACTTGTTAACAAATTGATTTGATGTGCAGTGCTCTGGGTTGGTGGGCTGTGGTGCTGGGTCAGCGGCGATTGGTGAATCAGGCTGTCGCTCTGGTTTGGGCTCCGCCTTTTTTGGCGTTCCGGCGCGTGCATCTGGTTGTCCCTGCTGCCCATCATCTTTTTGACCCACCTCTGCTTGCTTGGGATTGGGTGCTTCTTGCTTCACTTCTTTCGTAGCCGTCGTTGATTGGTGCGTCGGTGGAGCACAGTCCAGATCCGGATCAAGCTTCGTCATGGAGAGCGCTTGTAGATCTCCAATCATCTCCTCCTCTGAAAAATAGGAAGGAGGTCTAGGCAGATTTTGTATAGATCTAACCGTCCCAGGACATGAAGGTCTGACATGTTCATTTGTTGATGTGAGATCAGCTGACGCAGATGGTTGTTTCTGAAAATGTGTCTGCTTTTTATTGTGTTTACGTGTGGAGTGATCAGGTTTTAAAGACGTATTATCAGTTCTGCCCGTCACATTGCCAGAATTGTCTGTTCCTCCACCTAAATTTCTAAAACCGGCTTTTCGCTCGCAGCATTTTCCTTCATTCATTCAGGTCTCCCAACAACGTTTAAGCTTTTCAAACTTTTTATAGTCAGTACCCCGCACAAACATAGTGTTTTTAAGCCGTTCCCATTCTAGGTCTATTTTTTTCCCAATATTTTCGAGTTCAGATACGTCTAAACTGCCCCCGATAGGGAAGTTCCACTCAGATGTCCAGAAATTTACATTGTCCAGAATTTTTGTCCCGTACTTTTCAGCCATCAAACGACATATCTTACTGTCTCGAGGAGGAGAACTTTAGTTTACAGACCCCATTTTTATTCGCTGCTATTTTATTATACTTTTAAACTGTAGGAACACTTTCTTTTTCGGCGAAAAAAGCTAAAAACTCACCCGCTGGTTAATTACTAGAGATTAATTAAACAGCCCCAGTTTGTTTAGAGAACCAAAACAGTCAGCACTCTTTCTTATTATCAAAGCACAGAAAACCACTTATTTATACTCTTTTTCAAAGCGAAAGTATATGAAAATGCTACCTCTTTTTTTTTTCAACAGACTAATTATTTTTATGGAAATAATCACTCTCACCGTTTCTCTTCTCTCAAGGAGAGACCGGGTTCAAATTCCAGGCGGCGGTCGGTCTGAAACGAGAGAACCAAGTCCCTTCCTGCTCCTTAAGGCTATACGGAGGTTCGAAGGCCAGGGGCTGCTCCTCTCTGGATCTTTTGTGACTTCTTGGTGGCTCTCTTCCAGTCCTTCCGCTTGCTGGAATCCACGTTAGGCGCCAAAATTGTTATCGAAGTTCTTTAATAAAAGAGATGAGAAAGATTCCTTCAGATACTCTGAGGTTTTAATACAGACTTGGTTGATCAAACAAGGAGGTACAGCATTAACAGAGAAAATATGCGATACTGACCTGCCTTCCAAAACAAGACACAGGATTATATAGGTTCAGTAATCATGAGCCTATCACCTATGATATTACAAACAAACATTTCTCAGTCGGTAAGCATTTGACTCATTAGGCGTAGAAGATTTGATATAGAAGCATAATCAATGTATGTCAGGACGTTCTTAGACGTAAAAGAGAGTTGCCATGCCAACCCAGGCTGTAAGAGTCTGAATCAGCAGGTTTGTCCAGACCTAAATTCATACAGTGTCACATAATCAGATTGGTCACCTTATAAAGAAAAGACACATAGCAACTATCAGTAACTATCAGTATGTGAACTACACAGAACAAAACATTACATTTCTTTCACAATATACAGTACATGGGCTGGGATGTTATTTGGTTTAAACACATACTTCAGTTAAATTCAGTTTATATAGTGCCAATTCACATCTTGTCATCTCAAGGCACCTTACGAAAAATAGTTCAATCAAGTCATACAGACAGACCAATTAATCCATCGGTTCATTACTCCAATCAGTTGAAAATTTTGTATCTGAAGAAACCCAGCAGATTGCATCGTTATTGACTTGCAGCATTCACTCCTCCTGGACAAACATGTAGCGACAGTAGACAGTCGCCTGCATTGCCCTTGACTTCACAACAATTCCTCATACTGAGCATGCATGTAGTGGAGAGGAAAAACTCCCCTTTAACAGGAAGAAACCTTCAGCAGAACCAGAACCTGGCTCAGTATGAGCGGCCATCTGCCACGACCAACTGGAGGTTTCAGAAGACAGAGCAGATACACAGAAAGAACAGAAGAACTGGTGTAAGAGTACTTCCTATGTTAAAATAAAAAGTAGATGACAGGAGATGGAGAACGTTCAGTACTTTTAGAAGTACCAATACTTATAGTTTCACAGTTTCATATGGTCCTAGGAATTTGTTTCATCCAAACATTTTAGATAGATCGTGCATAATGAACTATCATCATATATAGACCAAGCAACATCTACAGCAAATTAAGAAGATACTATGTTGATTAAAACTATAGTAAACAATTAGCAAAAAAAAATGTTATTTGACCTTTTGAATCTTATCGTTCTAAGATTGCCTCTGCAACTGGTGGTACCATCAAGGCTGTGTCATGACCCCAGCAGTTGACACTGATTATTGCTGTGCATTGTGCACATAGGTTTTGTGCTTGTACCATGTCGATGTTTTGTAACCTAAAGCCTAGTTTATGCTTTTCCATCAGCAAGTTTGCACCAACATGCACACATATTGACGGAGACGTTTTCCTTTTATACTTTTCCGTTGGTGTGTCAGTGTTAAAAAAGCAATTCTCCGCCTGGACAGCAGGGGGTGTAGACCTTTCTGCCTACCATATAGCAGTTACTTCTCTGGTCGACGTCAGTTTATTTATTTCAGGTTGTAAACGCACATCCACTCAAGGAGCAATGGCTGACCAATGACAGACGTGCACTGTCTGTTGCGTTTGACGTATAGTTAAAAATTGGCATCTACTCCGTCCATTGTTACGTGCCTCCTGGAGAGCCCTTGCGTCGACGGATAATGGTGCTGCGTGTCTCCGCACCTTTGCAGACAGAGAAGCATAAACTAAGCTTAAGTTGCAGTACTTTTTAGCTTTAAGATTTTTTTTAAATAATCTTTGTATGAAGTAGTTTTTCCTTTCTTACCCCATCTATGTACATAATTTAGTTTGAAAAATGCCCTGGTAATTTTTTTTGTATCAAAATTAAATAAACATTGTTTATACATATTAAACTTTATTAAGTTTGCTATGTAAGTCTTCTTTCTGTAAGTACCCTGTCTTTCAATTCTGATAACAGTGACAAATTATTATACTAAATCTACGTTAAACTGAGTAAATTCTGGAAATAGGAAATGGAAAAATGAATGTATAAGAGGAAATGATTACACAGGGTGGTAACAGTAACTATAAGCAGCCTCATAGTTTGCCCTGAATCCCATGCTATTTCAAAGGATTAGACAGTTATGAGTGATATAACATTTTCTACATAATTCCATATGTTCTCTGAGCTACTGGTGTGAGTTTCATATTTGTTTGACAATTTTTGGGTTAAAGCTGTGCATATTTTGGCAGCCTCAAGATCTCCTCTGCTTAAAGATGCCCTACTATTTTAGAGGAATACAGATTTATGTGTGACAAAGCTACATTTTCCACAAAACAATGTATGTTCTTTGGGCTGCACTTTACCATGAATGACGGATGAAACCTTTCTTATTTACATTGTGTCCTGTTTGCACCCAACCAGCCTTTAACTGCTAGTTTAAAAAGTTTGGATGGTATACAATGTTTAAACTATCATGCTGTTGGTAGAGAAAGTGGAGAAGGCAAGTCAAGGCAAGGCAATTTTATTTGTATACCACACTTTCAACAACAGGGTAATTCAAGGTGCTTTTCATGATTTGGTGATTTAAAAACAAAAACTAAACAGACAAACATGGAATATAACATCGGAAATTAAAAGTAAAAGTAGCAAATTGACATGAAACCCACATTACACATGATGCACAATAAACATACACAACACGATACACAATAAAGCAAGAGAAAGATCAATAAAGCAAGAGAGCATGAACACATTTCATACATATGACATCAATCATTTACTCGAAGGCAATTCTAAACAGATGGGTTTTTAGTCTCGATTTAAAGCAGTTCAGAGTTTCAGGAGCTCTGCCCTCGTCAGGAAGTCTGTTCCAGATAAAGGGAGCATAGAAACTGAAAGCTGCTTCTCCATGTTTAGTTCTGAGTCTAGGGATGTTTAGTAGGCTAGAGTTGGAGGACCTGAGTGGTCTGGTGGTTGGTACGGTGACAAAATGTCTTCAACATATTTTGGTGCTAAGCCATGTAATGATTTATAAACTAGTAGGAGCATTTTGAAGTCTATTCTCTGAGCTACAGGAAGCCAGTGTAAGGACTTTAGAACTAGGGTGATGTGCTCTACTTTCCTGGTTATAGTGAGGACGCGAGCAGCAGCATTCTGGATCAGCTGCAGCTGTCTGATTGACTTTATAGGCAGACCTGTGAAGACACCGTTGCAGTAATTAATCTGACTAAAGATAAACGCATGGATGAGTTTTTCTAGGTCCTGTTGCAACATCAGTCCTTTAATCCTAGAAATGTTCTTCAGGTGATAGAAGGCTGACCTTGTTATTGCCTTTATGTGACCCTGGAGCTTCAGGTCTGAGTCCATTACTACACCTAGGTTTCGTGCCTGATCAGTAGTTCCTAGCTGTAATAATGGAAGCTCTGTGCTGACTCTTGATCATTTCTCCTTGGGTCCAAAAATAATTACTTCAGTTTTGTTTCTATTTAGCTGGAGCAGGTTTTGGCACATCCATCCATTTATTTGGTTGATGCATTGATTTAGAGTTTAAATGGGTTCAGAGTCACCTGGTGACTTTGTAATGTAAAGCTAATTTTATTAGTTGCTATAATCTTGCCTAGTGGGAGCATGTAGATATTAAATAGGAGGGGCCCTAAGATGGAGCCCTGGGGCACCCCATGTGTGATTTCTGTTCGTTCTGATGAAAAGTTTTCTATTGAAACATAGAAGTCCCTGTTCTTAGGTAAGACTCAAACCAGCCAAGTACTGTATCAGAGAGTCCAACCCAGCTCTCCAGTCGTTCCAATAGTATATCATGATCAACAGTGTCAAATGCTGCACTGAGGTCCAACAGAACCAGCACTGTGGTTCTACCACAGTCTGTATTTATGCGGATGTCATTGAATACTTTAACAACGGCAGTGTCAGTGCTGTGGTGAGCACGAAAACCAGACTGAAAAACATCAAAACGGTTTGTCATTGTTATGAAGCTATTTAATTGGTGAAACACAGATTTTTCAATAATCTTACTGACGAATGGAAGATTAGAGATTGGCCTGTAGTTCTGCATTAACGTGTTGTCCAGATTCTTCTTCTTTAGTAGTGGCTTAATAACTGCTGTTTTTGAAGCCTGGGGGAAGACACCTGATAGCAGGGATGAGTTCACTATTTGAACAAGATCAGAACCAATGACAGGAAGAACTTTCTTTAGAAAAGCTGTGGGTACGATATCAAGACAGCAGGAGGAGGATTGGATAATGATTTTTTTCAAGGTTTTTTTGGTTTAATTCTTGGAATTCAGACATTTTCTCCACATTGCTGTTGATTGGGGATGGCACTGGTTGTGGGTTCGGTTTTGAGGTACAGATTGACCGTCTAATTGCTAGAATCTTTTCAGTGAGAAAGCTGGAAATTCATTGCAGGCCCTGGTAGAGTTTAGTTCAGGGGCTACTGTCACTCGAGGATAGTTAGTCTTTTCACTGTTGCAAATAGAGTTCATGCATTAATAATGTTTCTGTTGATGATTTCAGAGAAGAACGATTCCCTAGCATCTTTTAAGGTTAACTGATATCTATTCAGTCTCTCTTTGTAGATTTCACAGTGAACCTGGAGTCGAGTTTCTGCCATTTTCTCTCGGCTCGTCGACACTCCCTTTTTTCACTATGTACCAGTGAATTACTTCCCCACGGAGACTTCTTTCTACCTGAGACTACTTTCACTTTAGTTGGAGCAAAGGAATCAGTGATGTCTGAGATTTTCGCAAGGAAATTATCTACCAGCTTGTTTATTGAGTTTGAGTTGGGAGATGAGGGGGATGTGGCAAAAGGGTAAATGCGTTTAAAAGTTTCAACTGAGCTGTCACCTAGAAAATGCTTTTTTATGGTGGTCTTACTGTGGCTGGATAATTTAGCAGAGATGGAGAATGTGACCCACAAACCATGGAGCACCAAATAATTGTCTTGAGACACTGTGACATTAAAACAATAGACTCAAACATGTTGATAAGGTGGGTCAAAACGATAATTTTTTTTATTGATCTGCCATAAAACAGCACGTTGTCAGGACGTACATGCATAAGAAACATTGTAATATTAAAAATACATTTAAAAGTTGCCAAGTTGCTAATATTCAAATGTGTTTTCTCATCGTTATCAAGGAGTTTTGAATCATGTCTGTTCCCACGGCAGGGGATGCAATTATGTTTTTTTCGGCATAACACCTGAAAGATCGCTGTAGCTTAACTACTGATCCAAAAAGAGCGCCTGGCCAGGGATTTCCTTCTACGGAAGCGATCAGAAAAAGCTACCATTTTGAGAGTCTGACTTCTGATTACTTCAGTTAGAGAAATGTTCCCTGATTTCAAAACTTTGGCTGAAGTGGTGCTTGTAATTCTAGTCTGCAGTGTGGCAACAGATTCAGCCTCCATAGCACAGTTCAGCTCCATGCAGAGTGATCAGGCCACAGCAGGTGAAATGTTCATATTTAATACATGTAGCCTATTGATCTGTTCAGTTTGGACAGATTTCACATTAATTAAAACAACTGAAAATTAAATACTACTGAGTATGTCAATATCATTTTAAGAACTGATGAGTAAAAATACATTATGACTGGATTTTCATTCAAAATGACAGACAACAAAAAGTTCTAATGTGACCTATGCCTCAGATAGAAAGCCTTTTTACCAATCTGTATAAGATATTTATCAATACTGCTGGTTTTTTAAGAGGATGTCCTTGCACTGTATTAAACAGGACATATGAATCTGCTCAGCAAATATGAGTCACAGGATTTTCTTGTCTGTGTTGGTTTAGAAAAGTTTAAAGGTGTGATGTCATGTTGTGTAAGGAGGACCCAAATGCAGAGAATCGTGAGCGATGAATAGAGTTTAATGAGGCCAAAATGAGAACTTACAAGGAAGGACTGAGTACATGACAAATAAATGATGGGACAAAAGGAACGGCGAGAAAAGACGAACGAATCAGCAAGGAACAGAAGAAACCGGGGAGCTTAAATACACTGAGCAGGAGTGGAAGTGACAAAGAGAAGACAGAGGACTAATTAGTGGAAGCAGTTGCAGGTGAGAGGGAGAGAGCAGGTGATTGAGAATGAAAAGCAGCTAGGCAGAGAGGCAGAATGGCAAGGAGGAAACAGAGAAGGAAAACGAAGGCAAAAACTGAAGAGAAGACTGGACAGCGAATAATTCAATCTGAGGAAAGTAAGAACTGTTCTAAGGTAATTAAGGATGAAAGAGCAAAGGACACGAAGAGAAACTTAAAGTAAAAGCACTAATAAATATAACAAGACGGAGAAGAGGAAAACATAACAGAAAGAAACACTAGTAAACCTTAGATTGAAAACAGCAATCCTAGGAGAACTAACACCAAGAAATGATAAGGTAAACTGAATAAGGAAATGAAGTAACTGAAACTCAAAAGACAAACACCTAAGGATAATTACAGTGACCATTTTCTTGGCACAGTAAAAGTTTATATTTATGTGTAATGAACCTATAAGGTATGTGAGTTGCAGTTACTGAAACAAGTGGCAAAAAAACTTTTCCATGATATTCTAATTTCTGAAGCTGTTCTTGTAGTGCTGCAAGGTTTGTGGTCTTCTCACAATTGTATCATCTTGTCAATTCCATGTAACGAACCAGCACACACACCCATTCCACACTCAAAGACGTTCCTATTCAGCCACTTTTACAAAAAATCAAAGAGGTCATACAAACACAGGTTCATATTTTAACTAGAAAAGCACTAGGAGAGCACAGGCATCCACCAACTTGTTCCTGGTCTCATTACAGACAGTTCCTGAAAATTTCATCAAACTAACCGACAGACAAACAAATCCTTGCAAAAACATAACCTCACTTTGCAGAGGTAATAATAATGTCAGCTGTCTACTTTGAAACCTAATGCATCTGTGACTTAATTAAGTCAACCAAGCAATTAGGATACCATCTCCAGATAACCTTTTTGCAGAGTAAAGCTGCTCTGGCACATGTAGTAAATCAAGTTCTCCATTTGTATGCCTGAAATACTGTGAGAGTACATTCTTGATGCAAATCCCTCACTGCACCATGTCACATATCGCGATAAGATCAAGTGTGAATTTTATTGGAGCGTCTTGAAAGGCATAATGACTGCCCATGACTGTGTGTGCGCTAGTGTGGGGGGCGTGTCCACGCGCGTGTGTGTGTTCACCGTGGTTAGCCTTGTGTCAATTTACCTCTTAGTTGCCATGAGGTTTTGATCTTTTACCTCGGACTGATTATTACTCATTTATGACTTCTAATAAGGGTTTAGATGAGTGGTTCTGAATCATTCTCTGTCGTGTCCCCCATAGGGAACATACTTTTCTTTTCACCACCCCCGCTCCAGTTGAAATGCAATATCAATTATCTCCTGATTAGCAATACTAAAATGAGCTGCAACAACTTTAATTTTAAGTTGTTGCAGCTCATTTTATTGTTTTAAGTCTTAACACTATTTTCCAGTTGAGTTTATTAACTCAATTGGTAACATTGAATTTGGATGGCTCAGTCTGTGATTCTTCACTGGGATGTATGTGCATTAGACTAAACAACATTCAAAATGTTTTTAAACTGTACATCTGTTACTTGTCTGCTTCATCAGCTTATTTAACTTAATTAACTTACAGTAACTTCTTTACCTCTGTCACCTCTACCGTTTTTCTTTTTACCATCACAAACTTATCTTGTACCCTATTAAATCTCTTTCATTATTTTTCAAATTTTGTTTAATTTTCCCCCAAAATTCAACTTTTTCAATTTTTTCCCTTTCTAACCATATTTATTAACCTAAAAGTGTGTAATCATGGAGTGAATGAAGCCAAGGCAAGGCAAGGCAATTTTATTTGTATAGCACACTTTCTACAACAAGATAATTCAAGGTGCTTTACATGATTAAGGAGTAAAATAATAATAATAATACACTTTATTTGAAGCGCCTTTCAAGACTCTCAAGGACACTGTACAACAAATCAAAACATAAAGCAATAACAAGAATAAATAAAATAAAAATAAAAATAGCAGTAAAACACAGACAAAGCATATACAGTAAAGACAGCAATAAAGCAAGAAGCATACACAAAACATATAATACATGAAAACATTACTCAAAGGTAGCTCTAAACAGATATGTTTTTATTTGTGATTTAAAAGAACTCAGTGTTTCAGCAGCTGCCCCCATTTCTCCACATTAATGAGAACTCAGTGTTTCAGGGTGGTATAGTAACAGTAGATCTTCAACATACTTTGGTCCTAAGCCATTCAATCATTTATAAACTAGTAAAAGTATTTTAAAGTCTATTCTCTGAGCTACAGGGAGCCAGTGTAAGGACTTTAGAACTGGCGTGATGTGCTCTACTTTCCTGGTGAGGATGCGAACTAAAACGTTATGTGCAAAACAAAAAATCTTGTGTTTTTCACATTTTATAAAAGAAAATCTCCCTTTAAAAATGCTTTAGTTGAACTCAGCACCAAAGCATGTCTCATAAAGAGACCTGGAAGAAGTAAATCCTCATGCTCACTTCCACAATAATCTGGATCTTTGTTCATTTTTATGTCCTATCTCTGTCCCAGACTCCCTGGAAATAAATACGTGACATGTAAGTTTTTTTTTGTGTTTAGCTCTCATTTTCCTGCCCGTGAACTGACAGAAATCATAGAAGGGTTCGTCTCCCGATACATAAACATCGTTAGTCCTGACCCTTGCGCTAAGTTGTTTTTTGTTTGTTTGTTTGCTTCAGTAAATTTTTTTTGCCATTCCTGGCCAGTACATTCTGTCTGTGTGGAGAGAAGGGCCAACCCCGAAAAACTACCACCAAAACACTACAGGAACAGCGTTTAATTGTGTATTCCATTTTGTCGGTTAAATTCTGTGATTCTGTCTGCCTTTTCCACATTGCAAACTTCATGGAGCCCTACTTCGTCACTCTGTAAACAGGTGTGTCTGTGTAGACCACTTCTGCTGGGTTGAACAGGTACCCTGTTGATTAGTTTGAGCACTGTGGCCTCTATTGACAAGAGGTTTGTTGATTTTTCAAGCATAAATACAGATGCATGACCCACTATTTAAGAAGTACTGGTTTAGATGTTGCTGTGGAGGCTAAATCGGCGCTCAGCTGCCACACTTGAGACGGAATTAGAAGCATCACTTCAGCAAAAGCTTTAAAATCAGGAACTATTTCTCCAACTGAAGTGATCAGAAGTCAGATTCTCTGAACGAGCCGTTTCCTGACCCACAGGATTTTGCTTCAGTGGGAGGAAATTTCGCAGCATGCGCTGCTTCTGCACTGTTGGTTGGACCCCGGGTTCTTCAGAGCCCGCTCCAAAGCCTCCATAACTTTACAAGATGCTGTCAGGTCACGGATAGCGAGATGCCATGAGAAGATGCTCAGATCCTCTCATGGGAATCTTTTATTATTATTAATATTGATTTGTCATTGCCTCTTCACCAAGTGGTCAGGGGTGTGAATACTAATGTCAATGTCTGACAGCCTTCAGATTTACCCTTTATTGTTCAAAAAACAAGGTCAAATAAGGAAAATATTTGGCTATTGGCGCTGATGTAGATGTTTTAAGAAAAAACTTTTTTTGTTATGCTTTATCTTTTAAATTATTCTCAGCAGTAAACGTTAGTTTGTTGCTCATCTGAAACTCTAAATCCAAAACCGAGCCGCTGTTTCTTTTATCTCCTGCTCCTCTGCAGCCCTGAGAGATCTCTCCTGCGTAGGAGCTTGGTGCCTCTGACAGGAGGACCTGCTTCAGTCATTGAGGAAAAATGGTAGCAATGAAGCTTCATTTAGTGATTTGTTAATCTGGTTTCCATTTCAGGCCATGGCCATTATAAAAAGGGGAAAATGTTAAGGCTAACTTATGCTAACAGCGCATTAACCATATTGATATAAACAATATCTCTTTTTGCAGGCCTCTCAGGCCATGAGCATGAGACACATGCATTTTCCTGACTTCAAATGCCACAAATGATATTATTTACGCTGAAACAAAACTAAAGCCATACTGAATGGGCTATGAGTGATTCGTTCACTGCCGTTTGTTCACCGTTTGTGCTTATTACCACATCTAATAGAAAAATTACAGCTAGTAGCTAGAATTCAATTCAGTTTATTTCAATTCAGTTTATTTATATAGCGCCAATTCACAACAGATGTCATCTCAAGGCACTTAACAAGAAGTTATTTCAATACATTTATACAAACATTCCAATCAGTTAAAAAGTTTCCTATTTAAGGAATCCCAGCAGATTGCGTCAGTCATTGGCGTGAGGTTGGGCAGATTTCCAACCACAGCAATCCTTCAGCAATCCCTCATACTGAGCAAGCATGTAGCGACAGTGGAGAGGAAAAACTCCCCTTTAACAGGAAGAAACCTCCAACAGAACCAGGCTCAGTAGGAGCGGCCATCTGCCACGACCGTCTGGGGGTTTGAGAAGACAGAGCAGAACACAGAAGGAACAGAAGATCTGGTATAAGAGTAATTTCTATGTTACAGAAAGTAAAAAGTTGATAACAGGACACAGCGGATGTTCAGTTACTGAGAGGATCATCCCAGTCGATGCCCCCCGTCCAACAGGGCATTGCAGCCAAGCAGGATACCAGACCAGGTATATCTTCTATGGAGAGAAAAACACTGAGAGAAAACAAAGTTAACAGTCGAAATAACAGAATGTACTGTAATACAACTGGAGAGTCGTAGGAGAAAAGGAAGTAGCAGAGTGAAGAACAAGTGGTAAGATAAATGACTTACTGGTTTCACACATTGCTCTGGTTTCCTAACCAGCAAATGTTGCTACTGAATCTAGGCAGGCTGGCAGCCCCGACCGTTCAAAGGAACTTGCATGGACTGAAGCAATTTCAGGAAATGGGGGGTGGGGAAGGGGGGTTGGATCACAATCATTGTTTTGCATTTCTAATGTTCTATAGTCAGTTTGTGTTGTCCTTTTATTGGACAATGCTATGTTATTAAATATATATATGTGTACAATGATTTTTGGGGCGCACAACTTCATAGAAGGTTGGGGGGGGGGGCAACACATGGAACAACACACAGCCCTCACTTGCCTGCTAGCTTTCTTGGGCTCTTTCACATTCAGGTTTGGAGAAGCTCTCCAAGGAATTCAAAGTATTCTTCACACATTCTGCAGCAACACACCCAGCTACTTACTTACTTATTTATTTAATTTCTCTTTGGGATAAATAAAGTAATTTTAAATTTGAATTGAACCACAAGATCCATCAGGATTTTTACTCTGTGCCATCACTCACTACTCTAAACTGTAAGAAAAGACTCACATAGAATAGAATAGAATAGAATAGAATAGAATAGAAAAAGGTTTACCAGCAGCAAATTCACAGGCAAAATGGAACCATCCAGATTCACACAATATAGAAACAATACAGAAAATAAGAATAATAGACTTTACAGTTCAATGAGGTTGCAAATATTGTGTGTACCAGTCAATTTCCTGTTGCTCGCACAAAAGTAAAGAGAAAATGGCATTTTGTTCACTTTTGTCTCTATCTGCAATAAAACGCAGAAAATGTAGAAATCCACTTGTGAGGCAAATCCTTACCTCATCTACACTCAGCTTGGCAAAATTGGTTCTAAGGTCCCCAAAGTGTAACAAGCAAACACGATGCCACTGTACCACCAATGTTGGTAAACCGTTGATGCAGGCAGGATTGATCCATGCTTTTATGTTGTTTAAACCAAATTCTGACCTTACCATCTGAAGGAGGCAGCTAAAAGCAGAACTCATTTTTTCCAGACTGTTCAGAGATCTTTATTTGATATAACTTCCAGTGGGTGAGAAGGTTCGGAAATACCAGCCCAGCTAGCACCAGCAATCATGATGCCCGGGGTCACTTCAATCCCCTTCGTACTTCATTGTGTTTCAGTGAGTCAAGTTCATCATGTCAAAATACCTAAAGAGGTGTGCTTAATAAAGTGACTTATAAGCGTAAAGTCCATGGAGATGTGGTATTTATTTTCTGGTGCAGTAGAATAATCTTTCCTATTAAACTGTGGATACGTTTCAGGTTTCCCAAATTTCACACCATTCCTACACACCCCTTTGCCTTACCCCCTTACCCATTACTGAGAAGTAAACCTTGAATAAGAAAGATTCCTACTACATCTGTGTAAATGTGCTGATAGTGAGCTATCTGAAGCAGGTTCAATTAGGCGATCAGTTTTAATGACAAGAACAGCTTCCGATCCAAACTTGCTGCTTGAATCTGCTTTTATCCTTGTGGCTTAAATACTAAGAGGAGAAAACAGGTTCAAGTTTTGGGATGTTAACAAAATAAGCTGTGTTTCAGTTAATCCTTTGCAAAATCCTTACTGTGAATTCATAGAATAAAACACGTGGTCTTCTTCCTAATGAGGAGTTGGTGGAGATAAAGGGGCAGCAATTTTTTAAAGACATATCCAGAGTTTCTTCCTTCTAAACTCTCTTTTATGTTCATGTCTATTTGACAATGTTACAATAAACTGTAATTTGAGAAAAACAGACAACACATAGTATTATGGGTAAAATATTGAAAGGATTCTAAAGCAATATGAAAGTTTATATTGTTTTGGTGTATTCTCTTGTTCTCTAACTCTTTTTCTCTCTAACACTAGAAAGTATTTTGCTGTTCTGGTTTGATTTGCTTTGAACACCATGAACACCAGCTCTTCTCCAGGCTGTTTTATGCTGTTGCCCCCATTTCTCCACATTAATGAGTAAGGCAGTAGAATTAGGCTGCCCACTGACTGTTAATGGGGCCTGTGAAAGCTAGAGAGTGGCTGCACCTCTCGTTAGCTGAGCCAGCTACTATTGATTGTGGCAGGCCACTAGGGGCTCCCTACCTGTGGTTGACTTTGTACTTGCACAGTAGTGGTAAGGGCCTGCTGAACAACAGGGACCACGTACATCTCAAACAAGGTCTATGAGAAGCCTATCAATTAGACGTTGAAGGTCAAACAAACTCTCTTCTCCCACCCTCTACTTTCTCTGTCTCCCCACCGCTCCCTGATCTTGAGCCGACAGTATCTTTCCTGCTTTCTCCAAAATACATCTGAAGACTCCATTCAATTAAATATCTCTCAGCTCCAGCTGCTCCCTAAGTGAAAGGTCAACTTAGTCCAGAAGGCTAAAAGAAAGAGGCTTGGGTTCTTCACAACCCCTCCTCACAACAAAGCATCCCCCAAGCAGGCGTGCTCACTCTTAATGATACCCACTGGTCAATACCTAACTAGCAGTGACAGATACCCCCAGAAGCAAGACTGCAGACCAGAGCCAATCGATCAGGTAAAAAAAAAAAAAAAACATATAATGATAACCTGCAGACATAATGTCAAGCCCTTGCACTGTCCCAATTGGTTGACATTCAGGTTGATGGTGTGGAGGAAAGGTGGTCAGACATCAAAAGAGAGGTATAGCAGGGAGCTGTCTTGCTCTCTTGTGGCCACTGAGATAGGTTAACCCTCCCTCAACCGCTCTAATTATCCACACTGCGGCCTTATGGAGCTCCATTGGGATGACCGCCAGGCAACAGCATAAACTCATTCAATAACCATCAACATAAACACCAGCTAATTGGCTTAAATTGAGCCTTATTACATACATTTTATCAGAGGTGTGTAGTTTAAAGATAACTGTAGACAATAGACTGTAAAAAAGATGAATACGTTTAATTATGTTAGGTGCTTTGATTATTTACCTAAAGAAAACTACATATTTTCAAAAAATATATTCTTATAAGACAGCAGGCAGAATTTATGATTTTTTTGATTAATTGTTTATCTTCAAACCTAGCCAATAATCTTAGCCACTGACTGACTGCAATTGTCTGGTGTATCAGAGATGGACAAGAAGCTGAATACAGAGAGCTGGTGGACCGCTTTGTGACATGGTGTGGAAACAATCGTCTTACTTTGAATGTGAACAAAACAAAGGAGATGCAGCAAGATGCTGCAAATCTTCTACAAGTCTGTTGTGGAGAGTGTAATCTCTTCAGCCATCATCTGTTGGGGTAGCAGCATCAGAGCCAGGGATTTAAAAAGGCTCAACAACCTGATAAAGAAGGCTGATTCTGTTCTGGAGACGACTGTGGAACATTTGGAGATGATGATGCAAAGAAGGATTCTTCATAAAATCAAAACAATTATGGAGAACCCTGAGCATCCTCTTCATGAGACAGTCATACAACAACAGAGCGTCTTCAGTCGGAGGCTTCTTGAGTTGCGCTGCAATACAGACCGCTACAGGAAATCCTTCCTGCCCATAGCCATCATGATCTACAACAACTCCTTAAAGAATTAATTATATGAGCTACAACAACACTAATTTTCCCTCTGGGATCAATAAAGTATTTTTGAATTGAATTGAATTTGAATTGACCGGAGAAAGAAAGTGAAAAGTGAATTATATTCTACTTCCTTAATTACCTCTGAAATGCTTTGACAATTTCTGTAAGCTGTGGAAAATCTGTAAAATCAATTAAAATTAATCTAGACCTCATTCCGCTACATGCTTGCTCAGTATGAGGGATTGCTGAAGGATTGCTGTGGTTGGAAAGTCTGAATCAACGGGGCTCAACCTCACGCCAATGACTGACGCAATCTGCTGGGATTCCTTAAATAGGAAACTTTTTAACTGATTGGAATGTTTGTATAAATGTATTGAAATAACTTCTTGTAAAGTGCCTTGAGATGACATCTGTTGTGAATTGGCGCTATATAAATAAACTGAATTGAAAACTGAATTGAAATTCCATAAAAAAGGCAGTTGCAGAGTTTCCAGTAAAGCTCTGCCTTTTCTTGGTTTTACCTATCAGTCAGATGGCAACATTCTTCCCCAAGCTAAAATTTGTAGATTAATTTGGACACAGGCAGTGAAAGCAGGATTCGAAGTACTCAATCATTGCTAACTGTAGTTTTGGCCCCCATCTTGATCAACCTGATCCCTCACAAATGTGTCATCAGTGACAAAAGGCTTCAAAACGTTCCCCTTTTTCCTCCAAATATACAGTTTATCATTATGGCCAAACTGTTCAGTTTCTGTTTCGTCAGACCACAGGACATGTGTCCAGATCGGAAGATTTCTGTCCCCATATGCAATCGTAAACTGTAGTCTGTCTTTTTTCTAGTGGTTTTAAAGTTATGGCTTCCTCCTTCCAGAGCAACCTTTCAGCTCATGGTGGTACAGGACGGATTTTACCGTGGATAGTGACTCTGTCTTACTAGTTTCAGCCACCATAACAAGGTCTGTTGCTGTTGTCCTGGGATTGATTCGCACATTTCGCACAGAAAAGAATTCCTCGCTGGGTCTCAGAATCTGTCTCCTTCCTGAGCAGTATGATGGTTGGACATTCCCATGTTTTTTATACTTGCATATTATTTTTGTCTGGTATCCTGCTTAGGTACAATGCCCTGTTGGACCGGGGGTGTCCACTGGGATGATGGTCTCAGTGGCTGAACATCCTCCGTGTCATGTTATCAACTTTTTACTTTCTTTAATATAGAAAGTTCTCTTATATCAGATATTCTGTTCTTTCTGTGTCTCTGCTCTGTCTATTCAAACACCCAGACGGTCATGGCAGATGGCTGCTCGTACTGAGCCAGGTTCTGCTTGAGGTTTCTTCTGCTAAAGGGGAGTTTTTCCCTCTCCACTGTTGCTACATGCTTGCTCAGTATGAGGGATTGTTGGGGTTGGAAGTCTGCATCAACGGGACGCAACCTCAAGTCAGTGACTTGATCCAATCTGCTGGGATTCCTTAAATAAGAAACTAAAACTTTAAACTAATTGTAATGTTTGTATGATTGTATTGAAATGACTTTTCTTGTAAACTGCCTTGAGATGACATTGTTGTGAATCTACGCTATATAAATAAACTGAATTGAACTGAACTAAAATATTATTGTCTGAACAAATGGTCTTGGGACCTTCAGGCATCTGGAAATTACACCTAAGGATGAGTCACACTTGTGGAGGTCCACAATTATTTTTCTGATGTTTTAGTTGATTTGTCTTTATTTTCCCATGATGTCAAAGAAAGAGGCTCTGTGTTTGGGGGGTGCCATTATATGTATCCACAGGTGTGCATCCTATTAACTCAGATGGACCTATCATTTACCTGTCATCGACCATTTATCTATCAGAGGCCTCTCAAGCTCAGAATAGAATCATCTGGAGTTTACTTTTTGCTTGAAGACACAATAAACTTAATGCATGTATATTTCTGACTTTGATGAAAGTAATAAAAAAACATAACAATTCTCTCATTTCACAAATAGAAAAAATATGTTCATATTTATTGATCTCAAACAAAAAGAGTTTACATGTTTAAGTGTATGTATATATCTGGTTTCAACTGTAGCTCAGAGCTGCGCTTTAGTATGTTAACAGTAGTGAAAGTTATCTTTCTTGCTCACACAATCATCAATATGTTTATCTGACCAGATGAAGTTTGTTTCCTGTTTAGAATTAGAGTCCCCATCTCAATTTACATTAGAATTATGCCTTTAATATACTTTAATGTTTGGCTAGGTTTCCCCTTCTAAAAGTGCCTTGACACATCTCTAGGCATTAGGCCCTGAAAGAGCTGCTTCCCTGCTTGTCTTGGCACCGAGTAAAGGAGATATACACCTTCTACTTTACGTGCTCTCCACAGTGAACCTCAAAGCCAAGCTCCATAAAAAACCATGATGCACATGTTAGATTTATGAAGATCTTCTCCCTGATGTCCAGCTGCAGCTTCATTTGCACGAGATAGAAAAACTTTGCCTTTACACTCTTTTTATTTTGATGACCTTGTGAAACCTTAGTCAGTCTGGAGAAAAGGAAGGAATAAGATAATCCATTTGACCTTGAAGAAAATTCTTCCCTGAGTCAATTCTTGCTGTATGATTTTGTTTTTAAGTGCTGACTAATCTTCCTATCAGCGATCTGGGGGGCACTGTTGGCTCATTAGGTCTAGGCTCCAATAAGCAATGTGCTCTCTCAATGTTTATGTCAGTATTTGAGGCATTTTAAGCACTTTTTGGGAAAGGTTTTTCATGAAGCCTACTTTATCTTTACTTCTTTCTGGAATCTGAAAGATCTTGATGTTCCATCTCTTGCTGTTTTGAAGTCCATCTTGTTTCTCAAAAAGGTCCATATCACATCGAATGAGATACAGTAGTGCCCTTTGCTATCGCATTACTGTGTCTTCCATGTCATTCACTTGTGTTTTTTTTTCCCTTGATTTTCTATCAGTCTGTTGTAAATAGTGCAATCACTTCTGCCATCATCTGTCGGACTGGCAATACCAGAGGCAGTGACTTAAAACTCGGAAAATTGAGAAAAAAGTCAAATTAAATTTATTGATATACCATACTTCACACATAACACAATCCAATATGATTTACAGACAGAAGGCTGGATTTGTTCATTGGAGCCTGAGATGATGGAGAGGATCCTCTTTACAGGACTGTAATTTAACAACAGCATTTTCAGTCAGACGGTTTTTTTAGAGCCCTGCACTGTCAACCAATGACTGAGAAGAAACATGGAGAGTTCATGTTTTCCTTAATCAAACAGACAGACAGACAGACAGACAGACAGACAGACAGACAGACAGACAGACAGACAGACAGACAGACAGACAGACAGACAGACAGACACGCAGACAGACACGCAGACAGACAGACAGACAGACAGACAGACAGACAGACAGACAGACAGACAGACAGACAGACACGCAGACAGACAGACAGACAGACAGACAGACAGACAGACAGACAGACAGACAGACACGCAGACAGGCAGACAGGCCGACAGACAGACAGACAGACAGACAGACAGACAGACAGACAGACAGACAGACAGACAGACAGACAGACAGACAGACAGACAGACAGACAGACAGACGAGCTTTGCTGTCTCTGTTTCAAGGATTACAGAAGCTGGAGACTTGTGGGCTCCATTACACAGTGCCACTGTCTTGACTTCTGATTTGTCTCCTTTCCCATCTCTTTGAAGAGAACAGACTAAAGGTGATCACATTTCCTATATTATCAATACTGACCTCCTTTGTACAGCTCTCTCACTCTTAACATTATATTCTGAAGCCTGGATGTTCTAATCCACAGTATTTACAGCACTATAGCCTACAATTATAAATTAATTTGATTGATAAAATAAACTTTAAGCACACTACTGTTATCTTAAAGCACATTTGTCAAACTCAATGCACGTGGGCCAGCATACCCATTTCTGTGGCCCTTTAGATTCTAGAGAGCCAACTAATTTGAACCTTAAAAATAACAGTTGTGTGATTATTTTTATAAGTCAAATCAAATCAGTTTTGATTTGTTCAGTACCAAATTACATTAATGTGAAAAGACCTTCAGTATTTAATTTTAAGTAGTCATCAAATGCAAAGACAGCTATTCATTAAAATTTGAACAGTTTGTTAAAGGTAGTTTTATCATTACTTTCACAACCAGCCCTTTGGGGAAATTTATTATCTTGAAGTGGCCCAAAATGAAAATGAGTTTGACACTCCTGGTTCTATTAATGTGGCTCAAAAGAGTCTAGAGGGCCACATGAACAGGTATAGTGGGCCAGAATTGGCCCCAGGCCTTGAGTTTGACACTTGTGCTTCAGAGGAAACGACAACGTTCTGAATTGGAAGGGAAGTGAGTGAACTTTTTGCTCTTAAATTCTGACAAGGCAGAAGTTGCCGTCTTTGAACCAGAAGCTCTAAAAAAGAAGCTGCTTAGGCAATCACTTCATCTGGATGGTATTAAATTGGCCTCCAGTAATAACGTAAAGAATCTCAGCATTATTTTTGACCAAGACACGACATTCAAATCCCATATTAAACAGGTTTCTAGGATTTCCTTCTTTCACCTTCGGAATATTGCTAAAATTAGAAACATCCTGTCCAGGAGTGATGCTGAGAAACTAGTCCATGCATTTGTTACCTCAAGGATGGACTACTGTAATTCTTTACTATCAGGTAGTCCACAAAATGCCATTAAAAGCCTTCAGTTGATCCAAAATGCGGCAGCAAGAGTTCTGATGAATATTAAAAAGAGAGATCACATTTCTCCTGTTTTAGCTTCCCTTCATTGGCTCCCTGTTAAATCCAGAATAGAATTAAAGATCCTTCTTCTTACATACAAAGCCCTTAATAATCAAGCTCCATCATACATCAGAGATCTGATTGTTCCATATGTTCCTAACAGAGCACTTCACTCTCAGACTGCAGGTTTACTTGTAGTTCCTAGGATTTTTTTTGTTTGTTTTGTTTTTTACGTGTCCGGTCTGGCAGTGTGGAGCGCAGAATTGTATCAAGTAGAAGTAGAGTACCAAGTAGAAGCCCAACAGATTTATTTTCACAAGCACAGCACTACAGCTTTTGCTATAATACTCCACATTTGTGAGAAATCTTTATTATGAATTGCTGTGGGGTTTATTTTCTGATGTTATGGACACGGAGACAGAAAATAAAGGGGAAGAAGGAAAGAAGATGAGGAAGAGAGGTAGGAAACAAAAAATCAAGAGAGAGGGTGAGTTGAAAGTACAAGAGAGGAAGGGGAACAAAGAAAACACAAGAAAACATCGAAGTCTGCCTCCATACCCACAGGACGGCAGAGAGAGGGGAAAAAACAAAAAAGGAACAACAAAGTTCCTAGAATTCCTGAGCTATCTCTGTAGTTATGCTGCTATAGGCTTAGACTGCTGGAGGACAGACTTACCACTTTTCATCACTCTGCTACTTTTCTCTTCTACTACTCTCCAGTTGCAATGTATGCTGTTATTTTGACTGTTAGAATATATACCTTGTCTGGTATCCTGCTTATCCACAGTGCCCTGTTAGACGGGAGGAGGGGGGCAGGGGGGCAACTGGGATGATGGTCTCGGTGGCTGAACATCCCCCGTGTCCTGTTATTAACTTTTTACTTTCTTTAATATAGAAAGTACTCTTATATCAGATTGTTGTGGTAAATGATGAATGTCCAAAATGGTCTTATCAAAAATGCTACGTGACGGAATTTGTGTGTTTATTCAGAGAAAGAAGGCTCAGGTCAGTCTGACCCGATGAATTATAACCTTGGCTAACAGAACATGTTCCCTCAGAGAGTGTGCTGATAAGTTGTTGAGAGGAAACATCTAAATACTGTTGGACAGTTCTTGCATCAATATGACGCACAAACTAGGTATAAAAATCTGTGTGTTAATGATAGAAGGGGCTTGCCGAGAAGTCTTCCTGTGGTATTTGAGGACGACAGAACTGTATGTCATCAATGCTTTGTCCTGCTCAGAAAAAGTATGTAAACTAATAAACCGGCAGAGGCTGTATTCCAGAACTGAAGTTGTGTTGACTGTTTTGTTTAACTTGACTCAATATATTGCATGTCAACCTGGACCAACAAGATCTTCTGTTCTTTCAGTGTCTCCACTCCGTCTATTCAAACCCCCAGACGGTCATGGCAGATGGCCCCTCGTTCTGAGCCAGGTTCTGCTGAAGGTTTCTTCCTGTTAAAGGGGAGAACATTCTAGCTCGGTATGAAGGATTGCTGAGGGATTGCTGTGGTCTGAAGTCTGCATCAATGGGACACAGCCTCCCACCTGTCAACAGGTTAAAAATAAATACAGCACAGCCCCTCTTTAGGTTTATTAATAAGATAAAATTTTCCAGTGAAACATGTAATGTAAACTGAATTGATGCAAACAAATACTTTTTTCAGCATGCTACGACATCACCTGAATGGAACACCTTTGCAGTTTCATGACCCCTTAGCAGTTTCAGCCACCAGCCAAGGCAGCTGTTAGGCAGAATGAAGAACCATAATCAAAGCCTTTAAAACCTTCATCAAAATGGGGAGGTAAGGCAACTTGATGATTGTACATATTAAATTATTTGGTGTAGACCTAATCTTATAAAAAGGTTCATGGATTACTGAATAATGCAAGAAAATAACAGAGGAACCAGAGGCAAACAATAACTAAGCTTAAAAAAGGAGACAAGAGAGGGGCATAGAAACCAGAGTGAGTAATCAGAGGTAAGCAGAGGCAGCTGGGGAAGAGAGCAGGTAGAGGAAAAGTGGGAGATTTGAAACATCTCGGAAGGGAAGTTTACTGACAGGCTAGGTGAAGGGTAATGGAAGACAGACACACAGAAACAACTAGGAAAAAACTCAAAGGTGCATAGATTAGGAATTAACTAATGTGAAATAAACAGAAACAATAAACAGAAAGAAAACTATGGAAACTAATACTAAATGCAAAAACAATTATGATGAGCTGTTTGAAGCTGAAGCTCCAGCACGTGTCCAGAAAACCAAAACAGTGCTTCAGAAGCACTGTGTCGATGCTTGATTCGTCTGAGCAGAGTCACATGATCAATGACGTCCTGAGCTCAACTTGGTATGTCACTGCTTGGGTACCCGATTTAATGGTTCAAAAAGACCTGAATTACTGGCTGAAACTGTGGCGTGTTTTGGAAGTGAGTAGCAACCAGTTGCAAACAAGTGAGTGATCAAGAAAACAAGTGAGTGACATGGGGCGATGCGTGGCATGCAGGTCCTTATCAAAAAATTACCATATTGTGATAAAGTTCATACTTTTCCATAATGTAATGATAAAAATTAAACTTTCATATATTTTAGATTCATTGCACAGCAACTGAAATATTTCAGGTCTTTTATTCTTTTAAAACTGATGATTTTGGCAAACAGCTCATGAAAACCCAAAATTCCTATCTCAAAAAATTAGCATATTTCATCCGACCAATAAAAGAAAAGTGTTTTTAATACAAAAAAGGTCAACCTTCAAATAATTATGTTCAGTTATGCACTCAATACTTGGTCGGGAATCCTTTTGCAGAAATGACTGCTTCAATGCGGCGTGGCATGGAGGCAATCAGCCTGTGGCACTGCTGAGGTGTTATGGAGGCCCAGGATGCTTCGATAGCGGCCTGAAGCTCATCCAGAGTGTTGGGTCTTGCGTCTCTCAACTTCCTCTTCACAATATTCCACAGATTCTCTATGGGGTTCAGGTCAGGAGAGTTGGCAGGCCAATTGAGCACAGTAATACCATGGTCAGTAAACCATTTACCAGTGGTTTTGGCACTGTGAGCAGGTGCCAGGTCGTGCTGAAAAATGAAATCTTCATCTCCATAAAGCTTTTCAGCAGATGGAAGCATGAAGTGCTCCAAAATCTCCTGATAGCTAGCTGCATTGACCCTGCCCTTGATAAAACACAGTGGACCAACACCAGCAGCTGATATGGCACCCCAGACCATCACTGACTGTGGGTACTTGACACTAGACTTCAGGCATTTTGGCATTTCCTTCTCCCCAGTCTTCCTCCAGACTCTGGCACCTTGATTTCCGAATGACATTCAAAAAGTACTTTGGAACACTGAGCAACAGTCCAGTGCTGCTTCTCTGTAGCCCAGGTTAGGCGCTTCTGCCGCTGTTTCTGGTTCAAAAGTGGCTTGACCTGGGGAATGCGGCACCTGTAGCCCATTTCCTGCACACGCCTGTGCATGGTGGCTCTGGATGTTTCTACTCCAGACTCAGTCCACTTCTTCCGCAGGTCCCCCAAGGTCTGGAATCGGTCCTTCTCCACAATCTTCCTCAGGGTCCGGTCACCTCTTCTCGTTGTGCAGCGTTTTCTGCCACACTTTTTCCTTCCCACAGACTTCCCACTGAGGTGCCTTGATACAGCACTCTGGGAACAGCCTATTCGTTCAGAAATTTCTTTCTGTGTCTTACCCTCTTGCTTGAGGGTGTCAATGATGGCCTTCTGGGCAGCAGTCAGGTCGGCAGTCTGACCCATGATTGCGGTTTTGAGTAATGAACCAGGCTGGGAGTTTTTAAAAGCCTCAGGAATCTTTTGCAGGTGTTTAGAGTTCATTAGTTGATTCAGATGATTAGGTTAATAGCTCGTTTAGAGAACCTTTTCATGATATGCTAATTTTTTGAGATAGGAATTTTGGGTTTTCATGAGCTGTATGCCAAAATCATCAGTTTTAAAACAGTAAAAGACCTGAAATATTTCAGTTGGTGTGCAATGAATCTAAAATATATGAAAGTTAAATTTTTATCACTACATTATGGAAAAGAATGAACTTTATCACAATATGCAAATTTTTTGAGAAGGACCTGTAGTAGTAGAGTGAGCGACCCATTTGCAGATGTTATATTCCTTGATGCAGTTGTCCCAGGTTTGATTCCAGGTCTCTTCTTCTATTGTTTTCATATTTATGTCAGCCAAAAAAGAAAATAAATAACAAATATATATATTTTTTTCTCCTGTATGCTTACAAACATTATGAAATTGACGGAAAAGTGACACCAAACGAGGGATGAGTTTAAGGACAGTTTATTCATCAAATTGCAAGCTGGTTTATTCAGGTTGGTGTTCATACTAAAGGCCACTAGATGTTATCCAAGAAGACTGTGTTAGGAAGCTTGGAATAATTAACCGTTTTTTGGTACAAGGTTCAGTGCTTCAGAGAGCTTTATTTGAGAAAAACCTAATTTTCATAGCTCTGGTTTGCAATGATTCTATAAATGACTCATTCTCTCTGCTCACAGGAATTATGTTTTCTTAGAATTTCTTCTAAATAATGATACAAAAAATAACATTCTTGGCTTCCTTCCAACTAGGTCTTCAATAAGTGAGGTAACAGTAGAGCCTGATCTGTGTTCAGACTGTTTTAATTCATTGGAGCTTTCTGATAAAAAATATTTAAAAATTGTTTCAAATTAATTATAGAGGATTTCTGCAATAATTACCTATCTTAAGAGTTTCAGTCAGATTTCTGAGCACTGAAAGTGCACTGGTTAAAGTCACTAACTTTGTCTTTTTTTTTTTACTTTATAGAAGCTACATACCGTTATGCTTTTTTTTTTTGTATCCTTTCAAAAAGGATATTGTAAGCAATCGTACGCAAAAGAAATGTTACACCACAACTTTATAAGAGTACATTACAGCTAGGGTGCAGATTGGTGAAAATAAACGTGTTTTTTTTCCAGAATAAGTCTTCAGTGTCTTCTCACTGCTTGTTGACCAATTGCTGTTTCTCTTATGGGAATACTTTGTATGACAAAGCATCTGGTCATACATTTCCTGTAAGCATTTTATAGGAGCAAACACAAAATCCATAGTTGGTTTTGAATTTCTGCTTGGTGAAAATTGAGAACTGTGACCATAAGGACAATATGATCTGCATTTTATTTAATTAAGGAAGCTAAGAAATTCTCGTATTGTATGAAGACATTATTGGTGATTTTTTTGAAAATACAAAGAAAGGTTTTTACTTACTTTTGCAAAAATATGAAACTTTTCATCAGACCCATGCCAGGGTAATTGAGCTGGGGGGGCTGTGGCTTATTTTTTTGGGGGGGGGCGGGGCAGTTTTTATTTTACCCCTTTGCGTTGCGGGAGTCAGTGGCCGGTCTGTTCTAGATCGGTGGCCAGAACATTTGTTTTTGTACTCCAAAAGCAGCCGCACTCGAGCCACTGTCATGATCCTGCTGTGTTTGCTTGTGTATGTGAGTAAGGCATCTTCCTTTATCTAAGATCTTTGTAAGTGCTACTGGTGCGGCTGCAGCTGCGCGTTTCTCGCTGCTGCGCTGGATTCTGCCGTCAACTATTTTGATATTGTCTGCTAGCTGCTACCAAACATCAGTAGCTCTCTTTTACTTTGAAAGGAAGCCTAATCTCACCATACTTCAAATATCGCCTTGGTGCCAGAAAGTTTTAAATATTAATGGAAAAAATAGTGTAAAAAATGAAACTGAAAAAAGTCCTGTCTATTCGTCAGGATTGTGGGTTGTTTGTCTCTGTTTGGTTTACATCTTCACACAGGTATCCACCAGAGGGTGCAGTACAGACAAGAGCTGCAGCTCCTGCTGGAGGGCGGTTCCTGCAGATGTGCAGACCTGCTTATCATCAAGGCTCATTACCTGCTGGGTAAGAGGCGTTGGCTGCCAGTCACTAAGGGCCTCATTGATAACCCATGTGGTAACTCCAACCCCTCTGCGGGCCTGGTGTTTTCATGTTCTTAGGGGCGACAGTGGCTCAGGAGTGAGGAGTCCGTCTTGTAACCGGAGGGTTGCTGGTTCTAGCCCCCGCTCTATCCGTCTCAGTCATTGTGTCCTTAGGCAAGACACTTCACGCTTCTGCCTACTGGTGGTGGTCAGAGGGCCCGGTGGCGCCAGTGTCCAGCAGCCTCGCTTCTGTCAGTGTGCCCCAGGGCAGCTGTGGCTGCAGTGTAGCCTGCCATCACCAGTGTGTGAATGTGTGTGTAAATGGGTGAATGACTGAATGTAGTGTGAAGCGCTTTGGGGTCCTCATGGACTAAATAAAGCACTATATAAGTACGGGCCATTTACCATTTCTTTGCTTCTCGCTTTAAAATTTCCCTTTGTCTCCATTCTAAAGTTTCCCTCAATGCAACTTCCTGGACCTTTTCCTTTGTGTTCAGTGCGGATATCCTCGTGTCTACTATTCCTCGTGAAATAACTCCTTGATAGTGATGGGTTGAGCAACACTGATGCGTCGGCGGATGTATCTGCTCATTGAACGAAACCCCATGTCGGTGCACAAATCACTTTAAGAAAGTAGTCACGAGATCGATATGGCTGCGGTTCTACCTGTCAGTGAAGCGCCAAACTGTGTTTAAAAGGAGGAGCATCTCCATCTGTCAGGATAAGTCTCAGCCAAAACGTCTATCTTTTGAACCAAAATTATTCCCAGAAAGCCACTGTTACATCATGGAGACCAAAAGAAAATGGAAGGTTTCTGCCATGCGGGATCATTTTGATCTTACATCGGCAAATAAGGCATTTGATTTTATTTCCTTGTTTCATCCTGTTCCTCTGAGTTTCTGCTTGAACTATCAGAATTTCAGTGCATTTCAAAATGACTTACTTTAAATTATACATACTATTTTCTAGCGACTCTGACGTTGAGGAAGCTCTGAACCGCCTGACCATATGACAGAACGTGGTTGAGGTGAGTGAAGGTTTTTTAAATATGGAAGATGGGCCATTGGGAGAGAAGGTTGTAGACTGGCACAGGTGAAAGTGGTTAGAGTTTCACTTTTTCACAAGTTGACACATTCACATTATTTATCTTATTGTACATTTTAGAAATTTTAAACATGGGTTAAGATATTAATGTAGTGTACAATATGGAATACAAATACTTAAATAATATTATATATACTAGGTCATTGAATCAGTATGTCAGTTGAGTCTCCCAATTAGGTTGTCTGCAATGATGTTTAAGATCCAGCAGGTGTCAGTAGACCAACACAGTGACACAGTATCGACAGTATAAAAATAGTTTGGGTAATATGACGCAATGCTTCAGGAGGCCTCATCTACCCATCTACCTAGTGTCTTGCTCAGGGGCACAGCAACATGTGAAAGCTGGAATCAAACCTGCAACCCTATTATAAGCCACTGAGCCACAGTCATTTGGAACTAATTTGTGAAACTGTTGTCAAAGTATCTGTTAAGACTACAAGTCTTGTGATGCTTTTTAACTTTTACAACGCACACATATGCATTCATAATACCACACACAACGATAATCAATAGCTTGCCTCTTGTGCACCCTCCTTCCTCCTCCTGACAGGTAATGTGACAGTATGCATGTGCCGGAGGCAGTGCTGAACTAATACATGTGGTTAAGTAACAATCATTACAATTGGGTTCCATTTGTTAATGAAATAAAGTAGATATTCTGGTTAGAATTAAATCTTATGTATTTTTTTTATCTTATACATTTAGTTACACTTTAGGTTATTTTATTAGGCAGTATTCCGCGTTCCAGAAAATCAGTTTTCTCAGTGTGTACGCCATGTCTATTGTTTTAACTTTTCCTAAGTGAACAAAATATTATTAGCTTCATCTATACTCTGTCATTGTCTGCTAGACTCCATCCCAATCAAAATGGGCAAAGGATGTTTGCCCTTTGAGTATCACCTTAAGTTCAGATATGATTTTCCTGTCCTTACCTAAAGGGTATGCACTGTACCTCAAGCCTTTAAGGATCTTTTAACTAAACCTTTAATAAAGAAAAAAAAATTCTCAGTTAAATACAGTTCTAAAAATCACAATACATAGTCTTACTCATAGTATCGCAATATATTCTATTGTCTCTTCCTGTATTGTGATGCCTATTGTATCACCAGATTCTTGCCAATACACATCCCTACTATCTACTGTCGCTAAATGTTCGTTCAGGAGGAGTGAATCCTGAACAAACAACTCGATGCAGTCTGCTGGGTTTCCTTAAATAGAAAACTTTTAAACTGATTGTAAAAATGAACTGAAAGATTAATTGGAATGTATGTACAACTGAATTGAAATGACTTTTCTTGTAAAGTGCCTTGAGATGACGTGTTGTGAATTGGTGCTATATAAATAAACGTTCCTTAAATCCAAGTACCCCGCTATTGTGGATTATTTTTGCTAAATGCTGTAATTAATTACCTGCAACATTTCTCCCGCACATGCAGCAGTTGCTACAAAAGGAGGTACACTTATACGGAATTCATTAACATAAAATGATCATGAAATAAGATGGAATGCAATGTACTATTGAGTTGTTTTTCTGTTTGCTTATTCTACCCCTGTCTGGGGTTCTTGGCATAAACCGCAGACTTGACAATGAGTTGAGGAAGCTAGTTTGTTTGCACTGGATGAAAGAGAATACTGGTGACAGGCAACAAGTGAACTAATAAGAAGAATGACGAGCAAAAAAACAAGGGCAACTAAGGACACCAGGAGGTGTTTGCAAGAAGTGCAATGATAAATTATTAACATTATTCAATTGACTAACAAAAATAATAAATAAAAAAACCATGAAACTCAAACAGAGGGCTATAAAGCCAGTAGCAGTTGGTTACTAATGGGATAAGACAAGTGAGGTGTAAGAGAGCAGTCTGTCACCATAGCTTGTGTTTTGATTCCATTTCAAAGATGGACTGAACAGACCACATTTCCCAGCAATCCTAGCAGTGACCCCCAACACACAACTATTGGTCCGTGACCACCCATGGTGACATCGACGATGACATCACAGCCAAAGGGGCTATAAAGAGTAGTTGCGCCCATTTTCAAACTGTTCTCAAGCCAGAAGTTCTTGGTTGAACTACTGCTGAACAGAGGACATCTCACCGGTGAAGATTCTCTTTTGTTCTGAACTCATTTCAAAGCTTCGAAGTGCTCATACGGTTTGTGTATCTCGTTTGAGCTATATCAGAACTGTTCCCAGACAGTTCGTTAGACGTCGACCTACAGGCCATCCAGCCTGCCTTCGGGCCACACGGTCCTTAAAATCCTGCTCAAGGTTTTTTATAACTTTTCCTTTTCTTGCTCAACTACGGACACAATTCCCTCTCCTGCTAGTGGACTGGACCTCCTTCAAGGCAAAGTAGGACTGAACCGGTTCATTTATACTAATATTGTGTCTGGGCGGAGATAAATAGAAAAAATAGAGTTTTAACGAGATAGATCTCGTTCATTGTTGGTTAAAGTGTTTTTAAGCGCTGTACCTGTTTGCTCATTTTTGCGTCGCCGTACGCATAAGTTTGAGCTGTAATTGCTGTATTTGAAACTGTTTGTTTTATCCTGAGCGGATCACGCCTTTCTTTCTTTCTTTTTCCTTCCTCTCTTTTCCTCTCTCTCTCGCTCCCTGATCACAGTCGGCAGTGTCGGGCTCGGTCCGGCCTGCGTTAGCTGGTCTTAGCTGAAAAGTTAACTCCACTGTCTTTAGTCTGTTAGCTAAAGCAGAGAACTTCCACATAGACGCTTCAGCGCATGTGCTCCTTACACGTTACACGAAGGAAAGACGCAGATATTTTCCTGCGGTCTGGCCTCTCATTTACATGAAAACTCAGTTTTTATCACAGAAAACGATTATTTTTAAAAACTCCAGCCAAAGTGGAGATTTGCGTTTTCTCCGTTTTAAGCGTTTGCGTGTGGACAGAAATAACTGCAGTTTTCGGCTCCGCAACGTCACTTTCCGCGACAAAATCCTCCGACATCACTTGTGCGACTTGTGTTTACACTCAGAAACTGTCACGCTGCCCTATTCCTGCCTCATTGTCTTCACCTGTCTGTCTCATCATCCACACCTGATCCTACTCACCTCCTGCCTTTAAGACCCTTCACTTCCTTTCACTCCCGGCCGGATCATTAGTTACTCGATAGTCAGTAGTTGGTAACCGTCTATCTCCATGGTGTGTTCTTCCTGCTGTCTTCCTTCCCTGCCCGATGTCCAGTGTCTCCGTTCCTGCCATCTTCACCACCATCATCACCACCTCCTCACTGTAATAAACATCCTGCACCTTCCTTCAGCGAGTGCGTTTGGGTCCATTCTCCACACACCTCGTGACAGAAACAGCATCTATGCCCTCAGAGATGTGTTGGCATCATCGATTATCCATGCGCTTCTTGCTTGCTTGTTTTTAGAAGCTCAATTAGTGCTCTATGTAGAAGTTAGAACATAGAAAGTTACTCTGAGTGGTTAGGATTCTGGGGAACTACTGCCCCCTACAGGTTTGGCATGTCTATGAATGTGCTTAACAACACACTTATGCGGTTAGGTGGGGACAGTTTTTTTTAAAACCAGGTGGTGAGGATATTCGTTTTTAAAAAGCCCCGGCTACATGTGTACATGGCCTAACTTCACTTATTTCAAGAAGAATAGCAAAAGGGGAGGCACAACTGCTTTTATACGTTCATCAACGCTTTCTGCTAAACCTGTTTTATTTGATAATTTTACCACGTTTGAACATATTGCAATTGTTTTTAGCACTCCTCCGATTTTATGCGTCACAGTTTATAGGCCTCCCAAAAAGAGCACACCTTTTATTCAACAATTTTCAGAAGTGTTTTATCAACTCTGCACAACTCTTACGAAAGGATAATTTTAACTCGTGATTTTAATCTACATGCGGATAACCATTTAGATCCTGTTGGAAAGGTGTTCACTCTGATTTAAAGCCTCTCTTAAAGGAACAGACACCCATTTAATTTATGACCCCTGGCCTCTCTCGGGCACTTATTTCACCTTCCAGCGTGCTCGTTTATTTCTGTAAAAAGGAGCAATAAGAACAACAAACAACAATTACATATTTTAACAGTGAGACGTCGTTCGCTGGACTCAGTTCTATTAACTGAGCCCAGATCTACGTCAGCATAGAGTTTTTATTGAAACAAGAGTTTGCATGAAACTCCTCCCACATAGATCTTCATTCACAGAATAATGGTCAAAGCTTCTTCATATAAGAAACACATGATGTACTACATTCTTCTTGATTGTTAACTGTTTCTAAGTGTTTCCACATGCACTACAGAATTAAACCCTCATACAACATTTACAGAATTTGTATCTCTTCATCTCCCTCTTTTGATCTCTTATAAAATAAGAGATCACCATATATAAGGAAAACGTCAGGCATCACACTTATAGAATCATATCAATTTTGAGTCCTTCTCTGGAACTTTTCGGATCAGCAGTCAAGTCATCTTGTTCTGGCCGGTAATTGTGGTCGTCCGGCTTGCTCTTCTATGACCTAAGGTGAGAGGTTGCCAGCACATCACCTATGTGCAGCTATAGTGTATCTTGTCAGTAGTCTTGAGTTTGAAAACTCTCAGGACTCAGACTAGGCCCGCAGACTAGAGGATCGTTCTGCCCCTTTTGGCAGGGGTCTGAGCTTCTTTTCCTTCGAACCCTGCTGCCCCAGCTGGGCAGCTCTGCGCTTCAAGCCGCCCTGCCACCTGATGGTGCAGGTGTGCTGAAGTTGGAAACCTCTCAGCAGAGGGTTCAAGTAGGTTGTGTGGTCTGCTCGTTGGTGTTTTGCACCCGCTCTGGCTTGCTGCTCCTTGATTTCCTCTCAGGTGCGTCCTGGCTCCTCAGTGGGAGTGCATTGGCTCCAGCCTATTTCTTTAGTCTGATGACCTGAGAGACCCTGGTTTGGATGGCTGCTGGTCTCTCACCTGGTCAACAAAGCCTAAAAGAACAGCTCTCAACTAATTTGCTTTTTCCTGTTTGCTTTATTCATAATTGTATCTAATTTGAGATTAATTTCTTATGCATTTGTCCTCTTTTTTTTATCCCTCACTCACCCCATAGTTCTAAGTAGTGCCGCAATGATCGGCCGCACTAACACAAAATCAAACTATTATCCAGTTTGATACAAACAATAGGTCTATCTGTAGAAAAAGCTATTACTTTGGCTCTGTGTTGAAATCACAGAAATCATCATTGACGCAAAGTGCACTCTAAAAATCCTGTATCAAAAATGAACAACACTGGAACAGCCTAGCTTATAATGTAAATAAAAACTTCTAAACAAATACTAAATGCATAAACATGCCACAAGGTAAGATGAATGGGTTGTGTGCTAAAACAACCAACCGCACAAAGGTGCCAAAACAGGATGAAAAACAGGAAACATCTGGTTTTTGGATTGTGCAAGTGGTATGATGAGCATGTGAGACCACTCAAAAGAAAAACGCTTTGCTGCTTTAAAGCTCAACCCCCCACAGAAGGACCACAGTCTAATTTTATTCATTGACACTGCTAACAGCCTAAGGTCATTAAACCTATAGTTTTATAAGATTTTACCACACCACCGACTATGTGTTATTCATTTTCTGAGCTGATGAAGCCTAATACTTTATAAAAGAAAACTATAATTTCAACCTATTTAACCAAAAGACTGTTGAACCCTAAACAAATGCTGTTTTTATTTATTTATCTGAAATGCTTTTAATGCGACCAATTGAAAAGCCAAAAATAATTGAAATCTCAAATTGTTGAAATCTAAGTTCCCCTTTTGCCCTACATCAGTAAGGATCATGTTTCCCCCTTTTCTGAAACAGAACTGTTTCAGAAACATCCAATTATAAAAGTCTCCTGTTAAACAGGTGAGACTAGATTTGCAGCCTGTTACAGAAAGATGCTATAGTTCAATAAACACCTGTATTGTAGATTAATCTCTATGTATGTTTATAGTTATTAGGCTCAATTCCTGCATCTCAGCTGCTATACCTTTTAGACCTGCCAGAGAAGAATTAACAAAACCACTGAATCTATAATTGAATGTGTCCAATTTTAACATGACCTTACCCACCCCGGTGCATGGGAAAAAGGATAATACAAAAATGGAAAAGGCCACCGCTCATCTGTCAAAATCTTATTGTAAGGTGCTGCTGAATTAAATCACCATTGGAATCATAAAAATATATATAGCAGCTGCACACTCAAATACTGTGCAATATAAATTTTAATGCAAGCTTTCGGTCTTGCGACCTTCTTCGGGCATACAAACAAAGTGAATGTGATCATACATAAGGGCTCTTGCCAATCACCTCTCCTGATTGTATAATGCCAGACACTGTGTTCACATGGCAAAGGCTACAGGGATAGGGAACATGGGAAATGTAGTTTCAATATAGCCTATATCAAGTATAACCTTATACACAGGGTCTACTGAAAACAAGAAACAAATTACATCAAAACTTCAAAATAATAAATACAGAATCAATACAAAATTAAAAAAAAAAATAATTAAATTGCATTGACACAATAGAAAAACACACTTCTATGTAAACATCAGTTGATGACCATCATAGAGCATAGAATAGTCTATTGTAATGACATTAAAGTAACACACTCATATCAAAATCCTCATTGAGGCCCAGTGGTTGTAAAGTTTCTAGTGTATGGATCCAATATAGCTCTCTCTGACATAGTCGCCTAAACTTCCATCTTACATCAAGGACTCGACTGATGTCATTAATAAAATCTCAGAAATTAACAACCTACCTGGAGATATTTTTCTGGTCACATTAGATGTAGAAAGCCTTTATACTAATATACCCCATGAACGAGGACTAGATGCTTTAGGCATTTTCCTCCAAGATCGCACTGATGTCCCCCCCAGTGAATTTATCTGCGAATTGGCCTCCCTAGTCCTTAAGCTAAATTACTTTTCTTTTGTAGGGGAGTTTTATCTACAGCTAAAAGGCACATCCATGGGTTCCACCTTCGCTCCTGACTTTGCCAATTTATATATGGGTTCTTTTGAGTACAACTTTGTCTTCAATCCTGACAGAAACCCCTTTTGTCAAAAAATCCTTAAGTGGTATAGATATCTTGATGATATATTCTGCCTTTTTCAAGGGAAAAGTGAAGAACTCTTGGAGTTTGTGTCATTTTTGAATGGTATCTACACTGATTTAAAATTCTCTATTGAATATGATCTACAACGTGTATTGTTCCTTGACAAAATAATTTTTCAGTAACCTGTATTACTACCTATACCCCTCAGGCTCACATGTTTGAGAGTACCATCCTTAAACATTGGCACATTTTGACCTCAGACCCAACTCTCATCCAATAATCCAAAGACCCACCTCTTTTTGTTTACAAAAGAGGACCAAACCTACGAAATAAATTAGTTAGAGCCAATATATTACCAAGTCCCAGACAGACACTTCTAGCTCCCCTCAAGCATGGAAATTACCCTTGTGGTAACTGTGCTCAATGCCACAATACTTGGAAAACAAACACTTTCACACATCCCAGAACAGGGAACTTTTTTCCAGTAAGAGGGGTTATCAAATGTAACACAAAAAATGTTGTATATATGCTTAAATGCACGTGCGATATGATCTATATTGGTAAAACCACTCGCCCTCTGAAGCAAAGAATTAGCGAACACAAAAGTTCAATAAGACAAAATGATATGAATTACCCTATTGCCTGCCACTTTAATAACCACTCCCATCCTCTATCCTCCCTTAGGTTCCAGGGAATAAAACAGGTTACTCTTCAGAGAGGGGGTGATGTCGACAGGCGACTATGTCAGAGAGAGCTATATTGGATCCATACACTAGAAACTTTACAACCACTGGGCCTCAATGAGGATTTTGATATGAGTGTGTTACTTTAATGTCATTACAATAGACTATTCTATGCTCTATGATGGTCATCAACTGATGTTTACATAGAAGTGTGTTTTTCTATTGTGTCAATACAATTTAATTATTTTTTTTTAAAATTTTGTATTGATTCTGTATTTATTATTTAGAAGTTTTGATGTAATTTGTTTCTTGTTTTCAGTAGACCCTGTGTATAAGGTTATACTTGATATAGGCTATATTGAAACTACATTTCCCATGTTCCCTATCCCTGTAGCCTTTGCCATGTGAACACAGTGTCTGGCATTATACAATCAGGAAAGGTGATTGGCAAGAGCCCTTATGTATGATCACATTCACTTTGTTTGTATGCCCGAAGAAGGTCGCAAGACCGAAAGCTTGCATTAAAATTTATATTGCACAGTATTTGAGTGTGCAGCTGCTATATATATTTTTATGATTCCAAAAAAGATAATACAACCTTATTTCCATCACTCCATAATTTGTGTTCAGGGGGCATATCGGAGCCCCAGATGGGATCATGAGGGGCTGAAATATCACGCCCCCTCCTTCTGCTGTGTCGGATCTCCACTGCAAATACAAGGAAAGAATGCTCTTTAAGTCTCAACAGAAGCCCATCCACCCTTCCAATTTTGAGGGTAATTGTGTCAGAGCCAAAATCCGCAGAGAATCAGCAGGTCGTTCATAGAAAAGTTCCCATCACATTCACGGTCTCAAAGTATGGAGCACATACGGTATATTTTTCCCATGTACCCAGATTGGTATGAAAGTGTGGTCAGATTTTTATCATTTTCAAAACAAAGAAATCTTTGGTCAGGTCTTAAGTGTACTGGTCCTGTTTTAATTATTTAGATTAATCTTATGTCGCTCCAGTCTCCCATTTACCCTTACTTTTGTCATTGAGGTATATACATTTTTACCCATATAACTTCCCGTTTGTTCATGTACTTCACGCTCAGAATTTGTCCAAATCCTGGAGAGGAGTGTAACATCTGGAAACAGATCATTAAGATTAGTGAAAGCTTCTACATATATGGCTAAATGTCCTACAGAATATGGCATTTGAGAACAAACAAAACAGTTAATAATGCTTCATTTATTTGCTAGATATCTTGCATATTGTCACCATACGCTAGTTTCAAATGAGTTTCTGTGTGTCCTTCTCTGAGTGAACCAAGACAATAAATCAGTATTCTCATGTGCTATATTTCGTTTTTCTGTGAGTCCTAACGTTCCTATGAAATAACCCCACCAAAAAGCTGTAAAAATAAAAGCACTAGATAGCAGAAGACCTTCATGGTTACTATCTCTCCCTTCAAGCAGTCTCTATAGAAAAGTGGCTCTCCTGGTTCTCTTCACTGAAGTTGAGACAAGTGAACCCTATTGTATTCACCTCCCTTTGTAATCAGTCTGAAACACTACTTTTCTTAGACTCCTTTCCCTATATCTGTTGATGGTCTCTGCTCTCTACAATGGGTTAAGTGTATCCAACTCAGTCTCTACAGCCGTTGGTGTGGTCAAAAATACCTGGAATGGCCCCTTCCACCTGGGTGTTGACCAGTTTTCTGTTTACAGCTTTAATCAGGATCCAGTCACCTACTTTCAGCTCACTTCTTCGTGTAGAAATATAGGATCATCTGGCATATGATTAGTTTGCATTTATAACTCATTTACTTTTCAGTGTTTTGATCATGAAAACCACCAGATCTTAATCACATTGTTCTTCAGAAGAGAGTATACCAAACTAAGGAATTCTATATCTACGCCCATAGATTATTTTAAATATAATGAGGCCAATATTCAAATTTGGTATTATATGCATGTATAGTTTACCAAATCAAGACAATATCCAATTTTGTCCTGTTTCTTCTATTGCTTTTTTCAATTTGCAACATCTTTATCATAAAATCATAAATCAATTTGTAATTGTTCCTCTTATTTTAATATACCAAACTGTAGGAGGGTATAAGGTCTCCCGCAGATTGTTTCAAATTGTGTCAAATCTATTCCATTACTTGATGTGATATTCATATATAGCTTTATCATAACCAAACAGTATCTCCAATTCTGTTTAGACTTATCCATGGCCTTTCATAGTCTGCTTTTAGTTTCCCATTTTCTCTTAAAAATAATCTATAATCTTTGTCCTATTTTATCAATTATTTCATTCACAAAATGTGTTCAATTACCACTATAGATCTTTTGTGGATCTCAAATCTAGGCATTATTTCTATAAACAACATTTCTGCAACAGTTAGTGTATCTTCTTTTTGTGGAAAACAAAATTCCTCTAAATTCATAATTTCTTCCCATCTGACTTCAATAACTTCCTCCAATTCTGTCAATGAGATAATCAGCAACTGATATTTCCAGAATAAAACATCACATCTCTATTCTTTGCTCTCTGCTTATCTGCTCTTTCATGAAGATTCTACAAATTAGCTTATTATTATGATTATATGTGGAAGCGTCTGTTGCTAGATGTCCAAAACGTGCTACCCGTTTCAACTGAGACTGGGCGATGGCCGGCATCCTCTCCCAATCTCAGGTGTAGGTCCAGACATCTTTCATGCTTAATCAGACCCTTAATTTTGTCCCATTAGCGACAACTCCATTGAGTGTAAATATTGAAGTGCGCTTATACTCAGTGTGCTACGGTAACTAAAGTTGAATTTTGGAGTGCGTTTTTACGTTCTATACTACGGTAATCCCGTAACGAAAAATTCCACTCTTTTTTTGCTGTCTCTAACCCAGCGCATTACAAGATTGTTTCCTTTCAACAAGTACCTTATCTGTCATTAAAATGTTAGAAGCAAGCAATTGAAGCTGCCGCTTGTTACAAAGAGTAAATCCACGTAGCTGTCGCTACCCCACAGGACCTGTAGACATCCGCCTGAATTTCAAAATAAAATCACTCTGTTTATAATCCGTCATTGTTAAACCATTTCTTTTCTACTATATGAGAGATCTCCCAGACATCCCATGAATATCATTAAAAATATTAGCTAAGTTATTTTTTATTAATATTATAGAGTAACAGTTGCCGCTGCACTTAAGAAATCCCAACCTTTTGTATACAGAGCTGTACGCAGCTAAAACATCCCCCTCATTATCAGCTAGCGGGGGGCGGTGTGTTCCTTCCCTTCTGCCTTCCTGCCGTTTACTGGCAAGTTGGATAACCTTTAACAACTTTGAAACACATGATGGATCTGGTTTTAGTGCAGGAATGCTGGGAAAACAATATAAATTCAAACACAAGTCTTTTCTCTCAGGAAGCGCATTTACCAGTGCTGATGCACCTCATCACAGTTGGTTTGTTTACAAACTAACGACCCATTGTTGAGGGAAAGAGGGAGGGGGTCTTTTTTATTATCAGAACAGCCCTTCCTTGAGAGGAAGGGGGTCGCTTGCTTGAGATAATTCATTTAGATCACGGTAAAGCGGTTTACCCTGCTCTTCATAGGATTTTTAAAAAATATGGAAGTGAGAGTTTTCTCTTTTACTTTTTTTCGGTGGAACTTTAGGAGAAAACAGAAAGTTTAAAACATTTTTTATCATCCCGGGAACTAAAAACACATCTGCTTTTTTATCAGTCGCCCATCACGACCCAACACCCCCTTTTCTTCTTGCTTTGCTCCTGTAAGAGGAAATTTCTTTGTTTGAGACGCCAAATCCCTATTCTTCAATTTTTTATCTTTTTTGTTTTATTTTTAGATCGCAACTACCAAGAAGTGCGCGAAATTACTTAGTTAATCGTCCTTCAAATTCATAATCTTTTATTTATTTTTAAAGAAATGTTGTATTGTCTTTTCTTTTACATAACTTGTGCATCTCCTTTAAATCTTCTTTGCTATATTTCCCCCATTTCGATAAGTTACATTTTACTGTTTTTATTTTTCATTTTTAAATATTTATCATTCCCGTGTTAATGAATTAAATTCAGCTTTTATTTCTCTTTTATCTGAGCTATTTATCTTATCGCAGTGCTTTTTACTAAATTTTCTAACCATGAGACTTTTCTCAGCCTACTTCAGCTGCTTCAAAAGAAAGAAATCTCCATTCACACACACACAGTCACACAACCGGTTTATCACACATTAATATCATTATGTATTTTATTATCATGTTTTATCATTACTAGTATTATTATTTATATATTATTTATTATTAGGCCTATTTCTAATTGAGATCCCAAACCTCTGCGCGCTTTAGAGTCCAACCCCAGTCATATTTTATTTTACCATGGATTTTCATTTTGAGATCCCGGATCATCACGCAAAGATTCCCGATCTTTTATCTTTATTTGCAAAATCCCAAACTTGCATTAAAAAGGTCCCGGACATAGTTATTTCTCTTATTTTTTATTCTTTCACGCATCAAATTTTGTGCTCACTGGCTGGTGTCCTTGTGAAGGAAGACTCCATCACCAACTTTTCCTCCGGGAGGAACTCCACCGTGGGTCTGCAGGCCTCCAGACCTAACGTTGAGCTGGAGGGCTGGTTCCAAACCAGGCCGTGCACGGGCTCTCAGCATCCTGCAGTTCCTCCCGGAGATCCAGTCAGATTTGGGATCCTGCTCGAAGGAACAAGAAATGCCAGGGTTGAAATCGCCCTCTGATCTCTGGGTTTCGTTTTGTTTGTATTTTAGACATTCTGTGGGTCTCAATCCACGAGCTGATCCACACTCAGCCTTCTTGGTGTCCAACATGCAAGCTTTCAGTAAGAAGCGTCCTAGCTTACCTTAGGGCAGGCCACAACCTGAGTTTACCGACCCGGTCGGCGTCTATTTACCTCAGCAGAAACAGATATCAACATTTACCGGAGAACTACAGACAGAACCTAATTTTATATTAGTCAATTTTGCACCTCATGTGGCCGCGCTTGCCAAATGACTTCAGACCCGGGTCACTTCCGTCCTCCGATCTCCAGTATCTGTCGATCACAATAATTTCAACAAAATCCTATTATTCCAAACTCACGTTTTCCTTTGCTCCTCCAGAAATCATGTCGGGCTCACCATTTTGTTGGAAAGGTGTTTTCACTCTAATTTAAAGCCTCTCTTAAAGGAACAGACAGCCATTTAATTCATGACCCTGGGCTCTCTGGGCTCTTATTTCACCTTCCCGCGTGCTCGTTCATTTCTGTAAAAAGGAGCAAAAAGAACAACAAACAACAATTATATATTTTAACAGCGAGACGTCGTTCGTTGGACTCAGTTCTATTAACTGAGCCCAGATCTACGTCAGCATTGAGTTTTTATTGAAACAAGAGTTTGCATGAAACTCCTCCCACATAGATCTTCGTTCACAGAATAATGGTCAAAGCTTCTTCAGATAAGGAACAAATGATGTACTACATTCTTCTTGATTGTTCACTGTTTCTAAGTGTTTCCACATGCACTACAGAATTAAACCCTCATACAACATTTACAGAATTTGTATCTCTTCAATCCTTTATCAACAGATTTTTTAAATACCCTGAATTATATGGGTTTTACCCATTATGTCAGACAGCCGACTCACAACAGGGGACACACTTGACTTTTCATCATGTTGGCCTGTCGTTGACTGGGCTGTCTCTGACCATTACTGTGTGTTTTTTAACATCACCAGCCTTATCCAGCGCAAGAACTGTGTGAAAACTGTCAGAAAGCGATATCTAACCCCTGAAGTGACTGCAGGTTTTCTTGAAGTTTTTGAAAAGATACCTCCTATAGCTCTACCTGCCCCCTGTGATTTTGTTATCAATGATTTTAACAGAAGGCTTCAATGTGCTCTCGACCTACTTGCTCCTGTAAAAACTAAAAGTTCATATGTAAAATCTGCATTGCCATGGACAAAACCTGAACAAACTAAAAAGGAATTGCAGGGTGTCAGAGACAAAATGGAGTAAAAATAAAATCACAATTAACCATCAAATATACACAGAACTCAAAAATTCAAGAACCGCATACTTTTCCAAAATCATTTCATATAATAAACATAACCCCAGAATTCTATTTTCCTCAATTGACAAAATGTCTAACTGCGCTACTAATGCATTTCAGAAAACCTCCTCAAACGCTCTTTGTGAGGAGTTTGCAGACCACTTCAGAGGGAAGGTAGACACCATCAGATGTAATATTTTATCCTCTCAATCTAACATGGTTTTAAACAAATCTGATCGTGTGTCTACCAGAGGAAACACTGGACAGTTTTGTCCTTGTGCAAGCTGAGATTCTTGACAGTTTTCTCCTTAGTGAGACCCACCACATGTCTTTTAGACCCAATTCCCACTTCTTTATTTAAAGGGGGGGTATTATGCTTCTTCCAGGCACATATTACCCTTCTATAGCACACTCCAATAAAATTGTCACCTTAAGTCTTTTAAAAGTCCGTCATATATCCAAATCCACCTTAAAGAAATTTACTTCCGTATTAGACGCCCGGATTTTCGCCTGTGCCTCTCTAAGACCCTCCTTCTCTTTCTGACACTCCCCCTTCAGTTTGTCACATACCGTGCATCATCGCAGCATGCACGGAGACGGAAAAAAATCTCACAAAAGATGCGCAGCTGCAGCTGGTGTGTTATAATTACTGCACCTGGAACTCAGCCGGAGTTGTGTGAGGTGGGGAGGGGTAGGGAGCTCTGCAGGGGCGAGTGTTAGGGAAAATAATAATGGTGTATTATTATTTTCTTAGGGTGTTTTTATCCATAAAAACACCTCCATAAAACAGAAGCCTGGGGAAACTGTAGATGATTTTAAATACAGATACCAAAAGGAACATGATACCCACAGTGGCCTAACTAAAGAGAATGGTGATGAAACTCCATATATGCGGCATTTGTGTAATGGTCTGCTACATAGTTTCCACCCCACTATCACTAATTGGATTAAAAATCACCTTCTGACATGGGAAACTTGTGACCTTACTACCCTTATGGCCAATGCACGTTTTGCAGAAGGTGTCATTGAAAGAAAGGGGAAGAAACCAAAACCTCCAGACTCCGACACACAGGTATTTCACACTCAGGTTGAAGACGATGAGGGGGAAGTTTATTATCAAAGTGATAACCACAACAAAGGAAGGGGGTTTAGACCACAAATGAATACACATCATAAGACACCACAGGGGTCATGGAGACATCAAGGTGGTCACACTGCCCCCACGTGTTGGATCTGCGGGAAAGTAGGCCACATTTCACATCAATGTAGCAGAGGCAGAGGCCGAGGAGGGGGCATAGGGCGAGATCAGATCCATACACAGGGTTCAACTGCCCCAGATCACTCGCGGTTCACACAGCAATGACTAGATACTTTTACCGCCTCTAATGAGGTGGTGGACTGCTGTGGCGCCTGGGAATTACTTAATGTTCTGAAAGAGAAGCCTTACATAACACTTAAAGTTAATGAACAAACAGTAGAGCTCCTTTGTGATACTGGAGCTTGCAGAACAGTGATCTCTTCTGGCGTTAATCTGCCAGAATCTAAAGAAAGCATTTTGGTAAAATCAGCAGATGGTGCCACTACTCGCTCATTTTTATCTAAACCAGTGTTAGTAACAGATCCAAAAACTAGGTTAAGTTCTAAAAACTCAATAGTCATCTCACCACAATGTCCACTCAATTTGTTAGGCAGAGACTTAATGTCAGCCCTAAAAATCTCAATTATCCCAGTGGGAGACAGCATGAGAGCTGTGAGAACAGGAAATGATGACATTTACCTAAATACAATTCATAGACCACAGGGGCTCGGTCTGTACTACTCTTTACGAGTTGAACCTAAAGAAAACCTTAAAGATACAACAACAATGATGGACACAGTTTTGCAGGTAGTTCCTGAACCCGACAAACAAATCATGCCTACATCACAGTTACATGTGACTATGGCTCTGAGGCCTGAACCTGATCCCAAGTTCCAAGACTATTTTATGCAACTCTCACCTGCTGTAGTGTTCACCTCATACATCATTACTGATGGAAAATCTGATTCAGCTGCCTCAGTAACACTGTCTACCAGCTCTAAACCATTCTTTGATTTGCCTACAGATCCGCATATATCCCTGACAAAAAGCAGTACATCACGTTGGAAAGATTTGGGATATATGGTGCGAAAAGCAAATAATACCACAGATTTTAAAACTTTGCAAGAAAATAAAGAAGATAGTTGGCAATACAGTGAATCCACAGGTTTATATAGACTGCCCCTTATCATGCCACTCCACTGCACCACCAAAATTGCAACATTAGAATGACCAGAAGCAGAAACCATCTTATTGACTGAAGAGGAAGAAAAGCAACTCAAAGAAGTCCCTGACACATTATGGTCTAAAAGCCCCACTGATGTGGGCCTACTCTCATCCATTGCTCCCGTTCAAATAACTGCTAAATCACATTTTAGACCCAGAGTAAGACAATATCCCCTCTCTTTGGAAGCAGAGTTAGGAATTCAACCAGTAATTGAGGAATTACTAACAACAGGTGTCATAAGAAAATGTCCTGATTCACCATGTAACACCCCAATCTGGCCAGTTAAAAAGGCTGATGGGAAAAGCTGGCGTATGGTTCAAGATTTGAGAATGTTGATTCCGCTGTCCAGACCAGAGCGCCAAATGTACCGGACCCACATACTCTTTTAAACTCTTTGAGTCCCACTAGGAAGTTTTTCACAGTAGTGGACCTCAGCAATGCCTTTTTTAGCATTCCAGTGCACCCAGATTCACAATTTTGGTTTGCTTTCACTTATAAACATGTAAAATACACATACAGCAGATTGCCACAGGGGTTTGCAGACAGTCCTACAATTTTTACAGAAGCAATTACCAACTGCCCGGCCAGTTTTGAATGTTCTAAAAATACACAAGTTCTTGTTTACGTAGATGATGTCCTGGTTGCATCAGATGACTATGAAAGCTGCTTACATGACTCTCTCTCCTTACTGCACCACCTGCATTCCACTGGAAATAAAGTCAGTAAAAACAAAATCCAGTGGGTAAAATCATCGGTTCAATACTTAGGACACACTTTGTCAGGAGAAGGCAGACAAGTCCAACCTGGAAGGAGAGAGGAAATTTTAAACACTCCTAAGCCCATGACAAAGAAACAAATGATGCAATTCCTGGGACTAGCTAATTATTGCAGGCAATATATATCTCATTATGCAGAAAAAACACAACCTCTTCTTGAGATGATCCATGGCCAGCAGATGGAGATGAAGGATACTTTAACTTGGTCAACTAAAACAGAACAAACTTTTACCACAATAAAACAGGACATCCATTCTAGCACTGTTTTAGTACTACCAGATTACTCCAAAATATTCACTCAAACGGTGGACTGCAAAAATGGTTTTATGACTTCAGTTTTGCTGCAAAAACATGGAGATAAACAACGTCCTGTTGCATTTTATTCTAAAAAACTAGACAGAGTTGCACAGGCCTTACCCAACTGTGTGCAAGCTATCGCTGCTGCAGCACTGGCTGTCGAAGCCTCAGCTGATGTAGTGCTATTCCACCCTCTCACGTTGTTGGTCCCCCACGCAGTAGATGTTTTACTTCTACAAGGCAGATTAGGATTATTATCACCAGCAAGACATCTTAGTTACACTGCAATACTGATCTCACAACCTTATATTACCATACAGCGTTGCAACACTTTAAATCCAGCAACGCTTCTACCTACTGCAGATGACGGAGAACCACATAACTGTGTACAAGCTACAGAAAGATTACAACTACCTAGGCCTGATCTTAAAGATGTCCCACTACAAACAGGACTGGAATGGTTTGTAGATGGATCAAGCTCTAAAACTAAAACAGGCTCTACTGAAACAGGCTATTCAATTGTACAACTTCCTGATGTGATTATAGAAGCCAAATCATTACCACAACATTTTTCCGCTCAAGCCGCAGAAATAGTAGCTTTGACAACAGCATGTCAACTTGCAGAAGGCAAGGTGGTAACCATTCACACAGATAGCCAATATGCATTTTCTACCGTGCACTGTTTTGCTAAACAATGGGAAAGGAGAGGAATGGTCACCTCTACAGGAAAACCTATAACCCACTCTCAGTTACTGATAAAACTATTAGACGCAGTTATGTTACCAAAAGCTATTGCAATTTGTAAATGTCAAGCACACACCACAGGAAAAGACACAGTTTCCTGTGGCAACAGATTCGCAGATGAAATAGCAAAAGCAGCTGCACAAGGCAGTTTTGGTTCCTCTAATGCTTATACACAGACCACAGAACAAGAACTTATAGATCAGACTGTTTTGAAAGACATGCAAACAACGCTCCCTCTTCTGAAAAACAATTATGGAAAACAAAAGGTGCCATTCTAAACGAAAATGGACTTTATGAAGTTCGTAATAAACCCATCCTACCCAAATCACTGTTTAAAGCTGCTGCGTTTGTGAGCCATGGGCCTTGCCATGTCTCCACACGGGGGATGGTATCAATAATACAGCAACACTTTACAACATACAACCTCGAAACATACTTAAAACATTTTTGCAAGACATGCCTAACATGTATCAAACACAACCCACAAGGGAATATGAGACCCAAGCAAGGCCAATTTCCTCAACCAGCCTACCCATTCCACACAATCCACATGGATTTCATTGAACTAACACAGAGCGGCTCATACAAATATTGCTTAGTAATAATTGACGCTTTCTCCAAATGGCCAGAAATAATTCCCACTGCAAAGAATGATGCTCTAACAGTGGCAAAAGCACTATGTAAAACTATCATTGCAAACCATGGTATTCCACAAGTAATATATTCAGATAATGGACCACATTTTGTGAATGAGGTTATTCAAAATATGGCAAAACATTTAGACATCCAACTAAAAAATCATTGTGCCTATCACCCCCAAAGTGCAGGTTTAGTAGAAAGACATAATGGGACCATCAAAAGCAGACTCAGGAAATGCATGGCAGAAACTAGAAGACCATGGCCTGAGTGTTTGGACCTAGTAAAACTTTACATGAGAATCACGCCAACAAACCAAGGTTTAACACCTTTTGAAATCATTTATGGCAGACCTTACAGGTTACCTCTAGTTGCGCCTGATTTGCAAAAAGCAGACGAAGAACTCACATTAGCTGATTACATGAGGAACATCATCCTAGCCAAAGAAGTGCAAAACGCACACAATCTGCCTATCTCTCCTTCTGTTTTGCAGGATCCTGAAAAGCCAATCAAACCTGGAGACTGGGTTTTCACAAAGGTGATTAAAAGGAATAATTGGACGAGTCCCCGCTGGGAAGGACCTTTTGAAGTCCTGGTGACCACGCCCACGGCTGTGAAAATCGCTGAGAGACCCTCGTGGATACACATCTCACACTGCAAATTGCAAAGGCAATTAGGGGACTAGACACGGGACAGTGGGGAAGTCTGGGCTACAAAGGACAGAGTGACCAATAGGGCCTCTGGTCTCAAACCCAGCAGAACAGCATCCCTGTCCCCTTAGTGGTCAAACCTTTGTTTTGGAGCGCTAGTCCTCTTATTTGCCTCTAGCTAACATGAAACTAGTTTGGCTCCCCTCCTGTCTGGCAGTTTGCCTGCCTCTATTCCACTGCTTTTTCCTCACACCTGATGATGCCCAGACATCAAAGGAAAGAAGAGCTAAAATTCTAACCCACCATGCGTTCAAGAACACCTGGTACCAAATAGCTAATTTGACTGCAAAACGTTTAGGTTTCAATACCAGCTGTTATGTCTGTTCATGGATCCCACACCATTCTGAAGAAGTCTCATCGATGACTGCTGTCCCAACCACCTTAAATAATACCATATGTCTGCTATACAAATTAACTATAACAACTGTTGGAACAGACTGTTCCACCTTACCTCACTGCTGCACTGCTGAGAACAACAGGACATGGTCCCAGCCTGGTGACTTTTCCAAGAAAACGAATGCTTCAGTTGCCAAAGGAATCAACTTACTACGCCTTACTGGAAAAGACACTTTCTGTTTTTCAGTCCCTTGTAACAACAAACATGCATTTTTAGTAAATTCCATCTGTGAGGACACGCTACCCTTGTCAGGGACCCAGACGAAAAAGATGCGTATAAATCACTGGATGACGATTGGAAACGCATCTGTGCCAAGATACATAACCCTCAACACCACTCGACTTCAAGACAAGATAAGTGGTTTCAAAACCACTGTCAAAAGAGGAACCCACCTCCTAGAGGTTCCCTCCCAATTTGGCATGGGAACGCCTGACGGATACATCTGGAAGTGTGGTCACACTTTCTACCTCTACCTACCTAAGGATTGGTGTGGCACATGCAGTTTGGCTCGACTGCAACCCTCCTCATACATCATAACAGAAAACGGAGCACCTTCTAAACCTACAGAGCTGAATAAACGGGAATTCAACCCTCCACAAGTGTTCAACCCGTTCTCTGACAATGGTGGACGAAAACCTCTCTACAGTGATGCAAAAGGAATCTTCCACACCATGTTCCCACCTGTTGGAGTTGCAAGTCTGACAAAACGGATGAACGAGGTTTGGTGGACTATGGGAAACATCACAGACATCCTTGCTGAAATGTCCAACCTGCTGGCCAACGATCCTGAAAAACTGGCGATGAAGACCATGCTGATGCAACATCGGGTAGCTCTGGACACTCTTTTTGCTTCTGAAGGTGGACTTTGTGCTGTAATTGGTGAACATTGTTGTACGTACATTCCTAGTACACATGATAATTGGACTCTCTTTCATGAGCGGGTCCAGGGATTAACTGACTTTTTAAAATCACAAGAAAGCAGTAATGGACAATGGAACCTCATGGGCTGGCTGACAACTGGCAGGTGGTATCAGGTTCTTTTAAAAATAGCTATGCCATTCATTGTAATTTTGATACTTTTCTGCATTTTTGTTAGTTGTGTTCTCCCATGTATAAAACAAATGATGAATAAGATGATAACTAACACAATAGTCCAATACTCTCTTCTTAATCAGAGGCTTGAAGATTAAGACAGAAATAAAGAAGAAGATGAAGTGTAATAACATGTGTAAAAACCTTTTATGATTCCATTAATCTAAACTACTGTTCAGGTAGCGATTAATTGGATGATGTCTAGGTGAAGCTCGCATAAATACCTTTTGAAATTGCAACTTACTTTTGCAATTTCTTTGTTATATGTCTTATTACCTTTTTTGAATTTGGGATGCTACTTATTTTGCAACCTTTTGTAGTCGGGTTTTTATGATTCTTATATTTTTATATTATTAGAGTTGTTACCTATTTTACAACTTTTTGTTGTTCGTGATCACATTTAAAAACCACATTTCAGGGGGGAAATGTTAGGGAAAATAATAATGGTGTATTATTATTTTCTTAGGGTGTTTTTATCACATAGTTCTAATGTACTTTTTAAATGTCATTTTGGTTTCAGTCACATGCTCTTGTGCATGACATCCTGTTCTTTTAATATGTTAATGAAGTGTGACTAAATAAAGAGAGCCTGCAGAGGGGAGACCCTTTGAGACCAGTGATGAGATCAGTGAGGGAGACGAGTGACGAGGAGCTGATAACAGACAGACGGTTGGCTCATTCCTTAAAGTATTTTCCTGGTCTCCCTCTGCAGAACTGATTATCCACATCTACCTCTGCAGAGCTTATTGACTCCATATTATCTCCGACTTTTGTGTGTGACTCGTTTTAGGTAAACCACAATATTTACCTAACAGCGAGGCTCTCGGCTGAGTACATAAAGTCGGAGGAGGAGATGGGTGGAAAAGGCGGGGATAGGTGGGAGCAGGCGTTTCAGCAACGCCGAGAACTACCAGCAGAGACTCAAAGATTACTCTAACATGAGTGAAAGGGTCAGAGCCACACTTCAGGTATGTTTTTAGTGAGGGAAAGACAGGATCTCAGGATATCAAGCTTCAGAAAGTCCATTTTGCATAATACCCCCCCTTTAAGCCATTTTATAGATTTTTTGAGATTTTAATCTTGATGAATTGCTCCCTTCAGACGGGGGTCTTTCCTGCCGCCTTTAAAGTGGCGGAGGTGCGGCCCCTATTTAAAAAGAGCAACTTAGATTTCAATGACTTCAAAAACTTTCAACCGGTATCTAATTAAAACAAAGCTTGTTTTAATTCAACTTAATGATTTTATTAATGAAAACAATGTCCTAGAGAAATTTCAGTCGGGTTTCAGGGTGAACCTGAAGTTTTAGTCATCGGTCCTGAGGCTCAGAGAGAGAAACTTTTGCCAAAATTACAATCACTGTCTTTTAATCCTTCTTTACAAGTGAAAAATCTGGATTTTTGACTCTGAACTGACTTTTATCCCTCACGCTAAAAACATTAATAAAATAAGATTTTATCATCTAAAAAACATTGCTAGAGTCCGCCCCATTCTCTCTCGGGCCAACACGGAGACACTGATGCTCTTATCACCAGTAGAATTGATTACTGTAATGCCCTGCTTTCTGGTATTTCCAACAAGAATATATCCGGTTTACAACTTCTACAAAATTCAGCAGCACGTGTCCTGACGAAGACCAGGAGGTGGGAACACATTACACCTGTCTTAAATTTATTACATTGGCTCCCCGTATGTTTTAGGAATGATTTTAAGGTTCTTTTAATGGTTTTTAAGTGTCTTAATGGTCTTGGGCCTTTCATTCAGAACAGCTTTTACCATATGAACCTTTGAGGTCTCCTCTGGCAGCCGTCTCCTTGTTATCTTTGTCTCCTTGTCATCCCAAAAGTCAGGACACACACTCATGGCAAGGCGTCTTTTCATTATTATGGCCCTCACCTCTGGAACAGGCTGCTGGAGGAGCTCAGGGCCGCAGACAACGTTCGTGTTTTCAAGAGCAGACTCAAGACTCACCTTTTTAGCCTTGCTTTTACCTGATTATTATTTATTATAGTCCGTTTAATTGCGCTGCATGTTTTACTTCATAACTTTTATCAGTGTTTTTACTACTTAATCGTGCCATACTTATTCTCTGTTTATTTTTTACTTTAACTTGTGACTTTAATCATCTTTCCAGTGTTTTCTCTGTGGGAGCCCTCTGCCTCGGGAGCGGTGGTCGGCTGTGGCTGCCTGGGTGCTCTCCAGGTAGCGCTTGGAGGAGGTGGGGATCTCTGCCTCTCCTCCTCTGGGCACCCTGGGTCAGTGCTTTGGCAGCTGCTATTGATCTGCTGCTGCTGGTGCAGATGGTTCCTTTGATGGCGCTTCCTTTCCTGGCTCATCTGTACTCAGTCAATTTTCCTTTTTACTGTTACTTTTAAATGTGGGCTTGCATGAGGGTTGGGTTGCAGGGAGGGGGGTATAACTGTGGTCATGCTTTCAAATCTGAGGGGGAGGGATGGGAATGTGGTTTATGTGGGTTCATTTTAATTCTGTAAAGCACTTTGAACTGCAATTTGTGTATGAAAAGTGCTTTATAAATAAAGTTTGATTGATTGATTGATTGATTTATTGATTGAATGTTGATACATTCTAAATTATCACAAAGGTCTGTAGGTGACTCGTAATACATTCTCCAAGTCACAATTAAAACATCGGACACGTGGCTAATTTCCATTTAAGAATCATTTATAAAGTTGCAAGTCAGGAGGCATGAAATTACAGTCAAAAGCGAACTGTTTCTGTATGAAACTCTATGCTGCTGATATATGCACACAGATGTGTCACGGCTCTTTGGGAGCTCTAGTGTTAACCCCAGTCACTCAGTTTTACATAACATAATAGATTTATTCAAAAGGGAACCGTCATGAGAGTACAAAGTGTTTTATGCCCTAAAAACACCCTTATTTCACTTCTATATACATCTTTAGTTTATTATAAATTTTATTAGTCATTCACGTGAAAGTGTTTTTCTTGATTAAAATATTTGAAGGTCACTGGTTTTGCTGATTAAACAGTTGTTGTTCTATTTATTGCATGTATGTTGCACCTTTAATAACATTTCTTTTAACATTGAACAGTGTGGTATGGTCCAACTCTAGATGTTTTCTATATTTCGTTGAACATAACACCAAATTATCAGATGTGCATTCCGTGTGCTTCAGAGTTCCAGCTATACCATCACAGTGTCCCAGTCACAGGTCCCAGTCACAGGTCAGTACAGATTGCTCCTTGATGAGCTCTGACAAACTATATGCTATGACTGTAAATGGCTGCTAGCCAGTGGATTATGCTGACATCATTTATGACATGCTCCAGAGTTGGGTTTATAAGGATGTGGTAATATTGCACTAGTATTAATCACAGAGAAGATCTGTGATATATCTCTTAAAAACAAAGCTGTATCATCAGCTATTTGACTAATAGAACTAAATCAGTCAACATGGTGATTCCTTGTGCAGTGCTGTTCTTAATTTTGATATTTAGAAATTCAGTTGCCAACAAGAAGAGGTACACAGAAAGTAGGGCCTCCCTGCCTAACTCCTCATTGTAGATTAAATCTGGAGGTGGTACCCATTGAGAGTTTAACTGAATTATTTCCACCTGCATACAAAGTTTTGCACACAAGTGTTAAAAAAAAATCACTGAAACCCAAAAATCTTAAGCGTAGTTTAAATTCATGCTGTATAGTATCAAACGTGTTATAAAAGTCCCCCCAAAAAAAGAATAAAGCTGTTATCTTCTATAACTTCCGAGTAAACTAGTATATCCACAATCAGCCTGATATTGTTTGAGATATAACGATTTTTCATAAAACCAGACTGACATTCATCATCTAACAGTAGAGAGTCTTTATGTGGCTTAGGGGCTAAAGTAATGAGAGCTTGACCCAGTGTAGGGGGAACAATTTTTTTTAATGCTTTTTGTATAAACTGTGAATAAAAATGGAGTAAAGTTTGCAGACTTTTTTTGTTGTTGAAAATTTAGACGTGAGTCCATCAAATGCTGATGATTTGTTTGCTTTTAGCTGGCTTAAGGCCTTACATACTTCACTTAAGTTTATTGGTCTATCACAGAAGTCAGCATCACTTTCTGTCCTTTGTTACTGGGAAGTGCGTTGAAGAATTGGTTGGCTTGTAGAAAGTAGATGTGTACAGATAGCTATAAAATTCAGAGCAGTAATTAACTATTTCTTTGGGGGTTTCCATAAACAAACCATTACTTTTAGTTGTCTTATAGAATTATTTTTTAATGTTGTCTTTCTGTCAGGTGTCTGTTTCTGTGTGCTGGTTTTGCTCTGCTTACCTCTCCTCAGGGTGTGATTGGCAGGTGCTGCTCCAGGTGTTTCTGATCATCCTCATCGCTGCTTCAGGGGAGCGGTTCCCAGAGGCTGACGCCAGATGGTTCTTGCTCCTATGCGTGGTATAAAGGCCAACCTTAGTCTGTTCCTTCGTGGCAAACCTTCCCAGTGAAAGAGATTTAGTTTGAACGTACCATCTTGTTCTTCTGCAGATCCACTCCTGCGACTTCACCATCGCCGTCAAGCCCTCCTCATCGGTCCTGCTTCCAGTCACCATCAGAGTCTCCACACAGCTGGTCAAACACGCCGAGACTCCTATCACACTCACCGCCGGTCTGGCCTCTCCGGATTCCTCCCTGGTCAGCCTCTTGCCGCTCCCTACCTGGAATCAAGAAGGTCAGAACTCACCCCACTTTCGTCCACTGTAGCCTCTTGCCTGTCCACCCTCCAACGCCTCGCCGCATCTCTCTGCAAGAACAACAAAACCAAAATCGGAGTCATCCACCTCCAAACCAGCAAGAACCAAACTGGAACATCTACTCTGCAACCACTCATTCCCAGCCTCAGAATTCACCGACTTACCTTCCCCGCATCCATCCTCCGAACCTCCAAGTAAGACAATTTTACAATATTCTAACAGCAGAAAAGAAGCCACCACGTCATTCTAACCATTTTTCTGCTTCTCCTCAGTCCTCATGTCTGCCCGGTTCTGGTCCGATCGTCCTGTCTTCCTGCTCAAAATAACAAACTTATAAATTATCCTGTCTGTTGCTGCCTGTGGTTGTCGCTTGATTCTAAAGTCACAAGCCAAACATGACACTTTCTTATATAAAAAAAGTATTTTTCTAGCCATTGTTTATGCGATTAAACATGTGCTCATTCTGCTTTCCTTTTATATATCTCGTCTAGTTTAGAGCGCATTTCCTCAAGTACCATTTTTTTTCACTCGTGGTTAGAGAACCAGAGGATTTAGAAGATAAGAGTAACTTTTTGCACAATATCATTTTCTTCCTTAGTCACTACTATATTTTCTAAGCAACTTGGAGACTTCATATTTTAGTAGTTCCCAATTAAAGCTTTTTCCCAAAACTAGCAAAACTCTCCACTGTTAAACAGACTTCCTCTGCTATTAAGTTTCCACTAAGAAGGCTTAGAATAATTAGGGTTTGTTATTAAGAGGATAGAGATAAATAGGGTTTTAGGATCAGTTAAAGGAGAAGGTAGAATATTTGTAAGCATGTTGAAGTCTTTAGAAATGAGCCAGTCTCCAATTCTTGAACTGCTTGATAAAGATTTATTTGCCCATGTATACTACCTTTAAAACTGGTGTGTTTCTCTCCAGGTGTCTATTAATATTTAGCTGTCAGTAAAGGAAGCTAGAAAGCTGTTTTTAGGTGGCCATCTATCAATTAGATTATTTCAATTCAATTCAAAAATACTTTATTGATCCCAGAGGGAAATTAAGTGTTGGTATAGCTCATATAATTGATTCTATAAGGAGTTGTTGTAGATGATGATGGCTGTGGGCAGGAAGGATTTCCTGTAGCGGTCTGTATTGCAGCGAAACTGAAGAAGCCTCCGACTGAAAACGCTCTGTTGTTGTATGACAGTCTCATGAAGAGGATGCTCAGGGTTGTCCATAATTTTTTTGATTTTATGAAGAATCCTTCTTTGCATCATCATCTCCAGATGTTCCACAGTTGTCCCCAGAACAGAACCAGAACCTTCTTTATCAGGTTGTTTAGCCTTTTTAAGTCCCTGGCTCTGATGCTGCTACCCCAACAGATGATGGTTGAAGAGATTACACTCTCCACAACAGACTTGTAGAAGATCTGCAGCATCTTGAAGGACTTAAGCTTCCTCAAGAAGTACAGTCTGTTCTGTCCCTTCGTGTAGACTGTTTCACTGTTGCACCTCCAGTCCAGTCTGTTGTCCAGGTGAACTCCGAGGTATTTATACTCCTCAACCACCTCCACTTCTTCTCCCATGATGGAAACAGTGTTTGACTTATCCCTGTTTCTTCTGAAATCTACAATCACCTTCTTTGTTTTGTTCACATTCAAGGTGAGACGATTGTTTTAGGACAATATTAGGACAATATTGAATCCCCTCCTTTAACAATATTGCAACTTGGATATTTAGTGAAATAACAATGTAAGCAGTCTTCTAGTTTACCTATAAAGAGTTTTCAAAGCAATAGTTGTAACCATAAATATTTGCTTTAATTAGCTTTTTATTTGTCACGTCTAAGTATTATGTAATGTCCAATATCCATTTGTCTAAAAAAAACTGTTGTGACACAATAAGTATGTTTTGGCTATTAATAATTACAAATAATTGCTTAGGGCAATTATTAATAAAATTAATAATTTTGTGTCAAAGTGACCAAGTTTGGGACACCATCCTGGGATCCAGGAAATTAAGAATAGCCAAATAGTTCAGTCTTTAATCAGTGATTAAATTATAGATGAAGAGATAAGTTCTTGGCATTCTTAGAACAGGAAGTTACTACATATGTATGTGGAATAATAACAAAACAAAAACTTTCCAAAATACAAGAGTTTATTAATTAAACGGATTCAACTTTCCTGTTAAAATGCTTTAATCAACAAATTCACTAAGCTTGTAACACACACAACTAAACTACTAAGAAAAAGAAGAATGAATAATAAAACGAACTACCAAAGGTAAAACAATACAATTGTCAAATATGCAAAGAAGTAAAAACAATAACCAATAAATTGATCATGATGTCACAGTTCAGTATGCATATGTATGCTTAAAGTCCAAAGCTTATATTGAAGAGTTTTGGGAGGGAAGCTAAGTTAGTTTTAAACTAATTGTGATTAGTTTAGGACTAATTAGCACCTTTTTGGTTTTTGTTCAACCAATTCATGTTATTTGGAGGAAGTAATGTTCCATTAAATCATTTGCTGAATTAAAAATCAATAACCTTTGGAGAATTTATTCTATTTTACGGATTGATCACCACGGTGATTTATCTAATTTAGTATTTTGACATACTAAGAAAGCAGTTTCAAAACAACTTATATGATTAGTTTTTGGTGTTTAAACTATCTATTTTAAAGCTGATCTGTATTGTGAATACATTATTGTTTATGAACGCTAACTGTCTGCAAAAAGCAGGCCACACTAATAAAAACAAGCATGCGGAGCTAATGTATGTAGTGCAACTAAGAGCCACTCTGTTTTAGCTTAGCGCCAAAGAAGAAAGGAAAAACTCTGGTGGAGCGGAGTAACTCATGTTACATGATTTAAAACAACTCTTTCTTTGAGTTAGAAACCTGCACAGAAAAGCAGAGAAACCAGCTGTTGGCTGGTCCATTAGCAGTAGCTGCATGGGGTCAGGGCTAGCAGTGGGGCTTCGGCGTGTGGGGCTAGCTAGCCACTGGTAGCCAGAACTTGGGTCGTCCATTTCGTCCAGCTCGGTTCGGCTTTGCTCAGCAATCTTCTCCCACTGACTATTCGCGGGCAGCCTTCAGCTCAGCAGCGTGGGGTGAGCAGCTCTCGGCTAATACAGCAGCGTGTCAGAGAGGCTCTCTCTCTCCGGTGGAGTCTATAACTCAAACATTCCTTATCAACAATCAGCAGGCTGTTGTGTCTTTTGGATCCAACGAGTTTCTTCTAGGAACTCACTTCCCCTCTCGCCAACGTAGGATGGAAGTTGAACGCGTTGATTTCTCTCCCGATGTGAGCCTTGTGCTGGTTCATGGTTAAAAGAGAACAAGATTGGGCAGAGCATGCTTATATAGGGGTGATGATGTCTCATGAAGCCCTCCTTTTCCTTTTGAAACTGAAATGCATTGTGGGATTAGTTCTTACAACTGGAGGTCTGTCTTTGTGGTCCAGTAACCATGACTGTGACGCAACAAAACGATTTTTAGGATAGACACTCCAGCAGAATGTTTTGTTCTGTGTGACAGCCAAATGTCAGACCTCCATTGTGATTGCCAGAAATGTAGATTTGTTGAAATTGAATGGGATTCCTGGAGAAAAGAGAAGTCTGTATTCAGTTGTTTACAGTAAAGTAAAATGGCTTTTTGTTTTAAATCAACTATCCCATTGTTTCAACCAACCCTGGTCTCCCCTATTTGGTATTCCAAGGTGGTCTTCATCCCTGCAAGTACCCTGCAGATTTCCTTCCTTCCTTCCTTCCTTCCTTCCTTCCTTCCTTCCTTCCTTCCTTCCTTCCTTCCTTCCTTCCTTCCTTCCTTCCTTCCTTCCTTCCTTCCTTCCTTCCTTCCTTCCTTCCTTCCTTCCTTCCTTCCATCCGTCCGTCCGTCCGTCCCTCCGTCCCTCCGTCTGTCCTTCGCCCAAAAAGGCAATAGAGCAGACATAGTTTTTGTCTCTTCTTGAAGTTAACTTTAATGTTCATGTAGTAATTCAGGACAGTTCTAAGGACAGCTTATGGGAATGGAGGGTTAGAGGTGCACTAGATGTTTTTGATTTGATGAGAAAATTATTTCAGTCATTGCATTATTATGATCAAAAACTGTGATAACATGTTCATAGTCTGAACTGTGTGTAAAGGAGATTATGTAAAATCTGCAAGGGAAACTAGGAGGAAATATGAGAGTAATTCTGGTTATGTGATACAAACTTTTATGTCACACAATTTGTGTTAATAATTACATTACAATCTACAATACAATATGTGTATTATACCATAAGCACTAGACAACTATAGCACAAATCAGGAAAAGAGAAAAAAAAGGCCATCTGTATTTACATTTCTGTCATTTCTTGATGTAAGGCCCCAAGTGGGACAGTTTTTGCAAATATGTACCCTTGGCTTTCCAGCAACAACATCTGATCCAATGTTGAAAAGTTTACAAAAACTTTGTTAATTACTACTAAATGAACAAGTGAACACAATATGGAATATAAATGATGCCTTTGTCCTCGTTTGCACAGTTAAATCAAAAGATTCCTATCATCATTCAACAAAATATGTTTAGGTCAAATGCCAACATCTTGCAGAAGTATGTTGTTTTAGTTATTTTCCCAGATTTCACTGAAGGGATTTCTGTCCAAAAGAGACCTTCTCTTGTTGTGAGGTGCCTTCATATTCGTCTATTGTTTTTCCTTTTTGACCAACCCATGTGATACTTTTTATTCTTCCAACCTTGATTCATAGCTAAGGCTGCCTCACTGCTTATGTCGTGAATAATTCATGATTTGCAATCCAATACCAGTGGACTGGGGATAGAGGGACTCAAGAGTTGATTTAAAAAGAATCTGATTCTTTCATCTAGCGAATTTTTTTCTCACCAAAGTGCGGAGGTCAATTATGACTCCTCTGGCAATAGCTCGTATGAATAAAACACTGAAGGGCTCCAAAACCTTGAGAGACTTGCTTTACTTGTGTAGATTATTGACGCCTACACCTTTTTCTATCCTTCTTTTGGGTACTAAGTACACCCTTTGTCTATTGCCTCCTGCATGGCTCATGTTCTCATAGCTTGAGGCAAAAGAAGGCCTAATTTGCACTAGAGTCTTTTGGGTCCAATTATTATAATAACAAATGTATTGGAAAAACAATCACATTGAAAACAATACGGAGATGCTACCATCATGCATTTTAATAATTTTTCTCATTTAAAATGTATTTCACATGTTTAGCTATTTCTTAAGTTTTACCTTGTTCTTTAAAGCCTCTTATTATCTGCAGTGTGTGTAGGCAACTGTAATTTAAAGCATGTTTTATGTTTCGAGATGTAAGTCCATCTCCAAAAACAAAATGAAGGTTTAATATTGGCCTATTTAAAGACCACTTCTTGATAACTTTTGAATTTACTTTAACTGCCCATCTTTAATCTGAAAGAATTCATTATAGTAGAGCTTTATCAGACAATGCTGTAACAATTATTAAAGAATCTGTTGCATTTTTACTTTCCTCAGTGTCTCAGGGTAACACAGTGGATGGCAGCAATTCCATCTCTAGCCCTTCAGAAATTGATGGTCTGGTTCAGAGCGTTACGTCCTCATTGCGTTTGGCATTAGATAGTGTAGCCCCTTTAAAAAAGAAAGTGGCTAGCCATAGGAGGCTGACTCCTTGGTTTAACGCAGAGTTGCGTACTTTAAAGCAGAATACTAAGAAGTTGGAGAGAAAATGGCGCTCTACACATCTAGAGGATTCCTATTTAACCTGGAATAACAGTCTATTGCTGTATAAAAAGACCCTTCGACAAGCTAGAACAGCATATTTTTCTTCATTAATAGAGGCGAATAAAAACAATCCTAGGTTTCTTTTTAGTACAGTTGCCAAACTTACACAGAGTCATAGCTCTGTTGAGCCAACTATTCCCCCAGCTCTTAGCAGTGATGATTTTATGGGATTCTTCATAAATAAAATTAATTATATTAAAAATAAAATCATTGGCATCCTCCCAAACATGATTACTTCTTCCTCAGTAAATGAGGCAGCATCGGAAAGAACTGTAGAACCTGATTTGTGCTTAGGCTGTTTTGATTCAGTCGAGCTTTCGGAATTATCAAAAATATTAGCCTCATCTAAACCTTCAACTTGTATGTTGGACCCAATCCCAACCAAATTATTTAAGGAAGTGTTCCATTTGGTTCCTGGCCCCATTTTGGATATGATGAATCTATCCTTAGTAAACGGATACGTACCACAAGAATTTAAAATAGCTGTAATTAAACCTTTACTCAAGAAACCTTCCTTTGATCAAGATGACTTAGTGAATTACAGACCTGTATCTAACCTTCCTTTCTTATCCAAAGTCCTTGAGAAAATAGTTGCTAATCAAGTATGTGAGCATCTAAACAGTAACGAGCTGTTTGAAGAGTTTCAGTCAGTTTTTAGAGCTCATCATAGCACTGAAACAGCACTGGTGAAGGTTACTAATGATATTCTCATGGCCTCAGATAATGGACTTGTGTCTGTTCTGGTTTTGTTAGATCTCAGTGCTGCTTTTGACACAGTCGATCATAATATTCTCTTAGAAAGGCTTGAACATGTTGCAGGGATCAAAGGAACAGCACTAGGCTGGTTTAAATCATATTTCTCTGATAGATTTCAGTTTGTTCATGTAAATGATAAATCTTCTTCACACTCAAGGGTTACTTGTGGAGTTCCACAGGGTTCTGTGCTTGGACCAATTCTTTTCACCATTTATATGCTCCCAATTGGTGGAATCATTAGACAGCATAAATTTCCACAGCTATGCCGATGATACACAACTATATTTATCCATAAATCCCGATGAACCCAGTCAGTTAGGTAGATTACAGGCATGTCTGGAAGACATAAAAGCATGGATGACCCTAAACCTTTTGCTTTTAAATTCTGACAAGACAGAAGTTGCTGTCTTTGGACCAGAAGCTCTAAAAAGAAACTGATTAGTCAATCACTTCATCTGGATGGCATTAAATTGGCCCCCAGTAACAACGTAAAGAACCTCGGCGTTATTTTTGACCAAGACTTGACATTTAAATCCCATATAAAACAGGTTTCTAGGATTTCTTTCTTTCACCTCCGGAATATTGCTAAAATTAGAAACATCCTGTCCAGGAGTGATGCTGAGAAACTAGTCCATGCATTTCTTACCTCAAGGCTGGACTACTGTAATTCTTTACTATCAGGAAGTCCACAAAATGCCATTAAAAGCCTTCAGTTGATCCAAAATGCGGCAGCAAGAGTTCTGATGAATATTAAAAAGAGAGATCACATTTCTCCTGTTTTAGCTTCCCTTCATTGGCTCCCTGTTAAATCCAGAATAGAATTTAAGATCCTTCTTCTTACATACAAAGCCCTTAATAATCAAGCTCCATCATACATCAGAGATCTAATTGTTCCATATGTTCCTAAAAGAGCACTTCGCTCTCAGACTGCAGGTTTACTTGTAGTTCCTAGGATTTCTAAAAGTAGAATGGGAGGCAGATCTTTTAGTTATCAGGCTCCTCTCCTGTGGAACCAGCTCCCAGCTTTAGTCCGTGAGGCAGACACTCTGTTTACTTTTAAGGCCAGGCTTAAAACTTTCCTTTTTGATAAAGCTTATAGTTAGAGTGGCTAAGGTCATCCTGAGCTATCTCTGTAGTTATGCTGCTATAGGCTTAGACTGCTGGAGGACAGACTTACCAATTTTCTTCACTCTGCTACTTCCTTTTCTCCTACGACTCTCCAGTTGTATTACAGAACATTCTGTTATTTCGACTGTTAACTTTGTTTTCTCTCAGTGTTTTTCTCCCCATAGAAGATATACCTGGTCTGGTATCCTGCTTGGCTGCAATGCCCTGTTGGACGGGGGGCATCGACTGGGATGATCCTCCCAGTAACTGAACATCCACTGTGTCCTGGTATTAACTTTTTACTTTCTGTAACATAGAAAGTTCTCTTATATCAGATCTTCTGTTCCTTCTGTGTTCTGCTCTGTCTTCTCAAACCCCCAGACGGTCGTGGCAGATGGCCGCTCCTACTGAGCCTGGTTCTGTTGGAGGTTTCTTCCTGTTAAAGGGGAGTTTTTCCTCTCCACTGTCGCAACATGCTTGCTCAGTATGAGGGATTGCTGAAGGATTGCTGTGGTTGGAAAACTGCCCAACCTCACGCCAATGACTGACGCAATCTGCTGGGATTCCTTAAATAGGAAACTTTTTAACTGATTGGAATGTTTGTATAATTGTATTGAAATAACTTCTTGTTAAGTGCCTTGAGATGACATCTGTTGTGAATTGGCGCTATATAAATAAACTGAATTGAATTGAATTGAATTTAACTTTCAAATAGACATGGGTCCTTTTAACCTAAACTTTTTTAAACATGTCATCAATAAAATCCTCACCCCTCAAAATGATCACTTCTGAAAATCTGGACCAACCTGATAATATAATTGGAATGCCTCCATGGTGTGTAAAAAAGTTTCCCCCCAGTTTTCATGGGAAGTAGCAAGTCTTCTCAAGTCAAAAGGCGCAAGTCCAAATAAAATCATGAGTCATTGATGTTAAAGTCCAAGTCGAGTTGCAAGTATTTGTACATTTTATCAAGTCGAGTCTGAAGTAATCAAATTCATGACTCGAGTCCAAGTCACATGACTCGACTCCACACCTCTGGCTATCTCTGTAGTTATGCTGCTATAGGCTTAGACTGCTGGAGGACAGACTTACCAATTTTCTTCACTCTGCTACTTCCTTTTCTCCTACGACTCTCCAGTTGTATGATTTTTTTAAAGGATTAATTTGTATAATGATCCATTCTGTTATTTCGACTGTTAACTTTGTTTTCTCTCAGTGTTTTTTTCTCCATAGAAGATATACCTGGTCTGGTATCCTGCTTGGCTGCAATGCCCTGTTGGACGGGGGGCATTGACTGGGATGATCCTCCCAGTAACTGAACATCCACCGTGTCCTGTTATCAACTTTTTACTTTCTGTAACATAGAAAGTACTCTTATATCAGATCTTCTGTTCCTTCTGTGTTTCTGCTCTGTCTTCTCAAACCCCCAGATGGTCGTGGCAGATGGCCGCTCCTACTGAGCCTGGTTCTGTTGGAGGTTTCTTTCTGTTAAAGGGGAGTTTTTCCTCTCCACCATCGTTACATGCTTGCTCAGTATGGGGGATTGCTGAAGGATTGCTGTGGTTGGAAAGTCTGCATCAACGGGGCCCAACCTCACGCCAATGACTGACGCAATCTGCTGGGATTCCTTAAATAGGAAACTTTTTAACTGATTGGAATGTTTGTATAAATGTATTGAAATGACTTCTTGTTAAGTGCCTTGAGATGACATCTGTTGTGAATCGGCGCTATATATTAAACTGAATTGAATTGAATTGAACTGTGTTTTCAGATAGTACCAGCTTGGTTTGGATAGCTATTTTTCTTTAATAAGTAAAAACATGATTCAATACCACTTTTTCCACAGCACTGTAGCTGTTATCAAAAAAGGCAGTCATTTCCACAAACTAAAAATCAGGTTAGTTTAGTAAAGTATTTTACAGGGGTGTCAAACTCCAGTGCTTGAGGGCCAGTGTCCTGCAACCTTTCGATGTTTTCCTGGTCCTTCAAACCTGAATCAAATTGTTAAATTGCCTTCTAAGCAGGCAGTTAGAATCTATGGGGTCCTGAATTATTTGATTCAGGTGTGTTGAAACAAACACATGTCTAAAAGCTGCAGGACACCACCCGTTGAGGACTGCAGTTTGACACATGTGATTTTGGACTTCAAGAAATGAACATTAACCTTTTTAAGCTGTTGGTGAAGAATCCCTAAAACTTGATGTTTTGCAAATACTAATATTGATCTGAATTGGACTAAAACCCCCCTTTCTATTGTTTTATTACATGAGTACAGATAATAGGAGCATAAATTAAACAACCCAAATCTCTATGTACATTCTCAGATAACAGGCTCCATAATTGTGATCCTGGTCCCTGGTAAGTGTTATCATTTCAGTAAAAATGTGTATCCATCTAGAATTATGAAAAAATCAATTCAGTTTATTTATATACATTGTGGTGCAGTTGGTAGTACTGCACCACAATGCAGTACTACCAAGGTCCTGGGTTCGAATCCCAGCCTGGGGTCTTTCTACATGGAGTTTGCATGTTTTTCCTGTGCATGCGTGGATTCCCTCTGGGTACTCCAGTTTTCTCCCACACTACAAAAACATGACTGTTATGTCTTTCTAAATTGCCCTTTGATGTGAGTGTGGGCTTGCCTGGTTGTTTGTCCTGTCTGTCTCTGTGCTGCCCTGCGATAGACTGGCGACCTGTCCAGGCTTGATAACTGCTGGAGATAGTCATCAGCTCCCCCCCAACCCTGTGAAGGATAGACTGTATGGATAATGGATAGATATATACATTGGGTCAAAAAAGTATTTGGCAGCTTCCAATTGTGCAAGTTGTCCCACTTAAAAAGATGAGAGGGGTCTGTAACTTTCATCATAGGTAGTACGCTTCAACTGAGAGAGACAGAATGTCATGCTGCCCTAATCACCCTCTCCTCATCATTGTCCTCACCTGTGTCTTTCCAATCATCCACACCTAATCCGCTTCACCTTCTGCCTTCATAATCCGTCACTTCCCCTCACTCAGCGTCGGCTCATTATCGTTGTCACCATGGTGTGTTGTCCTGCTGTTACCCGTCCTGCTCATCCGATGTCCTGTTATCTCCGATCCTGTCATCATCACCACCTCCTCCACCAGCTGCACTTTAATAAACATCCTTATACCTTTCCTCGGCTTCTGCGTTTGGGTCCATGCACCACACCACTGCACTCCTGACACAGAATGTAAGAAAAATAAAAAAATCCAGAAAATCAACTTGTATGATTTTTTAAAGGATTAATTTGTATAATGATCCAGAAAATAAGTATTTGGTAAATAACAACAGTTCATCTCAATACTTTTAGGTTAAAACATTTTCTGTAGGTCTCCAGCAGGTTTGCACACACTGTAGCTGGTATTTTGTAGGGGTATGCCATCTTGGGTGCCTATCGATTTCAATTCAATTACAATTCGGGTGCTATGATTCGATTATAAAATGATTATTTTGGTTGCATATTTTTACCTCATTTAGGGGTTTTTCTTCATTCCTTCCATGGCTAATTTCTACTCTTAAATCCATCCAGTTTCCGTTAATTGAAGTATCCAAACCAATATATGTCCTGTCTTTAATTTATTTGAAACCACAAATCAAACCAACACATGTCCAAAATATGCTTCATAATCATATCAAGGTCATATTTTCAATGAAAGCCTAAGTAAATGTGTATTGGCAATTTAAATATAATACGAGGTGACCCGATTTTGATTTCCATAAAAGAGGACACTTGGTCCAATTCTTAAACACATCAGTTATATTCTGTTTACTTAAAGAAGACTTTTGATTTTAACATATTTAAAGTATTCCTGCTCTATGTGGTTAAAAAGAAAAATTAAATAAACTTCAGATCAACTTTTACATGTCAACCATTACAAATGACTTTAAAATCTCAATAGAAATAATTAATCTTCTTTATTAGAAAATAAACCTATAACAATAATGGCTCCCTTTTTAAGTCATACAGGACAAACATTACACAAAAATCTGAAATTATATTCTGAAACAATAAGTATCACTGTTCTATTCAAAGCAATAGAAACCAAAAAGCAGCATTCTCCCAAAGACACTTAAAGTCTATACTCCGGTTTTTATTTTGTTCGCTGTCAATTTAATACAGAACTCTAACTTTGCTCAGCATTTTCATAGTTTTTGTGTCAGCTTGACCAATGGGATGTTTGCCACCTGTCATACACAGAAACTAATCTGCCAGCTATGAGTACGCTGCTCTCCGCCACACATTAGTCGCCACCAGGATGGAATGAAGGACATTTCCTTCATACTTAAAGCTACACTTGGGCTGACGTCTGGTAAACATGAGCTGCACATGGAGAGGACGCCCTGGACAGCACAGAAAAAGTGGACATGTCTGGGGAAAAGAAGATGTTGCTGCTAACATGTTACACAACAACAAAGACACTTCTTTCTCAACTAAAGTGCAAAATATTTGCTGTATTATGTAAATTTCACACTGCATGACTGAGACACTAGCTGCAGACGTACTGTTTCCCTGGTCCGTCCCTTAATAATATTCGTGCGGCACGCCAGAGTTTTATGTTTTTCTCATTAAATTATTATGAAAAATAATCGGTTTTTGACCACTTTTGAATTGCTATCGATTTTGCACGTTTCACATTGAAATTGAATCGGCACACCCCTAGTATTTTGCTCCATTCTTCCATGTAGATCTTCTCTAGAGCTGTGATGTTTTGGGGCTCTCACTGGGCAACACAGACTTTCAACTCCCTCCACAGATTCTCTATTGGATTGAGGTCTGGAGACTGGCTAGGCCACTGCAGAACCTTGAAATGCTTTTTACATAGCCACTCCTTTGTTGCCCGGTCAGTGTGTTTGGGATCATGATGGAAGATCCAGCCACGTTTCATTTTCAATGCTCTCGCTGATGGAAGGAGGTTTTGTCAGGAGATCATCAGCTCCAACCACATCCACCTGTGCCGTTCTCCAAGAATCTCATTCATTGGCCACACCTTCATATTTAAGAGACCTTCACTCACCTCCACCTTGTTCAGTCATCTACTTTGCCAGCCCTGAACTCCTTCAGAGACGTTTCTTTCACGTTGACCGAAGTCCTGCGCAGTCTGTCAGATCTGCCCAGTCCTGATCTTCTCTCATCCTCCAGGTTCTGTACTTGAGGGCTAAAAATCCCACAAACTACTTGTTGCCTGCATAGTTTCCTGACAGGTTTTTGTCAAAAATCTCATGATACATGGCCCCATTCATCCTTTCCATAATACGGTCGTCCTCTACCATTTGAAAAGCAGCCCCAAATCATAATGTTTCCACCCCCATGCTTCACAGTGGGTATGGTGTTCTTGGAATGCAACTCAGCATTCTTCACCCTCCAAACACGGCCAGTGGTGTATATATCTGGTCTCTGGCAAACTTTAGATGGGCATAGAGATGTGCTGACGTACACTAGGAGAAGTTTCGAGCGCTGCAGGATTTGAATCCATGACGAAGTAGCGTGTTACTAATAGTAACCTTTGTTACTGTGGTCCTAGGTCCCATCAGGTCATTAACCAGTTCCCTCCATGTAGTTCTGTGCTGTTTCCTCACTGTTCTCAAGATCATGTGTACCCCAAGAGATGAGATCTTGCATGGAGCCCGAGGTCAAGAGAGATTGTCAGTCATCATGTATTTATTCCATTTACTAACAATTGTTCCAACAGTCTTCTCACCAAGATGCTTGCCAATTGTAGGTTCTTATAGATTGTTATAGGCAGCAACCCATAACAATATATAAAGAATTCTTGTATCTTGTTTCACTAAGGACAATTTTATTAACCCTTATGCATTACTGGCTATTTATGAGGGACATTTGTTGTGCAGAGACACTACAGTTGGGCAAAAAAGTATTTGGTAGCCATTGATTGTGCAAGTTCAGCACTGCCAGGTCCCTACGGTTTGGTTTTATTGGTTTACTGTTGATCTCTGTACCAGTGTATGAATGTGTGCACTTTTAAGAGTGTGACTGGATGAATGTGGTCATATTGTCAAATGCTTTCAGTGGTCAGAATGCCTAGAAAAGCGCTATCTAAATTCAGTCCATTTACCATTTGAATACTTTGAAAATCTGGATTTAGGTCTTCTTCTGCAGTCAGTTCTTCAACTCAAAAATACTACATCATTCTCAAAGGGTAAATAAATGTTGTTGTAACTTATATTGCCCAGGTTTCTTTGCAGATGACCAAATGCATACCTGCTGGTCTGGAGGTTAGGGAAATCTTTCACTTGGACAGCAAGTTCAGGACAGTTAGATAGCTAGGTTTCTGATGTTGTGCTTCCTTGAGTGCTGAGAGCATTGGAAAAAGCAGGGGTTATCTCTGTGCTGTGCTTTTTACAGCCTTTATGATGTCAGGGGGGAATCACTGCTGGCAAGGGCTGCCCTTTGCTAATGAGTTTACATCAAATGCAGGGGTGAAATGCTGTGAATGCTGAGATATGGTGCTGTGGTAACAGTTCCCTTGTTCTGAACTGAACCAGAGATGATTATTCATGCTTTCGTCTCTCTGCAGGATTGGACTACTGTAATTGTCTTGTTACGACTGCTGTCATATTTTTTAAATATGTAACTCTGAGTGTGCTGGTATTTCTACATGATTAGTGGACCCAGAAGACGGACAAGTACGGATAGCAGAGGTGACGCACTGTCATGTTCAACTTTAGTTTTCTGACCCACATGCAGAACACCACTAGGAAGATCAGTTGTGAAATAATGAAACAGTTTGAGAATATAAACGTAGGTTGATTGCTGGAACTAGGAACACTGCATGGAGGAATGGGGATGAGGAGGAGAACTGTCGGATGGGAAGACCACAGATGAGTAGCTTTCCTTGTATAATGAGAAGTGTTTGAGAGTACTCAGGATCGGCTTACTGTCAGCAGGTGATAATGATGCCAGGGAGGAGAAGCTAGGAGTCGGGGACATCTGCGAAATCTTCCTAGGAAGTTCCGGGAGGTGATAAGGGATCCTGATAGTGAGGACTGAGTTCTGAGGGTGGACAGAAAGAGCTTGACGCTGGAGCGAGGACACAGGTGAGCCAGAAGCCAGAAGACTGTCAGACATTGGAGAGAACGAGAGCTAATGGAGAAGCTGGAGAACGGATCACTGGTAGATGACCGGATACACAGACGCAGAGGAACCTTGGAAGGACCACAGGAACAATTAACTCAGGTAAGTCTCAAGAAAGTACTTTTGACTAGGAGATTACTAGGAGAAACAGAGGGCTAGAGGTTACTACAGAAATGCAACGCTCTGGCAAAGAAGGTCTTCTTCTAATTATTTCCGGCAGGCTATACGCCAGCATAGCGCAATGCTGCCCCTTCTATTCAATGTAGTAACTTGAACTTGTATTTTCAAATACAAATTAGTGGATTTAAGAAACGTTGTATCTATCAATTGTTGTTTAAAATTTGCAGAAAATATAGTCTTAATAGAAAATGTCAATAATCAATTTCTGATAGCTCTTTAAATAGAATCTCACTTTCAGAAGAATATCATACACAGGATAGCACCACGTGCATAACAGTTTTAGATTGCCCACATTTATAAAGGCCATCTGGGTATTTACCAATTACTTTTAAATTGGCCGCAAGCCCACAATGCCCTAGTCTTAACCTGATTATTTTGATTTGATTAATGCGGCTAGATGGCCATAAAAGCCTATTATTTTGAACCATAGGTTGGCACTTAAAATACTTCCTTTCCTTTGTCTCATTTTCCCACTCCTTTTGCCACTGCTGTTGTAAAACATCTTTAAAAATACTTATACACTCTTGCTTCCAATACATAATTTATATTCAATTTCTTCATTCCTAATTGCTTCTTTTGCAAGCCTGTCAGCTGTTTCATTTCCCAAAATGCCTGAGTGGCCGGGGATCCACATAAAAATTACATTACATCCTATCTGCATTATTCTGTGAAGGCAGCCCAAAATTTCCAACAGAATATCAGATTATATAGTCTATGGTAGAGCCTTAAAACGTCTACCAGAAACTGCATTCAAAGCAGCTGAAGAATCAGAATATATATAAGACACATCAGGTTTATTGTGCTGAACCCAATCCAAAGCCCACCAGATAGCCTATAGCTCAGCAGTAAATACAGAGACATTATTAGAAACACGCATACTTTTACTAAGGTTATTTCAATATGTAGACTCCAAAACCAGCTTTTCCAGAGTTTGGATCTTTAGATCCATCCGTAAATACATGATGAGAAATACCCTTATTAAGAACCACAAAGTAATTTACCTGATTACTGACATCCTTCTTGTCCAGTCCTAAGACGTCCTACTGGACTTCAGGTTCTGGCATTAGCCAAAAAGGAATTTGGGGGGGGAGGGCATACTGACCCAACAATATTCTCAGACTCCAAACCCAACCTACTAGCCATTACTAAAGAAGGTCCTTTATACACCCGCTGATGAGCTTTGGCTTGTGCAGCACCTTTGATCTTCTGTAAGTCTGCCATAATTTTTGGAGTAGCATCATTAAAGCTCAACAAGTTGCTGAAGAAGACTGGCTCTGTTGTGGGGACCGCTCTGGGACCTCTGGAAATGAAAAGGATAAAGAAGGATTCTTCATAAATTGAAGAACATTATGGACAACCCTGAGCATCTTCTTCATGAACCTGCTTTACGACAACAGAGTGTCTTCAGTCAGAGGCTTTTTCAGAGCCACTTTTATATTGACCAGGACGGGAGATCCTTCCGGGCCACAGCCATCACCATCTCCAACAACTCTTTGAAGAAGTTTGGATAATATGAGTTCATACAGCATTTCCCATTGGACACATACATTATTTTTGAACTGATTTAAAAGTATAATTTGTATTTCCAATAGTTCTGATTTCGGGGGGTTTTGTATTGTAAATAGCTGTGTGATATTTTGGGTTACCCTTTTTGTGAAAATGTGCAATTGAAATAAACCTTTACTTACTTTTACTTCATCTCATTATGTCTTTATGTCCTAATTAACCAGATGGAGGAGCTTTATTATGTTACTCTGCCATTCAACATTCATTATTCCTGAATTCCCCCACTATAGGACCATCTATCCACCCATTTTCTGTACCCGTCCATCCTATGCAGGGTTGGGGGGGGGGCTATCTTCAGCAGTCATGGGGCGAAAGGCGGGGTCCCACTATAGGACAATAAACTTTATTTATATTTCTTCTATTCACTATGATTTTTTCCCCTAAACATAACTAAGTTGTTAAATTGTCCAGTTTTGGAAAATTATTAAATTACTCAGACCTAATGGAAACCAGTGAATGTGTTTCTTTGACTCAGCCGGCGGGTCACGCTGGAGGAACAGATGAGGAGGCGGCGTGGGAGGAGATAACCTCTTTAGATGGAGAGCTTTCGCAACCACTGTCAATGTGAATGTGTAACAAGACAATGAGCCTTACACAGACTCACACACACTGGAACGTGTCGCCATTTCAATATCTTTGTATTTAAGTTGGGTTTCTCTTACTATCTGACCTAGGAGCAACTCAGTTACACGGTCAAAGGGCGCATCCTTCGGCATAGCTCTTGTCCGTGGATCTTAGCGCCCTATTGCACCGATTCCGTCACCGGGTGATAAATGGTGCGCACCCAGTGACGCTACGGTTTTAAACGTAAAGCTGAACATCTCTAAACTCAGAGGGGGCTCCGCAAGATGGCGGCGTGACCGGACGGTTTTAATCGATCTTTCAGCACTTAACTTTAAAAATTTTATTTTTAGCGTAGCAGACTTGTTTTTTCTTTTTGGAAAAAAAGACAGGGAGAGAGTATTGTTTATTTTCATTTTTTTAATTGTAAAATCTGTACTGATTCTACTAAATGCCTAAGTCTGGCAGAAGAAGAAGCGAATCCTGCAAAGACGGGGAAAGCTCCGCTAGCTTGCTTGCTACAGAACACGGCTACAGCAATAGGATGGACTGCAAAGTGCCAGCAGAGATGGAAGAGGAGTTTCCTCTGTTACCTGTGACTCCGAGTGAGCCTCCTCTTGCCAAGAAACCCACTCTCTCCCATGCCTTAGATTCTGATGTTGCTGTTTCCACACTGGCCAACTTGATAAACTCCAAAAGTGCTGCTCTGGAGAAAATGGTAGATGCTGTCCGCTCAGAAATTAAGCTCGTAAGTGAAAAAGTTGCTCATGTTGAAAAACGTGTGGAAAAGAGTGAGGAATCTACTCCGAAATGCTTGGCACGTGTGGCAGATCTAGAAAGTTATGGTCATCGTTGGTATTTGAGGCTGTATGGTGTTCCTAAGGCCGAAAAGGAAAATGTGCGTGAGGAGGTGGGTGGTATTTGCCGAAGAATCCTGCCATCTGAGAAAGATAAGCTTCTCAATGCCGTTGATGTTGCCCATCGGCTGGGGAGAAGGCGCATAGATGACTCGAGCCCCGCTGCATCATCATCGGGTTCATCTCCCGCCGCTTAAAGGAAGAAGGCTGGAAGGCTGCTAAGAATAACAGTTTTCTCCAATCTAAAGGCCTATGCTTCTCTGAGGACTTAACAAAGGAGGAAAGGGAAAACCGGCAGAAACTGTGGCCTAAGATAAAGGTGGCACGTGAAGAGGGAAAGGCTGCATACTTCGTGCGAGGACGAGGTTTTATCAATGGTTCAGAGATTCACCCATAAACCTGAGTACCCTTTGATTTGAGGTGGATTTTTGTGTTTGATCCCTTCTGCTCTCAGGTATCTTTTAGGTGTCTTGTTTATATGTTTGAATTTGATCTGTTTGATCTGTTTCTTGATACAGTTTTTATCAAAGAAAAAACAGCTTTATTATTACTGTTTAAGTTCTGTTATGCGTTAATTTAATCTTGGAATAACTTTGTTGGTGCTGTTCTTGATTTTGCACTAGTTGTTAAACAAAACTCAGGTTCTCTTTAACGAACATTGTGTTCATTACTTTTACTCATTGTGTTCACTCATTTTAATTCTGTCTACTCTATCCTTTATATCTTTTAATGCTAGGGGGCTACACAACAATATTAGGCGTAAGGCTTTATTTCTTTTTGCCAAATAGTTTAATTCAGATTTCTGTTATTTACAAGAATCTCATTCTACTTGTGAGGATGCTAAACTCTGGAGATGTCAATGGGGTAATGTTTTATGGTTTTCAAATGCTACAGAGCGCTCAGCTGGGGTAACTACTTTAAAAATCAGATTCTGTGGGGAAGGATTATTCACTGAAAGATACCCATTAGGCCACTTCATTTGCCAAACTATTCAATTTAATAACCAAATTTTTATTACTGCTAATATCTATGGATATAATACAGTGAAGGAAAATTATAGTTTTTTTCTGAGCCTTGGGAACATTTTGCTAAAATGTTTACATAAATTTCCAAATGCTACCTTACTGTTAGGGGGTGACCTCAATGTTGTACCAGATAACTGTTTAGACAAGTGGCCTCCTCGAACAACTAACAGAAGTAACACCAAGCTTAAAGAGTTTATGGAGAGGTTTAACCTTCACGATATCTGGAGGATCAAAAATCCTTCTGGGAGAGTTTTCACATGGAGCAATAAAGCTGGTATTAGCCAGTCTAGAATTGACTTGTGGTTGATCTCTAAAAGTGTTGCAGTAGATCTTATATCTGTGGACATTTGCCCCATTCCCCTTAAAGACCACAAAGCCATAATTATAAAGATAGACCTATCCCCTTCTAATCTGTACACTACGTATTCAGCCTTTTGGAAACTGAATAGTTCTATTTTATTAAATGACTTTGTTAAGAAGAAAGTTAAAGAACAGATTGCATACCTTTGGTCGAAAGCCAACAGAGAAAAACGTTATGGTGTATACTGGGAACTTTTTAAATTTGAGATAGGAAAGTATTTTAGGAAAGTTAGTAGTGATATTGCCAAACTCAAAAGAACACATGAAGTAAATGTGGTTAGAAGGATCACTCACTTGTGTCATAAGCTCCCAGATATACTATCAGAAGAGGAGAGACTGGAGCTCTCTAACTTACAAACTGAATTAGATGATCTGTATCAACAAAAAGCCAAGGGAGCCTTTGTCAGGTCAAGAACAAGATGCCTTGAGAAGGGTGAACAAAATTCGTCTTTTTTTTTTTATCTCGAGAGACACCACTCCAAAGTGAGTAGTGTACGTCGTCTTAATGTAGATGGAGGTATTACAGAAGATTATGGAATTATATCTAATTACTGCAGGGATTTTTATCAAAAGCTACATAGCTCTAATTTCTGTAAGGCAGCAGCGGACAGCTTTATTAATTCCTTAGCCGTTAAAACTATCAATAAAAATGAGATGGAACTCTGTGACAAACCAATAATACTTCAAGAGGTGACAGATGCAATCCAACAATTAAAAAATACTAAATCTCCAGGAACTGATGGTCTGACCTCTGAATTTAACAAAACATTTGTTGATGATCTTTCTCCATTTTTAATTGAAGTTTCCTTGGAAAGTGTAGTTGAAGAGCAGCTCCCGACTACTCTAACTCAAGGTCTAACTACTCTAATTCCAAAATCGGGCAAAGAAACATCTCTCTTAGATAACTGGCGCCCAATTTCCTTACTAAACAATGATTATAAAATTTTTGCTACTATTTTAGCCAAAAGACTTAAAAAGGTTTTGAACTCAATAATTGATGAGACACAGTCAGGCTTTATGTCCAGAAGACATATAATGAATAATATCAGGCTAGTTTTAGATAGTCTTAGTTATCCAGAAGTTACAAATGACAATGGTTTTTTGTTATTTTTAGACTTTTATAAGGCCTTTGATACCGTGGAGTATCAATTTATTCTACAAGCCTTAAGAAAATTTGGCTTCGGTGATTACTTCTACTCAGCTATTGTGACACTTTACAAAAATAGTAATAGCTCTATTAAATTAGTAGGCGGTACAGCTCCAAGATTCAATTTATCAAGAGGAATTAGGCAAGGTTGCTCAACTTTTATCTGATCATATCCGATCTAGTGTAGTCAAAGGTATCTCCCTTTTTGATAAACAATTACTTATTACTCAGCTAGCGGATGACACCACACGCTTTTAGAAAAATGAAAAACAAATTCCTGTTGCTTTTGATATTATTGATAAGTTCTCTAGGGCGTCCGGCCTGTCCCTGAATATAAACAAATGCGAACTTATGGCACTCAAAAATTGTGAAACTCCTACACTTTACAACATTCCTGTGAAAACTGAGGTGCGATACTTAGGTATTTTAATTTCAAAAGACCAACATATGAGATGTACTCTTAACTTTACTCCAGTCATAGAAAAAGCACAAAGGAAATTGAATCAGTGGCTCTCGAGAGACTTATTGTTGAGAGGAAGAATTCTACTCACTAAGGCAGAAGGCATCTCCCGTCTGACATATGCAGCCTTGGCTCTGCATGTTGATGATAAATTACTAAAGGAAATTGACAAAATGCTTTTTGATTTTATTTGGAAGAAAAGGACACATTATTTAAAGAAAAGCATTCTTATGAACTCATATGAAAATCGTGGTCTCAACTTTCTTGACTTTCATTCTTTAAACAATACATTTAAAATTAATTGGCTGAAACAACTTCTTACAAACCTCAATTCAATATGGAATACCATACCTGTCCACATTTTTTCAAAAATGGGTGGCATTGATTTTTTCTTAAAGTGTAACTGAACCCCATAAAAAATCATAACCCCGCCCCCAGACAACATTTGAAAAATTCTACAAAGTGGGCGGTGCCAGGAAGCACGGAGGGGTATAACTAAGTGTGGAGGAAGAGCGGAGGGGGGGGACGTGGGGGTGTGTTCCGGAGGACAGTGACAGCTCGCTTAATCTGACACTGAAACATGGACAGTGACCAAAGCGACGTTGGCAGTCTTGCGACAGATTGTTCTGATCAACGTTCATCTGTTTTGAACGTTAGCCTATGTTAGCATTACCACTCAGAGACTGGACTCCTCCTGTCTCTCTCTGCCTCGGCGAGCCGGCGCGGTGCCCTGAGCCAGCGGATCTCCCCTGGCGTATCAATCCGAGTCGCTGGCTCGGGGCGCTGAGTCAGCGCTGTCCAAGGCTGGCGCTGCTGCTGAGGGAGAGAGAGACAGGATGGTTCCGGTCTCTGAGTGGTGATGCTAACATAGGCTAACGTTCAAAACAGTATGTTAGCTATGCTGACTAAGTGCTAATGTGATAATAATGGTAATCTGAAAAACACAATCCAACTCCAAACTCGCCACGGGCGGGGCCGGTATGTCTGATAGTTTATCCCCAAACCCACGGGGCGTGTCTGTGAGACCATGCCTGCTGTGACACAGTCAATGCCTGTGACGTAAAGATGTACCGCTCTCCACCAATCACAAAATTCAAATGCAGTAGCCACCGTTCAACTCTAAGAGGGCAGCACTAAGACGTTTTTAGACCAAATAGTGTAGAATTAAACAAGTTTACACGAAAATATAAAAAAAATCCCCAGAAACTGAAAGATTGCATTGGTAAAGACCCATTTATACAGTTTAGAAGCAAAAAAAAAGTTGTTTTGGAGTTTAGTTACTCTTTAATGTGTAACTATGATGTTTATAAAATCCCACTCAAATTGTCTGCTTTTCATCGCCAAGCCTTCTTATCATGGTCACTCATTTATAAACACAACTTTTCTCCGCACAAATACTATATTTGGAATAACAAGGACATCCTATATAAACATAAATCACTCTTTATGGAAAACTGGTTTCGTAACAATATTACTCTTGTAGATCAGCTGTTTAACAGTGACGGCCTTCTTTTAACATACAAAGAATTCCTGTCAAAATATGAGATTCCTGTCACACCTGCGGAGTATGCCAATGTGTTTGGAGCTATCCCCTCTGGAATAAGTATGCTCTTTAAACATCAACAAAGGATTGATACCCAGAACACACCTCAGCTGTCCTCGTGTAATACACTTGTAGGGAAGATCTGTTTGTCCAATTATTCCCAAAATAATAATAGGTCAATAAGAGGATTATTTCAGATAAATAATGTACCATTACCCCATGCTGTTTCTCACTGGAACACATTTGTGGATGATGTGCCATGGAAGGAGGTTTGGTTGATTCCTAATAAATTTTTAATCACTAATAAAATGAAGCACATTTCCTATAAGCTTATCCATAGAATTTACCCAGCTAAGGTCTAAATTCAACCTAGATTTAAATTAAATATTGAGATATCTTGCAGTTTCTGTAATAATTCCCCTGAAACCACTGTTCATTTATTTTGGTACTGCCCTACTGTTAAAGTGTTCTGACAAAAGCTCTGCAATCTAATCCAGGTTAAAATTGATGATGGTTTTGTTTGACTTAGTGCTTGGTCTTGTTGCGAAAGATTTTCATAACGACTCTAGTGTCTGCTTAATTAATCTCCTCCTTATTATGGCTAAATTTCATATTCATAAAAGTAAATTTACAGGTAGAAAACCATGTTTTATTGCATTCCTCAATGAGTTCAAGCAATACATCAATTCAATCCTCTATGCCGAAAAAAGAAAAGCAATGAAAACTGTAATTGTATGTGATATGTTCAAGTTGTTGCCTTAGACCTTAAACCCCCCTGGTCTTAGTTTTATTTTATTTGTTGTTTCATTTAATCTTTTTTGTTTTCCCTCTCCTCTTTTCCTTACCACACACTCTGTGGACATACTTGCATCTTGTTACGTAAACTGCACTCTGTTTGTATACTTTTATGGTACAATAAAGTTTGTAAAAAAAAAAAAAAAAAACGTCTCTAAACTCCTTCCGCTGTGTGCAGCCAATAAGCGAGCGTCCCACAGTTGCAATCCCGGAAAGAAGTGAAAACTTAAAAAAGGGCGCCTGATTAAACCAAGGGAGTGCAGCTGAAGGTAAACTTCATTCTTGTTTAAAAACAAGTCACGGTTATACTTTTCACTTTGTTACTGTGACACCGCGTTGTGGTTTTTAATCAGCGGTAGCCTACCTTGTAGAAGCAGCAGGGGAAGCTTCTGTGTCGCTCTTTTGATCTTTTCTCTGCCCTCCACTGAAAGATGCCTCCCCTGAGTTCCTCGTTTGTCTAAACGTTTAGAAGTAGGATATTTTATGCAATGCTCCAGGAAAATATGCAGCCTAAACCGTGAATGTGACTGTGGATTTTCCCGCTTTTCTGTTTCAGTAGATTTAAGTTTAGGATAGGTGTGGTCTGCATTATTAGAGGAAAATCGGATCATAAGTTTGTGATGATGTGGTGAAATGTGAGACAGCACCTTTTAAGCCGTGAAAACAGAACCCATCTCCTTGCTTAGTTTGGCTGATTCCCTGCTGTATATTGTCAGGTTAATTCTGAAAAGTTATTTGACTGCTCTGAAAAATGTAACCGCAGTATGGAGTTATCAGATGACACATTCCACAACCACATTTCTAACCTTGGGCGTTCTGTTACAATTCTTTAACTTATTGTATTCTAAAACAGATTACATCTGTAAACTCTTTAAAAGAACTTACACAGTGGGGGAAATGGGTATTTGATACACCACTGATCATTCAGGTTTCCCCACTTCCAAAGAATGGAGAGGTCCATCATTGAAAGTGAAAGGTCAGTATTTCACTTCTGGACAGAATTTAAAAATAATTTTTAGAACTGATTTTTAAAAAATTGGAATTTAATTGCAAGAAATCAGTAGATTTTTGGTTTACTGAAATTAAAAAGCAGGAACTCAGACTTTTTTAAAATAAAAAATAAAAATAATCTACTCAGCTTCCAATAAATTATACCAAAATTTAACCATAATCCCTAACTATATCACTAACAGGAATAAACAAAACAGAACATTGAATAATAACCTGGGTAAATTTAAACCATCATTGGAAATAATTATTACTGACGGTGACATACCTTTATGAATAAACAAAGCAAATTTCAATTCAGTTTATTTATATGGCGCCAATTCACAACACATCTCAAGACATTTTACACGAAAAGTAATTTCAATTCAGTCGTACATACATTCCAGTTAATCCTTCAGTTCATTATTCCAATCAGTTTAAAAGTTTTCTAAGAAAACCCAGCAGACTGCATCAAATTATTGACTTGCAGCATTCCCTCCTCCTGAACGAACATGTAGCGACAGTAGGCAGTCGCCTGTGTTGTCGTTGACTTCACAGCAATCCCTCATACTGAGCAAGCATGTAGCGACAGTGGAGAGGAAAAACTCCCCTATAACAGGAAGAAACCTCCAGCAGAACCTGGCTTAGTACAAGCTGCCATCTGCCACGACCACCTGGGGGCTGGAGAAGACAGAGGAGAAACATAGAAGGACAAATGGTGTAAAAGTACTTTCTATATTAAAGAAATTAAAAAGTTGATAACAGTAGAGGGAGAATGTTTAGTTACTGGGAGCGTCATCCCAGTCTATGCCCCCCATCCAACAGGGCATTGTAGCTAAGCAGGATACCAGACCAAATGGAGCTTCTATGGAGAGAAAACACTGAGAGAAAACAAAGTTAACAGTCGAAATAACAGCAAATAATGCAACTGGAGAGTAGTAGAAGAGAAAAGTAGCAGAGTGAAGAAAAGTGGTCAGTCTGTCCTCCAGCAGTCTAAGCCTATAGCAGCATAACTACAGAGATAGCTCAGGATGACCTAAGCCACTCTAACTATAAGCTTTATCAAAAAGGAAAGTTTTAAGCCTGGCCTTAAAAGTAAACAGAGTGTCTGCCTCACGGACTAAAGCTGGGAGCTGGTTCCACAGGAGAGGAGCCTGATAACTAAAAGATCTGCCTCCCATTCTACTTTCAGAAATCCTAGGAATTACAAGTTAATCTGCAGTCTGAGAGCGAAGTGCTCTGTTAGGAACATATGGACCAATCAGATCTCTGATGTATGATGGAGCTGATTATTAAGGGCTTTATATGTAAGAAGAAGGATCTTAAATTCTATTCTGGATTTAACAGGGAGCCAATGAAGGGAAGCTAAAACAGGAGAAATGTGATCTCTGTTTTTAATATTCATCAGAACTCTTGCTGCTGCATTTTGGATCAACTGAAGGCTTTTAATGGCATTTTGTGGACTACCTGATAGTAAAGAATTACAGTAGTCCAGCCTTGAGGTAACAAATGCATGGACTAGTTTCTCAGCATCACTCCTGGACAGGATGTTTCTATTTTAGCAATATTCCGGAGGTGAAAGAAAGAAATCCTAGAAACCTGTTTAATATGGGATTTAAATGTCAAGTCTTGGTCAAAAATAACGCCGAGGTTCTTTACGTTATTACTGGGGGCCAATTTAATGCCATCCAGATGAAGTGATTGACTAATCAGTTTCTTTTTTAGAGCTTCTGGTCCAAAGACGGAAACTACACGGGGGAACTGGTAAATTACCTGAAGAGAGCTGGGACCACAGTAACAAACATTATTAATATTTGTAACACACTACATCATCATGGATCAAAATCCTGCAGCGCTCTAATGGTCCAGTACATGTCCAGGCCCGTCTAAAGTTTGCCAGAGACCATCTGGATGATCCAGAGGAGGACTGGGAGTTTAAAGTCAGTGTTGCCTAGCAACAGCCCCAAAACATCCCAGCTCTAGAGACGATCTAGATGGAAGAATGAGCCAAAATAGCAGCTACAGTGTGTGTAAACCTGGTGAAGACCTAAAGGAAATGTTTGACCTCTGTCATTGCCAACCAAGGTTACATTACAAAGGATTGAGGTGAACTTTTGATATTGACTAAATATTTATTTTCTGCACCATTTTTACAAATAAATTATACAGTAAATTATTCTGGCAATAATAAATAATACAATAAACAATAAATCATACAATGTAATTTCCTGGATGTTTTTTGTTTTGTTTTTTACATTCCATCTCTTACAGTTGAAGTGTATGATGAAAATTAAAGAGCCCTCATCTTTTTAAGTGGGGCAATTTACACAATCTGTGTTATTTGCCCCACTGTATAATGGAAATAAAGACTTTTCTTTTGATTTTAAATAGAAGGGTAAAAATAATTTTTAACATGCTAATTCTAACTTAAATGTTTATGACAGCATTTTCTTTGTTTAAAATTGATACTACTTTGATTAGAAATGAGACTGGGATCTCTTAAAGCATAAAACAATGTCATAGAGTATCTTCTTGATTGTTAAAAAACATTACATCTGCCATGGGTTTGAATAATTTTGGACTATATATATTCATAACAGTGATATTTTAAGCATTTATTGCTGTTAGTTTTGATGATTCTGTCTTATAGCTAATATTAAACCCAGAAATCGGAGCACTACAACAGACCACAAAAAATTTTTTAAATAAGGGATGTAAGAAAATATCCTTACACCAACATATCGCATTTTTATTTCTATTTTATTTTTTAGAATTTGAGTGGAACCATTAATGATTACAGTAATTTTTGTAGTAAAATTAGAAGAATGACATCGAGTGGGTGGCAGTTTTTTTTTACCTTCTTCGTTCCACTGGATCAACTAGATCTAGTAATAAAACTGGATGTGTTAAAGTATGAAACAGGTTGTTGTGTTTAGAATGCACCGACAGTTTTTCTACAGTTATATTCAGTTTTAAAACTCGCAGTATATAATCTTACTCATAGTATCGCAATACATCGTATGTCCCTTCTCTATTGTACTTGCCAATGCACATCCCTAATTAATAGATATATAGAGCTAGTGAAATTATATCAATGTACTGTACAGTACAGCAACTGATCTCCTTTTGCTTTAATTAGTGCATCAACTCTGTGTAGCATGGAGATGTTCAGGAAGTCCAGGTTGCTTTAAGGATAGCCTTCAGGTCATCTGCCTAGTGGGTCTGGTGTCACTCATCTTCCCCTTAACAACAGCGCATTGATTCTCCGTGATGTTACCATGGAGATTAAAGCAGGTATTGGTGCTTTGTGGGGTGTGGAGAGGTACCAAGGCGTGCTTGAAAATAAAATAATCTGCATAAATCTTGTGAGTAGGAGGAAGCATGAAGTGCTCTAAAATGTCTTGGTAGATGGGGCTGCGTTGACTGTTGACTTCAGAAGATCTCTCCATGTGGTGGCTTTTGAAGCTGTGGATCTCTATAGAACTGTTAAATGAGCTTTCCTTCACAATCATCAAGGCAAGGCAATGATTTATAAACTAGAAGTATTTAGAAGTCTATTCTCTGAGCTACAGGGAGCCAGTGGAAGGACTTTAGAACTGGGGTGATGTGCTCTACTTTCCTGGTTCTAGTGAGGAACGCGAGCGGCAGCGTTCTGGATCAGCTGCAGCTGTCTCATTGACTTTTTAGGCAGACCTGTGAAGATGCTGTTGCAGTAATCAATCCGGCTAAAGATAAACGCATGGATGAGTTTTTCTAGGTTCTGTTGTGACATCAGTCCTTTAATCCTAGAAATGTTCTTCAGGTGATAGAAGGCTGACCTTGTTATTGCCTTTATGTGACCCTGGAGGTTCAGGTCTGAGTCCATTACTACACCTAAATTTCAGGCCTGATCAGTACTTCCTAGCTTTATTAACTGAATCTGTGTGCTGACTCTTGATCGTTCCTCTTTAGGTCCAAAAGTAATTACTTCTGTTTTGTTTCTGTTCAGCTGGGGAAAGTTATGGCACATCCATCCATTGATTTGCTCGATGCATTGATTTAGGGTTTGGATGGGTTCAAAGTCGGCTGGTGACATTGTCATGTAGAGCTGAGTGTCAGCTGCATAGTTATGGGACAGTGTTTCCCACAGATTCAAAAGCAATGTGTGGTGGTCTGCTGCGGGGGGTGGTGGCGGCAGACGTTTGGCCGCGGGGTGGGGGATGGAGGTAGAGGTTTGGGGGGGGGTTCCTAAAGGGATTTCCTCATTCCTAATTAAAAAAAGTTAATAATTGGTTACACAGACTTCATTACATTAATTTTAACACCCTATACAACAATATACACAGATACACCCTATACACACACCATACCAAAAAAACAGCCTACTTGCTGCAAAGTCTGCAACTTTTGTTAGGGCACCTTATTTTGCGGGGCTTGCTAAAAAACAGTTTCTAAAGGGTTGAAGCCTGAAAATACTGTAAACAAATCAATAACATATCTTATTACACTGGTCGGACTGTTGAGCTCTGTTTCAGACTGATACCTCATCCTCAACACGTGCCTTTTTCAATCGCGGAAAATACTTCTCAATACTCATCTGGATTGAAGCAGTAAATGATCAGTGTAAGAGTAAAGAAACGACATAACATTATTTATAATACGTTTATTTGATTCACAGCTGCTACATATAGTGTTTTGATCTCGACAACCCAACTAGGCTAGCCTACATTTTACCGCAAACTTGCGACTATAGTTAACTTTCTAAAGAAGGCGCAATCGCTTGTTTGCCAAGGGGTCAGGACCTACAGTAACATCAACACACTGAAACTATTGTATTCAGAATATAAAATATTTTATAGCACTTCTTAATCTGTGATTGTGTGTTAAGTGTTCACGAGATACCAACCTTTCGCCAGCTGTCTTCTATGCACCAAATAGGCCACGCCTCCATATGTGATCCAGACAGACGTGTGTGTGTGTGTGTGTGAGTGAGGGAGAGAGACGCGTGAGTGACAGAGAGATGAAGAAAGAACAGGGAAAGGAAATCCAGCTGAACAATACGCTGCGTGTTTTAAATAGCGTAAAAAATAAAAATGAAACGCAATTTGTGACGGTTTGTGTTTAATTTTTACTTTTTTTGGGTCGGTGTTGAATCCGTGGCGGTCGGAGTTAAATCTGTGGCACACCGCCACAGATTCGTCTGTGTGGGAAACACTGTGGTAGCTAATTGGTGGTTGTAATCTGGGCTAGTGGGAGCAGTCATCCCTGCTGCTCGTGCAACTTTTCTACCACATTTTTTCCTTCCTCACAACTTTCTCAACTTAATGTTTTATACAGCACTGTGTAAACAGCTAGCTTATTTAACAATAGGATTTTGTGCCTTAACCTATTTGGAGACAACTGTCAAGTGAGCAGTCTTCTTCATTTTTCCTAGTGATCTTATGTATGTTCTAGTTTTGATACTACTGGTTATTTAAGCACATTATAAAAAAAACAAAGTACAATCTCTGAAAAGTGTAGGTCTAATCATTCCAATAAATATATGTAATAATTAATTTTTTTCTCAATATCACCCATGTGTTTGTCCTTGTGTTTTCCTGCAGTCTCCTTGTCGTCACGGCGACCATGAGTTTCTCCCCTCATCTTACCAGTCTCTCTGGGTACAGCAGTATCCAGGAGCAGAGGGACCGCTGGGAGAGAAAACGCAGTCGAGCGGCCAAAGAGTTGGTGCAGACAGAGCAACATTACTGCCAACAGTTGGAACTTGTAACCACAGTATGTTTTTATTATTGCTCTCAGTAATATTTGAGTCATTGTGTCAGCTTTGTGTGGGTCTGTTTTTATCTACAAGTTGTGAATTTGAAAGTTAGTAATAGCTACACGTTTTGTCAGTAGCACAAACTCATTTTGTGGCTCACATTTTCAGATTTCTTTCTTTACTAGATTGTGACCTCCTTGTTTCCTTGTCAAAAGGGGATATTAATAGGAAGGAATAATATCCTTGGTTTTCGTATTTAAACATGCATGCCAGCTATAGGTATACTAAGGTTTTTAAAAAGTTAGTTATAAAACCTCTAAAATATTTCTAAATATCTTTCTTCCAGGTTAAAATCTTTTTTAATGAGAGGACAGAGAAAGTGCCAAAGGGAACAAAGTTTCTTCTATCTGTGTGGAACACAAAATCATGCAGTGTTGCCTCTCTCCTACCTGTTGTTGTGCACTGATGTTTTTTTCATATTTGAGAGAAACTATTTAACTTCCACAATAATCCTGCAAATGGTTTGCAATGCAATAGTTGTTTATTAATCCAATAATATTCTGAAAATGTAAATTCTATTGAAAAGTTCATTTATTTTAGAAACTCAATTCTCTGAAACAGATTATATAGATTTATTCACCAAAGACAGATGTGTTCAAGCCTTTCATTTCTGATGATTTTATGCTTGGGTGATGAAAACTTGACATTTTAGATTAGAATATTACATCTGGGGAATAAACATTTTAATACAGCAATGTGGACGTAGTGAAAAGCATGTACAATACCTTCTTAAACATTGTTTTCAAAAAGTATCTTTAATTTGACAAACAAGCCTCATTGGAATGCATGTTATTTATTAAATAAAACTCCAAATTATATATATTCCAAAGGTTATATTTATGGATCGCACCACTAGATAAGACAACTAGAAAGTTTTTTTTTTCCTTTTTTTTACCGTGTTAATTGGGGGAAGATGATGCACAAATTCTGCATTTTTAGAATGATTTTCTTCATTTTATTTTTATAAGTTTCTTTTTGACATGTGAGTTACTGCTTTTTTGAAATTGTAATATGAATAAATGTGCATGTTAAAGATCTTACTTTCTCTTTTTTCCGGTCTTCCTCAGAAAATACAAATGTCAGAGTTTTTATGTATTTTATAGTGAAAACAACTGATAACTAAAAGGGCCCAGCAAGGGTGAAACTGCGTCAGTCCATTCAGCATCCAACCTCTCCCTCCTGTAGTGATGATGGGAATCTTACATTAGTTGCAGTCTATAGCCTTTCTACAATAAAGCGTAAATGAGCTTTTACAAATAAACAAAGACTCTTGCTAGTGTTAACAACACCTTACCTCCCTGTGGAGAGTGCAGAAGTATTATGTGCCTCTATAGTCTAATTTCAACACAATTACTAGGTCTCCACCCCTTATCTCCTCTTAGGGGTAATTTTAGGTCGCTTTCAATTTCTTCATCCTATTTTCAGTTTAAATGGATTGAGACCACAACAGATGTTGCTTTATTGTCTTTTTGGCACTACAACAGTGTGGTTTTGTGTGAGCTGCAGTTTGATGGAAGAAAATGTAAACCTCTGGCTTCAGATAATGTTGTAATATTTGCACTTTGAGTTGAGAGTATTTACTCCCTTGTTAATATTTTAATTAATCTAAAGCAGTGGTCTCCAACCCTGGTCCTTGAAATTTAGTGTCCTGCAGGTATTAGATGCATTCCTGCTCCAACACAGCTGAATCAAATGACTCAATTAAGGTGTGTTCCATTTGCAGCAAGAACTCGGAAATTCAGACTTCCAAGTGGGTAAAGTCAACTGCAATGACCCCCGAAGTCACACTTCGCACTCTGAAAGTCTGAGATTTTTTTTCTTGCTCCAACTTTAGTTTTCAAAATGGCCGCTCACTGCGTCAACAACCATTTGCGGTGATGGAAACATGTTTATTTTACAAGACACATTTGTAAGAGTGTGTCTAAAATCATGTTACATGTAGATCCTGCAACTCTAAACCTAACAAAATAAAAGTAGTGTTTGCATATGAAAAGTACAGCTTAAAACGATGTTTAAGAGAGGTACTACCAACAAAGGCATTAAATTTCGGCCTCGCCGCATTGGAATACCGACTTATCTGACTACGTTAATTGGAACGTTGTTTACTCGGGTCTGAATTCAAACCCATCTCTGAGTTCGAACCTCAGAGGTAATTGGAACGCACCATTATCTCTTCAGCATTCTATCGAATTTAGCAAAGACCTGGTAACGAGGTATTAATTTGATTCAGCTGTGTTGGAGCAGGGATGCATCTAAAACCTGCAGGATAGTAGATTTTGAGTACCACTGTTGGAGACCAATGATCTAAAGTGTATTGTAATTGACCACCTTGTTCAAGCTCCAGAGTTTTAATCCTTAGTCTTCTATTTTGCACAGTTCTTTGTGGAAATCTTGAAAGCCAAAGGAACCTTAAAGGAGGATGTACGAGAAGGAATCTTCAGTTCAATCAAATCCATTCTTTCAATGAACCGGTAAGTATTTTGAAGAACTGATCACTCTGAATCATGATTAAGTAAACTGATGGGGGTTTGCAGTTTGTCTCTTGTGAAAAAGTAAAGTGTAGACCAGTGTTTCCCAACCCTGGTCCTCAAAGCACACTGCCCTGCATGTTTTAGATTTTTCCCTGCTTTAATACACCTGCTTCAGAGGATTACAGTTCAGCAAGCCTGTTAATCAGCCATCAATTGAAATCAAGTGTGATGATGTAGGGAAACATCTAAAAGCTGCAGGGCAGTGTGCCTGCATGCCTCTTGAGGGTAGAAAAATGCTGGTGTAGAGCAGTGGTGTCCAAAGTCAGGTCTCAAGAGCTAGTCTCCTACATGTTATACATGTCACCCTGGGTCAACACACCTGAATCAAATGATTGGTTCATTACCAGGCCTCTAGAGAACCTAAAGACATGTTGATTAGGTCATTTAGCCATTTAAACCACAAGTGTTGGCTCAGGGACATTTATAGCCTGCAGGACACCGGCCCATGAGCCCTGGAGTTAGACGCCTCTGGTGTAGACAAAGCCTTATTTGATCAAATAGTAGTCTTAATCTTGTTGATGTACCTGAGTCATTATTACTGTTTCGCAGTCTTGAGGCATTCTCATCTTGCTATATGCCTACGAAATATCAGCTATGATTTATCCAGGTAATATGAATAATGTAAAATATTTTTTTTCATTCTTACAATATTCATGAACCCTACATTGCCTTCTGACTTGTTGTCAAGGGTCAGGGCAACTATTAGTCAAAGTCAGAGCAGAGAAGATGTAAAAACACAAGTCAAGATGTTTAAACTCGTATTGAAGTTTAGATGACAGATTTGGGATTTGTCAGCCACCTGGGCCCGTATTGTGTTCTCTGTGATTAGGAGAAATCTGGGGTCAAAACCAATAAAGATCTCTTAATTTTTGTTTTACAAAAGATTCTGACTTAAACTGGTACATTTTTGGACCTTTACAAAACAATTTGCCATCATTGGAAACCATAGCTAGTTGGGGGTCAGTCTCTTTAGTTTAAGTATGTAGGTGTTTTTCTTTTCACGAGTAGGATGGAATGAGAGATGGACAGAGAGATTAGGGCCTCGTCTCCAGTAATGGCGGGCGCTCCTCCGATCTGCTGTGGTGGAGAAAGAACTGAGCCAAAAAACCTCTCAATTTACCGGTCCGTCTTCATTCTGACCCTCATCCAATAGTCATGAGTTAAAGATCATCCTACAGATTTGAAGTCTGTGCTTGATTTGAAATAAAAAATCAAACCAATTTTTATTTGCACTCTACAGTAAGGCAAGCGGTAAGATTTCTGGTTTGGATGCCTTGGACACCCATAATAAGGAATTTAAGTTGGACTAAATTAAGGTTTGAGTCCCTGCAGACGGCAAGGCTTTCTTATTTAGGGTGCTACAATGAAGACTGAAGTATAAATTACACTCTGATTTATTGGATGAATGGTTCCACGGTTCCCATAAATCTTCATTATGTACCCATTACTGAATCAGTGCTTGAAACATAGTGACTGTCTGTACTGTAGAAAGTAGTCTTAGGGGAGACAATGGCTTACTGCTAGAAAGATTTAACACTGCTCTTTCATTGATAAAAAACGTTGCTCTATTCTGACATGTTTGAATTCACTGAACGTATTTTATAGTGCCAGAAGTTATCAATAACAGGGATAATTTACTGTCGGTAGATATTTGAAAGACTTTCCCATCTTCCACACATGAAAAGCTTAAACATTACACTTTATCATTTGGAAATTATAATGCCCTAGAGTTCCATATTGTTTGAAGGACAAGTGGAATAGATGCCGAGCATTAAGCCCCACTCAATACCCTCATCTGGACACTGAATGTCCGTTTAGGTTTAATTTCATGTTCATGGTGTAATTAGAAAAGTTGACCATTTTACAAAGCTGGTTTCTATTCCTTATATGGCAGCTTGTGTTCAGACAGTATGTACAGTTGTGCTTAAAATAGTTGCAGCTTGTTCAAAATCCTTAAAATAGCATTGTTTTTTAGATTCATAAATTCACTGGCAACATTTAACCTTTTTTTCAAACAAACAAGGATCAAAGTCCTATTCTATTGGATAAAGCAGCTGGGATTGGGCTTGGGCATTCAATAACATCAATCTGGCTAGTCTGAAACCAAAATTCACTTTGCCTAATGGTGTGTGTGTTGTGAAACATTTTTCCTGTTCAGGGGGATTTTTGTTTTAACATGAGGCACCATGGCCTCTTACAGTGTTTTCCTGTTTTCAAATTGATGCATTCTGCTTGGTATACACGTGTGGGTGTTGTCTAAAACAAAACTCTGCAGCTTCTAGACTGAACAATAGTCTTGCCCTCTTCAGTCTCTAAACGGTCGTAGTTGTTTTAGTACTCACAAGTAACTGTGGACTTTAATTGCACTGGAGCTCATAACTGGAGAATTAGTTTTATTTTTAAGTGGGATTCTGATTTCTTCTTTCTGGTTTGGGTTTTCATTATAAAGCATTAATTATTATTTTACCTGATCAGCTGATCATTTTCTGAACTTCTTTCTATAGTTTCCTTTCTCCAATAATTTATTTAAATAAAAGCTTGTACAACCTACCTATGTGTTATTGGATTTATGATTACTTTGCCTGAGACACTTTTAAATGTTAGTACTTGGACTCAAAAGAAACATGTTTGTAAAAATTAAGTGATTACTTAACATTTAATTAAATTAAAAGATTAGTTTAAAACTTTAAATCTGTCAGGGGTGTAATTGTGGGCTTAACTGTAAAGTTGTAATTTTTTTTTAAAGAAGTTGTAATAATATGGGAGAATATCCACTTGTGAATCCTTGTTTATGTGCATCAAATGTACAACCTTATTTTTATGGCAGCTATCTTTTTGATGCTATGCAAAAAAAAAAAAAAAAAAAAAATTGAACATGCAAATAACTAACAGCAAAACAACAGAATTTAACACGCGCATCTAAACTGGATTGCTATATAAATCCCCCTTTTTTATATTTTGCCATAAAAAGGTTAAAAAAAAACCACTTGCTCTACTCTCACACGAAACACAGTTTAATCTTTACCTGTTTCTAAAAGCTTTTGCTTAGTTTGCAAATGTTTGGATTGAAAAGTGTACAAAAACGCATAACACATGCCACAAAATCTTTATTTCTTTAAGCAAAGATAAAGCAAAAATAGAACGTTTGAATCGAGAGACTGATATAGAGATGTGTAGCGATAGATAGGTGTGACAAGCACACAATGCTGTCACATATCCTTCTTTTTCCTCATTGCCTGACAATTTATTTTAAGTGCAAAACATATAAAGAAGTGTAATCCTTAATTTCAAATGTATCATAACCAATGAGCAAGATATGAAAAATTGGAAGCACAAATTTCCAGCTCTTTGTCCTTGCTTGAGCCCTCTTAGGAACTTCTGCATCTCCTGATTATGTAGAGTCTACCTAAGCATGCATCTTCATTAAAATATATTTAAATCAACTTCAATAGCAAAATGCCCCTTCTAACTGGGTGTTTGCACGGAACATGCAGTTAGAGTTCTCTGGTATTTTTAGTGGGGGGAGGGTGAGTGGGTGTGTGTGTAGTATGTCTTTTAAGTTTAAGATTATGAGCTCCTACACAAGTGTCAAAATCCTCTGCCAATTTAGTCTCTGTTAGAGGAGAGTGTCTGACAGGCTGAGTGAATGTGTTTCCGTCTCTTTGATACAGTTGTTCATAAAATCAGCAGGCGTTTTTTTTTTCTGTACAAAGTGACCCTGGGTACCCTGAAGGTAGATGTGTCTGTCTGTCTTATCTAATCTATCACATAGAAATATCATTACAAAATAACACACTTGAGGCAAAAGAAGCACTTTTTCGAATAAAATTTTTCAACCTAAAACTTATCAAACTAGAAAGGCACTCTGACACTATTCCTAAAAGTTTATTTTTTTTTCTTCCTGCAAAAAACTTAAAATAGCGGAGTAAATGTAACTAGTTTCTACTCACCTCTGGTCGTGACAACATAAAAACATAGTATTATTATGTTAAATATGTTAAGATTATTGGCAGTATAACAACACTATTATGTTGTCCTTGGTGCAATCAGATAAAAGGCCTCTTGGAACCAAGCTCCTGGGCTGAATTTCAACACCAGCCCAGCCCTGGGTGGCAGCAGCATAATGTGGGAACTGGTGCACTTCATAAAATAGATAGCATCATGAGGAAGGAACATTATGTGGAAATATTGAAGCAACATCCAAAGACATCAGTCTGCCCTGATCCCCGTCCTAGAGAGAATTTGTGGGGAGATCTAAAAAGGCATGTGTGAAAGAGGCAAGCCTACAAACCTGACTTTGTTCTTTTTGCAGAACGTTGCTGGTGCATTTGGAGAACAGCTACATTGGAAAAGGCCTGGAACAGTTCTGCTCACATTTGCATCACTACAACACCTATGTGGACAATATCTACAATGCCAAAAAAGTGCTTGGGGTAAAGATACTGAATTTACCTCCATTTGGCTCCTTATGAATCTTCTCATTGATACATTTTATTCATTCTAGGTCATTCTTAGTGAAGTTTTATTTGTCCCTGATACTGATCCAGTCCATTTAAGTTTAGTCCATTGTAGGATTTGACCTCCCAATCCAATAGTACAGTAAAGTTAAAATCAGTGCTATGGGTTCTTGAAACCTCAGTATTTTTGGAGTGGAGTAAAATATAAGCACATGTCATCAGTATAGTGATTGTGTCTTCCAAGTGACTAATGAGGTTCAGGATACTGCTGTCTCTGTCAGTTTTTCTTGACAGCGTCCCTACAGTAGTTGCAGGTCAGCCTTACGATCCTGTTCTAACACTGATTGATTCATTCAGTTAAACTACTAAAATATTTTGATAATGTTTTACCTCAAACTTGCATTGCTTTATTATTATGTCTTGATTCTCACGATATGGCTTCATCAGAACGTGATCTACAGCTTTCGCTGGAGAGGTTCGCAGCCGAGTGTGAAGCGGCTGGGATGAGAATCAGCACCTCCAAATCCGAGGCCATGGTCTTGAGCCAGAAAAGGGTGGGATGCCTTCTCCGGGTCGGGGATGGGGTCCTTCCCCAAGTGGAGGAGTTTAAGTATCTGGGGGTCTTGTTCACGAATGAGGGAAAAATGGAGCGGGAGATCGATAGACGGATTGGTAGGGCGTCTGCAGTTATGCGGGCGCTTTACCGGTCTGTCGTGGTGAAGAGAGAGCTGAGCCGAAAGGCGAAGCTCTCGATTTACCGGTCGATCTACGTTCCTACACTCATCTATGGTCACGAACTCTGGGTGGTGACCGAAAGAATGTGAGGTGTTTCAGGCACGTCTCACCGGGAGGAGGCCTAGGGGAAGGCCCAGGACACGCTGGAGGGACTATGTTTCTCGGCTGGCCTGGGAGCGCCTTGGGATTCCTCCCGAGGAGCTGGAACAAGTGGCTGGGGAGAGGGAAGTCTGGGTCTCTTTGCTTAGGCTGCTGCCCCCGCAACCCGACCTCGGATAAGCGGAAGAAAATAGATTGATGGATGGATTCTCACGATATTTCTGACATACTGGTACAGCCTATAGTGAATCTGTGTTATGCTGACAATGCTTTTAATCACATATTTTGCAGTTTTCTGACTGTAAAATAATTTTAGATGATTCTCTTACATTTGATCCTTTCACAACTTGAAGGCGAGCTGTTTTCTCTGCTCTTTGTTTTCTGCAAATGGGATGAGAGTCAGTTCCTGACTGAGGCCATGGTTCCCGACCAAAAAAATGTGGTCTGCTCCCTCTGGGTTAAGGGTGTGTCTCTACCTCAGGCGGAGGAGTTTAAGTATCATGGTGTCTTTATCATGAGTGATGGTAGGACTGAATGGGACATGGACAGACAGATTAGGACTTCATCTACAATAATGCAGGTGTTGCTCAAATCTGTTGTGGTGAAGAAAGAGCTGAGCCAGATGCAAAGCCTTCGATTAACTGATCGGTCTATGTTCCGACCCTCACCTATGGTCATGAGACATGGATCATGACCAAAACCATGAGCGATGGAACAAGCAGGCAAAGTTGGCATCCTCCTGGGAGGAGGAGGGGGAGGGGGGTAGAGCCACTGCTTCTCCTCATTGAAAGTAGTCCCCCTGAGCACTTCCCTGTGAAGGTTTCCCATGCACTAGTAGGAAACCTTAGGGACCATCCAGAACTCGCTGGAGGGACTATGTATCCAGTCTGTCCTGAGGACACCTTGGGATCTCTCCGAATGAGGATGTTGCTGGGGAGATAGATGTCTGGGGTTCCCTTTTTCCAATTTTCCTTTCTATAAAAATGATGTGCCATTTGGATACTGAGTTTTTTATGTGAAGTGCTTGAATATATCTATAGTGGATGGATAAAATGTGATCTGTTTGCTCAGTCTGAGCATGTCATCTTGCCTTTCGATGAACCAAACTATCATCCTTCTGATAGTTTTCTTACACTATTTTCAATCAGCTTTAATAGTTTTCCTGTGTTCTCAAAAGTAAAAGGGATTATGATTACTTTTGTAGGGAAGAAATGTATAGTATAAACATAACGTGATGTGGTCTATTTTCTCCCAAAGTTTGGTGCAAGTCGGTGCATAAAGAGATACGCTCAGGGTTGCTGAACTTATTTCCTTCTCTGTTCTCCAGTTTGCAAATAATCTTTGATCCAGGTCACCACATGTTCATTTGGTTGTCTGCTGGTAGGAAGGACCTGCGATAATGCTCATTTGTGCACCTATGATGCAACGGGTGTTGTTTTGTACATGTACATGTTTAGTGGTCAGTATACTGCAACTAAACCAAAAAAGTCAATTTATTGCAAAAGTCCATGGAGAAGTCCTGAACTAAAATGAAGAAACAACCAGGAGCTTCAGAAAGTTTTTAGTACAAATTCCCCAGACCACATTAAATGATCTGACAAAAATGAAACGGTGAATGTATCACTCTGAAAATAACCTTACTTTATATGACGTTTTCTCAGATCCAGCTGAAGAAAAACAAGGCCTTCAGACGTTTTAAGATACTACAGGAAGCCCGACCACAGTTCAACAATCAAAAGCTAGAGGACTTGCTTCAGATGCCAGTTCAGCGAATTGATCAGTAAGATTTCACCTTTTTGTTCATTAAAATGTTGTTGGACCAACTTAAGTGAAAAGTTTAATTTGTGGTTCTATTCAGTATTCCGCAAAGGTCTTCTAACCGTCAGGCAGCTGTCTGTCTAATAAAGACAGCATATTTGGTGCTTTTGTTCTTTTTTTAAAAACATTTTTCTACTTATTTGTTGCAAAGTCAGATCAGCTGATTTTTAGGTACACAGTAGAAAAGTTTAAATTTTTTCTATAGTAGGTTTTTGTTATAATAACTGAGATGAGAGAGCATTCTTTATCTTTGAGAATTTTCCTTTTTTTTATTCTTCACCATTAAATTAGGTTTTTCAGGGGGGAATCTGTGCACCAGTCATAACATCAATAAAGTCAGTTCTTGGGCTTCAACATATAGATAATGTATTTACCATGCTCAAAAATAACATAAATCTAGAGTAAAGTGTGCAAAACTACAAACAAGAGTTCATTATTTATTATTTAAAAAAGATATTAAGCCTAAGTGGATAAGTTTGGGGCAAAATTACATTTCAAATACCCTTGATACATGCAAAATACATAACATTAGAGTTGAAAGGGTTCATAATTGCTTTTGCTATAAATGTAAAATTAAGGGCAAAACAATTTTTTTTTGATTCAGTAAAGGATGATGCTGAATTCAATTAGAAGCATGAACATCTGTTTTTTGTTCCTTTTATAGTGTTTATTTATTTATAAAGCACATTAAATTTTTTTTTGCAGTCATTGGATTTTGGTTGAAATGTAACTTTACATCCTCTGTATGAAATTATTTTTTCTTAATATGTCTCACCAGGCAGTCTGACTGCAACATAATCTAAAATGAGGTACAAATAATCTAAAATTTGGCAAAATTTAGTGGATTAATAAAAAAAAAAAAACATCCGGGATGTAGCACTGACGGGGCATGATCACTTGTATAAATGTTCAGCTGTGTGTCACCGTACACTGTCTGTCACCTGAAATATTTTTTTAGCTTTAGATTCTATTCTATTTTTTCTGTTAGTGCTTTATCTACAACTTTTTTCTCTCAAAAATTCTGTTCCACCTTACTTGCAAGTATGCTACTCAGAGGTGTTTAATCACACATCAATGGTGCTCTCAACACTTCATGATGCCGTTTGATGCATAACAATCACACACATGAGGGGAGAATGGCTATGTAGTGTGTATTTACATGTGTAATTCTAAAATTGGAATTCCATACCGACTCTGTAAAGCTAAAGATTAAGGTGACACTAAGGAAGAAGAATTGTTAGGAATGCTAGTGGAGACATGCATAAAACTTTTTTTTTGTATATGGATGCATGGTTCCTAATGTATGTTTCTGTACAGTGGGCCCCCCCTCCCCCCCGTATATGCAGTTCAGTATTTGCAAATTCACCTTTTTGCGGATTATTCTGTGTAAAAAGTAACTCAAGCATTTCTTGCTGAAAAATTTACAGTTATTTCTTTATGGAACATATCTAAAATATTAAAATCAGAATCAGAAATACTTAATTAATCACCAAGGGGGAAATTCAGTTTCCAGTACAACCAATCCAAACAGGATTTGGAAGACTATGGTGGCTGCAAGCTACTGGCGCCCCAAAAGAAAATGCAGCTTTAGAAGCTGAAACATTTTGGTGCAATGTTACTTGACACGCTATTGGCTGGCAGCTTCTCTTGGTCTCTCATCTCAGTTTTTGTGTTTTGAACTTTCTTTTTATACCCAGTTTTAGTTACTTTTGTACTCTCTACCCTCACAACTGGATTACCGTAAGTTTAAGGAATGAGTCAAAAATAACTACCTCTTCAAACCAGACAGATGTCTTAGCCAAAGAGATATACCAAAACATTTTTCACTCTCCCTTTCATCATGTAACATCAGAAGAGGGTTTGTTTTGTCGTTTTCTTTCAGCTGTGGCAAACGAGGCTTGGACATTGTTAATGTTTTTGTTATTTATTTTGCAGAAGAAATTATTTCCTTGCATGCTTCATATCAAGTGATATCTTTGCAGTCTCTTTATAGATTTTGCAATGAACTTTTAGTCTAGTTTCAAGCCAATTTCATTCAGCATGTCAATAATTGCTTCTTTCACTTCATTTAGGGCATGTTTGAATCGTCGGAAAACAACAATCTGAATAGAGAATAGAGCCAGTAACTTCAGGACTAAAGAAACCTTTACGATGAGAAATAAAACGCTTTCAAGAAACAACAGAAGTGGAGTTGCCTGTGACTTCAGCATTTAGGATTCTGTTGTCCTGGATGACTGAGAATCTACATAAGTGTACACCATGACAGTCAAGTTCAGTTTATTCAAATTGGTTAAAGCTTTCTATCTGAGGACACCAAGCCAATTGCATCCAGTCACTGACCTCCCTCCTCATGGGCGAGCATGAGGTGGCAGTGTTTGATTCCCTGATGCTACCTCAGTTCCTCAGCTGAGAAGAAATATCCAGTTATAAAAAGGGTGGCTAATACAGTTTAGCCCTACTTACATTTATGAATATACTTTTTCAGCACGGTCTGCTGTATTCATATTATTGACGTTTACAGATAGATTTTAATGCTCTTCTATTTTGTGGTTTTCACTATGGCTTATGCTTATTAGTCTAATTGTGTGTGAGAGAGATGATGTATGCCACCCTCTCCTCCCATTGTGCGATTCTTGCACCATTAGTATTGGGGTCATGGGCTAAAAAGTTTGGGAAGCAGTGCTCTAAACAACCTCTGTCACATTATGCTGTGACATTTAATGCCACCAAATAGACCAGGGTTGAACAGCTTGCTCTCATCTCTAATGGCCTCTTTCAGTGGCACCACTGTGTCTGTTAAACAATCTAAGACTAGACTCAAGGAGGGGTGGGCTGAAGGGTAGAGACAGACATTGTCGAAATCAATGGTAACTGTCAATGTTCCTGTAGGTCACATTATCCTACTAAAAAGTATCAAGTTTTTGTAGACTGATTTTTCACCAATACAGTGTCTTGCAAAAGTAACACCTTGAACTTGTTCTCATTTGGTCCTGCTACTACCACTAACTTCAATACAGTTTATTGAGATATGTGTGTTTTAGACAAAAGTAAGCAAAGTAGCATGTAATTGTGAAGTGGATTCAAGGAGGCCAAATTCATATGCACGCCACTGTTTAAAAAAATTAAAACCATGCAGAATATTCTTCCCTCTGCACAATTATATGTTACTTTGTCACATAGAGAAGCTCAGTAGAATGTTGTTTAGCTTTGTGTGCTGTATAGCGCCTTTTCTCCTAAAAAGGAATCTTGGGGATCTTTACAGGAAAACGTAAATGAGTCCACAAAGAATAAAGCATCCCCACTTAAAATGAAAAGACACATAGTTTAGTTCAATGTAGTAATTTCAGTACTAAGCATTGCCAAATATGATGAATAGTTAGTGTAAAAACAAACAAACACACAAATAATACAAAACAGATTACTGTGGCAAAAATAGCTTTTTCTTAAACAAAAATTAAACCAGAGTCCTTGGGGCATTTTTGATATTTAATACAGCAGGTTGGCCAATATGGAAGACAAAAGTGCAACCTTAAACAGAGCCATCGCTCAACCCTTCCCCAACCATGACCTATTCCCTAGATGCACCTACTAATAATGTAACTAATTATCCATCCATCCATTTTCTGTACCAGTCATTCCTATGCAGGGTTGCAGGGGGGCTGGTGCCTATCTCCAGCTGTCATGGGGCGAGAGGCGGGGTACACCCTGGACAGGTCGCTGGTCCATTGCAGGGCAACCCAGAGACACACAGGACAAACAACCACACTAAGAGCAATTTTAGAGAAAGCAATTCACCTAACAGTCATGTTTTTGGACTGTGGGAGGAAGCTGGAGTAGCCAGAGATAATTCAGAAATGTACATATTTGCCTTCTTTTACCTGATCAACGTGTAGCTGTGAACAGTGACGGAAAAGAAGTTGTGGTTGCATATTTTTTGCAGAATGATACTCTACAAGGGGCAATGCTCAACCATCTGGAGGGAAGTGTAGTTGGGATTATGTGTGCTCTGAGTCATGTAATTATAGCTGTGATGTTTTTTTTATCAATATCACTATGTCAAATTATTTAAAGATGTGAAAATTTACACTGGTATTTCACAGTTTACATGAAATTAGCAACAAGCTGCACTTGACAGCTTGGAGCTAAACAGCGAAGCAGACCTTCAAAGCATAGAGCTCAGTAGAGCATTTTTTTATTTTTTTTCTCTGCAGCTGCTGATGCGGTTTACTCCTGCTCACAATGCACTTTTTGAATGTCTTCAAGTACTTCAACTGTTTTTGTTTGTGCCTCACATAGGTATAAGCATTTCCTACAAGACCTGGCTGCCAACACAAGTCCAGACCACCCAGAGTTTGAACAGCTTTCAAGTAAGTATGTCTTTAGTCGAATCAGTGCATGTTTTTGTTAGAGTTGAATTAAATACACTGTAAAAAAATAAAAATCATAAAAAAACGGTAAATTGCTGCGGCTGCCAAACAAATACTGTAAAATTAAGGTAAAATACTGTAATTCAAGTAACATGCAAAAACAATTAATTTACAGTAAATTCCTGTAAAGCTTTTAGAGTGAAATACTGTTATTTTACAGTTTTACCCTGTGTTATTATGGTCAAACACCATAAATGTAAGAAGAATGTCAAGAAAAATACATGAAAATAGCACTATTTTACTGATTGTTTACTGTAAAATTACTGTCAAACCCCTTACAATTAGTGCATACGCTTATATTTCTACAGGAAAATACCTTAATTTTACAGATTGTTTACACTACAATTACTGTCAAACACCTTACAATTAGTGCATACGCTTATATTTCTACAGGAAAATACCTTAATTTAACAGATTGTTTACTATAAAATTACTTACAAACACCTTACAATTACTGTCTATGATTAGGTTTCTACAGGAAAATACCTTAATTTAACAGATTGATTACTGTAATATTACTGTCAAACACCTCACAATTAGTGAATATGCCTAAATTTCTACAGGAAAATATCAGCAGTTTACAGACTATTCACTGTCTAATTACTGTCAGTCACCTTAGAATTAGTGAATATGCTTACATTTCTACAGGAAAATACCATTCTTTTACAGACAGATCACTGTAATATTACTGGCTAACACCTTACATTAAGTGACCGTGCTTAAATTTCTAAAGTACAATTGTTTTACTGTAATAATAACTTTTAATTCATTTACCATAATAAGTGATAATGCTCAGAGTTCTGCTGAAAAATATTTATTTCAGTTACTTTTAGAAAATTATTACAATTAAACACTTTCCAATAGGTTACAAAACTAAAGATCCTTGAAAATATTGCTATACGGAAATTAACTATATCAAAATAAATTCCTTATGAAAAATATTACAATCATTAAAATACAATATTTTCAAAATGAAAATACAATAAAATTCAATGTTTTCTAAAATATTCAATTAAATTCCATTAATAAAGGGACATGTTAATAAATATGTCTACAGGAAAACACTTAAATTTTATTGTGTATTGTTTGAATGTAATAATTTTATGGGACAAAAAGTAAAAAAAATACAAGACTTTTAAAAATACAAGCTGCAAAGTATAAATTTTACACTATGAAGGAAAAATGTATCTATCTACTGGAGCTCTGTACATTGCAGCTATATTTTAGACATGCAGTAGTATTAATTTAAAATCTATCATATACAGTTTAAGTGAAACTAAAACCTTCCTCAAAAGCAGTGAATCCTACCAGAGGTGACAGTGAAACATTGCAGGTTTAGAATAATCGTCCTCTAAATGGTCAGTGATCAATAGGATCTTTGGTGAATCTGTGGATACAAACACATACACACAAAATTACTATAAGATCCCTAAAAAGACACATTTTCCATTTTATCAAACATTCTCAAAGAAATAGTCAATGTCCAACTTCAAGACAGTGACTTCTGTAAATGGAGGTCATGTCAAGTTCATTTTTCCACAAAAACAGATGGGAGTTTCACAGGAAATCTGTGTTGCAGTGCTTTCCCAGTCAACAGCAAGGTAAAATAAACCATACATAACCTACACTGTATACTCCAACATACAAAAATATGTGCCGTAAGATAGCTTTCAATATAATAATTTAGCTGCGAAAATGACATAAGATGTAATAATTTCAGTGCTTATTTGTTAGCTTGAATCCCATAGGTTTTTAATTCTAAGCTGTATTTACACTTCCACTTTATACCCACAGACTAGACATGATCCCAACTTGTAGCTAAATAAAGGAGAATTTCAGCTACATGCCATAAATGAACATCAGTGTCAAACAATCCAAAAATTAATCATAATTACATGCTCACAAAACTATTGGTCCCTAATGGCGTGGTGGAGGTACTGCTGTTCTAGAGAAGCAGCACGGGCTTGTTCACCTGCCTCCATATTTTTTTTGTTTTAATTTTACAAATATGCATAAGTAACTAAAAAACAAACAAAAAACACTCATTTGCATTGTTACATTTTGTTTTCTGTGAGTATCAATCAAAATGGACAAGGTTTTTTTGACAACCACAAGAACATTTAAGTTGTTAAAGTTTGGAACAATGTCTCTTGACTAAACATGTTTAGGAGGGAGTTTCCCACTCTTTTCATGTCCAACTTTAAAATGGGATTAAAAAAAACACAATGGTTATTAGATGCAAAGGAATAAGCACATACAGTGAACTGCTTTTAAATAAAAACTTAATTTCAATTTCCAGTGTGAGATATTCTGGGAAACTCTGAGATTTTAGAGTGACAGTGTTTACACATGCAGCTTAAGCTTTTCTTTGTGCTACTATTACAAAAAACAAAACAAAAACAAAAAACCCCAAAGATATAAGGCAATGTGAAATTTTTCACCAATGTAGCAAATTAAGCATTTACCTTGGGGAGTTTGCATGTTCTCCCTCTATGTTCAGATGCGTTGTCTCTCAACAAAGTTTAATTAAGTTCTTGAGAGGGAAAAAAATAATAAAAAATATGGACAAACAGGCAGTAATCTGGCCCAAAATGTGCACATTATGGATTTAGTGTTTTTATATCAGGTTAACATCAATACTCACATGTTCTCTTGTGGTAGGAGCCTTTTATTCCAAAAATGATTGGATCATGAGAGTGAAAAACATAATATTAATCAATGCCTCACTGCTGGTGATAAAGGCATGCAAAATGTTACTCAACAGCTTCATACAAAACATGCAGGTCCTTCTAAAAAAATTAGCATATTGTGATAAAGTTCATTCTTTTACATAATGTAATAATAAAAATTTAACTTTCATATATTTTAGATTCATTGCACACCAACTGAAATGTTTTTCAGCTCATGAAAACCCAAAATTCCGATCTCAAAAAATTAGCATATTTCATCCGACCAATAAAAGAAAAGTGTTTTTAATACAAAAAAAGTCAACCTTCAAATAATTATGTTCAGTTATGCACTCAATACTTGGTCGGGAATCCTTTTGCAGAAATGACTGCTTCAATGCGGCGTGGCATGGAGGCAATCAGCCTGTGGCACTGCTGAGGTGTTATGGAGGCCCAGGATGCTTCGATAGCGGCCTTAAGCTCATCCAGAGTGTTGGGTCTTGCGTCTCTCAACTTCCTCTTCACAATATCCCACAGATTCTCTATGGGGTTCAGGTCAGGAGAGTTGGCAGGCCAATTGAGCACAGTAATACCATGGTCAGTAAACCATTTACCAGTGGTTTTGGCACTGTGAGCAGGTGCCAGGTCAAGCTGAAAAATGAAATCTTTATCTCCATAAAGCTTTTCAGCAGATGGAAGCATGAAGTGCTCCAAAATCTCCTGATAGCTAGCTGCATTGACCCTGCCCTTGATAAAACACAGTGGACCAACACCAGCAGCTGACATGGCACCCCAGACCATCACTGACTGTGGGTACTTGACACTGGACTTCAGGCATTTTGGCATTTCCTTCTCCCCAGTCTTCCTCCAGACTCTGGCACCTTGATTTCCGAATGACTTGCAAAATTTGCTTTCATCCGAAAAAAGTACTTTGGACCACTGAGCAACAGTCCAGTGCTGCTTCTTTGTAGCACAGGTCAGGCACTTCTGCCGCTGTTTCTGGTTCAAAAGTGGCCTGTAGCCCATTTCCTGCACACGCCTGTGCACGGTGGCTCTGGATGTTTCTACTCCAGACTCAGTCCACTGCTTCCGCAGGTCCCCCAAGGTCTGGAATCGGTCCTTCTCCACAATCTTCCTCAGGGTCCGGTCACCTCTTCTCGTTGTGCAGCGTTTTCTGCCACACTTTTTCCTTCACACAGACTTCCCACTGAGGTGCCTTGATACAGCACTCTGGGAACAGCCTATTCGTTCAGAAATTTCTTTCTGTGTCTTACCCTCTTGCTTGAGGGTGTCAATGATGGCCTTCTGGGCAGCAGTCAGGTCAGCAGTCTTACCCATGATTGCGGTTTTGAGTAATGAACCAGGCTGGGAGTTTTTAAAAGCCTCAGGAATCTTTTGCAGGTGTTTAGAGTTAATTAGTTGATTCAGATGATTAGGTTAATAGCTCGTTTAGAGAACCTTTTCATGATATGCTAATTTTTTGAGATAGGAATTTTGGGTTTTTATGATCTGTATGCCAAAATCATCAGTTTTAAAACAATAAAAGACCTGAAATATTTCAGTTGGTGTGCAATGAATCTGTAATATAAGAAAGTTTATTTTTATCATTACATTATGAAAAGAATGAACTTTATCACAATATGCTAATGTTTTGAGAAGGACCTGTAATCATCCTGAGTGATTTGAACATGTAGCAATACCAGTATCTTGGCTATTTGCCTACCTGTCCCTTGGTTTAATTCTGCACCCCACCATCTAGTAAGTCCTTTATCCAACCATCTCCTGATCCCACAGGATCTTGATGAATAGCGGTGTGTTTTGCTGTGTGAAGTACAGATGTACACAGAGTAAAGAGTATGATAAAAGTAATGCAAAATATAAAACATTACATTCAGTTTACCAAGGCTGTCACAGTGTACTTTCTGTAACAATCACTTAATATGGTAAGATACAATCTGTAAACATTTCATACATTTCATGTTATCCCAGTTAAACATTTTCTCATTAACACTTAAAACTATAAACAGTCTGACAATTTTAATAACTTTAATATGTGTTAATAACACATCTGCATGCCAGCATTAATTAAACTATTCTTTCAGAGTCCATCCATCAATTTTCTAAACCCACTTAGTCCTGTTTAGAGTCGCGCGGGGTACTGGAGCCCACCCCAGCCACACAGACAGACAACCACTCACACTCACACCTAAGGGACAATTTAGATTCACCAATCAACCTATGAACTGTGGGAGGAAGCTGGAGAAAACCCAATGGAGAACATGCAAACTCCACACAAAAAGGACCCAGCTGGATTCGAACCTGGGCCTTCTTGCTGTGAGGGGACACTGCTAACCACCACACCACCGTGCAGCCCATATTAAAATGCATAATATCAGTATTATTAACAAATATGCATGTAGTTTACCTTAGTGCAGTAAAACTCCAAGGCTGAGAAGCCAGTCTGTCTCCACTTGTATTTTTGTTTCTCTTCTGCGTTGTGTTGTGATTGACTTCAACAGACGGCTTCTCCATGATGGAGAGGTTGACCACTGAGTGAGGTCTCTGAACAAGTAATAAAATAAAACAGTGAAATGTGGTGACTTGTTTTTCCTGATGCCATCATGCACAGATTTAAGAAAAAATAAATAGCACGACCACTGCATGTATTACCATATTTCTACGATCTTTTAAAAAAAGTTTCTGAGTTACAACACATTAATGTTGTGCACGCTAACAGACCTGTAGACAAAACTTTAGACCGGACAATGTTGAGAGTGCATGTTACTCTCACCGAGCTACATTATGTTACTTATCAAATAACTTTTAAAAAAGTATGTCCGTTTTATAAGGTGGGCCATCATAACTTACCTTTTCTTTTCACAGCTTCCAGACATCAGTTCGCACTGTCTGGCTCAACAGCCTTTTGCATAAGGAGCGCGAAGTGACGTATTTTCAAAATTACCGCGCGCACAGCTGTCGTTGGTTAGCTCGATGAGTGACAGCCTCGCCCCCTGCTTCTTTAAACACAAATGCGTGAGCTGCACGGAGTTCTTACTGCCGCAGTTTGAGGAGGTACAATCCTAATCCAAGAAAATGGTTCTTGCTTGTGTAGCAAAGGGTTGTGAAAACAAGCCAAAGACACACAGCAAGATGTTTCACAGAATTGTTTGTTTACGGAAGCAGGTGGCTTTAGGGACCGCTGCGTCATATCCTTGCGCCTTGCAGCAGCGGCTTACAGCGGTGCTTTGTCATAATGTAGTCCCAAGTCTAAATTGGCTCTTGTAATTCCTTGGTGCTACTTCCTACTTTTCATTTGCAGTCGATATCATTATTAAGTTCACCAGTAAAAATTGCAATCATTACTGATTAATTTTAATCACTTTTGTACAAAAAATGCTCGTTGGTTCCATTCAGTTACATTGCTTTATGCTAAGCTAAAGCAAACGGACTTCTGCCAGATCAGGAGAATTACGGAGCTGGTTATAAAATGCTTTTTTCTCACTTATCTAACTCTGGGGAATATGGCAAAAGACACATTTGGCTTAGGGGTGGAATATCCCTTTAACTAGCTACTCTTTCAAATACAATGTTTGATATATAAATATGAAGTTGTGGTGGAGCTTCTTTTTTTAAATTATGGTCATTATTATAATTGTATATATGCTACGTATATGTAATGTTTTATATTACAGATTTTAAATGTTGAAAATACACATTTGTATAGGATAATTTCCCCCTAAAGAGTAAAATGTTACATTATTGTATGGAAACCTTTATACATTATCAAAATACTACAGTTGAAATGTATAAGTGCACAAAATATGAAATTATTCAGAATTATCCTAAAATGACATAAATATAAAATAATTAGTATAGACAAGAAGCTTTATTTAATGTGTAGCACACTTGATTACAGTCAATCATAAATATGAAACTTTTCAATTTTGCACAAAAGTGAAATGTTTAATATGCACAAAAACCCTTACATAATGTATAACATTATTTAATTACAGGCGATCGTCTAAATTTTATGTAAAAAAATTAACAGCCTCAAACTTCAAATTAAAAAACCCTGAAAATTATTGTCAAAAAAACGAGGTAACCGTTTTTCCTTTGTATTGGATTTATCCGTAAAATAACATACTATTTGTTAATTTACTTATAATTATAGTTATTTTACAGTAAATGTTTGTCAAAAAACGAAAAATATTAGTTTTTTGTAATTAATGGATGAAACCTTAAAATAAAATGCTGTTTATAAATTGACTTAAAATGTTCAGTAATTTTACAGTTTTATACAAAAACTGAAGAAACTGAAAAATACCGTAAAGAAATAGTTATTTACTGTAAAAATAAAAATACAATTTTACAGTGTATGTGACATCTGTATTTATGTATCCACTGTTCATAATGTCTTTGCAAATTAATTTCTCATTTAATGTAAAAAAGGAGCAGCTTTAATCTGGTCTGCATCACTAGACAAAAATAAGTTTTGCCTCCCACCCAAAGGACTTCAAACACATTTAAGCACAAAGCTCTTAAGAAAGCTGCACAAAGTTTATGGTTTATCCTCCAACACTTGGGTAAATCTTTCATGGCACCGTAGTCTGCTTTGTCAAAAGACATGCCTTATTATCTTTATTTAAAGAACAAAGTAAGTTTCTTTTCTTCTGTCATCACTTACTTGTTGTAATTGTCAAAGCAGCATTTGACTTGTGAGGAAAGGAAAGCAAGAGAAGCCTCTATGTGCATATGGCTCCAGTTTGACATCATTAATGGGGAGTAGATCACTGCATATATTAAGCAGGGGGTTATATTAATAAATAAAATCTTCAACATCAGCACAAATCTTGATAATGACTAATTCCAGTTGTCAAATAAATAGAAAATCTGACTCAAGTGCGAATGCACACAAGGAATTATTTATGTGTATCAATTAAAATCTTTTTGCTGGTGTGCTGCATGTGCTTACAAATTAAAACCTCCTCTGACTCTAAAATGAAGGTACATATCTTACTGTGCCCCACTTTTTTCTTCCTCTTCTCATTAGTAGCTTTTTATCAGGGAGCCTTGTATGTATAGCACATTTTTCTAACATCAGCCTGGATGTATTGTAAAGGGAATTATTAAAATGAGAAATCCTTGATAAATTTAGCAAAATTGCATTAAACTAACCAGCAGGGAGAATCACAAGAGACTTGGTTGTTGTTTCCACTCTATATCGGTTTGCTTTCCTTTTCCTTTGTCCCCCTTTCCCTTAAGCATTGCTTTTCTCTTACTGCATATTAAGGCAAGATTTAATTGGTATAAGTGTACTGCTTCATGAGTTTTCATGGTTGTAACTTTTATGACACCTCAGTGTGGAACAAAGTTTGACCTGACCGGTGCAGCTCAGATTCTAATCTGTGGAAATCTGACTAATCCTTTTGCTATGGTCAAACACAACTGAAGACATTAGTGGAATAGTGAGCTGGGGCAAGTGGAAAATGTCTGTAGAAACCTTGATTGATCAATTAAGTTTTATAGCCAAAACTAAGGCAACAAACAGTACTTTGTTATTTTGCTGCTGCTGTCAGTGACTGTTGAAATTGTTATATATTTTTTTCTTCTTTTTGAATTGATAAGCAGGGATTTAGCAGGAATTGCGTATAAAGCTTTTATTTTATGTTTTTGGTTCCAATTTAGTTTATTTTCCATTTTGTTCTTGTAAGAAATTATTTTTCGTAGCATCACGAAGCAAAAATTAATTATTTCAGAGAAAAGTGTGTATTTTCTGCTAAGGATTAAGATTTTACCAGCTTCTTTAAGTAATAGTGTTTCAAATCTCCAAAGGTTTACAAGTGGTATTTTTTCCATCACTATTATAGTTGTGCATGGTCACTCACTATAATAAGTTGAATTTGTGCCACACATACCTCCTTCATAAAGGAGTTGATGATTAGAAAGATGTCTATAGTGGAGCATCACCGATCAGATCTGTTCATATACTGCTTTAATGTATTAGAGAGGCTCAGAAGATACTCTATGCTTGCACTCACATAACTTTGTTTCAAGTTTTGGTTTAATTGATTTTTAATAAATATGTATCTCTGTTGTTTTCCATATAAATGTCTACTCCTCTCTTCTTTGAATTATTGTTTGCTAAATAAGAATAGGGAAATTGTGGAGTGCTTTTTGTCCAGATTTGAATATGTGCGTTTTCCTGAAGTAAGAATATGTTTACTTTAGGGTTTCCTAGTTTTTATGCCTTTGTTTTATTTCCAAATACATAAACATTCCATATACCATGTTTGTTCTTTAAATGTCTTTCTGTGTGTGTGAACAAAGTTTGATTACCCTTACTAAATTGTCAGTTCCTTCAGTGACATACTACTATCTAGCATGGAATGTTTTAAAAAATGCTTTATATTTATCAATTTCTTGAACAAATGATTCATATAAAGCTATAAAAGATTTTCTTCATTCATAGAGTAATTTTCAGATTTGGGGTATTTTTGCTTCCACCTTCGAGGATAATGTACATAAATAAATCAACATTTAGGTGTTTAACACTAGAAATTATGAGCTTTTTATTTTCTGGGGAAAAATACCTAGAACTGCTAAACCTGTGCAGATTTGGACAGCCCTCCATCCCCATTGTTCTTCTGCTGCTGTTGTGCAAACTTACTAATTACCTGTGAACCCTAACACATTTGCATGTAGTTATTCGGACTGTTAGCTTAAATCTGTGTGTGACAAGGAAACCTTCACAAAAGTTTGCTACTCATACAGAAACATCCTCTATTAACCATATTTGGTAACACCACATCCTCCAACATAAATCCTTGCAAAAAATTCATGAACTGACTATTTGAAAATGGTCATAGTTAATGCAAAATCATTTTAATGGCGATAGTTTTTGCCCTCTGTTATCAACGCTTTCTTCGCTTCATGTCTCTCCACCCACCACGTAGCAGTTATATTCCCCCTTCAGACATAAAAGAAATGCGACAAAGAATCGTTTTGTTTGCTGTTATTCACTCCTGTGGAAATACTTAACTTCTTTGAACAAATTAAACCAGTTAAACTTGTCTCGAACATTGCTGTTTGATTCTATCAGCTTAGGGGTAACCAATAAAAAAAAAAGAACACTGCTTGGGAGAAAGTGACAGAGGCAGTAAATGCGGTCGGGGCAGTGGAGAGGTTCCTGTTGGGGGGGTGGCCTCTGAACAAGTGGTTTATATTCGGAACAGAGAAAAACAAGATTGTGATCTGATTGTCCCAGAGGAGGTCTTGGTTTGGACATGTATCCATCCTTTACATTTGCATTAAACAAATCCAAGGTCTTGTTTTCTCTTGTAGAGCAGCTGACAAACTGTTGAAATGTTGGAAGTGTAGTAGAGAGCGAGGCATGATTAAAATCACCAGATATTGCTACAAATGCATTGGGGTGCTGTGTCTGTAGCTTAGCAACAATGGAACTGATGACATCACATGCATTGTTGGCAACGGCTGAAGGTGGAATTTAAATAACTGCCAAGATTACACTGGTGAACTCTCTTGGTAAATAATATGGACGAAAACTCACTGCCAAGAGTTCGACATCTGGGCTGCAGAGACGACACTTCACAGTAACATGTCCTGGAAGACACCATCTGTTGTTTACAAGCACTGCTACTCCACCACCTTTTCTTTTCCTGCTCGTTTTCAGATCTCTGTCTGCTCGTACAGTCAGGAAGCCTGGCAGAGAGACGTTGGAGTCGGGGATATGATCCAGCAGCCACGTCTCAGTAAAACACATAACACTGCATTGCCGGTACTCTGGCTGAGTCCTTGTAAGGGCTTGGAGTTCATCCATCTTGTTAGCCAGTGATCTTACGTTGCCCATTATGATCGATGGATCATCCACGTCTCCTCCTTATCAACTCATCAGGGATTTGTGGCTTCAGTTGAGGCATTATTTCAGCTTTTGCAATATTAATCAGCTGCTCCCGGCTGTAAACCACATTGTTGCCATGGTTACGAATCATAAGTTGTCAAAAAGTGAAGAATTTACAGCAAAAATCCTTCCAACTTCACAGCACCAAAAACTAGAAAGTATACAGGTCAAAAAAATGCATTATTCCTCAAGAAAAAAGGGGAACCAATGTACAAAAAAACAAAACTTAATATGTAGCCAACAGAGCCACTCCAACATGCAGCCACGCAGAGGAGCGCAATTCTAGAAAAGAGGAACTACACCTAATTTTTAATGTTTACCTCAGCATCCGACAGTCTCATTCATGTTTCCAATCTATCAAGCAGAATCTTAAGATCAGCTGTTTCAAGAGCACCCCTGAGGTACAATAAAACTAAGAGAAGTTTAGCTGTCAAGTCCCAGAATTGAAATTTAATTATTTGGAATTGGTATGATTATTGAGTTCTCCAGGAATTATTAGTATAAATGAGTAGTTCTTTATGACTTTTGCATACGAAATGCATTGTTTATGCTAATCTAAAGCAAATAGACTGCTGCCAGAATAGAATGGCTGGTTAGAATGCTTTTTCACATTTATCTAACTCTGGGGAATGTTGAAACAGACTAAATTTCACTTTGGGTTGGAATATCCCTTTGAGACGCCTTGAAAATTGGCGAAAAATCATATTTTGGATGATTGGATCTTAACAAGGTTCCAAGTAGAGCTTCAATATGCAACAAGAACTGGGAGTGAGACAAAACATTTTTTGAGCATGCAATTTATTGAAAACAAAGCCTATACTAAAACAGCTGTAAAACATTACAGCTCATCAAAGATTTAGGACCCAACCTCCAAAAACCCAAAATAAATCCCCCCAAAACAGAAATTTAAGTTCCAAACATGAACTCTGTAAAGAATAGCTCCATCATTATTGTTGATCACTTCAAAAATTCATTTCAATAAATTGCATGCTCAATTTTTTTTTGTCTCACTCCATTCCTTCTCTTTGCATGTCAAAGCTCTAGTTAGAACTTTAAGATGTAAAATAGATTTTGTTTTTTTGCCTTTTTTTTCCCCAAGTGGTCTTAAACTTGGGACTGTATTTGAAGGTCAGTGAATTTGTGGGATATTTTTTTTATAGTTTTAGCAGACTTTTGTGAAGGTTTCGTTTACACACAGATTCAAGCAATCATTCTGAGTAACTGAATGCAAATGTGTCATGGATCAAAATCTTGTTACAAGGTTGTGTGTTTGTCACACATTAGAATGGCCTGGAATTGGTGGGCGGGTTCGACAGGTGAGGGGCGGTTATATGCAAATTATGCATCACAATCAAGCATTTTTTCAAAAGTATTGTCGAAGCAGAAGATTTCTGACTGCAAAAATTTGCAAGTAAACTGATGTTTGTTTTTCTCATTGATGTTTGGCGTCTTTATAGAGGCAGCAGAGACCCAAATGGCAACACAAAAGGATGAAAAAAGTGACATTCGCACAATATGTCCCCTTTATTTTCCTAGCTCCCTCGTAGCGTTCAGTATTGGGATGCTTCCCCTCAGTATTTTTCATTAAAGGTTATCTTTTTATTCTCGTATTTGTAGTTATCACACAAATTATTTATGAAACCTCCCCCACCAATCCAGGTTGAGGTCATCATTTTTTTTTAAGCCTCTTCTTTCCTTCCCCTAATTCTCTTTGTAAAATACCCCTCCACTTTTTGGGTAGGCCTGAAATGAGCTTGGAGCTTATTCAGCATGACTGACACAGGTCCCATGTTAGCTTTCTTCTTTCAAGTCAGAGTCTTTGTTCTTTCCCATGTGATCCTAGGAGAAATGGAACGTTTGGAGGCAGGCACTTTTAACTTTATAGTCATCGTATTAACTGATGCAGATATTACGTAGAATGTTTAATCTAAACACTGTACTGGAGAACATTGTCTATGTATCTTTTACAGATGAATATACAGATTTAATGTTATGTTCTTAAAATGGCAAAACACTACAAGGACTTCATTCAGATTTTACCCTTGATTCACCAGTTTCAGTTGGTTGAAGAAACCCGATTGGTTTGCAAGAAACAAGACATGAATTTGTAAGTTTGTGAGGGCAGCAGACTCACTCAACATAACCTCATGTACAAATTCATCCAATATTGACTACAGGCAAACGTGTTTTACCAGTGAAAAAGAGAGGGTGGGGCTCAAATTCCTCTTCCTTGGAAAACAACAAATCGGGGCATTACCACCACCGAATGGTATGACTTGTTTATTCTCTAAACTGTTGCCTGAGCGAAAGCATCTCAAACATTTGAATATTTTAGTAAAAGTTCAATATTTGTTGTCATTGGTTTCAGAAAGTAAAACTCATATATAGATTCATTTGACATAGTAATAGTAAGCCTTTATTTTTGTAATTTAAATGATTATGGCTTACAGATAATGACTCCGGACTCTGTCCACTCCTTAAGCTCCTCAAATTCTTGAATGGATTTGGCTCGACAATCTTCCTAAGGCTGTGGTTATTTCTGTTCCTGGTGCGTCTTTTTCTACAACACTTTCTCCTTCCAATCAACTTTCTACGAATATGCTTGGATACAACACTGAACAACTAGCTTTTTCAGCAATGACCCCTTGTGTCCCACTGACCCAAACTGAGAGAATCAGATTCAAAGAGATTTGGAGTCTCATGAGACATTTGCAGGTGTTAGGAGTTGATTAGGTGATTAGGGTGTGATATCATGAGTTTCCAATATTCAACCTTTTCATAATATATTCTAAAACACTGAATTTTGGGCTTTAATTTTCTGTAAGCCATAATCATCACTACTGCAAGAATAAGGGCTTGAAATATTTGTTCCTGTGTGTAGAGAATTTGTATGAGTTTCTCTTTATAAAATGAATGGCAAGAAAATCTAACATTTTTATGATATTCAAACTTTTTTTAGATATACATTTAGTCTGTGATTCCTCATTTGTAAAGTGTGCTATCTCCAGCATTTCAGTTATTACATGAGACTGACTAGTTTGAACTATTCATTACTTCATCCACCTTGGAAATCGTTTTTATTTCCATCTGAAGAAAAGTAACCTACGAGCATAATGGTGCTGCAACCATTTTTCACTGCAGTGTTATTTTTCATTTTCTGTGTGATATTATGGATGCATTCTTAGTGACAGTAAGGGAATGTAGACTTGTGGTGTCACAGGGATGTAAAGTTGTGTGTCATCAGCATAGATATGGTACAAGAGGTTTTAATAGTCTATAAACTTAGCCAGGGAGTGCAACATAGCTCTTGAAAAAAAGTGTCCTGTGAATGAAGCCTTAATTCAATTCAATTCAAAAATACTTTATTGATCCCAGAGGGAAATTAAGTGTTGGTACAGCTCATATAATTAATTCTTTAAGGAGTTGTTTATAGATGATGATGGCTGTGGGGAGGAAGGATTTCCTGTAGCGGTCTGTATTGCAGTGAAACTGAAGAAGGCTCCGACTGAAGACGTTGTTGTGTGACAGTCTCATGAAGAGGATGCTCAGGGTTGTCCATCATTTTTTTGATTTTATGAAGAATCCTTCTTTGCATTATCATCTCCAGATTTTCCACAGTCATCCCAAGAACAGAACCAGCCTTCTTTATCAGGTTGTTTAGCCTTTTTAAATCCTTGGCTCTGATGCTGCTACCCCAACAGATGACGGCTGAAGAGATTACACTCTCCACAACAGACTTGTAGAATATCTGCAGCATCTTGCTGCAAACCTTGAAGGACCTAAGATTCCTCAAGAAGTACAGTCTGCTTTGTCCCTTCTTATAGACGGCTTCACTGTTCAGTCTCCAGTCCAGTCTGTTGTCAAGGTGAACTCCGAGGTATTTATACTCCTCAACCACCTCCACTTCTTCTCCCATGATGGAAACAGTGTTTGACTTATCCCTGTTTCTTCTGAAATCTACAATCATCTCCTTTGTTCACATTCAAAGTAAGACGATTGTTTCCACACCATGTCACAAAGCGGTCCACCAGCTCTCTGTATTCAGCTTCTTGTCCATCTCTGATACACCCGACAATTGCAGAGTCATCTGAGTATTTCTGCAGATGACAGGTCTCTGATTTGTACTGGAAGTCTGAAGTGTACAGAGTGAAAAGGAATGGTGAGAGTACAGTCCCCTGTGGTGCTCCTGTGCTGCTGACCACCTGGTTTGACACACAATTCTTAAGTCTCACAAATTGTGGTCTGTTGGTAAAGGTAGTCATTGATCCAGGCGATCGTTGAGGGCTCCACCTGTGTCTTCAGGAGTTTCTGACAAAGTAAATCAGGCTGAATTGTGTTAAATGCACTGGAGAAATCAAAGAACATGATCCTCACAGTGCTACCTGCTTTGTCCAGATGAAAGTGGGTTGGTTGAAGCAGGTGGATGATGGCATCTTCAACTCCAACTCCACAGCGATAAGTAAACTGCAGCGGGTCCTGATACGTTTTTGTTTGCTTACTCAGGGGTGCCAACAGGAGTCTCTCCAGGACCTTCATGATGTGGGATGTCAGGGTAACATGTCTATAGTCATTGATGACTGATGGGTGAGTTCTCTTTGGTACTGGAACAAGGGAGGATGTCTTCCACAACACTGGAACCTTCTCCTGAGTTAGGCTAAGGTTAAAGAGGTACTGCAAGATCCCACAGAGCTGCTCTGCACAGGCCTTCAGGACTCTGGGGCTGACACCATCTGGACCTGCAGCCTTGTTCGGGTTCAGTTTCTCCAGCTGCCTCTTCACCTGACTTTTGGAGACAGACAAGTGGGAGGCAAACAGGGTAGCAGCATTTCCTGACTTGGTTGAAGTCAAACTTCAACTGTAGTCAACTGTCAACTGTAGAGCACCCCAACATAATGAACAGTCAAATTACTGAAACTGGAGTTACTATACACACGTTAAATGTTATTGGTTTCTTCCAGTAATGGCACGCATGGGCACAACACTGGAGGGCAAAAAAAAAACCCCGTCCCCTTCCAGAGCCGGGTTGCTGCGATCAAACACTTCCACTAACAAAATGAAACCTATGGATGAAGCTGTTACTAAGCTGTTACTCAGATTATATTTGTGCAGGTGATCAAAAAAGATGCACAGCAAACCTAACTGTAATTAGGCAAAGCATCCAGACCCATTTATATAGTTAACTAGCTATGGGTGTCAGTCTTCAGAATTGGCCGCTGCCTATTCAGTGTAGGGATATCTACAACTATCTGATTAACATGCCTGGACTTTACATAGCAGACTCAATGTAGGCATACAAATCATTAGATGGCTATACATTTTTCATGTCTGGACAAAATGTGTCTGCCAATTCCATATATTTCTTAGTGTTTCATGCTAACTATGTAGTACTGTATGGAGTATACTGTATGCAGTAGATTATTTTTATTTTAAATAATCTGAACCTCTTTATGAAATGATTTAGGCTATATTTTATTCAAATCTCAACATGCCTAGAGTGAAGTAAACTGAGCAGATTATATATAATGAGACTTTAGATCCCAGGATTTAGATGGATCATTCAGTCTAACTCTTTTCATGACTGTAACAGTGCCTTCGGCATATATCAGCGTGAACCCTATGAAATTTCACATTACAGCACTGCACGTGTTAAACACAGTAACTAGATTTTATTTCACTGCTATTTAGCGCAATCTGTTGAAAACTAACAGCAAAAAACAATGGTGGTCAGTGCGGGCTAGCAGTCTTTTTGCCCTTCAGCCAGAAGCTTGGGGGCGGGAGTTTGTTCATGTGACGTCACTTGTCAACATGTGTATAATCTGATTTCCTGAGTTGTTCCCCCTTACAGCAACATCTTGTTAGTAAGCTCTGTAAACCCATGTTCCAGAGGCTAATTTTTCTCATCTTTGAAAATTTTTGCAAATTATGCGCAATTCCTGCACTGGAAGACTGACATCTGCCCTCTGCATTGTTTAAGCACTTGTGCCATTACTGGTAACCAGAATGCCATCAATTCAGTCAGTATAGTGTTCCACTGGTAATGGTTTGATGTTGTAAATTCTTTAAAAATATGTTTTTTATGTATTTTATAATACTCTAGGCTTCTTAGGGTTAGTTCGTTCTGTATATATCATAGACTTAGAGAAAAGCTAACTTGAAAGCAACTATTGCATTATGGGACACACGGATCCCTGTGGTGAAGACCAGCATCCCTCTAATTAAAATAACCATGGTTTGGTGGTTTTGAACACACTGTTCAGCAGACCATCACACCTAATCAGTGCTCTTTGAATATTTTAATTTTCACCACTCAGTAGAGTTCTTGACAGGAGCTTAATAAAATCAGTTTGATTTAGTCTGTGATCTTATGAAGCCTGCCAAAAAACTGATTGAAAGAATTCATGTTAAACACACATAAAAATGAAATACCATTTTGAAAACTGGATAATTATTTAATAGTATTTTCATGAGGTAGAGTATATTTTTAGAGAAGACCCAGAGCTTGGAGGGCTTGATTGCTGTTCAGGATTCATCAGTAGTTGCTTGATGTGCTCAGAACCAGGCCAAATGCTGGCATGGTGGAGGTTTTTTCTGCAGGGAAAGAGTTGATATAGTGTTAGGTCGGAGCTAAAGTTACAGGTAGGAGAAAAAGTTGAGCGGTTATTTGAGTACCCGTTGTCTTGAAGAAATGTGCACTCTCTTTTGACATCAGCAAGACCTTTCAAACTCTCAACTGTACTTCAACCAACCACTGTATATTTGCTCTTTCTTAGACCATGTTCTGTAAACTCTGCCGATGGTGGTGCATGGAAATCCCTGTAGATCATCAGTTTCTCAAATTCTCCGCCCACCTATTTGTCGAGTCTTGTAATCCAAGTGTCAGAAATTTACACTTTTCATTTTACATTTAACCCAACCTGACTGAGGTGAACTAAAATCCATCCATGCACCCTCCAGGACACTGCTTAGGGTGTAGAGCTGGTCCAGTGTTCCATGACCAGGACAAAAATCGCATCGTTCCTCCTGAATTCAAGGTTCGACTATCCGTCGGACCCTTCTCTCCAGAACCCCCGAATAGACCTTAACAGGGATGCTCATAAGTGTGATCCCCCTATAGTTGGAATACACTCTGCGGTCCTCCTTTGTAAGTAGGGAGACCACCACCCCGGTCTGCCAGTCCAAGGGAACTGCCCCCTATGTCCGCGCAATTTTGGAGAGCCGCGTTAACCAACACAGCCCCACAACATCCAGAGCCTTAACGAACTCCGGGCAGATCTCATCCACCCCTGAGACCCTGCCATAGATAGGAAGGTTTTGGCTATGAATAATTATGAATAATTGCTTAGGGCAATTATTAATAAGATTAATAATTTTATGTAAAAATTACCAAGGTTAGGGGCACCACCTGGAAGGTTCCAGGAATACAATAGCCAAATTGTTCAGTCTCGGTTTATGTTTATGATTACCAGCCTGATAAGGCTGAGATAATTAAACAAATGAAGGAATAAGTTCTTTCACTGTGAGCATTAATTGTACGCATCACTCCAAGTAATCCCAGACAACTTCTCTTTAAATTAAGAAGACTTTATTTAGAACATTTAAAATCCAATCTATTCTAAAGCATGCAAAAACTACTACAAATCTTAGACAACAATAATAGGTGAACATTAAACACAATTAACATGAAATGAATCGGTGAGAACAGCTGTGGCCCCCTCACTCCAGGGGGCTCAAATCACAGATAGCCTAGGAGACAAAGAGTCATAAATCTTAGCTCTGTGCTAAGGTGGAGAGCAGCACATGTGAGGATACAAAGGGCCATAAAACGGAGCTCTGGCTATAGTGGACAGAGCACATGGTGTGAAGCGTCCATGTGGAAGCCCTCTGCTTTAGCAACAGAGTACAGAACAATGGAGTTAACCTTTCAGCCAAGACCAGCTAACACAGGCCGGACCGAGCCCGACTCTGCCGAACAGCTGATCAGAGAGCGGAAGAGAGGGAGAGCAAGGAAAAGAGAGGAAGGAAAAAGAAAGAAAGTTGGATCCGCTCAGGATAAAACAAACAGTTTCAAACACAGCAAATACAGCTCAACTTATGTGTGCGGCGACGCTAAATGAGCAAACAGGTACAGCGCTTAAAAACACTTTAAACAAACGATGAACGAGATCTAACTCGTTAAAACTTTATTTTCTCTATTTATCTGCGCCCAGACACAATATTAGTATAAATGAACCGGTTCAGTCCTACTTTGCTTTGAAGGAGGTCCAATCCACTAGGAGGAGAGCAAATTGTTCAGTTCACTTGTAGAAAATAGGTTTCCAACATCCCCCCCCTTAGTTCTGAAGCATTGAACCAATGTTCAGTCTTTGGAACTAGAAGTTGATTAATTTTCCATGTGAACCAGGAAACGTTGCTGTCCTTCTGCGGCGGGGAAGGTTTAACAGTTCAGTCCATTCGAAGAACAAAAAAAACTAAACTAAATATTTTGGTCCCAGCATCTCCCCCTTTAGATCTGAAGGATGGAATGTCTTTACAGTCTTTAGAGCTACACTGGGTCCATTATTTCAAGGTGTGTCTGGGCAGGGCTACCTGAGTCTGGGCAGAGAAAATTGTAAGGCATATATCAAAAAAACAAAATTACCCACATTGTCATCATCATACTCGTGGTTTGATTCCTCATCAATGCTTGCAAGGATGGAGAAGGGAAAGGACAGGACAGGAAAGAGTATGACATTTCGGGTAAAATTTTGATTAGCTAGCCCCCATCAGGCACTGGGTTTGGCTTGTGCCGTTAGCATGGTAGGAGCTACAAACAATCATATAACATATGTAGCGAGTTAGTTCTAGCTTGTAATTGTCTGAATCGCCTGCAGGAGGTGTGCAGCAGTACTGCAGTGTCGACCATTCAATTACAGGAAGTGTGACTTTGTACAATCTGCTTTTCTTAGGGACTTTGAAAAGGTCAAAATAAATGTAAGGGATAAAAGACTGAATTATTTATTATTAACAAACCTTAAAATAGCCGTGTTCAGGCACTGTGTTAGCAGCATATGGGATTAGCTGCAAGCTAACCTAGGCTGTGATCTGCAGTTAACACTGAAATCAGTTTAATTGTAATTTAAATAAATTCAAGTTACCATGAAGTTAACTGCTAGTTGGAACAGGGTGCTGTGTTTACACAAGCACAATAAGGTTCAAATTTAGAATTTCAGGTTCTGGAAAATTTTTGATAGTCAATTTAAATGCAATTTGAATTATGAGTTCAAAATGTAGTAATGAAATTAACTGCAGGTTAGCTCAGGGCTCCTGTGATTTGCACAAAGCAACCTGAGATAAGTTGCAGCTTGAATACCGTTTGAGAAATTTGAACAGTTAATTTAAATGTATTTTAAATAATAAGAATAGTCCAAATTTAGTTTAGCTGATAGGATTAACTGCAGATTAGCTCATGCTCCTGTGTTTTGCACAAAGCACCCTTAGAAAAATTGTAGCTTCTGAGCATCAGCATGAAGAAAACTTTGATTAAAGTCCACTGTTTAAGCTGTATCAAACGTCCAAAACCACACAATGCAGCATCAAAATCACCTGAAAATGATATATGTAGCTTATTTGAGCTTCAAAGGCAAGAGCGGGAATTTCTACGAGTTTCCAACAGCTGTCTGCTTCAAGGTTTGGAATAATAACTCTAAAAATGTCACAATCTGCGTTACTTATATTCAATTCAGTTCAATTCAGTTCAGTTTATTTATATAGCGCCAATTCACAACAGATGTCATCTCAAGGCACTTAACAAGAAGTCATTTCAATACATTTATACAAACATTCCAATCAGTTAAAAAGTTTCCTATTTAAGGAATCCCAGCAGATTGCATCAGTCATTGGCGTGAGGTTGGGCAGACTTTCCAACCACAGCAATCCTTCAGCAATCCCTCATACTGAGCAAGCATGTAGCGACGGTGGAGAGGAAAAACACCCCTTTAACAGGAAGAAACCTCCAACAGAACCAGGCTCAATAGGAGCAGCCATCTGCTACGACAGTCTGGGGGTTTGAGAAGACAGAGCAGAGACACAGAAGGAACAGAAGATCTGAAATAAGAGAACTTTCTATGTTCCAGAAAGTAAAAAATTGATAACAGGACACAGTGGATGTTCAGTTACTGGGAGCATCATCCCAGTCGATGCCCCCCGTCCAACAGGGCATTACAGCCAAGCAGGATACCAGACCCGGTGTAGCTTCTATGGAGAGAAAAACACTGAGAGAAAACAAAGTTAACAGTCGAAATAACAGAAGGTACTGTAATACAACTGGAGAGTAATAGTAGAAAAGGAAGTAGCAGAGTGAAGAAAATTGGTCAGTCTTTCCTCCAGCAGTCTAAGCCTATAGCAGCATAACTACAGAGATAACTCAGGATGACCTTAGCCACTCTAACTATAAGCTTTAGCAAAAAGGAAAGTTTTAAGCCTGGCCTTAAAAGTTAACAGAGTGTCTGCCTCACGGACTAAAGCTGGGAGCTGGTTCCACAGGAGAGGAGCCTGATAACTAAAAGATCTGCCTCCCATTCTACTTTTAAAAATCCTAGGAACTACAATTTAGCCCGCAGTCTGAGAGCGAAGTGCTCTGTTGGGAACATATGAAACAATTAGATCTCTGATGTATGATGGAGCTGATTATTAAGGGCTTTGTATGTAAGAAGAAGGATCTTAAATTCTATTCTGGATTTAACAGGGAGCCAATGAAGGGAAGCTAAAACAGGAGAAATGTGATCTCTCTTTTTAATATTCATCAGAACTCTTGCTGCCGCATTTTGGATCAACTGAAGGCTTTTAATGGCATTTTGTGGACTACCTGATAGTAAAGAATTACAGTAGTCCAGCCTTGAGGTAACAAATGCATGGACTAGTTTCTCAGCATCACTCCTGGACATGTACAATACATAAAATGTATGCAGTACAAATATTTCCACTCAACGTCCCTCCCACGGGCTGCGCCAATTATGTTGTGCCGCAGATAGGTACGATTTGGCTATGAATAAATATTAATAATTGCCTAGGGCAATTATTAATAAGATATAATTTTATGTAAAAATTACCAAGTTTGGGGCACCATCCTGGTGGATTCCAGGAAAAAATTATATATATATATATATATATATATATATATATATATATATATATATATATATATATATATATATATATATATATATATATATATATATATATAGCGCCAAATTGTTCAGTCTTATGATTACCTGCCTGATAAGGCTGAGATAGTTAAACAATAGATGAAGGAATAAGTTCTTACGCTGTGGACATTAATTGTACGCATTACTCCAGGTAATCCCAGACAATTTCTCTTTAAGATAAGGGGAGTTTATTAAGAAAATAGATCAACCTTGCAGCCAAAACATTTCGTCAATAATTCCCATCTATTCTAAAACATGCAACTAGCTACTACAGATCTTGTTTTAAAATATGTGAAAATAATATGTGAAAATATGTGAAAATTAAGCACAATTAACATGAAATGAATCAGGGAGAACAGCTGGGGTTTGGTTCAGAAAGGGAAGGGGGGCCCTCACTTCAGGGGGCTCAACAAAGATAGCCTGTGGGACAAAGAGTCATAAATCTTAGCTCTGCGCTAAGGTGGAGAGCAGCACATGTGAGGATACAAAGGACCATAAAACGGAGCTCTGACTATAGTGGACAGAGCACATGGTGTGAAGCGTCCATGTGGAAGGCCTCTGCTTAGCAACAGACTAAAGAACAATGGAGTTAACCTTTCAGCTAAGACCAGCTAACGCAGGCCGGACCGAGCCCGACTCTGCTGATCAGAGAGCGGAAGAGAAAGAACGGGAGGGAAAGAGAGGAAGGAAAAAGAAAGAAAGTTGGATCCGCTCAAACAAACAGTTTCAAATACAGCTCAACTTATGTGTGCGGCGATGCTAAATGAGCAAACAGATACAGCGCTTAAAAACACTTTAAACAGAACAAAAGAGAATATTCACCGGTGAGATGTCCTCTGTTGAGCCTTAGTTTCTCCCTGAAACTTCTGGCTTTAGAACAGTTTGAAAATGGGCGCGAGTACTCTTATAGCCCCTTTGGCCGTGATGTCATCGCCGATGTCACCATGGGTGGTCACGGACCAATAGAAGTGTGTTGGGGGTCCCAGCCGTCCACCAGTCTGTTCAATTCATTTGTAGAAAATAGGTTTCCAACACACACATGTAGGGACTTTGGGGTGGGCACACTTTTCGGCATCCAGGGGGGGACCGGTTCAATCAGCTTCACCCCTGGTGCCGGTGCCCACTGTTAAACCACATATAGACACTTAGGGCTCGGGGTGGGGGTTGGGGGATGTGTGGCTGCCTTTTCCACATCCCACCCCTCTGTTTTAAATGCACATTATAACAACACGCATCAACACCATACTCGAGCGGGAGGATGGAGGCTAGGGGTCTTCTCACATCCCTGTTCGCTACGGGCCATCAGGGGTTGGGATCCGGAGGAGGAACAGGTGGTCTGGTCGGGATCATAGGCTATCGGGCTGCTTCGACACTGTGGGGCCCTTGGCGGTCTGCTTGTCTCCATCCTAGAAGGTAGGGGTCAATCTCCCGGGTCCGGGGGCTGGTTGCGCAACTAGGGCATTGGTACCTGGACCTGGGAGCATAAAGTGTGAATGGGGTGTGTGAGTGAGGGTACAGCGTAATTTTTTTGTGTGTCTTGGTGAGTCAGTGAGTATGTATGTGTTTAAGAGGAAGGGAACGTATGATTGTTTCTGTATGTCTTTGTCTACTTGTCAGATTGGGTCTTGGGCTGCCCTCTAGCCTGGCGCACCTCAGGCCTTACGTTTAATGGGGGGCCTATTTACCCTCCGTCACTCCCTTTCAGTGACGGATGCCCCTGCCCACTGGTGCGTCGGTGGTCAATCCGTTTCGGACCTGGTGCGTGCCTGGCCGGGCCTTGGGGGGACCGGTGTGTCGGTCGGCCGATGCGCTGGGCCGATGTCTTCCCTTGGTTGGTTGGGGCACCTCTTTCAGGGGTGCCAGGTTTGGGATTGTTGGGTGGTGCCTGTTCGGTGGCTCGGAAGGATACGGATCCAGCGTCTCTGCTCGTTCGATCACCTGTTCTGTGCGCACCTTGCGTGGTCGGTTCATTGGCGGGTTTGACCGGCCCTGGCCTTTGTTGGATGCCTGGTCTCAGCGCTCTGCGTTGCGCGGGATCAGGACTCGGGAGCTGGTACAACTTGGTGTTCAGGTGCTGGCTGAGCTTGGCCTGGGGATGCCGTCCGTCCACTGCGGCTATTGGTGGGGCAGGGGTGGGGCGCTGGGATGTTAGCTGTGTGGATTGGCCTGCGATGGCGCGTGGCGGCCCCTACATTGCCGGGGGCCCCTTGTTGGCCGGTCCCTTGTCGGGTCCCTGCTAGGGGGTGGGGTGCCCCTGGGCCCTGGCTCTCCTGGTCCATGGACCGGCCCGCCCTGGCGCGGCTAGTTGCCGGCGGGGCCCGTGGGGTCGTCACTGCTGCCCCCCAGGCCCCTGCATAGTAGCCGCTGGATGTTCCCCTGGGGTTCTGCTATGCTCCTCTCTTGGGGGATGCGGATGCAGTCGGCCCCGCCCCGGGTCCATCTGGGGCTCTGGAGGTCCTTTGGACGTCTTGGCTCCGATCTCCTTCATGTCTGCATCAATTACTGGGAGACGGATTGATGCCTGCTCACACCAGCTATCGAACACATTTATGAAGAAACCTATGCACCAGCATACTCATACACACACATAGGTGTGGGGTCTCTGGTGGTTACAGATATATTCTTGGGCTGAGGTTATCATTACTAGATCTTGATTAATCGGTACCATGAGTTTTTCTGTGACATTGTTGTATTTTTATGTCAATTTTTGTGTGATGTGGTTGTGTTGTTCTTAGTTCACAATGTTTGGTTTGTTTTGTCAATGTTCCTTTTTCGTGTTTTTTTTTTTTTTCTCCTTCTCTCTGCCGTCCTGTGGGTAGGAGGCAGACTTCGATGTCTTCCTGTGTTTTCTTTGTTCCCCTTCCTCTCGTATTTTCAACTCACCCTCTCTCTTGACTTTTTGTTTCCTACCTCTCTTCTTCATCTTCCTTCTTTCTTCTCCTTAATTTTCTGTCTCCGTGTCCATAACATCAGGAAATAAAAACCCCAACAATTCATAATAAAGATTTTTCACACATATATCAAGTGGAGGACTATAGCAAAAGCTGTACTGCTCCGCTTGTGAAAGTAAATCTGTTGGGCTTCTACTTGGTACTCAGACACCAATTCTGAGCTCCACACTGCCAAACAGGACACGTTTAAAGAAAAAGAAAAAAGAGACTGCGCCAGATGTTCCCAGTAGACCCTCACAACACGTTTGGGCCTGCCAGGTCTAATTGGCATTCTACCCCCCAATCTGAGCCAACTCACCAGCAGGTAGTGGTCAGTGGACAGATTCGCCCCTCTCTTTACCCGAGTGCCCAAAACATGCAGCCGGAGATCAGATAAAATGGCAACGAAGTCGATCATCGAGCTGTGGCCAAGGGTCCCTGGTGGTGCACATATGGACACCCTTAAGCTTGAACTTGGTGTTCATTATGAACAGTCCATGACGAGCACAGAACTCCAATAACAAAAGACTGCTCAGGTTCAGATCGGGGAGGGGGGGCATTCCTCCCAACCACACTTCTCCAGGTCTCCCTGTCATTGCCCACGTGAGTGTTCAAGTCTTCCAGCAGAGCATGGGAGTCCCTGGGTGGAGCACTCTCCAGCACCCCCTCCAAGGACCCCAAAAAGGGTGGGTAATCTGATCTGCCGTTTGGTGCATAGTCACAAACGACTGTCAGGACCCATCCCCCCACCTGTTTGGCAGAGGGAGGCTACTCTCGTTTACCGAGGTAAACCCCAACATACGAGTATGCCCACCCCTCCTCTGCGCCTCTCAGCGGGGACAACTCCTGAGTGGAAGAGAGTCCAACCCCTCTTGAGGAGACTGGTTCCAGAGCCAGAGCCGTGCGTCGAGGTGAGTCCGACAATGTCCCATTGGAACGTCTGAACCTCACACACCAGCTCAGGCTCCTTCCCCACCACAGAGGTGACATTCCATGTCCCAAGAGCCAGATTCTGCAGCCCCATGAGTAAAGGCCCGGCCACCAGTCGCTCGCCAACGTGCCCCACCTCCAGGCCTGGCTTCAGAGGGGGGCCCCGGTGACTGGGCAAGGGAACACCAACTCCATTGCTGTCGTTCATCATAGGGGTCTTTTGGGCTGTGCTCTGTCTGATCCCTCACCTAGGACCTGTTTGCCATGGGTGACCCTACCATTGGCAAAAGCCTCTGACAACTTGGCTACAAGGACAATTGGGACACTCAAACCCCTCCACCATGATAAGGTGGCAGCCCAGTGAGGGATGTGGACTAAAATATTGTAGCATTGTAGATGATAGAAAATGAAAACTCATCTTTGGAGGTAAAAAAAATGCTAACAGATGAAGACAATAACCACACATCCGTCTATCTTTTATAACAATCAGTCTGCTAATTTGCTTGAGGGATTTTATCTGGACCCAATAAACTACTTTCCATGGTTTTGACTGAAATGTTTAGTTTTCCTTGAATGTTTGCTCTTTCATTTGGCACATAAATGTGTATAAGCACACAATGTTTAGATGCTTATTCATTTTGATTCGGAAAGACCTCACACATAATTTTACTGAACACCTTAATACAAATGTTTGTGTCTTTGTTTGGTTGCTGTAGGAGCTGTAGCTGCCGTGTGTGAAGTATCCCAGCGTATCCAGGACAATGCTCGGTGCCATGAAAACCACCTGCAGCTTTGCAGAGTGCAAAAACTGCTGAAGGGGCGAAAGACGCTGGTGTCAGCTCCAGGTTGGATTCTCTAATGAGATATTCCTTTCATCTTATTAATTAATTGCCACCATCTCCTTTGCACCTATCTCTATCTGTTGCTCAAAGTCTTTTGAGACACATACAGGGGAAGGCAAGTAATGTGGAAGAAATTTATTGTTGCTTTAAATAAGGATGAAGCTTCACTCCCATTATATGTTTTCTCGTATTTTATTATCCTTTTAAACCCCACGGCGAGGTCCGTGCCTACTTCCGTATGTAAATCCACTGATATAAGCATACTTCTGTGAACATATACATATTTTATATCATTGGAAAGCTAAGAGTCTTGTGATTCTAATTATGGATGCCAATTAAGAATACAATCATAACTGTAGGCACAGCGAGCGCTTTTGGCAACTACCCACCCCCTTTCCCTCCCGAAGTAAATAAAAAGTGCAACTCACCGCTTTGTTGTCCATTATAGCCTACATAACAAAACCAATTCAGCTTGAGCAAAAACTGTCTTTTTACGTCCACAAGGGTCCGATTAAAGTCCTCCATCAAAGTGGTTGGTCCAAGAGAAGAATAAAGCCCAAAAAAAGCAAATAAACAGCGAAAGTGCACTGCCGAAAAATGTAATCCTCTTTCTGGGCTCCCTTCTTGTTTCCTATGTCCCAATCACGGCGCAGAATTCTGATGATTGACGCATCAAAGTGCCAATGGAATGCTGAAAACGATGATACCTCACATGACGCGGTGGGCTTTATCACTGCCAGTGTAAATGGCGAGCGTAAACGGCATATCCAAACACAGACATGAGATAATTACACACATTACGCACCAATAGTATACCCTGTCGCCAACGTGTCAAAACACACTTTTAAAATAAAATATAACATAGAGGAAGCCGTGGAGCTTCGTTTGAGAAGAAACAGTAATAATTCTAATGATGATTTTTTTTTTTTTTTTTTTTTGAGGGGAACAGTGAAGTCAACCAGGGGAGGGCACGTCTGGCACACTTTTGGGACTTCTTGACCTTTTAGTTTGAAAAATATACGCAAAATACTCATTTTGTCCTGGTTTATCGCTGTCAAATGTGGTGTGGATAAAGGTAATAATTCAGGCTTTAGTCCTACAGTGTGTTTCAGGTCCCCACTCCATTCTAAAGCCACTTTTAGAGCATGTTTTTGTTTTTTATATAAATAGCCGGAAATAATTTTTCATCATTTCCAGTTGTTATGACTCAATTTTTTGGTCAAATGAACTGAACAGACTTTTGGACGACTGGAAGCCATTTTTCATAGATGGACTAAGCAGACCACATTTCCCAGCAATCCTAGCGGTGACCCCCAACACATTCCTATTGGTCCGTGGTCACCAATGGTGACATCAACAATGACATCACGGCCAAAAGGCCTATAAGAGTGGTATTGGCTGCCTTTTTAAACTGTTCTCAGCCAGAAGTTCCAAGGGAAACTCTGGCTAAACAGAGGACATCTCACCGGTGAAGATTCTCTTTTGTTCTTACCCGCTGGACCGGGAAGAACTCCTTTCAAAGTTTCGAAGTGCTCATCCTGTTGGTGTAGCCAGTTTGAGCCATATCCGGACTGTTCCAAGACAGTTCGTTACGACGTCGATCTCCAGGCCATCCAGCCTGCAGTTGGCCCACACGGTCCTTAAAATTCCTGCGCAGGATCCTAACTCTTCTCTTTCTTGCTCAACTACGGACACAATTTGCTTTCCTCCAAGTGGACTGTACGTCCTTCAAAGCAAAGTAGGACTGAACCGGTTCATTTATGCTAATCTTGTGTCTTGGCGGAGATAAATAGAGAAAATAGAGTTTTAACGAGTTAGATCTCGTTTATTGTTGGTTTAAAGTGTTTTTAAGCGCTGTACCTGTTTGCTCATTTAGCGTCGCTTAACACATAAGTTGAGCTGTAGTTGCAGTGTTTGAAACTGTTTGTTTTATCCTGAGCGGATCCAACTTTCTTTCTTTTTCCTTCCTCTCTTTTCCTCGCTCTTTCACTCTTCCGCTCTCTGATCAGCTGTTCGGCAGAGCCGGGCTCAGTCCGGCCTGTGTTAGCTGGTCTTAGCTGATAGGTTAACTCCATTGTTCTTTAGTCTGTTGCTAAGCAGAGGCCTTCCACATGGACGCTTCACACCATGTGCTCTGTCCACTATAGTCAGAGCTCCGTTTTATGGCCCTTTGTATCCTCACATGTGCTGCTCTCCACCTTAGCACAGAGCTAAGATTTATTACTCTTTGTTCCACAGGCTATCTATGTTGAGGGCCCCCCTTCCCTTTCTGAACCAAACCCCAGCTGTTCTCCCTGATTCATTTCATGTTAATTGTGCTTAATTTTCACATATTTTCACATATTATTTTCACATATTTTAAAACAAGATCTGTAGTAGCTAGTTGCATGTTTTAGAATAGATGGGAATTATTGACGAAATGTTTTGGCTATAAGGTTGATCTATTTTCTTAATAAACTTAGCTTATCTTAAAGAGAAGTTGTCTGGGATTACCTGGAGTAATGCATACAATTAATGTCCACAACGTAAGAACTTATTCCTTCCTCTATTGTTTAACTATCTCAGCCTTATCAGGCAGGTAAACATAAACTGAGACTGAACAATTTGGCTATATATATATAATTTTTTTTTCCTGAAATACACCAGGATTGTGCACCAAACTTGGTAATTTTTACATAAAATTATTAATCTTGTTAATAATTGCCCTAGGCAATTATTCATATTTATTCATAGCCAAATCCTACCTATCTGTGGCACAACACAGTGTATAAATCACAGTGTATAAATCATATAACTTGGTAACACTTGGCACTTAGACATATTCTCCCTGTTCTGGGAGATACTTCAGATGTTTTTCTTTTCAAAGAGATGCCAGCCATGTCTCTACTCCAAATGGTTCAAGAACAGCTTTAATTTTAATTTGGGTATGCGTTTTGAAAATATTTAGGTGAAAATTGCTGTGGGTGTTTTAAGAGGTTAAAAGATCAGGCCATGGTCATACAGGTGCCCCAAGCTGGGCCAAGCTCAAGCTCTTCCATACCCTTCCAATTCTCAAGCTTAATGTCCCTCCGTGATTCAATATTATTCCTTGCACCCTGTCTGATGTCTTTTATAAGGGGCGCTGGGTAAGCCGGCTGCCACCGCGGTCTTCCATATCCTGTTTGGATTGGTTGTACTGAAACTTAATTTCCCCACGGGGATTATTAAAGTATTTCTTATCTTAGTCCCTCAAAATGATCAAAACACCTCACATTGCAAAGCTAAAGGGAACTAGGTCAGAGGTCCTCCTAATCAATACTGCTCCTCACTGACGTCTGTTTTAACACTCCGATGATCTCCTACATGACATATTCCCTAGATGCATTTACTAACATTTAATTAATCAATTAAGTCACACTACCATGACATATTTCCATCACACAAGACACAGCTGAGACATTCATTAGGTACTAACTGTTAATGGAAAATAAGATCTGGTGACGACTCTGGTTTCAGCCACTATCTTCGGCCATGACGTCAGATGTTTGGACAATTGTACTTTTATTCCCAAAGCCCTTTGAAGCCTTCATTGTGTTACAGTTAAAACTAGATATTTATTTACACTGCCTAAAAAGAGAAATACCCCTTTTTTCTGTAATCCTAAACGTTTCCAATTCAGGGTCAGATATGATTACCAAAATATTTTCATTTGGACCCGATTCCACCTTCCTTTTTATAAGCAATTTTATAAATCTTTTAGGGATGAGATTTTAACCATGATGAATTGCTCCCTTCAGACGGGGGTCTTTCCTGCCTCCTTTAAACAGGCAGTAGTGAGGCCTCTGTTGAAGAAGAGCAATTTAGATTTTAATGATTTGACCAATTTCCGACCGCTATCTAATTTACCGTTTTTAAGCAACATTTTAGAAAAGATTGTTTTAATTCAACTTAATGATTTTATTAATGAACACAATGTCCTGGATAAATTTCAGTTTGATTTCAGGGTGATCCACAGCACTGAGATGGCCCTCTTGAAGATTTTAAATGATTTTAGATTAAACTATGATGCACAGAGGGTGACAGTGTTGGTTCAACTGGATCTATGCGCTGCCTTTGATACAGTGGACCACAGTATTATCTAAACCCATTTAGAACAGACTGGCCTGTCTGGTGCTGTTCACAAATGGTTTATTTCCTATCTCACAGACAGAGGAGCAGGTATCTAAACTTACCATAAAAGTCCTAAGGTCCACAGGATGACACATAGTGTGCCCCAGGGTTCGATTTTAGGCCCTGCCTTTTAAACTTTATATGCTCCCTCTTGGCAGTGTCATCGGAAGACATGGAGTTAACTTTCACAGTTATGCTGATGATACTCAGTTATACATCTCCATGTCTCCTTTTGACACACGGCCAATGGATGCACTTTTTAACTGCATTTTAGACTTCAAATCCTGGATGGCAGAAAACTTTCTTCTGCTCAACCATATAGCCACTATAAAAAGAAACAGATCTTCAGCATGAGAGTACGTTGCTCTACACTAGAGGTCACTACTAGGCGGACTGAGGTCTGGACCCGGACCGAGGTCCTAACTGCTGTCTTATGCGGACCTGGACCTAATGTTAAACAGAGATCCCTATTTAAACACGGAGACACTGATGCATGCTTTTATCACCAGTAGAATTGATTACTGTAATGCTCTGCTTTCTGGTCTTCCCAAAAAGAGTATTTCAGACTTACAACTTCTACAAAATTCAGCGTGTCCTGACGAAGACCAGAAGGTGGGAACACATTACACCGGTCTTAAACTCATTGCATTGGCTCCCCATACGTTTTAGGATAGATTTTAAGGTTCTTTTAATGGTTTATAAGTGTCTTAATGGTCTTGGGCCTTCTTATCTTTCAGAACAGCTTTTACCATATGAACCTTGGCGGTCTCTGTGCTCCTGTGGTAGCCGTCTCCTTGTCATCCCTAAAGTCAGGACACACACTCATGGCTAGGCGTCTTTGCATTATTATGGCCCTCACCTCTGGAACAGGCTGCCGGAGGACCTCAGGGCTGCAGCGAACGTTCCTGTTTTTAAGAGCAGGCTCAAGACTCACCTTTTTAGCCTTGCTTTTAACTGATTATTTATTTTAATCTAATTGCTCTGCATGTTTTACTTAATAGATTTTATCTGTGTTTTACTATTTAATCTTATTATATTTAGCCACTATGATTTTGATTTGATAAAACCATAATGAGCGCTTCTGGTTTACCAGCACAGCTTTTGCAGTCTTTACAGTAGTGTTCAAGCATCCATGGAAACCCACAAACCAAGTTTAGCCATACCATGTGATACCATTTAGCACTTTGCATTCCAGCCGGTGAGGAAAACGTTGAAAAATTGAAGAGCAGACGGATAGGAATCTGAGAGAAATTAACGACACATGGCAAAAAATAATTGGAGAGATACCAACTGGTGAGACAGAAAAAGTTGAGACATGGGCAGCAAACAGGAGAAAAACAGATAGTTGAGACAGAGAAGGGGAGAAAAAAAGGAAGAGAAAGGGGGAGATCGCGGAGAAAGGGGTAGATTGTGCAGAGAAAGGGGGATGTATCCGCTGAAAGGAGGACAGAAACAGGCATGCGAGATAAAAAAAGAAGGAAAAACTCTTAGTTGAGATGGAGAACGGGAGAATAACAGGTGGGGAAAGCTTGAGAAACAGGCAGAAAATACAGAGGAAAAATGATAGTTCAGACAGAGAAGGGGAGGGAAAAAATTATTTAAACCGAGACCAGAAAAGAATAAATGGTGGCGTTTAAAAAACTAAAAGTGGACAGCGAAACTAGAGCAATTCATCTGGAATGGACAGTCATTTCTCTTTGTTCTTCTCACTGATGGCAATAAACCTGTTTGTGGCACTTATTAAAAGTGAATATGTGAAATGCCATTATGAGATAAAACATCAAAGTTCTGAATAAATGTATCCACTCAAATCAGAAGTAAGATCAGAGAAAATATGTTGTCTCAAAGCCCAGCATGACCAGTCCAACAGGATCCTGAGCCACACACTCAATGCTCAGCAATGAGATCATGAGAATTCCCTCAGAGCTGGTTGGACTTTGGGTCAGCACAAAAAGCCATTTACTGATAGACACATTGTCAAGGAATGCATGTTTCTCAAAGGATGTCACACAGTACTTTTAAATGGGTAAATGATGGGCGCCTCAGATGCATTAAGTTGACCTCCAAGCAGATTTGGCCATGAAAGAAGAGTGTCAGGAATGAATCTTGCACTTTGTGGCTCCAGCCTCCAAGTGGTTCCTGAGACGGCTTTATTCAGGTCTGAAGAAAGAGACCTGCTGATCTTTACCATGTTTAGATCCACACAACACAGTGAGGCGGATTTCTCCACAATGAATATTCTCAAAACCAAATATCATTCCAGGCTCACCAAAGAGCATCTCTACTCATACATGAGAATGGCTCTGACTCCATTCAAGCCCAGGTTCAAATCTCTGACAGGACAAGTAAGAGCTCACTTTTCTCACAAGAAAGCAATACCCTGGATATATACAGGTCCTTCTCAAAAAATTAGCATATTGTGATAAAGTTAATTCTTTTCCATAATGTAATGATAAAAATTAAACTTTCATATATTTTAGATTCATTACACAACAACTGAAATAATTCAGGTCTTTTATTGTTTTAAAACTGATGATTTTTGCATACAGCTCATGAAAACCCAAAATTCCTATCTCAAAAAATTAGCATATTTCATCCGACCAATAAAAGAAAAGTGTTTTTAATATAAAAAAAGTCAACCTTCAAATAATTATGTTGAGTTATGCACTCAATACTTGGTCGGGAATCCTTTTGCAGAAATGACTGCTTCAATGCGGCGTGGCATGGAGGCAATCAGCCTGTGGCACTGCTGAGGTGTTATGGAGGCCCAGGATGCTTCGATAGCGGCCTGAAGCTCATCCAGAGTGTTGGGTCTTGCGTCTCTCAACTTCCTCTTCACAATATTGCACAGATTCTCTATGGGGTTCAGGTCAGGAGAGTTGGCAGGCCAATTGAGCACGGTAATACCATGGTCAGTAAACTATTTACCAGTGGTTTTGGCACTGTGAGCAGGTGCCAGGTCGTGCTGAAAAATGAAATCTTCATCTCCGTAAAGCTTTTCAGGAGATGGAAGCATGAAGTGCTCCAAAATCTCCTGATAGCTAGCTGCATTGACCCTGCCCTTGATAAAACACAGTGGACCAACACCAGCAGCTGACATGGCACCCCAGACCATCACTGACTGTGGGTACTTGACACTGGACTTCAGGCACTTTGGCATTTCCTTCTCCGCAGTCTTCCTACAGACTCTGTCACCTTGATTTCCGAATGACATGCAAAATTTGCTTTCATTCGAAAAAAGTACTTTGGACCACTGAGCAACAGTCCAGTGCTGCTTCTCTGTAGCCCAGGTCAGGCGCTTCTGCCGCTGTTTCTGGTTCAAAGGTGGCTTGTAGCCCATTTCCTGCACACGCCTGTGCACGGTGGCTCTGGATGTTTCTACTCCAGACTCAGTCCACTGCTTCCGCAGGTCCCCCAAGGTCTGGAATCGGTCCTTCTCCACAATCTTCCTCAGGGTCCGGTCACCTCTTCTCGTTGTGCAGCGTTTTCTGCCACACTTTTTCCTTCCCACAGACTTCCCACTGAGGTGCCTTGATACAGCACTCTGGGAACAGCCTATTCGTTCAGAAATGTCTTTCTGTGTCTTACCCTCTTGCTTGAGGGTGTCAATGATGGCCTTCTGGGCAGCAGTCAGGTCGGCAGTCTTACCCATGATTGCGGTTTTGAGTAATGAACCAGGCTGGGAGTTTTTAAAAGCCTCAGGAATCTTTTGCAGGTGTTTAGAGTTAATTTAGTTGATTCAGATGATTAGGTTAATAGCTCGTTTAGAGAACCTTTTCATTATATGCTAATTTTTTGAGATAGGAATTTTGGGTTTTCATGAGCTGTATGCCAAAATCATCAGTTTTAAAACAATAAAAGACCTGAAATATTTCAGTTGGTGTGCAATGAATCTAAAATATATGAAAGTTTAATTTTTATCATCACATTATGGAAAAGAATGAACTTTATCACAATATGCTAACTTTTTGAGAAGGACATGTATAATATATTATATTAAAAGTGTTGAGATTTTAATTCTTTCAAATTGTTTGAGACTGTAGTGTGCAGATGTGAAATGGAGATTCAAGCTTTCCCCCATTTGTTTTCTGAAGTTAGTAATTTGAGAACATGGACAGTTGGCATGTTTTATTTATTTTCTTATTGACATGTTATCCTACTTTTATTTATTAAATGAGAGAACATTACATATATAAGAAGTCATACATACATGTTCAGCACTTTGTTACATGGCAATAAATGCCAAAGTATTTGAATTTGACAGATGATTTGATAGGCAAATCAATGAGTAAAACTAATAAGTTAAATATATATCACAGTAATTTGTAAAAAATTACGATCTTCCGGACCTTGGCCTCAAGAACTAGACCCCTTTAGAATTTATTTTAATACCCCTGCCCTACACGTTTTAACAGTTTCTGAGACACTCCCATGTCTGCTAGTGTGGTGGGCAGAGCTCAAATGTTTTTTGCGAACATTAGGGGGTAAAATTTACAAATTAGGGATGCACCAATATGAAAATTTGGGCCGATACCGATGTCCAATATTAACAGATACGCACCGATATGGTATACGGTATATTTCCCTACACTTTCGACACCGTGTAAAATCAACCACACCATCTACATCGCTTCTCTGCTTGAGTTAAACACCCCTACATTCCTGCGCCGCATCACTATCTCTGTCACATGACCAAACAAACACCACATGGATAACCCCCCGATACACAGGCAGAAATGTCAAAAAGATAGAAATAAATAAACATCGGTTGTTAATATCGGCCCTCTGTTACTTATCGGACCGCTGCTGATATGTTAAAAAACGCCTAACATCGGCCGATACTGATGTTGATGCCGATATATTGTGCATCCCTAATACAAATGTTAGGGGTCGCTACAATACCCACTGTTAAATAGATACAAATCTGAAGCACGCAAATACACTGTCCTACAAAAATGGCAGACGTGAGAGTAGGATTTTCAATGAATACTATAGCTTGGGGGTGGTATTTGCTCGCACCTGGAAAATTTACCGTATTTTCAAATCTAAAACTTGACCGGTATAAAAAGAAATTCCGTCATTATCCATTTTCACCTGTCAATTTTTAGATGAAAATGATATATTAAAGAATATTTATTTTTTATTCATTTGAATTAATATTTAACCCAGTTAAGCTGGACAGAGAATCCACATTGTGGCATCACATCAACCAGATAAATACATGCAACTTTTTTCCATGCAGAGACAAAAATCACTGACTGTGGCCCCAGTAACTATATTTGAAAAACAGAATTAAACGATCGCACTTAAAATACAAACAGTTTACCTGCTGTGGCCTGAACGCAAAGTCTCACAACTCGATGTTCTGGAGCCCGAATCCACTCTCTGTGGCCGAACTGGAGACTGACGAGTGCCACTTCAGCCAAAGTTAATAAATGGGAGAACTAGGGATGTAAGAAAATATCGATACGCCAATATTTCCCAATATTTTGTCACGATATTGTATCTATATTCAAAAGCAATGTATCGATTTTTATTTTTTAAAATTTGAATGGAACCATTAATGTTAAAGGCAGGGTATACGATTTCATTTTAAAAAACTTGACTTTGGTTGAAATGGCGGAGTGAAGTGAAGTGGCGGCGACCCAAACAAGATCATGCTGGATGCGCGTGCCTGTGTTATTGAGGCGTGGCTTAGTGGGAGAGCATGAAGCAAGGGGTGGGACTTTTTATTTTTCAATAACGCCCTCTCAAGGAGCGCTCCCACAATCGTATTCCCTGCTTTTAACAGTAATTTTTGTAGTAAAATTAAAAGTATGACTGGTAGTTGGTGGTTGTTTTCACCTTTGTTCCAGTGGATCAACTAGATCCAGTAATAAAACTGGATGTTACAGTATGAAACAGGTTGGAGTGTTTAGAATGCTGTGACAGTTTTTCTACAGTTAAATAAAGTTTTAAAAATCACATAAATCTTACTCACAGTATCTCAATATATTGTATTGTCGTATCTAATATCAACAGATTCTTGCCAATACACATCCCTAGAGGGAACATTTCTCTAATTTAAGAGATCAGAAGTCAGAAATACTGAGTCGTTACTCCCAGATTGCAAGATGCATTGAGTACAGGGTACAGGTCTGAGATGACACACTCTAATGGAAATCACTGTTTTTATTAACTTTACTCTGTGCGTGAAGTTGAAAATGTCTGTGTGTCTACATCAAGTGCTCAGGGAATTATGTAAATTGTAATTTGTCAAAATGTTGTTTTGCGATAGAAAAATGGTTGTCAATTGATAACTTTCGTTTGTGTTGGACCACAATATTGCATCAGGTACAAACAATTTACCTCCACTTTCATGTAGAGAATGAGGAAACTGTAGCCTATAGCACGTTCCATGGCAGTGATTGTTTTTGGTAAATGCAACATATTTCACTCTCGCTCCTTCTCACATAAGAAGCAGGAAGTGTATGTGATATGTGACAGCATCAGATATAACATGATGAGAAGGAGAATTGGTCAAACATGCTTTAAAGTTGCGATAATTGGATAAAATTCTGCAAGATGTGCAGAATTCGCGCGGATTGGTTGAACTTGCGTTAATATATGCTGGAGGGACTGTAAAATAAATGACAGCACACTAAATAAATAATCAATTTAACCATCATAACCTCAGTCACTCACCTCGTCCACTGTGTGTGCTCGCCTCTCTGTGGCAGACGTAAAACAGTCATCATGTCTCAGTCTACAGGAATCCTACAGGATTCTATGAAATACAGAAAGGAGTGGGAATCAAACCCTGAATTAAAAGGCTGGTCCAAGCTATTTATTGGAGATGTTACACTGGCCGACTTCTTGTTTGGTAAGGTTGATTTTTATTGCCACAATTAGTGATATAAAAACACATAACTCAAAAACATACTCGGAAGCCAAAACCTTATGACCGTTCCACTCCAACCACACCAATCATCATAATATTCAGCAACAAGATAGGTTCTATGTCTCAGAGATGAAAGTGTTTGGTGGGAAATGTGTAAATCAACCTCATCAAAAAGTAAAATAACTTTTGAAGATGCAGGCTGAGGCTTTTACAGCATGGTTCATGCGGTAAAAGTGTTAAAACCTGAGACCTCACACGTCGATAAAAAAAAAAAAAAAAAATCCCAGCTATAACAGTTTTGGTCCTACAGTGTGTGGTGTGCGTCCATCTTTAGAATGATCACAATAATTGGAACGTTTGTAAAGGTATTTCAGTACATTTTAGTAAATATATTAATTTCCTACCAAAAACAGTCAGCGGAGTGCCCTCTTCAGGTTAAAATTCTACACTGCACATGAATTTGAATCAGGCATTGCTACTGGCCCCAGCCAGTATGGCGGACAGTCCTGCCCTGCCACTGTGGAGTATAAAAGAAACTGAGTCTCCACCCAAGCCTCCCTTACAGAACCTCCCTCCATTTCCTCTGGTGAAGGAAGATCCCGGCGAGTGTCCGTGTGATTCGATGCCCTGTGGCTGTGCAGTGTGACGTGCTCTCCGATCACTTATTCAGTGCTGGTGTGCTTGTGACAATCTATACTTGGCTTTTGGTGTGTCCTGCTGGAGCGAGACGTCATGCAGTCTGACCAACTGAAATCTTGGGTCATTCAGTGTGGCACACCTTTAGACCTTAGTGGAGCTCGCAGTGTAGCATGAGGAAAAAACGCAGTGTCAACCGGGCAACAGACAAAGGAGCTTGCGTCTCTATTGCTCCCCATCTTTCTTGCTGTCTGTGCCCACTGCAACAGCGCCAGCTGCTGTCAACATGTCAATCACAGCCCAGACCACGCCCAGCCTGCGATTATCCGCCAGGCAACATCCCCTTTTGCAGCATTTTTCAAACAGGAAATGTGGGTGGACTAAGACTCTGGTAGGGGGATGAGTTGCTCTTTAAGATTGTTGGAAGGGGAGAATCGCATTAGAAATTGGCACAGTTATTTGGCCACGTGAACCAGACTTGATACATTGTTATTATCCACAGTGAAATGTGTCCTAACAGGGCTGAATGGCCACTCGGAAGAAACCATTACTCAGAAAGCAACAGAAAAAGACAGATTATAGGTTGCAAATGCATTCAGAGACAAAGAGCTGATCTGGGGCTATTCTGATGACACAAACCGTTGCACTTTAAAGTTACAATTTTGGTCAGAGCCACAGCAGAAATTGCTAGGTCTATCTGAATACTGCCAACATATTGGTAATTAGTTTTTGTCAGAAGTTATTTGATCACTGCTGTGATGCCTGTTCAGTCAGACTGGGCTCATAACAGGGCACTTTTAAATCTCCCCATAGAGTTTTGGATTGTTAGGCCTCCAAGCTGACATAGTCCTCCTGAATCGATTAATTACTATGTACATTTTCCCTCTATGAACTCAAACTTGATACATGTTTTTGATGTTCATAGCTTAACATCATTACTCCTTTTGCCCCCCACACACACACTTTTTTTTCCTTTTAGCTCTTCTTGTAGTATGTATTTTAGAAATGAATGTACCTATTTTCAGCTACAGGCCTGAACTCAAATGTAAAGGAAGAAGTTGTAGAAATTTTGATTTGTGTGTTTAATATTGAACACGCAGCAGAACCATTGGGCTCTTTTTGCTTTTCTTGTCCTACCACAACACTTGCCTGTACAGCTTTAATCCTTGGAAAATACTTACAGAAACAGAAACGAGGTACGGAAGTCTTTCAATTAGTGAGTGAATGTACCTTTATCCTTCACCTGCTTTCTGCCTTTTTAATTTATTTCCTCTCTTGAGTTGCGGTTCATCCAATGCTTTGTGGAATAGTGGCTCTTTTCTTCCTGCCACTCCCCTTCCTTTTGTTTGTCTCAAGAGAACCGGGCCTCATTGTAGCGCTGCTCGCCCTGCCAATCTCCCCCAGGACCAATTAGAGTCCAGCTTCATCTTGCAGACCAGAAGATAAAAAGAAAGCCAGAATGTGTTTTTCTCTTAGTTAGTTGGTACGTGTGTGTTTCTGAGCGTGTGCTTGTGTACGTTAACTATTTAGGACCTTTTGTGGTGTATTTAGTAATCTTCTAAAGACTGTGGATCCCCATTTTGAGGAGAAGGGGTTAGGGTTAGAGGTGTTTTGTAGAGTAAGGTTAGGGTTAATGAATATACTGGTTATGGTTAGGGTAAGCTAGAGTTAGGCATAAATGCATATACTAAAATCAATGGAAGTCTTAAAATGGGTAGAAATACAAATGTGTTAGATTTTATAGGTATAGAAAGCTTGCTTTAAATCTTCTATTCATCATTCACACTCAATTTAAATGAGGAGCTGATGTCTTTAATGCCAATGTGCAAAGTTTTTAAAGCTTTCTCTCATCCAAGTTCTCAAGCTCCTGCAGTGCACAGGCTCCCTTTTTAGTGAATAAAGCTCCAGTCCCACCAGGCAGACTTCAGAGGTGCAGCAGCACCTCCCCACACAGCAACCTCATGCCGACCCATTCTCCTTCCCCCTCACAATCACCACCTTTTAATGTAGGAGAAAGAAAAGCAGTGCCTATTACAGATCAGAAGGATCAGATCCCCTCCAACATATTAAGTAGCTCTGGAGGACAGGAAAGGGGCAATTGTGGGACTGAAAGCCTAAATCACGAAGGTAGATACAGCACGCGGTCGGTGTTTTTATGTCTGTTTTCATTGTTGTTGCTTCAGTGCAAAAATAAATTTTCTATGTATGTAATAATTTTGTAATTAAGTTTGTCTTTCCATGCATCTGCTAAACCTTTCTCTTTTAATTACAATCACTTTTATGTTTTTTTGTTTTTATTTGAAGTCGCAGGATGTTACATGGTAAAAAGAAAAGAAGTAGATTGTCGTTTTTGAAGCTTTAAAAATTTCTGATGGCTTATGTAATTTCTTTCAGAAATCCTGTTATCTTTCAATTTCAAAAATTATCATTAATTATTAATACATTTTAATTGAAACACAATATATAAGCTCAGTTATTTATACATATTCATGGTATATTTATATTCTGAAGCCAATGTCGAATCACTATAAGCTTCCCGGAAACTTTTTTTGGTGGGCTAGTTCAAACTTAAGCATGTAGGGCAAATAAAATAAGAGAGGTCATTCCTGTCATAAAGCACATATATAAAATTCAATTCAGTTCATTTATATAGCACCAAATTCACATCACAAGTCATCTCAAGGCAATTTACAAAAAAGGTCTTTTTAATTAATCCAACTTAAGTTCATGCCAATCAGTTTAAAAGTTCTCTATATAAGGAAACCCAGCAGATTGCATCACGTCATTGACAGCAGCATTCACTCTTCCTACATAACTGATGTGGGTCACAGATTTTAACTTGGGGTGGGTTATCTGGGCTAACCCATGGAGATCTGTATTTGGAGTCACAATCAAAAAAAAGAAAAGAAAAAACACACTACAGGCTGATCCAACTTTGATGTAATGTCCTTAAAACAAGTAAAATGAGGCTCAGTAGTGTGTGACCTCCATGTGCCTGTATGATCTCCCTACAACGGCTGGGCATGCTCCTGAGGGATCTCCTCCCAGACCTGGACTAAAGCTTCCACCAACTCCTGGTGGATGGAGCGAGACATAATGTCCCGGATGTGCTCAATTGGATTCGGGTGTGGGGAACAGGCGGGCCTGTCCATAGCATCAATGCCTTCCTCTTGGAGGAACTGCTGACACACTCCAGCCACATGAGGGCTAGCATCGTCTTACATTAGGAGGAACCCAAGGCCAACCGCACCAGCATATCGTCTCACAAGAGGTCTGAGGATCTCATCTCGGGGCAGTCAGGCTACCTCTGCTGAGCACGTTGAGGGCTGTGCGGCCCCCCAAAGAAATGCCACCCGGCACCATTACTCGCATTGATGTGCCATCCTGGATGAGCTGCACTACCTGAGCCACTTGTGTGGGTTGTAGACTCCTTCTCATGCTACCACTAGAGTGAAAGCATCGCCAGCATTGAAAAGTGACCAAACCATCAGCCAGAAAGCATGGGAACTGAGAAGTGGTCTGTGGTGACCACCTGCAGGACCACTGCTTTATTGGGGGTGTCTTGCTAATTGCCTATAATTTCACCTGTTTTCTATTCCATTTGCAAAACAGCATTTGAGATTGTTAATCAGTGTTGCTTCTTAAGTGGACAGTTTGATTTCATAGAAGTGTGATTGACTTGGAGTTACATTGTGTTTAAGTGTTCCCTTTATTTCTTTTAGCAGTGTATACTCTAAAAAGGCAACATATAACATTGTTGCTAATTTTCTATTTAATAATAGATCATTGCAAGCCTGTTTTATAAGACACGCCGTTAGGGATGGGTATCGTTAAGGATTTATCGATACTACTACTCTTAACGATACTCCTTATCTTATTTTTTATTTTTTTGAAAGACTAAAACAAAAGGGGAAAAGCACAAATAATGAACTGTAGTTTAAGAAAAAAAAAGTAACTTAGATAAGGAAGCTGTTGTTCAAAAATATCCAGCATTTATTAATTGTAAGAATAAAATAGCAGGTTAACTGTAGTTTAAGAATTTTTTTTAAAACTCTGATAAGAAGGAAGCTGTTGTTCAAAATATCCAGCATTTATTAATTGTAAAAATGAAATGGTTCATGCTTTACGTGTTTGCTTTGCATACAAACATACATACCTGTTGTATCTGATTCAGCGGTCGTTGTTGCTGCAGCACTCAGGCGGTCAAACACCGTGCATCTTTCGGTTTGTAGTTGGTGTATTTTGGCAAATTCCACTCCGTCCCCGCAGCCTGTGTGCTTGTTAAGGAGGAGTGGGCTGCAATACAATGTTTGGCTTGTGTTTATATCTCCTGCAAAACATGAATACGACCTTAATATTACAGTTAAGAGGACCGACAAGGCTGAAGCTTATCGGTCCGGGTGGTTCGTCAGAATCAGCCCCGGGGCCAATTTAATACCGGGTTTCGGTATCCATCCCTACACACCGTGGCGGCATATTGGGGTAATATTGACGGCATGGTGTGTCCTTTGAATGCACCGTGGCGGCATGGCAACTTGTGAATATAGCAGCATTCGTGCCGGTGTTATGCTGAGAAATGCATGCCTGCCAAAAATTGCATCCCCTGCCGCGGGAACGCGCATCGTTCAAAACTCCCTGATAACGAAAACGGATTAAAATATCAGCGACTCGGCAACTTTTAAATATATTCGTAATATTACCATGTTTCCTATGCATTTACGTCCTGAAAATGTACTGTTTTATGGCAGATAAATGTAAAAAAAGGACGACTTTGACACCTTTTATCTGAATACGTTTAACTTTACTGTTTTAACGTCACAGTGTCTCAGGAGTATCTTTCGGTGCCCCAGTGTTTATGGGTCACATTCAGCGCTTTTTCTACCAACAGCGTAATAGTTAAAGCATTGCATAACATCTAAACTTTTTAAATCAGCGATTAAAGGCTGATATGGGTGCAAACAGGACACAATGTAGCCTACATAAGAAAACGTTTTATCTGCTGTTAATGGCAGAGTTCGCAATTTTGTTATCGGTTGGTCTAAAAACTTTTAATTAATAGCCCACATAAATTATGTAAAATACACCATATGGCCCTAAATGTCCGTTATGGAAGACAAGAAAATCATGTTTTGTTCTTGGGGGGGGGGGGGGGTCAGTACCTGGACATTTTGTTGTTATGAAGTTCATTATTTGAATTATCAATAAAGTATAAAAAAACTCCTCCCTGGTTGTTTTGTTTGTGTATACCCCTCTTCAAAAACTGTAAATAGAACCCAAATATTCTACTTTCCCTATAGTTTACCATCCTTTAACCCTAAAATACAATACAGGTTTGAAAATCACACCAGCAGCCCAAAGATCATGCATTGTTCTATAAAAAATATTTATGCCACACATAAATCTCTAAAATAGCAGGGCATCTTTTGGAAATGGAGATTTGAAGGTTGCCACAGTATGCACCTCCTCTCTTTTTAACCCAAAAATTGCCCTACAGAGCTGCCATTCACACCAGATGCTCATATAGAAAGTTGAATTTTATGGAAAATGGCGTTCCCGTGGCAGGGGATGCAATTTTCGGCATGCGTGCATTTCTCGGCATAACACTGGCAAGCTTGATGGTCATAATACCACAATATTGCTGCAATGCTGGACTTATGAATGAAGGTCACGCCTTGTCGCAACAGATGGTGATGTCACTATGATGTGTGGAATGTGTGCTGAGCCCCGGCTGGCAACATTATTTAAAATGCAAGTAAACATGGGGAGTTAATTTAGCATTTGTACACTGTATCAGCTGAAATGCCAAACTGGAGTTATGCAGAGGTCCGGGAGCTTCTGGACTTTAGAGCTGAAGACCAGATCGCCAGACGGTTCACGGGGACTGTGAAGGACAGCCACCTTTTGGAACAGCTTGCAAAAAGACTTGAGGAGCGAGGCTTCAAACAAGTTACGTCCAAGCTATTTTTTCTGTTTACCACGGACTCTTCCGTCTCATGGTTTATACGCAACTCTGCATGTCTATAGCCCGGACACCACACACCCCTTTAGCCGGCCTTCGCGTAATCTTTTTTTAAAAACACCTGATCGCAGAACATTGCCACCACAGGCTGAGCACTTATGAATGACCAAAATACTCACTGATGGCGACATTGATGTCAGCACTGATTGTCTTTTGAAACAGGCTGCAGAGACATATTCAAGTTTAACGCATCCTCAGTAAAACATAACATAGAGTAATGGTAGCAAGAAAGTGCACCTCGTTAATTGTAGTTTTTTTTTTGCAAAACCCCAGATTCAGAAAAAAATAAACTATCTGAGGAATATGACAGAATACATACTCAAATAACTGGTCTTACCCACACTTTCAGCTCACAGGTGTCTTAGGGCTTGTGGATAAACCTTTATAAGATCCTAATGAGATGAAACTCTGTGCTTTCACTAGGGCCAGGACATTCCATTTCATGATTCTCAGCCAGTCTTTTGGGGCGTCATTGGTACGCTTGGATCATTTTCATAGTGCAGGGTCCAGTTCCTCTTCTCCTTTATCTTTTTTATAGATTGTATCACAACTATCCTCTGATATATCCTGTAATTCATGGTGGAATCTTTGATTGTAACCTGGCCTTCTACTATTGTAGCATATCATCTCCATACAATGACACCTCGAGTTTTATGCTTCACAGTTCGTATGAGGGTCTGTTCCCAGAATGCATATTTTATTCACAGGGGGATCTCTAAAAATTTGAAAATTGTGCAAAAGTTCATTTATTTCAGTAATTCAACTTAAAAGGTGAAATCAATATATAAGATAGACTCATTACATGCACATCGAGATATTTCAAGCCTTTGTTATAACTTTGATGATTAAGGCTTACATCTTATGAAAACCTCAAATTCAAAATCTCAGAAAATTAGAATATTACATGAAATCAATAAAACAAGGATTTCAAATAGAGAAATGTCAGACCTATTAAAAGTAGGTTAATAATATGTACTCGGTACTTGGTTTGGGCCCCTTTGCATCAATGACTGCCTCAATGCAGCGTGACATGGATGCTGTCAGCCTGTGGCACTGCTGTGGCACTCACATAGATTCTCTATGGGGTTCAATGGTCAGGTAAGTTTGCTGTCCACTAAAGCACAGTAATTCCATTGTCATTGAACCGGGTTTTGGTACTTTTGGCAGTGTGGGCAGGGGCCAAGTCCTGCTGGAAAATGAAGTCAGCATCTCCATAAAGCTCGTCTGCTGAAGGAAGCATGAAGTGCTCCTAAATGTCCTGGTAGATGGCTGTGTTGACTCTAGACTTAATAAATCACAGTGGACCTTCAACAGCAGATGACATGGTACCCCAAATCAACACAGACTGTGGAAACTTCACACTGGACTTCAAGCATCTTGGATTGTCTATCTCTCCATTCTTCCTCCAGACTCGGGGACCTTGGTTTCCAAATGAGATGTAACAAGATGCATTCTTTTTCTTTAGCCCAGGTAAGACGCTTCTGACGTTGTTGTTTGACAAGAGGAAAAAAACATCTGAAGCCCATGTCCAGGGTCTGTCTGTTTGTGGTGGCTCTTGAGGCACTAATTCCAGCCTCATTCCACTCCTTGATAAGTTCCGCAACACTTTTGAATGCCCTTTTCCTGACAATCCTCTCCAGGCTGCGGTCATCCCTGCTGCTTGTGCACCTTTTTCTTCCACACTTTTCCTTTCCAAATAACTTTCTATTATGTGCTTTGATACAGCACTTTGGGAACATCCAACATCCTTTACAATGACCTTTTGAGGCGTTCCCTCCTTGTGGAGGGGCTCAATGATGGTTTTCTCTGCAACTGTCAGGTTAGCAGTCTTCCCCATGATTGTGATTCCTACTGAACCAGACTGAGAGACCATTTAAAGGCTCGGCAACCATTTGTAGGTGTTTTGGATTAATTAGCTGATTAGAGCGTGACACTTTGAGCCAACAATATTGAACCTTTTCAAAATATTCCAATTTTTTGAGATTTTGAATTCAGGGTTTTGGTAATGTGTCTATCTGCTATATTAGTTTCATTTTTTAAGTTCAATTACCAAAATAAATGAACTTTTGTACGATATTCAAATTTTTCTAGTTTCACCTGTATGGCACTCAAAGGAGTGCTTTTCTGTCACCTTTCACCAGTGCTGTCTCAGTGCTATGCTGAGCTCAAAATTCTTCAAATGGGTCATTATTATGTAAATGCTCACATAATTAACTACTACATAAAGAACTACTTTCTCTAGAATTTTTTGAAAACAAATTAAATTGGATAAGTGTTATTAATTGAGGGATCTTTAGAGACTAGGCTTCTTAAGTAGAGATTTAATATTAAGCCGGTGGTATCTGTTCATTAATAAAAGGTTAATATATATCTAGTATGGGGGTGGTAATCAAGAGAAACACTTATTTAAGTATTTTGGCAAAGATTGGGTCTAAAATACAAGTTAAAGTTTTAGATGAAGCTAATGTTTTTTTAAATTCTGACCACTCAATTGGATCAAAGCTTGCCAAACAATATTGGGGTTCTACAGTTATTTCCCAAGCTACAAAACTTACTGAAAACTTAGGAGGTTGTCAATAATTAATTTTTGGATCAAATCTATTTTATATATAAATGATTCAATGAAGCCATCACTGCTGAGGGAATGGATGCCTGACCAGAGCTAACAGAGAGATGAATCTGTCCAAATCCAGCTGCAGAAGCCTAGGACTATTCTTGTTCTCCTCTATTAATAGTGAAAAAATGCTGTTCTATCTTAGCAAAGGGTTTTTTTATACAACAAGGTTTTTCCAAATTAGTTTCCTGGTGGTGTGCTTTAAAGTGTGCAGCTCTGAATTAAACCACAGAGCCAGCCATCTATGACCGAGCTTCTTTTTCAATAGAGCCAAATTGTTTAATTCTATGCATATTAAAGTAGTAATGAGAACATCAATTTGTGAAGGGATGTAAATTAGGCTACTTCTTCTGCTTTGTTGTCTTTTGAAACTGATAAAATGATCAATGGAAATGATTTTTTAAAAGTTATGACGGCATTGTCCGATAAAGATCTACAATGATGAAATTTTATATCATGGCCCGTGTACTTGGCTAGACAAAAATCAAAGGTTATTAAGAAATGGACAGACAGGCTGGAGCTGTGAGGAAATACTGTTGTATGTTATGGGGAAAAAATATCTTCTTCCTTCCATAAGGATGAGTCTGGATCAGCGTTTCTCATATTTCATTATGACCCCGTCTGGGCCAATGCTTAAACTTTCTCAAACCCCAGATCATGTCTGCCCTCGCTGCAAGCAGCTTCTGCCTTCAGTCTCCTAATGTTATGTGTTTATTGCAAGGTTAACCAAAAGACTCCTCACGGTTGAGGACTCAGCAGTTAGATCAGAGTAGGTGAAAGGCCTCTTCCCTGACTCTATTAATTATGCCATATTCCTGTCATGGTGTGATCAAATAGTACTGGCCCTGGTATCCTTCCATCATGCTATTGAAGGAAAGATGAATAGAGTAAAGTACTTGGACATTCTAGAGAAGAATCTGAAGATGAAGTGAGTGTTTATTTCCAAGCAAGATAAAAGCCCTAAACGTAGTCAATTCAAAAATGCTTTACTGTTCCCAGAAGGAAATTAAGCTTGTTTCCCGTGTGTCCTTTCTACCAGAGAGAAAGGACACACCATAGAGAAAAAAAAGGCATTGTGGCCCATGTTGCAGAGTAAGATGGGATGTCTTTTTTTTTTTTTTTTTTTTTAATTCAAATTGGGTGTTTTCACTTTTTGTTTACATAACTTCTAACTACAGTGGGGGAAAGAAATATTTGGCAGTCACCGATTGTGCAAGTTGTCCCACTTAAAAAGTTGAGAGAGGCCTGTAATTTTCATCATAGGTACACTTCAACTGTGAGTGATAGAATGTTAAAGAAAAATACAGAAAATCACATTGTATGATTTTTAAATAATTTATTTGTGTAATGGTGCAGAAAATAAGTATTTGACCCATACCTTTTTGCCCCACTGTATATTGGATATTAAAAATGTCTTCCAGTTGCAATGGTAAATGTTCTTTAGAGATTAAAGTTTATTGATCATTCAGAGGGTGTACATGCATTTATATTACATTAGTTGAAAATGGTCTCAAAAAGAAAATACTATCGTTTATCGCAATAATTTCTGGGGCAATTCATCATCCAGCAAAATGTATCGTAAAAGGCCTAATAGATAGAATATTTTATTAATGCCACAAGGGGAAATTCGGTATTGATGAAGCCACCCTTGCATCTCAGAGGTGGAGTGGTGTTCTGCTTACAATCTTCCACCTTCTTCCAGCTTTTCTTATGGACATTGTGGCCCGGGATCTCATTTATAAGACTTTGCGTAGAATCCTTACCAAAAGTGTACTTAAGTTCAGCAAAAAACACTACAAAATTTTCAGTTCTATTAAACATATACGCACAGCTGCAAGCAATTTCCGCTTTATAAATCCCACTCTCCCTAGAAATGTGCTCAGGTGATTTTAGATCATAGCCATAAACGGTCAATGCAAAGTGCCTTGTAAATATTCTGCATTGACTTAAGCCAGCTGATATGGGGCATTTCACGGGTAACCATTGCAACCGAGAGGTGGAGAAAGCACAATCGACTGAAATTGATGTTTATAGATGACGTAGAGGCACGAAAAAGTGTTATTTCAATCAATCAGTTTTTATCTATGTAGAACTTTACTCAGCCAAAAGGCAACCAAAGTGCTTCACAATAAAAGACAAACATGTAGTTAGCAATAACAAAATGTGTAACAAGTCAAGAGTAAAGAGATTCAAATAAAAAATAAAAGCAGCAGCACAAGCAATTTCAGTTCAGTTTATTTATATAGCACCATCTCACAACAGATGTCATCTCAAGGCACTTTACAAGAAAAGTCATTTCAATACAATCATAAAAACATTCCAATTAGTTTAGCTTTAGTTAGTTTCCTATTTAAGGAATCCCAGCCCATTGCATCGAGTCATTGACTTGATTTGGTTGCATCCTGTTGATGCAGACTTCCAATCACAGCAATCCCTCATACTGAGCAAGCATGTAGTGATGGTGGAGAGGAAAAACTCCACTTTAACAGGAAGAAACCTCCAGCAGAACCAGGCTCAGTACGAGCGGCAATCTGCAACGACCGTTTCGAGGTTTGAATAGACTGAGCAGAGACAAAGAAATAACTGAGAATCTGATATAGGAGTACTTTCTATATTAAAGAAACTAAAAAGTCAACAACAGCACATAGGGGATCCTCAGCCACTGAGACCATCATCCCAGTCGACGCCCCCCATCCAACAGGGCATTGTAGCTAAGCAGGATACCAGACCAGGTGGAGCTTCTATGGAGACAAAAACACTGAGAAAAAACAAAGTTAACAGTCAAAATAACAGCATATAATTGCAACTGCAGAGTAGTAAAATAAATAGAGAAAAAACAATATCTGCTGTTAGAGACCAGACCGGGAATACACTAAATGATCCTGAAAGAATAAACAACAATTAAAGAATTTTACAGGGCTTTATACTCACCAGAGATAAACCCATCAAATAATGAAAGTAAACTATTTCTGGATAAAATAACAAATTATCGGATAGTCAAGCAATGGCCCTTGGTTCACCACTAACAGCTAACTGAACTCCAGGAGGCCCTTAAAAGCATGACCAATAAAAAGGCTCCAGGCCCAGATGGATTTCCAATAGAGTTCTATAAAGAATTCTGGAATATTTTGGCACCAACATTCCACAGAATGCTACAGGAAAGCAAGGAAAATGGCAGACTTTTGCCAAATATGAATTCTGCAAACATTAGTCTATTAAAATCAGGTAAAGACCCTGTCTCTCCTACCAGCTATAATCCCATATCCCTTATTAATGTTTTTCTTAAAATATTCTACAAAGACCTCTCAAAAAGGTAAGAGAAAGTAACTCTTCTTATTATACATCCTGACCAAACTGGTTTTGTAAAAGAGGCAGGGCCTCCCTCTCTTAGTGGATCTTGGTGAACAGGGGTGCCTATTGGAGTCAGTGGGGGAGATGGCTCCCTGGGATGGCATTTTGTCCCCTAGTCCTTCCCTCCCCATCCCCGGACACCTCTATCTACCCGCCCCATCAGTTAAGCACTCATTCAGGGCCTTGGGGTGTGGGCACTTCACTGGGGTGCGGGGAGGGGTTTCCATCTCCACTACCCCGTGGCAGCCTGGGTCTCAACTTTACTGTACAACTTAGACACTCACATATAACATTCTCATGAGACACACATGTAGGGACTTTAGGGTGGGCACACTTTTCTGCATCCAGAGGGAGAAGCTCTTAATTCAGCTTCACCTCTGGTGCCGGTGCCCACTGTTAAACTGCATATAGACACTGAGGGCTCGGGGTGGGGGATGGGTGTGTGTGGCTGCCATCCCCACATCCCACCCCTCTGTTTTAAATGCACATTATAACACGCATCAACACCACACTCGAGCGGAAGGAGGGAGGCTAGGGGTCTTTTCACACCCCTGTTTGCTATTGGCCATCAGGGGTTGGGGTCATGGAGGAGGAACAGGCGGTCTGGTCGGGGCCTGGGCTTGTGGGCTGCTTCGTCACTGTTTGGGTTTTGGCAGTGTGCTTATCTCCATCCTAAAGGGTAGGGGGACAGCATCCTTTCTCGTGTGTCTTGGTGTGCTGGTGAGAGGCTATGTGCGTAAGAGGGATGGAACTTATGAGTGCCTGTGTATCTGTCAGGTTGGGTCTTGGGCTGCCCTGTCGCCTGGTGCTTCTCAGGCCCCCCACCAAATGGGGGGCCTGAGAACCGGGGTATTGGTCGGCCTGTGTGCCTGGCCAATGTTCTCGTTTTGGCACCGTTGGCCGGGGCGCCTCTTTGGACATTGTTTAGTGGTAGTTGTCGGCTGGCTTGGCGGGGGTTGGGTCCACCGTCTCCACTTGAACTCCTGTTCTGTATGATCCGTGCTTGGACGGTTCAATGGTAGGTTTGATTGACCTTGGTTGGATGCTTGGTCTTGGTGTGCGGTAATTGAGATTCAGGAGCCTGTTGAGCTCAGTGTCTGGATGCTGGCTGGTCTTTGCCTGGGGATGTCTTCCGTCTGCTGGGGCTATTGGTGTGGCGCCCAAGATGGGGATGGGGTGACATTGGGATGTCGGCTGTGGGGATTGTTCTGGTGTGGCAGCGGCGCATGTCTGCCATCGGCTGACCATGGCAGTGGGCGCCTGCCGGCTGGTCCCTGCTGGAGACTAGGGCACCCTCGGGCCTCGGTTCTCCAGGCCCATGGCTGGATCCACCCTGGCGTAGCCCGTGGGCACGTTGCCCCTGTATTGTAGCTGTGGGATGTTCCCCTGGGGCTCTCGTCTACTCCTCACTTGGGGGGTCCGGTCAGCCCTGCATTGGTCTGCCTGGGGCTCCCGTGCTCTGGGGGTCCTTTAGATGTCTATGGCTCCAATCTCCTTCGTGTCTGCGTCGATTCCTGGGAGGCGGATCGATGGCTCCTTACATCAGCTATTGAACTCTTATAGAGAAACCTTATATATACATGAGCATGCTCATACACACCCACAGGTGTGGGGATTCTGGTGTTGACAGATGCATTCTTACCATTACTAAATTTTGTAATAATCGGTACCTTGAGCTTTTCAGTGAAGCTGTTACTGTATTTATATATCCATTTGTGTAGTTCTCGGTTCGCATTAGCTGGGTTCTTAGAACATAATCTTATAACTTAATTCTTATAACTACGCTTCCCAGGGGAAACTTTTCAGATTCCATTCACACAGGAGTCAGGGACCTTGATAGAGACCATCGTGACGAAACTGCCTGCTACAGTTAATGTTCACTTAATGTAACCTGTTGAGCAGGTTACATTAAGTGAATATTTCAGATTATGCTTCAACTTGTGTTCTGTTTGCGTTTTAGATGTTGTTGCGACTTGTTGCTCAACACTCTTCACCGTCCAGAACAAAGTTAATGACTTGTGGAAAAAGGTTGTTCAAAGTTTTACCAATAACCAGTGTATGGTGAGGAGTATAGAGAAGAGTGAAGTGAAAACAACCAATATCCGCAGCCAGATATTCCGGCAATAATAATAATAATCCATTTTATTTGAAGCGGCTTTCTGAACCCCCAAGGACACTGTGCAACACAATAAAATCACAATAAATAGATATACTTAACACAATATCAACCAATAGATAAATTTGGACATAAAATCAAACGGGAAGGCAGTTAAAACAGGTATGTTTTGAGCCTGGATTTCAATAAAGAGAGAGAGTCAATACTGGGTCAGGAGGGAGAGAGTTCCAGAGTTTGGGAGCAGAGCGGCTGAAAGCTCTGCTCCCCATGGTGATGAGATGAAAAGGGGGTATGGAGAGCTGAACAGAAGAGCACCGGAGAGAGCGAGAGTGGGTTTAGACATGGAGAATTTGAGAAAGGTAAGGAGGAGCCAGGTTATGGAGGGACTTGAGGGTATAAAGAAGGATTTTGAATTGGATTCTGAATTTGATTGGTAACCAATGGAGCTTCTGAAGAACAGGGGTGATATGGTAAGAGAGTGGGGTTCTGGAAATTATGCGGGCAGCAGAATTCTGGACCAATTGAAGTTTATTGAGGGTTTTATGTGGAAGAGCAAAAAGGAGGGAATTACAATAATCTAGACAGGAGATGACCAGACTGTGAACAAGGATGGAGGTGGAGTGGACAGTGAGGGAGGGGCGAAGACGATTATTGTTGCATAAATGAAAATAAGCAGATCGAGTAATGTTACTGATTGAGCTGTCGAGGATGACACCGACTCTTTACCTGAGGGGGAGGGGGTGACGGAGGATGAGTCGATGGGCAGTACAACCAACCTGCTGCAGATACCGAGGGAGCTGGAGTGCATACAGCTTTGATTCATTACCTTGTGCCTTCTAACTGATCACAATACGCCTTTTCATAATAAATCACATTTTATGATGTTTTGACAGACCTGTATACATGAAATTACACAATTATGGATGAGATCTTCCTTTGGAAATTGTCACACTTTGTTTAAAATGATTTTTTATATGCAAAATAAATATCCCATTACCTGACTTTAAGCTTTGTGTGAATTATGAAATCACTAGGAAAACAGTAGCAAGCTTCTAAGGTTAAGGAGCAGTCATTGAAGGGGTTATCTGTGACTGATGGTTTCAAAAATGTGCAATATGTGAGAGTTAAAATGTAGTTTGGGTTATTTTTCAGGTGTGTACAGTCGTGGCCAAAAGTTTTGAGAATGACACAAATATTAGTTTTCACAAAGTTTGCTGCAAAACTACTTTTAGATCTTTGTTTCAGTTGTTTCTGTGATGTACTGAAATATAATTACAAGCACTTTATACATTTCAAAGGCTTTTATTGACAATTACATGACATTTATGCAAAAAGTCAGTATTTGCAGTGTTGTCCCTTCTTTTTCAGGACCTCTGCAATTCGACTAGGCATGCTCTCAATCAACTTCTGGGCCAAATCCTGACTAATGGCAACCCATTCTTTCATAATCACTTCTTGGAGTTTGTCAGAATTAGTGGGTTTTTGTTTGTCCACCCGCCTCTTGAGGACTGACCACAAGTTCTCAATGGGATTAAGATCTGAGGAGTTTCCAGGCCATGGACCCAAAAAGTCAACGTTTTGGTCCCCGAGCCACTTAGTTATCACTTTTGTCTTATGGCACGGTGCTCCATCGGGCTGGAAAATGCATTGTTCTTCACCAAACTGTTGTTGGATTGTTGAAAGAAGTTGCTGTTGGAGGGTGTTTTGGTACCATTCTTTATTCATGGCTGTGTTTTTGGGCAAAATTGTAAGTGAGCCCACTCCCTTGGATGAGAAGCAACCCCACACATGAATGGTCTCAGGATGCTTTACTGTTGGCATGACACAGGACTGATGGTAGCGCTCACCTTTTCTTCTCCGGACATGCCTTTTTCAAGATGCCCCAAACAATCTGTCCCTGATGTTTTTTTTGGAGAAGTGGCTTCTTTGCTGCCCTTCTTGACACCAGGCAATCTTCCAAAAGTCTTCGCCTCACTGTGCTTGCAGATGCACTCACACCTGCCTGCTGCCATTCCTGAGCAAGCTCTGCACTGGTGGCTGTCAGATCCCACAGCTGAATACACTTTAGGAGAAGATCCTGGTGCTTGCTGGACTTTCTTGGACGCCCAGAAGCCTTCTTAACAAGAATTGAACCTCTTTCCTTGAAGTTCTTGATAATCCTATAAATTGTTGATTTAGGTGCAATTTTAGTAGCCACAATATCCTTGCCTGTGAAGCCATTTCTATGCAACGCAATGATGGCTGCACGCCTTTCTTTAAAGGTCACCATGGTTAACAATGGAAGAACAATGATTTCAAGCATCACCCTCCTTTTAACATGTCAAGTCTGCCATTCTAAGGACTATGCAGTTCATTTGATCACTGTTCATAACATTCTGGAGTATATGCAAATTGCTATTATAAAGACTTCAGCAGCAACTTTTCCAATTTCCAATATTTATGTAATTCTCACAACTTTTGGCCACGACTGTAGTTTAAGTGGCCCAAAATATATGAATATCTGCCCTTTGTTAAATGTGATACACTTCCTCCTTTAATATGGTCTGTTATAAAGTTGAGTAACTGAAGTATATTACACACCGGAGGATAAGAAAGGCTTAATGTGAGCAAATTGTGAATATTTAGTCTGACCAAACTACATCTACCTGATATCTCAGGCAAATACTTCTAACTCTTAAAAAGTAATTTATTGAAAATATGCATACAACAAACTCAAAAACAAGAGTTTCAGTGCAAAAAATATTTACTTGTGCTTGATATGCTATGTGCATACATAGTCATAAGATTATATCATTTTCTGCCAACTTGTTCACTGGAGACAAGAGACCCTTCATGAAATGCTTGTGCTGGCGGTTGGCTTCTGCCCGTAGAGCTGAGTGTTCTTCAGCCTCCCTCTCTGCTCTCAGAAGAACTGCATCATTGTATGAAACCGTTCATCACTCCAAAGAACATGGAGGATGGAGATAGAAAATTAACACACAAGGGGCATATAATAGCTTGAATTCTAATTCTGTGGAATTAGACGTTTTTACCAGCTCTGGGGTGGCAGTGGATGCTGACTGCTGTTAGGTGCTGGCAGGTAGTAGCTTGTAGGTGTGGTGTAGATGCTGAAGGAATATGTTTTTTTTTATTATAAAAAAATATATAATAAAGTTATCTCATTCTAAGAAGACATCAGTAAGAGGAGCCTACGTGACATTGTTGTGCATTGTGTTTATCTTTTGTCTGTGCCATTTTGTTGACCACAGAGATTTCACATTTGCATATTTAATAAGACTGTTCCTTACCTGGTGTAGGGTGGCAGAAGGTGCTGGCAGCTGGCTGGTGCTGGCTGAAAGAAGTTAATACCAGTGCAGACGCTGGCTCTGGTGTAGCTGTTGGACAGATAAACATTTCAGAATAAAACAAAAGTTATCAGTAGCATGCAGTGTCCGAAATTAATTTATTGACTCAGTGATAAGTTATAAACCACACACAGGTGTGAATATTAATTGAACGAGCCCACTATAAAAACTTATTGATAACGCTGTAGTGCTTATACTATAAAATGGACAAAAAATATATAATAAGGAAATGTAATTGTGTGTGTTTGCGTTAATGTTTTTGTTTGTGCACGTGGTTCATACGTGCAGACATCAATGAACAAAGGAGAAATCCGCCAAAAAGAAAACTAAAATACATGACTAATTTGTTACAAACAATTGCTCGCTATTGGCGGATATCCCTGTGTGATTTAATCCCAAAAGGGAAAATTTCCTTTTGCAAACTTTGTTAAATGAAGAGAAGAGATTAAACATTTGTAAATGCATCAAGACTGTTTTCGTTAACTATTCGATTGAGGCAAGGTGTGCTGGTGGCAGCAGGAGCATCCGGGATGCAGTCCAGGTTTGTCTCTGATTTACTTTAGCTTTAGCTTTTACTTCCTTGGGTTTTTCCAGGTTTTGTCCATTTTGCTGCTGTGCTGTAATACCGGCAACTGTAGTTTTTGAAAAAATGGCGGGGCCTTAAGAAGCAGAAATCTAGCAAGAACCTTATGACTTCACCAAACACGTACGTAATGTGAGTCCTGATGGAACCACAAAAAAACCCTGCCTCAGAGTAGGAGCTAAAATGGTTATAGAAACTGAGGGCCGTGGTCCCTAGTTATCTGTCCAAATGCAAGAAAAAAAACGGCCTGGTTTCTTAAAAGTTTACAGGAATTACAAAAGGTTCCTACAGTCCGAAAGGGGCTATTTCATTTGTTTTGTCGTCGTTCTTCCCTCTCCCTGCAATCCTGCGGGTGTGGAGGCGGACTGGGATGTGTTCTTGTTTTCATTGTTCCACTTCCTCTCTTGTATCAATTTACCCTCTTCCTCTCAACTTTATTTTTTTGCTACTTATCTTCATCATCTTTCTTTCCTTTTATTTTCCATCTCCATGTCCATAATATAAAAATTTAAAAACTAAGATCTAATAGGACTGCTTTAAGGAATCTACATCGGGTGATCAGCCAGTCATCATGGACCACAAAATCTCTAAAAACTCCTCCTATCCACATGTTGCCAGTGGTGGATCTTCAATGAGCACCAGTGCATCCATTTAACAGCATTATGCAGGAGTGTCACTACAGTATTTATATTTCTACACATCTCAATAATGCACCATTATGTGCAAATGCTGTATAATCTAAAGATGTACATATGAACATACTGTGATATAATACTTAAATGCAACATATTTTCATTCAGATTCTGATTTTTATTACCAGTTCAGACAGGGGTGGGGGCTGAATGTTATTTCTGTGCAAGGGTCTACGAGTGTGAAAATTCACAATTTTGCCATCTCACCGGCTGCTCTGCCAGTGTCCTCTGTGTCCAAAAAGTGTGTAAGTTTTGCTTAAAGTTGTGCACTTTTTTCAATCATGTTTTTTTTTTAAGTCACACGGTTTGCGTAGAAAGTGACTTATGCAATTTTCAGACCCCGTTTTGTGCATAAGCAGGCTTTATAAAGGAGACACATTTCATACAAAAACTCATTCATCTCTGGAACAAAAAACCTGTCACCTTCCTGAATGGTATGATGGCTGGACTTTCGCTTGCTGTCTATCATCTGATAATTTTACAGATGATTCTTAAGGATGAGCCAAACGTGTAGAGGTTAAAAATTATTTTCCTGATATCTTGGCTGATTTCTTATAATTTTCATTTGAGGACACACAAGAATGTTGTGTGTTTCAGATCTTTCCTAAAATATATCCACCCTATTCAACTCAAAAGTATTAACCTATTAGAACACAAGTTAAATTCAAGCCCCATGGGCCAAATCCCTCCCACCATAACCATATATAGTTTCCACTAGACGAGTTCCTGGAGTCGACAATGGTAGAAGCAAGGATGGATGGCAGGTTTCTGTTTGCTTTGTTATTAAACACAGCAATGGTCGGTCCACTTGTCCTAAGATTTCTTATTTCTTTATCCCCTATTCTGCTTTGCCAGGAATTCTTCCCCTTTAAAAAAAACTGTTGTTTGGCGACATCATTTCCCACTGAGTTACAACCAATCAGCGTGAGTTGACCACAAGTCCCGTCCAACAACTATACCAGGTCATTTCCAAGTACATATCGCAAGGCAGGTGAAATGACCCAGAAAGGTCTCTTTTCAGTCCAACCCGATGAAATGTGGACATGCATATCGTGAAGGTCCGGTAAATTTCCCTGGATGTTCCGATAGTAGAAACGGACCTTATGTGGTCCTGTAAAGTCAGTTGGGCCACATAATAAGAAGCTTTTGGATAACATTTGTGCGCTTAAATATTGTTTTATCAATTAAATCAAATCCTTTTTTATTTGTTTTGTGCCAAATTACATCAATGTGAAAAGATGCTCAGGATTATTCAATTTTAAGAAGTACTTATCAAATGCAGAGACCGCTATTTATGAATATGTTATGAATAGGAATGAATTATTTATGAATAACAGTTTGTTAAAGGTAGTCCTATCAGTACTTTTTGCCACAACCAGCCCTTTGAGGACATTAATGATCTTGATCTGGCCCGGAATGAAAATTAGTTGGTCTCCCCTGTATTAGAAGCTTACAAACTCATGGCATAATCATTTGTGCCCTTCCAGATTGTTTATTGCAAAATGATCTTAAACTTCTGAATTAGAAGACATAAGAAAATTTTTCTGAGAGATATTTACTTTTATTGGGTACTTGCTCCAGTGCATTTATCTTGAACAGCCTAATTAGATTTCATAAAGTGTTTATTTCATATTTTTGATCATCAGTTTATGATCAGTCATTTCACCAGTGAAACATGTGAAAAGTCATGGCATGTCTCTTTCTTTTTGAAGCACATTGCATTTAAATGCAATGTGACCCATTCTTGGCCTCACCACTTAATCTCAGTAGGCTTGTCTGCTGCTGAAAATATACTTCCTGAGCCCAAAGGCAGAGCTGCAGTCAATCAGGCTAACTACAATCACTTTGGCAAAAATGACTCTGGACTCAGGATAAATTTTCATTTTATCTATCCAAATGTCAGTTCCCTGCATATTAGCTGTCATCTTACTGCTGCCAATCAAAGTTTAAAAAAAGAGCTATCCCTTTGGTATAGGCCACATAGACAGTTAACTAGCACGCCAACTGCAGGAGGAGGTGGTGCTGCAACAACTAAACAAAAAAACACAAAATAAAAAGAAATAGGATTATTTAAATAATAGCAACAATATGCAGCCCTGGCCCTTTTTTATCCTCTGTATTCAATATGTCATATATGATTCGCATATGATTTGGAGCTTCTGATAGGGCTGTTTCAGTGTTTAAAACTTACCACTTTTGCTACCTTATGCTGCCACCCATAGCCAAAATCAGAATAGAATTTAAGCTGGTAATCATTTATTTAAAGCTTTCAACTTTAAATCTTTGTTTTTGGATTTTTAAATAACCCATGTCCTAGAAGTTAACGAACATATTTTCTACCATTAATATTCTTTTTGCAGGAAGATGGTTTATCCGTGAGGGTTGGCTGAAGATCGTTCCTCCAAAGGGCTCGGAGGCAAAGCCCAAGATGTTCTTCTTATTCTCTGACTTGCTGCTGGAGGCGAAACGCTGTAGTCCACTCTCTCTCTCCAATGGCCAGAAGTTTGTAAGCCAGCACGCTTATCCACTGAAAGACGCAGCTGTTGAAAAGGTGTTTGGCCACACCAGGAGCCATGGAGGCCTGCTCAGCGTGAGTGCTTCTAACTTTTGATATAAGAGATTTTTTAATTGAAAACACGGAAAGAATTATATGGTTTTTCTTTGTTTATGTGTAACAACACACTTAAAATTTAATATTTTAATTAAACTGATTTTGGTAGAAAAGGGATATAGAAGTCATTGTATATCCAAAACATAAAGCATGGTCTTGCACATGTAAAATTTTTAAATAAAACAGGCATGCGATGAGGGGTAAATTGTTTTCTATTACATTGACTTCAAAAACAATGTGTTTTCATTCTGAGAAGCCGGAACAGCTTATGGCTCACTCTATCTTGGAAAACAGGGAAAATCACTTTTGCAGCATGAAATTTAAATGCGTGTCAATACAGGGTGCATAATTTTATGTATTCTTTTTTTTACCATTTAAACTCTGTTACCACTATATTCAGTCGGGGTACAAATATTCATACTGAAAATATCTTGTACGGCCCTGTCAGTTGAATACACTCGATTACCAAAGAAATACACTGTGTGCACAATTATGAGGCAAGTGAGAACAGCGTCTACTTGTCTGGCCAGACAACACACAGCCAAACAGCAGGAGTTAGAAAGTACAAAGCTGATAGTGGGCACAGCAGAGTTGAGCAGGAAAATGATAAACAACCCAAAACAAGCAGTTGACGTCACAGACAAGTGGCTCCTAAGCACACAGAAAAGTTGAATTAATGCCATGGGTATCCAGTTTCTACTGCAGAGGATAGAATGTATACACCATGTCAGTAGACCACCAACTCCCCCAAGCAAAATACCAACAATAACTCCCTGATCGAAAAATAGCCATCATGGCATTTGAGAAAAGATCTGTAGCTTGCTGCTTAGAGCTTCAGACTGTTCTAGGAAGGTGATAAACATCAGTGCTGACCTGCAGTCGACTATTGAGTCTGCCTCTCAGTCACTTTACCAGTGGTATGGTGGTGGGCTGATGATGCAGTTAAGGACCTGTTGGAAACTCTGTGTGCATGATAGCAGGCTTTGCAGAGAGACCAGGTAATTCTTGACTTGGGAAAAAAAGGTAAATGCAGAGTGGGTTGGGTCACTGCTGCCACCTGCACTGATAATAAACCCAGGAGATCACCCTCCAATGAAAACTCTTGCTCTGATGGCAATTGATCAAGTGGTGACTAGCAGAAAACAACAGACCTCATGTGGAGAGCCAGTCTAAACCACAGGTTTCAATATAGTACAGTAAACATTTCTACCTTTTACTCATTGTCTAATGGTGCAATGGTGTTGATGGAGAATCCATCTTTTGGTGATCACAGGACTTAATACACCGGAGAATCCCACAAATCATGTAATATATTGCGTTCTCTCACACCAGCAATACAAATGGTCCTTCTTTAAGTGGACATGTTCTCATTTAGGGCAAAGTTAAATCATCCAACTACAAAACTAAAGATTCTAGTGAAGAAAACACAAATGCTTTGTGTTGGACCTAAATTTAAAAAAGTGTCCCATCTGCATCAAACATCTGTACTACTGGGCCAAAGTAGTACCATTCCTAAACTACAGTCATGGGCCTCATGCCTGCTTTCCACCAGACTCACAAGCGGCGCGTAACATCTGTGAAGCGTAATATGCAGATAATAGCTGTGTTATAGTCAACGGGTGAGTTTCCACCGGGCGCGAAGCAAACGTGTTCCAGAAGCGTTGTCGCGGCCCTCTCCTGACTTTATGTGGCAGGTCTATTTTTTTACACGCTACGCTTCCATAACATGTCGAGCTCACCAGTTTAAATTGGACCAGACAGGAAATCAGAAAAGGGACCAGTGTAAAGGATCTAGCAAATTCCAAAAAAAATATGTGCAGATTTCCAATTGCTTAAATACGAAAAAACAAAACAAAATGTAATCACCGGTGACATCAGGTTTGAAGTCATTCAGTCTGTGGGTGTAATTTGTTGGTTTTCATCACGGACGACGAGAAGTAAGTCCTAGAAGTGTAGAATCACCTAATTTTATGATATCAGTGATCCTTTTTAGGAGAACAACATGAAAAAGGAGTAGGCTTGGACAAAAATATCTGCTGTTTTGAGGGTAGATAGTGATGTTATGATACCTATTAACATGGAATTACATTCTTTTTCCTGCATACTACCTTTTAAGTTACGCAATAGCAATTCACCTGTGATTTCGTGATCTCCCTGGACCTGCTAGGTGGATTGCATTTGCAGGCAATGCGCATCTGAAACACTCCCGGAAGGAAGGGACGTCCTGCTGAGCTTGCAGGGAAAACGGGTCTATTACATTACTCACCGCTTACTCTTCCGGCGGAAATAGGGGTCACAAAATCATTCTCAGGGCTGCATGAGGCCTTTTTCTCAATCAATAGTGACACATGCTTATTTTGATAAATTCAGTCACTTTATTTGTTATTTTTTAATTTTTGTCTTTTTATGTATATGCTATATCTTAAATAGATTAAAGACGGCAGCAAGAGTTCTGATGAATATTAAAAAGAGAGATCACATTTCTCCTGTTTTAGCTTCCCTTCATTGGCTCCCTGTTAAATCCAGAATAGAATTTAAGATCCTTCTTCTTACATACAAAGCCCTTAATAATCAGCTCCATCATACATCAGAGATCTAATTGTTTAATATGTTCCCAACAGAGCACTTTGCTCTCAGACTGCAGGTTTACTTGTAGTTCCTAGGATTTCTAAAAGTAGAATGGGAGGCAGATCTTTTAGTTATCAGGCTCCTCTCCTGTGGAACCAGCTCCCAGCTTTAGTCCGTGAGGCAGACACTCTGTTTACTTTTAAGGCCAGGCTTAAAACTTTCCTTTTTGATAAAGCTTATAGTTAGAGTGGCTAAGGTCATTCTGAGTTAGCTCTGTAGTTATGCTGCTATAGGCTTAGACTGCTGGAGGACAGACTTACCAATTTTCTTCACTCTGCTACTTCCTTTTCTCCTACTACTCTCCAGTTGTATTACAGTACATTCTGTTATTTTGACTGTTAACTTCGTTTTCTCTTAGTGTTTTTCTCTCCATAGAAGATAGACCTGGTCTGGTATCCTGCTTGGCTGCAATGCCCTGTTGGACGGGGGGCATCGACTGGGATGATGCTCCCAGTAACTGAACATCCACTGTGTCCTGTTATCAACTTTTTACTTTCTGTAACATAGAAAGTTCTCTTATATCAGATCTTCTGTTCCTTCTGTGTTTCTGCTCTGTCTTCTCAAACCCCCACACGGTCGTGGCAGATGGCCGCTCGTACTGAGCCTGGTTCTGTTGGAGGTTTCTTCCTGTTAAAGGGGAGTTTTTCCTCTCCACCGTCGCTACATGCTTGCTCAGTATGAGGGATTGCTGAAGGATTGCTGTGGTTGGAAAGTCTCCCCAACCTAACGCCAATGACTGACGCAATCTGCTGGGATTCCTTAAATAGGAAACTTTTTAAAGGAGCAGGGGGCAGAATGAAGAAACGAAACTCACGAGCGGCGCAGCAAGTAACTGCAGCCAGCCACACATGAGCGCGCACACAGCCAGTTTAATCAAATGGAACAATACGTGGGTGGGCTCATTCTTTTTGGTTTATAACGCTTCATCACCCAACAGCATTAAAAAACTGGACATGGATGTTTATTTTATTTACAAATCCTGCCCCCTGTTCCTTTAACTGATTGGAATGTTTGTATAAATGTATTGAAATAACTTCTTGTTAAGTGCCTTGAGATGACATCTGTTGTGAATTGGCGCTATATAAATAAACTGAATTGAATTGAAGACAGAGAACATTTTACAAGCGTCTGAAAAAGAACTGCACCGACTGCAGGTTTAATAAAACAGGAGGAAACAAAAACACTGCACAGCAGGAGTGCCACTAGAAGAAAGTACAGTAAATACACAAATTTTTACAGACGACTGTATAAAAGTACCTGCTGCTGTTTTTCTTGTTCTGGATTGTGTCGTGATGATTGCAGCAGGATACAAAGATCTGTCAGCTTAAATAAGAGTAGTGGTTACCTCACACTGAATGACACTGGTAAACAATTGTGTGGTGGGTAGTTGAGTCAATTGAGTGATGTTTAATATGAGCAACAATGGAGCTTCCACTGTGGTGGGACATCCATTCACACTGGTGCAGCAGAATGGAGACAGGTCCTACCTGTGTTACTACCTGCTGCCTTTTCAAGTCAACTGACACATTTTAGCCATGCAACATTTGCTCTGAGTTTTGCTTACTCAATGCTGCAGAGAGAGCTGTTTTGTTAGAGGAAACATGGATTGTCCAGAACAATTCCTGAGCATTGTATGGAGGTTTAAAGATCAATTCAATAGTTGTATGCTTATTATAGAGGTGAACTTCATTGCACAATGTCTCCAGAAAATTACATTCCTTTGCCTTTTATATACAATCCATGCAAGTACATTGTATACTAATTAAAAGATACTTGGTAATTATTCTTGGGCGGAGCAGAAGATTTCTTTTTTTTTTTCAATCGTGAAGCGTTAATGTCCGTGTAAATGATTTAAGCCAGACACATTAAGCCCTAGGCCTTACAGGCCAGATATAATTGGATCCAACCCGCGAGGTAATTTCATACATCTATTAATAATGGAATGCCAGAAAGAATTCGCAAGCTGCTTGGGAAAATTAAATGCAACAAGGAAGCTTTTGGCACTTTCCACCTGCCAAATAATGGCAAATCAAGTCGGCCCCATCATATTCCTAAGTGCACATTTTATTAATAAACTGATCATGCATAATGAATTCATATGGAGTGCGAAAAAATGATCGGAAGTTATAATCCATTAATTTTTGACATTCAGACCACCTGCACAAATTCACATGATGCTTGTTGAACTGTGTAATATCAACACTCAAGGAAAAGCATGACTCTGTGAAGAACTCCCACACAGTTTTTCCAGAAACAATGCCCCAACCCTGCCGTCATGTTTCTGGAATGCTCAGCATGTTCTGTATTACATATCTGTGCAAGCAACTATTCTCTGTCATAAAGAGGAACAAGACACCACATAGAAGATTTATAATGACACCCACCTCCAAAGTACTCTAATTGTTTCCAAGGCTCAAAACCTAACAATAAACATTAATAAAATAGTTGTTTAAAATCTGTGGTTGAAGTTGTTTCTTGCCAATTTCATGCAAGAACAACACTTAAGTTCTTCCCCTAGCTTCTCAATTTTTTATTTAGTCTTTTATAATATATATTGCTCTTTCTTGAATGTTTTGTTACTGTATTAAAACAACAAATGAAGAGCCATAGCATGAATAAAAGGTTGAGTCAAACTGGAATTGCACATTCTAATTCTTTCCTCTTCCGGTGTTTACAGAAAAAGGGTAACTGAACTAAACTTACAAAGTGCTTTTCTATTCATACTATCCATTTAACGCGCTTTATTTTATGCGTATATTCACTCATTATAAACCAATTCTAGTCAGTAATACTTGAATAATTAGATGTTGTTGGACCTCTCATCAGGTTCACACATTTAAAAGTCTGCAGCTATCTATTATTATTATAGTACTTAGTAATTTATCATATACTTCCTCAAGTAATCGGATAAATGCATGTGAACTTCAGCAGATGGAACTCCCACCACCTTCTCTTCACCTCTTTCTCTCGTCTTGATGATTTTTATCAAGATGACAAATTTGTGTTCTTTATACAATTTTTCCAAGACAGTAAAAAGATAAAAAAGGTCATCCTAGATATTCTTTTTTTTTAATGTAGAAATCCACCAACTCATGGTTCCTTTATAAGAATATTGCAGCTTTCATTACTATGTGCTTACAGGGGGGTATTATGCAAAATGGACTTTGAAGCTTAATATCCTGAGAATCTGTCTTTCCCTCATTAAACACATACCTGAAGTGTTGCTCCGACCCATTCATTCATGTTAGAATAATCTTTGAGTCTCTGCTGGTAGTTGCTGAAACTCCTGCTCCCACCTATCCCCGCCTTTTCCACCCATCTCCTCCTCCGACCTTACATACTCAGCCGAGAGCCTCCCCCCTGCAGAGCTCCCTACCCCTCCCCACCCCTCACAACTCCGGCTGAGTTCCAGGTGCAGTAATTATAACACTGCAGCTGCGCGTCTTTTGTGGGATTTTTTTTCCGACTCCGTGCATGCTGGAATGATGCACGGTATGTGATGAACTGAAAGGGGAGTGTCAGAAAGAGTAGGAGGGTCTTAGAGAGGCACAGGCGAAAATCAAGGCGTCCAATACAGAAGTACATTTCTTTAAGGTGGATTTGGATATATGACGGACTTTTAAAAGACTTAAGGTGACAATTTTATTAGAGTGAGCTACAGAAGGGTAATATGTGCCTTGAAGAAGCATAATCCACCACCAGCTCTGCTGCTCCCTAAAATTAATTTCTTTGTACTGGATGTTCTGGAAAACAACTGAGAGCTTTGCAAAGCAAGGTGCAAGTGGGGGTACAACTTCCACCTCAGCGTAGAGGTGCGAGCAGCTCTGTGGAGCTTGGGCTGTGCTTGGGTCAAAGTTGAAATTTGTTGAACTTTTTGCGCAGTTCACTGTAGCGGATAAGTGTCCAGTGCATTTGTTTCAAGCTCCACGCTGCTCCCTAAAACAAATTCTGTTTTTTAAAGCTTTTCCTCTGTCTCACTATACCAGGTTTAGTTCTGTTTTCATTTTTAACACAATTCAGTTTGCAGCTTTGGGGGGGGGGGGGGGGCATGACCATTTCTGTAGCTGCTTGTTTTGTAAAAAATCAGCCGCTCATGTGCTGTACTCTGCTGAGGAGGAACTGAGAGCAGCACCATGTGTGTTGTTTTTAGTTTAGATCCACAGGGTTCAGTGCAGACTCCTAAAGAAAGCTCAGCAAAAGATGTTTTTAGTGTGGAAGCCTAAAACACATCAGTTTGCGAGTTATTGCTAGCACTGCATTGTCATGCTAACTTGGTTTACTAGAGAGGACATTAGCTTCGCTCTTTTTCTGACAGATCTAAACTAGTCAAATTTGACGTTTTCTGCAGCCTTTTCGCTCATTGTCTCCCATCTCTATTTATCACTGTAAACAAAAGCATGTTGTGTAACTGCAATAACAGTCCCTCTGCGAAACTGCAGATTGTTTTGCATGTGAAGTGGGGCATAGGAATTGAACTTTCAACCATCTTGTCGAGAGCTATTTAATTCCATTATTGGTGTGTGCTTTCCTAAACGGTAAGAATATTCTTTCCTTACATTGGACTGCTGTGCCCTAAGGATAGATAGATTAGGTTTATGTCTGTTATTGTGAGGATTCGTGTTTAAACAAGTAAGAGATAGAGGTAAGCTTAGAATAAATTACCAGGAGGTGAATAAAATTCACATCTATGTTTGTGTGAGAAAGAATCATTTAGTTGTTGGATTAGATTAGGTTGCAGATCCATTTTTTCCGGTCTTCCAGTAAATGCATCTTCCTCAAGCCCACTCTGCCATCTCCCTGCAGCTTATCTAATGGTAGAAATGGCATTTCATTAGCCTCTTATCCCATGGTGCCCCGCATGCATATGCAATAGCTTTACACATAATTTCTCATAACGACACATTATTGATCCTGGCCCCCTACCTGAGCTCAAGGAAAAGGGCTATCAGCACTCCAGGGTCCTCATCATGCAGGACCATGAGGAATTAAAGCTAAATTAAATTTGACAGCTGTAAATGCCACGCCAATCTATATGCAAAGTTTAAAAAAAAAATTATTAAAAATTCGGGGGGGTTTTCCCCTCCTTCCTTTTTTTCCTTTTTCTGTTTTTCTTCGTGTCTTTCTTCGTTCCCTCTGTCTGGCCTGACCTTCCCCGTTTTCTCAGCTCTCTCTCTCTCTCTCTCTCTCTCTCTCTCTCTCTCTCTCTCTCTCTCTCTCTCTCTCCTGCTAATATTCCCTCACTGCTTAAGTATTTTCTCACATCCCTGACAGATTCACTTTGATGTATAAATAATTAGGCTAAATTATGTGCAGCGATCAGGATTTCTGCTTTGCTGTTCCTATTACACAAAATAATTTCTACCTAAGAGGATCAGATTTCCTGTCAAATCCCTAATTACCGTGCCGCAGTAGAGCTGAAATTTATTTATGCAGGGGTGGGTGCCTAATATTATAAAGCACTTAGCTCATCCTGACTCACTGAACTCTTTAATATGATGTTTGTTGATGTTACAGTACATTTGAAATCTTAATCTGTTTAAATGTGCAAAAAACAACCCTTCCCTCTGTATTAAAGTATAATCATCCTTAATGAACTTTCTGGTCAAGATTTGGTAGATTACTTTAACATTGTGACAAAGACTTGTTCTCACCATGTAGAGAAAGCAGAAAGTTATGAGGACGTTTTTCTATCCTTTTACCTACTGAATGTAGATTAATGTTCCTTGAAATATCACTTGGTTACAGCATAGTCTTAAGACTCTCAGCTAACTTTCCTTCCAACCACCATTTTCTCTGCTGTAAATTTCAGTTTGAGGTTTAATTGTACTCATTTCTTGTAAAGACAGCAGTGGCTTTTTTCAGGAGAAGTGTTGGCTTGAGCTGGGCTGCCCTCTACTGTCAGGTTTTTCATTGTAAAGCAAGCCTCTGGAATAAGAAACTGTGGTAGGAACCAAATGACCACAAATGTAATATTTTTATGTTCTTTGGCTTTCCAAGCAAGCAGACTTTCTTTATCCAAGAGAGATTTTCAGAATGAGTCAATTTACAAGCTTCAATTCAAAACAACTCATATTCTTCTAACAACAAAACATCTAACCCAGTATCATCAATAAAAATGTGTATAGAGAAATGTTAAAGCCTTTTTTTCAGTTTTACACTCTTTCTCATTGTATTGAAATACTGTTTTCAGACACATTTCCTTTTTTTGTGGTTATTTTTTTATTGTAACATGTTTGGAAGAGATTGATCAAGAATGTTTAGAAAAGATCTACACTTTATCAAGAATAAATCACATTGTCACAATCATTTCATTGAAAGAGCCAAAACACAACCTTATATACTACATTATAATAGTCCAATTTTCCATGAACTGGCTTATGGTTGAAGTGATGTTAGTAAGATGCTTTCCCTGCCAGAAAAAACACAGAAAAAAGGCATTGACTTGCAGCATTCAGTCTTCCTGGATGAACATGTAGACAGTAGACAGTTGCCTGGATTGAGTCATTGACTTTACAGCAATCCCTCATACTGAGCAAGCATGTAGCAACAGTGGAGAGGAAAAAAACTTCCCTTTAAGAAGAAGAAGCCTCCAGCAGAACCAGAACCTGGATCAGTACAAGCGGCTATGACCGACTGGGGATTTGAGGAGATGGAGATTATTGCTGTGGTTGGAGTCTGCATGAATGGGGCACAACCTCAAGTCAATGACTCGATGCAATCTGCTGGGATTCCTTAATTAGAAAACGGATTGTATTGAAATGACTTTTCTTGGAGAGGGAGAACCTTAGTAATAAAAGTGTTGGTGGATTAGCTTTTTTTTTTCTTCAGTATTGTTTTTATTTTATCTTCAAATACTGTAACTGTTATACACTTTAAATGTGCTTTATAAATATTTTTTTAAATCATTACTAACAAACTAGAACAGCATTCAGAGAGCGCAGTCCTCCGCCAACGTCACTCATCCCGCCCCATCCCCAAGTTGTCATCTTATTCTAACTTTCGGTACTTTTCCAATAAAATGTCTCTTAATTAGACGCATGGCTGTGTTCATGCTGTCGCTGTGTTCTTCCAGCAAAGAGGGGAGATTGTCGCATGTGCAATTAATTTGCTGTGCATATGCTCCAACCGTAGCGGGGCTGCTGGGCAAGGGGAGCCGCTTGTTAGCTCTCTGACACAGGAGAGGAGTGGAGGTCAGCACCGCTGGTCAGTGGCTGGATATGCGCTTCATGTTGGATCAACGCCAAAATATAATCAGTTGTTCCTGTTCATATTGCGGACATTTCCTGAAAATCTCATCGAAATCCGTCTAACTTTTTGAGTTATGTTGCTGACAAACAGACGGGCAAGAAAACATTACATCCTGGAGGAGGTAAAAATGTAAAGATATGTATATTTGTGCATGTAAAGCAGCAACAAACTACAAGAAATTCAAACTGTTTATGTACATAACAGCAGGAAAGTAAACACTGTTTAAGTTTGTTGAGCAGTGATAGTTTTAAGGTCTAACAGCTGCTGGGTATCAGGAGTGCAGTGGTGTGGTGCATGGGCCCAAATGCAGACGCCGGTAGAAAGTGCAAGCATGTTTATTGAAGTGTTTGTGGAGGCGGTGATGATGGTGACGGCAGGAACAGAGAGACAGGACATGGACGAGCAGGAATGAATGACAGCAGGACAACACATCATGGAGACAACCATAATGATACGGCGCTGACAGCATGACAGGACACCCCACCCCACCCCCCTTTAAAGGGGGACTCCAGATGCCTTGGAAAGAGGGGGGGGGGGGGGGGGGAGGAAGCACCCTTGCCAGGGTGGGTGGACGGGCCTACGGTAGGAGGGCCCGAATCTCTGTAGGTACGCCCCTGGAAGTCTGGCGGACGGCCAGGAGGGCAGCCCCGGAGGACCTGGAGGTCTGGCGGGCGGCCCGGGTGGTGCCTCCTGGCACTTTTACTATTATCACAGTAAATATCACAAATTTTAAGTCCATCTCACCCAACCCTTGTCCAGACCGCAACACTGAGAAACCACTTCTGTAATATATTCCATCAACATGAGCCTGCTTATGTTTAGAATGGACTACTTAGTGCAAAGACTCCAGACCTCCTAGTATGTAAACATAAACAAAATAGGATGGGTACTTACACTCATTATGCTGCAATTAACTTCTTTTCTCCTATATCTTCTTTCAGGTAACCTTCCCCAAAGCAAAACTCCTGCTGATGTCCAGCAACCATGATGACCTCAATGACTGGTATCAATGCCTGAGCTCAGCCATAAGGTATATACAGTCAGGCAAAAAGTATTTGGCAGCCACCGATTGTGCAAGTTGTCCCACTTAAAAAGATGAGAGGTCTGTAATTTTCATTATAGGTACACTTCAACTATGAGAGAAATAATGTAAAAGAAAAATCCAGAAACTCACGTATGATTTTATTTTTTTAAAGAATTTATTTGTATAATGGTGCAGAAAATAAGTATTTTGTACCTACAAACAGCAAGAATTCTGGCCCTCACACACCTGTTACTTCTTTAAGAAACTCTTCTATCCTCCACTTGTTACCTGTAATAATGGCACCTGTTTGAACTTATATGTATAAAAGACACCTGTCCACACCTTCAAACAGTCAGACTCCAACCTCCACCATGGCCAAGACTAGAGAGCTGTCCAAGGACACCAGGGACAAGATTGGACGCCTGCACAAGACTGGGATGAGCCGATGTACAGTAGGCAAGCGGCTTGGTGAGAAGAGATCAACTGTTAGAGCAGTTATTGGAAGATGGAATAAATAAAAGATCACTGACATTCTCCCTTGACCTGGGCCTCCATGCAAGATCTCTCCTCATGGGTTACACATGATCTTGAGAACGGTGAGGAAACAGCCCAGAACTACACGGGGGAACTGGTCAATGACCTGAAGAGAGCTGGGACCGCGGTAACAAAGGTTATTAGTAACACACTAGGTCTTCATGGATTAAAATCTTGCAGCACTCAAACAGTCCATCTGCTTAAGACAGCACATGTCCAGACCCGTCTAAAGTTTGCCAGAGACCATCAGGATGATCCAGAGGAGGATTGGGAGAATGTCATGTGGTCAGATGAGACCAAAATAGAACTCTTTGGTATAAACACCACTCACCGAGTTTGGAGGGGGAAGAATGCCGAGTTGTATCCCAAGAACACCATACCCACTGAGAAGCACGGAGGTGAAAGCATTATGCTTTGGGGCTACTATTCTGCAAAGGGCAAAATCCTTCTTAAAAGTCCAGCTACCGTGTGTCCAAACCTGGTGAAGACCGGCAAGACTGGCATGATAAATTAGGTGGGGCACAGCAACTCAACACCTAATAGCAGCAACTAATTCTTCTGTGATGCACACAATCTGACTTTGATCAGTGATATTGATTGCTATTTTATGTGATTAATTTAATATTAAATGAACCACCTACAATTGCACACATCTACACACCACAAACACCATTTTATGTAAATGTAGTTGAAAAGTGAGACCTTTTATATAGCCTACATGAAATTACAAATTAAGGGTCACTCACCAGGGTTGTTCTTCTTGAAAAAAAATGCAGATCTTTTATCTGGGCAAACTGTTCAATAACTTTATAGTCTTACAAGTAACCCCCTTTAAATCTGTAACAATCTCCTTTAAAGTCCTTGAACGATGTTAAAATCAATTGGCTGGTGACATCCCAAATGTTTCATCTGTAATTTTCGTTTAAGAGGCAAAGGGCTAAATTTAGACTTCATCAAAAAATGTACTTTATTCTTTTTTCTTTTTTTTTGTCTTGGTAGCTAGCACGGATATTAGATGGCTGCACACTTTCTATCCAACAGAACATAAACATAAACATTTTAATGAGTTATGTTGTACAACCAACTTTTGCTTGTCAGTATTCTGGCAAAAACTTGGATAGTTATACACAAATGGTTATAACAGAATGTTCTTGGTAACAGAATCGTTCTTTGTATGATATTACTCTGTAAAGAACAACCCTGTTCTACTGATTAATTTAAGCATGCCAGGCGTAGAGCTCCACAGCAACATCTGGTGGGGCCGGGCCACACTGGCCCCAAATGCAGAGACGTCACAGTACACTAGGGGTGTAACAGTACACAAAAATCATGATTCTGTACGTTTTTGGTACACTTTAATCAAGAAAAATAAGTAGAAATGTGCATATGACTTATTTTACTTTGATTAGCATTAAATAAATAACTTTTTTCTGAAATACTTCCTTTTAATTCCTGAAATTAATTTCATATTCTTGTGTTCTATAGCTTAAAAAGTTTGAAACTATAGAACTGACTGGAGATTTGACTTGACTGGTAATGTTACACTGCAACTATACCATTGCAAGTTAGCAGATTACAGCGATACTCACGGTTTTAAAGCTTACCTGTAAATCTGTTTTGGGTTTACATTTGTGTTGGAACCTGACTTTCCAACCTCCATGATTACATTAGTGAAAGGGGAGGGGGAAAAATAGTTGTAAAGCCTACATTAACTATGCATTTCTTTGCCTTTGACCTGTCATCATGTGTGTAAGTTTAAATGCAAAAGAAAAGTTTGATATTGTTGCCTCACCACTATAGTTTTCAGCCCACATTCTTCACTCAAAATAATGTGTTTTCATCATTTTATAATCTGTCCAAACAAATAAAATACAAAGATACTATAAATTACCTAGGAATTAAAACAGCTATCTGATTCAAGAACTGTATGAATGATGCTGTAAAATACAGAGAGATTCCTCTGAATCAGAGGTCGCGATATCATTTTTTTTTTGTTGGTCAATTTGACTGATGGGGTCAAAGAAATCCGATTATAATCTATTTTTACTAAGGCTGCTCAATTATGGCAAAAAATATGATCATAATTATTTTTGAATGAAATTGATATCTCCATTATTTAACACAATCTTTAACTTTGATAACACAAATTTATTGAACATTAATAATGGCTTTTAAACATTGTTGTTTTTAGGATTTCAGACATTTTTGTAAAGAATTGAGACAGATTTCTCCCATGGAAGTCAAATAAAGTTGAGCTTTGTCTTGGGGGGGAAAGGTGGAAATACTGATAAATATCAAAAGAAAGATATACAGTGGAAACATTTGCAATGAGATGGCAAGTTACAGGCTACCATTTTTCCAAAGTGTTGATTAGCTTCTTAAATACCAGGTTGTTCACTGTGGGATAGATTTTTTTTTTTCTATAATATGAAAATATATAGGAACTGCAATAAACCAGCCCTCCTGTGAACTAATTATTTCTAATAATAATGACTTCTAATAATATATATTTTGACTGTCGTGTTTGAGCAATTGCAGCATCAATAAAGTAGTCAACATAATGAGATTGAAAAGTTTGTTTCATTCTTTTTGTGCCTAGTGTCGCTAATTAGCATACATACATTTACACTATTGGTAGGTGCAATTTTTTACTATTAATTAGATGATCTCCAATTAAACATCGGATTCACAGTGAAAACAAGTAATATTTTTGTACAATTGGATATTAACTTAGGCCTATGTGGTTAAAACCAAAACAAATTAGTTAGTATTTTAAGCTGGCTATAGCATCTTATGTGTGTGATTTAGCATGACTGAGACAGCAATCTATGGGTATGTATTTTGGAGAATCAATCAATCAACCCATCAGTCAATTTTTATAATTTATCCAGATGTGCATCTCAGAAATGTACCACTTTAATCTTAGAGGACTGCTGACATTTTGGGGTCAAATGTGTGACTTTACAATGTCAGAGTATCTTGGAATATTTACAGATAATTTTTTCTTGCAAATTTGCAACTTTTCGACATCATAGAATATTGAAGTTCTTCTTGTCAATCTGTTTAATCATTCTAGAAATTTCAGATATTTTTGGTGAAAATGTACTCTGTGGCAAAAAAAAAAGTAAATTATTTATCTGCAATCACCCTAATAGTCTGTTGTAGTAACCTCAGTGGGTAGTAGTCTTACAATTGGAGGGTTGTAGATTCGATTCCATCTTCCTCCTGTCACATGTCAATATGCCCCTGGGCAAGGCAATTATCCCCAAGTTGCCTATTGATCTGCGTATCGGTGCCTAAATGTGAGTGCGAATGGGTGAATTCCTGTGTAACCCTCTATAAAGGTCAATATGACTAGAAAAGCACTATTTCTGTTCAGTCCATTTAACATTTATTTACCATTCAAGCTAGTCAAGGAAGAAAAGCTTCCTATGCGCAGCTCTGATATAATTTATATCCAGATTAAGTTTGAACTAGAGGTGTTTGGCAGTGGACCAAAGGGTATTGTGACTTTAGGGGAACACCGACACCAAGTTGGCATAAATAGGTGAGACAAACGGTCAATGATGTCTTTACAGGAAGCTGCAGTCTAAACAAACAGTGGTTGTTCAGAGAGATGAGCTGTGTCGCCGACCTCTCCACTCTGCTGCGGACCACGTGAATCCAGTCAGGAAGAGAAACATGGTGAGTGTAAAAGGTCAATCTGTACTGCAGGAGTTTTTTATTATCCTCAAAATAATTGATGTACATAAATGAGTGTGTGGATTTATTTCTGTTAACTTTGAGGAATCTGACATACAAATAACAAAACACCCAAATTCAGTTTGTCAAAAAAAAATTTATCTTGCATCAGACCAATAAAAAACATTTTTAATACATAAATGTGGGCCGAATGAAAACTGTCTACGTACTGTACAATATATTCTGTGCATACGTGCTCTGGGCTCATTTTGAATAATTATCTCCCACAAACTCGGCCTTCTTCAAAACCTTTTCAAGGCTGCTTATGCAACTTTTTCACACAACACTTTTTCCTTCCACCTAACTTTTGATTATTATGCTTGGATACAGCACTTTGAACAGCCTGCTGTTTTAGCAATATCCTTTTTAGACTTACATTCTGTATTAAAAATTCTATCCATTGTTATAACTAAAATAACTGTTATTTTACTTTAATAATACTAAAGATAAGAATAAAGAAGTCATGAATGAAAAAAACATCTCTGTTGATAATCTGTTCCCAGTCTTCTGTGTTCTATAACGATTAGACCAAATGAATATTTTTCACTGTTCCAGCTCAGTCACATCTAAGTGCTCTTTTGTTTTTCTCTTTATTTTGATCATGAAATATACAAAAATAAAAACAAAATTCCAGTAAAAACAACAAAACACACACACAAAAATTAACAGTTCATAATACATACAATAAGTCAAATACATCATTGTTATAATTCCTCCCTGTCCAAAACGAGTGGGAACTGGGAAGAAGCATACTGACTGACGCAATCTGCTGGGATTCCTTAAATAGGAAACTTTTGAACTGATTGGAATGTTTGTATAAATGTATTGAAATGACTTCTTGTTAAGTGCCTTGAGATGACATCTGTTGTGAATTGGCACTATATAAATAAACTGAATTGAATTGAACTTATTTAATACCACCCCTTCACTGTAAATTCTCTGTTGCCTTTAATAAAATAATATGATACAATTTAACTGCACATTTATGCTTGGTCAGGAATTAGTTTCCACTTAGTACTTTGTACACCAAATCCTTCCTCTTTCTTCAGGCTAGCATTGAACCCTTGGAGCATGCTCAGAAGCCAGTGGCTGAGCTGGAGTGCAGCGCACCCAAGAGGATGAAGCAGTCCGCTGATGCGAAGCAAAGGTAAAAATAATCTAATGAAATCGATGAAAAAACACAAGAATGAACATGAGTAAAACATGCAATGTCTGATTGGTATAGTTTAAAAGTTTTCTATAGATTCGTGAAGATATTTTAGGATGATGGTGTATTTGTGAGCTTGTGTTCTGCGTGAGTCTGTATGATTGAAAATGTGTTCTCTGTGCTCACCAGTGCAGAAGCTTCCACCTCCAGCTGTGTGATCCTCTGATGGATTTCTTCGGTCTCAGATGATTGTGGACTCTTGTACCTGCACAGCTTGGTTCCACACTCATGCTGTCCTCTAATTCACATGCAGCTGTACTGCCTGCGCTGCGTTTACTTCAACCTCACAGCTTTTTATTATTACTAATCTCAGCTAACCTCCCTACGTGTGATATTTACTCTTGTTCTGTTACCTACAGAATATCTGAAAGGCTTTGAGCTCCTACTGCTGCTACTTTTGTAGTTATATAAAGGATAATCATGAAATAATTAAACGTATAGCATTATCTTTAAAAGGTAAATACCATGATAAAATTAAATTCTATTGCTTGACTGATTGATTTGATTCAACTATCTATTTCTGTATTCTGATGAGGAATAATGCCTTTAACTTGATCCACATGTATTTAAAATGCCAAAGACTATGAGGCTGATGGGTAAAAGGGGATTCTGCTACCATGCAGCTACAACAGGCTGCTGGATAACTGCTCACTCAGTGCAGATTCTATGGCCTGTCCTGAAAGTTCCTGCTGTTTATTTGAAGGTTCTGTGTCTATCTGCATCCAGGGAAAACAACCTGGTTAACAGATATCGAATGTGATCTGCAAAATGATTTTCTACCTTTGTATTTACACTTTAGTTCTACCTTTTTACAGAAATTCTACAAATATTATATCTATTATTAATGTTTATATTGCACACTATTTTAGTCTTTTTATGCTTTTTGCTACTCAACATGCTTATTTGAGGCTGTTACACTGGTTTCAAATATAAATTTATGAAAATTATGATTTCCTCATAAAAATGAAAAAAATAAAACAAACTTAAACTTGTATGCATGATATTCTTTTATTACTATTTTATTAGTGTTTTTGGATTTCTAAACTGTTTAAACAAATTTAACGGATTTAATGCATTGCATCAATTTTACAACAGTATTGATGTGTCCTGGTCAAATCTGACTTTACCTTGAAAACAAAAATAGAAATAAGGGTAATTCTGCTTTTAACATTTTAATAAATCAAGACATGTGTTTAGCGAAAGAACTAACAGTTCCATTTAACTTGACAGTAGAACCAAAATTAGACATAACTAGGAGACCAAACATAAACAGAATTCACATATCTGACAAGAAACCAAATTCCAAAGTGGATTACTGCTCTCACACTAAAGTTCACACAGCAGGAGAGCAGTATGTCATGTTTTAAATATTAAACGCTTCTATTCATGGACTGCGCTGGGAGAAAGATTCCGTTTCTATTTTGGACGACAGGTGATGAGAAATCTCATCACCACAGTCTGTCAAATCCAGCGTCCAGAGAACTTTCTTTTCAACTTTAGTCAAACCAACAGTGAAAGAAATCCCCCGTTAGATGAGGCTTTGCATTTGTTAAGCCTGCAGTACTGCTTTAAGAACACATGATGGCATAAAAGAGAACTCTGCTATCTAAAGGGAGTCTAGACATTACCTGAGATGTGAAGTGCATTCCTCATTTTGAGGAGTAGGGCCTGTTGTCATAGATGGTATGTAAAAAAATATATACATTATTCAGATTTAATGTGATAAATACATTAATATTTTAGAAATTAAAGTTCTAATTCTTTGCAAGAAATTTAGGTTTTAACATCAGATGGTTCCATTTTCATGTTCTCACTAATGAGCTGATCTCAGTGTCATTCTACAGATGCACAGTTACAGAACATCGTTCCTGAGAGAAAACATGCAAAAAACCTGGAAGTATTTTAGTAGCTTCTACAATGAAGGTTGAATTCTGTACCGGTTATAGAAAGGAGTGCCGGTGCTTTTAGTAGTACCTTGTTCTACGGGAGAAACTTAGAACCACCCTTTGTGGAACAAGGAGATCGTTCTGTTCTATGATTCATCACAGCTACAATGTTTAGACTCTGGAAAATACAGTAATAAAATATAAGTTAGAAGTGAGAAAATTTTGGAAGCAAGTTACGTTTATTTTGTTTCCTAAATGATCCAAAGTCATTTAACTCAGCATTTATTTGGAGAGACGTCATGTGGTCATATTGTGAAACTTTGTACAACTTGAGTCTAACTCTGGTTGCGATCTCTGCTGAACAGTTAACTATTTACAAAAAACCATTTATTCTACAGGTTAGCTGCTCTGGAGACAGGTTATAGTTGACCAATGGTGCTCTTGACTTATCTACCTCTGTCCCTAAGATTAAAAGTTTCCAGTGAGGCAAGTTAAAGCCAATGGAAAAGATGAGTTAAATAATGTTTTTTTTTTTTTTTGATTCTAGACGTTGCTTCTATCCACTACTTTAAATGACTTTAATCCCCATTAACCGTTGGATCTCATTGGTTTTCAATTATCAAATCAATCATATACCTTATGTCATTAATCCTAAGGATAAATGATACCTTTCATACTTTTGTTTCAATAGATGATGGAATAAATTGCATATCTATAAATAAAATATCACAAATTTCAATCAAAATAATTAAATACATTGGACAAGATATGCAAACTAAAAGAATTAAAAGTATGCTTTAAACCAGAAGCCCTTAATCTCTGGTTTATGAGGGAGATGTGGACCATGAGCTGCATTGTGGTCCTCAAGCTAGAATGTTTTTATTATATAGACAATTTCATACTGGGGTGGGGCAGTATTGTATGCACTCAGTTATCACCGTTACGGAAAAACCACCTGATGCCACTATGTGAGCTACATTGTAGAAGATGGTGTATTACCAATTGGGTGCACAACAGTGAAAATCAACAGTTCAAAGAATATTTTTCATCCATTTTCTTTTCAACCAGCATAAGGCAGATGTGCCTAACGTGCCAGAAAAAAAATTATTTATGATTAAAGTTTCCAATTTAAAACGGCGTTATGAGGCATTTCAAGAGACATTTTCTTAAAATGTCAATGTTAAGAACAAAAATAAATGTTGTTGGATTGTCCTATCGAACTGTATGCAGGATTCTTGGAACATCTATGACACAACAAAAAGCTGAAGTGCTCACTCGGAGTGGAATTGATTGTAAAATAATTTTTGATTACATATTGATTCCTGATATCTTGATTATTTGCTTATCAAAGAATTTTGTAGAAGGGTTGATTTTTTTTCTTTTCATAGACTAAATAAACCCCCGGGTCAGAGGGCCCGGTGGCGCTGGTGTTTGGCTGCCTCACTTCTGTCAGTGTGGCCCAGGGCAGCTGTGGCTACAATGTAGTTTACCATCTCCAGTGTGTGAATGGGTGAATTACTGAATGTAGTGTGAAGCGCTCTGGGATCCTCAGGAAAAAGCGCTATACAAGTACAGACCATTTACTTTACCAACCATGTTATTTTTTTAACTTCTGAGCAATTTTAGTTGCTTGAGCTATTTCAACATAACTATTATGGTGTTTAGCTTAACGGACTATAATAAACTGACCTTTGACTCATTGAAAAGTTTCTTTATGGCCGTTTAAGATTTGTATTTGAGCAGCCCTGGTTTAAACCACACAAAACGGCAATAACAGGAAAATTCACAACAGTAAAGTTTTTACATAGATAACAGAAAGTGCACCTTTCAAGACAATTACAAATGCACTTAGAAAGGAGATAATTCTTATACATTTTATGATTAATACTCATTGAACGAATCACCATGAAAGAAGACTTGCATTGAACACTAGCTATGGAGGAAAGGTTGTTGGAATTGGATGCCTTGCTCCCTGCTCTTAAAAAAACATAGTTAAGGCCCCTTAGTCAGTGTGGAGCTACTGAGGGTAGCTCCCTTTAGCAGTCATCCAGCCGGGACCTCAGGCCATGGGTCACCCCCAACCAGTCCTCGTTTCTACAAAATGTTCCTCGCTTGGAGACACACTCACTGAGAAGCAGACTCTGCTAACTGCCTGCGCCTTAGTTAGAAACAAGGCATTAGAGACATCAGCGACCATGGTCATATGTTTGCCAGGAACCAGAAAGACATAAAATTCTACCAGAAACTGGTGGTAAGGATAATCCTTAGTCATTTTCACAACTTTCGCAAACAAAATGCTAGCTGTTACCATTCACTTACATTGTTTATGCTCAGCTAAAGCAAACAGGCTGCTGCCAGATTACGACTGGGTTGGTTAAAAAATGCTTTTTCATATCCAACTCTGGCGACAATAGCAACAGACAAAATTTCACTTAGGGGTGGAATATCTCCTTAATATATAACATAGCAGTATTTGCTTATAACCCTGTCCTGTCTGACCGTTTCATAACGACCTTAGAGTTTAATCTAACCAAATACTCTGTTACTAACAGAAAATAGCATTATTATATTATGTCTTTATCAGATGGAGCTCTAACAACTTTTAAGGAATTTGTTACGTTTTTATTTCCTCTGTATTTTGAAATAATATGGATAAAAACTTACTCCAAACAATTCAATATTTTTTACTTTCTGTTACATAGAAAGTACTCTTATATCAGATCTTCTGTTCCTTCTGTGTTTCTGCTCTGTCTTCTCAAACCCCCAGACGGTCGTGGCAGATGGCCGCTCCTACTGAGCCTGGTTCTGTTGGAGGTTTCTTCCTGTTAAAGGGGAGTTTTTCCTCTCCACCGTCGCTACATGCTTGCTCAGTATGAGGGATTGCTGAAGGATTGCTGTGGTTGGAAAGTCTGCCCAACCTCACGCCAATGACTGATGCAATCTGCTGGGATTCCTTAAATAGGAAACTTTTTAGCTGATTGGAATGTTTGTATAATTGTATTGAAATGACTTATTGTTAAGTGCCTTGAGACAGGGGCGGAGTGGGGCCCAAAAATCCACGGTAAATTCTGACCGCACCAGCCCCCACCCCCCCCTCCCCAGCCCACTGGATGAAAACCCAGATTATGTTGTCTTTTTGTGACTACGGATTTTGGGAGGACTAACAGGATATATGAACCGCTTATAGCTTAGGCTATATGATATTCTATGTAGGTTATATTATAGTTATATTCTGTATTAGGCTTTAGCTATATAATGCATTGTTAAATAACATTAGGCTATATAATATAGTTACACTCTATTCTATATTAGGTTTAGGCTATATGTAAGTTATATTATATTCAGTATTAAGCTTTAGCTATATACAGCACGTCCAATCAAAAGTGTAGATATGTCCTGCAATGTTTTATACCATTTAATTGGAAGACTAAGCTACGTCACATTCGTTTCCTTGAATTTTTATTGGGTGGGAAGGCACTCTTTTTGGGTGGGCATTGCCTACCCTTGCCCACCCGTAGAGCCGGCCCTGTCTCCACGATCATTCTGTGCAGTGCATTCAACCAAATCAGGGTGAAACAGTCTCACTCACAGGGCTATACCACCATCGACATCCACACAATTACATTAACACCTCAATTTGGATAATACAGAGAATATACTTGTTTGTTGTTTAGTAGTAAAAAATAAGTAGGGTATATTTAACATGCTTCAAATGTTTCTTGCCAACTGCCATCAAACAGAAGTTTATTGCTTATTGTATTTTCAGTGGGGGATTTTTATCATAAGTTTTAAATGTCATACGTTTTTGAACTCACCATACATTTCGAACGTTCCTTGAATGCACCACAGTTGTGAGATGCAGAGTAGTACAGACAAACTTCTGCCTTAATTCCCGTTGAAAGATCGGTCTTATACACATGCATGTTTATTTCTCACTTTTGAATTAACATTAACAACAAAACAACTTCATTTGTGAGTGGATGAAATGAACCGAAAAAGGTTTATGATTGGTCAGTGGACATACTCTGATCATGCTGCGTGCACATGCGCAGATCCTTGGGGAAGGAGCAAGCGCAATCGGTTCACTGGCTAAACGCATTCCCAATTCCCAAGAGGCTTTGCTCAATTCTACATTAGATATATAGATAGATAGATACTTTATTGATTCCCCAGAAGAAATTCAAGAACAAACAAACAAATCAAATAGTTTTTTTATTCTCTTAATCTGTGACCATGAATGTTCTGCAAGATAAAACCATGACTATTCCCCAGAAGAAATTCAAGAACAAACAAACAAATCAAATAGTTTTTTTATTCTCTTAATCTGTGACCATGAATGTTCCGCAAGATAAAACCATGACTAAGATATAGAGAGTAAACAACTGATATAAGTAGTGGTTGGACATTTTAAGTAGAATAAGTGGAAATATATGGCCGCTATTTACGGTGAATTTAATCATTTTGATAAGCTCAGATTCAGGCCAGTGGCGTTTGCCTCGCGGCCGCTTAAATTGTGATCCACTGTGTAAATCCTTCAACCGGCCGACCAGGAAAAGACCCGGTTGTCCCGATTGCCACTCCGCCTCTGCCTTGAGATGACATCTGTTGTGAATTGGCGCTATATAATTAAATAAAAATGCTATGTAAAACAAAGAGGTGTAACAGGTTCTTTCTGAAAATGCTTCAAAAAGCTCTCTTGAACAGCAATGTTCCAAGCATTGGTAAAAAAAAGCATGAACCCTCATACAAGGAGGGATTGGAAATTAAAGAAACTAGTCTTAATGATGTGAGTCTTTTGTGTCTAGGTGTGCCGTGCCGCAAGCTTTATATGTATCTCCTTTCTATTCCTCTGACGGTCTCACTCCCATTGTACCCAAGGATACAGGTTGCCAGAGGCTCCTCTGACCCTCAGATGATCACTTCAGCCATCTCGGGCCGGGGGACAGTTTCTGAAATAATGAATCAGGCTGAATTGTGTTAAATGCAGTGTAGAGATAGAAGAACATGATCCTCACAGTGCTGCCTGTTTTATCCATCTGCTGAGGTGAAGATTTCAGCAACACTTGAAATACAAGGAAACAACTTTATCAGCGTTCTGGCTTGTGTCCTCCATCAGGGTCATGATGACCGGAACATGTTGGTCTGCTAATAGAGTTGTTTCAGAGGCTTTCAAGTATTTCTGGAGTCTTTCTTACCAGATCTACGCGCACCTTGAAAACACTTGGGGACAACAAAAAATATTTTTTGTCCTTTATCTTTTCAATAATAAACTAAAGATTTTATTGAAACAAATAAAATTGTCCAATTTTTGCAGAAGATGGATCTGCAAATCCTTGTAGATCCAAAATATGGATAACGGGTCTTTGATGACTGTCACTAAAGGACAGGTATAGTTTCGTAAATATTTGAGTTGATTATTGTCTTTGCTTGTGTGTGACTATGGGTCGGTGGGAAGAGTAGTTGGTTTGTATTCAGAGGGTTACGTGTTTGATTCCAGCTCCCAGATGTCGATTGACCCCTGGGCAAGGCACTTAATTGTAAGTTGCCGACTGATCTGCGCATTGGTGTATAAATGTGTGCGTGTTTGGGAGTGCAAATGAGTGAATGTGGCTCCAGTGTAAAGCGCTTTGAGTGCTCAGTATGACTAGAAAAGGACTAAAAATGTACAATTTTTAATGGTATATGTTAATTTATTATTTTAAATACCACAACAAGAATGGGACGTGTGCTACTTTTTTTCAAGAAACCCCTTGCTGTATTAATCAGTGGTGGAGAGGCACCCAAATCTGCTTTTGAGTAAGAGTTGCTGGAAGTTTGTGGTTCTATTAACTACAAAGTTGAAGTGAATGTAGAAATCTGGTTAATAAATGAGAAAAGTTTTGTTGCATCTAAAAAACATATTTTAAATGTAAAAAAATTGTCTGAGAAGATGTTGCATGAAAATATAAAAAACAGTGTCCATCAGCAATAACCACATGTGCTCGCAGGCCAGATTTGCTCCTTTCTAGAATTGTGGTCAAGGGCTGCACAAAATAATTCAGACGGCCACAAATGGCCCCAGAGTATTTTGACATGTAGCAACAGGAGAGCACTAGGCTGTTATGGCCTCTCTACATTTAAAGCACTCTCAACGTCTGTCATTGCTCATCTGATATCTGTACTAAAGGACCAGACCAAAACAGCCTGAACTTTACCTGGTTGTTCACAGTTAAGGTATTTCTGGCTTAGTCATCTGGTGGTTCCAGAGAACAAGGAAGCAGGCATTCACAGATGCACAGAAACTAACTCAACAGGCTGAAAACTTCCTGGTAAAAACCACTCCCGACTGCAGTCAATAGGTGGTATTTACTGCTGATACAGCCTCGTCATCTCAATAATAATAGCAAAAACAATAAGTAAAGTCATTTATTTGTGAAGAAATTTAAAACAATACCGAAATGTACTGATATGGTTGGCCTTACAGACATGATCAATGTAAAAGCCAACAAAGTGAGTAAACATTTACCTCAGTGTTCAAAGATTCAGGTTCGATTTCTATCCAATGAGTTAACGTTCTCTTTCATTACATGTAGGATTGTCCAATGGAAAAGGGGCATTCGCTAGCTATTTCAGATAACTAAAAGCTCTAACCATCTGTAAGTGTCTAATTTCCGAGGCGAATGAAGGCAGCATGAAGTAAACGTTCCTGTTGGTGGGGGGTTTCCCGCAGCAGAGCAGGAAGTTTAACAGCTGCGTCAGTATTTCAGAGCAACAGGTTGTTGACTTCACATTGTTTTTGCTGCTCTGAGTGGAATGGCGGCAGCGGCGTGGACTCTGGGCTGGTTGTTGAACATGAACTTGGTTTCGGCGCTGTTGGTCTTACTGGGAGCGGTGGGCTCCTCTTCCATCAGGATTCTGTCTCAGCGCGCGCTCAAATGCTCGCGACAGGTGAGACTGACCGAGATCTTCTAAATGGGTCCGGCGTTTTTTAACCCCGGAAACATTTATTTCTTTGGTCATGTTTTATTAGCTTTTTCTCCTCATTAAACTAGAAATATTGAGGGGGATTTTTATTCAAATGTTGTAAACGTAATGACCAGGTTGAATAAAAGGAATTAAAGTGCTTAAACTTTTATTCATGTCATACACAGCTACGCTTAAATGTGACGCAGTTAAATTATGGAATTTGTCTATACTATGTTGTAAAAACATATCAACACATTCCATGTCTCACCAAAGCGTTTTTAATCAGGTTGAGGTCCTTTCTGATAGAGCTCTGCAGATGTGTTTGGGTCATGGTTCTGGTACTCAGCCAGCTTTAGCTCCCAGGCAGCTGTCCTCACATCTGACCTTAGAATAGCTGAAAATCAGCTCATTTATTGGACCCAGGTCCAGTGGGTACCAAACAAGTTCTAATCATTACCCCTCCACCACTGTGCTTAGAATGTGGTTTGTGCTGATGGTCTCACTTGAAACATGTTTCACTTTCTGGTACTTTAACTCCTTCAATACTGTTTATGTGTAGCTACACAAGGCTAAATGTTCTACATTCCTGTGAGGTTTATAATTGTTAGACTATTCTAATGTTGTTGTCATCTTTGTTCTTGTAACAGGATCTACACTGTACATCCAGTTACAGTGAGTATTTTTGAATTTTCTTGTGCAGACATGCACTTTGCTCTTTTGTTTATAACAAGTAAAATATCCAGAAAAAGCCACAGGTCTCTTTAACGTCATAACACATTCTACACTTAAATGTATGGTTATTTTTTTCCATATCATAAGTGTTTACGTTTAGCTTACTTGCTGTTTATTTAGTTATGAAGAAATCTTGGACATTACCGACATATTTTACATCTGTGAAACACAGAGCAGCTTCATGGACTATGAAGAGATTTTTCAGATGCTGAACAAATAAAATGAAACTGGGAAAAAATCTAAATGTAACAGAGACTACTTTGAGAGTTTGTATTAATAACAGCATTCATTTGTGTGCGTCATATTCCAAAGATTACAGGTAATGTTTGAATGATAATGTTTGTGTAAACGTAAAGATACTTAAGGCAGCTGAGCAGGAGTGTATCCAGGAGGTTTTTAAAGAGGGCAAAATGGGGGCCAGTGATCTTGAGGTGTTGCACCAAAATAAAAAGCCAGGCTGGAAGCGGGGTAATAAGGGAGTGGAGTCTAAACTGATTGGTAGACAACAGACTCAAAGATTGACGTAAACATAAATACATAAAGCGCATAAATAATTCAAAAGCTATTTGTCTTTTTTATTTATTATAACAACAAAAATCTGATCGTCTTTAGACTTTCTCCTCAGGGGGACGACCTAATCTGAGGTGGTCTACCTTTTTTTGACTCGTGATTTGGAGAGTCATTTTAATTTGTGATAATGTAGGTATCTTCATAAATGCAGAACAGAAGGGTCTGCTGCAGAAAGCATGGCTGGATTAAACTGAATGACGAATCAACAAATCAGTTACCATTTTGATTGAATTATTGACTACAAAATAATTATTAGCCCCAGGTCTGGAATGTAATCTAGTGTACATGTGCAGTTAAACAGAATTATTGGAACTAAAGTTGGTAATAATTTACGTAGCAAAAACCTGAGGACCTACGTGTTCAGTAAGAAACAGATTATACATGTGAGACATTGTCAGTTTGACCGGCGGAGCACAGTGTTTAAAGGAGAGGCAACAATAAAATTAGGTTGAGGTGGCTTTATTGAGCATTGCAGATCACCAACACCAACTACACACTAGAAAAACTGCTTTTCTTTTATACTTAGGTGAATTAACAGAAAAAAACCAAGAGTAGGGGTAACCACAAAACAAAATATTTACAAATAAACCGAAACACCAAAAAGAAAATAAATTGTACGAATCAATATTTACATGGATAAAAATAATAATTAATTATAATTAAACAAATCTAAGTTCAGTTAACAGCATAAGCAAAGTTTAACATTACTCCATCAAGCATCACGCCTCCTCAATCAAATGGTATGCTCCAACCGCTTTAAAACAGCTCATTAAGCATGTGTCTCCCTTTGCTGCCCCGCCGTGCTCAGGAGACAACAGAAGAAAGAGGTGAGTGAAGAGATGATGTTTGTAACATTTAAATGGTTAAACATAAAAGTTAAACTAACTTAAACTAATTAAACACAAATGAACATTTTTACCTACATTCTTTCCACAGGTAGGGTGGCCAGTCCCTCTGCTTCTTACCAATGCATTTTGCAAATGTTCAAACAAACTAAAATAAAGAACTGAAACAAACATTGTCTGTAACTCAATCATAACTAACAGAAACTTGACCAGAATGAATGGAACCCCTGGTCTCCATTACAGACATTCTAACATATACCCACTGTTAAATAGTTATAAATCTGCAGCACACCAGTAGGTTGTCTGATGTGTTTCAAAAATGATACTGCCAGTTTGGCGCGTGTCGCTCAAAATGTTTTATGAACACTGTTTATGTAATAGGTAAACAGCCATTTTGTTATATATTATGTATTTAAATAAAGACCACATACAAGATATAAGATATGAAGTATTATATCAATTTGAAATAAAACAAAAAAATATGTAGTGAATGCTGACTGAGACATTTCAGTGTGTTGGTTTCTTTTTACAGGTAACTGCATGGACCCTGGGTGGCTGATTAGTCACGAGTACACACCCAGTGGTCCAGGGGATTTGCAAGTGTCAATAGACACCAGGCTAGATGACACAGGACAACTTCAGCCTGTCCTTAAGGCTAACTGGACATTAAAGGACGACGGTGAGTCAGTGTCTATCTAAGGGCAATAATTAGTATTGTAACGTGCTTGCTATTGTTTGATTATATAAAAAAAGTAATATTACAATTCAGTGAAAATATACATTGCATATATGTCTGACATTGTCAGTAGCTCTCTGCTCTGTTTAGGGTTTGAATTTAATATCAAGTCACCTGACTCAACAAGGTTTTTTATTTATTTTATTTATGTGTACTCTAACATAGTGAGGACAGGCATTAACATCAGCTGCCTTAATCAACAGGTAGCATAAATTTCCTGAAGGCCACTGAGCTTCATGTTCTTGTGATGTCTACCAATGAGCAGCTGTGTATTCGATATTCTTTTAAAGACAAGCTTCCTATGAGAAGCCCATCAGGAGAGAAGGTGAATGACTCATTTTTTATGTTGGAGATTCAATTCTAGTCAGACGTTTGGACGCACCAATGAGATCAGATGTTTGTTTGTTTTTATCATTTTAATAGAGCTGCAGTATATATCTAATCACAATTATCATTGAAATATCAATGTGTAATGTATTATAATCACAACGTATTGCTTGGATGCAATATAATTTGTAGGCTATAAAATTTCAGGTATATTTCAAGTACAAAATACTTTTATCTACATGTCTCCTTTGCAAACCATGTATCATCCTGGAGCTATCAGGAGGAAACCTAATTATCTGCTAATATTCAGACTTAATCAAGGTGATGAAGCTTTTCAAGATTACAGTTTTTTTGAGTATCTCGTTTTCTTTTAAATGCTTCAAACTGCAGCAGTAAACCAGAAACCTTTTACATGTTGAGTCTGGAATTCTTACTTCTGTGTTTTCAGTGGTTGTTCTCCTCTGATGCGCTGGTGCTAAATCCTGGTGAGCAGTATTTTGTGTCTGTCTACAACATCCCCAAACCAGAGCAGGGCTACAGCAGCTTTGAACTCAGCAGAGAATTTAAAGTCCATGGTGAGTTAAACCAGGATGTAGGTGTTGTTGTTTTTCTTTTTTTAAATAATTTTTAAAAACTAAATGATGATTCTGAAAATCAACAAAACCTACCAGAAAATCTTCCATTTTTGTCATTTTCTGCTGAAGTCAAGCAATTCTGATTTTGCTTTTCGTTTAGACTGTCGAGACCCCAAAATGAAGATGACCCAGTTTTGCATAGAAGAAGGTGAGTCACACGTCTGTTTCCTCAGTAGTTTAATGTCTGTAGATCCACTAACAGGCTGTTTAATCTCTGTAGGAAGTCTGTGGGAGCCTAACATCAGTGTGGTTCATGGCAATGGTTCCCTGGCTGTCAGTTTCATCCCTGACATCCTGTGTAAGAAGTACCTGGTTATTGTGAAATGTGGCTCCGTCACAGAGAATACCAGCATGCAAACGGTGAGGCTCAACCTCGTGGCTAATATATTCTAGGGGTGGGAATTTAATGCATTAATTGCAATTAATTACAGAAAAATAAAATCGCAGTTTGCATTCCAGTCAATGCAGATTGTTTGTCTGTGCATGATTTCCTGGTACACAGATCAATTCAATTCAATTCAGTTTATTTATATAGCGCCAATTCACAACAGATGTCATCTCAAGGCACTTAACAAGAAGTCATTTCAATACAATTATACAAACATTCCAATCAGTTAAAAAGTTTCCTATTTAAGGAATCCCAGCAGATTGCGTCAGTCATTGGCGTGAGGTTGGGCAGATTTCCAACCACAGCAATCCTTCAGCAATCCCTCATACTGAGCAAGCATGTAGCGACAGTGGAGAGGAAAAACTCCCCTTTAACAGGAAGAAACCTCCAACAGAACCAGGCTCAGTAGGAGCGGCCATCTGCCACGACCGTCTGGGGGTTTGAGAAGACAGAGCAGAGACACAGAAGGAACAGAAGATCTGATATAAGAGAACTTTCTATGTTACAGAAAGTAAAAAGTTAATAACAGGACACAGTGGATGTTCAGTTACTGGGAGGATCATCCCAGTCGATGCCCCCCGTCCAACAGGGCATTGCAGCCAAGCAGGATACCAGACCAGGTATATCTTCTATGGGGAGAAAAACACTGAGAGAAAACAAAGTTAACAGTCGAAATAACAGAATGTACTGTAATACAACTGGAGAGTCGTAGGAGAAAAGGAAGTAGCAGAGTGAAGAAAAGTGGTAAGTCTGTCCTCCAGCAGTCTAAGCCTATAGCAGCATAACTACAGAGATAGCTCAGGATGACCTTAGCCACTCTAACTATAAGCTTTATCAAAAAGGAAAGTTTTAAGCCTGGCCTCAAAAGTAAACAGAGTGTCTGCCTCACGGACTAAAGCTGGGAGCTGGTTCCACAGGAGAGGAGCCTGATTACAATGATTCACACGACAGAGCTAGGCTAACAAAATAGTGTGACCAACGGTCCTCTTCCCCGGACGTGTCCACTTTTCACTTGCTGTCCGGGGCATCCAAGGAGAATTCATAGATTGCTGAAAAAGTCTGGATTTTCATCGTTTATCAGGGGGCCATACTTAAACGGAATGGAGCGATGCATGCAATACGACACCCTTCTCTCATCTGACATCCTCCCGGAGCTGCTGCCTAGTGCATGGTTCTGATCCGTTCATAGACCAAACGGACAGCAGTTGCGCCCTGCCACGTTGCTGCTGCTCGCAAGAAGTCAAAGCACAAGCTTTACGCACATGCCACAAAAGATATACTGTCAGGTTGCAACAAACAGGTGGTGGAGTGCACATTGCATATAGCTAGCATATGTGTTTTTGCGTGTGACAAAAGTGGCAAAGATCCCGTAGGTCACAGAAACTATAATAATCCTGTGCAAAGTGAGAGGTCATGTATAATTTTAATAAGGAGGATGAAGATGAAAACTAAACGCTGAGAATTTGCACTTTTTATTGTCTTTTTGAGACTGCTGCCTTTTACTTTTATTACACTGAAATATATACTCAGAATATTATTTCAGATTTTTGTTTAATTTTTTTCTAGTTAAAAAGTAAACTATTATTGTTACTTGGAAATAATTTGGAAATCAAAAGATGTTCACCCTAAAAAAAAGAACTTTTTTTGCTATTTTTTAAAGGCAAAGTTCTTAAAATGTACTTAAAATGACTCTTCAGTTTTAGGTCTGTTCAATTTTGGCCATGGAAATGTTTTCTTTTTCTACTGTTCTGATTTGAAATGCATTTAACTGCATTTTTCAGATATTAGAATACTTTAAGTTTGCAGTATTCATGTCTGTAATGCTTATTTGATTGTCGTCCTTCAAAATTCTTTCAAATTTAAGTAATCGTGCTTTTATGGGCAAAACTCATTGTGCTTTTAAAATGTGATTAATCGAGATTAACTAATTACAAAGCCTCTAATTAATGTGATCAATTTTCCCACTCCTAATATATATAATATCAATTGTTGATGTGTCATATTAAGATTTCTGATAGATTTGAATGGTAAGGAAATAACTTATTTTATTAATGAGACTGAAGTTATACAGAAATACAGATATGTATCAGCAGCTACAGCTAATGGGCCGCCATTTATGAGGCTTTAGGCAATATATTGATTTATCAGTTTTATTTTTCTATTTATGAAGATTGAAATTTTGGAATATCTAGATAACTGAACTACAGTTGGTGGAAACAAAGTGTGCAAAGAAAGTGAAATAGACAGAAACATTTTCTAATTGACTCCTGATGTCATGATCTATATATTCCAAAATACTTTATTTTAGTAAAACATCGAAATGCGAATAGAGGCTAGTTCCTGTTTGGAGTTGAAGCTGTAGTTCAAAATGTTATGGTGTTGAAATATAAACCTGCATCAATTCAGATTTAATGTTGGAAATTGGTCCTCTAACATGTGGGTGACCTGGAGCAACACTGATCGTATCTTGCAAGAGATGAAGGCATTTAGCGTTTCGTGTGGGCTGACACAGATCACAACATCCTGCCGTCTGAAGCCATTTTCTGTATTTGTGACCCTTTTTGTTCTCTGCCTGAAAATAGCAGGAAACATTAAAAACTCATGCTGTACTATATAATGGTGGTGTTTATTTATAAATAAAAAAACAATTTAATAAACAGAATGAACGTGTGATAGCATGATTAATCTTGTAACAGGAATTAAAGCAGACATTTTGGTTTGCTGCTAAAATACATGCAAATGCTGTGTAAACATTTTTAGAAAGTTGAATTGTTTGTAGTTTCCAGGGTATAATGTATAATTTTATCCATATTTATTTTACTTTAATACTGTGTATCAATATTAACTTTCCCCATAAACCCCTCAACAGGAAAACCAAGAGACCCTAAATGTAGAGTTCAACCTTGACAAATGGCCCAAATCCTGCTGCCAGTTTGATGCTGAGGTAAATGTCTTTCATTTCTGCTGCTGACTTCCATTACATTATTATTATTACATTACATTATTCCATTGCAGCCATGCTTGTTTAAACAAGCAATATCTCTGCACCCTCCTAGCTACATGTGAACATTCATCTGACTCTTGTTCTCCTGCAGATTAAACCTTTTTACCCACAATGTGAGAATGACTGTACTCGTCAAAGAAAAACTCAGAATATTTGTCAAGGTATGGAATCTTTGTTTTATGGCAAAGTTGGAAAGTGACCAAAATCTCTGGCTTTCTCCTCCTTTTTGTTAAAGAAATGCCTCTTTAAAAAGACTTGATGGAAACTCCTGATTAGGTATTAGAATAATTTCAGCTGTACAATTAAGCATTAGAATGTAAGCAAATAGATTTGCAAAAGTCATTTATTTGTTTCAAGTATCAATAAGCTAGTTTATTGATATTATAGCTTGTTATGTTAACTGCATTAACTGGGCTTGTTATATATATATATATATATATATATATATATATATATATGATATGTATTCAAGTTTCCTAGGCTGCTTCTGAAGGGGATCTAAGGTAAACCAACATCAATGGGATCTAGACCAATATTGAAGGCAGGTTTGAATGGGGCCTTCGCGTTTACTTAAAGAGCAGCAAATGTGCTGATGCTCCCATCGTGCCTCATTCTCGCAGCATTATTGTTATACACTACTCACAAAACGTTAGAGATATTAGGCTTTTGGAAAATTTCAGGATAAATCTATGATGCACTACAACCTTTCCAGGTGAACTTAACGTGACCTTCTGTAAACACAACTGTTTAATGTACTTTTTGCACAACTTCCTGTTCTCTAACAAGGAGCTTAACTGCTAAATTAACAACAGGTGTTTGCTCCATGACTCGACCAATAAATGTCCTAATTCAATCAGATTAGTTTTTAAACAGTCCTCCTCAACATGCTGTTCTTGACATCATGAGACGGAGACGACACCTAACAACTGATCAATAGTACAAAACGAGGTTCAAGCAGGATGTTCTCAGACAGAAGTGGCTACTGAACTTAAAGTGTCACAGAGAGAGTCATCAGCAGGTTGGAACAGAGATACAGAGAGACTGGAAGAGTCACTGAAAGACATAGAAGTGGACGTCCTTTGGTCACATCCCACACTGATGACTATTCCATTTATTTTGAGGTGGTTCGGGTCTTTACCACCTCAGGGTGCGCTTGTGAGAGCGCGTACCATGAAGTAATGATGCACGTACGTACCCATGTATGCGTGTTCACAAGGAGGTGATCTAAGCTAGCTTAGATAAATTAAGTTAAGCTAGCCAGCCACGACACCCACACAACTCCCCTTTAGTCAAAGAAGAGAAGAATTTTATCCAGAACTACAAAAAGAGCAAAAATGGCCTCTGATCATCGTAGAGCTCCGGCTAATGAGCACACGCCTGAAAGTCACGGAAGTGCACGTTCTGCTGATTGTAGTTCATCTAACGGCCACATGGTGCACTCTCTGCAGCAGTCTCAGCAAACACCTCAAAATGTGGGTCTCGGCCCTGTTCGTTAGTCTGGACCAAATCGCACTGGTCCGCATTCACACAAGCTCAAACAAACCGTACTAGCAAACGAACTGTACTTGAGTTCGTTTTAATCTAACCAAATGCTGCAGGTGTGAAAGCACCCTAATAGAAAACCTCTGGAATCAGCCTTGTCACCGTGTAGAGCCTCGTAGCTCTGGACCGCAGAACCTCAAAGACCCTTTAAGAAGAGTGGGACGCCACGTCTCAGCAGACAATAAGTCAGCAGGACACGTCGTTGTCAAGCTGTAATTGATGCTTAAGGACACATGTGACACATTATTAAGACTTTGACAGCCCACACAAAACGCTAAATGCCTTTATCTCTTGCAAGATATGATCAGTGTTGCATCAGCTCACCCTCATGTTGGAGGATCAACATTAAAACTGTTGTTGGCTTTTGTTTCCATGCATTTTTTTAAATTGAGGAAATAACCATTTTACTTAAATACCCTGCTTTCGTGATATCATTTTGTATGTTTGTCTAATTTCTTTTTATGTTTTCCATAAATTTCACCTGAAAACCAACTATCCCTAACATTTGGAGAGTAGTGTATATCTGGTGTTGCTTCTGTTGGTCAGGATAAGAAGAAACTTTACATTCTCAAAAACATAGCTGTCAGCTGCCCAGCAAAATACAGTGTTCAAACCTTCCAATTAATTTATGTATTTTTTTGTCACTAACCTATTCAAAAATAGCAACAATTGGATTCCTATTTGTATTAGAGACAGTGTAATAAATTGACAGTACCGTTTAATAATCCATTTAACATGTTTCTTTAAAGTGACCAAATATATTGATGCGCAATGTGGGCTTCTCTTCTCCGCCTCTATTTATTTATTTATGTAGAGCGAGTTTAAAAACTACCCAGGGATGACGTTTGTTGTAAAGAAACGTTTCCAGTTCATATCTAACTCTTATCACTATTTTGCAAAGGACATTTTGACATGCTGAAAGTGTAAGAATGGATTTTAACAACCTATATTTGCAATGAAAAACTTTCCCTTGGAAAACGCCCCATTTATTCAGATAATTTGGTCAGTTTTTTTCAAAGCTGGAATTACAAAAGCTTTTTTTTTATTGTTTTGCTCAACATTTTGATTTCTTAAAGCCCAGGATGTCTGTACTGACTTAATTCAGAGAAAGTCAATACACTGAAACACTTAAAGCAAAAAAAAAAAAAAAAAAAAATGGCTACTTAATGAGAAAGACAGAAAATACATTTTAACAAGCATTTCTAATAAATTGTCCATTCTTCCTACAGTGAAGAAACCCTCAACAGATCCCAGTGTATACTTTTTTGTTGCCATTGGAATTGTGTCCATGTGCATCATAATGGCAGCTATGATGTGTGTTCTTTGCAGAAAGCATGGTATGCTATACCTTTTTCAAATTTTTACTTTTGAATTTAATAAATGTAGAATGTGTCGTTTTGTGCCACTCATAGATCGTCTTGTCAACCTTTAGGTAGACCTTATGTTCCTGCTCCACAAGAGGTGGATGATACACCAAAGAAAGCACTCAAACAATCACCCAAAGTGCTGGTCATCTACTCCCAGGACCACCATCTCTACAAGGAAGTAGTGCTTAAGCTGTGTGCCTTTCTTCAGGCCAAATGTGGCACAAGGGTGCTGGTAGACCTGTTGGACACCTCCTCGGTCAGCATGGTAGGTCGCCTCCGCTGGCTGGAGTGGCAACGGCAGCAGTTAAACAACTCGTCCGACAAGATCCTGGTGCTGTGCTCACCCGGAGTTCAAGCTAAGTGGAAGGCGATGTGTGGTCAAGGCCAGGTGAAACTGAAGGAAGATGTGCTTTCTCCTACAGATGACATGCTCATTCCGTTTCTAAATCTCTTTCTGCCTGACATGCATCAGGCAGGCATGTTGGGCAAGTACATGGTGGCTTACTTTGAGGACATCAGCAGTGAGAAGGATGTGCCTTCAGTTTTTGACATTGGAATCAAATACAACCTGATGAAGCACTTTGAGGAACTCTACTTCCGTATCTTAGACGTCGAGAAGTATCAGCCTGGTCAGGTCAACCACATTGAGGGAATCAGTGTGGATGAATATTTCAGCTGTGCCTCAGGTAAAGCCCTAAAAAATGCTATTGAAACATTCCAAGCCTATCAGATAGAAAATCCGGATTGGTTTGAAAAGGAGTGTGTTCTTAGTGAAGAGGAATTAATTTCTGAAGCCAATCAGCTCATTGAGTCGCTGCAGACCCCTGCTGTCTTTGAATGTGTGCCTCCAATCAGAGATGGGCTCCCGGTCTATGTTCACAATGTTGATATTAATGAAAACTGCAGCACTATTCGCATTCTTGCACCTGAAATAAACCGAGAGCAGCAGCTGTCATCAGTGGCAGAGCTTGTGCCAGAAATGAATTCTGAGTACAGACGTCTGTACCCACCAAGCCAGGTGGGAGTGTTGACAGTGCAGTCTCTGTATCCCCATGGCACCGGTCTAGAGTCTGTTTACACAGCTGAGCCTTGTTTGAGAAGTCAATCTTTTGTCCAACAAAACTGGGTGTCCCTCCGGGATCACTCATCTGTTCAAACTTCTGCTGAGGATGATGAAGATGATTATTTACAGCAGGTGAATTCTGGCTATTCAGACCAAAACAGTTTGCCTCTACAGAACTCGCCTGTATCGTCGAGTTCCATTGTGCAGAGTGAGTTTTTTCCCTCAACTGAAACTAGCTTCTCTGATCCTGTGGAGATGGAGGAAGAGGATTTACAGCCATGTGCAAAACGCTCAAGCAGTGGATCTGACCAAGGCTACAGCTCCAAAGCTTCATGCCAGCATGAAGCTCCTGTAGAAGAAGAAGATCCTCTGAAGGCTTTGGCAAGACTACAGGAGGAGCTCTTCCATATGTCCTGTTAGGAGTGCTGGCCCTTCACTCTCTTGGTCTAACAGAATGCGGTGGTGGGAGTCCAGGTGACGCTTCTTTAACAATTTGAACTTATCTTTGTTGGAACCAGCTTTTTGAAGTTCCTGAACTTATTTAACTAATGCCAAGTTTTTCATATCCTCAAAGACAGTTCACTCCATGTTCTTATGTGATTTTTCTGAACAAGTTGACATACCTGGACCTATAAAGCAAAATGGGCATTTCATGTCATTTGTGTCTAGACAGTATAAAGAGTTTAGCATATTTTACTTTGGGTTTCGTGCTCATTGACTGCCATGTGCCAAAGCCCATGTATCTGCTGCATACACTGTTTGTTTATGGAATGAAGGATGTGACAAACTTAATCCCACCTTTATTCAGGTCCTGGGGCATTTGTGTGTGTGCATTTTGACAGGTTATCTGAATGATTAAAACATCCTATTGTGATATATCTTAGGTTCTGAGAAACTCGGTATAAAAGATTTTTTTAAATCCCTGTTACGAAAGTGCATGGATGTCACAGTGGAGGATGTTGTAGCAATACTGTACATTAAGTAGGGGTGTGTGTGGGTGTGTGTGTGTGTGTGTGTGGGTGGGTGTGTGTGTGTGTGTGTGTGTGTGTGTGTGGATAGAATTGAAAAGGATTTGTTTTTGGTTGTTTTTCTAAAGATCAATGTAGCTGTGTGGCTATCTTGCAGGAGACTGTAGATACTGTATATGGTGTCGACAAGATGGGTGGGCGTGGTCTGCAACTACTAATTTGCATAAAAGTGACAGAGCTCTCTAAACAGCTCATTCTGAAAAGGAGTGAAATTGTCAAGAATTGAGCTGCTGAGATCGCTTTATGTGAGGGTGATTTTGTGCAAATAACTTCTTAACATGTTTTGTACAGACCATATACCTAATATAACTTGTTTAAAATTAGGCATAATATGTCCTCTTTAATGATCCCAAAAGTGGTAAATTAAGGATTTGCAATTATAATTCTTTAATTGTACAGATACATTTTGTGAAAGTGTAGACATTGTGACATGGAGGACAAATGTATAAATATTTATAACATGGAACGTATTAATTTGGGTAGGATTTAATTAGCATTGGCTTCTTCCTCCTTACCCTTTTTGAGCTGAATAGGAAATGTTTTTTTATGTTAAACCATGATTCCCATTTTATGTTTTCATTTTTCTGACATTTGTTTTTTTACATGTTCGAAATAAAAATTTCAAAGGTTCCTTATTTTCCCTCATATTAAGCAATACAAATGCAGACAACTTTTATGTTTCCTTTTATTTCAGTTTTCCACCACATATTACTCCATCTTAAACTACACTGATTATATCAATACAGATACAGTAGACAGCACATCTGTAACAGGGTTGAAGAGAAGGAAACGAAGGAGCGCTTGGACTGCAGGAAAACTCATGAGGATCTGTTCTTTCTAGTGATTGGCTGCTTCAAACATCCATAAACGGCTTTGGTACAGTCAGAACATTTCCCTACTTGTTAGGTAAAGGTTCACTGCACTCTGGCCGGATGCACTTATTAACCTGGGGTATTGGTTATATGGTGTTCCATTAAGGTAATCCAAACTGACTTTGCTTTTGCAAACAAAAAGTCTAAGTAATACATTACATACAAAAAAACAACAGATGAGCAAAATACAAGGGAATCATTCATCCTCAGGTTTCTTCTGTCCAACTTTCCCCCAGTTTAAAACCAGCATGGACTGAACTGGGAAGGAAGGTGAAGCCATATGTGCAAATCTTTTGAGCTGAAATATTTAAAAATCCTGTTTGCCCTGGTGAGGCTGTTAATAGTCCTGTAAATACATTCAAAGGACTTCCAGAGCAAAACTTTTACTATAATTCAACAGAAATCTGAAGACACCGATTTTTATATACGTTTTATAGGTGCAGGAATACTGAACTGGGTCATAACATCCTACACCGTCAGCTTTGGTTCCAGTGTTTGTGAGGCTGAAAAATTACCTTAAGTTATTTAGGTTTATTTATGGGCCAACTGACAATTGTGAAGACCAAAAAGGGGCCAAAGTCCACAGGAGACAGTTTCATATTAATCTGGGCAGTAAATGAATAAAATAATTTTCCCTGTGGGATGGCAGGGGCCAGCTGAAGGAGCACTGCTACATGAGTGCATGTTGCCTTCAGTAAGAGATTGGTTTACTTCACATACTCGGATAGGTCCGTTATTTCAGAACAGACCAAGGGTTATGTTTTAGTCTAGGCTGAAACATTGTTCTGTTCATCATCATCACTTATAAAGTGCATTTAATGCTGCAAAGATTCAGCCATAATTATTGTTAATGGATGGATAAATGGATTCAAGGAAAGACGAACTAGATCCCAAATATGTGGCATATTTACTGATGTTCTGAAGCCCGATGGGCCTTATGGGGTCTAAAGCCAGGTGTTCTGACAGAACAACATACCTATTGAAATGGCATACCTCCTGGTAATACACAAGCGCAGCAGTGACACTTGCGTTAAAATCAAACCAGTATTTCAGCATACCTCAGACTACAAGCGATACGTTTTGGTGTATCATATCGCATATTATATACACATTACCTAATTGCATGCCTTATAGAATCACAAGAAATGTTAGTTTTCCCTATATTATTTTTAGCAAGTGGCGTTGTAAAATCGTGTAATGTCATGTTAAATAGTTACATCTGGTGTATTAGGGTCTTTGTAGATGAAAAATGTCGTAAACATCTCCCAAAGACCCTGAAATTTTTTTAATTGCACATATTTTCAAAAAAACAAACCTCAAAAATTTTCTGTCGTAAATCTGCGAGAAAAACTCAGAAATTTAGATATAAATGCAGTTATTAAAATGAATGGAAGTCGATATAGACTCCTAATATGGGTAGAAATATGAAGTTGTGAGTGTGTAAAGGGATGACTATGGTTTCATCTGGACAGCACTTTGGTGAACAAGGCCAGCAAAGTTTCAGGTAGATGTGTAAGTAAAACTAGACAGACGTTTTGGGAAAATCATAACTATAAACCAGCGCCTCACATCCAGCTTTACGTTCCAGTCTGCTTCTACTGACCTCGAAAGTGGAATACCTCAGGTGATTGAGTGCTGTTCGAGTGTATGAGCTAAACACACTAGTGATGAGTTTAAAGTGCAGCCAGCCACACGCAATCTACTGACGGGAGCAACTATTCGCTTTTCTCTCCGGACATGTTGTGACGTGAATCAGCACAGCAACACAACGGTAAACTGAACTACAGCTGTGTGTCCTTATGGAGGAATATTTCTCCTTCATGGATCCCACACAAGACATAGTTCCAACTAACCAGACCTTCATTGTTCAATAAAAGGCATTAAAATGTATCTATATTCCTAAGATATTGCACATTATATTATCCTCAGTCACATACACTTTAATAAACTCAGCTATGCCACATCAAACAGGACAAGACAAGACATTCCAACTTTTAAAAGATCCAAACTCAGAGTAATTACCTGCTCACATATAGAACACACATTATTATGCAACAGTATTCTCATATATTTAGGTCAATGCAACCATAATTGCCCAAAGAGAAGGCAGGAGGACTTCTGTTTCATTCTTGAAGACAATCTTATTGTTCTCAGCTGTTAGTAGCTGAAGGACAATCTCAGGTGTTTAATTCTTTTTTGTGGGCATCCACACAGAAAGATCAGGGACAATATTGCTTTGTTGTTGTTTTGACAACTGAAGTCATCATGTGAAATCCTTTTCGTTCAAAGCCAGTGTCAAACCCCACCTGTGAAGTTTGCCTGCCTTCTTTTTTAGCTCTTTACAGCACGTTTTTCTCTTGATCATTTCCAAAATCACAGAGCAGATTTCCCATCAACGTAGGATGTAGAGTTGGGATAAAACAACTTGCTGGTCATGGATTTATCTATGCAATCAAGAACCCTACAATTAGGTTTGCTTATGAATGTGCATCACTAAAACTCCACTGTGCAAATAAAAGCTCCATGATTAGGCATTCTGACATCCATTCATGGTCTACACCCGCTTGTCTGTGCAGGCACGCGGGAGGGGCTAGTGCCTATATTCAGCAGTCATTGGTTGAAAGGCAGGGTTCAGTGCATCACAGAGACACACAGGACAAACAACCAGGCACACACTTATACCTAATGGCAATTTAGAGAGACCAATGAACCTAACAGCCATGTTTTTAGATTGTGGGAGGACGCAGGAGTACCCAGAGAGAACCCACACATGTGCGAGGAGAACATTAAATCTCCATGCAGAAAGACCCCAGGCTGGGATTTGCACCCAGGACCTTCTTGCCAGAAGGCAACAGTGCAGCCCTGCATTCTCACTCAATGAAACAGGAGTTTTTATTTTTATATAATCACTTTCATTAAAAAACAAAAAAGCAACAATGATTCCTTCTGTTGCTTAAATAATATAACATATTCACAATGACAGTGTATAAATGAAACGCCCCTTAAATATTTAGTTTCCAAGTGCTTGTTGTGCAAAATAATATATATCTTTGCAGCAGTTTTCCAAGCAGTCTTCTTTCATTTTTCCCACTATGGATGTTTTTTTTTTCTTTTATCGCCATCAGACGAATTTCTCCGTCTAATAAACAACAGGGAAAGTTCAACACCGGCTGTGTACAGCAGGAGGTGAGGGAGGGGGGAGCGTGCCACAACGTTCTGCTTCAAAATGTCGAAATTCCAAAACTGTAACTTTTTTCACCTTAGGCCATGTATACACATAACCAGGTTTTTTTTTTTTACCAAATAAATTATGAAAAAATAAAATCCACACCTATAGTGCATTGTTAAGCATTGTCGAACTTGTAGTTCCCCAAATCCTCTCCACTCAGAATAACTTTCTACTTTCTAAATACTATCATAGAGCAGCTATTGAGCTTGTAAATACAAGCAAGCAAAAAGCACTTGGTCATTCAATAATGCCAACACATCTCTGATGGCATCCATGCTGTTTCTGAGTGGAAACACATGTGATGTCGGAGTATTTTTGTCGTGGACAGTGACTTTGTGAAAGCTAAAATCCCGGTTATTTCTGTTCACAAGCAAACTCTTAAAACACCGAATTTGCAAATCTTCACATTGGTCACTGAGTTTTTTTCTTTATCTTTTTAGAAAGAATTGTTTTTGATGCCGTAAATCTTTGTTTTCATGTGGAAGACAAGCCAAATCGTAGAAAAATAATGTCATGTTGTGAGATACGTGTGGACAAGGCTTTAGTATACCTTCAGACTAGCCACAGGCTCGTCTCTTTTAAGCCAAAATGACCATTTTTCTTTAGAATCTCGAGGCTTTCGAGGAACAACCATCAGAAGTTACGTTTGTGCCATTAAATAACCGTCCTGTTGCACCCCAGGATCACCTGTTTCATACTCCACCAGGCACTTTCCATTCCACTCGCCTTCACCTCTAGACTAGCAGAGATGCTGCTAAGAGACCAAAGCCAAGACAGAGAAGCTGAAAGCCTCAAAAGAGATCAAACAAGCAGCCAATCAGCACAACTACATCAGATTTAGTGACTTAACCCATTGTACTAACATTGTCAATACCTGTGATGTTGGACCTGACAAAGTGACCAACAGAAAGTGCTGTTATATAGAGGTCCATTCATGTTAGGGCACTGAGACTTAAAGCACATCCTGAAACTAGAGACGCACAGGTTCTACTCTGGTTGCTGGTGAATGAAGCACAGAGCAGACAGGAACAGGAACAGGAACAGTGACTGGACATTAGAGGAGGTTGGAGTCAGTCCACAGGTTTGCTTCTCTCTCCAAAACTCAACAAGATCCGGTCTGAGCATGGCCTGTGTGAACCGGTTCCAAAGAAAAAGTCAAAAACTGCTAAATGTGTCTTGTAGAAAATGATTGAACACAGAGCTCTTCTGAAGGTCCAAACACTGAGACAGGAATCTGCTGCGGTGAGTGATCCGTTATTCAGAATAGTGGGGATGTTCTTTATCTTCTAGTTGAGATCCTGAACCCTGGCCGTGTTGTTCCCCGGTCTGAAGCCGCAGTCCGCCCGCAGAGGCTCGGCTTGGCTCCCCGCTGTGTCCGCTCCATTTCCATGCCGGCTGATTAGGACTGCGTGACGGCCAGGGTGTTGACGTACCCGTGGGGACACATGTCGTTCTCGGACACGCAGTGAGAGAACTGGGCTTGATTGTTGGTGCCAGTCCGCCTCCGCAGGCCCTGCACCGCTGCGCACTGCTCCAGCAGCTCCAGCAGGCGGCACGCCAACAAGAAGACGTTCTTGAACATGAAGACCGACACCGGCATCTTATAAATATAGACCTGGAAACAACGCACAACAAGAAGAGGGGCGTTGACTAGCAGTCCGGTGGAGAAGCGGGCCCAGAGCCACCGGCACCGCCGCTCCGCCGCCGTCAGCTCGTAGAGCCAGAGCACCGGAACCGCCAGGGCCACGAAGTACACCGTGATCACGGTGTACTTCAGGTACAGGGAGGGGACCTCACCTCTCAGAAGCATCTCCATCAGCGTGAAACTGTCCAGCAGGTCCAGGCAGGTGCTTGTGAAGCAGCTCTGGGAATGGTGGCGGGTCGGACCGTTCAGATCCACCACGATGGAGTTGATGAGGCAGAAGAGGAGCGGCGCGGACAGCAGCACGGTGATCTTAAAGCCGGTCACCCCGCACGGCACCTCCAGCGCGATCCGCTCCAGGATGGAGGTCTCCAGGATGAGCACGATCTTGGGGGTGCAGGCGATGACATAAATTAGCCAGGCCAGGTAGGCGTAGGTAAATTCTCCGAGGTTGCAGCCGAAAATCGAGCTCTTTTGGTGGAAACCGCAGGCCCTTTCCCTCTGGCTGCGGGCGTTCTTCAGGAAGAAAACCCCCCAACCAGAGATGACCACCAGGTCCGTGGCTATCCACGAGCACCAGTAGAGGTGGGTGAAGAGGATGAGGTAGAAGTCCAGGACGCCGCCCTGGAAGAAGAGGAGGAGGAAGCAGAGCGACTTGTAGAGCAGACTCCTTCTGGATTTGTGCACCAGCAGAGGAGCGCTCGGCAAGAACTCCCCAGATGTCATGATGCAAGGCGGAGGAGAGAGGCTGGAAGCTCGGCTGCCGTTGGTGTCCCGGCTCCTGCTCAGAGCTGGAGGAGGGAGGAGGATGATCGCTGGTCGGATTAACGCTGTTAGATTCGGATATGATTGTATTTGTGCCGCCGTCTCCCTTTCTCCACTTTTTGCCCTTCAGCTGATTTTCTTTAGGAACCAGAGCAAAGAAAGGCATGGACTCTCAGGGAATGGACTCAGCTTTTATTACGTCCAGTCATTTAAAATGCACCACTCTTAATACAGCAGACTGATTCTATACAAAATCCTTCCACCATGACGTGTCCAGCTGGTTAGAAACAGGGTAATTCAGCATAGAGCAAAACATATTTTTATGGTAGGCTATTTTCTAAAAAAATTAAATTAAATTAAAAAAAACTCAAAGAAACATGATCCACAGATATGTCCTGTGGCACATCCATCCATTGTCTATTGCTGTTATCATTGCAGGGTCTGCAGGGGGAGGGGATCCAGCTGTCATTGGGCAACAGGCAGGGTACATCCTGGACAGGCCCCCAATCCATCAGGCACAGCCAAGATAAACAACAACAACCCAGAGTACCCAGATAAAACCCACACATGCACAGGGAGAACCTGGAGAAAGACCTGGTTTCAAACCCAGAATGTTCTGTCTGCAGGGAAACAGTGCTACCAACTGCTCCTTATGGGGTGCCGTTTGTAAAGTTACACAGACAAAACTTAACACCAATAATCAGTTATTTAGTCAATCATAAGAGAAATAAAATGGAAGTTTATTTTTCTGACCCTATTATTCGTTTATTTATAAATGTCACAGTTTATACCTAAATATTTAGTATAAAAGCTACATATTTAAATTGCAAACTAAATATTTAGTTAGGAAGCTAAATAAATTGTAAACTAAAAATTTAGCCTACTAACCTAATGTTTAGTTTGAAACTGTGACATTTATAAATAAACATGTAACACAGATGGAAATATGAAACCCCCACCTTTTCTCTGATGACAGGCTAAACAACCCAAATTAATGGTGTTAATCTTTGACAGTGTAACTTTACAAATGGCACCCCATAGCTCCAGTGTGCATCTTTATTTAAAAGGGAGATGTGGCAATCCATGTTCCCAGTCGCGGATCTAGAAAATGTTTACATGGGTGGGGCAAAGGAGCGGCAACAGGTCTAGGCAGGGGGGCAATTCTGGACGTCCTCAATGAAGTAGTCTATGTGAAAATCCCCCATATGTGCTATAAAAGAAGTAAACAGAAGATCTGCAAAAACACGTTACTATTTATTGTATCATTATCTCTTAAATAAAGACTAGATTTAGGTATATATGTCCGTTGTCTCATCTCCGATTTCAGCTAAACATCCCAGAATCTCATTTGAAGGGCTTATAAATAGCCTACACAAGATTTGATACGCAAAATATCTGCAGTCAAAGCAAAAAGCTTCATCTGTTTAGACAGAATATTCCAGCCTTGGTCTAGATTTGTACTACTGCTGTTCCATGAACTGTTTTGAGGAATTTCTTTAAACTGGGCTGGACTTGCTGCATCATCTTCACATCTTGATTAATCTAAAAAAAACACATAGTGACAATTTGAATGATCTAATATAGTCTGTTTCATCGTGTTGTATATGATTTGCTTCATATTTTATTTAAATAAAATTATAGGTAACATAAACTGACCTTTGTAAAGACCTATCTAGTTCTAACATACCTGCAGACTTTTACTAAAAATATTTTATTTTATTGCAACATCTAATGTCTCTTCACTTGAATTTATACAGTGAATAAATGCCAGTTGGTATATAGGGTGTGACTATCAGACACAGCAAAGTTTCATATGATATATAGAGGCTCAAAGAAGATACCAAATGTCAAAATGTTGTTCTAAAACCCTTTTAAAAAATATTTTGCAAACTAAGTCACGACACAGGGAGGCAGATATGGAATAAGCATAAAATAGCTCTTTTGCTGTTATTTCTGATGCAATAAGGAGAAATGAGAACGTTGAAAATAGCCCTCAACATCACTTCTTTCTACTAACCTCTTGATTTCCTATCCACATGGAACACAAACTGGGTTTGAAAAACCTTCACATTTCTGATACCAAAAACTCTTAGATACAAATGGAGCAAAAAGGTCTTTTCGGTACAATATTTAAATAAATCCTATGGAAACCCATTCTAAATCCTTTTTCACACAGCTTTTCTGTTTAATGGAGTGAAAATGTTGTTTTTCAAAGTTGTACTAAATCATAGTTTTCCCCCCAATTGTACCTTTTTAATGCAATAAAATCCTAAATATTTTTAAAGTGTGATTTTCTGGATTTTTTAGATCCTTTCTCTCACAGTTTTATGATATAAACTGCAGACCTCTTCATTCTTAATAAGTAGGAAAATGTGAAAAATCTGTGGCGTATCAACGACTTATTTTCCCCACCATAGCTAGTAGAACAGATTTTTCTGTGATTTCTTATCTTTCACCAACATCTCATATCTATATTATTTTCCCTAATAGTCCATCATAATTAGATCCTAACCATTAAACAAAAATGGAGACAGCATCAGACAGTTCAAATACACACCAGGAAGTGATTATGGTAAATTTATTAAACATCAGCAGCTTTTATAAACAGACAGAAAAGAAGTCCCGGCCTTCAACAACCATATGCAAAATCTTACAACATGCCCATCTGAGTTACAGTAAACGGTGCTGAGTATTTCAAGTGCAGAGTCTCAGAAGTATGTACAAATACCTGGATAGATGATAAAACAAGTCAAACCCACAAACTAACTGGACAATGTTTTAGGAATATCTCAATGGTTACTTTAGTTAGATTTTTATATTGACTTCTTTTTTGTCATTTTGTATTTTAATAAACCACACAAGAAAGACTCACAAGGATAGAGGTCTATAAAATGTTTAGCACGAGCGCACGGAGGTGTATGTTTTTTTAGGTTTTTATTTTTTAGTTTTAATAAGTTCATTTATTCATGGCCTGCTTAAAGGCACTGCCACAATATAGAGGGGAAGCTACTGTCCATCACTCACACAAGACAGTCCATTCTAATGTCTAGAATATATGGGTGGTGGGGGTTAGGGAGGGAGCCGCTATAGGTAAATCTCGTAGAAATCATCTAACTCCTCGTGAAACAAGTCCCATTCATCCTCTGAATCTGTCACTTCATCATCGGTTCCTGCAGCAAGCAGCATGAGAAGCATCTCACTCAGCTCGAACGTCACCATCTCCTCGTCATCGTTGTCAAAGGAGTCGGTGCTTTCTCTCTCGTCGAAGATGTCCCACAGTGGCGTCCGCCTCGAGTTCTGAAAATCGGAACAGTCGTTACAAAGTGCCTGCGAGCTCACACATAAACACAAAGAAGCTACAGAGTGTTTTCAGTTTCTTTAATCTGCTTTTGATATCCTCCTGAGACCCGGCACATTCATTTGTGTCCTTTATAGTGGACATTTTGTTCACCTTTATCTTCTTTTACTACTTTGAGTTATTCTATTAAGCCTGTCCCCTTTTTTCCTCTATCAAAATGGCTGGCTTACCAGCAACCAGATTTTATGGAAAGATGAGAGACAAGTCAAATAATCTTCATCTTTTGCTATTTTTACCATGATAATTATATATATTCTTGTCAATTAACATGTTAATAACAATATTTCGACTTCTGAAAACAGTTTAATGATTTATCTTTTGAAATAACGGTGCTTTTATGAAGGTCTATTCTGGAGAACACCAGGACGATTTTAGTGAATTGAATGACTTCATCGTTGTAGGAGAAATACATGAAGCAGAAAGGATTCTATACAAGATGGTTGAGAGAGGTTCAGATTTGGAACTTTCAGATGAGGAAAATTATCCTTGATAGGGGAAAATGGTGAAGACAGTGAGGAAGAAGATGCAGGAGAATCAGAGCCAGAGAGGGAGCAGGAAAGTTCCTCGTGCTGTTGTGGTAGATACTGTACGTCAGAGGTGGTCCTATCCGAGAAACTACATGCAGGAATGTGTGCGTTTGCGCCAGAGGAAGGACTCTGGGTCGTCCTGACCTGGATCAATATGACGGACGAACCAGGTGTACAACTCTGTGTAGTAATGATAGTGGGAAGGCTTGCTGGGGTTATTGAAGACCAAAGAGAACCAAATCACCTTTGGTTCTCTTATCCACTAGGGTCTGTGGGGCCCGGCCCGGGACGGCTCAGTCTCTATTTAGTGCATTTCCACCGGCTTTGTCTGTGCCGAGTCTTTCTGGAGCCTGCCAAGGCGACCCTACACACCCACCTATGGACTGATTGGTCCGCTAAAGTTATCTCACTCTCACGCCTAGTCTACCCTATGTAGTGGTAGCCACTGATTGGCCTGGCAGTGTGCGTGTGAAGTGAAGTCTCAGAACAGCGCATTACTGACCCCAAATAAACAACCAGTAAAGATGGTACATTATTACTTTTTACTTCGCAGCGCTATCTTTTGAGATGTCCGCCCAGAAGAATCAGACATCACAGACTTTACGCGCCACTTTGCTACGCTGAGCCTGCACATGTTCTCGCCCACATCCGCGTTCCTGAGATGGCAATGGAGCAGACCGTAGTGGAAAAGAGGTTTTAACTAGTTTCCCGCTTTCCAACTCCACTAGGGGAGTTACGGTAGAATTTTCCTCTGTAAGCCTTTGTGAATGCACCATAATGGGTTTTAACTGGTTTTTGAAAGAAAAGGAGGGAGGGGGGGGGGGGTCATTACCCGGTTCCTGTTATTGGATCCAGTCTGTCTTCTCTGTGGCTGAGCTTCCTCTAGACGTCCATCAGGAAAGGCGTGTTTGTAGAAGCAATTGGAGCCAAAAGGACAAGTTCCACGACCCTCATCAAAGTATCGACATGGTTTACTCCTACAAACAGAAGACCATAAAGACAGTAAGACTTTCCCAGTGACTTACTAAAATACAGAAGTGAAAAAAGAGACTGATTTCTTGGCACATAAGGTCAACCAGAGCTCACCAAAAATAAATGGCTTCAGTTTTAGTAAAGAACCCATTGGTGGGATATAATTTTAAGGTTTTGTAATAATTTAACCCAGTGTTTTCTAACTCTGCTGCTTAAGGCACACTGCCCTGTATGTTTTAGATGTTCCCCCGCTTTAACACTCCTGATACAGATGATTGCAGTTCAGCAAAAGCCTGTTAATCAACCGTCAATTGAAATCAGGTGTGCTGAAGCAGGGAAACGCCTAAAACATGCAGGGCAGTGTGCCTTAAGGAGCAGGGTAGAAAAACACTGATCAACTCGGTATTTTTAATCAACGCTTCATACAATAGGCAAAGTTTTTCAATTTCAGTAAATGTTATGGACTAAATCAATAAATACAATTGACCTATGGCTCAGTCCTGCCAAGCCCCGCCCTCCTTAGTCACTGTTAGTCTTGCAGCCAACTGCATGTTTGCAATGACAGCAGTCAGTGCCGAAACAATTAATAAAGAGGCTCTTGACAACTTTAGGCGTTAACAACAATTAATATTGTAGAGGGGCCTTCAGAAAAGTCGCTGTAATGCCATGGAGGGCTATGGACAGAAGTTCAAAGTAGAATTACATTAAAATAAACTGAAAGTAGAGGCATGGATCTTGAGATCTCAAAACAAGGAGGAGAAATATCATCTGGCATCAATTGTCCTTGAGAAGAGAAACATCACTGAATACCAGCATTGTTCATGTACAGCAGGGTAATGTGTTAAACTCATTTACCATCAGTTAACATAACAATAAACTGCTAAGTGGCTAGCTCATCACTTGTAGGCTTTATGTAATGTGAGATATATATATATACACATACACTACCGTTCAAAGGTTTGGGGTCACCCAAACAATTTTGTGTTTTCCATGAAAAGTCACACTTATTCACCACCATACGTTGTGAAATGAATAGAAAATAGAGTCAAGACATTGACAAGGTTAGAAATAATGATTTTTATTTGAAATAAGATTTTTTTTACATCAAACTTTGCTTTCGTCAAAGAATCCTCCATTTGCAGCAATTACAGCATTGCAGACCTTTGGCATTCTAGCTGTTAATTTGTTGAGGTAATCTGGAGAAATTGCACCCCACGCTTCTAGAAGCAGCTCCCACAATTTGGATTGGTTGGATGGGCACTTCTTGCGTACCATACGGTCAAGCTGCTCCCACAACAGCTCAATGGGGTTCAAATCTGGTGACTGCGCTGGCCACTCCATTACCGATAGAATACCAGCTGCCTGCTTCTTCTCTAAATAGTTCTTGCACAATTTGGAGGTGTGTTTTGGGTCATTGTCCTGTTGTAGGATGAAATTGGCTCCAATCAAGCGCTGTCCACTGGGTATGGCATGGCGTTGCAAAATGGAGTGATAGCCTTCCTTATTCAGAATCCCTTTTACCCTGTACAAATCTCCCACCTTACCAGCACCAAAGCAACCCCAGACCATCACATTATCTCCACCATGCTTAACAGATGGCGTCAGGCATTCTTCCAGCATCTTTTCAGTTGTTCTGCGTCTCACAAACGTTCTTCTTTGTGATCCAAACACCTCAAACTTGGATTCATCCGTCCACAACACTTTTTTCCAGTCTTCCTCTGTCCAATGTCTGTGTTCTTTTGCCCATCTTAATCTTTTTCTTTTATTGGCCAGTCTCAGATATGGCTTTTTCTTTGCCACTCTGCCCTGAAGCCCAGAATCCCGCAGCCGCCTCTTCACTGTAGATGTTGACACTGGTCTTTTGCGGGTACTATTTAATGAAGATGCCAGTTGGGGACCTGTGAGGCATCTGTTTCTCAAACTAGAGACTCTAATGTACTTATCTTCTTGCTCAGTTGTGCAACGCGGCCTCCCACTTATTTTTCTACTCTGGTTAGAGCCTGTTTGTGCTGTCCTCTGAAGGGAGTAGTACACACCGTTGTAGGAAATCTTCAATTTCTTAGCAATTTCTCGCATGGAATAGCCTTCATTTCTAAGAACAAGAATAGACTGTCGAGTTTCAGGTGAAAGTTCTCTTTTTCTGGCCATTTTGAGCGTTTAATTGACCCCAGAAATGTGATGCTCCAGAAACTCAATCTGCTCAAAGGAAGGTCAGTTTTGTAGCTTCTGTACCGAGCTAAACTGTTTTCAGATGTGTGAACATGATTGCACAAGGGTTTTCTAATCATCAATTAGCCTTCTGAGCCAATGAGCAAACACATTGTACCATTAGAACACTGGAGTGATAGTTGCTGGAAATGGGCCTCTATACACCTATGTAGATATTGCACCAAGAATAGTCATTTACCACATTAGCAATGTATAGAGTGTATTTCTTTAAAGTTAAGACTAGTTTAAAGTTATCTTCATTGAAAAGTACAGTGCTTTTCCTTCAAAAATAAGGACATTTCAATGTGACCCCAAACTTTTGAACGGTAGTGTATATATATATATAAAAAATATAAAACCTAATTGCTAAGATTGTACAAGACAATCGTCTTACCAAGAATGTCTGTAAAAGTACAATCTCGTTTCTAGTTGTCAAATTGAGTTGTCATTTGACCATGTTTTTTTTCGGTTTGGGAAGCGGAAACAAAAAAACTCTGTTGCTCATCCTCTCGCAATACCATGCATCACTTTTGCAAGTGCCCCAGGCATATGGCTTAACCGTATTTGTGCCTTAAAATACAAATACAGCCCAGAAAACCACAGATGCGTAGCAGGTCCTAATGCTTCTCAATGGAGTTCGACGGAGAGAATGACTGAGTCTGTTCGTTTCTGCTAAACTGGTAGTCGAATCCTATTGGTTTGTTTGCGTTCAGGGAGAGGCTGAGCAGGACTGACAGACAGGTCAATTTGTTTTATGATGGTGTACTGTGGATTTAGTGGACACTTGTGGAATGTTGTAGCTTTTATGCAGTGGCTGACCATGAAAATTGGTTGGAAAATTTTTTGGTTGGATGCGTAACCAGTGTTAACAATGTGTTTTGTACTGGGGACAGTTGATTGACTCAAAGGATTGACTTCGTGGTCTGGGCTGTAATTGACATGTTGACAACAGCGCTGCTGCAGTGGTATAGACAGTGAGAAAGATGGAAAGCAATAGCGATGCGAGCGACTTTGCCTAAGAGAGATCTTTTGAGGTGGAGAATTACCCTCCACCTCCTTCACCATGGGAAAGAGAGGGAGGCTATGTGGAGGAGGCGTGGGCGGAGACTCGGCTTCTTTTATACCCCACAGCGGCAGGGTGGCAGACGTCAGCTCAGTCTTCTCCGCAGAGCGAATAGCAATGCCCGATTCAAATTTCAATTGCAGTATAGAGTTCTAACCTGAAGATGGCATACACTGCTAAAATACCAAAATAATGACCATGTAGACAGCACTATCAGACACTCATTATACAGTTTATCAGAAAAAAAGGGGATTTGGGTGTGAGCTGCTCTTTAACAAGATTATAATGTTAGGTCAGTACATAGCATGACAATTGTTTTGTTGTTCTAAATAGATACATCACTGATGCATTACATACAATCCATAAAATGACACAATCGGTCCATGTCCCAAAAAGATCTCCCAATAGATACTCCACCTATTTGTCATTTAAGATTACCCAGAACCTGTTGACACAATATGCAGCGAGATAACCAAACTGTGTGTTCATGCCTGTGTGTGAGAATAGGAACAGATAAGCCAGCCAGAGTGCCCTATCTGACAGTCAGGTCTGACCCAGCTGGCTGTATTTATCAAACACACTGGGTCACAGCTGATATCACATATTCCTCCCCCTTTAAGCTGGGACGTAGAAAAGTATTCATATCCTTCTCACAAGTGTCCCACACCAGTTTTTCTTCCTTCCAGCACAGACATCTTCTGTAAACAAACAGCACTTTAGGAAAACACAATCACATCAATAGTCAAGAATGGTAATACTCTGGGGCTGCCTTGGTGCTTCACGATCTGGACATATTGCCATATTTAATGGAACCATGAATCCTCTTTATAGCAGAGACTCTTGATGAAGACTGTCTGTATCTTAGTTCCTGAACTTTAAGGCTTCGCCTCACCACCATGCACCTATTTCAATGTTCTGTGTATTTTTTACCGAAAAATAAGACTTTAACACCAGTTAAAGAGTTAGCGTACTGGATTAAATATGTAATTTATAACAAACTAAATTGTTTATTATAATACAATTGTATAAAGTGATTGTAAACAACTTTAATAAAGAGGTTAGCTGTTAGCCAGGACAGCTTTTTGATGCTACAGCAGCAAAAAGAAAAAAAGTCACTAATGGGGCGATTAGTCTATTCAGCAGAAAATAAGCCGAGGAACACATCAGGAAAGGACTTTAATTTGTGAATAACCTTTTGGCTCAAGTGGACTTTATTGGTAGTAATCGGACAGGAAACGGGCAGAGAGAGAAAGGGGAAGACATGCAGCAGAACACTTGTTTTTTAAAAGGGCTTCGAAAATAATTACTTTTTCACAAAACACTTAAAATATCTAAATAAATACAAATTGAATCTGTAGGAGTTTCACTTGTAAAAAGTTACTGAAAAAAATAAGCTTCTTATTGCTATTTGAGATGTCCCTATATACTATATGTGTGATTGTTCAACCTTAGTAGTCGTGTGGTAAGTCGTGCTTCAGATATTGGATCATTTTATATATGTGAGTGTAATATATTTAAAAATAAATAAATAAGACAGGTCAAAAATTACCTGAGACATTACAATATCTAAATCTAGAACAGTATCATTTTGAAATAAAAGCAACAAAGGTAGCCTGTCATCTGCTGGTCAACTGGTACAAATACTGATCCTCCACAGTAGCTTGCTGTTCCTCAAGTTTTTTGTAGAGATTTTTTTAAAGAAGGTTTTGAGTTTCATAAAATCTGCAGTTAAACATTTAACTGGAGTTTTGTATAAATCACCCTTTTAACCTTTTTAAAGAACATAAACTTAAAGGGGGGGTATTATGCAAAATGGACTTTCTGAAGCTTAATATCCTGAGTACCTGTCTTTCCCTCATTAAACACATGCCTGAAGTGTTGCTCTGACCCATTCACTCATGTTAGAGTAATCTTTGAGTCTCTGCTGGTAGTTGTCAGGGTTGCCTGCTCCCACCTATCCCCGCCTTTTCCACCCATCTCCTCCTTCGACCTTATGTACTCAGCCGAGAGCCTCCCCCCTGCAGAGCTCCCTACCCCTCCCCACCTCACACAACTCCGGCTGAGTCCCAGGTGCAGTAATTATAACACACCAGCTGCATCTCCGCATCTTTTGTGGGATTTATTTCCGACTCCGTGCATACTGCGATGATGCATGGTATGTGACGAACTGAAGGGGGAGTGTCAGAAAGAGTAGGAGGGTCTTAGAGAGGCACAGGCGAAAATCAAGGCGTCCAATACAGAAGTAAATTTCTTTAAGGTGGATTTGGATATATGACGGACTTTTAAAAGACTTAAGGTGACAATTTTATTGGAGTGTGCTATAGAAGGGTAATATGTGCCTGGAAGAAGCATAATACCCCCCTTTTAAGGTCACAAAGAGCAGCAGTGCGCGTGTAGGAAACAGGAGACGTACCCCATGCCATCTTTGTACTTCTGGATTAGTTTCTGCTTGTCCTCCTTCTCCTCCACCCAGTACTCACTTGGGATGACAAAGTTGGATGTGATTCGACACTCTGGACAGGATCTAACAAAATAAAACAGACATTTATCAGGCTTCTTAACGATTGAAAGAGACATCTTAATGATAACCTCATTCGATAACAGAGTTATCATCATAACACCTTAACCAAAAAGAATTTAGTGTTAAGAGCTGACTACAATGGTCAACCTTGAGCACAACTTGGGAGCACTGCACTATTCAAGTAATTTTATTTAAATGTATTTCCTGTTTATCCTTAAATAATTTTGGATTAAGCCGGATTCAACTAAATCTTCCTTCATTTGGACCCGCAAGTATTTAATAGGGATGCACAACATATCGGCATCGGCCAATAAAATTCATCTTTAACGCATTGGTATCGGCCTGATAAGTAAACTGGTTCTATATTACTAACCGGTGTTTACTTCCATCTTATTGCTGTATGTGTTTTGGGAGGAGATTGGGTTGGCCATGGGGCATTTGTGTGGTTCATGTGACCATGATAGTGACACAGTGCAGGATTGTAGGATGTGCCCCTGGCATGAAATTTGCATTTTTTGAGTTTTTTGGTCATATTTTTTTTGTTTCCCCAGCCTGCCTATGTCCCCTAAGGGGTTAAAACGACTGATTAGTGTTTCCTTTGTCTGCCTAAATAGTGAAATTAGCACTCAGAAACGGGCTGTTTTGCAGTTCGACATATGACCTCACGTTTGGGCATATGTCGTCACTGAGTTCCAGCGAATTACCCCCTTCTCTGAACTACACTCTCCAAGTCCCTCCCCCCGCGGCGCGTATTACAACTTAAACAACGAGAGCTACGCTAAAAGGCAAACAGCAAACCGACAGCATGGAGTCCAGACCGCATCAACACTGTCCTCCCCACTGAAAAGCTTGTGGATGGACTTCATTTATGCAGGGAATGTACCCGACCGACTCCCGAAGCGCGTGGTCGTTTGTGGCAAATATTTCTCTGACAGATGTTTTATTAACTTGGGACAATACAGCAGTGGATTCGCAAATCGTCTTGAACTTTTATCAGGATCAATACAAACTCTCCGTGAACCAGCAAATATCCCTATACAAGTAAGTAGCCTATATTTCCGCAATAATGTCCTTTAGCTGTTTTACACCAGTGTTTCCCACACAGACGGTGCGCCACAGATTAAACGCCGACCACCACAGATTCAACACCGACAAAAAAAAATAAAAAAATAAACACCGACTGTCACATATTGCGTTTCGTTTTTCTTTTTTACGCTATTTAAAAACACGCAGCGCATTCATTCCCTGCTCTCTTTTCGTCTCTGTCACTCACGCGTCTCTCCCACACACACACACACACACACACACACACACACATATGCCACAAAAGGTCCTAAATAGGATAGCAATACAAGAACACACATACACACACACAGCCTCTCCCCTCCGTGCAGCACGTCAGTCTGGATCACCCGTGGAAGACGTCCTCTACCTTTCTGGTTCCTCCTCAGGTGCCTCGCCGTCCGGATCAGATTCCGGATCAAATTGAAACGCCATTACATAGTTATAGTAGCCGATAACTGAGCCATTACTGTCGTGGTGAAGCTAGAGACGTAATGAGGACGGATGGATGTGTGGATGGATGATCAAATATTTTATTAGGCCTGTAATTTGTAAACAGATTATTGTTCAACACATAATATAATTAGGCCTAAACCTAATTACATTTCATACATAGGGTAATATTGGAATTTGGGCAATTTGTGGTGCGCAAATGCATGTCTGTCAATGTTTCATCAGACGTTAGAGACTCAACTGACAATAGAGGTGCATGGCTTGGGCCCCCACCCACCAAAACTCGGTCATTCTGTGCTAATGCTAAAAGAAGGGCCACCTAGTAGGGGCTGCAATTCTACAACGAGGCTGAGCTACGGCAAACGATCCTTTGATACGGTATTAAGAGTGTGACTAAAGGCCCAAAACGTCGCGGGGAATTTCATCCCAGGGGCACTTTAAAGAGCCACTGAATCAATAAAGCAAAGGCAGCAGTGGGATATTTTTCCAGTGTCGAGGGGGTAGGAAAATACTGTAATATTTGGACTATAAGCAGCTACTTTTTCCCCCCACAAGCTTCTGAGCCCGTGGCCAATGATCCAGCTACTTTATAGATTTCTTTACTGGCTAACAGCATCCAAGGGGCACTATAGTAGGAAGTGTAAAAGTGAGAAATATGTGGGGAAAGACTATGTGCCGAAGAAGTCACTACCAGTAGTTGATATAATGCAGCTTTTAAGTTAAAGGCAATCGAGTTGATAAAGCTTATAGTTAGAGTGGCTAAGGTCATCCTGAGCTAGCTCTGTAGTTATGCTGCTATAGGCTTAGACTGCTGGAGGACAGACTTACCAATTTTCTTCACTCTGCTACTTCCTTTTCTCCTATGACTCTCCAGTTGTATTACAGTACATTCTGTTATTTAGACTGTTAACTTTGTTTTCTCTCAGTGTTTTTCTCTCCATAGAAGATATACCTGGTCTGGTATCCTGCTTGGCTGCAATGCCCTGTTGGACGGGGGGCATCGACTGGGATGATCCTCCCAGTAACTGAACATCCACTGTGTCCTGTTATCAACTTTTTACTTTCTGTAACATAGAAAGTTCTCTTATATCAGATCTTCTGTTCCTTTTGTGTTTCTGCTCTGTCTTCTCAAACCCCCAGACGCTCGTGGCAGATGGCCGCTCCTACTGAGCCTGGTTCTGTTGGAGGTTTCTTCCTGTTAAAGGGGAGTTTTTCCTCTCCACCGTCGCTACATGCTTGCTCAGTATGAGGGATTGCTGAAGGATTGCTGTGTTTGGAAAGTCTGCATCAACGGGGCCCAACCTCACGCCAATGACTGACGCAATCTGCTGGGATTCCTTAAATAGGAAACTTTTTAACTGATTGGAATGTTTGTATAAATGTATTGAAATGACTTCTTGTTAAGTGCCTTGAGATTACATCTGTTGTGAATTGGCGCTATATAAATAAACTAAATTGAAATTGAGTTGAGGCCAGAACTCAAGAAACAGTTCTAGCCGCTTGCTCTGTGATGCTCATGTATACATGTATTGTCCTACATTGGCAGGTCCAGCGTCTGACTGGTGGAAGGCCTAGCCAGCCTTTTTAAAGTTGGCCGTTTCTTTAAAGACATACGGTGGAACCTATCCGTGAAACAGCCTGGAATGTTTTTTCTTGGCCCAAAGATCACACTCATTTCATTCAAGTCCTAACAAACACAGTAATATTAAACTACATTTGTGTTCTTTTACCACAGTCCTTGACTAAGTTGATTGCCGTTAATCGTGGTTTCTGAAACATTAATTTGATTATGCAACCCAATTACTTAAGTGGTTTGCATAATTTAAACACCTACAGACTTCATGCTTGTTTTTTCCTTTTCCACTTTATATAATGGTAAATCCACTTTTGTGTTTAGAAACTTGAACAGTTCAGGCTGAAAATTCAGATCGACACCTTGTAAATTGTGAAAAATGTTTCATCATAGAATTCCCATTTAGAGAAACCATTTAGACATGTTGAAAATTAACTATATGAAAAAGGGTTATGAATCTTTGTAAAGTAGACTAGACTAGACTATGTTAGTGCAAAATACTGGAAAGAGCAGGACAAAATAGCTGCTCTCCTAATTTTTTCCTTCTATGTAATAAGTAACGATACTCACTTGATAATTTTGCTCTCAAACTGCTTGGCACTCCTCCACTTGCGAATGCATTTCAGACAGTAACAGTGGCTACAGTTGGAGAGGATCCCAAAACGCCGCTCGCTTGGGTTGGACTTCTCAAACACAACCTCCATACACACGCCACACATCATGTCTTTACTGCGCTGGATGGCAAAAGAAATTTCCATGTCTTTCTCATGAGCTTCAATGCATGCCTAGAAGGAGGAACAGTTTAACACAACACTTCAATATAGCAGATCTTGTAATAAATGTGTTCCACTTTAACAAGCCTCTTGATTGTTGCACCTTGGTGTGCTCTGAGCGCTGGGTACTGTCACTGGGGTGGAGAACTTGCAGGCCACACATGTCACACACGTCACCGTGGAGATATGCACAGTTGACTCCGTAGCGGCACTCTCCAACAGCAGCATATGGACAGAGCTGCTTCCTCATTGCTTTGTTATCCGGGCCGGCATCATTGTCAAACTCCTCAATGAGAGGGGCAGAGCTTTCCCCCTTCTCTGGCTCAGCTGCTCACAAACCACAACAAAATGGAAGATTTATCAGAAAGTTTCCCAGATGCTGCAGATACACGCATCAACAAAGTGCAGCAAAGTCAAAGTCTTGGTCTCTGTTCGATGAACATTTGGGCTCAACATCATTCATACTCCTGGCAGATTCAAAGGGATCTTTTGAAAGTAGTATAGATGTTTTGGACTGCTGTGATACCAATTAAGAATTCTCCAAATATTATTACTGATACTTTTTTTGTTGAAATGTAACATTTTCAAAAATGAAACCCATTGAACATGCTGTTCCTAGTGGAATTTCTGAGAAATTGGCTGATCAGCTGAATATGATGCAGATATGTGATGGGAAGCAGACAAAGAGGTGGGTGCTGTGGGATTTGCTTTCACATGGGACCAGTAAATTAAGAGCCACCAAACACAGATGTGTTCAGAAAGGTTCTTTGCGAAAAGGAAAAGCTCCAGTGAAGAGACAGAAGAACCAATGACTTCCAAGAAAAAGAAAGCTACATTTAACAGACACTACAAATAGTCTTAAAATGAAACAGTCAGTTGTATTTTTCATGCGCTTTATATTTGCTTTAATGTTAAATCTTATTTTAAAGGCATGTTTAAACATTACCATAGCAACCAGGGAGCATTAGGAGGCGAAGAGGATGTTACTCTTGTTATGTCAATGGCACGATGACATGGGGACGCTACTAATAAAGTTACGAGCCCACATTGGATTTACATTTACTATTATACTGAAAAATAACCCTGTGTTTTATGACGGTTGTATCTTTATTTTGTAGCATATATCTGTGCCTTAAAAGTGGGTCCGTGAAAATTGTCTGATATAAAAAGTGCCGAAAAAAGGTTGGTGACCAATGTTGTACAGTACATGGACATATTTCCGGAAGGCCCATATTTCTGTGTGTAAAAACCTAAACACTATTTGTTTAATTTAATATTCTAATAAAAACTGAATTCAGGGTTTTCATTAGTTCTACAATTAAGATATGAAATAGGAAAATGCGTGAGGAATCGATATTACAGAATTATTATTAGAATTACAGTACTGAAAAAAAAGACATGGTTCTATATATGAAATTTCATTTAGATGCGCCTGCAAGTTGTTCTGTACCAATTTTCACATTCAACCAGGTACAAAGGAAAACATCTAAACTGACTTTGTAAAGCAATATCCATGATTACATGGTCAAACAAACATTAGGGTCTCTATCATTGAACATATTCCTGGTGCCGTTTACTCACCTCGTCCACAGTATGGCTGCCCTGGAACAAACTCGGCAGCATTGACCCAATCCTGAGCTCCTGACCCAGGCGATATCTCCCTGGGTTCTGGGTCAGATGGGTTGGCCTGGGAGGCAGAGGCCAGTGGCAGCGTCTGGGTGGTTGGCAGCTCCTCTTTCTTTACAGGTTTACTGTGCTCAAACCTAAGCAAGCAAAACGGAACCAATCATTACATCAGAAACCATCTACTCACTTTCAGAAGTGCCCTTTAAAATGAGAAAAACAAACAAACTTGAATTTGAAAAAAAGTTGATAATTTTAACCAGAACCTCAGCCTTAAGGATTACCCTGGACATGACGTTTTCTGATGCTTGTTAACTAAAATCAAAACAGATTGTTTCTGTCAGCATCTTGAACAGGGCTTCCTGACAACATAAAGCCTTTATTATTATTTTATTCTATGTCATTTAGACTGCAAAAAGAAATGTGACAATAAATAAGATCAGACTGTAAACTTTGTGATCAGACTTAAATACGGCTGTATAATATATTGTGAATATATTGTGAATTAATATTGAGAATATTGCCATATTAGTAGGCACAATTATATCGCAAATGACTGTTTGGAGTGCAATAATTATTGGCAAATATATTCCAAGCAAGATTTTCACCATTCTAAAATTTCTAACTTGATACAAAGAAAAATCGTTGATACAATTTTTGATCCCGCAACATTTTAAGCTCTTGAGCTAAGAGAACAAGATATGAATAATTATAATATGACAATAGTTTAACTTCAATAATCAGGGCAAAACTAATAAGTGTGGAATAATTGAACCCTGGTGTAGAAATATACACAATATAAAAATGTCACTTCCCTGTTCGGCAAAATAGTACAAAGGATAACAGTATAAATGTCCAAATCCTTTATGAAAGTATGTTCTTTGATTCACTAATGCTATTATATTAGAATTGCTTATCTTTTGTGTGCGACTGTGTGCTTTCATTCTGCTGTCAATTTGATGTTGGTGCAAATTATTTTTGCATCAGAAATCCAGGAAATCATATTATATGATTTTTAAAGAATGTATTTGTATAATGGTGGTTTGTTATTTGGTCAATAACAAAAGTTCACCTTAATACTTTGTAATGTAACCTTGGTGGGCAATGACAGATGTCAAACAATTCACCAGGTTTGCACACACTGTAGCTGCTATTTTGGCCCATTCTTCCACGCAGATCTCTAGAGATGTGATGTTTTGGGGCATTCGCTTGGCTTGTCCCCTTTCGCAGAAAAGCAGCCCCAAGACAATGTTTCCACCCCCATGCTTCACTGTGGGTATGGTGTTCTTGGAATGCAACTCGGCATTCTTTCCCTTCAAAATACGGTGAGTGGCGTTTATACCAGAGTTCTATTTTGATCTCATACGACCACATTCTATTCCAATCTTTCTCTGGATCATCCAGATGGTCTCTGCCAAAATTTAGACGGGCCTGGAGTGGGGTCTGAATGTGTCGGCTTAAGCAGGGGTACCTCTGGAGCGCTGCAGGATTTTAATCCATGAGGACGTAGTATGTTACTGATAGTAACCATTGTTACTGTGGTTCCAGCTCTCTACAGGTGATTGACCAGTTCCCCCCGTGTAGTTCTGGGCTGTTTCCTCACCGTTCTCAAGATCACTTGTACCCCACGAGGTGAGATCTGGCAAAGAACCCTAGGTCGAGGGGGATGTTTAGTGATCTTGTATTAATTTTTTCCTAATAATTGCTCAAACATTTGATCTCTTCTCACCAAGCTGCTTGGCTATTGTAGATTGGCTCATCCCAGTCTTGTGCAGGTGTACTATCTTGTCCTTGGTGTTCAATCTTGTCGCTGGTGTCCTTGGACAGCTCTCTGGTCTTGGCCATGGTGGAGGTTGGAGTCTGGCTGTTTGAAGGTGTGGACAGGTGTCTTTTATACAGATAACAAGTTCAAACAGGTTCCATTAATACAGGTAATGAGCGGAGAATAGAAGAGCTTCTTAAAGAGGTAACAGGTCTGTGAGGGCCAGAATTCTTGCTTGTTTCTAGGTGCTATATACTTGTTTTCTGCACCATTAAACAAATAAATCCTTTAATGATCATACAATGTGATTTCCTGGATTTTTTTTATATTTTACATTCTGTCTCTCACAGTTGAAGTGTACCTATAATGAAAATTACAGACCTCTCATCTTTTTAAGTGGAACAACTTGCACAATCGGTGGCTGCCAAATGCTTTTTTTGCCCCACTGTACATATTTTTTTTCTTCCGGTAAGTTTACTACTTCACTGCAACAGATACAGGAGCTTTCCTGACACTGTCAAAGGCTATGGTTAAGGTTGTAACATGGTTGAACAAATGTTGCCTACAGCTCAATGTGGCAAAAACTGTAGGGATGTTTTTCTCAAAATCTTATAAGAAAACTAAAGACCCAGATATAACAGTAGCATAAATTGCAAAATGTTCAAGACTAAATACTTAGGAATGTATTTGGACTCCAATCTTAATTTCATAACTAATGTAAAACAGCCATGCAAAATAGTTAAATTTAATCTAACAAACTTTCAGGTTATCAGAAATTCTATGTCTGTTCATGCTGCTAAATCTTTTATGCATGCTATGATATTCTCTCACATTACTTACTGCCTAACCTTCTGGTCTCAGACCAATCGTACTACAATGAAACCATTACTATCTCTATATAAACAGACCTTAAAAGTATTTGATAAAAAGCCCAGGCACTATCACCACTGTGAGATTTTAACAAAATACAGCTTTTTCAATTGGGAAAACTTAATTAGATTAATTTGCCAGAAATGACATTTTACAGGGGAAGGCCCCACCACCATTTAATGAATTTGTATAATGTAGGTCTAATACAGACAGAATTACAAGAGGAGGGGCCAGACGAGACTGTGTTATAACAACACTGAAAGAGTGCCTTCAGTCAGACAGCTTTTTTGGTTAAAGCAGCTAGGGAATGTAATACAATTCCAAAAATATTAAGAGATATTAATACGTTTCACATTTTCCACGGTACCTTAAAACTATGGATTATTCAAAATCATGCTTGTCATCACTGATGTCATGAGAGTGTCATTTGGTGTGTATAATGATTTTAGTATGCCATTTGTGATTTTTATTCTACTTTTATCTGTATGTGTGTGGAGGTATAAATGTGTATGTATGTGTGGTTGTGTATTCCAGTTATTTTAAAGTTTTTTTTAGGATGCCAAAGTACATCTGGCTGCCAGGACTACGGATGAAAATTAGCCTTTGGCTAACTCTGGCCTGTTACAGTTAGTGTTGTGAATATGCACTGTCCTGGTAATAACAAATAAATAAACTACTACTACTATTTTTATGTTGCTCTTAAACATCAGTGTCCTAACCTTAGCATAGCTAGCCTGTGGCATTCTGGCATTTCCTTTTTCCTGTCCTGTAGCTCGGCTAGAGAGGGTCTCATTTGTTTTTTTCTGGCTGTACTCGCCATGTTAGTAGAGATTCAGCTCATTGAGGAGGGGCTGAATGTCTTATTGCAGCGCTTCTGTCAGAGGAAATGGGACAATTTGGGCAAATGTGAATGGATCAATTTGTATAGATGAGTATCTCTGAATTGTTCAATTTCCTAGTATTGATTATATGGAGATAACTAATTCCAACTGATACAAGCTTGCCTTATAAATGATAATGTAATATTTAGCCAGTTGGACAGAGTTTCATGGCAGCAGATGCTCATATAACATTACCCAAAATGCTAAAGGTCACAGAGTGATGGAAGCACAGATGAGAAAGAGGATAGAAGAAAATAGGCATTCTCATCACAATATTTACCATGAATATCCCCATCACAAGATTTTCTAATATTGTGAAGCCCTACATCCAAACAATGCTGTCACACCAATGCATCTCTAACATTTACTAGGTTCGCCTTTGAGCGACAGTATGACATCTAAAACTGTGTCTTATAATACTTGCACATGGAGTGCAAATACTTGGTGTCATGGTACGCCGAAAACCCCAGTTCCGTATGTACCTGGGTTTCAATTTCACAGTTCATTTTCGGTACAGTAAGGGAACAAAGTGAAATAGACTAAACGTTGTAGTGTAATAACATTTAAAATCAAACTACTTGCAGAACATTTTCCAACAAAATGCTCTCAGATAGCATAAAAATGTATACAGTCAAATACATTTCAGACTGCCCTACAGTCTGTGTCAACAGTGGTAACAAGTTTATCGAGGGTTAAGCTGTTACCTGAGCCACCTGACAGGATGTTGCATGAGTTATACAGGTGAGGTGGGCGGGGCTACAGTTCAGTGCTAGTCTAATGGTTCAATCAACGCTGCAAAGTTCCCTTTCCCCCGAAGAGCCGTGGTTTCTAACCCTGGAGTTTCTCTTGGTTTCGTGTGTTCTATTTTTATTTGGCCTTTTATACCCTGTTGTATGTGTGTTAACTGAAAACAAAAGATGATATTAGATTAACTTTATTTTAGTATTTATGTGGGACGCTGTGTTGGGGGCGGTACTCTCTCCTTTCAACTTCCAATTGTTGCTGCTGCAAAATAACGCAAACATCACTGACTAATTAACGTAAGAAACATTTTTAACACACAATATTACAGTCAGATTTCCAGTCTGCTTATACTTTATTGATACGCTAAGACAGCGGCACCAACGAGGGCAGCTAAGCAGTGTCCTTCGGCTCAGTAACATCTGAGACAGCCAACAGCAACCGACGCTACTGGAAGTTGGTAACCAGTTAACATGAAAGCGCGTTGTTCTGTAACAACGGGAAGCCGAAGTGTTCCCAAACAGAATGACTTAACGGAAGCGGGCATTCAAGTTCCTACTCTCAATTAAAAGAGGTGCTGGTCATAACTTCTGCTAGCAGGAGGCTGGGCCGCACTGAATTTGTTTACAGAGTCGCATGTGTTGCTGGATAAAGTGCAACGCAGTTATGTTTCCATGTGAAAAATCTGAATAGGGATACATGTACTCTTACTCCCCTAGCAAATACAAGGATAATACATTTCTCCAAAACCTAGTTAAGTTTGTGTCAACAGGCAGATATCTAAATGTGTTAGGTAACGTCGTTCTTCTATCAGTAACAGGGTAATCTAACTAATTTTTGTTTCCGGCGTTACCGTTACTGAACGTTAAATCCGGTGCGTTACTATGGATTGATAGAAAACCGCATACGCAGAACACTCCACAAGGAGTTGAACTGCGTTCCGCCTGTGCATAATGGACGCTGAAGCACCACTTCAGCCAAAGTTTTGAAATCAGGGCACATTTCTCCAATTAAAGTGATCATAATTCTGCAAGACTCTCTGAACAGGGGCTTTTCTGAAAAGTTAGAAATGTCTGCGCATTTGAACCATGAGGTCAGATGTGTAAATACTAGTCTGGCAAAATGACAGACGGCCTTTAGATTTTTCAGTAACCGTTTAAAAAACAAACTGTCAAATATGGACGGTTTTCAGTTAACATGAGGGGTAAAGAATGTCACCTTTTAATGTTAGTGAGCTGCAAATACCTGGTCAAAATGCTAATATATGAAGCAATCACACAATGCGAAAGCAGAATGAAAACCAAATCAGTTTTATTCATCCATCAACTCTGACCCATCAAAACAGACTCACACACGCAAGGATGCAGCAGTCCTAGTTAGAAGACAGTGTGCAAAGAGGTACTCAGAAAGCTTCTGGAGTTTGAGGAGGGGGAGGGTACTGAAGCTATGCATAAAAAAAAAAGAACTGAGCTGCTACAGAATGAACCTGGTGAACCCAACAACAGCAGCCTGCGAAGAGGAGGGGAGGGGGTCAGTCTGACAAAGAGAGCAGCCCAGAAAAAGGCTGTTATGCAGTTACAATACCGACTGCAGTGTATTCTGTCTAGCCCTAGGGGCTGCAGGAGGAATAAAGAAACACAAACACAGAGTAAGACTGCGAGACAGAAACAAGCTTCAAATGCTAATGACTACATTTAAAGCATGCAACAATGTTTTATATTGTGCTTTTCAAAGATTATCGGTCTAAACCAGCATGTAAAAATGAAACATGATAGTGCTCAGTAGCTTTACTGCTGAAGTTGTTCATAGAAGGTCATGTTTGTAAATGAGAAGTGGTTTTCAAACAGTTTACCTGGATAAATGGAAGTTAAATAAAATAAATAAAAGAATGATTATAGAATATAAAAAAGGCAAAAATATATGACCAATTAATCTAAACTGATGATCAATGTCAGAAATAAAGATACTTTTCTACAGTGATATACATAAAATATTCCATATATTCAAAATGGTTTTCTGAACATCCAAAGCAAACCCAATTAAAACAAGAATGTTGATAAACCTACAATTTTTCTATCAGAACATACAGTTGTGGGGGGTATGGTTGTAACTGTAAAAGCAACTAATATTAAAATACATTTTTATGTTTTTCAGTTTTTCTTTTAGGATCTCAGAAATAAAGCTAAAACATATGAGATTACTGATCAACCAGCAAATATGTTAAGTCCAGCCAGGAGCCCAGGACAGTGTCTGTAATTTCAATACATTTTTTTAATCCTGGGTAAATAAATGTCAACTGAAAAAAAACATGGTGGAATAAATATTATACAGTGGGGCAAAAAAGTATTTTGCAGCAACTGATTGTGCAAGTTGTCCTACTTAAAAAGATGAGAGGTGTGTAATTTTTATCATACCTCAATCCTTTGTCATATAACCTTGGTTGGCAATGACAGAGGTCAAACATTTCCTGTAGGTCTTCACCAGGTTTGCACACACTGTAGCTGCTTTTTTGGCCCATTCTTCCATATAGATCTTCTGTAGAGCTGGGATGTTTTGGGACTTTCAACTCCCTCCACTAATTCTCTATTGGATTGAGGTCTGGAGACTGGCTCGGCCACTCCAGAAATTTGAAATGCTTTTTACGTAGCGATGTGTTTGGGATCAAAATTTCACGATACATGGTCCCATTTATCTTTTCCTTATTACGGATCAGTCATCCTGTCCCCTTTGCAGAAAAGTAGCCCCAAAGCATAATGTTTCCACCCCCATGCTTCTCAGTGGCTATGGTGTTCTTGGGATATAACTCAGCATTCTTCCCCCTCCAAACACAGCGAGTGGCGTTTGTACCAAAGAGTTCTATTTTGGTCTCATCTGACCACATTACATTCTCCCAGTCTTCCTCTGGATCATCCAGATGGTATCTGACAAACTTTAGACGGGTCTGGACATGTGCTGGCTTAAGCAGGGGGACATTCCGAGTGCAGCAGGATTTTAATCCATTCAATGTAGTGTGTGACTTTTGTCACTTTGTTACTGTTGTTTTCTAATAATTGCTCCAACAGTTGATCTCTTCTCACCAAGCTGCTTGGCTCATCCAGTCTTGTACAATCTTGTCGCTGGTGTCCTTGGACAGCTCTGTGGTCTTGGCCATGGTGGAGTTTGAAAGTGTGGACAGATGTATTTTATACAGATAACGACTTCAAACAGGTGCCATTAATCCAGGAAACGAGTGGAGGATAGAAGAGTTTCTTAAAGAATAAAGTAACAGGTCTGTGAGGGCCAGAATTCTTGATTGTTTGTAGATGCTGAAATACTTATTTTTTGGCACCATTGTACAATTAAATTCTTTAGAAATCATACAATGTGAATTCCTGAATTTATTTATTTTATTTTATTTTTTTTTTTGCATTCCGTCTCTCACAGTTGAGGAATACCTATGATGAAAATTACAGACATCTCTCATCTATTTAAGTGGGATAACTTACACAATTGGTGGCTGCCAAATACTTTTTTGCCCCACATTACATAACTAAAACACTTCAGTAGTGTAAGAAGTTAATTGGTAAAGTATCTCTCCATATATACATTTCGTGTATCAAAATATCAATAAATGCTATAAAATTGTTGCTACAATACTTAGACTATACCATGATATTAAAAAGCTGCTTTTCTGTTTAAAAAACATCTGTCATTTTGTGCCCTAATCTAATTCAATATAAGTAGTAATTATTTCATTTAATAAGGAATGCACAATATAACATACATAACTATTTCAATATTGCTATACGCAAAATGTATATCATGAAGAACTAACTCCCTTGCCTGCAACACATGCTAGCTAATTATTTAAGTGTCATGCATTTGGCCTTTTTGTGCCTGTAATATAGCTAGTTGGTGACTCATTTTCAATGTGATAAACTTTTCAAAGGGCAACATGGCAGTAACAATATCAATAAAACCATAATATATGGATTTTATTTTTTCTCCCTAGTAACTAGATAAAGTACTCTGTCAGTGGTCTATGTTATTAATTTAAAGCATAAAAGATACATTTTAGATTACTTTAGGTCCTAAACTGAAAGTGCATAAAAATTACCTTAAGTTGTGTAAAAAAAATCAAATAAATAAATGGACGGATGTGAAAGAGCTGCTCTTTAACCCACTAAAAGTCTGTCGTACAGAACCAAAGCAGCAAATGTACAATGTGGCAAAGCATTATTTCTCCTGCGCCATGAAGCAGTTTTACTACTAACCTCAAGACCTTCAAAAGGATAGAGTCAAAGAAGGCAGTCAAGTAAAGACAGCAGCATGATGACAAACAAACACTTTACAAATTCATGTTTTATAAAAGCTTCCTCTCAGCAAAGAGAAGCTGTTAAGCTTGACAGCAACTAGACAGCGTTGTGATAGACAACACGTTGACTGGAGCAGCTGTCTCAGATATCAGTCACTTAAGGAGTAAGCAACATAGCTAAGATGCCCATACAGCAAGGCTGTGATTGGCCCAAAGCACAGCTACTTTTAGAAAAGGAGTAACAGCAATCTAGAACAGGATGAGTAGAATTTTCCCCTCCGTTACATTTGCATCCATATCTGATGTATTCTGACATGCATTGGTATATTCCCTGGAATGGTCATTACCTGCAACGGTCTCCAAACACACAGTTTCCCTTCTGATAGAACTTGCATATCATGGCTGCAGGTTTGCTGCTGGACAGATCATGAGAGTACCGGCAGCTGTCTCCTTCTTTGCAAAGACCATGCATGAAATACCTGCAAATTCAAATCCAAAAAAGCACACAAAGATTATAAGTATTAGAAGAAGAAAATTGATCATTTGAAAATGAGTAATTTGACAGAACTAAACTGTTGTACAATTATCTAGACGTAAAGAAGACATGTAAGAATGATGTCATCCTATTGCCGTTTCGTTGCACTTCTTTCTGTCCATCTTAAGTATTGAAACTACATATCTGACAGCTCTGACGGTAAAAGTAATGGGATGACGAACCAATCAGGGATTTACGACTAGATACTACCAATATCTACAGTTTGTATTGCTTGCCACAGGACTGCTTTAAAGTGAAAGCGTATAAATTACTAATGAATTCTTTATTGTTTTATTACGGTGTGGCAGTATATATCAGTTTGACACGAATGTTGGCCGGGCAATTGTTGACAATGTACGTACCGCAGCTAGCTAGCCGGCCGCTAAACTGGCTCTGTGGCCATAGTTAACACAATAACAGAGGAATCCAGCTAGCTCAGGAACAACTGAGCCGAGCTTGTCGTCAGGCTGTTTATCGGCCGCTAGCCGTCCTCACAAACCAATGTTCGTGTCAACCAATAGCTGAATAAATCCTGACACTATAATACTCGATTATAAGGTTCTACCTGCAGGTTACGTGTTTTGTCCAACCTCCTGTTACTGAAGGAGCCACCGTAGACGCTGCTGCTGCCTCCGCCATTTCTGTTTATGTTGAGAAGCTACAGCCGGATGTTCCGGACAGCTCCGCTAAGGCTCGGCTACTTTCGGAATGAACGATTGGGACCGATGTTAACCGAAAACCAGTTTTGACTTTTTATTATCTAACTTCTTTTGTTGAATCTAGAATGTTTATGATTGGCCAGACGATGTAAAATCTATTTACCTTTCTCAAAATATAATAACAATTATCAAGGTAATTGTTTAAATACGGGTATTTACATACTTTGTTTTATATTCTCTAAGTGAACATTAAATGTTAAGTTTGACATTAAAATCACCTAATTTAAGAAACTGACCCTTCTCATCAAGTAAATCAGGGATAAAAATTATGCTTTTTTTCATCCAACTTTTTATGACAAATGACTTCGTATTACAATGATTCTGTTATTCCACAAGGTGGAGCCATAAAAACCATCTTCCAATGAAACAAAAATTGTTTATGATATTTTGACAGTTTAACAGGCAACTTCAATATATCAAAGTTGCATTTAAAGAGAAAATCCAACCCTCCCGTCATTTTGAAAACATTATTGGGGATGTGAAACCATATGGAATCAGGTTTTAAAAGAAAATGTATTTTAAAAACTTCAACCATGGATTAAAAATAAATTGACCTAATACCTCCTTTAGTGTACTCTTTAACCATTTGTGATTTTTTTTAAATATAGTGTGTTTATTTACACAAAATGAACTGATAAATTATGGAGTTGATCTTTTTTTGATACTTTTTAAAAATGAAAATTTTGGGTAAACTATCTTTGAGACATCCTCTGATTTAGATAATAAATTGCGTACAAAAATTGTAATATTGTCTACTGCTGTTTAAAAAGACCCTTCGACAAGCTTGAACAATGTAATTTTCATCATTAATAGAGGCGAATAAAACAATCCTAGGTTTCTTTTTAGCACAGTTGCCAAACTTACACAGAGTCATAGCTCTGTTGAGCCAACTATTCCCCCAGCTCTTAGCAGTGATGATTTTATGGGATTCTTCATGAATAAAATTAATTCGATAATTTGATAAAATGAAATTATTGGCATCCCCCCAAACATGATGACTTCTTCCTCAGTAAGTGAGGCAACATGTGAGGTAACTGTACCTCATGTCTGTTTGCACTTTTTTGATTCAGTCGAGCTTTCGGAATTATCAAAAATATTAGCCTCATCTAAACCTGCAACTTGTATGTTGGACCCAGTTCCAACCAAATTATTTAAAGAAGTGTTCCATTTAGTTCCGGGCACCATTTTAGATATGATGAATCTTGATGAATTTGATGAATCCCTAATAAATGGATACGTAGCCTACCACAGGAATTTAAGGTTGCTGTAATTTAATCTTTACTTAAGAAACCTTCTCTCGATCAAGATCACTTAATAAACTAGAAAAGCACTCAGAGAGCTCAGACCTCTGCCAGAGCCACTTATCCCCCCATCCCCATGTTGTTATATAATTCTTAATTTTGGTACTTTTCCTGTAAAATGTCTGTTAATGAGATACATGGTTGTGTTCATAATGACGCTTTTACTCTTCCAGTGGAGAGTGGAGATTCGGCGCCTCCTGTGAAAAGGGAGCCGCTTTGTGAGCTCTCTGACACGGTAGAGGAGTGGAGGTTAGCACCGCTGCTCGGTGGATACGCGCTTCATGTTGGCTCAACCCCAAAATATAGTCAGTCCTTCCTGGTCCAATTGCTGACATTTCCTAAAAAAAATGTCATCAAATCCGTCCATAGCTTTTTGAGTTATGTTTACTAACAGACAGATAAACAAACAAACAGACGGGCTCGAAAACATTACCTACTGGTGGAGGTAATAGACCTACAGGTCCTTCTAAAAAAATTAGCATATTGTGATAAGGTTCATTCTTTTCCATAATGTAATGATAAAAATTTAACTTTCATATATTTTAGATTCATTGCACACCAACTGAAATATTTCAGGTCTTTTATTGTTTTAAAACTGATGATTTTGGCATACAGCTCATGAAAACCCAAAATTCCTATCTCAAAAAATTAGCATATTTCATCCGACCAATAAAAGAAAAGTGTTTTAAATACAAAAAAAGTCAACCTTCAAATAATTATGTTCAGTTATGCACTCAATACTTGGTGGGGAATCCTTTTGCAGAAATGACTGCTTCAATGCGGCGTGGCATGGAGGCAATCAGCCTGTGGCACTGCTGAGGTGTTATGGAGGCCCAGGATGCTTCGATAGCGGCCTTAAGCTCATCCAGAGTGTTGGGTCTTGCGTCTCTCAACTTCCTCTTCACAATATCCCACAGTTGTTCTATGGGGTTCAGGTCAGGAGAGTTGGCAGGCCAATTGAGCACAGTAATACCATGGTCAGTAAACCATTTACCAGTGGTTTTGGCACTGTGAGCAGGTGCCAGGTCAAGCTGAAAAATGAAATCTTTATCTCCATAAAGCTTTTCAGCAGATGGAAGCATGAAGTGCTCCAAAATCTCCTGATAGCTAGCTGCATTGACCCTGCCCTTGATAAAACACAGTGGACCAACACCAGCAGCTGACATGGCACCCCAGACCATCACTGACTGTGGGTACTTGACACTGGACTTCAGGCATTTTGGCATTTCCTTCTCCCCAGTCTTCCTCCAGACTCTGGCACCTTGATTTATCAGATCTTCTGTTCCTTCTGTGTCTCTGCTCAGTCTTCTCAAACCCCCAGACGGTCGTGGCAGATGGACGCTCCTACTGAGCCTGGTTCTGTTGGAGGTTTCTTCCTATTAAAGGGGAGTTTTTCCTCTCCACCGTCACTACATGCTTGCTCAGTATGAGGGATTGCTGAAGGATTGCTGTGGTTGGAAATCTGCCCAACCTCACGCCAATGACTGACGCAATCTGCTGGGATTCCTTAAATAGGAAACTTTTTAACTGATTGGAATGTTTGTATAAATGTATTGAAATGACTTCTTGTTAAGTGCCTTGAGATGACATCTGTTGTGAATTGGCGCTATATAAATAAACTCAATTGAATTGAATTGAAATTGAATTGATTTCCGAATGACATGCAAAATTTGCTTTCATCCGAAAAAAGTACTTTGGACCACTGAGCAACAGTCCAGTGCTGCTTCTCTGTAGTCCAGGTCAGGCGCTTCTGCCGCTGTTTCTGGTTCAAAAGTGGCTTGACCTGGGGAATGCGGCACCTGTAGCCCATTTCCTGCACACGCCTGTGCACGGTGACTCTGGATGTTTCTACTCCAGACTCAGTCCACTTCTTCCGCAGGTTCCCCAAGGTCTGGAATCGGTCCTTCTCCACAATCTTCCTCAGGGTCCAGTCACCTCTTCTTGTTGTGCAGGGTTTTCTGCCACACTTTTTCCTTCCCACAGACTTCCCACTGAGGTGCCTTGGTACAGCACTCTGGGAACAGCCTATTCGTTCAGAAATTTCTTTTTGTGTCTTACCCTCTTGCTTGAGGGTGTCAATGATGGCCTTCTGGGCAGCAGTCAGGTCAGCAGTCTTACCCATGATTGCGGTTTTGAGTAATGAACCAGGCTGGGAGTTTTTAAAAGCCTCAGGAATCTTTTGCAGGTGTTTAGAGTTAATTATTTGATTCAGATGATTAGGTTAATAGCTCGTTTAGAGAACCTTTTCATGATATGCTAATTTTTTGAGATAGGAATTTTGGGTTTTCATGAGCTGTATGCCAAAATCATCAGTTTTAAAACAATAAAAGACCTGAAATATTTCAGTTGGTGTGCAATGAATCTAAAATATATGAAAGTTTAATTTTTAGCATTACATTATGGAAAAGAATTAACTTTATCACAATATGCTAATTTTTTGAGAGGGACCTGTATATTTGAAAATAGTTGCCAATCAAGTGTGTGAGGATCTAAACAGTAACGAGCTGTATGAAGAGTTTCAGTCAGGTTTTAGAGCTCATCATAGCACTGAAACAGCACTGGTGAAGGTTACTAATGATATTCTCATGGCCTCATATAATGGACTTGTGACTGTTCTTGTCTTGTTAGATCTCAGTGCTGCTTTTCACACAGTGGATCATTTTATTATCTTAGAAAGGCTTGAGCAAAGGGACAGCACTAGTCTGGTTTAAATCATATTTGTCTGACATATTCCAGTTTGTTCATGTAAATGATCAATCTTCTTCACACTCCAGGGTTACTTGTGGAGTACCACAGGGTTCTATGCTTGGACCAATTGGACCAATTCTTCTTAAAATATATATATTGGGGCAAGAAAGTATTTGGCAGTCAAGTTGTCTCACTTAAAGAGAGGGGGGGTCTGTAATTTTCATTATAGGTACACTTGAGCTGTGAGAGGCAGAATGCTAAAAAAAATCCAGAAAATCAAATCATATTGTATGATTTTTTAAAAGAATGTATTTGTATAATGGTGCAGAAATTAAGTATTTAGCACTTACAAACAAGGAAGAATTCAGACCTGTTACTTCTTCTTTAAGAAACTCTTCTTACCTGTATTAATAGCACCTGTTTGAAGTCGGTATCTATATAAAAGACACCTGTCCACACCTTCAAATAGACAGACAGTTGAGAAGAGATCAACTGTTGGAGCAATTGAAATATATATATATATGGCTCTCCCGCTGCTCATCCACATCGAGAGGAGTCAGTTGAGGTGGCTCGGGCATCTGGTCAGGATGCCTCCTGGACGCCTCCCTGGTGAGGTGTTTCGGGCACGTCCCACTGGGAGGAGGCCCAGGGGAAGGCCCAGGACACGCTGGAGGGACTATGTTTCTCGGCTGGCCTGGGAGCGCCTTGGGATTACTCCCGAGGAGCTGGAACAAGTGGCTGGGGAGAGGGAAGTCTGGGTGTCCTTGCTTAAGCTGCTGCCCCCACGACCCGACCCCGGATAAGCGGAAGAAAACGGATGGATATATTGTCCTGAGCTATCTCTGTAGTTATGCTGCTATAGGCTTACGGTGCGTTCACACCAAAGCGTCAAAAATGCGCCGCACGCCAAAGTTTGACGCTTGAACATTCGCATCTCAACGTGCGACCAAAGCGAATTGGACACACGTCAAAATGTAAGATTTTGTGCTGAAATGAACTTACCAGGTTGCCCTATCTCCTCATTTACATTCCTCCAAGTGAGGTCCTTTTTATTCCTGTCTCTGTAGAGAAAGCAGCTGGTGTCGTATAGCTTGGGGTGATTAGCCACAGCCGTTATCACAATTTCCTCCATGTTGAATGAAACATTTTGCCGCAGCAGCATCACATGACACCACGTCACCAGGCTCCTGATTGGTTGACACGGCGCAAATTGATGCCGAAGTTCAGATTTTTCAACTTCAACTTTTTCAACAAAAATGTACCACATAAAATGACACGCGTATTTTCTGATGCGCGTCAAACGCTTTATTCTAATTTGACGCGCGAATGAGGCAGAAATGTGTTTTCGTGACGCAAAAACGCGCGTGAAGTGACGCAGAAACCCTAACGCGCGAAAGCGAGCTTCTGCATTGACTTTACATGTAAACCTGATGCCCTTGACGCTTCAAACGTGTTCAGTGTGAACGCACCGTTAAACTGCTGGAGGACAGACTGACCCCTTTTCTTCACTCTGCTACTTTCCCTTCTACTACTCTCCAGTTGTATTTATTTATTTATTTTTGTTGTTATTTCGACTGTTAACTTTGTTTTCTCTCAGTGTTTTTCTCTCCATAGAAGCTACACCTGGTCTGGTATCCTGCTTAGCTACAATGACCTGTTGGATGGGGGGCATCGACTGGGATGATGCTCCCAGTAACTGACCATCCTCCGTGTCCTGTTATCAACTTTTTACTTTCTTTAATATAGAAAGTACTATTAAATCAGTTCTTTATGTTCTTTCTGTATTTCTGCTCTTTCTTCTCGAACTCCCAAACGGTCATGGCAGATGGCCGCTCGTACTGAGCCTGATTCTGGTTCTGCTGGAGGTTTCTTCCTGTTTAAAGGGGAGCTTTTCATGTCCACTGTCGCTACATGCTTGCTCAGTATGAAGGATTGCTGTGGTTAGAGTCTGCCAGAGGCGGAGCGGCATCTATCTATCTATCTATCTATCTATCTATCTATCTATCTATCTATCTATCTATCTATCTATCTATCTATCTATCTATCTATCTATCTATCTATCTATCTATCTATCTATCTATCTATCTATCTATCTATCTATCTATCTATTGTACAATGGAGCAAAGCCTCTTGGAATTGGGAATGGGGAATGCATTTATCCAATGAACCGATTGCAGGTCAACTCTGAACGTCTCAGACAGGTAGTTGCAACAAGTTCGAGGAAAACTAAGTAAATTGTTTGGCAGTGAACTGCATGGTTTTTTACTAACATTTTAACGTTTTACCCATGGACGGCGAGAAAAGGAAGGAGAAAGGAGGGGGCGAAAAGGCCAGAATTAAGAAGAAGCGGATGCTGGAGGAGGATGCATCAAAGTGCTCGAAAATTACGGATTTATTCCGAAATCGGGCATCAACGAGTGTTGCAGGTGAATTGACGTTATTGCTAGCTAGGCGTGAACTAGCACAAGCTAGTCAAATGTTGGTATGGTAAGGACTTAGTGGCCCACTACTCTGCCAAAGCTGGTATATTTCAGACGAATTAATGACTTTGCCATTTTAATCCTTGAGTGGCTCTTGAATTCGGCCATTTGTTTGTCAGTGACAAGTAAGTGTTCAGTTTTCTTTATAGCCTTGTTGCTACTAATGAATAGGCTAGAAGCTGTTTGACCAATAGCCTTCACTAGCAGAAGTTAAGTGATGTTAGCAGATGCAAGCGAGCAGGGTTCACGTTGTAGACTCATAGTAAATAATCGTTTCCCAAAATGTATTTAACCTGTTCTATCCAAACTGAGGTGTTTATGTAATTGTGTGGATGTCGATTGTGGTATAGCCCTGTGAGTGAGACTGTTTCACCCTGATTTGGTTGAATGCACTGCACAGAATGATCGTGGAGACAGGGCTGGCTCTACGGGTGGGCAAGGGTGGGCAATGCCCACCCAAAAAGAGTGCCTTCCCACCATATAAAAATACAAGGAAACTAACATGACGTAATTTAGTCTTCCAATTAAATGGTATAAAACATAGCAGGACATATCTACACTTTTGATTGAACGTGCTGTAGCTATAGCTAAAACCTAATACTGAATATAATATAACTTACATAGAATATCATATAGCCTAATATAGAATAGAGTGTAACTATAATATATAGCCTAATGTTAGTTAACAATATATTATATAGCCAACAAGTCACCGGGTTCAGACGGATATACCGCTGAATGGTATAAAGAATTGAAGTCCGAGCTGATCCCTGTATTACTCCCTACCCTAAACTGGATTCTGAAAAACGCACGAACACCTCCAAGTTGGAAAGAGGCAATTGTCACAGCAATACCAAAAGAGGGCAAAGACAAAACAGAGTGTGGATCATATAGACCGATATCAGTTCTGAACATAGATTATAGATTATTCACTGCTATAATAGCCAGGCGGATGGAAGAATTTCTACCTGTACTTATACACAACAACCAAACAGGCTTTATAAGGAACCAGCAGACACAAGATAATATACGCAGAACTCTTCATATTATAGACTCTATACAGAAGAAAAAAACTAAAGCAGTACTCATAAGTGTGGATGCTGAAAAAGTATTTGACTCGGTTAATTGGGATTTTCTCTATAGAACATTACACAAGTTTGGTCAACATGATGCAGTAATTAATACCATTAAGGCTCTATATGCCAATCCAACTCCAAGAATAAAAATTAACGGTAATTTGTCAAATAGCTTCATTTTGGAAAGAGGCAGACGGCAGGGTTGCCCGTTGTCTCCGCTTCTCTTTGGACTGTACCTAGAATCGTTGGCCCAAATGGTGAGACAAAATCCGCATATGGACTGAATGGACTGAACTTATATAGCGCTTTTCTAGTCATACTGACCACTCAAAGCGCTTTACATTGAAGCCACATTCAAGGATATAACTGCGGGGGAGGGGGAGCACAAGCTAGCTTGCTATGCGGATGATATTTTAGTACATGTGGGACAACCGACAGACTCCCTTCCAAGACTAATGCTGCTATTTGAACAATATGGTCGGCTTTCTGGATACAAGATAAATATGAATAAAATCCAGACGCTCACATTCAATTACAACCCGCCATTGACGATAAGTATCCTTTTGTTGAGGCTATGGCCTTTACTGAACGAACTGGATCTCCCATCATCCTTTCACTGAACGAACTGCATCTCCCAGCATCCTTCCACTGAACGAACTGCATCTCCCAGCACCCACTGCGCTGCCCTCGACCCATTCTCATTGGTCTGTGGCCAGTGATGACATCACAGAGTTGATAAAAGCACCGCGAATATTGAAATAAGCATCTCTTTTGGTCCCAGAGAGGTGCCTGTGAGGAGACGCTTTAATCCACTGCTAGCATTTTCCCCTTTTTCTGTTCAAACCTGCTGGACCAGGAAGAACTTCCCTTTTAAACTTCGAAGTGAATCGGCCGATCAAACAGACTCCTTGTCAGCGTAACAGAGGAGTCCGCTGGCCATCTGAGCTCTATTGAAACAGGCCTGAGTCCCTCAGCGCCTAAAAGTCGGACGTCCGCTTTTCTGACCTCGGTTTTGCGCAAAACCGCTCCTTTAACCTGGACACTTTCTACGTTCTTCGTCGTGGACTGTGGAGAGCTGCCCCCACCAAGTAGGATTAAACTGATTTATATCTCTGGTCTGGGTAGAGGAGAATTAGGTCTTAACGGTCAATATCCGTTTTCTGTTGGTTAAAATAAGTTTGTCAACTGGTTAACCACTGTTATTCTTGGTCGTCTGTCGCTGTACACCGACCCTGAATGTGCATGCTTTTTGTGTTTTATTATGTGACTTTGGTTGCAACCAGAAGCAGTATATTATATTGTATTATTTCCTTGTTTGTTTCTTGTCTGCTGCGGTCGGTGCGTGTCTGTTTAGACAGGTCGCGTGGCCTCAGTTGATCCCCTTTCTCCGTCGCCCTCGTTTCTTTTGTCCAAGCCACCATTGCTAATGAAACTAGCGTTTTGTTGAATCTTCCTTTGTGAACCGATCGCGCCAATTGATAAGAGTTATTTATCGCATAAGAATTATATTACCGCATTGAGTGAGCTAAACTGAACCCCCCTCATTCGTTCGCTGTCTCCCACACACACACACACACACACAGCCGCACACACACGCCCCCTTCCCTCGACGTTAACTTTGTTCTATATTTTTGCATGCGTTAGAATAGATGGAAATTATGAATGAAATGTAATCTGTAAGGTTGACCTATTTCATTAATAAATTCCCTTAAATAACGAGAAGTTTCCTGTGCTATTTCAGTGTGTGCTGTAAAGTTTGTTTTAACCCTGCGGACAAACTCTACGCCTTTTCAGAGAGACTGACAGTCTGGTTTAATTAAAATTATCTCATTTATGAGATTGGTGCCCCGAAATCTTTAATAAACAGGTTAAACTCGAACGTCATCAATAATTATATTAATATTAAATTATTGATTATAATTACTGATGCTCAGAAAACCAGACAACAAATATTTATTATTAATAGTTACAACACTATGGTGTGGCAGGCTGAGTCATTAAAATATTTAGGTATTAATATACCAAAACATTTAACAAAAATTGTTGAACTTAATTATATTCCACTGAATAAAAAGATAAATGAAGATTTGAAAAGGTGGAATTTAATCCCTTGCTTTTCTCTACACTCACGTATTGAGTCTATTAAAATGAATATATTACCTCGACTACTATATCTATTCCAGACTTTACCAATACAAATTGAGCAAATCCAGTTTAGTGATTGGGACAAGATGATATCGAGATACGTGTGGGCGGGGAAAAAGCCAAGGGTCTGTTTTAAGACCTTGCAATTGGCTAAAGAGTAGGGTGGATGGGGCCTGCCTTCTTTAAGGGAATATTTTCGTGCATCACAGATGAAGGCCCTGATAAATTGGTGTGATATATCATATGATTCCCAATGGAAAAATATGGAGGAAACATTTTTCTCTTTTCCAGTTCAAGCAACCTTGGCTGATGGGAACATTCAAACATATATTGATTCTGTAGATAATCCTTGGGTCCAATGTTCTCTTTCGGTTTGGAAAAATGTTATAAAAGAATATAACTTGGAAAAAGATATTGCAGTTTTAAAGTGGTACGCATATGACTCTGATTTCATACCAAACAAAATGGATTTGCGATTCAAATTTTGGACTTCTAAAGGTATGACAACTTTAAGCAAGTTTATTAAGGATGGAAAAGTTGTCAGTTTTGATACACTTAAACACAAATATGCTCTGGAGAAGCAGGATTTTTTCCGATACCTACAAATACGTCATTATATAGATACAAAAGTAGATGTTGTGTCAGAAGGTAACATGATCTTGTTACAATTGTTTAGAAATGCATATGATGGGAAGTCAAAAAAGAAACTTATTTTAAGCTTGTATAAATGGTTGATGAATCGCAAATCACATTCTACTGAGTATGTAAAGATATTGTGGGAGAAAGAGGGAGGGATAACAATATCAGAGGATGAATGGACAAGAATATGGAAACTCCAATGGAAATGTACAAACTCACAGAGATGGAAGGAATATGGATGGAAAACAATAATAAGATTCTTTATCACTCCATGTCAAAAAACACACTTCGACAGACTACCTCCTATCTGTTGGAGAAAGTGTGGAGACCAACGGGAAAATCACTTTCACATTTTATGGAACTGTCCATTTATCAAACAATATTGGATGGACATCCACAGAGCACTACAAGATATTTTTAATTGTGTAATCCCTTTCGAAATGAAAACTGTATACCTTGGATGCATACCACAGGAATGGAGAAATACACATAAATATTTACTAAACATCTTGCTGGTGGCAAGCAAGAAATGCATAACTCAAAAGTGGTTATCACATGATATTCCGACCCTTTCTGCGTGGTGGGATATCCATCCATCCATTTTCTTCCGCTTATCCGGGGTCGGGTCGCGGGGGCAGCAGCCTAAGCAAAGAGACCCAGACTTCCCTCTCCCCAGCCACTTGTTCCAGCTCCTCGGGAGGAACCCCAAGGCGCTCCCAGGCCAGCCGAGAAACATAGTCCCTCCAGCGTGTCCTGGGCCTTCCCCTGGGCCTCCTCCTGGTGAGACGTGCCTGAAACACCTCACCAGGGAGGCTTCCAGGAGGCATCCTGACCAGATGCCCGAGCCACCTCAACTGACTCCTCTCGATGTGGAGAAGCAGCAGCTCTACTCTGAGCCCCCTCCGGATGACTGAGCTTCTCACCCTATCTCTAAGGGAGAGCCCAGACACTCTGCGGAGGAAACTCATTTCAGCCGCTTGTATCCGTGATCTCGTTCTTTCGGTCACCACCGAGTTCGTGACCATAGATGAGGGTAGGAACGTAGGACGACCGGTAAATCGAGAGCTTCGCCTTTCGGCTCAGCTCTCTCTTCACCACGACAGACCGGTAAATCGCCCGCATAACTGCAGATGCCCCACCAATCCGTCTATCGATCTCCCGCTCCATTTTTCCCTAATTCGTGAACAAGACCCCCAGATACTTAAACTCCTCCACTTGGGGAAGGACCCCATCCCCGACCCGGAGAAGGTACCCCACCCTTTTCCGGCTCAAGACCATGGCCTCGGATTTGGAGGTGCTGATTCTCATCCCAGCCGCTTCAAACTCGGCTGTGAACCGCTCCAGCGAAAGCCGTAGATCACGTTCCGATGAAGCCAACAGGACCACGTCATCTGCAAAAAGCAGAGACCCGATCCTGAGGCCACCAAAACGGATCCCCTCAACGCCTTGGCTGCGCCTAGAGATCCTGTCCTTAAAAGTTAGGAACAGGATCGGTGACAAAGGGCAACCTTGGCGGAGTCCAACTCTCACTGGAAACAAGCCCGACTTACTGCCGGCAATGCAAACCAAACTCTGGCACCGGTCGTACAGGGACCTAACAGCCCGTATCAAGGGGCCCGGTACCCCATACTCCCGGAGCACCCCCCACAGGGCCCCCCGAGGGACACGGTCAAACGCCTTCTCCAAGTCCACAAAACACATGTAGACCGGTTGGGCGAACTCCCACGCACCCTCCAGGACCCTGCTGAGGGTGTAGAGCTGGTCCAGTGTTCCACGGCCAGGACGAAAACCGCATTGTTCCTCCTGGATCCGAGGTTCGACTATCCGTCGGACTCTCCTCTTCAGAACCCCTGAATAGACCTTACCAGGGAGGCTCAGAAGTGTGATCCCCCTGTAGTTGGAACACACCCTGTGGTCCCCCCTTTTTAACCACGCAATATTGCAGAGCCGCGTTAACCAACACAGCCCCACAACATCCAGAGTCTTGAGGAACTCCGGTCGAATCTCATCCACCCCCGGAGCCCTGCCACCGAGGAGCTTTTTAACAACCTCGGTGACCTCAGCACCAGAGGTTGGAGAGACCGACCCCAAGTCCCCAAACCCTGATTCCAGATTGGAAGGCGTGCTGGCGGGATTGAGGAGGTCTTCGAAGTATTCCATCCACCGACCCAAAACGTCCTGCGTCGAGGTCAGCAGCACACCACCCCCACTGTAAACTGTGTTGGTGGCAGACCGCTTTCCCCCCCTGAGACGCCGGATGGTGGACCAGAATCGCTTCGAAGCCGTACGGAAGTCGTTTTTCATGGCCTTTCCAAACTCCTCCCACGCCCGGGTTTTTGCCTCAGCAACCATCCGAGCCGCATCCCGCTTGGCCTGTCGGTACCTATCAGCTGCTTCAGGGGTCCCACAAGCCAAAAAGACCCGGTAGGACTCCTTCTTGCCTGACAGCATCCCTTACCGCTGGTGTCCACCAGCGGGTTCGGGGGTTGCCTCCGCAACAGGCACCGACCACCTTGCAGCCACAGCTTCGGTCAGCCGCCTCGGCAATGGAGGCGCGGAACATGGTCCACTCGGACTCATTGTCCACCGCCTCCCCCAGGACGTGTTTAAAGTTCTGCCGGAGGTGTGAGTTAAAGCTCCTTCTGACAGGAGACTGCCAGACGTTCCCAGCAGACCCTCACAACACGTTTGGGCCTTCCAGGTCTGTCCGGCGTCCTCCCCCACCATCGGAGCCGACTCACCACCAGGTAGTGGTCAGTGGACAGCTCAGCCCCTCTCTTCACCCAAGTGTCCAGATAATGCGGCCGCAGATCAGATGAGACGACAAGTCGATCATTGAGCTGCGGCCTAAGGTGTCCTGGTGCCAAGTGCACATATGGACACCTTTATGCTTGAACATGGTGTTTGTTATGGACAATCCATGACGAGCACAGAAGTCCAATAACAAGACACCACTCGGGTTCAGATCGGGGGGGCCATTCCGCCCAACCACACCCCTCCAGGTCTCACTGTCATTGCCCACGTGAGCGTTGAAGTCCCCCAGCAGAACAAGGGAGTCCCCAGGAGGAGCACTCTCCAGCACCCCCTCCAAAGACTCCACGAAGGGTGGGTAATCTAATCTGCTGTTTGGCGCGTAAGCACAAACAACAGTCAGGACCCGTCCCCCCACCCGAAGGCGGAGGGAGGCTACCCTCTCCTTCACCGGGGTAAACCCCAACGTACAGGCGCCGAGATGGGGGGCAACAAGTATGCCCACCCCAGCTCGGCGCCTCTCAGCAGGGGCAACTCCAGAGTGGAAGAGAGTCCAACCCCTCTCGAGGAGACGGGTTCCAGAGCCAGAGCCGTGCGCCGAGGTGAGTCCGACGATGTCCAGTCGGAACCTCTCAACCTCGCACACCAGCTCCGGCTCCTTCCCCACCAGAGAGGTGACGTTCCACGTCCCGAGAGCCAGCTTCTGCAGCCGAGGATCGGACCGCCAAGGTCCCCACCTTTGGCCGCCGCCCATCCTGCACAGCACCCGACCCCTATGGCCCCTCCCACAGGTGGTGAGCTCATGGGAAGGGGGGCCCATGTTACCTCTTCGGGCTAAGCCCAACCGGGCCCCATGGGTAAAGCCCCGGCCACCAGGAGCTCGCCAACGTGCCCCCTCCTCCAGGCCTGGCTCCAGGGGGGGGCCCCGGTGACCCGCGTCCGGGTGAGGGAACACTGAGTCCATCTGTCATTTTCATCATAGGGGTCTTTTGGGCTGCACTTTGTCTGATCCCTCACCTAGAACCAAATTGCCATGGGTGACCCTACCAGGAGCAAAAGCCCCCGACAACATAGCTCCTAGGATCATTGGGACACTCAAACCCCTCCACCACGATAAGGTGGCAGCCCAGGGAGGGTGGTGGTGGGATATAATGATGATCGCATATATAAAAATCAAAAAGCCGGCTCTGATTTTGAATGTCATCTCTTCACCCCCACATGAAAGAAGTAATCTGATTGGCATTATGTTATGTAGCATTTTGTACTTGTTGCCCAAACATCCAATAACTCTTTCAACATGTATTCTCAGGTGGGCAATAACTCTTGTATCTTCAATGTCTTGGCATCAAGTTGATAGAAGCCTTTTGTAAATGACAGGATCTTAACCTCTGCACACATCATTCCCACGCCATCTCTGATGTCAAAGTCTCTGTCAGCAAACACCACATCCCCTTGTAACAGTTTGTTATGAAGGCCACATTTCTCTGTGATATGTTTGTCTGACGCATGCCCCCCCTTCCCCCCATCCTTTGGAAATGAACGATATTGAACCTTGTGGTACAACCCTGATGACGTATTTCATGATGTGTGTACCCTTATAGTGAGAGAATGTTTGTGCATGTGCTTTTAAATTTGATGGTCTTTGGGTACGAATTTCAAAACAGTCAACAATGATGGCTACTCGGTTTCCAAAAGCTTCAATCAGCTGAGGTTTAGGTTTATCATTGTGGCTTTTAGGCAGTGTCTCTCAGGCCAGTGCACCAGGGTTTCTAAGCGACCATATAAAAACATTGATTGTAGCAGCAAAAGCAGAAGACAGAGTTTTGTGGTAAACATTGAAAAGGTGGCAAATATGCTGGACAGGAAGATCAAGTCTCACATGCTTGAGTGTGAGTAAAAGCATTTGGAAATGCAAAAGTTTCTTTATTGCTGCCAGGAAAGCTTTTATGTCACTGAACAAGGAGAGTAAAATAGCAAAACAAGCTAGTCCAGTATAATATTTGACTTTTTTAGTGTCATCCTTGTTGTAACTATTAATAATAAATATTTGTTGTCTGGTTTTCTGAGCATCAGTAATTATAATCAATAATTTAATATTAATATAATTATTGATGACGTTCGAGTTTAACCTGTTTATTAAAGATTTCGGGGCACCAATCTCATAAATGAGATAATTTTAATTAAACCAGACTGTCAGTCTCTCTGAAAAGGCGTAGAGTTCGTCCGCGGGGTTAAAACAAACTTCACAGCACACACTGAAATAGCACAGGAAACTTCTCGTTACTTAAGGGAATTTATTAATGAAATAGGTCAACCTTACAGATTACATTTCATTCATAATTTCCATCTATTCTAACGCATGCAAAACTATAGAACAAAATTAACGTCGAGGGAAGGGGGCGTGTGTGTGCGGCTGTGTGTGTGTGTGCAGCGCTGTGTGTGTGTGTGCAGCGCTGTGCGTGTGTGTGTGTGGGAGACAGCGAGCGGATGAGGGGGGTTCAGTTTAGCACACTCAATGCGATAAATAACTCAAGTCTTATCAATTGGCGCGATCGGTTCTGAAGAGAGAGGAATTCTGTTAATGTTGTATGAGGGTTTAATTTTGTAGTGCATGTGGAAACACTTAGAAACCGTGAATAATCAAGAGGAATGTGGCACATCCTGTGTGCCTTGTGAAGAAGCTGTGACCATTCTGTGAACGAAGATCTATGTGGGAGGAGTTTCCTTTTTAACTCTTGTTTCAAATAAAAACCTTATGCTGAGATAAAGCTGTGCTCAGTTACTAGAACTGAGTCCAGCGAACGAGGTCTCACTGTTAAAATATATAATTGTTGTTTGTTGTTCTTATTGCTCCTTTTTACAGAAATGAACGAGCACGCGGGAAGGTGAAATGAGAGCTCAGAGAGCCCAGGGTCATAAATTAAATGTGTGTCTGTTCCTTTAAAATAGGCTTTAAATTAGAGTGAAAACACCTTCTCAACAGTTCACAAAGGAAGACAAAGGAAGACCGCGTGGCAATTCAACAAAACGCTAGTTTCATTAGCAATGGTGGCTTGGACAAAGGAAACGAGGGCGACGGAGAAAGGGGATCAACTGAGGCCACGCGACCTGTCTAAACAGACACGCGCCGACCGCACCAGACAATAAACAAACAAGGAAATAATACAATATAATATACTGCTTCTGGTTGCAACCAAAGTCAAATAATAAAACACAAAAAGCATGCACATTCAGGGTCGGTGTACGGCGACAGACGACCAAGAATAACAGTGGTTAACCAGTTGACTCTTAGCTCTTAGCAGTGATGATTTTATGAGATTCTTCATAAATAAAATATATTTTATTAAAAATAAAATCATTGGCACCCTCCCAAACATGATTACTTCTTCCTCAGTAAATGAGTCAGTATCGGAAAGAACTGTAGAACCTCATTTGTGCTTAGGCTGTTTTGATTCAGTCGAGCTTTCAGAACTTTCAAAAATATTAGCCACATCTAAACATTCAACTTGTATGTTGGACCAAATCCCAACCAAATTATTTAAAGAAGTGTTCCATTTGGTTCCTGGCCCCATTTTGGATATGATGAATCTATCCTTAGTAAACGGATACGTACCACAGGAATTTAAAATAGCTGTAATTAAACCTTTACTCAAGAAACCTTCCCTTGATCAAGATGACTTAGTGAATTACAGACCTATATCTAACCTTCCTTTCTTATCCAAAGTCCTTGAGAAAATAGTTGCTAATCAAGTCTGTGAGCATCTAAACAGTAACGAGCTGTTTGAAGAGTTTCAGTCAGGTTTTAGAGCTCATCATAGCACTGAAACAGCACTGGTGAAGGTTACTAATGATATTCTCATGGCCTCAGATAATGGACTGGTGTCTGTTCTGGTTTTGTTAGATCTCAGTGCTGCTTTTGACACAGTCGATCATAATATTCTCTTAGAAAGGCTTGGACATGTTGCAGGGATCAAAGGAACAGCACTAGGCTGGTTTAAATCATATTTGTCTGATAGATTCCAGTTTGTTCATCTAAATGATAAATCATCTTCACTCTCAAGGGTTACTTGTGGAGTTCCACAGGGTTCGGTACTTGGACCAATTCTTTTCACCATATATATGCTTCCAATTGGTAGAATCATTAGACAGCATGGGATAAATTTCCACAGCTATGCCGATGATACACAACTATATTTATCCATAAATCCTGATGAACCCAGTCAGTTAGGTAGATTACAGGCATGTCTGGAAGAGATAAAAGCATGGATGACCCTAAACCTTTTGCTTTTAAATTCTGACAAGACAGAAGTTGCTGTCTTTGGACCAGAAGTTCTTAAACAGAAACTGATTAGTCAATCACTTCATCTGGATGGCATTAAATTGGCCCCCAGTGATAACGTAAAGAACCTCGGCGTTATTTTTGACCAAGACTTGACATTTAAATCCCATATTAAACAGGTTTCTAGGATTTCTTTCTTTCACCTCCGGAATATTGCTAAAATTAGAAACATCCTGTCCAGGAGTGATGCTGAGAAACTAGTCCATGCATTTGTTACCTCAAGGCTGGACTACTGTAATTCTTTACTATCAGGAAGTCCACAAAATGCCATTAAAAGCCTTCAGTTGATCCAAAATGCGGCAGCAAGAGTTCTGATGAATATTAAAAAGAGAGATCACATTTCTCCTGTTTTAGCTTCCCTTCATTGGCTCCCTGTTAAATCCAGAATAGAATTTAAGATCCTTCTTCTTACATACAAAGCCCTTAATAATCAAGCTCCATCATACATCAGAGATCTAATTGTTCCAAAAGTTCCTAACAGAGCACTTCGCTCTCAGACTGCAGGTTTACTTGTAGTTCCTAGGATTTCTAAAAGTAGAATGGGAGGCAGATCTTTTAGTTATCAGGCTCCTCTCCTGTGGAACCAGCTCCCAGCTTTAGTCCGTGAGGCAGACACTCTGTTAACTTTTAAGGCCAGGCTTAAAACTTTCCTTTTGATAAAGCTTATAGTTAGAGTGGCTTAGGTCATCCTGAGCTATCTCTGTAGTTCTGCTGCTATAGGCTTAGACTGCTGGAGGACAGACGTACCAATTTTCTTCACTCTGCTACTTCCTTTTCTCTTACGACTCTCCAGTTGTATTACAGTACATTCTGTTATTTCGACTGTTAACTTTGTTTTCTCTCAGTGTTTTTCTCCCCATAGAAGATATACCTGGTCTGGTATCCTGCTTGGCTGCAATGCCCTGTTGGACGGGGGGCATCGACTGGGATCATCCTCTCAGTAACTGAACATCCACTGTGTCCTGTTATCAACTTTTTACTTTCTGTAACATAGAAATTACTCTTATATCAGATCTTCTGTTCCTTCTGTGTTCTGCTCTGTCTTCTGAAACCCCCAGACGGTCGTGGCAGATGGCCGCTCCTACTGAGCCAGGTTCTGTTGGAGGTTTCTTCCTGTTAAAAGGGGAATTTTTCCTCTCCACCGTCGCTACATGCTTGCTCAGTATGAGGGATTGCTGAAGGATTGCTGTGGTTGGAAATCTGCCCAACCTCACGCCAATGACTGACGCAATCTGCTGGGATTCCTTAAATAGGAAACTTTTAACTGATTGGAATGTTTGTATAATTGTATTGAAATAACTTATTGTTAAGTGCCTTGAGATGACATCTGTTGTGAATTGGCGCTATATAAATAAACTGAATTGAATTGAATTGACAAACTTATTTTAACCAACAGAAAACGGATATTAACCGTCAAGACCTTCTCCTCTACCCAGACCAAAGATATAAATCAGTTTAATCCTACTTGGTGGGGGCAGCTCTCCACAGTCCACGACGAAGAACGTAGAAAGTGTCCAGTTTAAAGGAGCGGTTTTGCGCAAAACCGAGGTCGGAAAAGCGGACGTCCGACTTTTAGGCGCTGAGGGACTCAGGCCTGTTTTCAATAGAGCTCAGGTGGCCAGCGGACTACCTGGTACAGGAAAGTCTGTTTGCTCGGCCGATTCACTTCGAAGTTTAAAAGGGAAGTTCTTCCTGGTCCAGCAGGTTTTTAACGGAAAAAAGGGGAAAATGTTAGCAGTGGATTAAAGCGTCTCCTCACAGGCACCACTCTGGGACCAAGAGAGACCAATAGAGACGCTTATTTCAATATTCGCGCTGCTTTTATCAACTCTGTGATGTCATCACTGGCCACAGACCAATGAGAATGGGTTGAGGGCAGCGCAATGGGTGCTGGGAAATGCAGTTCGTTCAGTGGAAGGATGCTGGGAGATGCAGTTCGTTCAGTGAAAGGATGATGGGAGATCCAGTTCGTTCAGTAAAGGTCATAGCCTCATCATCCTTGAAAAAATATTTATTCTGCTCCATCTTTTTCAACTCTGACCAGAGCTTTGTATTCTCCTGCAACAACCGGTTTATTTCTACTCTGCTCTGTTCACAGACTATTCCACATTCCATCTTCTGTCTCTTAGTTTTTGTGACTTTGATATCACAATCAGATCTGTCTGTCAGCTTTCACTTGTACAACACAACCCTTGCTAACAGCCTCCATCATGTGGCGATTATGGTCTTCTGTCATGTTCATCTCTGGCAGCTCTTCATCTATAACTTAAATTCTGCTGCTCCATTCTGAAAGCCTGTCAGATACAATGAGCGCATAAACATGAGCCAAATGTTCACCTCAAGTACAAATAAAAATACATTAACAAATACTGAGCCATCAAAAAAGTTCTGTGCTAATGATGTGAGAGTAAGAGCAAACTGGGGGGAGGTTTGTTTGATGTTGCCCTTTAAACTGGAACCACATTCACCCATTTACACTCACAACACGGGGTTAAGTGCCTTGCTCAGGGCAAGATTGACATGTGACAGGAGGAAGCTGGAATTGAACCTACGATCCTCCGATTGCAAGACAACTACCCCTCCTACTGAACCACAGTCACCCAGTAGCTGTGAAATAATTACAATTAATCAACATTCCTAAAAATGACTGAAAATGAATTTTTTGTTGTCAGAAACTCCGAATTTAACAAAGGACCAGAACAGAACAGCAGTCAAAATTAATGAAAGAGATTTCTTATTTAAGAAAAATCTGTAGGTGGCAGACCCCTTTACTCTCTCCTCTCCTTAGCCAGACTCTGAAATACAGAGCAGATAAACAACATGAGAAAGGTCAGAAGCCAATCCTCAGAATGGTTTTTAGAGCACAGTTATTTACCCCAGACATTTCTCACTCTCTTATAGATGAGCACTGCAATCTGCAATTGCCGGCAGTGAACAGAGAGGGCACTGCAAGGAAAAAATGAGGAAACAGGTTACTGGAAGTGGAAGATCAGGTTGGGCTGCATGGGCTCGGACTAAAAGTTTCTGGTGCCAACTCAGGGAGGGAGAACTTAAAAAAACTCAGGTGAAGATCCTTAGGAGATAAAACGGACTTGAGGACTTAAATGCTGGGATAATGGGAATGAACTACAGATGGAGCACGAAGGCAGAGAAAAGGCAGACCCAATTGGTGGGTCGTAGGCCAGGAGAGAGAGAGCACAGAGAAGCAATCAACTTGGAGAGGTGAGGCTTGACAGGGAGGATCGAGAGTGCAAACAGTTGTTCAGGTTTGGAATGGCGACAATATTATTAAGTCCAACAGGGTTAGGCTGGAATTGAAATCGATGAGACAGAAACTCGGTCATACACTTGACGTGGAATAACTGCTGGAAAGCTGGATGGCAAACAGACAATCTGGCAATGGAAGGATGTCGGAGACGGGTATAAATACACTGGTGGAACAGGTGAGTGACATGACAGCTGATTGAGTCCAGCTGAGAAGCGTGACAGATAACAAACCATGACAGTGCCCCTCCTCAAGGGGCGGCTCCTGACAACCCTCCAGGTTGATAAGGGTGATTGTGAAGGAAGGCCGCCACCGTTGTTGGATTCAAAACATGACGGGCAGGAACCCAGGAATGTTCATCAGGACCAAAACCCTCCCAGTCTATCAGGTAATGGATACCACAGCCCCAACGCCTGACCTTAGAGACAGGAAATGGTCCAATAAAAAGAGATGCCATTTTCCGGTTCTCCTGTTTCAGAGGAAGGTCCAGTGTGGACAACCAGACCCTTTGTCAAACCTGATAGGAAGGGGTAGGAAAGCGTCATTTGTTGGTCGTCATGTAGATGGCAGAAGTTCTGAGAAGGCAAGGCAATTTTATTTGTATAGCACGCTTTCAACAGCAAGGTAACTTAATGTGCTTTACATGATTAGGGGATAGAGTAAAAATAGCAATAAAGCGTAAAACACACACAGAGCATATACATCTAAAAACATTACTCAAACAGACATGAATTTAGCATAAAGTAAAAACAGCAAAAAAGCATGAAACACACAAAACATATGATACATAAAAAGATGACTCAAAGGCAACTTTAAACAGATGGGGTTTTAGCTGTGATTTAAAATGCATGTCCCTACTTAAGGCCTATTTGTGTCTATTCTTTAATTAGAATTCCTAAAGTGCATGTTTTTTAAATGCACTCTGAGCATAGTACTTTGAGAGTCCAATAAGCTCACTAGTTTGCTCAGAATAATAAAATTGCTCTTACAAACTACAAAACATTCATGTTACACATGCACATTCTGGAAATATTTTTACAGCTAAGTTGTACAATCCTCAAATCTGAGTATGCCATTTTTATTTTTAATAATTGCACAGTACTTATGTAATTTAATCCCTAATGTACCATAGTGTGCTATGCAGCAGCTTTGTGCAAGCAATTCTTTAAAATGTTTTTAAGATGGACTTTACTTAACTACTTTAATTTATCCTTTTTGTCTCAGCAGGGGGAAGAGGTTTTTCAAAGACAACCAATCATTAATCACTGCGATGCAAGCAGCAGACGAACATCATCAGGCCCAGCGGGATCAACGTGTTAATCTGATGGACGGGAGCAGGAAGCTGGCTTACCAAGGGAGGAGATGACACGATGCGGTCTTCGATCAAACCTTCTAGGGGTGCTGGGAGAGATTGCTCACACCATGACCCATAGACGTTTGCAATTGGATTTTTGTCTTTGAATTTTATACCTGTCCAATAAAATGTCTGTTATCTGCTTGCATTGGGATTTTTTGATTTCATCTTAGCACACAATGGTTGGTGGAATCCATAGTGCAGCTTAAGCAATTGTTTCTTGAAGGTTAATGGCCCATCACTGAAACAACTGATTAGTTATTAATTTAATTTTCCAAAATTATATCTGAGATCAGGGATCAGCAACCTTTTCCAATCAGATAGCAACATTTGCCCCGCCTGCTATAAAGTAAAATTTGTCTAGAGCTGCAAAATAAAAGTGAATTGCATAAATATTAAAGCTGTTGAAAAACCTAAATGTATTTCTTTTTTTAGATTATATAGCACACAGCCATAGGCTGTGGATACCTGGGGAAAAATGACACTTAAAGATGAATAGGGAGTAAAATATACAAAGCGCTATGGATTCAGCAAACCCAAGTAAAAGTTAAACTAAATACAGTTGTTGAAGTTAGTGTGATAACATTACTTACAGTATGTTTATCATACCAACTCCTTTGTAACTGTAGAATTTGTTTTGTAGTTTTAACATACACCTTTCATAGTGCTTTATCTGGATACAACAAAAGGTAAATGCCTTGTGTAACTGCATACTCTGCATACTCCGCCCACCATATGATGAGCCCACCCACTTGAGATGGTCCCTGCAGTGGAAAACCAACCAGGACCAAGTAGGTACTAGTAGAAAAACACCATAAATGCTGCTATGGGACGTAGTCATTGGTTCCCATCTACTCTGCCTTTATTCTTTCCTGATTCCAGAGCTAATCATGTGAGCCTGCAAGGTTGCTTAGTCTTCAACAAATACACCGCACTGGGCTAGAGGCTATTGTTGAGCTAACAATGCTAGCAGTAAATAAGGAAAAAAATAGTCTGCTCTAAAAATATCTCAAGCGGCTTTTCAGTTACCAACAACTGATCCGTAACTGGCAACACTGCATGACACTCAGGATGGGAGGGGGTGACATTGTGCTGTTTTATTCTACATAGACTGCAGTACTCAAATTTGTCACAATCACAAGGTTTCATTCTTACATATTGCTCCTTTAAATAAGCTGGATGTGTAATTTTTGTTTCAATTCTTTTCTTATGATTTTCTGTTTAAGGTCCATCAAAAGCAAATAAATCTCTAACTGGATGGGACAAAAACTTCACTGAAGCAGGTATTTCGCAATTTTCACATCAAGTACAGTGTCAATATTATGAGCAAAAATGCAAACTTGCAGGAACAATAACAATGAAATTTAAGACTATACATTTTAAATGTAAAGTAATTTCCACATCAAGGTTTTTACTTCTTAAAACATTACCATAATAAAGGGGTTTCTGTCGAAACAGAATGGCTAGGCTGACATCAGTATAGGTCCAAAGTTTGCCCCTGAAAACTGTGAAAATCCTTTCTTCACCTCTGAATTGAGGACAATTGAATGATGTCCCGGTGAGCTGGGTTTGTCATCTAAAAAATAGCGTTCAGCACTGAGCACTAACACTGGTTTTTGGTAATGTGGCTGGTTTGGTGGAAACTTTGAAGACTTTAAAATAATCTAAGAGAGTTGGGAAAATTAAGGGTAGATTGTGGCTGGTTGACCTCTGACAGCTGGAAGAAGAGGGCACAACTTCTTTCTAAGACAAAAAGTTGGCTCTTGTAATACAGTCAAAATAATGGAAAACTAAATTTTTTCAGATTTTTGGAGCAGGTCTGAAACAAAGATGATTGTATGGTATTAAAAAAGACCATACTATAAGGCAATTAAAAAATTGCCTTAAATTTATCTCTATTAATTTTACACCATCCATTTACATTTCACTCAATACAAATAAAATGTTTAAAAAACCCCAAAGCAGTACGAATTGAGAAATCAACCCAGTTCCACCTTATGAACCATACACAACAAAAATCAAATGCAAATTTTCCTTTTTACCACAATGCATGCAACTTTTTATAACTGCTTCCTAACTGAGCTGTGTTCTTGTTTTCTTTGAGGTGGGTTGGTTAACTTGTTGTTTTTTGCTTTTTAAAAGGGCTATCGACACACAGGAAGAAAGCGGAGAGTGATGATTCCTCTGTAGGAGGTATGTTTTCAGAGCTATAAGTTGCCTTTTGTCGAAAAGGCTAAAAGTTGGTGAAATTGTTTAAAATAAAATTGAAAGGCAATGCAACTTTTTATCAATTGATCATTTTCTGTTAAAGCTCCCCTTTTGTCTAAGAAAACTGGGCTTGACAAATAGGCACCAGAAAAAGGTATTATAAGCTGCAAAACCTTTAGCATATTAAAGCTGCAGTACGGAGAATATACTTATGTATCAAAGTTTTATAAATCTTTAAAATGATTCAACACTGATAAAAGGCTAGTCCTCCACATCATTTGTTATTCTTCCTAAGTCCCGCCTTCCTCCCATAGACCCCTATGCATTTCACACTGACCACCGATTTTTTTTAGCCAATAGAATTCGAGTTTCCGCCTTGTTGGCTGTCAATCAACTTACATGCTCATCGCGCGAACCTGTGATGATGAGGCCGCGCACACATGCCGCTCCGGTTTACAGTCACCATATTGGAAGAGAGCGTCAGTCATGGAGAACTCGCTCACCTCTGAAATGACCATAACAAAATACAATCGGGTGATGTTGCATAGCGCTTGCTGCTTTCCTCTTTGACCCGCTGCGACAACACAGATGATGCGCGTGCACAATTGTTCAGGTGGGGCTAGGGGGAGTGGGATGGAGGGGTGTAGAGATGTTTTGGGAGGGGCCTTGATAGTGGGGTCAAAAAATCTCTCTCTCCCTCAAATACTCCAGACAGCAGCTTTAAAGGAGCAGTATATAAGAATTTTACAGTAAAATAATCAAACAGCAGTCTAATGTCTCAATAGTGGTGGAAGAAAGGTTACATTGAAACAGATTTTGATCTCAGCTGGCTGCGTGTTTGTAAGTTTGTCATTTTCTAAACGCTGCTACGGGATTTAGTGATTTACAATCCATTCTGCTTCTATTCTTTCCTGGTTCCAGAGCCAATCACGTGTGAGCCCATGAGGTTGCCGAGTCTTCAACAAATACGCTGTGCTGGGCTAGAGGCTATTGTCGAGCTAACATTTCTAGCAGTAAATTAGAAAGAAAGAGTTGGTTCTAATAAAATATCAAGCTGCTTTTTTTCAATTACCACCGACTCAATATTGCAGTGAAAAGTATTTATCTAATGATCAACTTCCTGTCTCTGACTCGTCTTCCTAGGTCACTGATCTGTAACTGGCAACATGGCATGAAACCTAGGAAGAGAGGGGGTGACTGGCCTTTTTTGTTTTTCTACATAGACTGCAGTACTCCAATTTAACAACAAGATGTCATTCTTACATATCGCTCCTTTAAGAATACATATATTTTTGCCCAGCCCGTCACCACAAGTACATGTGCATTTAAAATTTGTCAGTTGAAAAATGTATTTCTACAAGACATGTAGTTGTTTTAAACTTTATTTCTGTCTTAGATACCTCAAACAGGAGAATGTGGTCAGAAGAAGAGGCCCGGGCAGTGGAAAAAACACTATTGTCCTACATAAACTCCGGAAAGGTTCCTGGAAAAGTGTGTGTTGCCTGTATTAAGGCTTCACCTGTGGCTTTACAGGAAAGAAGCTGGAAGGCGGTAAAGTTTTATGTAAAAAAACGCATTGCAACCATTAAGCATCAGCTTGCTAAAAGAACATACTAAGAAAAGTTTCTATGTTTTATGTCAAAGTTAATTAATTTTTGTTTAACAGGCTAGTTGTCTTAGTTTTATGCTTAGAAGAAGACGCATATGTTATAATCTAATTTTATTTTTACAACTGGGTCAAAATTTTATTTGTTTTCATGTATTCAGTCTGAGAAAAGAATGTTTGAATATGGAATGTAGCAAAATGTGTTACTATAATTTAAAAAGAAAAAAACTGGATTGTTCTAAAGCATAAATTAAACAAGAACTGTTATTAGTTATTGCTGAAATAAATCTTGGTTCTGTATGATTAATCGTACTTATATTTGACTCCTGAGTCTTTTAAGTTGATGCCCACGAGGCCACTGGGCCTTACATTTCACCAAGCAGCAGCATGGTCTCCTCTCTCTCTCTCTCTCTCTTTCTTCCAGCTTGTCTTCAGTTCATCTGTAATTTGGACAATTATCGACAATACCAATGTTTAAAAAAGGAATAAAGCTGGCAGAAAGTCCTTTGGACTCCCCTCACTGTAAAAGACTTATATGTTTTCCTATCCATCATTATATACACCGGAGTTGTAAATGTCCACCACAGGGCTGACTGCTGGAGGGGTGAGTGGCCATATCATTTTCAATTATCCTGTAACACTATGCAGAGAAACCAGTTTGAAGCAGTTTTGTGGTCATTGCACCTAAGCTTTGTGAACGATGACGAGGACAATGAAAAGAAACAAAAACACCCCTGATTACAGCCGTCTGTGCAAAATCAGGCCACTCTCCGATCATATTGTTACTGCATGCAAATAATTTAATATTAATATAATTAGTGATGACGTTCGAGTTTAACCTGTTTATTAAAGATATAAAGGGGCACCAATCTCATAAATGAGATAATTTTAATTTAACCAGACTGTCAGCTCTCTGAAAAGGCGTCATTCGACCGCGGGGTTAAAAAAAACTTCACAGCACACACTGAAATAGCACAGGAAACTTCTCGTTACTAAAGGGAATTTATTAATGAAATAGGTCAACCTTACAGATTACATTTCATTCATAATTTCCATCTATTCTAACGCATGCAAAAATATAGAACAAAGTTAACGTCGAGGGAAGGGGCATGTGTGTGTATGCGGCTGTGTGTGTGTGTGCAGCTGTGTGTGTGTGTGTGTGTGTGTGTGTGTGGGAGACAGAGAGCGAATGAGGAAGGGGGTTCAGCTCACCCCTTCAATGCGATAAATAACTCAAGCCTCATCAATTGGCGCGATCGGTTCACAAAGGAAGACCGCGTGGCGATTCAACAAAGGCTAGTTTCATTAGCAATGGTGACTTGGACAAAGGAAACGGGGGCGACGAAGAATGGGCCACGCGACTTGTCTAAACAGACACGCGCCAACCGCAGCGGACAATGAACAAACAAGGAAATAATACAATATAATATACTGCTTCTGGTTGCAACCAAAGTCAAATAATAAAACACAAAAAGCTTGCACATTCAGGGTCGGTGTACAGCGACAGACGACCAAGAATAACAATGGTTAACAAGTTGACAGACTTATTTTAACCAACAGAAAACGGATATTAACCGTTAAGACCTGTTGTAACTATTAATAATAAAAAGTTGTTGTCTGGTTTTCTGAGCATCAATAATTATAATCAATAATTTAATATTAATATAATTGATGACATTCGAGTTTAACCTTTTTATTAAAGATATAGGGGCACCAATCTCATAAATGAGATAATTTTAATTAAACCAGACTGTCAGTCTCTCTGAAAAGGCGTAGAGTTCGTCCGCGGGGTTAAAACAAACTTCACAGCACACTTTGAAATATCACAGAAAACTTCTTGTTACTTAAGGGAATTTATTAATGAAATAGGTCAACCTTACAGATTACATTTCATTCATAATTTCCATCTATTCTAACGCATGCAAAAATATAGAACAAAGGTAACGTCGAGGGAAGGGGCGTGTGTGTGCGGCTGTGTGTGTGGGTGTGGCTGTGTGTGTGTGTGTGTGTGTGTATGTGTGCGGCTGTGTGTGTGTGTGTGTGTGTGTGGGAGACAGCGAGCGAATGAGGGGGGTTCAGTTTAGCACACTCAATGCGATAAATAACTCAAGCCTTATCAATTTGCGCGATCGGTTCACAAAGGAAGACAAAGGAAGACAAAGGAAGACCGTGTGGCAATTCAACAAAGGCTAGTTTCATTAGCAATGGTGGCTTGGACAAAGGAAACGGAGGCGACGGAGAAAGGGGATCTACTGAGTGCACGCGACCTGTCTAAACAGAAACGCGCCGACCGCAGTGGACAATAAACAAACAAGGAAATAATACAATATAATATACTGCTTCTGGTTGCAACCAGAGTCAAATAATAAAACACAAAAAGACGACCAAGAATAACAGTGGTTAACAAGTTGACAGACTTATTTTAACCAACAGAAAACGGATATTAACCGTCAAGACCTCTCCTCTACCCAGACCGAGAGATATAAATCAGTTTAATCCTACTTGGTGGGGGCAGCTCTCCACAGTCCACGACGAAGAACGTAGAAAGTGTCCAGTTTAAAGGAGCGGTTCACGCAAAACCGAGGTCAGAAAAGCGGACGTCCGACTTTAGGCGCTGAGGGACTCAGGGCCGATTTCAATAGAGCTCAGATGGCCAGCGGACTACCTGGTACAGGAAAGTCTGTTTGCTCGGCCGATTCACTTCGAAGTTTAAAAGGGAAGTTCTTCCTGGTCCAGCAGGTTTGAACGGAAAAAGGGAAAATGCTAGCAGTGGATTAAAGCGTCTCCTAACAGGCACCGCTTGGGAACCAAAAGACAAAGATCTCAATATTCGCGCTGCTTTTATCAACTATGTGATGTCATCACTGGCCACAGACCAATGAGAATGGGTCGAGGGCAGTGCAATGGGTGCTGGGAGATGCAGTTCGTTCAGTGAAAGGATGCTGGGAGATGCAGTTCATTCAGTGAAAGGATGCTGGGAGAGATCCAGTTCGTTCAGTGAAAGGCCATAGCCTCAACAGACCTAATCTCCTCTACAAAGACCGAGAGATATAAATCAGTTTAATCCTACTTGGTGGAGGCAGCTCTCCACAGTCCACGACGAAGAACGTAGAAAGCGTCCAGTTTTAAAGGAGCGGTTTTGCTCAAAACCAAGGTCGGAAAAGGGGACGTCCGACTTTAGGCGCTGAGGGACTCAGGGCCGGTTTCAAAAGAGCTCAGATGGCCAGCGGACTACCTGGTTACCCGTAGGCTACAGGAAAGTCTGTTTGCTCGGCCGATTCACTTCGAAGTTTAAAAGGGAAGTTCTTCCTGGTCCAGCAGGTTTGAACGGAAAAGGAGAAAATGCTTGCAGTGGATTAAAGCGTCTCCTTACGGCACCGGGACCAAAAGACGAAGATTTCAATATTTGCGCTGCTTTTATTAACTCTGTGATGTCATCACTGGCCACAGACCAATGAGAATGGGTCGAGGGCAGTGCAATGGGTGCTGGGAGATCCAGTTTGTTCAGTAAAAGGATGCTGGGAGATCCAGTTCATTCAGTGAAAGGATGCTGGGAGATCCAGTTCGTTCTGTAAAGGCCATAGCCTCAACACATCCACATAAGAACATTTGCATTGATAAGATGAGGGGGTTGTGAATAGTTTTGTTATCCATTTCATATGTATATTTCCAGTTTTGTTGTATTTGGAATTTGAATAAACGTTCTTCACTTGGAGTCAAGCCTAACTCTGTGTTATAGTGATATTTAAATAGGGTGATAAATATGTTGGATATTTTACCAAAAAATATAAAAAACTGTTTGTTTTTAGGTATATAATTGAACTTGAATACAATCAGTAGATCAGGAGTTGAGAAATTGAAATCTTTCTTTTTGTGCCAAATTGTGCCGAACTGTGCCAAACTGCAAAAAAACTAGCTATTTTTTCACTAAAGCATCTGTTACTTTGCTCTACTTCACTTCATCAACATGAACCTTGGTACAGGTAATCTCCACATGTTGGTTCATGATTGTCTGCAGTTTATATTCTACTGGAGCATATTTTCAATGGTATTATATAATGTAACATATGAAAAAAAATTAGGCGTGAATAAAGAATCTTGTAATTTGTCTATATTCCAGCTACAATTACTTTGGCACAGTAACATATGCTGTAATTTTTACACCTCTGATTATATCTCACAAACATTGGCTTCATTTTGATACCAATATTGTTTACACAGAGTTTGTTTTTGCAGAGAAAAACTAAATTAATGTTGGGCATGTCCTATTCAAGCTAGGAGCTTGGAGAGACCCTGGAGAGACCCTGGGGCTTAAGAAGTTAACAAGAAAATTATTTCAATACAATCATACAAACATTCCAATCAGTTTAAAAGTTTTCTATTTAAGGAATCGCAGCAGATTGCATTGACTGACAGTTGCGCCCGGTTCATGCAGACTCCAACCACAGCAATTCCTCATACTGAGCAAGCATCATCCCAGTCGATGCCCCTGTCCAACAGGGCTAAGCAGGATATCAGACCAGCTGTAGCTTCTATGGAGAGAAAAACATTGAGAAAAAACAATGTTCACAGTCAAAATAACAGATATCTGTTCTGTCTGTCTTTATAGATCTCACAGTGAACCTGGAGTCGAGTTTTCTCACTCCCTTTTGTCCACTATGTACCAGTGGATCGCTAGTCCATGGAGGCTTTGTTCTACCAGAGACTTCTTCACTTTAGTTTGAACAATGGTATAAGTGATGTCTGAAGTTTTAGAAAAAAAGTTATCTACCAGCTTGTCTACTGAGTTTGTGTTGGAGGATGGAGGGGAAGGTGAGAGAGTAAGTTTGTTTAAAAGTCTCAACTGAACTGTCTGCAAAATGCTCTTTTATAACAGTCTCACTGTGGCAAGATAGTTTAGCAGAGATGGTGCTTTCGAAGATAACAGAAATGGTCAGGTAACGCAACAGCAATTACCAAGATGTAGGAAATATTTAAGCCTTTGCTGATGAGTCTAGAGTGTGTCGTCTATTGTGTGTTGGTTGTTTGATATGCTGGGTCACGGCGAAGTTATGTAGAGTGTCACATGATGTTTTTGCTCATCTATATTGTGGGTCATCTGCTTAAAGTGCAGTGCTAAATAAAGTGCTAAGTCCCCATTAATAAAGTGCAAAGTGTTCTTAAAGTGCTGTACAAACTACTAGAAAATCCCCTGTAATGGAGACCTTTTCATGACAGTGATCTTGGGATGCAGCTCAGCATTCTTCCCCCTCCAAACACGGCGAGTGGCGTTTATACCAAAGAGTTCTATTTTGGTCACATCCGACCACATGACCTTTTCCCAATCTTCCTCTGGATCATTCAGATGGTCTCTGGCAAACTGTAAACAGGACTGGACATGTAATGGCTTAAGCAGGCGGACCTTCCAAGGGCTGCAGGATTTTGATCCATGACGACATAGTGTGTTACTAATATTAACCTTTGTTACTATGGTCCCAGCTGTCTTCAGGTCATTGACCAGTTCCCCCCGTGTAGTTCTGGGCTGTTTCCGCACCATTGTAAAGATCATTTTCTACCCCAGGAGGTGAGATCTTGCATGGAGCCCCATGTCAAGGGAGATTGTCAGTGATCTTGCATTTATTCCATTTTTTAAAAGTTGCTCCAACAGTTGATCACTTCTCACCAAGCTGCTTGCCTATGGTAGATTAGCTGATCCCAGTCCTGTGCAGGTGTACAATCCTGTTCTTGGTGTTATTGGACAGCTCTCTGGCCTAGGCCATGGTGGAGGTTTGAAGTCTGACTGCTTGAAGGTGTGGACGAGTGTCTTTTATACAGATAACGAGTTCAAACAGGGGCCATTGATACAGGTAACGAGTGGAGGATAGAAGATCTTCTTAAAGAAGTAACAGGTCTGCGAGGGCCAGAATTTGTGCTTGTTTGTAAGTGCTAAATACTTAAATTATTTCAGCACCACTATACACATAAATTCTTTAAGAATCGTACAATGTGATTTCCTGGCTTTTTTTTTGGTTTGTATTCTTTCTCTCACAGATGAAGTGTACCTATAATGAAAACTACAGATCTCTCATCTTTTTAAGTAGGACAACTTACACAATCGGTGGCTGCCAAATGCTTTTTTGCCCCACTTTACATATTATTCTTTTTTCCGGTAGATTTACTACTTCACTGCTGCAGATACAGGAGCTTTCCTGATCTTTTTAAGTTGCTCCTAAACATCAGCGTCCTAACGTTAGTGTAGCTTTTTCCTGTCCTGTAGCTCAGATGAAAGGGTCTCATATTTTTACTCATATATACAAATCTTTTTTTTTATTATACAATGTGATTTCCTGGATTTTATTTTACATCAGTTGAATTTTGATGTTTTGCTCTTATTTTGGCCGGCAGCCTTCTGTCTAAATTCAACAGGGAAATTGGCTGAAATGAGCACTCAATTTAAGGATCATAGAGCATGACGAGGTTTTAACTTGATAAATCATAATATTTATCTATTCAGAGGAAAATAAGAGCTATGAGTACAGCTGCAGCTCCTGCTGGAAGGCGGTTCCTGTGTTACGTCGATATGAGTTCTCCTATCAAGATCTGTTTCCACCACCCACCCTCGTAGAGGCTCCCCCCAACCAATGTGTGGTGCACATGCCAAAAGGGAAATACGACAACTGTGCTGTCAATCAGAGGGGGAACACTATCTGACTTACCTCTCAGGATGTGTTTCCCCAGGCTAATATGGTAAAATAAAATATTCATTTGTTGAAACAGCCCAGAGTGACTTGTTTACAGGTAACAAGTTATGAAAATAATTTCCAAAGGGTGTAAGCTTGTTTACCTGTTAATCAGAGGAGGACCACTATCTGACAGCCCTCCACTTGACATTATAATTATGCAAAACACAATTTCTTTTTACAAAAACATACAGAAATTAAAAGGTAGAATTGTTGTATAATAAAACAGATACATTTTGTGGGTGGTGGAGCCCCAACAGATCTTGATGGGGGAACTCATATGGACCTAACATCTGTAGGTGTGCTTTCAGAAGTTAGAACTATCAAATTTAAACACAACAGGGATTTATGTTACAAGAATGAATCCTTATATTCTGATAATTGGTCTAAAAACTGGCATCTTGCTGGTGAAGCAGTTGTTTCATTAAGATGGTCAGCTTTTTAATTACATAGAGTTTTTCAATCGGTTCAATATTCCTTTTGGGAAAATATGTTATTTGACTGATTCTCAGAACACTAACAGACGCATCCGCAATTTATTTCAATTGAACTGTATCTGTGCTTCTTATGTTGTTACGCATTGGAACAGTAGTTTTTCAATCCATTGACTGGAAAAAAATTTGGACACTCCCGAACTGTTTCTTATTAGTGAATAAAATAAAATAAATCTCATATAAGATCGCCGTTATCTTGTGTTTTTATTAAGGAATTTATAAAAAAATCTTATCTTACTAACAGAAGCTTCAAGCACCACTAAGTAAGTTTTGCTCTCTGGGTCCCCCTACAGTTTGGAAAAAGGTATTGTTTTCTACTACTGTCGTAAGATCTGTTATGGTTACACCAGGGGATTCACGTGCATTGACAAGCGATACTCTAACATTACAGTTTTTCACGTCTTGGGCAGCCTTCCTTCTGTGTCAAATGTCTTCATCCCAGGTACATTTTCAATATTTCAGCATGTCATATGTACGGCGCCGTAAAGCTGTCAGCCATATAATAAAGAAATTAGACCGTATCACGTTATAACGTGATACTGGCCACGTTATAATTTGATACGGTCGAATTTCTTTATTATATGGCTGACAGCACTGTTCTGACGATCTGTGGTACCTCCTCAGAATGTCCTACTGTAGCGCGCATCTGTCGGTGCTACCCCTCGAAAAGTATGTTTACATGTCGAAAACCACAACTGTTAGGTTTGATGTTAAAACATAATAATCGGAAAATATTTTTCAAGTGACGGGATTGAAGTGGCAGTTTAGCAGTAATGCCTAACATAGCAACAATTTCTGAATAACGAAAACTTTTCTGTCAATCCACAGTATGCTACCAGTTTATTATAAAGCTAAAACTAGCACATAAAGATGCACGGACAACCTTGATCAGAATATCCTACCTGTTAAATAGGCCTATAGTTTAATAGCACACTCTGGAAATCTGTTATTAGTTTGTAAAGCAGCTAATGAATATATACAAAGCCAGTAAGACGTAGAGCAGATATTAGTAGCATATTATTACTCCAAAATATTAAAATGTAGTATGATTATAAGCACAAATAGCCCGCAAAATACACCGCATTTATTTTACGACTCTAATGGGACTTGTCTACATGCAGTGTAACAATATCACAGAAGTGAAACTAACATACAAGGGATGTCATGTAAACTTGAATTAAGTAGCTTGAGGAAAGCCTTAAAATATTTTGAATAAAAATTAGCTAGTAATAAAATAATTTGAATGAAACTCACCGTAAACTTGAAAGAAATAAAACAGACCAAATGGATCTTCCAGGTAGGAATTCTTGATGACAGATTCGCTGAGTAAGCGAATTGTGACGTAACATCGAAATGTGCATGCGCAGTGCTACAGGGTAGCACGGATTGAGGGATAGCACAGATAGTCGAAACACCGGTGTGATGACAATTGTTCAAGATACCTGCTGCTAGGTATCTTCCATTTATATGTTCCTGCCGAGTATGCTCCACCCAGAGAGCCTTGCAGGATGCCGCACCTACCGGCTTTTGTGAAGCCTGCCGTGAAGCAAGTCGCATTTGTAGTCTCATTTGGACTACAAAACCGCTACCCAACGACCCAAACTTACATAGTACTGTTATGGCCGATAAAGGACCACAAATGGAATGCAGAAGTGCCGTTTCACCCTGTTATGAGTTGATGAACCACTGACACGAGTCCGGAAACATTATTTTAAGGTAAAATAAACTCCTTAGTGTTGCTTTAAAGCAGAAAAAAACATTAAAAATGTGCTATGATTTGAATATATTGCATTTGTTCTGACCTAGATGCACTCTATTTATTTTACATTCTCTTCAGTTACTTTACCTTGACAAACATCTGGCAACTCTTTTATTACTTGTTTTGAATGTGTCCTTTTGACATGTATGACTAATATTTCAGTAAAGTTTGGATAAAAAGTTTACCCCTTTCAATTAGCGTCGTCTGCTGTTAGCTACTGAGCTGAAGGATGCCGCTTAGCTGCCCCCCTCTAGTGCCGTTCTCTTCACGTAGCAAATAAATATAAGCAGACTGGACATCTGACTGTAATTAAATTCAATTTCAATTTTCAATTCAGTTTATTTATATAGCGCTGATTCACAACAGATGTAATCTTAAGGCACTTTAACAAGAAGCCATTTCAATACATTTATACAAACATTCCAATCAGTTAAAAACTTTTCCTGGGTAATGTGTGTTAAAAATATTTTTCCAGCAATTAGTGATGTTTGAATTGTTTTCCAGTAGCAGCTGGAAGCTGAACAGAGGGAACACTGCCCTCACCACAGTGTCCTACATAAACACTAAAATGATGTGATTTATCTAATATATTTTATTTTCATGCATACAAAAGTATAGAAAAGGTCAAATAAAAATGGAACACATGAAACCAAGTGAAACTCCGGGGTTAGAAATTTACTATGCTTCATTATAGCCTTATAGAAGCATTCAAATAGGAGATGCTCATAGTCATGTTAACTGTAAGCTTTATTGACACACTGCTCATATCACAACCCGGTCCGTCTCTCAATCTGATCCCCCCTGATACACACACATATAAGTTCCCACTCACATGTCCTTGGCAAATCCCCCCCCTTGTAGCTGTGTGGTCCTGCTTTTACTGAACTGTTTATTGTTATGAATCATGTCTGTAATTAAATCTGAAACTCATCACATAAAATATCAAAATGAAATATTAGTACTTTAGCAAAGAACAGCTGTAAAAATCGATAACCAACTTTACTTTCTCCCTTCTTTCCTATGTTTTTTCCCATTTAAAACTCAAAACATGGAACTCAAACTTCCAATAGGGGTCAGGATAGATTGCTTGAATCCTCAAAACTGTGCAGGGATTATTATGCCCTGTGAAATCACAATTTTCTGGGCGCAGATAGTCCCTGTATCAGTGGTGTTCTTCACCCAGACACTTTGTCCAGGTACAAGTTTAGTCTTTGTTTTGTATCTTTTAGTGTACAAGAAAGCCTCTTTCTGCTTTAGATCCTGATCATTCCTTCTGAAAGCCTGGAGATCAGGCCAGCTGGGCTGAAGATTGTTCTTACTGCTAGGCAAGGGGGTCCTGATGTTGTGGCCCACCAGTAGCTGTGCAGTAGATTATCCATGAGCTAAAGGTGTTGCTCTATAGGCCGTGAGAGCCTTGTATGGATCCTCCCCCTTCTTCAGGAGAGATTTCACTGTCCTTACAGCCCTCTCAGCTTCACCATTACTTTATGGGTAGTGGGGGCTGCAGGTTGTGTGAGTAAATTCATAGTCTCTGGCAAAGGCTGTAAATTCTGTTGCTGAGAATTGATGTCCATTGCCAATGATAAGGGTCTCTGGGACACCGTGGCGGGCAAAAATGGACTTTAACTTGTCGGTCACTACTGTTGTAGTAGTGTAAGTGAGGTTTGTCAGTTCTATGTAACGTGAGAAGTAGTCAATAACCACGAGGTACATGGCACGGTTCCACTGAAAAAGACCTGCTGCTACTCGCTACCATGGTCTGTTTGGCAATTCTGTTGTCAGCAACGGTTCTGGTGCAGTTTGAGCTTCTCGTGCACAGATGATGCAGTTTTCCACTTTCAGTTTGCTTTATTTGGAAAGTCCAGGCCACCATATGGACTATTGAACTCTAGCAAGGCATTTTGTCATGTCCTGGTGACCTTCATGTACTGCGTTTAGCATGTCGTTTTGCATTGTTTCGGGAATGACAAATCTTTCACCTTTCATTAGTAGTCTATCCACAACCAGTAGGTCCTGGTGATACTGCCAGTATAGCTGTAGGTCAGGTGGAAGAGCTTTCCTGCTGTTAGGCCACCCTGTTGTTAAACCAGTCCTTCAGCTTTTTTACAGCCATATAATCGCTTTAAGCAAAACTCTGTGGAGGAGAAATGTGTAAAACCGGCCCGCTGCACTTCCGGTCCTCCTGCTGTCAAATTCTAACATGCACGGAGCAATCCGTTTAATGAAACATGCTTAAACTGCATGGATCGTCATCCAAAAATTGGTTATTTTGAATGTTGGACCAGGTTAACATGGAAAGATATTGAGTCCAGTTAAACAAACAAGCAAAGCCAACACAACTTCAGTTCTGGAATACAGCCTCTGCCGGTTTATTAGTTTACATACCTTCTCTGAGCAGGACAAAGCATTGATGACATACAGTTCTGTCATCTTCAAATACCCCAGCAAGACTCTCCTGCAAGCCCCAGACTAGACTCTCCTTCTATTATTAACACCCAGATTTTATACCTAGTTCGTGCGTCACACCGGCGCCAGTGCTGTCTGCAATCCAGCCGCACCCCCCCGACAACACGCTCCCCGAGAGAACATACTCCGCCAGCCAAGTTCACAATCCACCGTGTCAGAGTGACCTTCTCTGAATAAACACACAAATTCCTTCACGTAGCATTTTTGATAAGAACATTTTGGACATTCATCATTCTACCACAACATTCCCCCCTGTGGTGCTCTCTAAGGGCACCAAAAAGCTAATTAGACTAATTAACAACCTTTAAATGTGAGTCACATATATACCTGTGAATGATGAATGAAAACAAGAAATAGTGGGGATATACTAACACCTATATGAGCTTACATGTAACCTGGATAAATATTGAAATAGACATAGTAAATCCTATGCCTATGTCAATCCCCCCCCGGCCTGGGCGACTACCTTATTTTTGACAATGTTTCGGTACACCGAATCACCTTAACCGACATGAGGAATCGTCTTAACTCAAAATGTGAGTAAATGCAAACATGGATCAATTCAAAATACAATGAAATTACATACATGTTGACTAACTCCTTAAACATAAACTACATGTAGTATATAGGAATGTTAAAATGTCACTATTGTCCATAGGAAATGTGATTATGAAAATGTTTCAATGTCCCGATTGTCCACAAAAATGTACTTAATAAGATTGTTGAAATGTCTCGATTGTTTATGAAAATGAAAAATAGATGTGTGAAGTAGATGAAGTAGGTTAAGCAAAGAACAAAACAAAGATTCTTGGTGTGGGTTCCATTGAGGGCTGATGGGGTCCTGGAGGTAGACTTATTTATTCAAAAGACACTTACTTACTTAAGCTGGCTCCACTTAATAGTCCTTGGCTTGGATGTTCAGATGCTTAGGAAGTGGGGAGGACAGTTCACTGCGGTCCTCTCCATCTGGACCAACTGGGATGCAGCAGCCAAGTTCATCTGAGAAGTCAGTGTCCTTATCCATATCCGCTTCACAATGGGTAAGATGCAACATGCCAATAAGAAAATTACAATTAGTACTATGGTCGCACTAATTGCCACCTTAAATAGCATTGCTTTCCAATCCCCTAAATTTAGATCTAACCACCCCCCAGACCAGTCATTCTTACCAGCATTCATACTAAGTTCTTCTCTAAGGATTTTAAGCTTAGACATTGCTGCAGAGAAAGTTCCATCAGGCGCAGTATTGCTTGGAATATACGTGCAACACTGATCACCAAAAATCTGGCAGACTCCTCCTTGGTCTGCCATGATCCAATCTATGGCCTGCCGATTTTGCAATGCCATCCTACTAGTTTCATGCAACTGCTGGCCTAACAGTCCAAGAACATCACTAGTATAATTGAGAATTCGCTGTTGATTGTAATAAATGTAATTAATCCATTCCACATTTTTATTAATTGCTATCTGAGGTATTATGGACTCAAATCCTGCTTTAACTTCATGTCTTGCCTTAAATTCATTTGGAATTCCTCTAGGTTGTCCTATTATGTCAAGATAAACAGTCTGATCATGTACATATTCTCGTTTTGCTCTCGGGTTGTTATTCACTTGATCAAGGTTAATTATTTTATTAACACCTTCATGTAACATTGTTACAGGCATTTTCAATCTTACCATAGTACACAAACCTATCCACCGTGGTGGCAAAATGTTCAGCAAGATGTCATCTCCACACATAAAATAACTGTCTGCTATTGCCCAAGTTTGTTCACTCAGAAAGTTTAAAGGAGGAATTGTCATTGTCATGTTATCACATGTCTGGCTTAATGGCTCAGGGTTTTCATACCAAACTGGTGTAGTAATAAAACTAGGTGTCATGTTAGCATGTGGAAACCAAGATAGAACCCAAGTTACCTTACATTTTACTGTTGTGTTTCCAACAAAAGTTTCTTCGCTTTCTGTAAAACCTCCACTAACAAAGAATTCATATTCGGCTTCATAATCTACTTTGTAAATTGTTGGCGAACCATTTTGTGTTGTTGAAATGTTAAACTCTGCACATTTTTCCTCAATTTTATAACCTCTATACTTGTCTAAGTAATTGTGAATTCTTCTTGACCCATACAGTAATCTGCATTTAATTCCACACATGGAAAATCAATAAAATAATGGTACTCCAGTTGCATTATTAAAATCTCCTATTTTACAGGCTTGTTTCTGTACTGAGGCACACTGTTCAAAAGTATATTTTTCTGGAACTACAATTGGAACTAGTCCTGGTACTTCAGGGCACATAATACACTCATTAGAGGTCATTTCCTTCGTTGTGTACCATGCCCATAAATACCAGCTATTCTGATTAGCTTTTGCCCAAAGTACATCTTCTACTGGCCTGGTCCTTCTTGCTCTAGGGATGGCTACATTTTGTGGTTTGACTCGAATTGGTCTGTAACTAGGATTGTGTATATTTTGATATTGTGATCCATTAATTGTATCCAGTCCCTCTTGACGACGGTCAGAACTGACTTCGTCACCCACTTTTAAGGGGACCTGTTCTATAACTGGTGTAACAGTTCTAGGTGTGGTTCCTTGTATTACAGGTTTCCTGTTGGTAGTAACTGGTGGTGGGCTGGGAGTAGCCACTATTCTCAGTACTCCTGGAGTAGTTACTAAAGCACTATTCGGTGTTGGCCCAGTTGTAGTTAATATTACTGTGGGGATGGGAATTGGAGTGGGATCTGTTTTAGGAACCCATTCCACTTTGAAGCCAACGTCAATCTTCGGTAGCTGTTTAGCATGTTCCGTTTCATTAACAGTGTCAATTTGTCTACGTGAACGTAAACTATGTGAGATTTTACTGAATACTGGTGTTCTGACTGATCTGGTGTGGTGCGGCATGGTTGCATCATACTTAATTTTTTTGAGGCGGACTCTTCCTTCCGTCTGCTGCCTTTGCAAACGCTCTGGTGACTGGATGTCGCTTCCCACACCTCTCGGGTCCATCTTCACCTCCTCCAGGACCAGTCCCTTCAGTATCAGCATTCCTGCCATCACCCAACACAAAACAGTTATCAGACTCACAATCTTTCTCATTGTCCTTGACTTTTTCTGTCTTATTTTGTTGACTTGCACTCTCCTTAGTTGCTTAGTTGCGGACCCTCACGCCTGGGTTCATGCCATTTCCTCCGGAAGACCTTAACGTACACTTGGTCTCCAGGGGCCACTGGACCTTCGCTATCTCTGCTAGCAGCAACTTCCTTCTCCTTCACCTGCAGATAAATTGCTTTGTGGATAATAGTTAGTTTCCTGACATAACTTTTTAGTTCCTGTTCTGCTTGCTCAAGCGGGGGGCCCTTATGGGGTCCCCTGAGATGCGGGGCTGGCATAGTCCTGCCTGTTAGGGCTTCGTGCTGAGACAAATGTGTTGATCTGTGTGTTTGCATGCGGTAAGAATGAAAAGCGAGTGGCAAATCATTCACCAAGTTTAGTTTGGCGCATGCACATATTTTGTTAATCTTTGATTTCAAAGTTCCACTCACACGTTCAACAATTCCCTGACTCTGAGGATGGTAGACAGATCCTAATCTCTGCTTGATTCTCAACTGTTGTAAAATGCCTTTGAAAACTTTGTGAACGAATGCAGGACCATTGTCCGAAGAGATTTCTGATGGTATTCCGAAACGAGTTACAACTTCACGAACCAGAAACTTCACCACAGTCTCTGCACTCAAATCTTTTGATGGAATAGCTTCCACCCATCGGCTAAATCTGTCAATTACGACCAACATGTATCGCTGTCCCCTTGCTGGCTTAAGCATGTCAACGTAGTCTATGACAAGGTGTCTGAATGGGCCTTCAGGAACCGGAATGTGTCCTACTGGTGTTTTTATGCCTTTACAAACATTGTTCTGTGCACAAACATTGCAACTGCTTAGTATTTCGTCAACCATAGCTTTCAAGTATGGTGACCAGTAACCTTGGCGGTTTAGTTTTCTTATAACTTCGGCTCTACCACAATGGTCCATGCCATGACAGTCTGATATCAAAATTGTCAGTAGTGAAACTGGTGCCACAATCAAACCTTCATGTGACCTCCACAAACCGTTTTTGTCTTTTGATGCTCCTCTCTGATGCCACATGTGTTGTTCACTTGGAGTGGCATTTTCTTGTATCTGAATGATGTCTTCAGGTGTAACAGTTGTTTCCATGGAAATAACTGGACTTAGTATCCCGGATTTCATAATCCTATGATGAAATATGACTGGGGGCTGGCCGTTTTAGTGATTCTGGGGGGCGCGAGAAGCCTTAATTTGAGGCTAAGCCACGCCCACCTACTTTGACGCAGCAATATTCTTTTGATAACTTTTGATCCCCAATGTGTTTAGTCACTCCTCATGCGTTTTGAAGTCTGTAAGTGAAAAACTCTAGGAGGAGTTCGTTCAAATACGAGGTATACAAATGGGACAAAATGGTGGGTTGGATTTAACATGGCTGACTTCCTGTAGGGTTTGGACAATGAGACTTTATTGTAGGTCCTAAGACATTCCATTGGTATCCAGGATTTTATAATCCTGTGATAAAATATGGCTTGGGGCTGGCTGTTTTAGTGGTTCTAGGGGGTGCTGTGCAGAAATTAGACCACGCCCACTAAAACTTTGCATTCATATCTCTTAAGGGTTGGACCAGTAACCATCCTATGTAATCTGTTGCAGATCAAAGGATTTTTGTAGAAATTATAGGCAAACGTATGGCCATGGCGTGAAGCTCAACTTCGCGATTGCCGCCACAGCCCCACCCTCTTTCGTAGCCTCTTAGTGTTGGACACAGAGTTACACCAACTTGTTTACTGTCACTGTCCACCGGATCATGTTGATTAAGTCAAGGGTGTATAATCTGTACCTTTCACCGCAAAACATTACACTTCCTGTTCTGAGGGGGCGGGGCTTAAGTGATGTCAGGATCTGACCATCATCTATTGTCAGGGACCTGATGACCATCCACTTCAGCTGTTTTCATCCCTCTGTGACTTTCTGAACAGGAGATATAAGAACATTAATGTTTTTGGAATTTCATCAAACTTTGAGGCCTTGCCCCGCCCCCTCAACATATACGAAAAGTCCGTTTTATTGATAGATTTTGATCCCCCCATCCCCAATCCTGACCAGGTTCCAAGTCGATTGGTCTAAATTTGAGGGAGTAGTTTGATCAAACGTGGAGGCTGTAAAAGTCATAAATCGGGTCAAAATCGCACGTTCAGACCAAGATGGCCGACTTCCTGTGCGTCTGGCATGGCAACGTTCTATTCATTTCCGGTAGGTCTTGGGAAGTTCTTCTTGGGTTCCGAAGGGCATCTCTCTACGATGAAATAAGTACATTGGGGAGCTTGTTTTAAGGGGAGTTTGATTTTAAAAATGGTAGGATTAAATAAATATAATAATAATAAATATATAATAAAATAGATTAAATTGTGCAACATTCCCTGAGCATGTTTTCCTCTTTATTTACTGCCCTTTAAAAGGTTTATTTGGGCTGCTTCCTTTTCATACAGATTTTCCAATAGAATTCGGGAAAAGGTTAACATGTTACATGTAATTACATGCAATTATTTCAGTCATTTCACCTAGGAATAGAGAATATTTCAGCACTTATGAATAACAATTAACTATTTAAAGGGGGGCCTGATGATAAAGTACTATGAAATTAATGTTTATATATATATATATATATATATATATATATATTTCTTCTTTAAGATGATGATGGAACGAGAGGGTAAAACTTGCCCCATATGCAAAAAAGACTTGATGGCCATGACCCAGCACCTCCAGACTGTTCACAAAATAAGGAACCTGGAGGAGAGGGCAATTTTGTTGAAGCTATCGGCTGGGAGGATCAACGTGAAGATGGAGAAGTGCCCCATCCTCAGTTGTACATACGGTAGGCCCAAGTGCGACAAGCACATCCTCCGATCCCACCAGGAGCTCACAGAGGGAGAGAGGAAGACCAGACTCAGCATGCTGAAGGAGACGGTGGCTATTCATCAGCTGAGGGAGCTGAGGGCGAAAAACCCCCAGCCTTCAATGAGGTCTTTCCTCGATCTCGGCCCGGAAGTGGAGGACGGCGCCGACATGGGCCCACCGGACAGCCCGACTCCCACGTACGACTGTGAGGGGTGCCAAAAGTTGTACAAAGAGGGAAGGAGGAGTGCAGAAGTGGTGGCCCGTCTGCGGGCATCCTATCAGCTCCTTGACTGGCGGTTCGCCCGGTATGAGAAAAAGTATCCGGTAAGACGCACTCTAAAATCATGTATTTGGATTTTCCAAAAGAAACAGGTTCATTTCCTATTCATACTTTGTTTTCTCACCAAGTGTCACATACTGTGTAATGCATTTTGATGATTTCTAACATGTTCATCTTTTCACAGAGTCGTCCCACAGCAGTTGGGACTCCGGAGGACACCGGCGGCCCCTCCGCCACCACCACCCACAGCACCAGCAGCAGCAGAAGCATTGGGGGCACAAAGCCTACCACCTCGTCTCCGGGAGAACCGGTGGAGGAACATCCACCCCTCCATACCGTGGAGGGAGAGCCAGAAGAAGACCCTGAGGTCTCGGTTCTTGGCCTCTCCACGGTTCCTGGACCCTCCCAGGCTTCTGTCTCCTCCTACGTTCCTGCCCCCCTCCTGGAACCATCGAGCCTCTCCACCTCCTCCACAGCCCGAGGAAGAGCCCCAAGTCTCGCTTCTCCCCAGTTGGACCGGCACACTCCCTGAAACCTTGGGTGAGTTTTCATTGTTCCCTAAGGTTGGTGATGATTGATCAGAAAGAATTTTAACCCTGTGTAACGGGATGGTGTACATTTTTCTCTGCTGAGCAATACATCCAGGAGTATCTCTCCTACCAGCAGGGAGTGAGGCCATCACAAAAACAAAGAGAGAACGCCCTCTCCCGCACCACTCAGGTGAGGGGGTTTGTTGAATTCATGTCTGCTGGGAAAAGCCAGATCTTGACTTGGCTCTTCCTGAAAAACCTGGACCGGGCAAAGAAGTAGGGGACTCTTTAATGCTCAGTTCATAGTTAACTCCATGTTTAATTTGACCTGGATAATTGATTTATTCTGAAATACACTTATTCTCTTTTCAGTTGGGTCGAGCACCTACTCGACCAAGGGAAAAAGATCACCACGGTGACCTTTTACCTTAGAAACGTCGAGCAGTTTCTCAAATATTTTAACGAGACCCCGCTCCCCCACAGCCGTCTCCACAAGGAAGACCTGACGCGCTGTGGGAGGATAATCCATGGCTCTATCACCAGCTTGGCCCAGAATCTAGCACTCCACCAGGTCAAGTCCACCAAAGAGGACAGGGCCATCCCAGCTGAGGTATTGGCAACGTGCAGGGACCTTGCCAAAGTCAGAATCCCTCAGCTGCTTGGTAAAAATTGCTGATTTGTTTACAACCTGACTTCATTCCGCTTTTCACAGCAAGTGTATGTGTGATGAACAACTATTTAGCCTTGTTGCTTAAAAAAAGCGTCTTCTTTTTTCATGAAATCGGCCCGTACCCAGACGAGATGGTGGTTCCTTCGATACAAACTATACGGATACATAAGTGCGTTTATTTGTTCGATTTACAGCCATCGCACTGGTGTCCTCACTAATATGACGGTGCAGGAAGTGGAGCAGGCTGAAAAAAGGAGGGCCCCCACTGACCCAGGCTACGTAATTAACGTGAGTAGAAGGGAATCGGTCGTCCCGCTTCCATTCAGCAGCTGGGATACAGCCCTAGATTTGTAATAATCCGAAGAGAGTACTATTATATTAGTATAAATCATTGAGAATTGAGAACATCTTCCCCCAAAATCCCATATCCATTTGTCATCAGTTTCCCAGAATGGGAACTTGTTACAAATGGCCAAAAACACCCTAGTTTTTGGCCATTTGCAACAAGGTCCCATTCTGGGGAACTGATGACAAATGGATATGGGTTAATGTCCTTTTGTCATTAGTTACCCAGAATGGGACGTTGTTGCAAATGGCCAAAAACACCCTAGGTTTTGGCCAGGCCCAGCTTTATCAATATCAGGACTGCCATCGCCACCCATGTGAGTTGAACTTTGGTTGTTACTGTTCCTGCACTGAATTACAGAGAATGCATTGTATGGTGGCTGAAGTTGCTCTTTTAAGAGCCTCTTTTGTGTCTTTTTCATTCTCAATTCTCAGGTCAAAAACGTACACGTCTCTGAGGTATGCACAAAACTGTCCGCGGTGATGTGCCACAACACAGCCACCGCGGACAAGTTTTACGTGGGTACCCTTAACTGCAGTCAATCGTCAGAGATAAGAAGGCTCTTCGAGGCTTCGTCCCGCCCTGGGGCCACTCCTGGCCCCAAAGCAGTGGCCCTCCCTGAGGTGCCAACAACAGGACAGGGGACAACAAAGACGAGGAGGAAGAGGGAGGACACCGACTCCTCCTCCAGCGAATCCAACCAGGACGTCCCCTACCAGGAGATGGTGGCGGTATCCTCCACCGAGGATGAGGAGGCAAAGGAGGTCAGGAGGCAAAGGAGGAAGGAAGGGTTGGAGGAAGAAAATACAACAACTGAGGAGGAGGAGGAGGAGCAGCAGCAGCCAGTGGAGAGGAAAAGGAGAAGAAGAGGTGGCCTGAGGCTGAGTGAGGAAAAGGAGAAAGAGGTGAGAGATTTTTTTAAGTTGTTGATGCTAATTTCAATTCAATTCAGTTTATTTATATAGCGCCAATTCACAACAGATGTCATCTCAAGGCACTTAACAAGAAGTCATTTCAATACATTTATACAAACATTCCAATCAGTTAAAAAGTTTCCTATTTAAGGAATCCCAGCAGATTGCGTCAGTCATTGGCGTGAGGTTGGGCCCCGTTGATGCAGATTTTCCAACCACAGCAATCCTTCAGCAATCCCTCAGCAATTTGTACATTCATGTGGCTATGTTTAATATTTGTCAATCATGATGTCTTTATGTCTCTTTTTTTTTTTTTTTCTTGCAGCCCAGTGCCTCCTCTGCGTCATATCTGACTGTAAGAATTCACATTAATTTAAGTCATTGCCATTCATTACCTTCAGAATACACATATTTATTTCTTGTCTTCCACCAGTCCCCAAAAATGCTCCGGCTCAAGAAAGTGATGGTATCCCTCAGCCCACTAAAAAATAAGGTGGCCAGGCAGGTCACCAACAAAGCAAGGAGGAAACTCATTAAGGCTCTGAAAAAAATAGAACTTTTTTTGTATACATTGTAAATAGTTAGTACTTGTTTATTGTTCATTGTTTATTCATTTTTGTTCATTGTTTATTTTTTTTTAATTATTGTTCAATGTCTATTGATAATTAGGGGTGGGAATCGAAAACTGGTTCTTGTTGAGAACCGGTTCCCAGTGTTTCAATTCCTTTGAATCGTTTGCAAAATTTGCAAACGATTCCCTTAACGATTCCAGTGGGCACGAATCACGATGACTTCATCACGCGCATTGCGTAGCTTACGCTTAGTCAATAGTAAACATGGCACCCAAGCGGAGCAAACGCTCGAAAGTCTGGTTGTATTTCACCAGAAAAGACGAAAACAGGGCCACTTGCAATACTTGCAACGTGGATATATCGTCAAAGGGAAGAAATACCTCTAACATGCTAAAACATTTGCGCACACAGCATGCAATAACAATAAATGAATGTCGCGTTTTCAATCCGCTCCGGACTAACAGTTCTCAACCCAGCAGCAGCAACGTTAGCATGTCCTCGGCTAATAAAACTGCAGGTAACTAATTAACTAACAAACACTGCCTATCATATTAGCTGTGTAAAACTTGCTGTTAGTAATGGTTAACGTTAAATGAATGCCTTCTCATGCACTACACTTAGATGACCATCACAAGAGCCAGAGGCTGGCTGGCTCAGAGCCAGAGGCTAGCAGTACTGCCTCCAGTTCACGGCTACCTCTAGTTGCTTCTCCTTTCACTGAAGCAGGGAAAAGTAAAATGACCCAGGCCAGGATAGATGAATGTCACAGAGCAGTTACTAAGTTTGTGGGAAAAGGCTTACACCCATTTGCCACGGTAGATGCCCCTGAATTTCGGTAGGTGATTGTGAATGTGTTCAATTGCATGCCAAGTCAGAGAATGTCAAAGTTGCATGTTTTCCTCTAAGTTAACCAGATGTTTCATTCAGTCATTCATTCCCATTATATATTTTCTAGGGAGATGACAAAGATTCTCAACCCTAAGTACAAAGCCCCAAACAGAGACAGTTTAACTAACCACTTGATCCCTGCTTGGTATGCTGTTGAAAAGGGAAATCTGATCTCTGAGCTGAAACATGTGTCAAAGGCAGCCATCACTGCTGATGGCTGGACAAGTTTTAGTCAAGATCATTACCTCACAGTAACGCTGCATTATGTCAGGAATGGCCAAGCTCAAGAAAAAGTCCTCAAAACCAAAGCAGTATACCAAGCACAGACAGGGACAGCTGTAGCAGAGGAGATTGATGAGATCTTGGAGGAGTATGGTGTCAGAGAGAAGGTTGTGGCAGCCACGGTGGATAATGCGGCAAACATGGATGTAGCTGTGAAAAAGCTACAAATTGTTAAGTTTCCATGTTTTGCACATACTCTGAACCTTGGAGCTCAGAAGCTGTACAATTGCACTACAATTTCCAACTGGGCAGCAAGAATTCGCTCTGTGATTGTATGGATGAAGAGGTCCCACATGGCAAAAGTGGTCCTTAAGGAGAAGCAAGACTTGCTCAGTAAGATACTTTATATTGCAAAAAAAATTAAATGTGTGCATGTAAACTATTATATCATGATCAAATTAAATGCATAATATTACATAAGCATTTAAATTGTGTATGTTACCCCTCAGAGCTTCCCAAGCACATGCTCCTCCTTGATGTAAAGACCAGATGGAACTCTCTATATTTGATGATGGAGAGATTCTGCGAGCAGTTTCCTGCCATCCAGGCTGCAGCCATAGACCCACGGATAAGAAAGCCCATGGAGAAGGAAAGGTGAGAAATAATGGGGAAATAATGATAATCTGGATTATTTTACACTTGGACTCAGGTTTTGTCTTTGTTTGTTTATGCAACATATATCTTGTTTGTGTTTTGTTTATTTTACAGACTGGCCAAAATGGGCAATGAGGACTTAAGAAGAGCAGAGGGATTTGTGTTGCTCATGCAAAAGCATTACACCTCCACACTGGCAGTGTCCAGTGACAAAAGTCTGACCTGTGGCGAGATTTTGCCCATCCTGCAAAAGCTTCAGATACACTACACCATGCAGGAAGAGGACTCTGCCTTCACAAGGAGCATCAAGGAGAACATTTGGAAAGATCTTTCCACGCGCTACCAGGTACAATTGATGATCATCATAAATGAATTACAGTTATGATAAATACTAAAGGATAGTCACTCATGATGTCACATTTTCCTCCTTTTTGAAATTTAAGGAAGCTGATATCCAGAGATTCCTCGAGGAGGCCACCATCTTAGACCCCAGATTTAAATCCAAAGTGGATAAGGATGAAGTCTGGGACAAGATCAGGGAAGCAGCAATGTCAGCAAACACAGAGGCAGCAGAAGATGAGGTATTTGAATTTGACAATGTCTTTGATTGTAGCACATTTCCATTGTAAGAGTAAGACTTTCATCTATGGCTCTGTGGTACTGAGATTTATTTGTGTGTTTATGTGTCACTTTCTTCTCAAGCTCCCGGAGCAAGGAGAGACAGAGTGGGAGGGATACGAAGATCAAGAGGAAGAAGAATTAGACTATGTAAGTTTGGCTCATTGTCATGATCATTTAGATGTCATTGATTATTGAGTGATGGATTTTTTTCACTTAAATGTTTATTTAATTTCAGGCACCACCGCCACCAGTAAAGCAGAAAAAGACAGCCTTGGAGGAGCTCTTTGAAGAGGAGGATGACGAGCTGGAGTCATTCCAACAACGACAGCCCCTTCTTTCTGTGGCCCAGAGAGTGGATCAGGAGATCCAGCTCTACAGAAGCCTGCCCCCTATCCCCTGCAAAGATAACGTCATCCTATGGTGGTGGAGCAAGAGAGAGTCTCTGCCCCTGCTGGCAGGACTGGCTGAAAGCTTTCTGTGTGTGCAGGCATCCTCCACCCCCTCTGAGAGGGTGTTCTCCACAGCTGGAGACACCATAAGTCCAGAAAGATCACGTATCCTTCCTGAAAAAGCAGATATGCTTATTTTTTTGCAAAAGAATTGTTGATTCTTCATAGCAAGCTGATGGTTGCAGATTTGCAAAATGCACAGTTCACTTGCATTTGACACTGTTTGTATTTGTCACTGGCTGACAGTTTTATTTTTGAGTGCATATATATCCTTTTAAAAAGGAGAATTTTCATTTCTATTAGACAATTTTGGACATTCTTGTGGAATTGCCACAGAATAACTTATGTTGTATTTTGTTAATTTCTACAGAAGAATATTTATTTTATTATTTAATAAAAAAAATTATTGGTGATGCTAATCAACAATTTGTTGTCCCTTTTTTCCAAATGAGAATCGATAAGGGATTCGATAAAAAACCGAATCGTTAAGCAGAATCGAAAATGGAATTGGAATCGTAAAAATCTTATCAATTCCCATTCCTATTGATAATTGTTCATTGTTTATTGATAATTGTTTATTGTTCATTGATTATTGATTATTGTTCATAGTTTTCTATTATTGCTCAATGTTTATTAATAAATTTTTTATTTTTCATTGTTTATTGATAATTGTTTATTGTTCATTGATTATTGTTTATTGTTTATTGTTTTTTATTGCTCAATGTTTATTGATAATTGTTCATTGTTTATTGTTCATTGGTTTGGTTATACATTAATTAAAATATTTAAACTTATTGTCGGCTTGTTTATTATTGCATAGCTAATATGGTAGTAAAGTAAAACACGAGGTCCCAGGATTACTTGTGATGCCTGCCTGGAGAAACAACACGATGACAGAGCAGCAAATAAGGAGTCTGGGCCTGCGAGGTGGTGACATCGTCCTCAGGAATCTCTGTGATGCCTGCCTGATCAGTCAACACGATAAGAGAGCAGCATGTCAAGAAGAAAGATGAGATGACATCTGTTGGCAATGTCGATTTGTCATCAGTTACCCAGAATGGGACCTTATTGCAAATGGCCAACAACACCCTAGTTTTGTGCCATTTCTGTTAAGTTCCAATTGTAGAAACATGATAGCCATTGGCCATAAAGATTCCTCCAGCCTGGGTAAATGAAGCCATACCTGGCCCTGCACTGCACCAGAGTTCCATGGGCCCAGACGGCGGCCCTCGGTATGGGCAAAGGGAAGCCTGGACCACGGGGTTCCCAGAAAACCTCTCTTCAACAAGAGCCAGTGTCGGAAAACCAATGCGATCCTGTGACAATAGGGCTGTCCCATCGCCTTAGGGAAACGCTGTGGAAAAACCCATCCGAACCTGTGACAATAGGTCTGTCCCATCGCCATAGGGCCGCATCATCGAAAAAACCAATGCGACCCTATGACAAAGGGCCCGTGTCCCATCGCCATAGGGACGCGCCATTGAAAAAGCCAATGCGATCCTATGAGAAAGGGCCCGCGTCCCATTGCCATAAGGAAATACCGTATTAGACCATTTGTAATTAAGAGTGCTCCACCTGGTGGCCGTTTTTGTCGGCCCGGCGTCACTTTCAGGGGGAGCAGCAGCAGCCGGATTGACCCTCCCTTCGGCTCCGACACCACTGCCAGGTCCAGGGCAAGCAGCGGCCAGGGTTGGCCTCTCCCCAGTGGTGGTGCTGGAGAGACTGGACCTCTCTGCGTTGGTTCCAGGGAAAGCAGCAGCAGTAGCAACAACAACAGCACCCGGAGTGGACCTGTCTGAGGACAGACCCACAGACCCAGGAACCAAGGGCAACAGTTTCCCTAAATCCATCAATAGGAAATTTCATGTGTCGTATGGTATGGTATGGTGCTTCAGGTGACGATGCTTTTCTTGTCTGGTTGTTTTCACAGAAAAATACTTGGGAGCTTACCGGGCTTACATCAGAGGTTTCAACCCATCACGAATGAAGTTGAAAAACTCACACTCACAGCTTTCGAGGGTGAAGGAGTTCCTCTCCTACATGGCAAAGGGAGCCCAGAAAACATACGACTGGCTCTCCCTAGACGATGTTCAACGAATCTATGGGAAATCCTCGCTCGGCTGATGTGCAGGTCTGCTGTGAAAATTCTGGAAGGTAAGGTTCTTTTTATGCATGTTTGCAGATGGGCTTCACACCTAACAGGGAATGAAGGCCACGAAAGCAGAGCGGGCAATTTCCCTGCAGACCCTGACCAGATGACGGGAGCATGCCAGCAGAAAGATCCCTGCGCTTCTGAAGATAATTGCTGAACATCCCTCACCTCGGTTAAGTTGCCTGTTCTTTGGTTACTTTGCTGCCTGTCTCTCGTGTATTTATGGCCGCAAAAGGGGAGTCCTTGTAAACAAGACTGTGGAAGAGGTTGCGGCGGCCAGGGAGAGGTAGTCGCAAGGTTACCTGATTAACGTGCATGAGCACAAGATAAAAGGATCATACGGAACCGCACAGATCTTCCTGAAGGCAGAAGAGTGAAGAATCATAACTCAGTGTGAGCAAATGTCTGAATTCATGTGTCACAGCCCTGGCACAGCTGACCGGATCTATGTTATCCACCTGGATGTAGCTCAAGCAAGGGACATCAGACAACACTTTGACCGACTCAAGGTGGAGGATGTGCAGTGAAAAAGGCACAGAAAGAAAACTGATTTACTTGTTGAAATAAAATGAAAAACTTCTTACAAGATGTGTCTTGTGTAAAAAACAATAGTCTAAGTGTCAAGCCCTGCCTTACCAGAGGCATGAAAAGATAGCTATGGATGTATACTGCGTAGCATGGGTTGCCCATTGGACATGGTCTCTCATGGTAGTCACCAGGCGCACTACACTAAAAAACACCTCCAGCAGGTTGGTAATATCATGTGCCCTGGAGCCCATCTCCCCCTCCTCTCCCTCCGGCCTGTGAGCAGCAGGCCCTGGGTGAGGCTGGGAGTATGGCCCGGTGCCCTGCAGCCCATACCCCTCCTCTCCCTCCGGCCTGTCAGCTGCAGGCCCTGGGTGAGGCTGTGAGTAAGGTCTGCAGTGTGGTGCCAGGCCGGACTGTCGGTATGGATCTATACTGCGTCGCATGGGTTGCCCATTGGACATGGTCTCTCATGGTAGTCACCAGGCGCCCTACGCTAAAAAACACCTCCAGCAGATCGGTATGAGCGTGGCTCGGGACCCAGCCCTGCCTGAGGGGAGGCACGGGCAGTCCCCTGCCCAGGAGGAGGCATGATTTCCGGGTAAAATTGAAAGTCTCAGCCCCTGCCTTACCAGAGGCACGAGATGAGCAAAATATTTCAAAGTGTCAGCCCCTCAGCCTTACCAGGGGCACGAAATTGTCGGTATGGATCTATACTGTGTAGCATGGGTTGCCCATTGGACATGGTCTCTCATGGTAGTCACCAGGCGCCCTACGCTAAAAAACACCTCCTGCAGGATAGTAAGAGTAAGGCTTTCAGAAGCGTACCAAGGAAAAAAAAGTGTTGAGGAAAAACTTTGTTCTTCCGACCGACTGGCACACGTGGCCTGCCATGGAAGGGCCTCCGCCAAACCTGGTGCTCAGCGCCAACGCTTCGGCGGCTGGTTCCTCCAACTTGCAGGCTCGATTCTAGGCCCACGCAGGGGTTGTGCGCGACAGCACTGAGCTCCCCTGACGCGGCTGATCTGTGGGAAGCGAGACTGAGAAGCCCCGTCTGACCCAGCGGTCCCACACAAGGGCTCCGCCACAGGGCGCACAGCACATACCCGGCCCACTGCGGCGGCGTCCCCGGAAGGCACGCCTGTTTCTCAAATCCTCGGTGAGCGGTGTTTGACCCACCATGCGAAGCAGCCTAGGGCTGTTCCCAGGAACGAGCTCCCGGGGCCCTCACCCGGTCTCTGTACCCGCCAGTGCGGACTGGAGAGGAGAGGGCTACCTGGTTGATCCTGCCAGTAGCATATGCTTGTCTCAAAGATTTAGCCGTGCAAGTCTAAGTACACATGGCCGGTACAGTGAAACTGCGAATGGCTCATTAAATCAGTTATGGTTCCTTTGATTGCTCTACTGTTACTTGGATAACTGTGGCAATTCTAGAGCTAATACATGCAAACGAGCGCTGACCTCCAGGATGCGTGCATTTATCAGACCCAAAACCCATGTGGGGTGCCTCTCGGGGTGCCCCAGCCGCTTTGGTGACTCTAGATAACCTCGAGCCGATCGCTGGCCCTCCGTGGTGGCGACGTCTCATTTGAATGTCTGCCCTATAAACTTTCGATGGCACGCTACGTGCCTACCATGGTGTTGTGACACATACAGCCATTGGGTGATGCTAACCCACATTCTAGCTCCAACAAGAGAAGAAGAGGACCTGGAGGTTTAAACAGTGATTTGCGAGGTTTCCGATTGAAAGTCGTTTTATATCCTGAAACCTGAGTTACTCAATCCGACAGTTTTCCTTTGTTTGGTGTTTAATAAATGAACCGGAGTGGCTTTAAGCAGCTCCACGTGAGTTAGCTGTAGGCTACATGCTCTAGCGATCCACGTGGGCCCGCCTTTGACGGTTCTTTATTCATGAACAATAGAGACTGCTAATGCTATTCAAAATAGAGATCGACTTTAAAACATTAGTTTAAACACTAAAACTAAACTCTTAAGTCATTTTTGAAACCGCCTTCTTGGTAAGTCAAAATACTAAATTAGATTGACATAATTGGTACGCCCTTAACCTCAATATAAAGTCTAAATATTAAATTAGATCAATCACTGCGGTGACCGATCCATAAAATAGAATCATTTATCTAAAAGTTATGGATTTCTAATTCAACAAATGGTTTAATGAAACATTGCTTCTTCCGAATAATGTTTTTCTTCACTTCTGCTTTGCATTGTGAATTGGTGGTTTGAAAACAAACCAGAAGGTGCTGATTAGTCTTAAACAAACCACAATTAGTTTAAAACTAACTTAGCTTCATTCCCAAAACTGTTCAATACAAGCCTTGGTCTTTTGGCAAACATATTGATTTTGAACTGTGACATCATTATCAAGTTATTGGTTATTGTTCTATTTCTGTGCATATTTATCACTTTTACTGTTTTACTTCTGAGTGTTAGTTTTATTATAGTTATTCTTTTCTTAGTGGTTTAGTTGTGTGTTACTAGTTTGGTGAGTTTGTTGATTAAAGTATGTTAACAGAAAGCTGAATTCTTTTTGTAATAAACACTTGTATTTTGGAAAACCGTTGTTTTTATTTCACCTACATGTATAGTAATCTCCAAAGTCTTTGGGGTCCCTGGGGGAGTATGGTTGCAAAGCTGAAACTTAAAGGAATTGATGGAAGGGCACCACCAGGAATGGAGCCTGCGGCTTAATTTGACTCAACAAGGGAAACCTCACCCGGCCCGGACACGGAAAGGATTGACAGATTGATAGCTCTTTCTCAATTCTGTGGGTGGTGGTGCAAGTGCCGTTCAGCCACACGAGATTGAGTGCTCAGTCTCGCAGTTTTATCTGGTAAAGCGAATGATTAGAAGTCTTGGGGCCAAAACAATCTCAACCTATTCTCAAACTTTAAATTAGTAAGAAGCCCTGCTCATTTTTGGGAAGCAGAACAGGCGCTGCGGGATGAACTGAACGCCGGGTTAAGGCGCCCGATGCTAACGCTCATCATACCCCAGAAAAGGTGTTAGTTGATATAGACAGCAAGATGGTGGACATGGAAGTCGCAATCCGCTAAGGAGTGTGTAACAACTCACCTGGCAAATCAACTAGCCATGAAAATGGATGGCGCTGGAGCATCGGGCCAATACCCGGCCGCCGCTGGCAACAAGAGCCTCGAGGGCTAGCCGCAGTGAGTAGGAGGGCCGCCACGGTGAACACGGAAGCCTAGGGTGCGAGCACGGGTGGAGCCACCGTGGGTGCAGATCTTGGTGGTAGTACCAAATTTTCAAACGAGAACTTTGAAGGCCGAAGTGGAGAAGGGTTCTATGTGAACAGCAGTTGAACATGGGTCAGTCGGTCCTAAGGGATGAGCGAACGCCGTCGGGTTCAGATCCCCGAACCTGGAGTGGCGGACATAGGCGCCGCGAGGCATCCAGTGCGGTAACGCAAACGAACCCGGAGAAGCTGGCAGGAGCCCCGAGGAGAGTTCTCTTTTTTCAAATAAAAACGTTATGCTGACGTAGAGCTGTGCTCAGTTACTAGAACTGACTCCAGCGAATGACGTCTCGCTGTTAAAATATATAATTGTTGTTTGTTGTTCTTATTGCTCCTTTTTACAGAAATGAACGAGCACGCGGGAAGGTGAAATGAGAGCCCATAGAGCCCAGGGGTCATGAATTAAATGGGTGTCTGTTCCTTTAAGAGAGGCTTTAGATTAGAGTGAAAACACCTTTCCAACAAAATGGTGACCCCGACGTGATTTCTGGAGGAGCAAGGGAAAACGTGATTTTGGAATAATAGGATTTTGTTGAAATTGTTGTAATCGACAGATACTAGAGATCGAAGGACGGAAGTGACCCAGGTCTGAAGTTATTTGGTAAGCGCTGCCACACGAGGTGCAAAATTGACTAATCTAAAATTATGTTCTGTCTGTAGTTCTCCAGTAAATGTTGATTTCTGTTTCTGCTGAGGTAAATAGACGCCTACCGGGTCGGTAAACTCAGGGTGTGGCCGGCCCTAAGGTAAGCTAGGACGCTTTTTACTGAAAGCTTGCGTATTGGACACCAAGAAGGCTGAGTGTGAATCAGCTCGTGGATTGAGAAACCACTGAATGTCTAAAAAACGAAACCCAGAGATCAGATAGCGATTTTAAACCTAGCATTTCTTGTTCCTTCGAGCAGGATCCAAGATCTAACTGGATCTCCGGGAGGAACCGCAGGTTGCTGAGAGACCGTGCACGGCCTGGTTCGGAACCAGTATCAAAGCCCTCCACCTCACCGTTAGATCTAAAAAAGGAGGCCGGCAGATCCACGGGGTTACTTCCCGGAGCAACAGTTGATGACGGGGTCTTCCTTCACAGGGACACCAGCCAGTGAGTAGAAAATTTGATGCGTGAAAGAATAGAAAAATAAGAGAAGACATAATTAGGTCCGGGACCTCTTTAATAAGAGTTTGTGTTTTTCCAAAAAAGATCGGGGATCTTTGCGTGATGATCCGAGATCTCACAATGAAAATCCATGGTAAAGGAGTTGGACTCCAAAGCGCGCAGAGGTCTGGGATCTCAATTAGAAATAGGCCTAATGATAAATAATATCTAAATAATAATACTAGTAATGAAAAAACATGATAATAAAATATATAATGATATTAATGTGTGATAAACCGGTTGTGTGACTGTGTGTGTGAATGAATGGAGATTTCTTCCTTTTGAAACAGCTGAAGGCCGAGAGGAGTCTCATGGTTAGAAAATTTAGTAAATAACACTGCGATAAGATAAATAGATCAGATAAAAGTGAAATAAAAAGCTGAATTTACTTCATTAACATGAGAATGATAAATCTTTAAAAATTAAAAATAAAAACAGTAAAATGTAACTTATCGAAATATGGGAAAAAATAGCAAAGAACATTTAAAGGAGATGCAAAATGTATGTAAGAGAAAAGACAATACAACATTTCTTTAAAAATAAATAAAGATTATGAGTTTGAAGGACGATTGACTGAGTAATTTCGCGCACTTCTTGGTAGTTGCGATCTAAAAATAAAACTAAAAAGATCAAAAATTGAAGAATGGGCATTTGGCGTCTCAAACAAAGGAATTCCTCTTGAAGGAGCAAAGAAGAGAAAAGGGGGATCATGCGTCGTGATGGGTAATAAACGACAAAAAAAAAAGCTGATGTGTTTTTAGTACCCGGGAGGATGAAAAATGTTTTAAACTTTCTGTTTTCCCCTAAAGTTCCACCAAAAGAAAGTAAAAGAGAAAACTCTCCCTTCCATATATATATAAAAAAACATCCTATGAAGAGCAAGGTAAACCGCTTTACCGTGATCTAAATGAATTATCTCAAACAAGCGACCCCCTTCCCCCCTTCCCCTCAAGGAAGGGCCGTTCTGATAATAAACAAGACCCCCTCCCTCTATCCCTCAACAATGGATCGTTAGTTGTTCTCTTAATAAACAAACCAACTGTGATGGGGTGCCTCAGCACCGGTAAAATGGGCTTCCTGAGATTAAAGACTTTGAAACCAGATTCATCATGCATTCCAAAATTGTTAAAGGTTATCCAACTTGCCAGGAAGGCAGAAGGGAAGGAACACACCTCCCCCTGCTAGCTGATAAGGGGGGGGGGGACTATGTTGGGGGGGGGGACTATGTTTTATGAGCTGCGTGCAGCGCTGTATACGTTGGGATTTCTTAAGTGCAGCGGCAACTGTTACGCTATTATGGTAATAAAAATAACTCAGCTAATATTTTTAATGATATTCATGGGATGTCTGTGAGATCTCTTTCATACAGTAGAAAAGAAATTGTTTAACAATGGCAGATTTGAGCAGAGTGATTTTATTTTAAAAATTCAGGTGGAAGTCTGCAGGTCCTGTGGGGAAGCGACAGCTGGGTGGCTAAGTGGATTTACTCTTTGTAACAAGCTGCAGCTTCAATTGCTTGCTTCTAACATTTTAATGACAGATAAGATACCTGTTGAAAGGAAACAATCTTGTAATGCGCTGGGTTAGAGACTGCAAAAAAGAGAGGAATTTTTCGTTACGGGATTACCTTATGACAGAATGTAGTAATGCACTCCAAAATTCAACTTTAGTTACCGTAGCACACTGAGTATAAGCGCACTTCAATATTTACACTCAATGGAGTTGTTGCTAATTGGATAAAATTAAGGGTCTGATAGAGCAGAAAAGATGTCTGGACCTATACCTGAGATTGGGAGAGGTTGCCGGCCCTCGCCCCAATCTGAGTTGAGAATGGTACCACGTTTTGGACATCTAGCAACAGACGCTTCCACACAAAATCATAATAATAAGCTAATTTGTAGAATCTTTATGAAAGAGCAGATAAGCAGAGAGCAAGGAATAGAGATGTGATGTTTTATTATGGAAATATCACTTGCTGATTATCTCATTGTCAAAATTGTAGGAAGTAATTGAAGTCAGATTGGTGAAATTATGAATTTGGAGGAATTTTGTTATCCACAAAAAAAAAGAGATTGAGTTGTTAGAAAAATGAATTAAAAATAATAGATTTAGCTACAGGAAGAATCTGTAGTGGTAATTATATTATCTCAAGATTGTTTTTAAATTTATTAGGAAGAGATTTCCTGTTTCACTTGAAGTTGGGCATGTTCTCTGTAGGAGATAAATTAATAATACAAATTGTAGATTTTCATAAAACTCTTGAAACGGGAAAGCTACCAAAGAATTGTTCTACTTGAAAAAAGAAAAATTAAAGTTTTAACTAAAGTTTGTAATCAGATGAAGATAAAATAATCATATTATTGCTAACAGAAGATCCCAATTGAACCTTGTCTGTTTTTGGCATTTGGCCAACAATGGGGAACAGGTGTATGGTGACCTCTAGTGGTGAACTAATTAGAGTATTTCTTACGGACAATTCAATTCTCAAACTGATTAGTTTGTGGACAAGAAGTGTGTCAGACATGAAAAAAAGAAAAGCTTCTCATAAAATTAAGAAACAGCTTTGAGCAAACAAAGGCTGTACTGAAGATGCTCTGTTTAGTAAGAAAATATTATTTCTCCTAATGGATTTAAAGGTTACCAGTGAAACATTTGGATACACTAAATGTTGCCGAAATGTTGTTTAGAGAAATGATCCCTAGATTTGAGATCCACAAATGATCTATAGTGATAACAGAACATATTGCAGTCACAAAGGACTGTTTTGATGCAATATTTGGTAACTGAGTGACATTCTGCATGCTAATAATACATTTAACTGTTGGATGGGCTTTTTCTTCCTTGGATGTTGACTAACTCCCAAAAAGTGGTGGAAACATTGTGATTAAAAACACATTTTCTGAATGAAATATTTGATCAAATAGGACAAAGATTATAGATCATTTTTAAGAGACAATGGGATTCTAAAAGCAGATTAAGAAAGGCCATGGATAAGACTAAACAGAATTGGAGATACCGTTTGGTTATGATAAAGTTATATATGAAAATAACACCAAGTAATAACCAATTTGACGAGACCTTATACATTCCTACAGTTTGATTCAATTCAATTCAAAATTCAAAAATACTTTATTTATCCCAGAGGGAATTAAGTATGTATAATATATTGAAACAAGAGGAAAAATTACAAAATGATTAATGATTTTATGATAAAGATGTTGCAAATTAAAAAAAAGCAATGGAAGAAACAGGACAAAATTGGATATTGTCTTGATTTTGTAAACTATACATGCTTATAATACCAAATTTGAATATTGGCCTTATTATATTTGAAATAATCTATGGGCGTAGATATAGAATTCCTTAGTTGGGTATACTCTATTCTAAAGAACAATGTGATTAAGATCTGGTGGGTTTTCATGATCAAAATACTGATAAGTAAATAAGTTATAAATGCAAGCTAATCATATGGCAGATGATCCTATATTCCTGCAGGAAGAAGTGAGCTGAAAGTAGGTGACCGGATCCTGATTAAAGCTGTGAACAGAAAACTGGGCATCACCCAGGTGGAAGGTGCCATTCCAGGTATTTTTGACCACACCAACGGCTGTAGAGACTGAGTTAGATACACTTAACCCATTGTAGAGAGCAGAGACCATCACTACATATAGGGAAAGCAGTCTAAGAAAAGTGGTGTTTAAGACTGATTACAAAGGGAGGTGGATACAATAGGTTTCACTTGTCTCAACTTCAGTGAAGAGAACCAGGAGAGCCACTTTTCTATAGAGACTGCTTGAAGGGAGAGATAGTAACTATGAAGGTTTTCTGCTATCTAGTACTTTTATTTTTACAGCTTTTTGGTGGTGTTATTCCATAGGACCGTTAGGAGTCACAGAAAAACGACATATAGCACATGAGAATACTGATTTATTGTCTTGGTTCACTCAGAGAAGGACACACAGAAACCCATTTGAAACTAGTGTATGGTGACAATATGCAAGATATCTAGCAAATAAATGAAGCATTATTAACTGTTTTGTTTGTTTTCAAATGCCATATTCTGTAGGACATTTACCCATATATGTAGAAGCTTTCACTAATCTTAATGATCTGTTTCCAGATGTTACACTCCTCTCCAGGATTGGACAAATTCTGAGCGTGAAGTACATGAACAAACAGGAAGTTATATGGGTAAAAATGTATATACTTCCACGACAAAAGTAAGGGTAAACTGGAGACTGGGACGACATGGGATTAATCTAAATAGTTAAAGCTGGACCAGTACACTTAAGACCTGACCAAAGATTTATTTGTTTTGAAAATGATAAAAATCTGACCACACTTTCATACCAATCTGGGTACATGGGAAAAATATACCGTATGTGCTCCATACCGTGAATGTGATGGGAACTTTTCTATGAATGACCTGCTGATTCTCTGCGGATTTTGGCTCTGACACAATTACCCTCAAAATTGGAAGGGTGGATGTGCTTCTGTTGAGACTTCAGGGCATTCTCTTCTTGTATTTGCAGTGGAGATCCGACACAGCAGAAGGAGGGGGCGTGATGTTTCAGCCACTCATGATCCCATCTGGGGGCTCCAATATGCCCCCTAAACACAAATTATGGAGTGATTGAAATAAGGTTCTATTATCTTTTTTCCCATGCACCGGGGTGGGTAAGGTCATGTTAAGATTGGACACATTAAATTATAGATTCAGTGGTTTTGTTAATTCTTCCCTGGCAGTTCTAAAAGGTATAGCAGCTGAGAGCTAGGAATTGAGGTTAACAACTGTAAATATATATGGAGATTAATCTATAATACAGGTGCTTATTGTACTATGACATCTTTCCGTAAAAGCTGCAAATCTAGTCACAACAGGAGACTTATATAATTGGATGTTTCTGAAACAGTTTTGTTTCAGAAAAAGGGAAGAGATCCTTAGGCACAAGGGGAACTTAAATTTCAATTATTTTTTACCGAACAAAGCCTTTCAATTGGTTGCTTTAAAAGCATTTCAGATAAATGAAAAAACAAACAAACAAAAAAAAAAGCATTTGTTTAGGGTTCAACAGTTTTTTGGTTAAATAGGTTGAAATTATAGTTTTCTTTTATAAGTATTAGGCTTCATCAGCTCAGAAAATGAGAAAATAGTCATTGATGTGGTAAAATCTTATAAGACTATAGGTTTAATGAACTTAGGCTGTTAGCAGTGTAAATGAATAAAATTAGACTGGGATCCTTTTCTGTGGGTTGAGCTTTAAAGCAGCAAAGCATTTTTCTTTTGAGGTCTCACATGCTCATCATTCCACTTGCACAATCCATAAAACCAGATGTTTCCTGTTTTCCATCCTGTTTTGGCACCTTTGTGCGGTTGGTTGTTTTAGCACACAACCCATTCATCTTACCTTGTGGCATGTTTATGCATTTAGTGTTTGTTTGGAAGTTTTTATTTACATTATAACCCCTACTATATATTTTGAAGAAAAATTCTTAATGGTCTAGGCTGTTCCAGTGTTTTTAATTTTTTGATACAGGATTTTTAGAGTGCACTTTGTGTCAATGATGATTCTTGTGATTTCAACATACAGGAAAAGTAATAGCTTTATCTACAGATAGACCTAATGTTTGTAAGCAGTCTGGGTAATAGTTTGATTTTGTGTTAGTGCGGCCGATCAGTGCGGCATTACTTAAAACTATGAGGTGAGTGAGGGATTAAAAAAAAAGGACAAATGCATAAGAAATGAATCTCAAATTAGATACAATTATGGATAAAGCAAACAGAAAAGGCAAATTAGTTGCAAGCTGTTCTTTTAGGCTTTGTTGACCAGGAGAGAGACCAGCAGCCAACCAGACCATGGTCTCTCAGGTAATCAGACTAAAGAAAAAGGCTGGAGCCAATGCACTCCCACTGAGGAGCCAGGTCGAACCTGAGAGGACATCCAGGAGCAGCAAGCCAGACCGGGAGAAAACAGCAAGGAGTAGACCAAACAACCTACTTGAACCCTCTGCTGAGAGGTTTCCAACTTCAGCACACCTGCACCATCAGGTGGCAGGGCGGCTTGGAGCACAGAGCTGCCCAGCTGGGGCAGCAGGGTTCGAAGGAAAAGAAGCTGAGACCCCTGCCAAACGGGGCCGAACGATCCTCTGGTCTGCGTGTAGTCCTTAGAGTTTTCAAACTCAAGGCTACTGAAAAGATACATTTTAGCTGCATATAGGTGATGTGCTGGCAACCTCTCACCTTAGGTCATAGAAGAGCGAGCCGGACGACCACAATTCCCGGCCAGAACAAGATGACCTGACTGCTGATCCGAAAAGTTCCAGAGAAGATGGACTCAAAATTGATATGATTCTATAAGTGTGATGCCTGACGTTTTGCAATATATATAGTGTTATGGCAAAAAATAGTATGTCAGGGTTTCCATAATAAAGAAGACTTAAGTCCCAGAAGGCGTTAAGTATTTAATTCAAACATGTCTGGCCAGACCATGGAGGGGACCGAGTTACTCGTGCATCACCCTAACCAACCTTTCTAACTAACCGCTTAAATAGTATTCAGCAATCATTGTTTATCTCTGTAGATGTCTTCTCCAACCTTCACGCCCTGCCTCCAGAGTAACCGCTTCATGCGAGTCATAGCAACGCATAAAGCAGCACATCTGAAGGCCAGACTGTTATCTTACTGCCCCGACATCTGTCTCTCTGGTGACCTGACACATATATCTTTCTCATAACATTAAGCTGGAACAATAAGCTTGTCATTTCCTTAGGTGCATTCACTAAACAGAGAATATACACTTAATTCCTAATTGCATAACAATTTTCCACCACAATTCCCTGCTTTTATTAACTTAAATAATACCTAAATATAAAGGGAAAATTCTAAAGTGCTATCACAAACTCCATTAAAGTTGGTAGGTTGATAAAAAAAAGACAATGTTCAAAACACAAATTACAATCAGACATGAGACATGCTTGGCCATGGAATTAGCTCACAGTGACAAATATTAGATCCTTCCAGATGACTTTGCTGAGACTCCTGTGCATTGAGACCAAAAACCCATGGGGTCTTCTTACGCCATTTTCTTGTGGGCAAAATGCCATCTCAACAGCCCCTCGCCCCAGAGGCGGCCATCCACAGGTCTCGTCATCGGTCAGGATGTTCTAGATAAAAACACAGAACAAAGAAGAAATTATGTAGCATCTTCCAGTACACTTCAGAGGGTATTACATCAACACTAGATGTTGAAATGTATACTCTTCCCTTGCGCTGTTTGTTGTCTGTTGCCATGAAGTCAGCCTCCGCCAGCATCCAGTGACCCATAGCCACTGATCAGTCCTTCTCCGGAAAGGAGAGAGTGGTCACTCCTCAGAAGGTCCTCCAGTGAGAACCTCCCAATGCGACCCTTGGGAGCTGAGCTAAATAGGTATTAGAGCATTGATGTTCAAACATAGGTGAGCCAATTCACAAAAGATGAATAGGATGATTATGACAAGTATAACCCACACCCTCGGAGTATGGTTTCAGATCAACCTGATGCAACTGTGTGCAAAAGCAATTCTAAACAACTCACAACCTGGTTAATGAGCCAAACCTCATCAACTGAAGCTATATTATAATTAAGATAAATGTCTCCAAATCAATCTTTACTAAATCCATGCCAAGAAAAAGAAAACCAACCATTCCAACTAGTGAGAGCAAAAAATCCCAAGAATCAACTACTCCCAGCAAGAAGTAAAGAAGGTTTTCAGATCAAATTAAAACTTTGTAAAGTTCCCAGACACAATATGTACTACAACTCTGAACCCGAACCGAAATGGAATATGAAGTCAGATGTCAAGTCCAGGTAGTAAAAACCCTCATTAATTTATGACAGAGTTATGAATCACAAGAAACCCAATTAAACCTGTTACAATTCTCTGCATCATCCCTGAAAAATCTATCCCAATTACTATCAAATCCAATTCCACCCTTTTTTTAAGGCCTCGTCTTGCACATGCCTTAAAAAATCAACAAGGAAACAATAACTTCAACTGCTTCTCCAGTGTCGAGAAAAGAAACATAGTAGGTTAAAGGTCATGCATAAGACATAACCTCAGAACCTGTGTATCCTGCTGCTGTCGCCGCTGAGGCAGCTTCAATCCCCAGATAACCATATCCCAATCATTTAGGTTTGCAATTAGGTTCTTATATTTGAATTACCTTGTTGTTGAAAGTGTGCTATGCAAATAAAATTGCCTTGCCTTGCAAAAACAAAATAATAATTTCACCACATAGTTACCTAATGTATTGAAGAATTTTAGTCCTACTTGCATTAGCTACAACAACACTTCATTTCCCTCTGGGATCAATAAAGTATTTTGAATTGAATTTGACAACTTCTTCAGACCCTGCTTTTCCAGAATCTAATTGATGTTACAGTAAGGATTATCTTTGCAACCACCTTAGTTAAAATTGTTTTACTCAGGACACAGTTTATTTACCTAATTAATATCTCTGCTGCTGTTATTTGCTCATCCGTTTCTTACAGTTTATTCTCTGTTAACTCCTTGAAAAAAAACAATACATTTATTCTAAATGCACAATTTTAAAACCTGTACAACTGTAAAACATCTCGAATTCAATTTATCTAACTCAGTTGCACATTCAGATTTGAGTATGCCACTCTATTTTAATAACAACGATGTCAAGTAACCTTTTTACCTGTACCTGATACTCTTGCTTAAGAAAGAAACTTTTCTTCATTGCAGTTTGTGTGTAGGACTCGAGTTACACTTTATACTTTACCGAAGTAATTATCTATTTATCCACTTTTACCTCTACTCAGTACTTTAGACTGCTTATATTTTAAAATTAGCCTTGTTACTCTAGTCTTTTATTAAAAGGAATACACACAAAACCATCAAACATCAAAGAATGATAGTATGTCTCACATTTATTATTCTGACACCCTGTTTTTATGTGATCTATAGCATATATTGTGCACAGGTGTTAACTGAATATTTTCCACATTTGTCCCGTCTTTAGAACAGTGACCAAAATTCTGAATCTATTTTTATCATCATTTGTCTTAATGAAGTAAACTAAATTTTAAAAATAGAAACCAAGTTAAACCCCACCGTGTGTGTGTAGGTCACACCTGTTGGCTTAAAGATTGCACTAAATGCATAATTTTCACATATGCACCTGAAACAGGTAGCCTAGTGTATCCCAAATGTGTCATTATTATTTAACATTTTTATTAAACATTACTATCATTAAGGAAAAGTTCGTTTTGGTCGAGGTATGGCTAAAGCTTTATTCTTTATCATTTAATGTTCTAATCCTAAATTTGTTTTATGCTTTCTACCCCCTTTCTGTGAATCTAAATTTATGTACGGTCTATGATCTAAATGCTTCTATTATCTGTCACTTTGCTGCCGGTACAGCAGAAGTTCCCCATGGTGGGAAAATAAAAGGAAGATTCATGAAGTTAAGCATTACCGTATTTTAATTTGGAAAGCTCATGTTTGAAACAGGAAGCGGTTTTGCGCAAAAAACAAACAGTTTGACTAACCCGGACTCGTTAACATCCCGGAAGTAACTGAAAACTCAAGACTAAACTTTTCGTCCAAACAGTGTTTAAGTTCCTATTTTTAGACTTCCAGCCGCAGAGCGCTATTAACGCTTCATCAGTGTCGGGATCTGTGATTGTTTACAACCAGAGAATCGCAGCACATTGGTCGTAAGAAAGAAGCTTGTGGCTCCATTAGCTGATTAGCTACAAGAGAATCATATTAAACCTGCAACGGACTTTATTTCAGATCATCTTTACAACTTTTTAGTTAATAACTCGCTGGCTAAGATTAACCTTAGAGTGTTTACCCGCGTTGTTTTCTATTCGTTTTCTGTAAATTACTCAAAAGACTGAAATACTTTCATACGGATTTGTCTTAACTGGAGTTGGTTTTCAATATATCCGATTTTAACCGTGCGTTTTCCGTGTTATTTCTATTTACTGCGGAGTAGGCTACGTTTATCAAAAGTATTAGTTAAACATAGAAATCATCATTCATCTAGGTTATTGCTGAATTGCATAATTTCTCATAGAATCTTAAAAGAACATTTTCAAGCTAAGGTTCCCGGGCCAAACACGGCCGCCCCTTATCTCATGAACACAGAGTGTTATAATTTTAGGTCGAAGCAGTTTTAATCCGTTACAATAGTTCAAATTTTATATTACCATTTACCTTTGTGCATTATTTCCCCCCGAGGCTTTTATTGATTAGCGCAAATCTAACAGCTAATAAAACACAGATTACAATCAGACATGTACAGCCTTCTAAACAGTCCTTTCCAATGTGAATTCTGCACACACTGGTATCGAGATGAAGACCTATTCGCGATATATTGTACAACCCTACTCTACAAATGAACAAAACCTACGATATTCCATGTTTTATTGGGGATTTTAATTAGTTTGCTGAATTTCACTATTCTGCATGCATTTTTTTTTACATGTGGACATCAAATGAATCTACTTACAGATAATATCACAATCTCTACTACGATACAGTACCATTTTCAATTCTGCAGGGTTTTTGTTCTTTTAAGGTGAATGTTACCTTTGCCTTGTAATGTCCCAGGGACTACTGGAAACTCCAGAACTTGTTAGCCATTACAGGGTTGGAGATGATTCATTCCTGTATAACAAGACAGTAGACAACCTAACATGTTCTTGAAGCATTTATTCTGGATTGAAGTATGTACCTTATATTCAGTTTTAAAAAAAGTAATTACTATCTGGTCACTTCAAATTTATTCAGCAACACCCCTGTGCAATTTTCTTTTGATTAACTAGAGTCAGCTCACCCATTTAATAGGCTATAAAATTAATATGGATTCAGGTTAGAAAATACTCAAATATTAGATTGATGAGGTAAATACAGTCAGATGTCATTTCCATCTCTCACATGAATTTGAAGGATTGCTTTGAAAAACCAGCATAATAAATCAAATAGACTAAAGAATCTTTATTCATATTTGCACTTTGCTGAAAAATATCATTATTAATGATTGTTGGAAATGTGTTCCAGCAAATATGTTTTCAAAAATGATGTAGGAATGATGTAGGAATTTATTCTCCAGTAAATCACTGAGTCACGTTTAGATAATTAATCATTATTATATTATCACCATTAAAACTATAGCAATTTTTCAAGATAATATAGTGTATTTTAAACATAAAATCTGACTCATATGCACCAATATAGATAATAATAATCATTCATTATGCTTTAAACTGGAATATTCTCTGTTTTATTTGATCTATTTTTATCCAAGATCACTTGATGTTAAGATTGCATTTTCCTAGATCTGTTGCGTTTAGTTTTTCAGATAGAGCAATGATATATTTATAATCCTGAGATCCCGAGCAATCCACTGATCCTAAAAAGCCTATTATGGAAATATTATTTAACAAGGATGAGAAGAGATAATGGAGTGGTTCCCCCGTCCTTCAGTCAGCATGCAGACACATCTCACAATTGGTGACCCAAGACACAGAGAGTATCCTTGAGCATCTCACATGTTGGTTACACATAACAATACATATCTGAGTTAACACAGAGACTTAACCTTTAACATGATCAATATATTTTTTCCCACATTAAGCCATTCAAATCTTCTTTTATAAAGAATGCTACGCAGAAAAATCTCACAACAGGCCTCAAATAATTTAGGCTTTGATAAAAGCCAAGAGAGCTACAACAAAACTAACTGTGAAATCTGTAGTTCAGGATTTGATTTTTACCCCTAAACACCAAGTGATTATATATTATTTGCTTTCTTAATTTGAAAAGTGATACGTCACTGTTGACAAACAATTACGTTTTATTATTTATTACTATTTTAAAGAGTGTTTTTACAGCTACAGGGGATCACACTTCTGAGCCTCCCTTGTAAGGTCTAAGAGAAAATGTTAGAATTTGAATTCCCTTCACCATAGCCCCAAATAAGCCAAAATATATAAGCAGCCCCCAAACTCAGGTACGCACAGGTAACCTCCCAAGCCACTTGTCCATACCTTTTTGGGTCGAACCTCAAACATTACTCCTCCCCTGTGGACAAAGTGGTCAGTCCATTCTAGAAAAAAAGCAAAAAAAGAATGAGAACCAGCCTGATTTGCATTCTGGTTCGGTTGAAATTGAAAATTGCATTGGTTGTCATAAGCAAAATTCCAAACTCACAGGACCACTGTATTGTTATAATTGATGGCCCCTAAAAAACATGTCAGGTATATTAATATTTACTTAAAACAGTGAGACGACTTCCCTTTAATTACAAAGTCAGGTGCCTTATATTAAGACTCACTTATATAACTTCCTGTGTTTACCCACCAGAGTGTGACAAAACCATCAGATTTCTAGGATCAAACATTTCCTGACCTCTTGCCCCTTATCCTGGAAGGAGACACAGAATACTTCACAGCTTGAGATCAATTCAGTATTTTTCCAAGCAAAATTTCTAATAAGGCCCACTAACTGCGCTGACACTTGAATGTTCCCCAGATAAGATTAGTATTTACCTTTTTTCCATTTATTTAAAACCTAAGTAGCCTAAGGACCAGTCATCTTTAGATTGTTTACATTAGCGCCTTGCAAGCTGATAAAAAAATTTGTCCTTCACAGCTGTGGCGAAATCTAAGCAGTGTTACTGTAAAGGTCCAAGTTACTTTAGTTAATGTTCACAGTTCTAAGATTTATTACTTTCTTACAACAAACCCCAAAATACAAGGAAACAATTCAGCCCCAATTGTCCCAGAAAGAAAGGAAAATATGTTTTCACTGTCAGTCAGCTTAGTAATAATCAAGTCAGTCAAGGTATAATTCACAACCTACTCTAAATGCCCCATATCAACTCTGCTATTTGTTCTAAAGTAGGAACTCCCGTTTCTAAGTTAGTGCACACAAGCTGCGATAGCTAAGGAAACTTGTACTTAGTGTAATAACAATTCCATCAAATAACTTTCACCCAAAATGAAATAAATGTGGACTCTCCTGACAGAGAGTATTAGGACAGCAAAGAAAAGACTTCTTGACCATTTACCAGATAACTCCCAGAAGACAAATGATCAGTTCACTCTCTTGCAGATGTGCAACACAGTCTTTAAGCTCTGATTAGACTAAACTCACCGGATGACGAATCATCACCTTATCAGAGCCGTAGTAGTTTCGTTGTCTGCTTTACCCCGTCTGTCTAAAACAAACAAATTTGGTTTAGCTGCACATCAACTTTCCCTTACAAATTACAACACAATAACAAAACAATTAGATCAACATAGAAAATAGAAAGAATCAGAAATGATGGCCTGCTTCCATCGAGACCCCTTTCGCTCTAAGGGTCCTCTGGCAGAAACAAAACAAAAAAAAAACAAGATTTATTTTCCTAAGGGAGTGTGTATGTGTGTGTGTTACATAAGCAGGTGTCACAGAGATCAAATACAGCTACATCAGTCGGCAAGCATTTCTTAATTGCATTTGAGCTGTGTGTATTTTTGTCCTGCCTGAATGTCGCTGGGTCACCTGCAGGCTGGCCGGCCCAGGGCCCCCCCCCCCCCACGATCCAGCTAATCGCCATGTTCCAGGGACCACAGCCCCCAAATAACTCATCTCAACTGAGCAAGAGTTTTCCCCTCTGCCCACTGGTCAGCCCGCATTCAGGCCGGAGTCTGGCCTCCGCCTTCGTTATGGCTGCCAAACCCCTTATTCCAAGGGTGGGGGAGGTACTAGGGCTCCTTGTGGCCCTCCCCAGGCACCGCTGGACCGAAGGCAGGGGTCCCAACCAGCCTGAAGAAAAACACAGGACAACTCAGCGAAACTCATCAGCAGTTCTGCAATGGAATGTGTAAGAAGAGCTGTGTGTGTGTGTGTGTCATTCTGCATTATACCAAGCCATCAAACTAATGATCTTAATGCTCAAACACTCCAGATCTGGAAGAAGCAAACAAGAGTAAATAAAAGAGAAATAAACAAAACCACATAAATGAACCACAAATAAATGACATAACTTTTAGATTTTCTTTCAGATTATCCAAATTCCTCCCCTGGGCCCATTAATTCTTTTATTTATTTATTTATTTTTTCTTTCTGTCGACATATTGGACTGTCTGGAGGTGAAGTGTTGCTAGATTACAGACCCGATTGTCTGCCTGGGTACCCAGTTCCTATGAAGGACGTCTCCCCCATCGCTTTCTAGTTTCCTTGAGTGAAACAAAAGCCTAAAAAAAACCTCGTCGGAAAATAATCAATCAATTTAATTAATTGACCACTTGTCCAACTGCCGTGCTCCCAGGTAAAACCCGGAGCAAAAATCAGATACTTTCTTTAACATTGATTAAATAATTAACCATACAATTATATATAAGTATATATATTATATTAAGTAATCAATCGATCAACCGATTGATTACTGATTGATTGAAATGAAGGTAAGTAAATAAACACGAAACCGCTAGCAAATATTTCACCTCCTGAGAGTACAAATAAAATTCTGTTATCACTATTTATTTAAAAGGACTCAGTCTTACCAGGTTCTGTCTCAGGCGACGGCAGGGCCGACAGAGACGCTTCAAGGCCTCCATCTCCCAAACAGTTACTGGAGGTAAGAGCCTGGGAGGAAATTTCCCAGGACGCTAGCAACTCCCTTGACCCTGTCCCTGCCGGTCCATTCCGTTTGCTGAGGCTGCGTTGGGCGCCAAGTGTTATGGCAAAAAATAGTATCTCAGGGGTTCCATAATAAAGAAGACTTGAGTCCCAGAAGGCGTTTAAGTATTTAATTCAAACATGTCTGGCCAGACCATGGAGGGGACAGAGTTACTCGTGCATCACCCTAACCAACCTTTCTAACTAACTGCTTAAATAGTATTCAGTCATCATTGTTTATCTCTGTAGATGTCTTCTCCAACTTTCACGCCCTGCCTCCAGAGTAACTGCTTCATGCGAGTCATAGCAACGCATAAAGCAGCACATCCGAAGGCCAGACTGTTATCTTACTGCCCCGGCGTCTGTCTCTCTGGTGACCTGACACATATATCTTTCTCATAACATTAAGCTGGAACAATAAGCTTGTCATTTCCTTAGATGCATTCACTAAACAGAGAATATACACTTAATTCCTAATTGAATAACAATTTGCCACCACAATAGTGATCTCTTATTTTTAAGAGATCAAAAGAGGGAGATGACGAGAAAAAAAATCTGTAAATGTTGTATGAGGGTTTAATTCTGTAGTGCATGTGGAAACACTTAGAAACAGTGAACAATCAAGAAGAATGGTACATCATGTGTTCCTTATGTGAAAAAGCTGTTACCATTCTATGAACAAAGATCTATGTGGGAGGAGTTTCATGGAAACTCTTGTTTCAAATAAAAACATTATGCTGACATAGAGCTGTGCTCAGTTACTAGAACTGAGTCCAGCGAACGACGTCTCGCTGTTAAAATATATAATTGTTTTTTGTTGTTCTTATTGCTCCTTTTTAGAGAAATGAACGAGCACGCGGGAAGGTGAAATGAGAGCCCATAGAGCCCAGGGGTCATGAATTAAATGGTGTCTGTTCCTTTAAGAGAGGCTTTAGATTAGAGTGAAAACACCTTTCCAACATGTGCTAAAACAACCAACCGCAAAAAGGTGCCAAAACAGGATGGAAAACAGGAAACATCTGGTTTTTTGGATTGTGCAAGTGGCATGATGAGCATGTGAGACCGCTCAAAAGAAAAATGCTTTGCTGCTTTAAAGCTCAACCCGCAGAAAAGGATTACAGTCTAATTTTATTCATTGACACTGCTAACAGCCTAAATTAATTAAACCTATAATTTTATAGGATTTTACCACATCATTTTCTGAGCTGATGAAGCCTAATACTTATAAAAGAAAACTATAATTTCAACCTATTTAACCAAAAAACTCTTGAACCCTAAACAAATGCTGTTTTATAAGTTTGTTTTTTCATTTATCTGAAATGCTTTTAAAGCAACAAATTGAAAGGCTTTGTTCGGTAAAAAATATTTGAAATTTAAGTTCCCCTTGTGCTTAAGGATCTCCTCCCTTTTTCTGAAACAGAACTTTTTCAGAAACATCCAATTATATAAGTCTCCTTTTAAACAAGTGAGACTAGATTTGCAACCTGTTACGGAAAAATGTTATAGTTCAATAAACACCTGTATTGGAGATTAATCTCCATGTATATTTACAGTTGTTAGGCTCATTTCCTGGATCTCAGCTGCTATACCTTTTAGAACTGCCAGGGAAGAATTAACAAAACCACTGAATTTATAATTGAATGTGTCCAATCATGACATGACCTTACCCACCCCGGTGCATGGGAAAAAAGATAATAGAACCTTATTTCAATCACTCCATAATTTGTGATGGGATCATGAGGGGCTAAAACACCACGCCCCCTCCTTCTGCTTTGTCGGATCTCCACTGCAAATACAAGAAAAGAATGCCCTGTAAGTCTCAACAGAAGCACATCCACCCTTCCAATTTTGAGGGTAATTGTGTAAGAGCCAAAATCCACAGAAAATCAGCAGGTCGTCCATAGAAAAGTCCCCATCACATCCACGGTATGGAGCACATACGGAATATTTTTCCCATGTACCCAGATTGGTATAAAAGTGTGGTCAGATTTTTATCATTTTCAAAACAAATAAATCTTTGGTCAGGTCTTAAGTGTACTGGTCCAGCTTTAACTATTTAGATTAATCCCATGCCGTCCCAGTCTCCAATTTACCCTTACTTTTGTCATGGAAGTATATACATTTTTACCCATATAACTTCCTGTTCGTTCATGTATATTCACACTCAGATTTTGTCCAAATCCTGGAGAGGAGTGCAACATCTGGAAACAGATCATTAAGATCTGGGTAAATGTCCTACAGAATATGGCATTTGAGAACAAACAAAACAGTTAATAATGCTTCATTTTTTTGCTAAATATCTTGCATATTGTCACCATACGCTAGTTTCAAATGTGTTTCTGTGTGTCCTTCTCTGAGTGAACCAAGACAATAAATCAGTATTCTCATGTGCTATATTTCGTTCTTGTGTGAGTCTTAACGGTCCTATTGAAATACCACCACCAAAAAGCTGTAAAAATAAAAGTACTAGATAGCAGAAAAACCTTCATAGTTACTATCTCTCCCTTCAAGCAGTCTCTATAGAAAAGTGGCTCTCCTGGTTCTCTCCTATTGTATTCATTTCCCTTTGTAATCAGTCTTAAACACCACTTTTCTTAGACTGCTTTCCCTATATCTAGTGATGGTCTCTGCTTTTTACAATGGGTTAAGTGTATCCAACTCAGTCTCTACAGCCGCTGGTGTGGTCAAAAATACCTGGAATGGCCCCTTCCACCTGGGTGATGACCAATTTTCTATTTACAGCTTTTAATCAGGATCCAGTCACCTACTTTCAGCTCACTTCTTCATATAGGAATATAGGATCATCTGCCATATGATTAGTTTGCATTAATAACTTATTTACTTTTCAGTATTTTGATCATGAAAACCCACCAGATCTTAATCACATTGTTCTTCAGAAGAGAGTATACCAAAGTAAGGGATTCTATATCTACGCCCATAGATTATTTCAAATATAATGAGGCCAATATTCAGATTTGGTGTTATATGCATGTATAGTTTTCCAAATCAAGACAATATCCAATTTTGTCCTGTTTCTTCCAATGCTTTTTTTTCTTCAATTTGCAACATCTTTATCATATGTCATAAATCAGTTTGTAAATGTTCCTCTTATTTTAATATATCAAACTGTAGGAAGGTATAAGGTCTCGTCAAATCCGTTCCATTACTTGGTGTTATATATTCACATATAGCTTTATCAAAACCAAACAGTATCTCCAATTCTGTTTAGTCTTATCCATGGCCTTTCTTAGTCTGCTTTTAGAATCCCATTGCCTCTTAAAAATAATCTATAATCTTTGTCCTATTTTATCAATCATTTCATTTACAAAATGTGTTACGTTACCACTATGGATCATTTGGGGATCTCAAATCTAGGCATTATTTATCTAAACAACATTTCTGCAACATTTAGTGTATCTTAATGTTTCACTGGTAACATTACAATCCATTTGGAGAAATGATCTTATCTTACTAAACAAAGCTTCTTCAGTACAGCCTTTGTTTGCTCAAAGCTGTTTCTTAATTTTATATGAGAAGCTTTTCTTCTTTTTCATGTCTGACACACTTCTTGTCCACATACTAATCAGTTTGAGAATTGAATTGTCCGTAAGAAATGCTCTAATTAGTTCCCCACTAGAGGTCACCATACCCCTGTTCCCCATTGTTGGCCAAATGCCAAAAACACGCAAAGTTCAATTTGGATCTTCTGTTAGCAATAATATGATTATTTTATCTTAATCTGATTACAAAGTTCAGTTAAAACTTTAATTTTGCTTTTTCCAAGTAAAACAATTCTTTGGTAGCTGTCCCATTTCAAGAGTTTTATGAAAATCTACAATTTGGATTTTTTTATTTATCCCCTACAAAGAACATGCCCAACTTCAAGTTAATTAAAAAACAATCTGGAGATAATATAATTACTACTACAGATTCTTCCTGTAGCTAAATCTGTTATTTTTATTTCATTTTTCTAACAACTCAATCTCATTTTTCTTTTTAGTGGAAAACAAAATTCCTCCAAATTCATAATTTCTACCCATCGGACTTCAATAACTTCCTCCAATTCTGTCTATGAGATAATCAGCAACTGATATTTCCAGAATAAAACATCACATCTCTATTCCTTGCTCTGTGCTTATCTACTCTTTCATAAAGATTCTACAAATTAGCTTATTATTATGATTATATGTGGAAGCGTCTGTTGCTAGATGTCCAAAACGTGGTACCCGTTTCAACTAAGACTGGGCGAGGGCCGGCATCCTCTCCCAATCTCAGGTGTAGGTCCAGACATCTTTCCTGCTTAATCAGACCCTTAATTTTATCCAATTAGCAACAACTCCATTGAGTGTAAATATTGAAGTGCGCTTATACTCAGTGTGCTACGGTAACTAAAGTTGAATTTTGGAGTGCGTTACTACATTCTGTACTACGGTAATCCCGTAACGAAAAATTCCTCTCTTTTTTGCAGTCTCTGACCCAGCGCATTACAAGATTGTTTCCTTTCAACAGGTATCTTATCTGTCATTAAAATGTTAGAAGCAAGCATCTGAAGCTGCCGTTTGTTACAAAGAGTAAATCCACGTAGCCACCCAGCTGCTACCCCACAGAACCTGTAGACATCCGCCTGAATTTCAAAATAAAATCACTCTGCTCATAATCCGTCATTGTTAAACCATTTCTTTTCTACTATATGAGAGATCTCCCAGACATCCCATGAATATCATTCAAAATATTAGCTAAGTAATTTTTTAATAATATTATAGAGTAACAGTTGCCGCTGCACTTAAGAAATCCCAACCTTTTGTATACAGAGCTGCACACAGCTAAAACATCCCCCTCATTATCAGCTAGCGGGGGAGGTGTGTTCCTTCCCTTCTGCCTTCCTGCCTTTTACTGGCAAGTTTTGAAAACCTTTAACAATTTTGAAACACATGATGGATCTGGTTTCAAACAAGTATTTTCTCTCAGGAAGCCCATTTACCGGTGCTAAGGCACCCCATCACAGTTGGTTTGTTTATTAAGAGAACAACTAACGACCCATTGTTGAGGGATAGAGGGAGGGGGTCTTGTTTATTATCAGAACGGCCCTTCCTTGAGGGGAAGGGGGAAAGGGGGTCGCTTGTTTGAGAAGGACGAAATTACTCAGTTAATCGTCCTTCAAATTCATAATCTTTAATTTATTTCTAAAGAAATGTTGTATTGTCTTTTCTCTTACATAAATTTTGCATCTCCTTTAAATCTTCTTTGCTATTTTCCCCCCATATTTTGATAAGTTACATTTTGCTGTTTTTATTTTTCATTTTTAAATATTTATCATTCCCATGTTAATGAATTAAATTCAGCTTTTATTTATCTTTTATCTGATCTATTTATCTTATCGCAGTGTTATTTACTCCTCTCAGCCTACTTCAGCTGCTTCAAAAGGAATAAATCTCAATTCACACACACACAGTCACACAACGGGTGTATCTCATTATAATTATGTATTTATTATCATGTTTTTTTCATTACTAGTATTATTATTTATATATTATTTATCATTAGGCCTATTTCTAATTGAGATCCCAGACCTCTGCGCGCTTTGGAGTCCAACCCCAGTCATATTTTATTTTACCATGGATTTTCATTCTCCGGTCCCCGCCATCACGCAACGATCCCCAATCTTTATTTGCAAAACACAAACTTTTTTTTAAAGAGATCCCGGACCTAGTTATTTCTTCTCTCTTATTTTTTATTCTTGCTCCGGGAGGAACTCCGCGATCTTCCGGTCTCCACGTTGAGCTAGAGGTCTCCAGGATCCAGCTGGTCCTAGACCAGGCTGTGCACGGGCTCTCAGCAGCCCGCGGTTCCTCCCGGAGATCCAGTCAGATTTGGGATCACTCTGCTCAAAGGAACAAAAAATCCCAGGGTTGAAATTGCTCTCTGATCTCTGAGTTTTCTTTTCAGATACTTTGTGGATCTCACCCACGAGCTTACCTTACTCAGGCTTCCTGCTTGTTCCAAACATGCAGGCTTTCAGTAAGAAGCGTCCTAGCTTACCTGTTGCCGGCCATACCCTGAGTTTACCGACCCGGTCGGCATCTATTTACCTCAGCAGAAACAGAAATCAATGTTTACTGGAGAACTACAGACAGAACATAATTTTAGATTAGTCACTTTTGCGCCTCGTGTGGCAGCGCTTACCAAATAACTTCAGACCCGGGTCACTTCCGTCCTCCGATCTCCAGTATCTGTTGATCACAACAATTTCAACAAAATCCTATTATTCCAAACTCACGTTTTCCTTTACTCCTCCAGAAATCACGTCGGGGTCACCATTTTGTTGGAAAGGTGTTTTCACTCTTATCTAAAGCCTCTCTTGAAGGAACAGACACCCATTTAATTCATGACCCTGTGCTCTCTGGGCTCCTATTTCACCTTCCAGCGTGCTCGTTCATTTCTGTAAAAAGGAGCAATAAGAACAACAAACAACAATTATATATTTTAACAGCGAGACGTCGTTCGCTGGACTCAGTTCTATTAACTGAGCCCAGATCTACGTCATCATAGACTTTTTATTGAAAGAGTTGCAGGAAATACCTCCCACATAGATCTTCGTTCATAGAATAATGGTCACAGCTTCTTCACAGAAGGAACACCTGATGTACTACATTCTTCTTGATTGTTCACTATTTCTAAGTGTTTCCACATGCACTACAGAATTAAACCCTCATACAACATTTACAGAATTTTTATCTCTTCACAAGCTAGCTGGGTTCTTCAACTCGGTGCTCTACAGCGGAAGACTACCAAGCTGTCTGACGCTTGGGATGTCAAACCTGCCCTTTGGCATACGGTGTAATGGGAAAGGGCTGGAGCGTATCCCAAAGGAAAGGGAAGTACCCCAAAGGGAAGAAACCGTAAAAGTGGCCTTTAGCATGGTTAAATGGTGTCAGAAAATGCCCCTCCATGTGTCAATGTTGTCATAAATTCACCTCCACTTAACCAGACATCCAGAGGGGGAGCAAAGTGTTTTTTGGCCAGGAATGGGACCTCATACCTGGGTAAATGTTGTCATAAATTCACCTCCACTTAACCAAAGACCCAGAGAGGGACCATAGTGATATTTTACCCCAGAAACAGGAGCTTCGGCCAAGGACAATTGGCATCAATTTCCTGGAGGGCCATTAGTGGCTTCATTTACCCAGGCTGGAGGCCTCTACTCTGGGGTGAAACCCCTGTTAATTCCTGGATATGGAGGGTCATTAGTGGCTTTATTTACCCAGGCTGGAGGAGACTTATCTGGGCTAGAACCACATGTGGTGGTCACTCGATCACATTTTGCTGTGCTGAACCACATATGATCCATTGTGTGCAGAATCTGGCCTTTTGACCTTACATATCACATTAATTCCCAAAATAAGGGAATTTAGTGACAATTGGAATAAATATCTATTCAGAAGAATTGATTCCAAATGTCCCTGGGGCCAGGGACATTTGGAATGAGTTTCTTTGAATGGGAGCGCATTCCAAACGTCCCTAAAATCCCTAATTTGCCAGGGATAATCGGCATACATTTCCTAGAATGGGAGTGCATTCCAAACGTCCCTAAAATCCCTTATTTTGCCAGGGATATTTGGCATGAATTTCCTTTAATGGGACCACACTAGTGTGGTCCCTGGATATGGAGGGTAAATAGTGGCTTAATTTACCCAGGCTGTATGATACTTTTCTGGGGTAGAACCACATGTGGTGCTCACTCTTTCACATTTTGCCTTCCACCCATTCAAGGAAACTCATGCCAAATGTCCCAGGCCAAATAAGGGACTTTAGGGACATTTAGAATGAGGCCCCATCCAAGGAAACTCATGCTAAAAGTCCCAGGCCAAATAATGGACTTTAGGGACATTTAGAATGAGGCCCCATCCAAGGAAACTCATGCCAAAAGTCCGGGGCCAAATAAGGGACTTTAGGGACATTTAGAATGAGGCCTGTCGGCTTCTTCTCATTATATGCTCTGGAACTCGCTTTTTTTAACTCAGAGAGGGGAGGGGCGCCGAACTCCAAAACCCCAGCGGGAACTGTTTCAAAATAAGACCCAGAGCTGAGAGACAGAGAGTAAACACAACACAACAGATATCTGTTTTCACAAAGCACGCACCTGCAGATGGGAGCCAGACAAGATCTGACTCGCTTTCCTACAAGGCTGTACCATTTTTATTTCCAAAAGAACAAAGAACATATCACATGTATCCTCTCTCCTCCTTCAACATCTTGACAGGTCATTTATTTTCTCCAGGTCTCCTGACCGTACCATGAACTGGGTTGTAACATGAATTAGAGTTATAGCTGATCCTCCCTGCTTTCAATTCATATCTTTACTCAAGAGTTTGTTTACTTAAAACCTTCAACCCTATAAAATACTGGTAACAGAGTCATGTTTTACTACCCTGAATAATATAAACAGGCCTATTACTTCTAAAGCTTAAAAAAGATATAATTAAAACATATGTACTGCATAATAAAAAATAGCCTCAAAAAAGTAGAATACAACAAATCCCTCTTTCAATCTATTATAGATTGACCACTCCTCTGTACTTCCCCTTCAGATATTGACCTTGCACATTATCACCAACAGCGTTTTCAATACACTTTGTGAGCAAAGAACGTATACAAGGAATACAGCAACATCCACATAACACCATAGTTGACACAAATACTGCTAAAGAAACCATTATAGACGTTGGCAGAGTCTTCCATTTACCAAACATATTATTTAACAAATCGTCCCTTTTTCTAACCTGATTATTCAAAATGAGAAGAGTGTCTGTTTTTTTTTTCTTTATCTTTACCTTTAAGCAATATTTTTTTTCTAATTTATCATTATTGTTTTTTATGTTTTAACCTAATTCTCAATATTCTTTTAGTAAAAAGCAAACTCTAGCAATTGTCACCAACCCCAAAAACATCCTACAAAAACCACATCATAATGAAAAAAGGATAAGTAAAACAAAAATTAGTAGTCAGTCAACCTGATTATACTTTAAACACTCCTTAAAATGTTTTATCTTATTACTAAAAAAGTTTTATAAAACCGTAAATACTGAATATAAAGAAGAAAATCTTACAAATCGACTACTTAAAAATTCTTTGACACCCTCTTAGGCAGTGTCTAGCAATCTGCACCTGTAAATAAAAATTGGTTAAACAACCTGTAAAATACAAGAAAAATGATTAATAAGTGTTCAGTCTTTATTATTTTGTTCTCTAGTCTTCGCTCTTGTTTATTTCTCTGGCAGCAGGTGGCTACCAGAGTGATGAAATGATTCAGTACAGTGGACTCTTTATTTTTCCCAAAGTTACTGTCTTTTCTGCAGATCGCCCTCACTGAAATGACAGTTACTTCATTAACTGAGCATTTCCCCCAATAAACACAAATGCACAGACAGGCCCCGCCTCCAATAGCTTCCCCCACCGATTGTGAGGTGGTCAAAACCTGCTGTGAAATGTGTTTGATTTCTTGCGATCTTTTCTCTTCGGTACAATCCCTCTTCGAGAAAAGCAAGTCCAAATTGCTTATCTCGCCCAATTTTTTTTTTTGCACATATAGATTACACTGGATGATTACAGCAACTTCAACCAATCTTCTGGGTGGGTCAGGCCCCGCCTCCTGGCTTCGGCAGTCGACACCGCCTAGTCAGAACCGACACCACCCGCTGCAAAGAGATTCTCCCAGGTCAGCAGAGAGCTGCTGCAGCGTGAGGGACAGGAGAGGGGTCGGGGGCCGGAGCACACTGAGACCAATGAAACCAAGTAGAACCCTTTTCCCGTAGCTGGACAGCATGGGTTGTACGAGCAGCAACCTGGAACGGGCCAGACCACCTTGGCTCCTGCCACTTTCTTTTATACACCCTTAGCCAAACACGCCCAGCCTCGGAAGGAGACACCGCAGGTCCCTGCACGTCACGGGGAGCCGGAAGGAAGGAGGAGACGAGGCCCTTCAGCTGCTGATGGTCACTGCGAGGGTCCGGGTCAGGGTGCGGTGACACCTGTGGTTCTCTGCCCGCCCACGGACCAGGAAAAATTCGGCCGATTAACATCTCATAAGGAGTGAGACCTTTTGTTCTACAGACAGATGATCTCATGGACAACAACGCAATGGGGAGTGCATTCAGCCAATTAAGTCCCGTCTGAGCTGTAATCTTTGCTAGCTTTAACTTCAAGGTTGAATTAGACCGCTCGATGACGCCCTGAGATTGCGGATGGTAAACAGTGCCGAACTTGTGGGTTATTCCCATCTGTTCCTCAACCTGTCGGAGATGTTTATTTTTAAAATGTGTGCCATTGTCAGACCTGATCCTAGTCGGAAAGCCATGGCATGGAATCCAGTGGTTTATCAAAGATTTCACCACTGTCTGAGCATCCTCCCGTTTTGCAGGAAAAGCTGAAACCCACGAGGTCAGTGGATCAATCATCACTAACAGGTAACGGAAACCTCTAACAGGGGTCACCATATCTGTATAGTCGATAACGACCTCCTCGCCAGGCCTGCACAAGTCCTGGAAGGCGCCCATTTCTGGCTTGATAGTAGGCTTAGGATTAAATTGACCACACACCACACATTCACTCAAAAAACGCTTAATTAAATGTGGCAGGAAGGGATGCCACCAAAAACAAAGATTACGTTTCATCTGAGTGTATGACACATGTGCCGCACCATGAGCCTCCTGAAAAAGAGTGGGTTTTAACACGGCAGGTAAAACCAAACGGCCATCAGGCCCACGCCAAAAACCATCAGAAAAAAATCGCACCTCTATCCTTCCACACAGTTATCTCCTGCGACGCTGCAGCCTGCTGTGCCAACTTCACTTCCTCAGCAAAACTGTCTGACATTTCCTGTGCTGACGTGACAATCAGCTGCGTGTGGACATGTGACAGGTAGCCTGCTGCTCCCTTTGCCGCCAAGTCTGCAGCCCTATTTCCCCACGCGTCAACAGTGTCAGCCTTGCTGTGACCCTTACACTTAAGAACAGCGAGGTTAGCTGGTAACTGTACAACATCCAAAAGCTCCATAATATCTGCATGATGGTGTACAGGTTTACCAGTAGCAGTAACAAAACCTGCTCTCTTCCACTGTGGTAATTCATAATGTATAACAGAAAACCCGTAGTTCGAATCAGTGTAAATCGTGACGTCTTTATCTCTTCCCCATTTGCATGCTTCAATAAGAGCCCTTATCTCAGCACGCTGTGCGCTCTGCTTGCCGTCCAGCTTCCCTGAAACGACAGTCTGTAGTGAATCTCCATTCTGCTCAACAACTGCAAAACCTGATCTCAACTGGCCCTGTCCATCTCTGAAACAACAACCATCTGTATAGAGCACAAAACCTGTAGGTAAGGGATCAGACCGTAAATCAGGACGTATTTTTTGAGCAACAGAATTCAGCCTGACACAGTCATGCTGCTCCCCAGAGGCGGTGATTTGGTCAGCCATGTTTATTCCTTCATGCGTAAAAATAATGTTTGGTGCCTCCAAAACTCTGCTAATCCGCTGCTGACGCAAAGTAGAAAGAGTAAACGTCTCAGAATTAACCAATGCCATGACTCCATGAGATGTCAAAATATTAAGTGGATAACCCCTCACAATGTGTGATGTTTTTTCCACTAGGTGTGCAATTCCTGCTGCATGTCTCGTGCAAGGTGGCTGTCTCATTTCAATAGCTTGCAGCTTTATGCTAATATACATAAGAATGTATCTCTGACCACCTTTTTTCTGAAACAAAATCCCATTAACCACCCCATCTGTTTCTGATGTGTTAAGAAAAAATGGACATGTATAGTCAGGAGTGGCTAAATCAGCTGCTTGTGCTAGAGCCTGTTTCAACTTAATAAATGCCTCCTCAGCTGGTATGTCCCATTCTAATTTAGCATGCAGATTTTTCATACCATGAGCATTTACAAGAGCCCTGAGTGGTGTGGTAAGGTTTGTGTAATTAGACACATAATGTCTAGAAAAATGTGTCAGTCCCAGAAATGACAGCATTGATTTAACAGTGAGAGGTTTAGAATGGGCCAAAATAGCATTCTTGTGGGTGTCCGTCAGTCCAGCCCCTTGAGCGGTCACCCTTCGCCCCAGGAACTGGACTTCCTGCCTGACCAACTGAAGCTTATCGCGGGAGACTTTAAATCCCTCTTTTCCCAAATGTTGCAACACAACTAGAGTCGCTGCTATGCACTTTTCAACAGTAGGGGATGCTAAAAGTAAATCGTCCACATATTGGGTCAGTACACAGCCTGGAGGGAGCTGTACAGTGCTTAATGACTGCTTCAACACCTGATTAAAAATACCTGGAGATAAAGCAAAACCCTGCGGAAGCCTACTATAACGTAGCTTCCTGCCCCTGAATGTAAATGAAAAAATATCCCTGACAGAAGGATGGAGCGGTAAACAGAAAAATGCATTAGCCAAATCTATGCAGGTAAACCATTTTAAATCAGGAGTCAGTGATGCCAGAGCTGTATACGGATTCGGTGTAGAAATGGGAGGGGTTCTAAGGGCCTCATTAATAGCACGCAAATCATGTGCCATTCTGTATTTACCAGTACCTTGTTTTTCCACAGGAAGAATAGGGGTGTTATATGAAGAGTTTGATGGTTCTAAAACTCCAACTTCAAGTAAGCCTGCAATAGTGTCTGCAATACCTTCCTCAGCCTGAGGTTTATGTGGGTACTGAGAACGCCAGATTGGATCAGAATGTTTCATCTCAAATGTGATGGGTGTGGTTTGCACTAGACCAACATCTGACCACAAAGAGTCAGGCACGACCTTTAAGGCCTCCACTGCATCAGGATGATCTGTTTTTTCTCTGCCATGATTTCTAGAAAGCTGCAAATGTTCCAGAATGGTACTATCAGAGAGCTGCGTGTCTATTTTGTACATCTGAGTAGAAGGAGAAAAAGAGACTGAAGGTATCTGGGTATGAACCCAATCCCTTAATTCAACTCCCCTCTTAACCATTCCCCCCAAATCTTTAGCTTGATGTTTCGGATGCAACAAAAGCGATATGTGTGGAAGCGCTTCAGCTTCCATCATATACCATTTATGCTGCTCTGAAGTCAGATCAGCATACAGTGCTACACCTTCCCTCCCCACAAAGCATGGACCCGAAGCCACAGACCAAATTTGGCCTTCAAGTTCTGTTTCAAATTGTTCCTGATATAAAGTAGGATCGCTTCTCTCATAGAGGAAGGTCACATGGAACGGGTCAGGCGGTGGAACAAAAGGCTGGAGTTCAAGCAGCCAAGGCTTCCAGCATCTCAGAAAGTCAGCCGCAGAAGATTCATGTGCAGACATCGTAGTCAATCTGGCCCAGAAAATATCAGCCACTTGTGAAGTGTCATCCTTCAGCAAAAATTGACCACTCATGGTATCACAGCAATGCGTATGTCCATTCGGAAAAGTCACCATAGGTCCATCAGGGGTACATAGGATAGTAGCACCAAGTTTGATAAGGAATGGCAATGAATGTCCATGTACGTCTATTGTGAGCATCGGATCCCCCTTTGTCCTGCTCACTAAGGTACTCTGTGGGCATTGTCAATACTGAGGCCCACTCTGTCCTCCTGGATAGGAGGGAGGAGCCATGTGCTGAGTTGGAGCCATATGTAGAGGTGGCTGACCGGGAGGTATAGCGCCCCCTTGTGGGTGTGGGCACTCCCTCACCCAGTGTTCATTGGAGCCACACCTGTGACAACCGTTAGCACCTGGCTGCCCTCTCCCCATGCCTCTAAAATCCCCAAACCTGGCCCTGCCACATGACCTGCCACGAGGCTGCCATGTCCTATAAGGAGCAGTAAATGGCGGATTCGGCGCAGCTCCAGCATACATCACAGGAAAAGAAGGCAGCACTGTTGCTGATCCAACAGTAGGTGCTGCTTCAGCCACCATCTGCTTCACTTTTTTAGACTGATACAAGTCAGTCAATTTATTCTGAGCCTCTTTTAACTGTAGTTTTAACAAAGCAGTCTCCATTTTCTTATTCTCCTCAGCGTCCTTTAACGCAGAATCTTGCACGTCTTGTAAATAATATGTTACGTGTCTTTCCCATGTAGGCTGATCATAAATGTGTGAATCAGGATTCCGTTTCATTAATGTAGCAACAGACTCTGGCATGCCTGCTAAAACTGCTTCTCTAAACCAAATCCGATTATTTCCCGGATCTCGAGGGTGTTCTCCAGTAACGGCAACCCATTTATCTTTACATTTTGCCATATGTTCTGCGGGAGTAACATCAGTTGACCAGGGAAATTTCAAAATTTTAGACGCAGGCGGAGTAGGATATTTTCTTCTGACCCACTCGGCAAGATCATATGCATGATGCGTGAATGGGGCTTCATCAAGTACACATGCTAACTGGCACTGGAGCATCATCTCATTATAATCTGTCAATGTCAACATTCTACCCATAATAGCTTTCCAATCCCCCACCGCTAGGGTTTGCCCTGAAGTCAGCTGATTTAATTTATTTATCCAACAGTTTCCTCCACCAGTCAAAGCAGGGAGTTGCAGAATGATGGCAGATATGTCAGCCATCTTCCATGGTTTGTAAATTACTGAACCATCTGATGCTCCCACTAAAGGAAGCATTAAATCAGGGCTTCCACTTGCCCCCAGTGACACCTGAGATCTGGTATTCTTAAATGGTCCCTCACTCCCCTTGTCCCCCAACGTCTGCATATTTTTGACCTGTAGAACCGCTGCACATTCATCACGTTGACTGGGGCTGGCACTCCCTGAAAGGTCTGCAGCTTGACCCCTTTCCACAGATGCTAATCTTTCCTGATCCTGCAGCACCCCATCCATCTGTAGCTGAACTTTAGTTAACCTGTGTTCGTGCTGCTCCATCTCATCCATCAATTTAGCATTATACGCCAAGAACAATTTATCGGTGTCCTGTTCTACTAATTTTAGTAGCTGTCGCTTTTCCTCCCCAGTGTGTTCTACAACCCCTTTACCGGTGACTTCAAAACGCAATTTATAATCTTGTCCATCATCTTTTACCTTTAAATCACCCTGTGGTTTTTTAGTCAATGGTTCATGGGCTACAGACCTCTGTGGGAGGCCACTCCAGTGCAACACTGCACTGCTTGAAGGAAGGGGGGGAGTAATGCCCACCGGGGGTGGCTCACAAAGAGATGGTGAACTCGGTGCGTTACCCTGCGTGTTTTGAAGTATAATCTGGCCATTGTCTGTCTCCAAGCCCCATGAAATATGTGTTTGACCAGAGGTCGTCAATATGGGGTACATAGGTTGATATGGGGGAGGGATATGGTCTGCCGAAAAACTATTTTCTGCAGTAACACACAAATGATCAATACCCTGTCCTGCTAAACCCCATGTTTTCCACATTTTCTCAGCTTTTAAGTGTCTCATTTTAGCACCAGTGATGCTCTTTGCTGTTTTAGCTTTATCTGCATAACGTTTCCCTTCCTCAAAACACATTTGTGACAAACTTCTTTTGTCGTCTCCTCGGGCACCATGACGAGCCCACATGGCCGTCATAAGGCCCTGGAACTGGTTTTTATCTTTTTTACCGGGCTTATCAACTAAAACAGAATATAATTTAGAAATGTATATTAACAATTGGGCATCTAAAGTACTCCAGTTTTGTCCCTGTGGAGCAGGAAGTAATTTATATTCGGCTGCCATTGAATATTCGTAACAAAAATCCAAAATGGATTAAAATTTAACAAAGTAGGTTATTTGTATTAACTCTTATAAATTATTTATTTTAATTGATAAACTATCAATTCGTAGGCCCAAATTTATCCCAATATTAATGCAGTTAACAGTAAAGGCAGGCACCGTTTTTATTTATTTAATTAATTTCTTTTTATAGTGAAGGAGTTTATATATTATTTATTCATGCAACATTAACCTTAATAATGTTTTAGGCAAAGCCGAAACGAAGGAAAGCTAAAAAGGTTTATAACGCACTTTATCTTATCATTAATTTATTTATATACGGAGATTATTGCCGTTTCATCTAAAAATCAAAGAATTCCTAATAGAGTCCGGCCTGCGCCAAAACTCGGGACGCACACTTCGGTGAAACACACGAAGAAATAGAATTCTCCCAATATAAAGCAATTTTTATTTATCATTAAAACATATACCGAAAGAAATACATTTAAAACTCGCTTTGCAACACAAAATCGTCAACAGTTTGCTCAAAAAAAAAAAAAAAAAAAAACTCCGCCGGACTGACAGATCAAAGTCCGGCCCAATAAAACTTCCGGGTCACACCACGGAATGAATACGCCGGTGCACAGATGGCTAATTCTTCACTACGATGCTAAACCTAACAAACCGTACTCATAAGTAAACCAACCAAAGACAAGAACAAAATGCCTCCAACAAAACCACACTTCGCCATCAATACTCGAATGACTGTTTAACCGAGCCAAATAAATACAGTTCGGAAGCTAAGCTACCAAAGATTAGCTGTCATCATGAGCAACCTAGCTCAACCGGAAGCCAAACATGATCGCTCCGTTATCATTAAAAGTTATTTTATATATATTCTATAGAGTTTACTACCAGTTATTCATAATAACAGTCCTATATATATGTGTTAGACAATGCTTTAGACGTGTTTACGTAGTTGCACAAGGTTGAACGCTTTTATTTCCAGGCGAAACTCATCCAAACTGTGCGTTAGCCGTAAGCTAACTTATGGTGGTACTTTAGCTGACTGAAAATGATATTCCCTTATTCCTCTACAATGTCAAGCTTCTACGCTTATTGTCTATACAAGAAGCGCGGGCATTGTCTAGGCGTTTAAGATTCGCAGAGGAATTATGGTTTTAGATTCAGTCGGTTAGTTCCCCTAAATGAGAAGTTTATGTGAGGCCGTAGTGCAAAAAGCTACCTGGTAGCCCTTTTTTCCGTCACCGCGACTTCCCCAATCACACACACATTCACACTAGAGAGAAAGAAAGAACAACAATTTTTACAATCTCATCAAACACTAACCTCTACCGGAGCCACCTAAAGCCGGACCTTTAAACACAATCCAATTCACGTGGCTCAAACGTGCGTTTGGAAGATACGCCGGCCTCTCCAAGGGAATCCGTCTAGACAACAGAGAGCACATAGGCTCTAAACTGCTGTCTTTTCTCGCTTGCCAGCCTTGGAGAATTCCGACAGCGTCCCATCGGAAGTGAGCGGCCAACTCTCAAGCCTGGTCCGCACTCCGGTCGGCCCTCAACCGAAAAAACAACACGTCAACATTAAATGGAGAACGTTTAAATCGATCAATACCTATTAATTTGGTGTTAGCGCTTTTCCAGATTGATACAAAACCACCCGGGTGTTGATTAGCAAGGATCAATCCAGTCGCTCTCCGATTCTCTTTTGAACTCAAAGAAAAAACACAAAATCACTATAATTGCCACAAACACATGTATCAATCAGTTATGCCACACTCATTACTCACACTCAATCTCTCCCAGCCCTGAGAAAACTCAAAACCAAATCAAATGCCCGCATTCTCCACCATTTTGTCGGCTTCTTCTCATTATATGCTCTGGAACTCGCTTTTTTTTACTCAGAGAGGGGAGGGGCGGCGAACTCCAAAACCCCAGCGGGAACTGTTTCAAAATAAGACCCAGAGCTGAGAGACAGAGAGTAAACACAACACAACAGATATCTGTTTTCACAAAGCACGCACCTGCAGATGGGAGCCAGACAAGATCTGACTCGCTTTCCTACAAGGCTGTACCATTTTTATTTCCAAAAGAACAAAGAACATATCACATGACTCCTCTCTCCTCCTTCTACATCTTGACAGGTCATTTATTTTCTCCAGGTCTCCTGACCGTACCATGAACTGGGTTGTAACATGAATTAGAGTTATAGCTGATCCTCCCTGCTTTCAATTCATATCTTTACTCAAGAGTTTGTTTACTTAAAACCTTCAACCCTATAAAATACTGGTAACAGAGTCATGTTTTACTACCCTGAATAATATAAACAGGCCTATTACTTCTAAAGCTTAAAAAAGATATAATTAAAACATATGTACTGCATAATAAAAAATAGCCTCAAAAAAGTAGAATACAACAGGCCCCATCCAAGCAAACGCATGCCAAAAGTCCCAGGCCAAATAAGGGACTTTAGGGACATTTAGAATAAGGCCCCATCCAAGGAAACTCTTGCCAAATGTCCCTTGCTTTACCCCCCCCCAACAGTAGCTTCAGGCCTGGGTACATACCTTACAAAATCCCCTCAATCCATCCTAATACTCCACAGGTCAAAAGGGGGATCAAAGTACTCAAAATGGAACAATTGGGGGACATCCAGGTTAGGCCAACTGTCCCTGGCTTACCCCCAGGACAGTAGCTTCTGGCCTGGGTAAGACTTGTCAAAAAACCCCTCATCCATACCAGTATTCCACAGGAAAAAAGGGAAATCAAAGTCCTCAAAACGGGACATAGGGGGAACATCAAGTGTAGCCCAAATGTCCCTGACTTAACCCCAGAAAAGTAGCCTCTGGCCTGGGTAAGTCTTGTCCATAATCTCCTCATCAAACTCCTCGAAACGGGAAATTTAGGGGACATCCAGTGTAGCCCAAATGTCCCTGGCTTACCCCCAGGACAGTAGCCTCTGGTAAGCCACTGCCAGGAAGAAACACACATCTAATTTAGTTTAAAATCATCATATAGAATAATCCATCCATCCATTTTCCCACGCATGCCCAGGGAGAACATGCAAACTCCATGCAGAAAGACCCCAGGCTGGGATTTGAACCCAGGACCTTCTTGCTGCAAGGCAACAGTGCTACCAACTGCGCCACTGTGCAGCCCATATAGAATAATACAAAATAATAATAATAATAATCTTGTATCAGAATTAAGGGAGCTGGTGCCTCTGGTAAGGCAACTTGTGCATCTGGTGAGGGACTAATCTTATATTTACCCCGGCTGCAAGCTTCATCCTGGGTAAAACCACTGGCTGTCCCCTGGGTATGGAGGGTACGTAGTGGCTTCACTTACCCAGGTTTTAGGTCTCTAATCTGCGGTGAAACCACTGGCTGTCCCCTGGGTATGGAGGGTACTTTTTGGCTTCACCTACCCAGGTTTGAGGCCTCTATCCTGGGCTAAAAATCACTGCATGGTCCCTGGGTGTGGAGGGCCATTTGTAGCTCTATTTACACAGCCTGGAGGCCTCTGTTCTTGGCTAAAAACACTCTGGTCCCTGGATGTGGAGGGCCATTAGTGGCTCTATTTACCCAGCCTGGAGGCCTCTGTTCTGGGCTAAAACTTACTGCATGGTCCCTGGGTATGGAGGGTACTTATTGGCTTCAACTACCCTGGTTTGAGTCCTCTATCCTGGGCTAGAACTCACTGCATGGTCCCTGGGTATTGAGGGTACTTAGTGGCTTCACCTACCCAGTTTTGAGGAGACTTTTCTGGGCGAAGGGAAAGTAACCCTGATGCAGTCGACTTAAAATGGGAATGTCTGAAAGCACGCCAAAATGTCACCCCATAGGATTTGGGGTGGCGATGCCGAATTCAATTAAATTCAATTCAGTTTATTTATATAACGCCAATTCACAACAGATGTCATCTCAAGGCACTTAACAAGAAGTTATTTCAGTACAATTAAACAAACATTCCAATCAGTTAAAAAGTTTCCTATTTAAGGAATCCCAGCAGATTGCGTCAGTCATTGGCGTGAGGTTGGGCAGATTTCCAACCACAGCAATCCTTCAGCAATCCCTCATACTGAGCAAGCATGTAGCGACAGTGGAGAGGAAAAACTCCCCTTTAACAGGAAGAAACCTCCAACAGAACCAGGCTCATTAGGAGCGGCCATCTGCCACGACCGTCTGGGGGTTTGAGAAGACAGAGCAGAACACAGAAGGAACAGAAGATCTGGTATAAGAGTAATTTCTATGTTACAGAAAGTAAAAAGTTGATAACAGGACACAGTGGATGTTCAGTTACTGAGAGGATCATCCCAGTCGATGCTCCCCGTCCAACAGGGCATTGCAGCCAAGCAGGATACCAGACCAGGTATATCTTCTATGGGGAGAAAAACACTGAGAGAAAACAAAGTTAACAGTCGAAATAACAGAATGTATTGTAATACAACTGGAGAGTCGTAGGAGAAAAGGAAGTAGCAGAGTGAAGAAAATTGGTAAGTCTGTCCTCCAGCAGTCTAAGCCTATAGCAGCATAACTACAGAGATAGCTCAGGATGACCTAAGCCACTCTAACTATAAGCTTTATCAAAAAGGAAAGTTTTAAGCCTGGCCTTAAAAGTTAACAGAGTGTCTGCTTCACGGACTAAAGCTGGGAGCTGGTTCCACAGGAGAGGAGCCTGATAACTAAAAGATCTGCCTCCCATTCTACTTTTAGAGATCCTAGGAACTACAAGTAAACCTGGAGTCTGAGAGCGAAGTGCTCTGTTGGGAACATATGGAACAATTAGATCTCTGATGTATGATGGAGCTTGATTATTAAGGGCTTTGTATGTAAGAAGAAAGATCTTAAATTCTATTCTGGATTTAACAGGGAGCCAATGAAGGGAAGCTAAAACAGGAAAAATGTGATCTCTCTTTTTAATATTCATCAGAACTCTTGCTGCCGCATTTTGGATCAACTGAAGGCTTTTAATGGCATTTTGTGGACTTCCTGATAGTAAAGAATTACAGTAGTCCAGCCTTGAGGTAACAAATGCATGGACTAGTTTCTCAGCATCACTCCTGGACAGGATGTTTCTAATTTTAGCAATATTCCGGAGGTGAAAGAAAGAAATCCTAGAAACCTGTTTAATATGGGATTTAAATGTCAAGTCTTGGTCAAAAATAACGCCGAGGTTCTTTAAGTTATTACTGGGGGCCAATTTAATGCCATCCAGATGAAGTGATTGACTAATCAGTTTCTGTTTAAGAACTTCTTGTCCAAAGACAGCAACTTCTGTCTTGTCAGAATTTAAAAGCAAAAAGTTTAGGGTCATCCATGCTTTTATCTCTTCCAGACATGCCTGTAATCTACCTAACTGACTGGGTTCATCAGGATTTATGGATAAATATAGTTGTGTATCATCGGCATAGCTGTGGAAATTTATCCCATGCTGTCTAATGATTCTACCAATTGGAAGCATATATATGGTGAAAAGAATTGGTCCAAGGACAGAACCCTGTGGAACTCCACAAGTAACCCTTGAGAGTGAAGATGATTTATCATTTAGATGAACAAACTGGAATCTATCAGACAAATATGATTTAAACCAGCCTAGTGCTGTTCCTTTGATCCCTGCAACATGTTCAAGCCTTTCTAAGAGAATATTATGATCGACTGTGTCAAAAGCAGCACTGAGATCTAATAAAACCAGAACAGACACCAGTCCATTATCTGAGGCCATGAGAATATCATTAGTAACCTTCACCAGTGCTGTTTCAGTGCTATGATGAGCTCTAAAACCTGACTGAAACTCTTCAAACAGCTCGTTACTGTTTAGATGTTCACAGACTTGATTAGCAACTATTTTCTCAAGGACTTTGGATAAGAAAGGAAGGTTAGATATAGGTCTGTAATTCACTAAGTCATCTTGATCAAGGGAAGGTTTCTTGAGTAAAGGTTTAATTACACCTATTTTAAATTCCTGTGGCACGTATCCGTTTACTAAGGATAGATTCATCATTTCCAAAATGGGGCCAGGAACCAAATGGAACACTTCTTTAAATAATTTGGTTGGGATTGGGTCCAACATACAAGTTGAAGGTTTAGATGAGGCTAATATTTTTGATAATTCTGAAAGCTCGACTGAATCAAAACAGCCTAAGCACAACTGAGGTTCTACAGTTCTTTCCGATACTGACTCATTTACTGAGGAAGAAGTAATCATGTTTGGGAGTATGCCAATGATTTTATTTTTAATAAAATTTATTTTATTTATGAAGAATCTCATAAAATCATCACTGCTAAGAGCTGGGGGAATAGTTTGCTCAACAGAGCTATGACTCTGTGTAAGTTTGGCAACTGTACTAAAAAGAAACCTAGGATTGTTTTTATTCGCCTCTATTAATGATGAAAAATATGCTGTTCTAGCTTGTCGAAGGGTCTTTTTATTCAGCAGTAGACTGTTATTCCAGGTTAAATAGGAATCCTCTAGATGTGTAGAGCGCCATTTTCTCTCCAACTTCCTAGTATTCTGCTTTAAAGTACGCAACTCTGCGTTAAACCAAGGAGTCAGCCTCCTATGGCTAGCCACTTTCTTTTTTAATGGGGCTACACTATCTAATGCCAATGAGGACGTAACGCTGTGAACCAGACCATCAATTTCTGAAGGGTTAGAGATAGAATTGCTGCCATCCACTGTGTTACTCTGAGACACTGAGGAAAGTAAGAATGGAACAGATTCTTTAAAAATTGTTACAGCATTGTCTGATAAAGTTCTACTATAATGAAATTTTCTTTCAGATTTAAGATGGTCAGTTAAAGTAAATTCAAAAGTTATCAAGAAGTGGTCAGACAGGACCGGGTTATGTGGGTGGACTGTTATTTCCTCACACTCAATACCGTATGTCAGTACAAGGTCCAAAGTGTGTTTACCTGAGTGGGTCGATCCCTGTACTTTTTGAGTAAAGCCAATTTAGTCTAAAATAGCATTAAAGGCTGCATTTAGGCTATCACTTTCAGTATCCACATGAATATTGAAGTCCCCCACTATAATAACCCTATCAGTATTTAATACTAAATCAGATAAAAAATGTCAGATCTGATCCAAGAATTGAGAGTAAGGGCCTGGTGGACGATATGTCGTGTAATATGTCAAGGTACACATTTCGGCACTGAGGGGAAAACTGCAATGACATCCCTTGAACACCAGGTGGTGCCCACGCTCCACCAAAAACTGATGGGTTACATTTTGACATGGTGAAAGCAAAAATTTTGGGTTGTTTACTTGGCTGCGCCTTAAAACACATTGGACGCTTTGCATGCATTTTCCTAGCTGCCGAAGAACTCCTGATATCAAAAAGACCATTGAACACCATTGATGCTGGGAATACATTTTCCTAGCTGCCAAAGAACTCCTGACGTCAAAATCACCCTTAAATACCATTGAGGCTTGGAAAACATTTTCCTAGGTGATAAAGAATTCTTGGTGCCACCCAGCCCACCTGGGTTGCATGGTTTTGAGTGTGAAATCCCTCCCTGACCCCTGGGTTATGGAGGATCATCGCTGCCTCTGTTAACCCACCAGGGATGCATGGTTTTGGGTGTGAAATCCCTCCCTGACTCCTGGGTTATGGAGTATCATTGCTCCCTCTGTTAACCCACCTGGGATGCCTGGTTTTGGGTGTGAAATCAGGTGTGAAATCCCTCCCTGACCCCTGAACGAATAATGGCTTGTATGCCCAGCGGACGCCGAGGTCCCTAGGGGGGCTAGAACCACATGTGGTGCTTGATGGCTGAAAATGCACAATATCAACCTAAATTTAACCAGCCACAGAGTTACTCGATCACATTTTGCTGTGCTGAACCACATGTGAACTATTGTGTGCAGAATCTGGTCTTTTGATCTTGCACATTAATTCCCAAAATAAGGGATTTTAGGGACGTTTGGAATGCGCTCCCATTCTAGAAAATGTATGGCGATTGTCCCAGGCAAATTAGGGATTTCAGGGATTTTTGGAATATGCTCCCATTCTTTGAAATGTATTCCAATTGTCCCTGGCGATCGATTTCCATCCCCCGCTTTCTGAGAAAAATATCAACTAATTAAGCTCATAACTCGGCCTGCGTTTGACCTAGAGAGCCGAGATTTCATGTGCAGGACCCCGGGGTCCACACTGACAAAATACGTCGAGTGAATGCGGATCGGATCGCGTTCGGGATCGAAACACGACCCTGAGGTCCCCACTGACAAAATACGTCGAGTGAATGCGGATCGGACCGCGGTCGGGATCAAAACGCGACCCCGAGGTGAAGGTTATTCCGAGTGTCCTTCCGGGACAATTGGGAAAACTCCTCCTCTTTTTACTCCTCTTTTCATTTATGATGCATTTTGAACAATTTCAACACTTCTCAGTCCATGTCGGATGTGTCACGAGTCACCCCTGTCGATTCGGTTAGGATTGATGCACGTTTAGTAGTTTTAATTAATTAAAAGACACGCCAAAGTCCCTAGTTTAAAAAAAAAAATCACACCAAAACTTTTTGGTTCATAACTTCCCAGCCAAAGGTCGTAGGTCAACGAGATTTGGAGGACACACAGCCAGCAGGTCACAGTTTTGAAATCCAGTGTCATTTTCCCAGCAAAACGTCCAGGAGAGTTTATTGGTTCCCTTCAGATCCTGGACCGCGTAGGGTCTGAGAACCAAAGAGCCTGAGAAGCTTCTGAGGGAAAAGTGGTCAAAATGAGGAAAGCAAATTTTTGCTGGTGCTAGAGGTCTGGATTTTTAATATGACATTCTAGGGGGCGGGAGGAACATTTCTGAGGAGGTCCCGGCCTCCCAGGGTGCACGGGGGCCTAGAAACGGCCCTTCCCTTTGGAATACATTTGAATAGGAAATTTCCCCTCCAAAAACAAATGAGTGTATACCCAAAAGTCCCAGGTTCAAAACGTCGTATTTCAAACACTTCAAATCCTGCTATGTCGAAAACCGGACAGACGCCTTCAAAGCTATCTCTTCTCCTTCCATATGGAACCACGCGTCTCTAAACGTCGGAGGGTCAAAGGGTCAGGACATTTGGAATACCATTTCTATAATAGCAATGTATTCCGAATTTCCAAAAACTAGGTTTCACAAAGGACATTTGGGGTACATTCCTGAAAATGGCCAAGTTTTCCATTTGTCCCAAAGTTAGGGTAAACTGGGACATTTGGGATAAATGCCCATTTGAAAAAAACGTATTCCAAAGGGCCTTGGGACACATGGGAAACCGTCAGGCCGTCCTGCACGTCACCCCTCCATGTACCCCTGATGTCCCCCGTGTTCCCCAATCATCCAGTTCAGTCTGAACCTCAAACATGCAGCCCATCCCCCACTCCAACTCTGAAAACGCTGTAACTGGGACAAAGGTCAAGCGTTTTAAGGCTCGTATCTCGGCTTCCGGTCGACTTAGAAACCTGCGGTTTCACTGCCGGATCCCAGCCTCGAGACAGGTGGGACGCCCCGGTCGCACGTTGATCCGACTACTTTTAGGTTCAGAGGTCAGGTTGTAATCCCGGATGTCCGCGGGACATTTGGGTACACACGGACATATTTTGGTCAAGGTGTAATCCTGAGTGTCCGGGGGGACTTTTGGGTACACACTGACTTATTTAGTATATTCCTCTGTCTAATCCTTATGTTTTGCTCTTCGCCTTCCTTGGCTTCTCTAGCCATTCTGCCTTCTGTTCCAACTACTGATTGTTTCCACCTGCTCTCTCCCTCTCACCTGTAACTGCTTCTCCTAATTAGCCATTAGCCTTCTCCCTGCCACTTACACACCTCCTCAGTATACTGAAGCCTTCCTCTGACTGTCACTACTTGCTGGTTCATTGTCAAACATCCCTGTCCTGTTCCTGTTTACCTGTCGCTGCATTTTTCTCATCCTCCTGAGTTTATGTAAGTTTGTTCTGTTGTTAAATAAATTTTCATTTCATTTTTCGCTACATTTGGGTCTTTTAAAACACTTAACATGACACCTCATTTCTCCTCACTGTTCAGGAAGAATTTTCTGATGTCCATCTCTGAATAGTTTATCAGAAGGCTATGTATAGTTTTACAGTAGGACAGCTTCACAAACAGTATAGGCTACTTTAACAAGACTCTCTCTGCAGTAAACGCATAAGTCATTATTAATTGTCCGCATGTGTGCACTCGTTTTTATATCTTGGTAGGGACGTTGACCTGAATACACAGTCACCGGGTGGGGACCTCATGTACCATGGGGACCAAAAATGAGGTCCCCACCGGTAGAAGCCTCCTAGAGTGTCGAAACATGTGGGCGTGGCTAACCCTCAAAGTAAGGCTTCTCGCCATAGAAGCACATGGTGTATTAACTTCAATATACAAGGTCACAACTGTACCAAACCTTCTGCTTCTCATGACATACCACCCACTTAACACATTCAAAGGCTCATTTGCTCATGTCACCTAAGGCCCGCCCCCTAAGAACAGGAAGTGCAATGTTTTACATAAAAATCAGTATTCGCTTCCTTTTACCTAATCAATATCTGGCTGTGTCAGTGACTGAAAACAAGTTGGGGTCACTTTTGTCCTGTAATAAAGGCGTTCGATAGAGGGTGTGGCTTCGGCAGCATGGCGAAGCATGGCGTCACGCCATGGAAATATGTTTGCCTCTAATTTCCACATACATCATATGATCTGCACCAAATTCATCAAGCTGGATATTCGTCTAACCCTTAATCCATATTCATGCGAATATTGGGTGGGTGTGGCCTAATTTCGCCACAGCGCCCCCTAGAATCATTAAAACTATCCCCCTCTAGCAATAATTTAAACTAGGATCGTGAATATCAGTACAAAACTCTTTTGAAGCCAGTGTCCATACCCCACAGGGAGTCTGCCATTTTGGTCCAAAGCTGCCATTTTGTGCCTTTTGAACACATTTTCATGCAGATTTGATCAGCAGGCTCACTGGAAGCATTGAGGGGGCGGTCCATGGGTCAGGCGGTCGCGACACAGGCCGAAGCGGCGCTTGGCTGCGAGGGCCATTTGAGGCTGCTTGCAGCTTTAATTTGATTTTCTTTTTACCAAGGCTTGGACTTTATCACTGTTTTAATAACAATTGTTTCATTTTTTATTTTACTTTGATATTTCATGCAAATTATGACCCCTTTTTCAGACCATTCATTTCTGTTACCTCCAATTTTTACTGCTACTACTAAAATTAACAGTTCCTATTTTGACTTTTAAGAATCTTATATTTAAGATATTTAATACATGTAAGGACATGATTCAACTGAATCATGATTATACAGCATCAGGACACATTGCAAAAATGATACTTAGCTTTAAATTCCTCTACAAATTGGTAGTATCCATATATATTCCTCACAAAAAATTAAGACATTTCACTAACCAACCACAAAAGGCTTCAGCATTTGTGGTTAGACTTATGCTGATAATGATCCTGTTATGATTTTAATTTTTATCTGATCAAGGCCACAATACTTATCCAAAGCTAGTTACCTAATTGCACAAGTGACTATTAGGTTTAATTACCACATTGTCATGTGGAATATCACCAAGCAAACCAAACCAAACAACCAAATAATCACAACATAAATCGTCACTTTTGACAGTTAAAAAAATACTCCTTATTTTCTCTTCTTCAATTCTTCACATTACCAGTTAATCATTCAATAATGGAGAACTGAGGTATTTTATCATTCTTAATATCTGCCTCTTTCCAGAAATATTCAGCATCATTTTGCTGCAATTTTCTAGCCATAGAAGTTGCTATTAGTCTGTTAATATCTATTAATAATAATAGTAATCAGTGAATAATTACTTGATTAATTACATCACCTTGATTGAACAGAACGAAGATGGCAGTAATGGCGATGAGTGTGAGGAATGCGGAAGCTGGCACAGTCTGTGGACTGTGTGATTTTAATAGTCATAACCACACTGTCATGCCTGTGATCAATCTATGTCCAGAGAGCTTCTGTTGGAAAAAGTATGGAAAGTCTCCTAAACTTTTATTACCAGGCACATCACACAGAAGCTAAACATCTCAGACATGGACGCGATGTGATACACGGGACACTGAAGCAGCACACAATACATCCGCTCTCACGGAAAGGGAAGGAAGATTTACTTACGATTATCTCCCTATGCCTGCTTCCTTCTGGTGACATCCACCCAAGTCCAAGGCCAGTTTCCAAGATAACCACTATACCATACTCGAATGATGGTAATACACAGATGCACAGCTACCACTATCCGGGCAGCTAACAACCAGCCTGACCTGTAACATGCTGTCTCTGCTCAGTTCAGTCCAGTTCCAGTTAAGAATAACCAATTCCACAAAGGTTCAAGGCAACTCCTACTGCTATGGCAACAAGTTACCATTCACAAGATCCCTCACTGGTGGGAAGATGAAGGTGAAAAAGTTTCTTGGATCTGGCTTGCCATCTTGGGTCCTGTTTGTGTTAACATCACACTGCTGAATACTCTTCACTCCAACCAAACTTGAAACCAAGCAAAAACAACATGACCTGTACAACAGGTCATTAAAAAAATAATTTAACTATCAAATTGAACAATTAAAAGAGTTTATAATCTCTGGAGCTGTTATGTAACGAGTTCATGTGCCAAAATGGCGGCAGAGAAGTTTAACTCACAACTCCGTCTTTCACACAATCACCTTGTTTCTCAACTACACAACATGAGATTAACAACAATCACAAATAACAAAATGAACAGAGAATTTTTTTTGAAGAGAAATAGTTTTAAACAGCGTCGTTGTTAACTTTAGCATGGTGCAAGCTATGCCACATGAAAACAGAGAAAAATCATACAAAAACTCACCAAAACTTCAAAAACTCACCAAAACCTGTGTCACTTATGGTTTCTATAATCCTTGTTAATGTCCAACCAGCTAAGTCACATTTATGGTAAATCAAATCTTATTTTTTTGGTAAAGTTTTCAGCTGGTTACACTGTGCTCGCTCTGCCTGACGTCTCTGACCCGGTGGTGCCACGTCTAGTTTCTCAAAGGGGCAGCACCTTTTTTTTTATTGGCTTAATTTTATTCTCCTGACAATAAATGAACAAGAAATGAATTACTTAAACTCTTTCTGGTATTCATGTAAATTGGGACATATATCTTATAGTATTTTAATAAGGGTTATATTTGTTAACTCTCATTTAAATACAGAGTTGAGTCGATCAAGCAGCCTGCTGAATGGAGAAGCAGAACAGCATGGAGAGAGGAGAGAAGAACCGAGCAGCATGGACAGGAGGGAGTTACACTATTTCAGTGTAGTCTTGATGTGGATAAAGCACATGTGCAGTACATCTGAGTCAGCACCACTATATAGAGGGTTAGCACTATTAGTCCTAATAGTTAGCAGAGAAGCTACAATAGTCAATGCATGGACAAACAGAAGTGATAACTGCATCTGAATGATTATTAAGATATCTATTGGCACGTTCACACCGGTCAGCGCATCCAGGTGTCGAATCGCTCAAATGGATGAAAGTCGACGCTTTAAAATTTAAACCCAGCTGCTTGCCAACTTTGTAGTCTGCGTCAGCGCGTCACGTTATTACGTCAACGTGCGGGCGTGGCTTTGTATGTTGCTAGTTGTTTACAACATGGCGGATCATGTCAAGAGAGTGGCTTGGGTTTATTTAATTAATGAAGCCACACAAGCCAGACAACATTGTCGTTTGCGACGTGTGTGGGTACACCCCATTCTTCAGAGGTGTTCTGACTTTGGAGAGTTTCACCATTTGCTCCAGGAGCTGCATATGGATGAGGTTTGGTTTCAGCGCTATTTTCCTCTGTCCCGCGCCCATTTTGATGACCACCTGACCTGCATCGGTGCTAGCATCACCTACCAGGACACCAACTACAGGCGTTCTATTCCTGCTGAAGAGCGCCTGTCCATCTATCTTTGGTTAGTGGGTACATTGTGATTCTGAAAATGTTTTTTTTTTGCTAACCTACTTAAGCCCAGACAGAATATGATCAAACTACATGTAGGTACACTGTATGATCGGTCTGTATTCTATTTGTACTTTTGAATTATTGACATAACAGCAATCTCGCTAATGAGCAATTTGTATAAACCTTTAATCTGATGCTCATGTGCTTATACAATGCATATTAAAAAGTCACTGTAAAATCCACAGTCTACTTACCAAATATGCCTTTTTTGCATTTGGTACCAGTTTCTTTCCCCACACATAAAACAGTATGATTAAAACAGCACACACAGGCAAATAAACAAATTAATTTTCCTACATTAACATGCAGCCAAATAAAAGCCACAGGTAACAACATAAGTAAATGTGTATTTAGTGAACAGATAACCTCACCCTACTGTCATTTCTCATCTCCTGCCCAATATATACTTACACAGCATTTATCTTATATATAAGTAATATACATTTCAGTAGATAATAGTAGATTTAATGATAACTAATCTGGCCCACAAATTGTCTATTCACTATCGTTTTCTCTTTTATGGAGGTTTCTTGCCACTGGGGACTCCTACAGGACCATTGCCAGCAGCTTCAGAGTGGGCATTTCCACTGTCTCCACCATCATCCCTGATGTGGTGACAGCCATCTGGGATGGTTTAGTGGAGGAGTTCATGGCTGTGCCAGGAGAAGAGGAGTGTAGGTCCATGGCGGAAGACTTCAAGGAGCGGTGGAACTTCCCTCTGTGCTGTGCTGCTATAGACGGGAAGCACGTCAGCTTAAAGGCACCCCCCAACTCTGGTTCTCTTTTTTTTAATTACAAGGGGCATCATTCCATAGTGCTCCTTGCTGTGGTAGATGCCCGTTACATGTTCAGGGTGATAGATGTTGGAGGGTATGGCAGAACCAGTGATGGAGGGATCTTGGCCAACTCCGCCTTTGGTATGACTCTGCGTGACGGCACACTTGGTCTGCCTCCAGACCAGCACATGCCCGGAGCTGCACACAGAAGACCCCAGCCACATGTGTTTGTGGCAGATGAGGCCTTTCCGTTTCGCAGGCATTTGATGTGCCCCTTCCCTGGACGTGGCGGCCTAACCCCTCAGCAGCGTGTCTTTAACTACCGACTCTCCCGGGCCCGGCTGGGGGTGGAAGATGCATTCGGGATCTGGTCTGCACAGTGGAGAATGTTTAACCGCACACTGGAAGTCAACCCCGAAGTTGTGGAGAAGTGTGTGAAGGCAAAGTGTGTTCTCCACAACTTCATGAGGGTTTCTGGAGATGGCCAGGTACCTGCAGTGAGGGGAGCTGCCGCTGCTCATGGAGAGAGACCACTTCCAGCTGTGGGGCAAATCGGAGCCAACAACGCGACCAGAGAGGCAGTGGAGACCAGAGAAGTGTTCATGGCCCACTTCAGTGAGGAGGGGGCAGTGCCATGGCAGCCGGGCAGAATAGTCATGTCCATACAGGACTGACCCACAATGGCTCTTTTAAGATTAAAAATATTTAATATAAAAAAATGCATACAACATTTATACATATAATAAACAAAAAATTAAATAAAGAACAGGAAGAGAAAGGAACTTGTTTGGAGGAAGTGCGGTGGAAGACAAGAGGGACACAGAAAGAAGCTCGATCAGTAAAACTACTGAGTATTGTCCTAATGGGTCAAATTGAATGTTACATTAATTCTTTCAAAAATAATTTTATGGATTTCAAATTTCATGATGTCTCTCTCTAAAGGTGACCCCCTTTTCAGGAGAGGATGGAGAGAGAGAAGGAAGTGCATGTCGTCGTCCATGTTTTGTGGAGCGGGAGCTGATTCAGGTCGGGCCTTGAGGGCATCAAGCAGCTTCAGCTGAAAGTCGGATGGCTCCGACGAGTCCCGCTGCCTCTGCCTCCGTTTTCTTGGTGGGCCTTTGAAAAAACACAGTAGAAAAATGTGTTTAAAATGCTTACAACTATGACCAAATGTACAAACTAGATAAAATTATAAGCAACATTTTAAGTCCGTATGAAAGGCTGAGTGTCTAGAATTTCAGGGTATACACAGACATTTCAGAAAGTAAAAATAGTAATTCGGCAACTGTCTGGGAACCGAAACAGAGAGATTGACATCTTTGAACAAAACCTACATTCCCAACCTTTCCAAACAGCACTGCACACCTGCAGGTGCTGGAGCAGAGGAAGGGCCAGGCTGGTCAGAAGAAGAAGCAGAAGCAGCTGACAAACCAAACATTGTGAACTAAGAATTACACAACCACATCACACAAAAATAGATATAAAAATACAACAACAATGTCACAGAAAAACTCATGGTACCGATTAATCAAGCTCTAGTAATGATAACCTCAGCCCAAGAATATATCTTTAAACACCAGAGACCCCACATCTATGTGTGCATGCTGGTGCATATAAGGTTTCTCCATAAGAGTGTTCGATAGTTGGTGTGAGCAGGCATCAATCCGTCTCCCAGGAATCGATGCAGACATGAAGGAGATCGGAGCAAAGACATCCAAAGGACCCCCAGAGCCCCAGGCGGACCCGGGCGGGCCCGACCGCATCCCCCAAGAGTGGAGCAAAGGAGAACCCCAGGGGAACATCCAGCGGTCACTATGCAGGGGCCCGGGGGGCAGCAGGGACGAGCCCGCAGGCCCCGCCGGCAACCGGCCGCGCCAGGGCGGGCAGGTCAATGGACCGGAAGAGCCGGGGCCCAGGGACACCCCACCCCCCAGCAGGGACCCGACAAGGGACCGGCCAACGAGGGGCCCCCGGCGCCGCCTCCACCCTAGGCCAATCCCCACCGCCAACATCCCAGCGCCCCACCAATAGCCGCAGGGGGCGGACAGCATCCCCAGGCCGGGCTCAGCCAGCATCTGGACACCAAGTTGTACCAGCTCCCGGGTCCTGATCCCGCGCAACGCAGGGCGCCGAGACCAGGCATCCAACGAGGGCCAGGGCCGGTCCAACCCGCCAATGAACCGGCCACGCACGGTGCGCACAGAACAGGTGATCAAACGAGCAGAGACGCCGGATCCGCATCCCGCCGAGCCACCGAGCAGGCACCACCCAACAATCCCAACCACCCAAAGGAAAATATCGGCCCAGCGCATCGGCCGACCAACACACCGGCCCCCCAAGGCCCGGCCAGGCACGCACCAGGTCCGAACCGGATTGACCACCGATGCACCGGCAGGCAGGGGCCCCCGTCACCGGCGGGGAGTGACGGAGGGGAAATAGGCCCCCCATTAAGTGTAAGGCCTGAGGTGCGCCAGGCGAGGGGGCAGACCAAGATCCAACCTGACAGGTAGACAAAGACATACAGACACAGTCATACGTTCCCTCCCTCTTAAACCCATACATTCTCACTGACTCACCAAGACACCCAAAAAAATGACGCTGTACCCTCACTCACACACCCCATACACACTTTATGCTCCCAGGTCCAGGTACTGATGCCCCAGTAGAGCCACCAGCCCTCGGAGGGACCCGGGAGATGGACCCCTTCTACCTTCTAGGACGGAGACAAGCAGACCGCCAAGGGCCCCACAGTGGCAAAGCAGCCCGACAGCCCAGGACCCCGACCAGACCGCCTGTTCCTCCTCCGGACCCCAACCCCTGATGGCCCGTAGTGAACAGGGGTGTGAAAAGACCCCTAGCCTCCATCCTCCCGCTCGAGTATGGTGTTGATGCGTGTTGTTATATTGTGCATTTAAAACAGAGGGGTGGGATAGGGGGAAGGCAGCCACACATCCCCCAAACCCCCACCCCGAGCCCTCAGTGTCTATATGTGGTTTAACAGTGGGCACCGGAACCAGAGGTGAAGCTGATTGAACCGCTCCCCCTCTGGATGCCGAAAAGTGTGCCCACCCCAAAGTCCCTACATATGTGTCGCGTGAGAATGTTATAAGTGGGAGTGTCTAAGTTGTATATTAAAATTGGGACCCAGGACACCACGGGATAGCGAGGAGGGAAGCCCCTCCTCGCACCCCAATGATGTGCCCATGCCCCAAGACCCTATATGAGTGGTAAAGTGATGGAGCGGGTGGACAGAGGTGTCCAGGGATGGGGAGGGAAGGACTGGGAGACAAAATGTCTTCCCAGGGAGCCAGCTCCCCCACTGACCCCAATAGGCACCGCTGTTCACCGGGATCCACCAGGGGAGGGAGGCCATGGCACGTCCGACCCGGGGCCCACGGCCACAGCACCACAAAGCCCCACGGACCCCAAGGCAGTCCCCCCAGCCCCATCCCAGAAGGGGAACTAAACCCACCCTGACATTCGCTCTACTCTCAAAACACAAAAGACACTAGACACCCAGGTTGAGTTCGCCCCCTCCCCTCCCGTACACCCCTCCCCCCGTCCAAGTGCCCTTGTAGGGGGAGAGCACCTGTCGCTACACAGCAGCAGCCTCCCTGCCAGCAAAGGAGGCCCCCAGCGCCACCCGCACACCGGAGGCCCCCGTAGCCCGAACCACGGCGACGTACCTGCCCAGACCAGGAGCAAACCGATGAGCCGGGCGGCCGACCCACCAGGTCGACATCCACCAGCCTCATTCCTTGTGGAGCGACCACTGTTGCCCAACGGCCCGGCAAGAGACCAAACCCAGCACCCCACCCACCTGCCCTGCACGCCCACCACGCAGCCAGTCCACCCGCAAGTCCGACCGAACCCGGCCAAATGCCCAACCCCAGCGCCCCGCACAAAGACCAAGACCCAGGAGCCAAGTCCAGAGCAAAAAAGGACTGATCAGGCCCAGAAACGCCATCCAGCCGCCGCGACCAGCAGCCAGGCACCCCAACCAGCAAACAAGGCGAGACGCCATACAGGGACTGGCGATGACAATCGGCCCAGAGAAAAAGAGAGAGGCGGCTCCACATGCTGACCGCCAGCTGGCCCCGACCCCCACAGCCAACAGAGACCCCACGCCGGCCGACCCCCAGCCAGGACCACAGCTAGGGGGCGCGGCGCCCCCGAGCCCCGAATCCCCAGGACCACCCCAGACCCTACCCAAGCGCAGCACAGCCACCAGGCCAGTAACCCATGTCCGCCAGTGCAACCCCCCCAAGGCACCGTATGCAGCCATCAGGAGTTACCACCCAAAGCCCAACCCCAGGCCGGCCACGACGTCCAGCGCCCCATCCGCCCAGTGATCCCACCCCCCCGGGGTCCCCCCCAGACGCCTCCAACCCCAAAACCCCCACATCAGCAACAGTGTCCCAAACGACAAAACCAAGTGCCCCCCACCCCCACTAGGTGATGGAGCCGATCAAAGGAGCCCAGAGAGATTGATCAGATATGGAGCCAGAGGCCGTCTCAAGACCAATATGGTCCAACAAGAGATTTCTATACTGATTAATATTAAGAGCTTTTTTATTTTTCCAGTTCAGGAGGAGTTTTCTTAGCGATGCATAAGGCAATGTGAACCATTAGAACTGACTTTGTGTCCATGGTGACATCATTTAAATTTCCTGACAGGCAAATTCAGGGAGATGGTGGGATGTTACATTTCAGACACTTTGATAAGTCCTCACATATCTGGCACCAAAATTTCTTAACAGGTGGACAGAACCAAAGCGCATGAACATAAGTATCTGGTATATTGCTTGTGCATTGTAAGCAGGTATTAGACGATGTAAAACCCATCCTAAACATTCGTTGACCTGTATAGTGTGCTCTATGAAGGATTTTGTATTGTATTAATTGCAAATTAGGATTTTTTGTTATTTTAAAGGTTCTTAAACATATCTGAGACCAGACGTTTTGGTCAAAGCTGGCTGATAAATCCACCTCCCATTTTGAAATAGGGATGGCTATTGATTCATCTAATGTAGATAAAGTTTGGTATATTTTAGACAGCAATTTGGGGGGGTTGAGATTAAGAAAATCTAAAACTCTTGCTGGAATTTGTAATTCAGCTGTATTGAGCCTAAATTTACCTTTAATAATAGATTTAATTTGTTGATATTCTAAGAATTTGTTTTTATCAATTCCATATTGTGTAATTAATGTATTAAATGGGATAAAGTCTGTTCCTTCAAATATATGTTCCAGGTATTCAATTCCATTGCACCTCCAGACTGGGAAATTTATCATACAATTTTTTTGCAAGATGTCGGGGTTATTCCAGATGGGTGTGCGTCTGCATGGGATTATTGTGGACTCTGTCATTTTTAGAAACTCCCACCATGCTGTCAGAGAGGAGCCGATATTTATGCTTTTAAAGCATTCATATTGTTTTATATTTGAGCTAATAAATGGTAGGTCTGAAAGTTTTATCTTATTACATAGTGTCTGTTCTACGTCTATCCAGGACTCGTCTAGGTAGCTATGTTTTAACCATCTTGAGATGTATTGGAGCCTGTTGGTTAAGAAATAATGATGGAAGTTTGGTAGATCTAGACCTCCTTTTTCTTTGGTCTTGTGCAGTCTTTTTAAGCTGATACGTGGGGGTTTATCTTTCCAAAGAAATTTAGAGATAGAGGAGTCCAGAGATCTAAACCAGTCTAGTGATTGTTTACTTGGGATCATTGAGAATAAGTAGTTGATTCTGGGCAAAACCATAATTTTTATTGAAGCAACCCTTCCCATAAGTGATATGGGTAGGGATTTCCATCTAGCAAGATCATCTTCCACTTTTTTTAAAAGTGGGATGTAGTTTAGCGTTATTAAATCTGCCAGTCTTGGTGAGACATTGATACCTAAATAGGTAATATTCCCTGACTGCAGTTGTGTATTAGTTGGATTCTGGACAGAACAATTGATTGGAAGAACTGTAGATTTTAACCAATTTATAGAATAATCTGAAACATTTGAGTAAGAGTTTATCAACCCGATTACCTGAGAGAAAGAGGTTTGTGAATGCTGGAGAAAAAGTAATACATCATCTGCATAAAGACTGATTTTATGTTCTATGTTATTGCATTTTATGCCTTTAATATTGTGAGTTTGCCTGATTGCTGCAGCTAGTGGTTCAATAAAAATAGCAAACAGGGAGGGAGAGAGAGGACATCCCTGCCTGGTACCTCTCTGAAGATAAAACCTAGATGATGTTTGGTTATTTGTCCTGATACATGCTGTTGGTGAACTGTATAATATTTTCAACCAGTTTATAAAAGAATTTCCCAAGCCAAATTTATGTAAGGTTACAAATTAGAATTTCCAGTTAACTCTATCAAATGCTTTTTCTGCATCTAAAGACAATATATTAGTTTTAATGTTTTTACAGTAAGATAAATCTATTAAATCTATTAATCTACGTGAATTTGTGGATGAATGTCTCCCTTTAATAAAACCAGTTTGATCAGGATGTATTATAAGAGGGGTTACTTTCTCTATCCTTTTTGCGAGGGCTTTGCAGATTATTTTAAGATCAACATTAATGAGGGATATGGGACGATAGCTGGTAGGAAACAAAGGGTCTTTACCTGATTTTAGTAGAAGACTAATGTAGGCAGAATTCATATTTGGTGGGAGTCGGCCATTTTCCTTGGTTTCCTGCAGCATTCTGTGGAATGTTGGTGCCAGAATATTCCAGAATTCTTTATAGAACTCTGCTGGAAATCCATCTGGGCCTGGAGCCTTTTTATTGGGCATGCCTTGGAGGGCCTCCTGGAGTTCAGCCGCTGTTAGTGGTGAATCCAGGGCCATCACTTGACTTTCAGATAATTTAGGTAGTGTTATGTTATCAAAAAAATTTTCAATTTCATGATCCGATGGATTTATCTCTGGTGAGTATAAAGCCTTGTAAAATTCTTTAAATGTGTTGTTTATTCTTCCAGGATCATATACTGTATTCCCGGTCTGATCTTTAATAGCAGATATAGTTGCTTTTTCTTTATTAATTTTAAGCTGGTTAGCCAAAAATCTACCTGATTTATTACCTTGTTCAAAGTTTTCTATCCTAAGTCTTTGAATTAAGAACTGGGTCTGTTTATTAATAATTGGATTAAATTCTAGCTTTGCTTTACGGATTTTGCCTAGTCTCTCCTCATCTAGAGAAGCTTCTAATGAATTAATAGTTTCTTCTAATTCCTGAATACGTTTTCTTTCCATTTTCTTTTTATTTGATGAGAATGAGATTATTTTACCTCTAATCACAGCTTTTCCTGCCTCCCAAAGAATGGATGGCGATGTACCAGGGAGGTCGTTATATTCCAAATATGAGGCCCACTCTTTTTCAAAATATTTAATAAATTCTTTATCCTTAAGGAAGGATATATTAAATCTCCAATTTTTGCTTTGAGGTGTTTCTGTTTTATTTACTAAAGTTAGAGAAACAGGAGCATGATCGCTAACAGCTATAGGGTGTATCTCAGTGTCTGAAATGTCAGTCAACAGTGAGCTGCTGACTAACAAATAATCCAGTCGAGAATATGAATGGTGGACATTTGAGAAAAAAGTATATTTTTTGTCATTGGGGTGAAGAGATCGCCATGCATCACAAAGTCCATAATCGCTCATGTACTGTTTGACTATATCTATAGATTTCCAGCTGCGCTGAATCCCTGCTGTGCTGAGCCTGTCTATTTCTTCATTTAAACCAAAGTTGAGGTCGCCCCCAAGAAGAAGTGAGCAATCCATGTGTTCAAGGAGCACAGAGAAGAAGGAATGAAAGAACGAGGGGTCATCAACATTTGGACCATATATACTGACAATACATAACTTTTGGTTATGTATAGATAGTTTTACTATAATAAATCTACCCTCTGGATCTGTAACTGTATCTATTACTGTAAAATTTATATTTTTATTTATTAATATTGCTACTCCCCTTTGTCTGGAGTTATAGCATGCAGAAAACACATTAGGAAACTCAGGGGATTTAAGATCATCTACAGCTGAGGTAGATTTATGGGTTTCTTGTAATAAGACGACATCTGCCTTCAATCTTTTAAGCTGGTTAAGAATCTTAACTCTTTTCTCTCTGGTGCCAGCTCCACGAACATTCCATGTGACAAACCTTAGAGTAGTCATAGTTTTGAGATAAAAGTTGTAAAGTCCACATCACCATAGAAACTGATAAACACAGGTGTATTATTAGTTTGTGCTTGGGGTTGCCTGATTGAAAATCCAAAAGCCGAGATATAAGAAAGAGAGAAATAGAAGAAAGTTGTGAAGGTGTGAAGCGTGAGAGAGAAAGAAATAGTTATGTTATGAAAAAATTCTGTGTGTGTGTGCGAGTGATAAAAGAAGGAAAAAGGAGTGACAAAGACATTTGGTGATAGACATGTGAAGATGAGAAAAGAAAAAAGAGCCAGTAACCCAGTGCTTAGCCCTGGCCCCGCCCACATTGAGTAATGTAAACAACTTTACAGAGCTGTGCTAACGTTACATTATAGTTGACTGATAAAACAACTCTTATCTGACCAGTGTTACATGACTAATAAAGCCAAGGAGTAAGCTGGGGGTCCCTGAACAGCTGCCCATTAACATACAGTTTATCTACTGCTACTGTAGCTCTGGTGCCTTCACTGATATATTTCTTCCTGATTGGGAACAAAACGCGCCTTCTTTCCAGGATTTCCTTCGGATATTGATCGTTAAGGCTGTAATTTGTTCCCTGCAGCTCTCTGCCCTGGCCTCTGACCTGCTCTTTTTGCTTGTAATGCTCGAATTTAGCAACAATAGGTCGCGGCCGGCTGTTGTTGGGCTTCTTACCTCCTAGGCGGTGGACGCGGTGAAAAGTGATGTTTTTTACCATGTCGCTTGGGAGCTTTAACTGATGTTGGAGAAAATCTCGGACGGTGGATTCAGCGTCGTCCTCAGCCTGTTCTGGGATCCCGGAAAAAACAAGATTGTGCCGCATTCCCCTGGCCTGTATATCCAAGATAGTTTCTTTCATCCTCTTACTTTCTCTGGACAGCAGCGTCATCCCCTCGGTGAGTTTCTTTACACTCTCCCTAAGCGTTTGGTTTTCTGCAGCGAGCGATGCTACCTGTTGTTGGCTGAACTCCAGGGATTCCCTTAGAGCTTGAAATTCTTTATGGAGAACCTCAACCAGGCCCAGATGGGCGTCTAGGCTGGTTAGCTTCTTATCTATTGAGTCCAGGACATCGCTGTAGCTTTTCTTTGGAGAGATGGTGGAGGTGCTGGCCTCAGAACGAGTGCGTTTTTGTGATGGTGTGCTTGTCGGCATAGCAGAGGTGGATTTCTGTGGCTTGCCCATAACAATGTTGTCAAAGCACTCGTCCAAGTAGCTTTCCAGACTGTGCAAGGTTTCCTTGTCCAGTTTGTTTATGGAGAAATACAAAATAATTGTTATTAATATTAAACGTTTGCTATATTTGGCTCAAATGTTATGGTTTGTTTTTACCCGAGTTTGTTTGTTTTACCAGTTTACCGCCATATTACTTACGCACAGCTCTCGCAAGATCTCATCCCCCCTCCACACCTCCAGAGGTCTATTGAGTGCTTCATCATCCTCTCACATTCAATCACACCTCTCCTTAGTGGCTAAAGAACCACATAATCACTGACAGCCAAAGTGCAGCACCACAGGATCAACTTTAGTTCTTTAAATGTGTGTTCGATTCATGGACCCAAACGCAGAAGCCGAGGAAAGGTGTAAGGATGTTTATTAAAGGTGCTGGTTAAGGAGGAGGTGAGGATGACGATGGCAGGAACGGAGAGGCAGGACGGGACACCGCAGGACAACACACCATGTAGACGAATAACACTCCATAACATCAACAATGATCCAGCGTTGAGTGAAGGGAGGTGACGGGTTTTAAAGGCAGGAGATGAGTAGGATCAGGTGTGAATGATTGGAAAGACAGGTGGAGACAATGATGATGAGGAGTGAATAGGGCAGCATGACAGGATCCCACCCTTTAAAGGCGGATTCCAGATGCCTTGGATAAGAGAGCAAAAAAAAAGGAAGCACCCTTGCCAGGGTGGGTGGAGGGGGCCCACGGAAGGAGGGCCCGAGTCTCTATGGGTACGCCCCTGGAAGTCTGGCGGACAGCCCAGTGGTCCTCCAGTGAGGACCTGGCAGCTGATGAGGAGCTCGACAAGTCGGCGGCGAAGAGGAGGCTTGGCCGGTAGAGGTCGGCGGCGACGAGGAGGCTTGGACGGTAGAGCTGAGCCAGGCGGCTCGGCAGCCGACTGAGAAGAGTCTGGCAGCTTGGGGGCTGGCTGAGAAGAGTCTGGAGGCTCCTGCGACGGGGATGGGTCCTCCTTGACCCTCCCTGGGAGCTCTAGGGACCCATGGGGATACGCCAGATGCTGGAGAGCAGCCAATGCGATGGGCAGGAAGTCCGCAGGAATGGTGGAGGCTGAGACCAGGACTGGCTCAGAGACTGGAACTGAAACGGGCTGAGAGACTGGAACTGGTATGTGTTCTCTGGCAGGAGCGGACTGACTGACTGGTTTTCTGGCAAAGGCTGACTTCATGCCAGAGCAGGCTGATGCTGACTTCATGGCAGAGCAGGCTGACGCTGACTTCATGGCAGAGCAGGCTGATGCTGACTTCATGCCAGAGCAGGCTGACACTGACTTCATGGCAGAGCAGGCAGAGGCTGACTTCATGGCAGAGCAGGCTGGCTTCATGGCAGAGCAGGCTGACGCTGACTTCATGGCAGAGCAGGCAGAGGCTGACTTCATGGCAGAGCAGGCTGACGCTGGCGGGCAGGTCAGAGCTGGAACCGACGGACTGACCAGAAGGATTGGTCTCGACAGGCTGACGAGAGTTGAAGGACTGGGCCGACTGCGCCGATCACGGCAGGGAGGGCCGGGGACAAGCAAACAGCGCGGATCTCCCCCTGGGAAACGGCTCTGCCTCGACGGCGTCGCCATCTGCGGCGAGGCGCTGGATCCCCCCTGGAGCAGAGATAAGCCCCATAGAAGAACTCGGAACAGCTTGTCTTCCATGATGTGAGGAGCCCCCAGAGACCCAGACGGAGGAGGAGTGAAGACGGCGGGGGAGAGGACCGGTGGAGAGTGCCGGGCGGAGATACAGCCAACGTTGGTAGAATATCCGCCGGCTGTGGGAGCAGATTGCCTCCCAGCTCGAGACGTCTGCTCCTCGGCTGCTCAGAGGACTTCCTCCGCTGCTTCCTCCAGTTCCTTCACATCAAGTGGGTTGAGGAGGGAGATGAACCGGGGGGGAGTCTCCAGGAGGAAATTCTCTGCTCCGGTGAGGCGAGCCAAGGGACAGGTGAAGCCGGCAATCTTGTCCAGCTGACTTCAGAGTGCCCGCAGGACTTCCGGGTGTTTGGCCTCCGCTGGGTCCATCTTTTTTGGCCGGATCATTCAGTCAGGAATGTGTGTGCGATGCAATAAAGGCAATAACAAGGTCAGCCTTCTATCACCTGAAGAACATATCTAGGATTAAACGACTGATGTTGCAACACGACCTAGAAAAACTCATCCATGCGTTTATCTTTAATCGGATTGATTACTGCAACAGCATCTTCACAGGTCTGCCTAAAAAGTCAATCAGACAGCTGCAGCTGATCCAGAACGCTGCCGCTCGTGTCCTCACTAGATCCAGGAAAGTAGAGCACATCACCCCAGTTCTAAAGTCCTTACACTGGCTCCCTGTAGCTCAGAGAATAGACTTCAAAATACCCCTACTAGTTTATAAATCATTACATGCCTTAGCACCAAAATATGTTGAAGACCTGTTGTCACGGTACCAACCACCAAGACCACTGAGGTCCTCCAACTCTAGCCTACTAAACATCCCTAGACTCAGAACCAAACATGGAGAAGCAGCTTTCAGTTTCTATGCTCCCCTTATCTGGAACAGACTTCCTGAGTGTAGAGCTGCTGAAACTCTGAACTGCTTTAAATCGAGAGTAAAAACCCATCTGTTTAGAATTGCCTTCGAGTAAATGCTTGATGTCATATGTATGAAATGTGTTCATGCTCTCTTGCTTTATTGATCTTTCTCTTGCTTTATTGTGTATCATGTGTAATGTGTGTTTCTTTTACTTTTAATTTCCAATGTTATATTCCATGTCTTTTTTTAAAATCACCAAATCATGTAAAGCACCTTGAATTACCCTGCTGTTGAAAGTGTGCTATACAAATAAAATTTCCTTGCCTTGCCTTACCGGCTTTGTGACAAAGTAACTTTACAGCCTGACAATATATGCTTTAATGTTACAGTATTAGAACACAATGAACACGATGGGTCCCCATTTACCCAGAGCTTTAGGTTCTGAGGGGATAGTAACACATCGTATGTAGCCCCTATCAAGAATCTAATGGCGCCTTCCTCCATCCTGCACAGATAACTCCAACCAAATTTCTTCATCTCTCACACCTTTCCAGTTTAACCACTGTCCCTGCTTACCCTGAGCCACTTCCTTTTGCATCCCTTATTATGTCTTCCTGTCTACGTACCTGCTTCACAACCATCTTTCTTTTCTACAATTTCCTGATGCTAAATAACTGTTTTGATGTCTACCAGTCAGGTTTTCAGCCACATCACAGCACTGAGACTGCTCTAGTTAAGGTCTTAAATTACATCCGCTTGAGCACTGATAGTGGAAGTATTTCAGTCCTGGTATTACTGGATCTCAGTGCTGCCTTTGACACAGTCGACCATAATATCTTACTAAACCGCTTGAAAGACTGGGTCGGACTTTCTGGCACCGCAATCAATTGGTTTTGGTCCTATTTAAAAGATAGGGACTACTTTGTGTCTATAGGTAATTATGAATCTGAGCGAACAAAACTAACCTGTGGAGTTCCCTAAGGCTCCATCTTAGGGCCCTTGTTGTTTAACATCTACATGCTCCCACTCGCTCAAATTATGAAAAACAACAATACCATACACAATGCAATAACTATGCCAATGACACACAAATCTACAGTATATAACCATCTCACCAGGAGACTATAGCCAAATCCAAACATAGATCAAATTAAAGATTGGTTGTGCCAGAACTTCCTTCAGCTAAATGAGGACATAACTGAAAGATAACAACAACTCTGCCCTGACCTTGGTACATTTAAACTCCTCTGTCAAACTAGATATTGGCAGCTGCAATATCCATCGATCCATTATCTATACCTCTTTTTTCCAATTCAGGGTTGCGGGGCGGCTGGAGCCGATCCCAGCTAATAATAAGCGAGAGGCAGGGTACACCCTTGACAGGTTGCCAGTCTGTCGCAGGTAGCTGCAATATTCCTTTCCCATTTCAATTCTATACTGCTTAGACATCTAGGAAAGCCTAACCACTTCATTATGTAGGAGCTAAATAATCTTTCCATTCTCTCTACAGTGGATATTGGAATTTGATTAATTAAAAATGGCCACGTCCCCCGTAGGAATAACCCAAACTGCAAACTCTACAATTTCTGCTTTCTTGGAAGCTCTGACTTATCTGTTCTATCCAGGCCTTCAGCGACATCCCTCCTAACTTGTTCTAACTGCTCTTTATCACTCAGATCTACATTGTACCACCTGCTTAAACTCTTCACTGGCTTTTCTCTAACTGTTGGAATTTCCTCTTCATCAATAACAAACTTCCTATCATGTATCTTCCTCCTACATATTAATATACTCCTAGACTAAATTCTGTTAGTTTTAGGTGACTAAATATAATCATTTTAGTAGGCAAAAACTACAGTAGATTTAGTCAACTGAAGTTTTCAGCAAGGGCCAAGATTTGTGAATTGTGCCAAACCGAGGGCCACCTAACACCTTTTTTTATATCTGTGAATCAAGTAAGAAGCATTTTAATATGGCACCCATATAGAGCCTAGCATAAAGAAAATGAGAAGGGAGCAGTAGTTCAAAGGGTCCCAGGTTCCAGGTGTGTGGAGCATGTTCTGATATTCACAGCAGCAAATATTGAAAAACAATTATCAATAATACTATATCAAGAGGCTGAGAGCAGGAAAGGAGCCATTTTTCTACATATTGATATCATTGCCCACAAATACAGTTGTAAGCAGCACCTGTACAACCCTTCACCTCATAAAGTGAGAGACTGTGTGAGTGACACATGTAAACAGGGAGATTAAGCATTAGGTGAGAGTTTGTCACTTTCAGTGATGGCATGGTTCGGTAAAATAAAACAAAAGTCATCAGTCCTCATCAGTTTCGGATTGTTGTGGCTCAGACATTTGGCTATTGCTGGCTGCATCTGGCCATACATGTGGGGAGCTGGTGTCTATATTCCACAGATCGATTTATCAAAGCCTTTGTTAAAAACAAATGCATATGCCGACGGGGGGGTTAGCAAAATAGCAGAACGATCACCAAACTAGCAGATTTATCTATGATACCCTGCCTCAAAGTGTTTGTGAATTATAAAAAAAAAACAGGGCTCACAGGCCAGATCGCAGCCTGGACAGTGACTTTTGACACTTCTGAAGGTCACACAGTTCTGAAATTCGGCGCAGTCAATACCCCACGCCTAATTTTGTGTAATTTCAGCCTCCTAGCTCAAACCATACTACTACTCTCTACTACTCTCTGCTACTCGCTGAAAAGCGTGTCTTTGTGGCCACTGCTTAGTTACCTTTGACCCCACAGACCCCAAACTTAGTACAGAGCATCCCCAAGGGCCACTGAACAATAATCCAGAAGATGTCCTGTAGATTTGTTTTTTTGCCCGTTTCAGAAACTTAAAAGCAGGAGCTGTCAGGTCTATAGCTCTCTAAACCCTCTGACTCAGCAGGATATTTTGGAAGATACTTTTTTCTAAAGGTCGTAGAAGTCTGAATTTCTTTATCTGTTGTTCGTGGGCCCTGGATGAGCTAATAATTGTCAGTGCGGTGCCAATCGGACTCATTTTCTTTAATGGGTGGGGCTTTTAAAAATAACTTTTTCCAACTTTTGAGTGCTCACCATTTCCACAAAAATGGACCGAACCACATGAAACTTGGCCCGTGGTTCAAATTGGAGCCTTCCCGAGTACCAGTTCTGTAGACACTCTGTTACACTAACTAGCTCTGTGTTGGTCATAACACAATGCAACCAAAACATCCTAGCAGAAGGTCCCCTGACTTGCAACATAGTCAAAATTCAAGAGGAAATTCCAAGAGCACGTCTTTTGAAAGAGAAAACCCTTGTGGAATTTTTTTTCCCAGTCAAAACATGACATCTGCTGTGATTCATTTTTCTGCTTGTCCTTGTAGCAGAAAAACAAGAATAACAGTGTGTGATTTAACCCCAAACATTCACAGAGACGTAGCATCGCCGTAAATGTGATGTGTCGGGAAACGTAGATGCTATGTCCCACAGAGATAGTTTGCTAATTGCTGCGATGTGACGACGACGTCGCTTCCCGCTGCTTCGCAGAGAGCACAGGAACATCGGCGAAGCAACAGCATTGGAGCACTAAGCAAACATGTCACATTTACGGCGCTGTACTGTTTGGGACAATAACTGCATTAGAAGGCCTAACTGGTGCTTGTTAGCACTGGTTGCACTGATCAGCACTGGTTGGCCTGTTAGTAGATATGATGACAGTAGATATGATAGAGCCAAAGTGTGTGAATTAAGAAAAATGTTAGCTGCATCCGAATGTTCATTACTTGATACAAGTTTTTTCGCACCAGTTGTCAGAGCAACATGGGCAATGGGAAGGAGAGAGGAGCAGTAGGCCACATCATGAATAGAGGAGAGAGAAGCTTGAACAGGAGCAAACATTGAAGGCAATAATCATTGTAGTCCTGATATGGATAAAGCATGTGCAATGTGGATGCATCTATAAAGACACATCTGAAGGTGCCATTACTCTATTTTTGCAGTAACCAATGATTCAACTGGTTGTCCTGTTAGCAGAGAAGCTAACATCAATGTGGATAAGTAGAAACATCTGAGTCAATTCCAACATGTAACAGAAAGATCACGAAGCTCTAGTCATTCCACCTACTCTGGTTGATAACTGTCTTATAACACACAGCCTGGTTTTTTATGTCCCCATCCAGACCGTGCCCCTCCCCCTCTAAATTAAACTTGGAGGCTTCTGCAGTTGACAACTATGTTCCCAAGAACAAGGAAATAATCAGCCCAGATAGCAAAATATATTGCTTTAATGTTGAAGTATGGTCAAAAGGTTGATTTTTGGTTAAGGTTGATTATTGATGGTAGAGAAACCACAAAACAATCATCCAAAATGGATTCAATATTTATGCCTAACCATATTTCAATGTTGAATCACTCTTATTTTGCTATCTGGGATATTAACCAGTGTGTAACTTCATTACAGTAAGCCCCTAAAGCAGCATTGACCGATCCAATTAACAGAATATAATCTGAATTCACATTTCTCTTCTAAAAATGTGTAAAAAGAATTAATTAAATAGGAATAATAACAGACATTAAATCTGTGTGGGAAACCACATTTAATTCCGGTTGGAGTACTGTCATGTCATGAAGCTGTAGTCCTTCCACCTACTCTGGCCATTACTGTCACAACCTATACAGTCAATGGTCACAACACACAACCTGATTTTTGAGGTTCCCATTCGGACTATGCCCCTCCCCTTCCCTAAATCTCTACCAGCCATGTTCGCGCCTCCTCTCCTGGACCTGGACCCGCACTATTAGCTAGATCTGAAGAGGGTGTTGGTCTAAGTCAGTTGGAATTTGACCACAGTGTAATCTGTTGGACAGGCGCAATGAAGTGTCGCCGCATTAATCAGCAATAACTCTGAATTCTAAACTGATTTTCACACTTTATTCTGTTAAACTGCAAACGGCATCTTAGGGTGGCCATACGTCCGGCTTTAAAAGGTCTGTCCGCCTTCCAGCGCAGCCTTGAGATGGACGCCCATTTGTCCTCCTTTTTTACATGATGTAACCCAGCCACGTACCCTCATATATAAACGGGTTTACAAAGAAGTAGGCTACAAGAATCATTTGTTTTAGAAGTGTTTAAAATCCATCCATCCATCCATTTTCTATACCCGTCCATCCTAATGTAGGGTTGCGGGGGGCTGGTGCCTATCTCCAGCGGTCAAGGGGCGAGAGGCGGGGTACACCCTGGACAAGTCGCCAGTCCATCGCAGGGCAGGGCAACACTGAGACATACAGGACAAACAACCATACACGCACACACTCATACCTAAGGGCAATTTTTTAGAGAAACCAATTCACCTAACATGTTTTTGGACTGTGGGAGGAAGCCGGAGTACCCGGAGAGAACCCACGCATGCACAGGGAGAACATGCAAACTCCATGCAGAAAGACCCCAGGCCAGGATTCGAACCCAGGACCTTCTTGCTGCAAGGCAACAGTGCTACCAACTGCGCCACTGTGCAGCCGTGTTTAAAATATGATATAGAAAAAAAGAGAGAATTTAAGGCCGAGTAGGTGAAGTGAAATATTCCCTCCTCCTAGCGAGGGGAGACAGACGGACAGAAGGAGAAATGGTTGAGAAGCTAAAGTTAAACACGGAGTTTAAACTTGACTTTTGCGGTGTAAAGAAACAAAAGTTTTCCAATCGGCGTTGATCCCCTGAGACCGCCAGGACTTACACCTAACCTAGGACGGTTTGAGTGAGATTTCTTTTAGTTGTATCTTGTTTTCAGAAATGTATCCGACGAGTTTACAAGCAAATTAAGCCTCAAACTCCGTTTGTAAAACAGGAGAAAACTTTATTACTCCACTAAATAATTTTACTTTAACTGAATACATGTATGTTAAACCCCTTGTATTTTATTTTCCTGACATAAGCCTGTTTTTGGCGTTAGGCCTAATCGACTGTTTTTGCACTTGTGAAATTTACTGGTAGACATGAAAGCTGCCGCCTCCTTAAGTTTACCAGTGTTAGCGATTTTATTTTTCTTCTTTGTTTGACAATTTTGTGGATGCTGTTGAGTATAACAGATTTTTCTGCATGGCCTGTCGTGCAGGCCAGGTTTTTAAACAATAATTTGGTTGAAATGACAAATAACTTGAACCTAAAGGTTACAAAGAAAGGAGTTATAACAAACTCAGCTTTTTGCATGAACTGTATGTTAATTGTTTATATGTTAAAGGAGTTGTAGAAGATGTTTCTTTAAAAATTGGGTTAACTGCCCCATAAGGTCTGATTGATTAAAACCTTTAAAAAATATAAATATTATAATACATTGGCTGTGAAAGTAAGCAGACTTTAAAAACATCAGCCAATTGTTTCTGCTCTCATCGCATATTTTGTCTATTGGCCCGTCAATCACTCAATCACGTTTGCTAATAGCTAACGTTGTCTCAAAGGTGTGGCCAGGGAGGGAGCTGTGACTCAAGTGGGCTGGTCTTGTGCATGTGCTTTATTTTAAAACCTCAATAACTGTCTCTGCTTTCTGAATGGCCACGAACATCTTCTATACCACCTTTTAGGTAAATTGCCAGATCGTAATTTGAAGATCCTGACTCTGGTCTCTGATTTTAATTGCACTACCACTCCGAACCCTGAACTGGTCCAGTAGTTCCTAATTCTCTGTATTACAGTTACGTAAGTGCTACAATAAGTTTGTATCCTAGCTTTGTTGAGTCTTGAAAATGTCCTCCATTTTGGTATTATGGAAATGGCCACCCTACATCCATGTAGCTATGACACAGGAAACATGGTGAAGTGTATTTTAATATTCATAGTGTGATTAACGGTAAGAATATTCTGATATATGTGATGTATCAAAGGTATTTTGCAAATACTATAAATGTAATGCAACAATAGAAATCATAGTGTCAATGTTTTTTTTTACCATAATCTGATTGATTTTTGTGAAAAACACTGAACAGTACTTGAGTGAGTTTGATAATATGTTGGAGACAAATATTGGTGATTAAATTAAGTGTCACAAAACGGCAAATAATGACTATTATTATTATTGTAGATGATTGAATATTGCTGTTATTACTTTGAACTGCTGTATGTGATCGAACATGTTTGCTGTGTCTGTGCTGACAGGAGGATGGCTTAAGATCCACAGGACTCTGCTCTCAAAGTGAAGGTATGAAAGTAAAAACACAATCCAGAAAGTAACTTGTGAAACCCAGTTTATTATTTAACTTGGACAACGTAGCATACAGTCCTCCGTTAAACGATATTGTTAGTATTACTCTTACTCTTTAGTAAATGTATGTCATCATTAATCAGTTAGTTTGAATTTTGATATATTTATATATTTAATCACATAATGTAACCACCATTAATTTGTAAACTGAGTGAGGAGCTGCAGTGGATGGGATCCTCCACTAACATGTGGCAGTTAAATTAAGAAACAAGAAAAAACTATCAGTTCATTTTTTAATTGAATATTTTCTCCTGTGTCTCACTGTTGAACATACCTTTGCTCTGGAGCTACACTTTGTGAACCCTTGAACTACTGTATGTACACAAGCTTATCCCAGAGTTCACACAATAATGGTCCACAAATCAGCTATTTGTGTCGGACAGATACTGAAACACAGCAGTTCAGCAGTTGAAAAATTGTAGTTTGAAATTAAAGGGCTGTAAAACAACAGAAGTAATGTTTATGTTTTGCAGCACTTTTAGCAGAAAGAATTTAGAGACACAGTGATGTCAGAAAAATCAGAAAACAGTCCAACAAATATGAAGGTGGTGAAAGTACTCAAGAGAAAATATTCACTGAACAATGTCAATGTTTTTTATGATCATGTTTTGAAGCATCTAAGATGATCATGTTCTGCTCTCCCATTCAAAGCAGCTAATCACTGTTTCTGTTTTACTGCTCTTTAACCAAATCAATGCAACTAACAGATTGATCATGATAACTGTGTCCCACAACTTCAGAACAAGTAACACCTACTACAGAAAGACTATTAACTGATCAGTGAGAGTCTTAACCTTAGTAGATTTAACCTTTACTGATATTTTTAATTTTATTTTTAGACGATGGTGGCAGTGACCCTGAGCAGGAAGAGGAGGTAGGTTATGCCATGTTTTTTTGAGGTCTTACAAGTAATATTTAAATGAGTAAAATTACCACATAAGACTGAGCCTATGGGAAGCCACCAATCAGATCCTGGTGTTTATTCTGTGGAGTCTGTTCAGTTAAAATTTGATGGTTTGTACTCTTTATGAATCTGGTCAGTCTGTGTCTGAACAGACTCATGCTGTCTGTTCCATTAAAGACACAATACGTCCTAGACTTGTGACTCAGCCAATTTCAAAGGACCCGATGAGAACTGGAGATAGAATGGATGAATGCATAGCGCACTACACATAAGCAGCTGAAAGTGTGCATACGCAGAAAGCGCACGTACGACGGCCTTACATAAGAATATCACCAGAATGATTGACAATTAGGAGGTTCAATAGTTTAGATGATCCACTCGGAAGAAAAAGATCCTCCGCCATACCTTTAACTGTCCAGTTTGACACCTTTTTACACCATAGGCAGCTGGGTGTGAGCAGGTTGGTAACAGAATAAATCCACCAAAAATAAGTCATACATGTTAGTTTTTTCATGACCACAGTGTGACATGTAGCCATGAGAGAAGTTCAGTCAGTGACTGAGCTGCAGCCTCTGATCCCTTAGCTGACAGATACTCAGTGGCTACAGTTCACTCTGTGGTCTTGTGATGACAGTAACAGAACATATTTTTGGTGGGTTTTCTCTTTGACAAACCTGCTCACACCCACTTGTAACTAGCATATGTTTATTAAAGGGGGGGTGGCATGTAAAATCCACTTTATAAAGCTTTTCCTCACATTCTTATGCCATTCCCTCCTAAAAAACATGCCTAAAGTGTTTCTTAGGTTAATTTATGTATGTTTGAGTAATATCTATAAACTCTCGTAGCCGCCATGTTGAGCACTGAACGCCAGGGTTCTCCTAGGAACGCCCTAACCTCCCAGCAACGGCCCTAAATTTTGATTACCGCCCACGTCTCTCCACAGCCCTCCCTCCCCCGCTCCCAGAGCACTAAAGCAGAGCGACTTCAGCAGCAATCAGGTAGCACCTGTGGAAAGTAGTAGCTCTTGAACGAGCCGCTGAACGCGCTCTGGTTCATTCAATATTTCACTTTCAGGGTCAGAGACGGGATTAAATGCATATGCTTGTACCATGTCTTGTGTGGGCATAGTAAACTGAAAGATATGCCTGTCTTCCAAAAGTCTGGCGCACCGACGCTACAGTACTGTAATGCGTCGTCCCCATGCGACTGGAGAATGTTGTGATGACGTTGACGGTAGCGTGTTGAAAAGGGCATGTCCGAGACTCTTAAGAGACATGCAGCTAATACAAAGCGTTCAGTGTGGACACGCTGCGAGTGCAAAATTTCAAATAGGTACTATAAATCATTTATTGAACTTACAGAAGAACGTGCCAACCCCCCTTTAAAATAGCTATTCCAGAACTACCTGTTCTGGTTAATAGTGAGCACGTCAGTATTTGTTCAATCAATGAGATCTGCTGTGAAAAAATGATTTCAGAAACTTACCAAGGACTTAGAAATGTGACTTTTAACCCTTTTTATCTTTTTTTATTCTATTTTTTCTTATATATATATATATATATATATATATATATATATATATATATATATATATATATATATATATATATATGGACGCAGAAGCCCTTGGGTTGTTGACAGAGGAATCAGGTTTTGAATTTAGTGACAATGACTATGTCCCTGGATCTGGATCAACCAGCAGTGGTAGCTCACTTGATGTTAAACAAGAAAGGAAGAGAAAAGTGCAAAAAAGACATTCAAATCAGAACTTATCTGTCCTACACAAGAAAATGCATCTCCTGCCTCCAAAATAGTGGATCGTCTTCAACAGATGATTCTGGAGAAAAGGACAGGGATGATGCAGCTGACATGAAACAACAAAAAAAGACAAGAAAGAAAAAAGCCCAGAAAAGATCGTTTGAACATGCTGAGGAACTCGCTGTTCCATACAAGAAAAGGCATCCTCAGACATCAAAAGAGTGGATCGTCTTCTGACAATTCTATGATGGTCATGACATAAAAAAAAAACATGATGGCAGCAGATTGTACAATAAAATGTTTTATTGTACATTTTGTTCAAAACCTTACCGTAAGATGGCTCGTCATTTGGAGTGTAAACATAAAGATAAGCCAGACGTGGCTAGAGCAATTGCGTTTCCAAAAGGCTCTAAAGAGCGACGGATTCAGTTAGCTCTCTTAAGCAAACTTTTCTGCATGGTCTGTCATGCAGGCCAGTTTTTTTTAAACAATAATTTGGTTGAAAGAACAGAAACAAGTTTAACCTGAAGGTTACAAATTTTAAGTTTTTATTCTAATTTGTCGAGTCTTGAAAAATGTCCTCCTTTTTGGCCACCCTATGTCAAGGCCTAATTGTTTTGGCAAAACAGAAAACACTGTCAAAAACTATATTATTGACCTCAACGTTAGCATACACGTTAGCATACAGTCAATGTCAAACCCGTAGCCTGCACAAAAGACCATAAGCTATTAACAGGACCAGGACTATAACCGACGGGCAATCTTTTAGAACACGACCGAGCAGCACCGGTCCATGGCATGCGAACAGGGACCCGGTTATTGACAGAGCTATGAGCTCCTAGAACATGGAGCTAAACCTAGAAGCTGGCTGTGACAACACACGCACGGCACAAACTGACATGTTAACATTAATGCCAAACAAACTATTTTCCTTATCTTCTAAAACGTTTGGGATACTCATCTTTATCACCGAGTTTGCCAACAAAGCAGAAAGTAATAAGGGCAACATCTGCTGGTTAATTTTACAATTTGTCGTGGTTGGGCCAAAAATGTGGTAGACCTGTCTTCACTTTTGGTCATGTACAAAATCCCACCATTGTTTTGTTTCATGTGTATAATTGGAGTATAAATATGTAAGGTTTGTCTATGTTCCATTATGTTATTATAACATAGTTTAATATACTTTCATAGCAACTAGATAGCCATGGAATAAAGTGCTACAGATAAACAGCAGACTAATGATGCATCATAATTTGAGTAACTTTTTATCTCATTGTAAAAAAAAAGTCATCAAAAAATCCTGATGTGGTGTTACTTTTATTTAGCTTTCGCTAAAAACATTTTTTGCATTTCAAAAACATTCACAGGGTCAATGGTTAAATATGTACAAGGAGCAACACGCAGCCAGGAGGAAAATTAAGATGATGAGCAACCATCCACAAGCACTGAAGCAAGTAACCAACAATAGGACAATACTGCATTTGAAGGTAGTTTGTGTGTGTGTTTTGTTTTGTTTTGATGATGCTACTTCCTTTTATACATTATTTGTGTGCATCAATATTTTCGTTCAATCTTGGTGCCTACAGTTGTGTTATTGCATTGTAATGCTGCTCTAAAGAAAGTTTTGTATATTACTTATATATTATTTATATATTACTGCTGTTGTTGCAGTTTATTTTGTTTTTGTTTTATGCTTTATACTAATATCTAAATGTTCGTGTTCATATGTTTATTTGAGGCCAATTTGAAAATAAATAGCAATATCACAATAGTAAATTAATTATTCATGGAACAAGTTTTTTTTTATAAACTCAGAACGTGAATATTTTCAAGTAGCCTAGTGAATGAATACAACGCATAAAGTAGGAAATTATGAACTACAAAATATGCATGAACAAGAGTTGTCATACTCAACACAACTTTCTTTTTTATTTACTTATTTTTATGATCAAACTGTTTTTTCCCCCAATAATTTATTGATCTTTACTATATAACGTATTTGGCTTTTTTCCCACACAGTCATACAGTAGGCTATATAAAGCTTAATTTGTAATATTTATAATATTACATTTATTTTTATGAACAGCCATATACAATGAAAATATGACTATAGGCAGTGGCGTCGTCAGCCGATTTTGCCGACTGTTTTCGGTCTAGCCCCGGATGTTTTGACTCTGTTGTTTCACTCGCCAGCTTCATGCTCACTGCTCTCTCAATCACTCAGAACGGGCCGGGTGTGCTCTACACTGATCACCGCAGCCACTGCTGATCAGAGTATGTCCACTGACCAATCATAAACCTTTTTCGGTTCATTTCATTCACTCACAAACGAAGTTGTTTTGTAGTTAATGTTAATTCAAAACAATAAATAAATCTGCATGTATATAAGACCGATCTTTCAACGGGAATAAAGCCAGAAGCGTCTGTACTATGCTGCATGTTGCACACCTGTGTTGTATTCAAGGAACGTTGGAAAAGTATGGTGAGTTCAAAAATGTAGGACATTTAAAACTTATGACAAAAAATCCCCACTGAAAATAATACCATTAGCGATAAACTTCTGTTTAATGGCTGTTGGCAAGAAACATTTAATGCATGCTAAATATGCCCTACTTATTTTTACAAAGTACTAAAAAACAAAACAATATTCTCTCTATTAATTTCATATTCTTGAGATATCTCAGCAAATGTTTTTTTTCTTTTTCAGAACTTTAAATATTGTTTAAAAGGTCTTTGCAAAGCAACTTCAGCTACTTTCTGTCGGAGACAGTTGGCAACACTGACCACAAACCATGCGCAGAAAACAGAGCGGCCAAACCAGACAAAAAGTTAGAAACACTAACAGAAATCGATGAATCATTTAAAAAATCAGAAGAAACAATTGCAAATCTTCACATTTTTTACAAGAGTGGCAAAAGGTAAGAAATTATCTTTAATAAATGTAATGACTCACAAAAGCGAACACTGGCTTATGGGTAATTTTCTTTAGCTTTCCTGCTGCTAGCTAACTAGCTATTCATATATAGTAAGTCTGGACTAAGGACATTTCTGAAAAGACATTACTAATTTAAAAGCAATTAAATGACCTTTAAAATACAATTTTTTCTGATGTTTTTAAAATCATTTTATAGCTCTGATCATTTCCTCCTGCAGAACTCCACAGTAATCCACTTTTGAGAAGTGTTGCTTTAGACAGAAGGGCTGAATGCTTCTACTGCTGTTGTTGAACATGTTGATTTTTGTTTTTGTTTTTATTGCATTACTATATGCGAGACTTGACGACGTTTGCGTTGCTCAAACCAATAAAATACACATTATTGACCCACCTTCTTGTAAATGATTGGGCAGTTCTAGGATGTTTGTGGGTTTTGGTTGAATTTATATGGTTCATTTAGGCTTTATAGTTTCTACCATTTTGGTTTCCTTGTAGTCTAGTTTAATTGCGTATTCTTGTTTTCCTCTTCCTGAATATTTGTATTGGATTTTTTGACCAAGATCTAGTCTTTTTATTTCATTTTAGGTCTTTTTAGTCCACTGTATTATTGCTCTAAAGGTCTTGCCATAGCGGTTTATTCTTGTAATTTGGTTTTATAGTCTGCTGTTATTTTCCTTTTTTCTTTGTGTGTTTCTATTTTTTTCCATAAGTTTTATGTTGACCTTTCCTAGTTCATTAGGTGTGCTTTTGTTTGTCCATGTTAGACTGCATCCTGCTTCATTGTAGGAACCTGTAATCTTTAGTAATGACTTTCACATCCACTGTCAAACCATCCCCATGTGTTCCACCTGATCTGTCTCCTAAATATGTTCTTAGTATTTTACTGTGCATCACTCGGTTCTCTGTTGTCATAGTCTGTTTCTATGTCTCTTGTTTCAACCAGTTTCTCCCGTTCCTGATATAATTTAGGTTTAATTAAATCAGCGTCTGTCTGCGTTTTGGTTCTGCACTACAAAACATGACAAAGACAAAGAGACAGACCGACTGGTGGACAGACACATGTACATAGATTTACCGACCCAAACAGATTAACCAAGACAGTATCAGTGATGCCAAACACCAAGTGCTGAGACAGCAATTGGTGAATAATAAATGAATATAATAGTATTCACAAGGTGTTTGTTTGCAATCGAATGCTATATATTAAATTGAACATTAGATATACAGTTATTCACCATTGTACATTAGATGACACATCACACTGTTTTGACATGCATATATTGGAAAATAAAGTTTGATTTAGGCACATTACTATTGTCTCTAATCTATTGTTATAGATTATATCGTATGTATTTTTACAAAAAGAAATCTGGTCTGGGCTACGCCCAGGTACTTCTTAACGGCTGGAGACGCCCCTGACTATAGGCTACTTTGTGTGTTCAGCTATATGTGAGTAAGTGGTCTTAAGACTGTTTATATTTTAATGATATGTGAACTTGGTGAGTCATGTAAACATCCAGTGATGGCAAACAGGGAAATAATATGGCAGCCTTGTTCACTGTATTCTTCTGAAAAACACCGCGTTCAGTACGAGCAAAGTTTTCCAACCAACTTACATCACCAGCCAAAGTAAAAAAAAACACACAAAAAACCGACCAGAGTGGAGGCAGTGACCGACGCTGCACGAGCTGTTTTCACCTCTGTCTTGTCAAATGCACTGTGTACGTTACAAAACAAGTTCACCAAGTAACTTTAAATATCATACAAACTGAAATAGAGGCGAACTGAATAAAACCTGAGGAGGACTGAAGAGAGCAACGTGAGCTAGAGTCACTCAGCTCGCCTCTGTCTCTCTCACCTCAGTCACTGTCTGTGTGTGTTCGACTGGGAGAGAGGGGGCGGGCGCTGTGTGTGACTGGCCAATCACAGAGCGTGAAGACAGTCAGTTATCAAATAAAGATTTTCCCTCAGCACAAGCACAGATATGGACCAGTTTTACTCGTATCATGCTCGTACTCGTCAAAAATGCTTTATCCGTTACGAGTATCCGGCTCAACCTAGCTAGCACCATGTATTTTAAAGGTGAATTTGATGAAGCTAAAACGTTACACTCCCCCTTCCCCACTCCCCCCCCCCCAAAAAAAAAAAAAACCCCTGCGGATCTGTACGATTTACACAAGTCACCCAAACTGATGTGAAAAAAGCGGGAGGCGCTGAAAAACGCCGTGTTTGTTTCCCTGACAATCCGTCTGGGGTGAAGCCACCACCAACACTATCAGTGTGTTTATGGCTGCAGACATCGGTGAAAAACCAGGGGAATGCATAGCTATGTGACAATAAGCCCTCATTCATCACAGCAGACTGGGAGATGAGAAGTCTGCTGCTGCAGACACGCCCCCTCTGAGAGTCACACAGGCTCTCACCTGGCGCAGGTGCTGAGACAAGCCGTGGGGGAATCATTAATTGTGTTAAAAATAAGATATTGTGTTTTATGCACTTTAAGTTGATTTGATAGGCTATATTTGAATTGAACAATAAAGCGAAAGACAGTTGTTTATTTGTCTTTTTTTGTTTTTGTTTTGCTGATCCGAAAAATCCGTGATCAGTGTCTTTAGTCCACAAACTGATCCGAACGTTGAGGTTTTATTTTTTTTATCCTTGCACCCCTACTACGTAGCCTAGCCTAAACTAATAGCTAAACATTATCCTAAATGCTAAAATCGGTGCTTTGCTTTAGGCTACTCTGCCGTAGTTCAGTGTCAGTAGCTTCAGCTTCTGCATCCTGCTAACCTCTTAAAATATTTGGACTTAAAATCCCTTCTGTCTCTATTGTCCTCTTCCCTTGCTTCTTTTTTCCTTTCTTTTTTGAAAAGAAAGGAAAAAAGCTTAATTCTGCTTCTTTTGGGACATACCATTTTGCATGGGTGGGGGGGTATTTAAAAACTTTTAAAAGAAAATAAGGAGCCTTTGAATGGCTCAAATACACATATCTAAGATTTATATTAATATTTTAGAACAACTATTTTCACAGGTGGTTAACGGGACAAGAGATCCGTTTGTCACCCCTTGACGACGGGCCTGTTGGCAACCCTTGTTTGTATGTATGTATGTATGTATGTATGTATGTGTGTGTGTGTGTGTGTGTGTATGTGTGTATGTATGTATGTATGTGTGTGTGTGTTTAAGTATGTGTGTTTAAGTATGTTGGATTTAGTTATTGTGCACTTTTTTGGTGTTTTTTTTTTGCAAATGTTCAAATGTTTTGCACAGAATATGCAACAGCATTATTTTCACTATTTTATTTATATAAAGTGTGGGTGAACTTAAACTGTATGGCTATGCTGTGGTTCCTGTAGGCTTTGCGTGGGGGGCCTCCATGACCATTTTGCTTGGGGCCCCTTAAATAATTGAAACAGCTCTTTTTAGGAGAGTGAGGAGAGAGAGATAAGTGAGAGGATGGAGCCAGCTAGGAAGAGGAGGATTTCCCCTGTGTGGGAGCCAAATATTAGCAGGCTGGAAACGCCCCTGGAGTATTGGGAAAAGCAAAAATTGCTGTACCCCAATTTATATAGTCTAGCACTTGTGTTTTTGTGTACGCCGGCATCTTCTGTGTCTTGTGAAAGACTGTTTTGGAAAGCTGGTGAGGTGGTGTAAAGAAAAAAGAATCGCTTAAAACTGTTGAGAAACTGCTATTTTTGAATAAAAATGAATCTCTCATATTCTGTACATCATTCCCCAAGTTACACAATAATTTTCAGTGCCCTCTTTCTAGTTCCACAAGCATTTTCATTTTCCTCTGCCTGCTTAAGCCTTTTGCCTCAAGTGACAGAAAAACATTATACAACCTCCCATAACATATGATAACGTTTTGGGATAATTTACAGACAGAATATATTCAAAATATTTTTATTATTCACATTTGTAATAGTTTATGTAGAGATATTATTTGTTTGGAACTATTTTTAGTCATTCCCAAGAACCATAGCAGACTTACAACTTTAATGCATCACACATTAAGTGGCCAAGAGCTACAGCTGCCTGTGATTATGTACCTGGCCAGTAGGGGGTTTGTGTTCACATGAAGCCCGTGAGCAGAACCCTTTCTTGAACCAATTGGCTCAAGTGGTTCAATGCCTCATGGGGCTTCATCTCTGAACTTACATTACTCAAGAAGCCCAGAAAATGTGTGGCCAGGAACAGGAACCAAACACAGGGATGTTAGACAACCAACCAGCGAGTAGTGACTGTAATACTCAAATACTCAAGGAACCTAACATTATCTGACAATATCTGTGTTTTCTTTAAAAACACCATCTCTGCTAAACTGTCTAGCCACAGTGAGACCATTATAAAAAAGCAGTTTCTCTGGGACATTTTAGTTGCCACTTTTAAAATAATTTACTCTCCAACCTCACCCCATCCCCTTTATCCTCTAACACAAACTCTGTAAACAAGCTGGTATATAAATTTCTCTCTAAAATCTCATACATCATTGATTCCATTGCTCCAACTAAAGTTAGAGTAGTCTCGGGTAGAAAGAAGTCTCCGAAGACTAGCGTTTCACTGGTACGTAGTGAATAAAGGGAGTGTCGACGAGCTGAGAGAAAATGGCAGAAAACTCGACTCCAGGTTCACTGTGAAATCTACTAAGACAGACTGAACAAATATCGCTTAACTAATGAGCAGACTTTATTTGTAACAGTTGAGAGAATAACTAATCCTCCTGTGGCAGTAGCCCCAGAACTAAATTCCACCAGGGCTTGCAATGAATGTCAATCTGTACATCATTACCAAATCCATTAACAATGTCATCCCCACTCAACACCAATGTAGAGAAAATGTCTGAATTCCAAAACATAAACCAAAAAAAAAAACCTTGATGAAATCATATGCCAATTAAGCTCCTCTTGCTGCCTCGATATCTTACCCACGGTTTTTCTTAGGAAACTTTTCGCTGTCATTGGGTCTGATCTGATTCAAAAAGTTAACTCATCCCTCCTGTCAGCTGTGTTCCCCCAGGCTTTAAAAACAGCTGCTATTTAACCACTACTAAAGAACAACAACCTGGGCAACATGTTAATGCAGAACTACAGGCAAATCTCTAATCTTCCATTCAATTCAGTTTATTTATATAACACTGATTGACAACAGATGTCATCTCAAGGCACTTTACAAGAAAAGTAATTTCAATACAATCATACAAAAATTCTAATCAGTTTAAACGTTTTCTATTTAAGGAATCTCAGCAGATTGCATTGAATCATTTACTTGAGATTGTGCCCCGTTGATGCAGACTCCAACCACAGCAATCCCTTATACTGAATAGGCATGTAGCGACAGTGGAGAGGAAAAGCTCCCCTTTAACAGGAAGAAATCTCTAGCAGAACCAAAACCTGGCTCAGTACGACCAGCCATCTGCCATGACTGTCTGGGGGTTTGAGTAGACAGAGAAGAGACACAAAAAGAACAACAACAAAAAAACGGATATAAGAGTACTCTATAATAAACAAAGTAAAAAGTTGATAACTGGACACAGATGACGTTCACTTACTGGGAGCATCATCCCAGTTGATGCCCCCCATCCAACAGGGCATTGCAGCTAAGCAGGATACCAGACCAGGTGTAGCTTCTATGGAGAGAAAAACAAAGAGAAAAAAACAGTCAAAGGAAAAAACAATTTAACAGATTACAACACCTTAAATTCCACCCATGCAATGTGTTGACTCACTCACTCCACGCTCCATACCAGTCGGTGGCGGTAATGCACCAATTTGTTGTTTGCAGGGCGGTGATAAACACAAAGAAGAAGTGCACCGTGTTATTGTTAGGCTAACTTGTATGCTAGCGGTAGTTTTGATGAAAACTATGAGAGAAATTCACACAAGTGTCAGGATTTTAAGGAAGGACCCAGGGGCAAAGGGACCTTTAGAGTGTGAAACACTGATATTTGATAATAATTTGTTCAAACTTAGGGAGCACAGAGACAAAGACAGGACGTGAACACGATGACGATGCGACAAAGGACATGGAACACAAAGGGGTTTAAATATACAAGGAAGGCATGCAGGAAAACTCAAGGCAGCTTGGGACAATTAAGGATGCAAATACTGACAAAGACGTCACATCGTGACAACAAGGAAGGGAATTATCAAGGTTTTGAGCTGCGGATTATGTATTTTGGACATAAGACTTGTTTTGGAATAATTATTTTAAAGGAGGACATTACCTGGACTGTTGTGGACTTAAAAAGATTGTTTTTGTTTGAGGTGGCTCAGTTCTGGGTTTTGAAATGTGGTTTCAAACGGAAGGTTGTCATTTATTTGCTTTCTGAGTGGTTTGACAAAAGCATGTACTGTCTACAGTTATGATTGTATCATTGATTGGCATACATCATTTGAATCACAAACAGGGATAGGATGGTGCTGAAATTCAGCCTGGGAACTTGGTTTGGAAAACTCCTGAACCTCTTTCTGGCAAGCCCGCCCCTGAAAGAATCTCAGCTTTCAAAAGATGTATAATATGAATATGTAAAAGAAAGGGTGAGGCTGTATAAAAAGACCCTTCGACAAGCTAGAACAGCATATTTTTCATCATTAATAGAGGCGAATAAAAACAATCCTAGGTTTCTTTTTAGTACAGTTGTCAAACTTACACAGAGTCATAGCTCTGTTGAGCCAACTATTCCCCCAGCTCTTAACAGTGATGATTTTATGAGATTCTTCATAAATAAAATTAATTCCATTAAAAATAAAATCATTGGCATCCTCACAAACATGATTACTTCTTCCTCAGTAAATGAGGCAGCATCGGAAAGAACTGTAGAACCTCATTTGTGCTTAGGCTGTTTTGATTCAGTCGAGCTTTCGGAATTATCAAAAATATTAGCCTCATCTAAACCTTCAACTTGTATGTTGGACCCAATCCCAACCAAATTATTTAAAGAAGTGTTCCATTTGGTTCCTGGCCCCATTTTGGATATGATGAATCTATCCTTAGTAAACGGATACGTACCACAGGAATTTAAAATAGCTGTAATTAAACCTTTACTCAAGAAACCTTCCTTTGATCAAGATGACTTAGTGAATTACAGACCTATATCTAACCTTCCTTTCTTATCCAAAGTCCTTGAGAAAATAGTTGCTAATCAAGTCTGTGAGCATCTAAACAGTAACGAGCTGTTTGAAGAGTTTCAGTCAGGTTTTAGAGCTCATCATAGCACTGAAGCAGCACTGGTGAAGGTTACTAATGATATTCTCATGGCCTCAGATAATGGACTGGTGTCTGTTCTGGTTTTGTTAAATCTCAGTGCTGCTTTTGACACAGTTGATCATAATATTCTCTTAGAAAGGCTTGAACATGTTGCAGGGATCAAAGGAACAGCACTAGGCTGGTTTAAATCATATTTGTCTGATAGATTCCAGTTTGTTCATCTAAATGATAAATCTTCTAAACTCTCAAGGGTTACTTGTGGAGTTCCACAGAGTTCTGTGCTTGGACCAATTCTTTTCACCATAAATATGCTCCCAATTGGTAGAATCATTAGCTGCGTTCAGCTTCTACGCTCCACATGTCTGGAACAAACTCCCAGAAAGCCTCAGATCAGCCAAAACACTCAGTTCATTTAAATCCAGGTTAAAGACCCACCTGTTCTCAGCTGCTTTTGATTAGATTTTTATTCTAAGTTTTATATCTGCACGGCTTCTTTTAAGATTCTTTTAAGATTTTTTGATTTTTTTAATCATGGTTTTTATTCCTTTACTTTTACTTTTTCTGCACCCCGCTGTAATGCTTTTGATGTTTTATGTAAAGCACTTTGAACTGTCTTGTAACATGAATTGTGCTATACAAATAAACTTGCCTTTCCTGGGGTGTTAAAAAGCACATCTGCTTGTTTCTCAGTCGTTTATTAGGCTACGTCTACCCGTCATGACCCCTTTTTTTTCTCCTTTTGCTTTGCTTCTTTAAGCCATTCCTTTGTTGAGTCGGCCAATGCTTTTTCTTCAATTTTTGATCTTTTTAGTTTTATTTTAGATCACAACTACCAGAAGTACGCATAATTCCTCAGTTAATTGTCTTGTTATTGTTTTCAATACATAAATTTAGCATCTCCTTTAAATTCTTCTTTGCTATTTTTACCCCATATTTTGATAAGTTACATTTTGCTGTTTATTTTACCATTTTTAATAGTTATCTTAATAGTTATTAGTTAATAGTTATTGAGCTATTATTTCTCTTTTATCTGATCTATTTATCTTATTGTAGTGCTATTTACTCAATTTTCTAACCATGAGACTCTTCTCAGCCTACTTCAACAGAAAACAGAGCTTTGTTAACACCAGCTAGGTTTCCACCCTGTCCTGCTGCTTCAGAAGGAAGAAGTCTCCATTCACACACACAGTCACACAACCGGTTTATTACTCATCAATATTATTATGTATTTTATTATCATGTTTTCTCTCTTTTTTCATTACTACTATTATTATTATTAGTAGTAGTAGTAGTAATAGTAGTAGTAGTATTAATAATAATAATTTCTAATTGATCTGAGGTCCCAGACCCCTGCGCGCTTTGCTGGAGTCCAACCTCAATCTTTGTTTTACCATGGAATTTCATGGTGAGGTCCCTGACCATCACTCAAAGAGTCAGGTTGTGGGTTTGAGGGGAGACTCTGGATCAGAGGAGCAAAAGGACAGAGTAGAGGAGAGCAGGCAAGGCAAGGCAAATTTATTTGTTTAGCACACTTTAAACAAGATAATTCAAGGTGCTTTAGATGATTAGGGGGTAAAATAAAAATAGCAGTCAAACACAGACAAAGCATATAAAGTAAAAACAGCAATAAAGCATGAAGCACACACAAAACATATGATATATGAAAGCATTACTCAAAGGCAGCGCTAAACAGATGAGTTTTTTAGTTGTGATTTAAAAGAACTCAGTGTTTCAGCAGCTTTGCAGTTTTCTGGAAATTTGTTCCAGATTAGAGGAGCATAGAAACTGAAAGCTGCTTCACCATGTTTGGTTCAAATTCTTTTTTTCTCTTTTTCTTTCTTTTCTTTCAACTCCGTCAGTGCAACCCCCCTAAGGCACCGCATGCAGCCGTCAGGAGTTACCACCCAAAGCCACCAAAGCCCAACCCCAGGATCCCCCCCCCCCCCCAAACGCCCCCAGCCTCAACAACCCACACATCAGCAACAGTATCCCACATGACAAAACCAAGTGCCACCCTCCCCTACTAGGTGATAAACCAAATCAATGGAGCCCAGAGAGATTGATCAGATATGGAGGCAGAGGCCGTCTCAAGACCAATGTGGTCCAACAAGAGATTTCGATACTGATTAATATTAATATTAAGATAGATATTGATGCCTTTGGATGATGGAGGAGAAGATGATGGACATCTGAGGGTGGAGAAGGTTAAGCTGCTGCAGGTCCTCCATCATGTTCACCAACTGGACACTGCTGACCATCCCCATGTTATCTACGGCAAAGCTAATGATGAGGACATTTAGAGCTGCTCTTCCTCACAGGGAGTTGGAAAAAAATGGTAGAAGGCCTTTCCACCTCAACCTCCCAGCCAAACCAGGAGATAAGGACGTCTGGGAGGCCGAGGTTTCCTCCGATGGTTTCTTCAGCTTTCTCAGAACTATGTCAGACATAGCTGTCTCCAATGATCCAAATGGCTATGGAGAAAAAAACTAGCATAATGAATAAAAGTTGCACAGGTGTGGCCTATCGGTTGAAAGTATAATACTAAAATTCTACATTTTGTGATGGAGCCAGGTACTTACATTTTCTGCTTTGTTTAGCTGTTGTGGAGGACAGGCATGCAGCCATTGTGACCTGGTAAACAAAATCTATAAAAAGAAACACAAGTGTCTCACTAAAAGTGCAACTTATCCCTTCCCAGACCTCAATGAATGATTAGTAAAATTCATACATTACAGAATTGACTAGGATCGAAAATATTTATATTAGCTGTTGCTAATCTACAATAGCTGTGGGAAAAAATTTTTAACTGGGAGATCCTAGATGGTAGTACAATCCCTAACAATTAGGGTAAATACAAACAAATATTAATATAAATATGAGAACTATCCTAACTAACTTAGCTTCTCATGCATAGACTAAATAGATCTCATAGACTATTAATAACTAAGTTAAAAATATTATTGAAAACTTGCATTAAGTTAAAGATATTTCATTTAAATAAATTATTTCAATGTTTAAATGTTAACTTACCGATTTTAATATTGTATTTACAGCCTGGATGGAAGAGGGTAGCAGAGTTGCTCTACCCGCGGCTTTCAGGCTTAAGGCGCCCGCTAACCTCCGTTAGCTCCTGGCTACATCGGCTCAGAATGTCAATCATCCGCCCCCACCCTCACAGCGTCACTCTCAGCTCCACCTCTTTGCCCATTTTTGTATTTTCTGGGAGTGACGAGAAGCGTGACGCAGCCAAGAAGGCGGCGGTGGGAACCGCCCCTTTGGCTTCATTTTTGCTCTTCAGAAACCTATGGGTGACGTCACAGAGGCTTCGTCCAGTTATATACAGTCTATGGTATGGCCAAGTGTGGAGGAAAAGCGGAGGGGGGGAAAGTGGGGGTGTGGTCAGGAGGACAGTGACAGCTCGCTTAACCTGACACTGAAACATGGACAGTGACCAAAGCAACATTAGCAGTTTTGCAACTGATCGATCTGATCGACGTTCATCTGTTTTGAACGTTAGCCTATGTTAGCATTACCACTCAGAGACCGGACTCCTCCTGTCTTCCTCTGCCTCAGCAGGGGCGGCCTTGGGCGGCACTGGCTCGGCACCCTGAGCCAGCGGATCTCCTCCACCGTCACCGGAGATAGAGGAGTAGAGGGAGGCTTTATGGGGCAGAGCGGCCGCGAGCCGTATCAATTCGAGCCGCTGACTCGGGGCGCTGAGTCAGCGCTGTCCGAGGCTGGCGCTGCAGCTGCAGCTGAGGGAGAGAGAGACAGGATGGGTCCCGTCTCTGAGTGGTAATGCTAACATAGGCTAACGTTCAAAACAGTATGCTAGCTATGCTAACTAAGTGCTAATGTGATAATAATGGTAATCTGATAAACGCAATCCAACTCCAAACTCGCCATGAGGCCGGTACGTCTGATAGTGTTATACCCAAACCCACGGGGCGTGTCTATGAGACCATGACTGCTGTGACACAGTCAATGCCTGTGACATAGAGATGTACCGCTCTCCACCAATCACAAAATTCAAATGCAGTAGCCACCGTTCAACTCTGAGAGGGCAGCACTAAGACGTTTTTAGACCAAAAAGTGTAGAATTAAACAAGTTTACACGAAAATATAAAAAAATCCCCAGAAACTGAAAGATTGCATTGGTAAATACCCATTTATACAGTTTAGAAGCAAAAAAAAGTTGTTTTGGGGTTTAGTTACTCTTTAACTCAAATGCATTTACATAAAATTGTCAAACAAAAGAATAAAAATAAAATCTCTAACACTGGTCAACTTAACGAGGCTGCAGCTTTCATGTCTGCTGTTAAACTTCACAAACAAAAACAGCTGATTGATGCCAAATACAGGCTTATAATGTCACGAAAATAAAACACAAGGGGTTTAACAGATATATTCAGTAAAGTCAAGTTATTTACTCTCTTTATATAAATTAGATAAAAACATTTAATTTGTGAGTGATGTTACACAATTAAGAAAAAACAACGGTGGGCCTGTTATAACTAATTTATGTATTATTTGCAATAGGCTAATGTAATAACTTTCATGACATTTCTTTGGAGGCCCCCGCCAGGTACTTTGGCCCTACGCGCTCTGCGTACTTTGCATCTGGACAGCGGCGGCCCTGGGAAGAAACAAGGGGGGGTTGGGGCCCTCTGGGCATATCCTGTCCCGGGCCCAGGCAAGACTGGCTACGGCCCTGGTTGCCAACTCCCAGCAAATAAAATAAGGAATCATCCCCCACCCGCCGCCTCATGATGCTTAATCGACTTTAATTTAATGCACGTGTAAAACAAATACACAGAAATTCATTATTTTTCTACAATAATTAAATAGATTCAACATCTTTCTTTGACAGAACTGCAGACTGCACAGATGGTACCTTCCCAAAGGAAAAAGTACTATAGCTTACTAGGGTATATATTAGATTCAATAATATTTACTATATAAGATAATGGATTTCTATACATTTAACAGATGACCACTTTAGTTGTAAGATTCAGTTATTTTTTATCAAAAGCTAGACATTTTAAATGAGAATAAAAAAGAAAAGTATTTATTTCCCCCCTTTCCCTGTTAATGCCCTTCCTGGCCCCCTCACAAAACTTTTCTAGAGCCGCCCCTGCACAGCTACCAGCTGTCAGCTACGTAGAACGGGATCCTGGTTTGATTTGTCTCTCAGAAACGGTTTATAACTTTCCTTCAACTCATTCATGTCACCTAAAAGGTAAACCAGTTTCTCCATCACCTGTTCAGGTCTGATGATTCAGTAAGAACATCTCCTGGTTTCATCTTCATGTTTCCATCTCACCACATATCCAAACTGATATCATGACCAGCAGCTTTTACAGCTGTGGCTCCAGCAAACATCAGCTGATACTAGAAAGTCATATTAAATCAGATCTAACAGGTTATTAAACGTGCTGCTGTTGTTTAGCACAACATCCTCTCTCTGCGCAAAGTGGGCGATAAACAAACGAGAGCCAGAGACAGGACTTCCGACAGAAAAGCCGATCAGCTGATCATTGATCAGTTTCATGATTAAATGAGCAACAGGAGAGGGAGGGGAGAGAATAAGAGAAGAGGCAGCTGCACAGCTTAAATACACAGAATAACTCCAGCTTTGTGTCTTTTTTTCATTGTAGCTGAAGTACGGGACAAACAGAGTTCCTTTTCACCTCAATACGGAACGCATAATATTTTCTCTGAATATGGGACGATTCCGTTTTTTACAGGACGGTTTCAACCCAAATACATACTGTTGGAAAGGTGTTTTCACTCTAACTAAAGCCTCTTAAAGGAACAGACACCCATTTAATTTATGACCCTGGGCTCTCATTTCAGTTTGCATGAAACTCCTCCCACATAGATCTTCGTTCATAGAATTATGGTCACAGCTTCTTCACAGAAGGAACACATGATGTACTACATTCTTCTTGATTGTTCACTGTTTCTAAGTGTTTCCACATGCACTACAGAATTAAACCCTCATACAACATTAACAGAATTTTTATCTCTTCAATACATACACTCACATTAACATTTGTCAGTTTTCACAAAGTGAGAGAATAAAACACTATCATTAATGTTCCAGTCTGCTTTGATGCACAGAATTTATATAGTGTGGTTTTCCTACCCCCATTTGGTAAATAGATGATCACGGTGGAATAGTTAGTATAGCAGAGAAGCTATCCCACTTTCATTAAGACCTATTACAAAGCTATAGCAATGTCATGTCATTAAATACGATAAACGGTGATTATGGAACAGATCTGCGTCTACCTTATCCCGTTAATAAACATATTACAGTATGTAACCATATTCTGTCCGTTCGAAGAAAAAAAGTTGCACTGACTTGTAGTTTGTTACCTGGCTGGCTGGCTGCTGTCAGCAACGACTGAGAGGGGCCCCCTTGAGGGGGATCCCGATAACAGTGTCATTGCACTTTACTGCCTTAACTATCAAAGGAGCGCTCACACAGTTTGTCGTTACATTTTATTCTTAAACAGTCGTTGTCTTGGGGCCCCAGGCCAGCTCGGGGCCCCAAGCAATTGCTTGGTTTGCTTGCCTTCTCGCGACGGCCCTGCTCCTAAATCAGGGTGACCATATTTTGATTTCTAAAAAAAGAGGACACTTGGCACAGTCCTGAAACACTGCCATGACTGTGACCAGACTATTTTTTTACAAGCTTCAGATACGTTTTCACAAGTGCAAAAATGACTTTAAAATTACTCTTCCAAATTAGAAAATGTACCAGAAACAGTAACAGTTTGCTTTACTGGACAAAAACATAACAAAAATCTGAAATAACATTCTGAGAAAACAGGTATTTTCTTTTCAATGTAATAAAATTAAAAATCAGCAGTCTCAAAAACACAATAATGCCTGCTCAGTTTTTTAGATTTTATCTTCATCTTCCTCAGTCTATAGATGAATTATTATTATAGATTTCGTTTCCATGTGGACCTACTGGATCTTTGCCACTTTTGTCACACAAAGAAACACATATGCCAGCTCTGTTTGTCTGTAAAGCTACACTTACGCTTTAATATCTTGTAAACAGTCGCAACGCCATGCGCGCAGCACAGTGAAGGTCAAAGTGGTTCAGCGCATCAAAGCCCGCTGTCTATGAAACAGTTCAGAACCATCCACAAAAGCGAATGTGTCATATTGCATGCATCACACCAGTCAATTTTACACAGTTATGACTTGTTTACTAAGAAACTGAGATTCTTGAGTGTCGTGTTTTTCCTCTAATTTGCATACAGGGCTGCTTCGAACTTACTCGACGGTCCTGCTTAAAAAAAACAAATTAAATGAAAGCACTTGAGAAATTGTAATAACACCTTGCTGGCATAAGTTTTGGGAAACTTTTAAAGTTTTTTTAGCATGTTTTATTTTGGAAATCCTTCCGACACGTTTTCAGTGATTAAATGTGCTATTAAATGTTTACAAAGAGGCTCTCCTAAGCTTCTAATGAATTCTTTATTTTTATTTTTAGTAAAAACAACATATTTTAGAGGCGGATTCATGGTGGGTCATTTAATGAGTGCAATGATTGATTCAATGCATAGACAATAACTTATGAAAAAATGTTTGAAAGGGCCCATTCCCTTTTTGGCAACAACCTTGTGTGATTGAGTATGTCAAAAAAAGTGATTATTTTTGGAGGTACATGGTTTTCAATATTTATGCCATTTTTTTCTTATCTCTTCTCCCTCTTTTTGTTTTTTCTAGATGACTATGCCAAAGTCCGATGCAAGATGCCCCATCTGCAAAAAAATTTGGCTGCAATGGCACAGCATCTCAGGAGGTCCCACCACATTAAAAACAAAGAAGAACGCACAATCCTCCTCAAGTTATCCTCTGGGCGAATAAATATCAGAGGTAAGAAGTGCCCCTTGGAGGGGTGCACCTACAGTGGGCCAAGGTGCGATAAGCACCTCGCACAGGCCCATCCTGAGCTCTCAAGCGGGTAGAGGGAGTCACAAACCCTACTCCTCAAGGAGAGCGTCTCCATCAGACAGCTTAGGGAGCTCAGACGGTGCAACCCCTCTCCGGCGATGGCTTCATGGCTCGACCTCAGCCCAGAGGATGAGGAGGGTGCGGATGTGGGGCCCACTGAGAAGGATCCAACTTTCGATTGTGCCAGCTGCACTTCGCTGCACGCCGAAAACAAGAAGCTGAGGGACAAACTCCATGGCGTCCGGGCTTCCTACAGAGTGCTGGACCGGCATTTCAAGCGCTACAAAAGGAAATATCCTTTAAGGCCCAAGCAAAAAACATTTTGTAAGTGTCATGTAATATGCAATTTATTTTGGTTATCTCTAACATGTCAATCTGTTCACAGAAAAGCGCCTTCCCCTCCAGCGTCTCAGCTGCCTCCTCCGCAGCCTCTGCCGCACCGGCCTCCACCTCCACCACCTCTGCTCCTTCCCCTGCACCAGCCTCCACCTCGACCACCTCTGCTCCCTCCCCTGCACCGGCCTCCACCTCGACCACCTCTGCTCCCTCCCCTGCACCGGCCTCCACCTCGACCACCTCTGCTCCTTCCCACGCGGCCTCTGCTGCACCCGCCTCCATCTCCACCACCTCTGCTCCCTCCCGGTCAGCTTCCCCCGCCCCTCTTTGAAGGAGCGGGAGATGCGTCTCCAGTCGACCCCAAAAAAAACCCTGAGCCTTCCACCTGCTCCACGGCCCTCTCCTCGCGACCGCAGCCCAAAACTGGAGAGCCAGGTCCTTCCTTCATGCTGCTCCCCCAGGGCCAAATAACCCTGCCTCCATCCTTGGGGGAGTTACCATGGATCCCTAAGGTTGCTGATGATTAATTTAAAATAATTTTACACTTTGCAATATGATGATGTTGTCAATTTCTCACCGCAGAATCCTACGTGGCTGAATACCACAAAACAGAGGGAGAACGCCCTGTCGAGTACCTTCAGGGTAAAAACGTTCCTCCTCTTCATGGCTCAGGGGGAGTGCCAGCGGTAGACCTGGGAATTCTTGGACAAATCTGAGCTGGTGAATGAGTAAGCACCTTCTCGACACTCATTTTATTGGTTACCACATGTGAATTATGACTCGGTCAAGTTAACTTATTCAAAAAAAAACTTTTTTTTTCTTATCAGATGGATTGAGCACCTTTTGAAATCTGGAACTGGACGTTTTACCTCCGTAACATCCAGCAGTTCCTGGAGTATTTCAAGGAGACCTCACCGAAGGGTTGCCGGCTCTCCAAGGAGCAACTGACTCGGTGCATCAGGCAGATCCAGTCAACTATGTTGCGGCTGCAAAAAAGGGTGACTCTTCATCAAATCAAGGTGAAGTCGGCCAAGGAGGAGATGGCCATCCCCGTGGCGGTCATGGCCAGGTGCAGGCAGCTGGCCAAGGAGAGGATTCCCGAGCTGTTGGGTAAGATTGGAAACATTTTACCGCTGCATGTCCATCACCTTTACACGATGACCTTTGTTTTGACTCTTGTTGCTAAATAAATTTAAAAAGAAAACAACTCTTTTCTCCCCATGACCCCCACCCACCTCCAGCCGAGATGCAGGACGACAACTCGATGCAGCTCAGGTACCGTTTCTACGGATACCTGAGCGCGTTCATCGCCTGCATTTACGGCCACCGCACGGAAGTCCTAACTAACATGACTGTGGGGGAGGTACAGCAGGCCAGAAAGAGGAAGGGGCCCAACGACCCGGGGTTCACCATCAACGTGAGTAGAACGCTCCTGACCTGGTGCTCTTAAGCAGCAGCTTCAAGCCTGGGGCCCTAGTTTTGGAACTATTTTTATCCCACTACAGGAAACTGAATCCAAAGGCTTTTTACAATAGTCCTGATTACAACAAGTCGTCCTCTGCGTTTCAGGTGGTGGACCACAAAACAGCTAAATATTTTGGCTACGCCCAGGTGTTTCTCCTCCCGGAGGAGTTCGCCTGGGTGGAAAAGTGGGTGGAGCTGCGGGACCGGCTGAATCCCAGGAGAGACATTCTGTTTTTCACAGGTGTCAAGTCCAAGGCAAGGGACCTTGTCAAATACCTCCAGGTAGCGTGGGGGGAGATGGGCAGGCCCACCTTCATCGATCTGAGGAGCGCCATCGCCACCCACGTGAGTTACTGTTATTCTCTTACTGAACTGAACGCTTTGAATGTTGGCCTGAGTCATGACTAAACATCATTTGTGTGTGTTTCTTTCCTCATCTATTCTTGCAGGCAAAGCGCTTCCAAACCAACGATATCCGCCATAAACTGTCCGCCGTCATGTGCCACAACGTCTCGACGGCAGACAAGTTTTACGTGCAGTCACTGAACCCCCACCAGTCTGCAGAGGTGCAGAGGCTATTCGAGGTCTCCACGCTACCTGGAGCAGCACCTGGGCCCCTCTCCACTCCTCTTCCCGACCTGTCGGAGCCTCCAACCGTTCAACAAAGCACTTCAAAGCAAAAAACAAAAGAAGAGGAAGAGGGAAAAAAGCAGTAGTTCGTCCTCCAGCGGCCAGCAGGAGGAGGTGCCATACCAGGAATCTGGTTCCTCTGGGTGGGAGGAGGAGTTCGAAGAGGTGGAGGAAGAACGGCGTGCCCGGGATAAAGAGGAGAGAGAGGAGGAGCTGAAGGCAAGGAGGAGCAGACGCCAGAGAAGCAGCTCCGAAGAGGACAAAGAGGACAGGGAGCCCGTTAAACTAAGGACGAGGAGGAGGAGGGGGAGCTCTTCAGAGAAGGAGGAGGTACAACAGCAGGGCCCTGCAACCTCCCAACAGGTGGGCAGATTTTTAATTTGTAAGGTCAAAGTTTCAAAGTCACATGGTGAAGTAGGTAGGTAGATTACAGGCATGTCTGGAAGACATAAAAGCATGGATGACCCTAAACTTTTTGCTTTTAAATTCTGACAAGACAGAAGTTGCTGTCTTTGGACCAGAAGTTCTTAAACAGAAACTGATTAGTCAATCACTTCATCTGGATGGCATTAAATTGTCCCCCAGTAATAACGTAAAGAACCTCGGCGTTATTTTTGACCAAGACTTGACATTTAAATCCCATATTAAACAGGTTTCTAGGATTTCTTTCTTTCACCTCCGGAATATTGCTAAAATTAGAAACATCCTGTCCAGGAGTGATGCTGAGAAACTAGTCCATGCATTTGTTACCTCAAGGCTGGACTACTGTAATTCTTTACTATCAGGTAGTCCACAAAATGCCATTAAAAGCCTTCAGTTGATCCAAAATGCAGCAGCAAGAGTTCTGATGAATATTAAAAAGAGAGATCACATTTCTCCTGTTTTAGCTTCCCTTCATTGGCTCCCTGTTAAATCCAGAATAGAATTTAAGATCCTTCTTCTTACATACAAAGCCCTTAATAATCAAGCTCCATCATACATCAGAGATCTAATTGTTCCATATGTTCCTAAAAGAGCACTTCGCTCTCAGACTGCAGGTTTACTTGTAGTTCCTAGGATTTCTAAAAGTAGAATGGGAGGCAGATCTTTTAGTTATCAGGCTCCTCTCCTGTGGAACCAGCTCCCAGTTTTAGTCCGTGAGGCAGACACTCTGTTTACTTTTAAGGCCAGGCTTAAAACTTTCCTTTTTGATAAAGCTTATAGTTAGAGTGGCTTAGGTCATCCTGAGCTATCTCTGTAGTTATGCTGCTATAGGCTTAGACTGCTGGAGGACAGACTTACCAATTTTCTTCACTCTGCTACTTCCTTTTCTCCTACGACTCTCCAGTTGTATTACAGTACATTCTGTTATTTCGACTGTTAACTTTGTTTTCTCTCAGTGTTTTTCTCCCCATCGAAGATACACCTGGTCTGGTATCCTGCTTGGCTGCAATGCCCTGTTGGACGGGGGTCATCGACTGGGATGATCCTCTCAGTAATTGAACATCCACTGTGTCCTGTTATCAACTTTTTACTTTCTGTAACATAGAAAGTTCTCTTATATCGGATCTTCTGTTCCTTCTGTGTTCTGCTCTGTCTTCTCAAACCCCCAGACGGTCGTGGCAGATGGCCGCTCCTACTGAGCCTGGTTCTGTTGGAGGTTTCTTCCTGTTAAAGGGGAGTTTTTCCTCTCCACTGTCGCTACATGCTTGCTCAGTATGAGGGATTGCTGAAGGATTGCTGTGGTTGGAAATCTGCCCAACCTCACGCCAATGACTGACGCAATCTGCTGGGATTCCTTAAATAGGAAACTTTTTAACTGATTGGAATGTTTGTATAATTGTATTGAAATGACTTCTTGTTAAGTGCCTTGAGATGACATCTGTTGTGAATTGGCGCTATATAAATAAACTGAATTGAATTGAAGTCAGATATTTTTCATTCATGATGTCTTAAAACTGTATTTTTCCTCTATCGTGTTTCAGCAGCCCGCCAGCTCCGGAAGCGCTCCTGCAGCTGCTCCTTCTGGGCACCAACAATGTAACGTGACTGTAAGTTTTCAAATTGGTTGACCTCTTTTTGATTCATTGTTTTCAGACTTCACACAATTAATTTGCTTCTCTTGTCATTCACCAGACACCAAAGAAGGTGCTCTACAGGAGGGTGCTGGTCAGCCTCAGCCCAATGGAGGCCAAATTTAAAGCGGCGGAGCAGGTGACCTCCAGAGCCAGGCAGGCGCTCTTGCAGAGAGACAAAAATAACAGTCCCAAAAGCTATGAATAATTGTAAATAGTTATAGTTTTTTATATATTTTATTTGTTAATTGTGTGAAAGATTTTTTTGTTATTATTTATTATTGTTATTAGTTATTTTTGGTTGTTTATATTTTTCCATGTTCATTTTTTTTTTTTTACCAACATTAAAGTCTGAGTGTTTAAAATCATTCTCAGCTTTCTCATTATCTTATAACCAATCACATGGTACACTTACCAAGTAGCATTTGAGGTCAGTTTGTACACCAGAAAAGTGACCTCAAACACTGTGGACACCCCCTGAAATGTCTGGATCTTTGGAGGGGCTCTTCTGACAACATGTACCCAGGTTTGAGGTGCCTTTTCTAGGGTACAAACACTGTGGACCCCCCCCCCCCCCCCCCCCCGGAAGGGACATTTAGAATGAGGTCCCATTCAGGGAAATGTATGCCGATTTTCAGGGACATTGCCAGGGACATTTGGGCTACACTGGATGTCCCCTAAATTTCCGGTTTTGAGGACTTTGATGAGGGGATTATGGACAAGTCTTACCCAGGCAGGAAGCTACTGTCCTGGGGGTAAGCCAGGGACAGTTGGCCTAACCTGGATGTCCCCCAATTGTTCCATTTGGAGTACTTTGATCCCCCTTTTGACATGTGGAGTATTAGGATGGATTGAGGGGATTTTGTAAGGCATGTACCCAGGCCAGAAGCTACTGTCCTGGGGGTAAAGCCAGGAACATTTGGCAAGCGTTTCCTTGGATGGGGCCTCATTCTAAATGTCCCAAAACTCCCTTATTTGGCCTGGGACTTTTGGCATGAGTTTCCTTGAATGGAAGGAAGGCAAAATGTGATAGAGTGAGCACCACATGTGGTTCTAGCCCAGAAAAATATCATACAGCCTGGGTAAATTAAGCTACTATTTACCCTCCATATCCAGGGACCATGCAGTGGTTTCAACCAAGAGTAGAAGCCTCCAGCCTAAATGTAGACACTAATGACCCTCCATATCCAGGACTTAGCAGTGGTTTCAACCCAGAGTAGAAGCCTCCAGTCTGGGTAAATGTAGACACTATGGCCCTCCAGGAAATATATGCCAAGTGTCCCTGGCCCAAGGTCCCATTCCTGGGCTAAAAACCACTCTGGTCCCTCTGTGGATGCCTGGTTCCTGCAGGGGCATTTATGACAACATTTACCCAGATATGAGAACCCATTTCTGGGCTACAAACCACTGTGCTCCCCCCTGGATCTCTGGTTCCCTGGAGGGGTATTTTTGACAACATGTAACCCAGGCCAGAAGCTATTGTATTGGGGTAAACCCTCAGACATTTGGCCTAACCTGGAGGTCCCCCAAATGGCCCTGTCAAACACTAGTGTAGTCCCATTCAAGGAAATTCATGCCAAATATCCCTGGCAAATTAGGGATTTCAGGGATGTTTGGAATACGCTTCCATTTTAGGAAATGTATGCCGATTGTCCCTGGCAAGTTAGGGATTTAAGGGAAAGTAACCCTGATGCAGTTGACTTAAAATGGGAATGTCTTATGGCACGCCGGAATGTCACCCCATAGGATTTGGGGTGGCGATGCCGAATACATCGTGTAATACATCAGGGTACACATTTCGGCACCGAGGGGACAACTGTAATGACATCACTTGACCACCGGGTGGTGCCCACGCTCCACCGAAAACCGCTGGGTTACATTTTGACATGGTGAAAGCAAAAATTTAGGGTTGTTCTCTTGGCTGCGCCTTAAAACACATTAGACACTGTGCATGCATTTTCCTAGCTGTCGAAGTATTCCTGACGTCAAAAAGACCCTTGAACACCATTGACGCTGGGAATACAATTTCCTAGCTGCCAAAGAACTCCTGACGTCAAAATCACCCTTGAAAACCATTGGCGCTGGGAATACATTTTCCTAGCTGCCAAAGAACTCCTGACGTCAAAATCACCCTTGAACACCATTGGCGCTAGGAATACATTTTCCTAACTGCCAAAGAACTCCTGGTGTCAAAATCACCCTTGAACACCATTGGCTCTGGGAATACATTTTCCTAGGTGGTAAAGAATTCTTGGTGCCACCCAGCCCATCTGGGTTGCATGGTTTTGGGTGTGAAATCCCTCCCTGACCCCTGGGTTATGGAGGATCATTGCTGCCTCTGTTAACCCACCAGGGATGCCTGGTTTTGGGTGTGAAATCCCTCCCTGACCCCTGGGTTATGGAGGGTCATCTTTTCCCCTGTTAACCCAGCTGGGATGTATGGTTTTGGGTGTGAAATCCGTCCCTGACCCCTGGGTTATGGAGGATCATTGCTGCCTCTGTTAACCCACCAGGGATGTATGGTTTTGGGTGTGAAATCCCTCCCTGACCCCTGGTTTATGGAGGATCATTGCTGCCTCTGTTAACCCAGCTGGGATGCATGGTTTTGGGTGTGAAATCCCTCCCTCACTACTGGGTTATGGAGGGTCATTGTGGCCCCTGACGTCAAAAAGACCCTTGAAACACATTGGACACTGGGAATACATTTTCCTAGCTGCCAAAGAACTCCTGACGTCAAAATCACCCTTGAACACCATTGGCGCTAGGAATACATTTTCCTAACTGCCAAAGAACTCCTGGTGTCAAAATCACCCTTGAACACCATTGGCGCTGGGAATACATTTTCCTAACTGCCAAAGAACTCCTGGCATCAAAATCACCCTTGAACACCATTGGCGCTGGGAAAACACATTTTCCTAGGTGGTAAAGAATTCTTGGTGCCACCCAGCCCATCTGGGTTGCATGGTTTTGTGTGTGAAATCCCTCCCTGACCCCTGGGTTATGGAGGGTCATCGCTGCCCCTGTTAACCCAGCTGGGATGCATGGTTTTGGGTGTGAAATCCCTCCCTGAACCCTGGTTATGGACGGTGATTGCTGCCTCTGATAACCCAGCTTTAGAGCACCTTTCCTGGGTAACATCTGCCTCCGTATCCTGGGTGATAAGGGGTTATGCAACTAGTCACCACAAACACATTCAATGAAGGCCTGGTGCCAGAGAGTTACCCAGGACATAAAGCCTATAAAACGGGTAAACTCTGTAGGATCAACCACAGGTGGTGGAGGTGTTTGACAACATTTACCCATAGTTTAGGCTACGTTTCTTGGGATAACTCTGTGGCATCAGCCCTAAATTGAATGGAGTCTCGGTGCCAAATTGACCCTTGAAACACTATTTTAACTAATGGAGTCCCAGTGCCAAATTGACCCTTGAAACACTATTTTCCCTGGAATTTTCTGCTTGCTGTCTGTCCCTGATGCCACAAAGAGTCCTAACAACACTTTTCCTTGTGAATGCATGTTAAAAATATTCTATAGACCATTCTCTTTTACCTTGCTTTTTGCTCATGAAAAGGTTCTAAATACATTTTGAAAAGACAAAATAAACCTTTTATATTGTTAACCCATTGTGTACCTGGCTTTCAATAAAATATCTACCTTGTTAATACAATCTCAAAAAAAGAAACAAGGCAGAAAAAATTTAATTTTAATAGAAAATAAAGTACAGAATGAATGCAAACATTCAAAATCAAGGGGATCTTGTCTGCAGGACTGTCTTCTTTGCAGCTCTGAGGAGAGCTCACCTCGCCCTGACTGTGCCCTCTGGAGTTTCGGTTCGTTCGGATTGACCACCACCGCTTTCCTTCTTTGGCAGTCTGAGAATCAAAGAGACAGAAATTATGAGTGTAGGCGTAAAAAAAAATCTCAACAAACCTCATTGAGAATGTAGTAGAAATACCTACCAATGTCTTAAGTTTCTGCGGTCGTGGGCCAATACGGAGACACTGATCCATGCTTTTATCTCCAGTAGAATTGATTACTGTAATGCCCTGCTTTCTGGTCTTCCCAAAAAGAGTATATCAGGTTACAACTACTACAAAATTCAGCAGCACGTGTCCTGACGAAGACCAGGAGGCGGGAGCACATTACACTGGTCTTAAAATCATTGCATTGGCTCCCCGTACTTTTCAGGATCGACTTTAAGGTTCTTTTAATGGTTTTTAAGTGTCTTAATGGTCTTGGGCCTTCTTATCTCTCTGAACTGCTTTTACTATATAAACCTTTGCGGTCTCTGCGCTCCTCTGGCAGCGGTCTCCTTGTCACCCCAAAAGTCAGGACACACAAGGATGGTGAGGCGTCTTTCCAGTTTTATGGCCCTCACCTCTGGAACAGGCTGCCAGAGGACCTCAGGGCTGCATAGAACGTTCATGTTTTTAAGAGCAGGCTCAAGACTCACCTTTTTAGCTTAGCTTTTAACTGATTATTATTTATTACTGTTTGTTTAATTGCTCTGCATGTTTTATATGATTATATTTTTATCAGTTTCACTATTTAATCTTAGCACATTAATTTACTGTTTATTTTTATACTTTAATTTATCTTAATCCCCGTTCCAGTGTTTCCTCTGTGGGAGCCCTCTGCCCTGGGAGCGGTGGTCGGCTGTGGCTGCCTGGGTGCTCTCCAGGTGGAGCTTGGGTGGAGGTGGGGGTCTTGGCCTTGCCTCCACTGGGTGCCCTGTGTCGGTGCCTCAGCTGCTGCTGTTAGTCTACCGCTGCCGGGGCAGATGGCTCCTCTGATGGCGTTTCCTTTCATGGTTCATCTGCACTCGGCCCAATGGCCTTTTTTACTTTTTCTTTTAACTGTGTGTGTGCATGGGAGATGGGTTGGGGGGAGGGGGGTATAACTGTGACCATGCTTTTAAATCTGTGGGGAGGGAAGGTGGTTTTATGTGGGGTCATTTTAATCTGTAAAGCACTTTGTGATGCAACTTCTTGTATGAAAAGCGCTTTATAAATAAAGTTTGATTTGACATGACTGCAGAACGTTTCCTCCAGATTACCTTCCTTGTCAACCCAAGGAGTTCCACGAGGAGGACATGAGAGATGGAGAAGTAAATATGAATGAGTCTACTTTACAGTGGAAATTACAGACCAATTTACATCACAGTTCAACTCACGTGTGGTCACAGCTCTTCTGATGTTGACAAAGATGAGCCTCTTGGGCAGGCTAATCTCCTCCCACACGAGCTGCAGAAATTACACAAGGTTTTCTGCGCATCTCGGAGCCACAGAAAAGCACCAGGTCGGTCCCAGAGCTCCAGTCACTGGCTCATCCCAAATATTTCTACACCCCTCAAGAGTTCCAAAGGCCTTGTGCTCAGCCACCTGCAAGACAGCAATCATATTTCTTTCAACTGAGAAACAAGAGGAGAAAAAAAAAAAAAGCTGCAAGCAGCCTCGAATGGCCCTCGCAGCAAAGCGCCGGTTCGGCCTGTGTCGTGACCGCCTGACCAACGCACTTCCCCATCAATGCCACCTCAACGCTTCCACTGAGCCTGCTGATCAAATCTGCATGAGAAAGTGTTGAAAAGGCAAAAAAGGGCAGCTTTCAAACAAAATGGCCGACCTCCTGTGGGGTATGAGCCCTGTTTTCAAAATAGTTTAATATGTCTTCATGAACTATAAACACTCAGTACATTTCACAATCCTGGTAGAAAGTAGTACTTAATGCTGATTATTTGAATGCTTCTAGGGGGCGCTGTGGAGGAGTTAGGCCACACCTACCTAATATTTGCATACATATGGGTTTGAAGAATATCTACGTTGTTTAATTTGGTGCAGTTCGTATGCTGTATGTGGAAATTAGAAGCAAACATATTTCCATGGCGTGACGTCATGCAGCCGGAACCACACCCTCTTTTGAACACCCTCAGCACTGGACAAGAAGTGACCCCAACACCATGTCCTTCTATTGAGAGAAGCCTTACTTTGAGGCTTAGCCACGCCCACCTGCTTTCATGCAGCAAAATTATTTTGATAATTTTTGTTCCCCAATGCCTTAAGTCTTTCCTCATGCATTTTGAAGTCTGTAAGTGAAAAGCTCTAGGAGTAGAAGTAATAGAAGTTCGTTCAAATACGACGTATGCAAATGGGACAAAATAGTGGGTTGGATTCAACATGGCCGACTGCCTGTGGGGTTTGGACCAAGGCTCCAAGAGACTTTTTTTTGTAGGTCCTGAGACACTTCATTGGTATACTGGATTCATAATCCTGTGGGGCTGGCTGTTTTAGTGGTTCTAGGGGGCGCTGTGCAGAAATTAGACCATGTCCACCAAAACTTTGCATTCATATCTCTTAAGTGTTGGACCAGTAACCATCCTATATAATCTGGTGCAGATCAAATGACTTATGGAAATTATAGCCAAACGTATGGCCATGGCCTGAAGCTCAACTTCGCCACGCCGTCACACCCCCCCCCCCTCTTTCGTAGCAACTCAGTGTTGGACACAGAGTTACACCAACTTGTTTACAGTCACTGTGCACCGGATCATGTAGATTGAATCAAGGATGTATAATCTGGAGCTTTCACAGCAAAAAACATTACACTTCCTGTTCTGAGGGAGCGGGGCTTATTTGATTTCAGGATCTGACCATCAGGATTCGTCAGGGACCTAATGACTATCCACCTCAGCAGTTTTCACCCCTCTGTGACTTTCTGAACTGAGCCATTTCTGTTGGGATTTTTTTGAACCCTTTAAAGAGCAACTAAACACCAGTGCCCAGCCTTACTCCGCCCACAAGAAAATTTGAAAATATCTAAAAGGGGCGTTGCTCGGCGGACTAACCATCACTGGGGACAAGCAGGGGGTTTACAGTTGGGCGTGGTCTGGGCTGTGATTGACACATTGGCATTGGTGCCGTGACTGACAGCTAGCTTGTAATTATGGAGAGTGACAGTGACAGCAGCTTCGCGACCGAGCGCTCTTTTGAGGTGGAGGATTTCTCTCCACCTTCATCACCAGAGGTGGAAGTTGAGGAGGTTAATGGCCCTCAGCCGTACATGTTTGAGCCGATGGCTCGCGGGTTGCCCGTCGGCACTGATGAGCCTGCCGAGGCATCAGTGCAGCGCAGAATGGGTCCCGTTACTGAATGGTACATTAGTGTTAGCATTATGCATTGCTTTCCTCAAGCGCCGGCTGCCGGGTATATAGCCTGCTCACGTTGTACCCAGTGTTATCATGGGGCTCTTGACTCAGGTCTAGCTAAATGGACAATGCGGAAAGGCTACAAAGTTCAAGGCGGCGTTGTTGTTAAACCAGGCTGTCGGAGCCGATTTTTTATTTTATCTGTGCAAATCAGCTTTTATTGCTACTTTATATGTTGTATAATAATGATGATTATAATATAGTGAAAATAGTAGTATTAATGTAATATTATATTTGAGCAAATGTCTGAGAATATAATATACCCAGCTTATTATGCAGGCACACATAACAGTAGTAGTAGTAATAATAAGAAGAAGTATAAGTAATCTTCTCCTGTTCATGGTTTCTTCCTGCCCAGAGGTGTGAGAAAGATGCCACCAAAAAGAAAATCCAATCAGTAGACTCTGGAAGGCTCCTTAAAGAAGAGAAGTGGTCAGTTTAAGTGCTTCAGAGTAGAATTAAGATTCTGATTACTCTATTCATCCTAAAAGGGACATTCTTTGTTCAAATTATATTAGTTGCCCCTGCTACTTCCATATTATTGCTGGCTAGTCTGTGTCTATGTGGAAAGCCCTGAATATGGCTAATAGGTTCTTTGATAGGTTCATATTTACATTAAATTGAAGATATGTTCATAGATGGATATTGTGGTATCATACAGACATAAGCAGCCATGACTCTGTATCAACAGGTGTTTATGTGGAAACTGCACATCGTTATCCCCAGTGGAGAATGTGTGCTGTAGGGAGACGCCAAAGGTATAATTGCATAAAATAAAAGCACACATAAAACAATTAATTTTCCTACACAATTTGAGCTAGTATTAATTTACCCATTTGTGGTAGGTAATGCACAGATGTCAGCAGGTGGGTGTAAACACCTGTATTACGGACCACCCAGGTTTTGAGGCAGTTGCCCTTAACCCATACGTGCTGCAGGAAGTGTATGGCACATACGTCCAGCTCTTTGGTGAGATGCCAGAGACATTGGTGCAAAGGTTAGTTTTTGCAGGATAATTGATTTACAATTATGTGATTGACAACTCATAAAACATCTATTGCAGTAATTACAGGCACCTTGCATACCGGAATCTGGTCAGGTGGTGTTGGGGCTACCTAGGCCAACACATCCGCGTGGTGATCCCGTGCTGTGCTGTGACCCGCATCAGGCAGGAGTTCCCTGAGGATGTGGCCTACACAGGGTTCCTTCCTGCCCTGGATTGTTATGGCCAATAAACAATATAAACACAATTGCCATTCTGAACATTTTTATTGCTTGTTTTGTCATAAAAATCCAGACAACTGTCATTGCTGGCTTAAAGCAATAGTTTACACACCGCAAATTCTTATTCCACCCTTGTATAGCTAGATAGCTGAAGCTAAGCCACAGAATGGGTTCTATTATCTCAGTAGCATTTCTACATTTCATGGAAAGCCACAACTTCAAAAAATATATACAAAATACATATATTTATCATTTTAACTATGATTGTACAGGTAAAAAATGTAAAAATACATAATTGAGCTGTTTATTTTGTTTTTGTTGAAGTTTGCCTTGAAGTTTAATGTGCAAATGTCCGCAACCCACAGAAATTAATCCCAAAACATACCAGTTGATAACAAAAACAATGAAAAAAACACCATTGGGTGTTAATGGACTCATCAGTTGGATGATGAATTGGTTGATTTTATAAAGCTGTACTTTATCTGTGGCATTAGTCCTATCCTCAATATGCTAGCCACATGAATCAGTGTTGTTAAATACATACCGTGGAATAAAATTTTAAGTTTATGTACAGGCTTATGAGGGAGGGATGCATAAGCAGCATTCTACCTGATGGATACTTTGTGAGTTAGGAGCATTGTCTACAAATAACTGGCATTTATATTAATTCTGCCCATCAATAGCCTAATGCATATAATGTGTCTAAAAAAAAGTTTCAGGTGACATCACAGGAGGCCAAAGGCCTATAATAATAATAATAATACATTTTATTTAAAAGCGCCTTTCAGGACACCCAAGGTCGCTTTAGAATAGACGTTATAAAACAAACAAGCAAATAAATTAAATATAAATAAAACATAACACAGATACAAGTAAAACGGGACAATGTGGGTTTGACAGTGAGTGAGATATTTCAAACAGGTGAATTTTGAGTGTGGATTTAAATTCTGTGAGCGAGTTAATGTGCCTATAATATTGTATAAAGTTGAAATTATTTTGAGGAAATGTTTGGTCTTGTACCGAGATCATGGAATCAGTGACTGATATTAATGATCATTTTTGTAATTCATAAACGTTCTTTTTAGATAAGACTTGTGAAAGTGTAATGCAGTTAATAGGAAAAACTGGCTCCTACCCCACTAGATCCTGTGACATCATCACATTCTAGATCCTGAAAACAACCAAATCGCTTTACCCCGACATTACTTACTAATTTATATTCACAACATACACTTGTACACATTCTGCGGCGACGGTGGTGCAGACTGGAGCAGGTCGTCTTGTGAACGAAGAATTGGCGGCTCGAATCCTGCTAGTGGTCCATCTCGTCTTGCTCACACTGGTTCATTGTTAGCCACGTCTGTTGACTCATGTCTGGTTTCTGAAAAGATTTTAGTTCTCATTGGCATGCAGGCATGTCAGAAAGAAAGCTATAATATAACAATGATTATCTGGCATAGTGTTCAGTAAATAAACATACAAGCATTAGAATGTGCTACATTATAACAGTATTACTCAAGCAACATAAGGTAGTGACCACATAAATATATTCTGGATAGAGTTGTTGTATATTATCTTCTGGTGTGTGTAGTTCACCTTATGTGGTCTTGAAAAATCGTGACCTGTGCCTGCTCACTGCCTCCTTTTTGTCTGGCCTTTCGTACTGGGCACAGAGTGGTTCAGGGACAGGGATTTTGTCTGAGTGCTCTTGATACGGCACTGCATCCTGCACCACACACTCAAACAGCAGAGCCATCAGCTTGTCAATGTAGACTGGGGAAAAAATACAAGATAATTATTATTACAATACTCATCCATATATATATATATACATATCAGCGCTTTGATCAACTTTTGTTGTTGTAAAGCGCTTTACAAATAAAAATTGATTTATTGATTGATATATGTCAAGCTTGTTTTATGACATACATGTGGTGGATTTGGTCTTCAGAGCTCTCACTGTGTAGTCTCCATGTTTGTACTTCGGATACACTATGGAGTACCTCAGCTCACCGGTAGCGGTTCTGGCATGTGTGCGTCTCGCGTTCTCATTGTAGTGCATTGCTGAGATTTGTAACCTAGAGCAATCAAAACAAACAGAGGACAACATTGACATTGCAGTTTCAAAGAAATACATAATGAGGCAATAAAAAGAAATACATTGAGAAGGTTTCGGTATTCATTACCTGGCCATCATTCCTTTAAAGGAAAAGCCCACATTTTTTGGAGTGAACCTGATGATCAGGCTGTGAAATGCCTCTATGTAGGACGTGTGGTACAGTGGGCTGATTTTCTCCACGTCCTTCAAAAATCGTGGAGCCAATAAAATGGCTGAGAGTCTTTCACATGCTGCTGTGCCTGCACACAAAATGATCAATGGAAATTGTATATGGTTTAGAAAGATAATGCAAAATGTCCAAAATAATTTGAAATATAATCAGATAAAAGCTTAGTCATTACACACTTGGTTTGAGCCAGTGCCTTGCTCTTTCCCCAACCAGAGGCTCGTGTTGACAGCATGGGAACAGGGCATTGTCATGGGTGTGAACATCCTGTATGTGGTTGGCCACAGAAGTCCACTTAGCCACAGCTTCTTCTCCTGAGGAGGAGGTCGAGGCTGACCAGTACAGGTGATTCACCACGCTCTTTCTCCATTGGCCCACATCCTGAGTGCTCTTTTGTCTCGCCAGCTCATCAATCTTCTTGCCAATTCCTATGAAAAAGCGGATATACATAGATAAGATATACATATATATATTTTGTATGCTAATTTTCCCCTCAATACATACCCTTTCCCATGTGGCAAGGGTCAAAATAGTGAGTGATGTCCTTTTTTTCCTCCCTTATAAACTTCTGCACTCCTGTGTGTCTGTCCATCACAATGGCCTGTACTTTCAATTCAATTCAGTTTATTTATATAGCGCCAATTCACAACAGATGTCATCTCAAGGCACTTAACAAGAAGTCATTTCAATACAATTATACAAACATTCCAATCAGTTAAAAAGTTTCCTATTTAAGGAATCCCAGCAGATTGCGTCAGTCATTGGCGTGAGGTTGGGCAGATTTCCAACCACAGCAATCCTTCAGCAATCCCTCATACTGAGCAAGCATGTAGCGACAGTGGAGAGGAAAAACTCCCCTTTAACAGGAAGAAACCTCCAACAGAACCAGGCTCAGTAGGAGCGGCCATCTGCCACGACCGTCTGGGGGTTTGAGAAGACAGAGCAGAACACAGAAGGAACAGAAGATCCGATATAAGAGAACTTTCTATGTTACAGAAAGTAAAAAGTTGATAACAGGACACAGTGGATGTTCAGTTACTGAGAGGATCATCCCAGTCGATGACCCCCGTCCAACAGGGCATTGCAGCCAAGCAGGATACCAGACCAGGTGTATCTTCGATGGGGAGAAAAACACTGAGAGAAAACAAAGTTAACAGTCGAAATAACAGAATGTACTGTAATACAACTGGAGAGTCGTAGGAGAAAAGGAAGTAGCAGAGTGAAGAAAATTGGTAAGTCTGTCCTCCAGCAGTCTAAGCCTATAGCAGCATAACTACAGAGATAGCTCAGGATGACCTAAGCCACTCTAACTATAAGCTTTATCAAAAAGGAAAGTTTTAAGCCTGGCCTTAAAAGTAAACAGAGTGTCTGCCTCACGGACTAAAGCTGGGAGCTGGTTCCACAGGAGAGGAGCCTGATAACTAAAAGATCTGCCTCCCATTCTACTTTTAGAAATCCTAGGAACTACAAGTAAACCTGCAGTCTGAGAGCGAAGTGCTCTGTTAGGAACATAAGGAACAATTAGATCTCTGATGTATGATGGAGCTGATTATTAAGGGCTTTGTATGTAAGAAGAAGGATCTTAAATTCTATTCTGGATTTAACAGGGAGCCAATGAAGGGAAGCTAAAACAGGAGAAATGTGATCTCTCTTTTTAATATTTATGTCTACTTTGACATCCCTCTCTTCCAGCATTGTCAGACTGCGTATAAATCCCTCCTTCTCCATCCTTACACTGTTCCCAACTTCATTGCTCTGAAAGAGAACAGAATGCTCTTCAGAAATGTGCACAATGATCCCTAATTAAATGTTCAAATGTAATCATGGTGGTGTTTTACCTGGACAAGTTGGATGTCAATTACCCTGTTACTTTGCAGATTCATCATAGTGTAGCTACCATATTTGGCTGAATGTCCTGCAGAAATGCACATTACACTTTTGCAAACTTTTATTGAAACATAAGAATAATATTCATTAATTAATAAATGTCGTACCTGGAGAGTCAGCGCGCATATCCCCGCCAAGTGTCAAAGCTCCACCAGCAGCTGCCTCCCTGATATATTCATCCTGCTCAAGCTTCCACTGCCAGCTGACCGTCGGGATGAGGAGCTTGGCCTGATGTTTATGAAAGGTTTGCTTCGACAGCCCTTGAATGTTGAAAGCCCCCAGGAACTATAAAATACAAAGTAATATTACCAACTGACCGATATGGAAACATAGTCAATACAGTTAAGAATTTTGCTCTACCTTGGAAATCTGACCAAAACACGAGCCAGTGAAGAGGACAGCAGCACAAAGCTGAAGATTTCCAGCAGGGATATCCTTCACCATCGGCTGGCTGGACCAGTCGTTGAAGAAGTCACAGGCTGGACACCGCTGTTTCACCCGGAGTAGTGTGCCCAATGTAGTTGTGTCAACTAAACAACGGCGAGTGCAGCCTGGACATTTATGGAAAAGCGCCAGCAGTTGGTCCTCGTGAACAATGTACTTTTTGGCTTTGTGGGGAGGGACTTCAGTGGGAGCGATATGTTGCAGAAAGAGGCAAATTGAAGAGAATACAATCAAAGTTGTTCCAACATATATTTGTAAATATTAAAAAGGATTATTTTCCCCCATAATTTTTTTTACCTTGAACAGTTCAGAGAACTGTCGTTCAGATGGAAGCTGGGGTCAGACGTAGACACCTCACACCTTTTCCTTTTCAGAGGTGTGGAGGTCGCCCGGGGACTTTCAGGAATTTGGATTTCCATGAAGGTCCCGGTATCACATGAAACGCTGACTCTCCTATGTGGAGTCTGCACCTGCAAGCCTGTTTAAAAGAATAAAGAAAACACACATTCATAACACATCATATTAATAGCACTAAGAAATAGTTAAAGTAGCATCTAATAGCAAGTCCAAAGCAAAATGAAACTCTTGTACAATTCAAATAGTGTATTATACAGACAATGTTATAAAAGACAAATCACCTTTGCTCCGCCTGCTAGGTTTCACATTGGCCTGGACACACGCATGCCTGCTGATGATTGGATCAGTCTGACAGCCCATTTCTTTGGTTGCTTTAGGCTGAAAACATTAGTAATAATAAGAAATCATTTTAAGGATGGAAATACTTTTATTTGTATAGTGGTATAGTAAAACTACTTTCTGCCGTGTAGATTATTTTGTTTTATATTGGAGTAGTAAAGTAGATGATGATCCCAGAACTGGCTTGAAGCTTGTGCGCTAAGACACGTGTCTATTGCAGATCTATTAAACAGGTTTTCTGCTAAATATTATGGTACATGACATGTGGAGTATTGGGGTAATATGTTTTCATGCTTTAGGATTTACATGGATTTTTACTGTTTGTATTTACCTGTTTTTGGCTTTGCTTTTGTGTTGAGTTTCACACTGCAGTGAGCAGTGACTGCAAAATACACAGGATAAAATACTAATCCTGACGTTATAGGTTTCTTACTTTTAATATGTTGAAAAGTTAGCTACATAGCTTCAGGAGATGGTACTTTAGCCTACTGTAACCACGGAGACTATAGAGTTGAAGGTTTTATTTAATAACATTGTTCAACACAGCTACGTGGACGTGATAAAAACAAACGCCAGTCACACTCATCTCCTGGAGATCGCTTTATCTTACGACATTATAAACTCAAGGCAAAAGTTATTCGGACTCTCCACTAGCTAAAAAACTGAACAACAAAACCGTGAGCAGACTGCTCTAAACTCAGCATTACAGCTGACTCGTTCCACGGACCCGTGCAGTTCCCGCGCGGGGCAGGGGGATGTTGAAGCCGGTCTAGAGGCGCAGTCAGCGCCCACAGCCCTGGAGCTGGAACGGCACCGGGTCTCCCACACAGAGCCCCTACAAATATGTTTTATTAGATATGCGCGATTTACGTGGATGACCTTTTTCAAGATGAACACAGTGTTTTCCGCCAAAAGGTGACAAGTCTACAGCTCTTTACCAAATGTTTCTAACACTGCAGCTACAAAGATTGCTATTATAAGCGCCAAAGCATCATTATTAGTTGTTTTGGTCATTATTTTTGCTCACTCACCTCAGATTGGCGCCTGAAATCTCCAGGTTCGCTGGGCAGCAGTGCCGGTAACTCCTTCCTTAGTTGTGGAAGACCAAGGGTGGGGACAGCCTCGCTCTTCAAAAGGAGCTTCTTAGCGAAACCCAGCTCAAACTCCATCAAGTTGGCGAAGGAATCACGGGTGAAATGTTTTTTGCAAACTCCAGCATTAGGCGGGAGCTCACAGCTTTCCCCCAGGCCAATTACACGTAACCACTGGCGCCTAAAGTCTAATTGCTGTGGAAAGTAATGTAACCCTGCAGCACTATGACAGCCCACAACACTACACGTTCTCCCCATCCTAACAAACAAGACTACAGCAACACTACACGCTAATATTACACACAATAACACGAACAACTAATGCTAACACCTAGTCTATACTAAAAGCACTCCGTTAATCTAAAGTAACACACAATGACTAAATTATACTAAACTAACCACGCTACTAAACCACCTGACTAAAGTAACTACACTAGAAACGCTACGCTAAAGAACTAACTAAATACTATGCTAATGATAACTTGCTAACCTGAAAAATCAATGTAAAACGCTCACTCAGTATTCCAACTCCAACTCGCTACGGGGCGTGTGCGACACTTGACTGCTTTTATACCCCAAGCGGCAGAGCGACGGACGTCACACACCTCCAAATCACGTCACACAAACTTCTGAGCAAATGGGGAGGAGAGGAATGAAATTCAAATGTAGTGCAACCGAAAATGCACAGATGGTGCCACACAGACGGTTTTAGGCTCATAAGGGAGATTTTATCTAATTTGCACTCAAATGTCAAAAAAGTGACCAGGACATGTAGAGAGAACTATAAGAAGCATATTTATGCAGTTTATAAGCTACAAAAAGTTGATTTGGTGCTTAGTTGTCCTTTAAGATACGTAAATTCCAACACCTGACGCCACCGCCAAATATTGAGTTTTTGGGTATGTTTAGGCCTCCAAAAAGTCAATTCATTTGCGGGAAGAATAATAAAAATATAATAATAAACAGAGCAGATAAAATAGTCCCTTGCACCTGCAAGCTGCTCGGGCCTAATAAACAGCGAGGATACAATAGGCCTTTGCAGCGCTTAGCTGCTCGGGTCTAAAAAAAACCAAAACCTTTAGTCTGTTTAAGAACTTTCTTTACTAACTTTACTAACTTTTTTGTTGTTTTTTTATGCTGTCTGATGATTTATATATCCTTCCAATTGGTACATAGTAAAAATAATTGGTCAAAGCACGGAACTCTGTGGAACTCCACAAAGTAACCCTTGAGTGTGAAGAAGATGTATCATTTACAAGAAAAAAACTGGAATCTGTCAGACAAATATGATTTAAACCAGCCTAGTGCTGTTCCTTTGATCCCTGCAACATGTTTAAGCCTTTCTAAGAGAGTATTGTGATTGACTGTGTCAAAAGCAGCACTGAGATCTAACAAAACCAAAACAGACACAAGTCTTTGGATAGGAAAAGAAGGTTAGATATAGGTCTGTAATTCACTAAGTCATCTTGAGTGGTTGCAGTTCTTGAGGTTTCTTCAGTAAAGGTTTAATTACAGCAATTTTAAATTCCTGTGGTACGTACCCATTTACTAAGGATAGATTCATCATATCTAAAATGAGGCGAGAAACCAGATGAAACATTTCCTTAAATAATTTTGTTGGGATTGGGTCCAACATACAAGTTGAAGGTGTAGATGAGGCTAATATAAGCCTCATCTATGTAGCGGTCGCATCACCCACCTTTCTAGGTGCACCCTACATTGGGGCACGGCTCTTCCCTGACAATGATGTGGCCGCTAGCCAGCTTTATCAGGATGGAGCGCTCCTGAACATTCCTTATCTGGTGTCCCCGGTGCAGGTGCTGTGACAGTGCAGCGTAGTCCTTTTGCAGATCGAGCACAGAGAGCTCTTCCTGGGCACTGTCATCCTGTCCTGTGAAGATACAGGTACAATTGAAAAAATAAACCTCTGGCATTTACCCAACTCACATTTTCAATTGATATATATTTTAGAACATTTAGTATTGCTGATTTAACATATGAAAGTAGTTTTTTTTTAAGAAAAAAAAATCTCCAGCTGAAACCCAGAATAAAAATAAGTAATTATGTGATTACGCTTTATTTTGGTTGCTGAAGAACCTCAAGGGTGTTGCAAAATCATTAACAAACACATCAATGTCTTTTCTGTCTCTATGTAGTTTGGAAACCTATTAGCCACCTGGTCATCATTTACAGACATCTTGATGTTGCTGATGGTAAAATATAGCTCAAGAGATATAGACTCTGACTCCAACTTATTCAATACGGCTTCTGTTTGGGTTGTTGCTTGAAGTAAGTTCTGCCTCTGCTCCATTACTCTTTTTCCTCTTTAACTTTTACAGACAGGAGAGTTGTGGAGGGGTATCTTTGAACATTTCATATTGCTGAGGTTCAGCGTGATAGATCTATTTCAGTCACTCCTGTTAACTGTGACCATACCTAGACTAAGCATTAATGCAGCAATTAAAGTAATTTTATTACAGATCAGGAGTCAGCAGATGAGGAGGAGGATGAAAATGATGAGGAGGTTCAACAGGTGAGGACCTTTATTAGAGGCTGAGCTGCTAACGATGTAGCCGATAGCAAAGAGCCGAACTGCACACTATGTCTGCGCTCTGCATCTTAATTTTCCCCCTTTAATAAGAATTCAGCGAATATCAGATTCGCTCACCTCTATTTAATTGTAATAAAACATTGTTTAAGCGTTATTATAGCAATCTTAGTGTTTTATTCCCAACATTGGGCGAGCCATTAGCGTTGCTATAGCGACTGGCTCAGCTAAATGGCTGTAGCTATTTCAATTATTTTATTTCTTTATTCATTTCGCACATGGTTATGCATTGCCTTAACGAAACAATTCATTTTGAAAAGAAAAAAACAAGCATTTCTTAATACACCACCATGATTGAAAAGGAGCAGGAAGAAGATACATCTTATATTACCTGCCCCTTTGTTAACATAAAAAACATAAAAATAGGTCTGTCAGTCAATTACTTGAGAATCATAACATCATAATAAGAATCATATTTCACTCATTTGTCTCCATAGTAATGATCATTCGTCAAGCTCATACATTCGAAGTATTCTCATTTTATATATTTTCTTAAACTGAAAAATATTTGCACTAATCTTCAACTCTTTCTGTAATGAATTTCACAATTTTACACCACATACTGAAATACAGCTCTGTTTTAAAGTAGTCCTTGCAAGTTGATGTTTAAAATGAAATTTCCTTCTACTTTTCTGATCTTCTGAACCAAAAACAAACAACTTCTGCAGACTTGCTGGTAATACTTGACTTTTTGCCTTTTACATAACTAATAATGTGTTGAATTCAATTAAATCTTTAAGTTTCATAGGTCTCGACTTTATGAATAATATATTAATGTGCTCTCTTGGGTTTGCAGACTGGATAGATGGTACCTTCCCGAAGGAAAAAGTACTACAGCTTACTAGGATATATACTGTATTAGACTTAATATGTACTATATACGATAAAGAATTTATGACCACTATATCCAATTGGTTTTAAGATTCCAATAATTATTTATTAAAAGCAAGACATTTTAAATGAGAAAAAGAAAGAAAAGTATGTATTTGTGCCCCCCTTTTCCTGTTAATGCCCTACCTGGCCCCCGGGCAAAACTTTGCTAGAGCCGCCCCTGCACAGTTACCAGTTGTCAGCCGGATCCTGGTGTTATTTGTCTCTCAGAAACAGTTGATAAATTCCCTTCAACTCATTCATGTCACCTAAAAGGTAAACCTGATTCTCCTCTGTCTTCATGAGATACGCATAATTCAGCCTCTCCGGACTTACCCCCATCTCTGCTCCTGCAGAAGCTGCAGCGGATGTTTACATGATGTCACTTCCTGATGGCCACTGACAGCCTAGCGCGGCAAGCTAAAGGCAGAAGTGTCTGCGCTCCGTTGCTTCATTTATCTTATTCCTCGTCTCCCCTTAAGTGCAGGATGATGGATTCAAATTCAGACACCTCGACTTAATGGTAATAAAAAATTGTTTAAGCGTTCTTTCAGTGTTTTATGTCCAACTTTGAGCGAGCGTCTTAGCGTTGCTATAGTGACCACCACAGCCCGTAGCTGTGTGCTATGAAGTAAAGGATGTCCCTTACTTCCAAAAGAGGCGGTCTTTGCCGATGCCATAATGTGTTCTGTGTCATTCCCTTCTGACTGCCAGTGGCAGTATAATGCTCCGCCCAGGTCAAGTTAAAATGTAAACAAAGTTCCGTAGCGACCTGTAGCCCATGTGGGCGTGAGTAAATAAATAGCACCCAGGGCTACATCCGGCCTCTTGGATCTTCTCGCGGGTTACCTGACGTTTTTCGCTGGTAACTCGCTCCGTGAGTACCGTGTTTCGGCACCTGGGCACCTGGGCCCAGGTATGGGCAAGCCCCGCCCCGCAGAACGCAGGCAGGGCAGGAGCGGGGCCGCCGCCCCCCCAGGGGCCCGAGCAGGCGTCGGGACATGGCCTGAGGGCCAGGGGCCGGCGGCGGAGAGGTTTTCACCACAGCACCTGTCCTACTGGGAGGCCCATTGCAGCGATGCATGGGTAAGGAACACCATATCCAGTGGGTACAGGTTGCAGTTCCGCCGTCGGCCCCCACCCCCGTCTGGGATCAGGGTGACCTCGGTCACAGACCTGTTGCGATCCCTGGTCCTGCTACAGGAAATTCAGACTCTCCTGGACAAAAAGGCCGTTGTGGAGGTGCCGCCGCTTTTCCAGGCAGACGGCTTTTATTCAACCTACTTTCTCATACCAAAGAAAGATGCGTCGCTTCGGCCGGTGCTAGACCTCAGGGGTCTAAATCAATTTCTGAAGGTGCTTCCCTTCCGGATGCTTCGCACCCGCGATGTCCTTCAGGCCATTTGTCCAGGAGAATGGTTCACATCGGTAGACCTGACGGATGCGTACTTTCATGTCCCCATCCATCCAGAGCACAGGAAGTACCTGAGGTTCGCCTTTCAGGGAAAGGTCTACCAGTTCACGGTCCTGCCATTTGGCCTGTCCCTCGCCCCTCGGGTGTTCACGAGGTGCATGAAGGCAGCTGTTAGGGAAAATAATAATGGTGTATTATTATTTTCTTAGGGTGTTTTTATCACATAGTTCTAATGTACTTTTTAAATGTCATTTTGGTTTCAGTCACATGCTCTTGTGCATGACATCCTGTTCTTTTAATATGTTAATGAAGTGTGACTAAATAAAGAGAGCCTGCAGAGGTGAAACCCTTTGAGACCAGTGATGAGATCAGTGGGAGACGAGTGACAGGAGCTGATAACAGACAGACGGTTGGCTCATTCCTTACCGTATTTTGCTGGTCTCCCTCTGCGGAACTGATTGAACCACATCTACCTCTGCAGAGCTTATTGTCTAAATTATCTCCGACTTTTGTGTGTGACTCGTTTTAGATAAACCACAACAATTACCTAACAGCAGCCCTGAGCCCCCTTTGCCGGTCAGGGCTGAAAGTCCTGCTCCATCTGGACGACTGGCTCATCTGTGCGCCCTCGTCTCGGGAGGTGAGACTTGCCACATCCAAGGTCCTGGCCCATGTCGGTGCACTGGGATTGACAGTGAACAGACAGAAGAGCCAGCTGAGTCCCGCCCAACAGACCACTTTTATAGGCATGGCCTTGGACTCTGTGACCATAGAGGGCCGCCTGACCGCACAGAGGACGGCCAGGATCTTGCGCCTGCTCCGGTCCTTTCAGCTCGGAGCGGCACCCCCAGTCAGCTTGTGGCTGAGACTTTTGGGGATGCTGGGTGCTGTCATGTTTTACGGTTATAGATAGGACCCAAATGCAGCAAAAATACAAAATAAGGATGATTTAATAACAAAAACACAAGGAACGGGAACTTACAGAACTCAGGAGGGTAAAGGCAGCAAACGGGCAAACAGGCAGCAAACAGGCAAAACAGGAACCAGACGGGCAACAAGGAAGGCAGGAATCAAGTGGGGAAGAAAGACGGGCAACAAGGAAGACGAGAACCAGGCAGGGAAATACGACGGACGAACCAGCGAGTTGTGACTGAAAGAGGACCGAATTTATACTGAGGAGGAGAGTGAAGCAGAGAAGGAGCAGGACCAATTAAGGGAAGCGGTTGCAGCTGAGAGGGAGTGAGCAGGTGGAAGTGATTAGCTGGGACAGGAGGTGAAATGGCTGGGAGACAGAAAGCTGGGAAACTAGAAGGATCTTAAGAAATTAACTAAAGACAAGACTACGGGGAAACGTGGAAACCAGAGTGCAGAAATAACAGGAAAAGACTAAGAATAACTTAACATGAAAATGGAGCTAAATAAGGAAAATCACTAACAAAAGACAAACACCTGGGGATAACAACACAAACACCTAGGAACCATGACAGGTGCAGCTTCAACCTTGACGCCTCTGGGGTTGCTTCACCTCCGACCCCTACAGAGGTGGTTCGGTGGCCTCCACATGGACCCCCGCCTGGACAGACGGGTCAGGGTGCCGGTCACACGCAGCTGCGCGGTGTGGCTCCGTCGGTGGGGGGACAGTGCGTATCTGCAACGCGGCGTCTCCCTTGGTGGGGTCCCAGCAAGGAGGGAAGTGGTGACGACCGATGCATCGCCCCAAGGATGGGGGGCGCTGTGGCAGGGCCGGTTCGTCCAGGGCCAGTGGGGTCCGCGAGCGAGGGGTCTGCATATAAATGTCCTAGAGCTGCGGACGATTTACTTGGCGCTGAGGCACTTCTGGCCTTATATCAAGGGCAGGCAGGTCCTCATCCGGACGGACAGTACCTCGGCGGTGTTCCACTTCAACCATCAGGACGGGACCAGATCGCTGCAGTGCAATGCACCTTCCGGGGACGAGGAACTCCGTGGCGGACTTCCTGTCGCGCTGGCGTCTTCCCCCGGGGGAGTGGAGAATTCATCCCTGGTGCAGGGGATTTGGGGGCGCTATGGCAGGGCCCGCGTCGATCTTTTTGCCTCACGGAGCACCACACATTGCCCCCTATGGTTTTCCATGACGGAGGCCAGCTCTCCTCTGGGGATGGACGCTCTCGCCAACGCCTGGCCAGACGAGCTGCTGTATGCGTTTCTGCCGTGGCCACTGATTCTGCCCACTCTCCACAGGGTGAATTCATCGTCCCATCAGGTTCTTCTGGTGGCTCCAGAGTGGCCTATGAGAGTCTGGTTCCCACTTCTCCACCGCCTGTTGAACGGGGATCATGGCGGCTTCCTGTGAGGAGGGACCTTTTGAGTCAGATGGAGGGGGAGGGTCTGGCACCTGGCCCCAGGCCGCCTTCGGCTTACTGTGTGGCCACTGAGGGGGACTCGCAGCTCCCGGTAGATCTGGAGCCTTCGATCCGGCGAACGCTACAGAGTGCTAGGGCTCCATCCACAGTGGCAACCTATGCTCGTTGTTGGAGGGGCTTTGCAGCATGGTGCGGGGACCGGGGTGTGCTACAGAGGTCCTGCTCGGTGCTTGACGTCCTCAGGTACCTCCAAGCCCTGTTTGATGCTGGACGTGCAGCATCAACCTTGAGGGTGCACGTAGCAGTCATATCGTCCGGGCATGATCGCATCGATGGCAGGGGGGTGGGAGCACACTACCTGGTGACTCGGTTTCTCCGGGGTGCTCGCCGGCTGCGCCCCCCCCGACATTGTCCTGCGGCTGCATGGGACCTCCCCCTGGTCTTAAAGGCCTTGGGCAGGCCGCCTTTTGAACCGATGTGCGCGGCCCCCTTACGGTTTGTGTCCGTTAAGACCGTCTTCCTGTTGGCAGTGGCCACAGCGAAGCGTTTCGGGGAGCTTCACGCGCTTGCAGTCAGCCCTGCGTGCCTGCGTTGGAAGGCAGGCAGGTCTGGGGTGACTCTGTGGCCCAACGTGGCCTTCCTCCCCAAAGTTCTACCCTCAGGTTATGTGAACGCGCCCATTAGGCTCGGGGCATTCTGTCCTCCTCCGTTCCGCACGGAGGAACAGAGATCCGCAAACCTGCTATGTCCGGTTCGAGCGTTGCAGCTGTACATGGCGGCTGCAGCTGCGCTTCGACAATCGGACCAGTTGTTTGTGTGATACGGGGGACGGAGCAGGGGGCGCCCCCTCTCTAAACAGAGACTGTCGCACTGGGTGGTGGATGCTACCAAGCGGGCATATGACTATGGGTGCAGCTGCTCCTCAAGATATCGTATGCCATTCCACCAGGGGCGTCACAACGTCCTGGGCGGCAATGAGGGGCGTCCCTCTGGGGGACATCTGTGCGGCGGCATCCTGGACAGCACCGTGCACGTTTGCATGCTACTGCCGCCTGGATGTGGGCCAGGAGTCGGCGCTGGCATCAGCGGTCCTGCCCCTGGCTTCTAGCCCCTGAGAGGTGGGTGAGTACCACGTTCCTCGTGACACTGCTGGTATAAGTCATCCACTCTGTTTATACTGCCACTGGCAGTCAGAAGGGAATGACACAGAACGGAAGTTACGTTGTAACTGTGGTTCTATGAATTCCTGGATGACTGCCAGTCAGACCGGTCACTCAGAACTCTTCCCCGCGAGAAGATCCTGGGAGACCAGATGTAGCCCTGCGTGCTATTTATAGACTCACGCCCACATGGGCTACGGGTCGCGACTTTGTTTACATTTTTACTCGACCTGCGCGGAGCGCGAGAGGACATATTCACTCTGTTTATACTGCCACTGGCAGTCATCCAGGAATTCACAGAACCACAGTTACAACGTAACTTCCGTTCCACCTGTTTTCGGTCCTTTAAAAAGGGCCCTGGATTTACTTTTTAATCTCATCTTTCACTCGCATGGTACTATTAAACTGACAGTTTCAGCGGTTTCAATCTTCAGGATTTTCAAGATCACCCGAAAGCGATCGTAAGTACATATTCATTTATTTTTTTATGTTTGAGCAAGCTGCACCAATTTGAAAGCACTTTTTAATCTCATTGTACCTAGAACAGTGGCAAAGGTTCATTTTTATTCTGTGTTTCACCTGGAGTAAATTTCTTTTTAAACAAACTATTCTATCGTTAAAGCGACAGGAGAAGATTGTTGTTCCTCTGGTTTGAGGTGCTTTAATTTAAATATTTTTAATGGAAAATGTGACTTGGAGAAATCCCAGAGACATTTTTTTTCCCCTCAATTGTGCTTCTATCTTAACAGGCCAGGATGACGATGCCTAGGAAGAGCTATCTGTGCCCGATCTGCGGTAAAGGTTATGCTGCGCTCTCGCAGCACCTCCAGCGGGGACACCAGATAAAAAAATGTGCATGAGCGCTCCATCCTGCTAAAGCTGGCTAGTGGCCACATAAATGTAAGGGAAGAGTCGTGTCCCATCGTTGGGTGCACCTACAAAGGTGGGAGATGCGACCGCCACATTTTAACTCAGCATTCAGAGATGACCTTAGACCAGAGGAAGACCAAGCTGGCCATGCTCAAAGAGCACACGGGGCTGGACCTACTAAGAAGCCTGAGGAGAAGCCATCCCGTTCCTTGCATGGCATCCTTCCTGGATGTCCAGCCAGAGGCTGAAGAGGGGGTGGATGTGGGGCTCCCTGATCCTGAGCCCCAGTTCGCTTGCCCTGGTTGCCAACAGGCGCACCAGAAGATCAACCAGTTGCAACAGGAGAACCACATGCTGCGATCTGAACTGGGGAAGTTGCGGGCCAGCTTTGGGAGCCTCACAAAGCGGTACAACCGCATGTCAACCAAGCAAGGCGTGGTGAGTTAAACAGTATTTATTTTTAATTAAAAAATGTGTTTAGCAGCTATAGTTGAATTTCTAATTTACTGTGTACTGTCCTGGCTTTACAGGCAGAACTGCCTTATGAGGGAGAGAATGAAGGCCACTCAACCCCACAAGAGGGCCAGACTTCTGAGCAGCCAGCCGCGCCTCCTCCAGCGCAGCCAGCCGGGCCTCCTCCAGCGCAGCCAGCCGGGCCTCCTCCAGCGCAGCCAGCCGGGCCTCCTCCAGCGCAGCCAGCCGGGCCTCCTCCAGCGCAGCCAGCCGGGCCTCCTCCAGCGCAGCCAGCCGGGCCTCCTCCAGCGCAGCCAGCCAGGCAGGAGGCTCCAGATCAGCCATCGTTGCTGCCCTGCTGAAATATTGCTCTGCCTTTAAGCATTGGTAAGTAATTATGGCAATGTGGAAATAAGAAGTTTGCTCTGAAATAACTGATACTTCTGAAGTCTAATACAAAAAATGTTTTACAGACTCTTACCTCCAAAAAACAAGTTGACAACGCAGTGTCCCGCATCTCCAGGGTAAAAGCCTTCTTGGCTCACATGTCCCTGGGCTCAAGTGAGCGCTGGAACTGGTTGTTCCTGGACTCAACAGATAGAATACATGGGTAGGCAGCTGTTTTAGTTTCATTCCTTATGAAGAGAATCACCACATCTAATCTCACTTTGTTTTTTCCAGCTGGATCAAACACCTGCTGAGGATGGGGAAGAAAAGTACAACTGTCATGTTCTACCTACGGAACGTACACTCATTCCTCATGTACTTCAGAGAAACTCCTCCACAGCTCTGCCGCCTGTCAAAGACTCAACTAGTCAAAGCGACTCGTGCAGTCCAGAAGGGGATCACCCACCTCCAGCGCTCTGTCTCCGTTCATCAGATCAAGGTGAAGTCTGCAAAGGAGCTCCGGGCTATCTCCCCTAATCTGCTGTTGAGATGCAGGGAGATGGCAGCGCAGAAGATCCCTGAGCTGCTGGGTAAGAAACGAGATGCAATAATGGATAGAAAAATGTTTATTTGTGATCATTCTGATTTTTAAATCTCTGTAGCTGAGATGGAGGACGACCACAGCCAGCAGCTCAGGTATCGCTTCTACGGCTACCTGAGTGCCTTCATCTCGTCAATATATGGACACAGGACTGGTGTTCTTAACAACATGACTGTGGAGGAAGCTAAAGCCAACCACACTCCTCAGTGCCCAGGCTTTGTGATCAATGTGAGTAAATGTCCCCAAACAGACTGCTTCTTTTGGTCTCTAGTTTGAGTTTAAACTAGTGGCATGTTATACCCTCTTGCAGGTGGTTGAGCACAAGACAAATAAGGCCTTTGGCTCAGCCCAAATCTTCCTACAACCCTCAGAGTTCAAGTGGCTGGAGAAATGGCTGGAGCTCCGGGAACAACTCAGGCCAGAGACCAACCTGATTTTTTTTTCTGTGGCTCAAATAGCCACGCAAAAAACCTTGTCAGATACCTGCAGCTCGCATGGGCAGAGATGGGCCTGCCTGGAAGGCCGACCTTTGTTGACATCAGGAGCGCTGTGGCCACACACGTGAGTTGAACTTTGACATAAACTGATCTGTAAAGTAAACTCATTCATATTTACTTCCAGTCTCTTCTCCATCTATTCCCTTCTTCCTCAGGCCAAGGCGTTCCACAGTGAGGAGGTCAGGAGGAAACTGTCAGCAGTCATGTGTCACGACACCACGACCGCAGATAAATTTTATGTCCAGGCCCTGAAGTCTACTAAATCTGCAGAGCTGAGGCGGCAGTTTGAAGAGGCCACAGCTGTCAGGGAGGCGCCAGGACCATCAGGCTCCACCACACCAGCCAGGTCTGCAGGCCGACGTGACACCACCTCCTCCTCCTCAAGTGACGAGGACATACAGATCCCCTACCAAGAGACTGGAACATCCTCGCTGGAGGAGGAGATGATGGAGGTGGCCAAGAAGAGGAGGAAGTTGAGCTGGCTGAGATCAAAGAGGCAAAGTACTGACCTGGAGTCTGACTCTTTGTCTAAAAAAGAGCAGCACGAGGAGGGTGCTGACGATCAGAATGAGGGTCCCCAGCCTCAACAGGTGAGGGCCTTTATTGCACGCTGTACTTTCTACGTCATGGTATACTTCTAGTGCACTGTGTCTTCTCTTCTCATGCACAGCCAACTGATCCTGCTCTGAAGGAGACCCCACAAAGGAAGATATCTGTAGGTATTTCTATTACATTCTTTGTGGACTTATTTTAACACCCATACTCATAATTTCTGTCTCTTTGATCCTCAGACCCCTAAGCAACAACTGTCGCAGAAGGTAGTGGTCAGCATCAACCCCCTTAAGCCTCAACTGTCCAGCGCAAGGCAAGATCTTAAAGCTGCTGAGGACTAGAGATCAGCAAAAACCTGTTTATGGAAATTGTGTGCTTAAATGAACACTTAAATTATTCAACTGGTCATTTTGACAGTTTCTGTCTTATTTCTTTAAGATGGTATTAAGCAGGTAGATTTTTTTTATTGAATAAAAGACTGGTACCAAATGAGTTAACAACTTAAAAGGGTTTTTTTTTCTTCAAACATTTAGAAGCTTCCTTTGTTTTTTTAAGGTCAAAGAAATCAGTCTATGGTATCTCTTATACATCAATTTGAGAATATCTTCCCAACACTAATGGGTAACACGGGTTTTTCTGGTGTCAGGAAACTGAAGTGACATCATGTAAACAGGTTTTTTTTGGTGGGCCCAGCAAGAAATGGGTGGGCCAAATAAAGAAGTTATTTCCACAGTTGCTTAAACATTAGTGTCACTGCATCAGAACCTGCTTAAAACAAAGCATCCAGGCAAAATAAAACATATTAAAGCTGTAGCCTAACACAGGTAGATCATATCGGCTCTCTGACATAAACTATAATTGTTTTTGGTGGTGGTTTAGCTTTGCTCACAATTGACACAATGTTCAGTTTTCCCCGTCTCATCAGATCAGAGGCAGTCAAAGACTACCCCTGTGCTATCTATATAAGGTTTCAATGTTTATCTAATGAACTACAATCGGTGAAATACTCTTCTGCTCATTTGGCAGCTTTTCCTAACCAGAGTTCAAAAACATGCTGCTAAGCACCATGGGATATACGATAATTAGATCTCTCCCAGCTACCACTACAGAAGTGGAGAAAGATCTCCAATAGTAAGGCTCAGTCTAAAAGTTTGAGTTCCATATGCTCGAAAAAGAATGTTGCACTAACTCAAAACATTGGAGTTAGAAAGGTTTCCAAAATGGAGTTTTAGCTACTCTAATTGATTCCAACGTTCAGGTTCATAGTGTGCGTTTGTTCAAGGCTGGACTACTGTAATTCTTTACTATCAGGAAATCCCCAAGGCCATTAAAAATAAACTGAATTGAATAAAAAGCCTTCAGTTGATCCAAAATACTGCAGCAAGAGTTCTGAATATTAAAGAGCTCACATTTCCCCTGTTTTAGCAAGCAGACCTTTAAGTTATCAGGCTCCTCTCCTGTAGAACCAGCTCCCAGTTTTAGTCTGTGAAGCAGACACTGTTTACTTTTAAGGCCAGGATTAAAACCTTTTTTGATAAAGCTCATAGTTAGAATGGCTTAGTTTATCCAAAGTTATCTCTTTAGTTATGCTGCTGTAGGCTTAGACTGCTGGAGGACAGACTGACCACTTGTCTTTACTCTGCTACTTTTCTCTTCTTTACAGTTTTCTCTTTTGCTGTTTCGGCTGCAACTCCCTCCGGCTGTCATACTCCACCACAGCTGACCCCTGCCCCTTCATCCGCCCAACCTGGTGGTACATCTGCCCCTCTATGGGGATGGAGCAGTTGAGTCCAGCAAGAACTCATCTTTCTAATGAGCCTCTCTTCTTAAACTGGCTTTTTGTGACAAAACGCTGGGATTTTCAAGAAGCAAAAAGTCAACATTAGACGTGACTGTAAAATAAAGTTAAACTGCTTCAAATCCAGGTTACTTGGCCTTAAAATTTCCAGCAAGACTTCAGCTTTCTTATAATTTATTACAGTCTGCTCTTTCTATTTCCTCATGGTATGCTTCTAATGCACTTTTCTTTCCTCACGCAGAGACAACTGAGGTGCAGCAGAAGGAAGATGATGGGGAGGAGGGTTAACAGGTGAGAACCCTAATTACAGCCAAACTGCTTAAAACAAAGCATCCAGGCAATATAAAATATATTAAAGCTGTAGCCCAACAAAGGTAGCTCATATCAGCTCTCTGACTGCTGCATATGCGGCGTGGCTGAGGGGTCCCCAACGTGGCGTGCGAATGGGGCGTATGCGGCGCGGCAGAGTGTCCTCGGCGCGGCAGATGTCCGTTCGGCGCGGCCCATACCATATTTCCTTCGTGGGCCCGGGCCCACAATCTGACGACAGGGTTATGGAGGTTCATTGCTGCCTCTGTTCATTGCTGCCACCTACGATGCATGGTTTTGGGCGTAAAATCCCTCCCTGACCGCTGGGTCATCGCTGCCCCCGTTTACCCACCTGGGGTGCCTGGTTTTGGGTGAAAAATCCCTCCCTGACCGCTGGGTCATGGAGGGTCATCCTTGCCCCTGTTGACCCACCTGGGATGCATGGTTTAGGGTGTGAAATCCCTCCCTTAACCCTGGGTCATGGAGGTCGATCTCCGGCCCTGACGACCCAGCCTCGGAGCACTTTTCCTGGGTCACATCCGGGCTCCCGGAGCAGAGGGGTGCTGCTGCGTATGCACCGTGGCTGAGGGGTCCCCGGCGCGCCGTGCAAATGGGGCGTATGCGCCGCGGCGCAGTCCTATGTGCCGCGTCAGTGTGTCCCCGGCGCGCAGGAAGTCCGTTCGGCACGGCCCAGACAATATTTCCTTCGTGGGCCCGGGCCCGCTGGGGTGCCCAATCTGGCGCCAGGGAAATAGGAATCCTGCCACCTGGTGGCCGTGTCGGTACTGCGTCCGCGGGGCATACATCCGACGCGAGCTTTGAAAATTCGGGGGACCCCCGGGGGCGCGCTGCAATTTTTCGAAGTGGGCGTCCCGGAGAGCCTTAACCCGTAAAATGGCTTGTATGCATGGCGGACGCCGAGGTCCCTAGGGGATTTTAGGGACGTTTGGAATGCGCTCCCATTCTAGGAAATGGATGCCGATTGTCCCTGGCCCCAGGGACATTTGGCATCAATTATTCTGAATAATGTTTATTCCAATTGTCACTAAATTCCCTTATTTTGGGAATTAAAGTGATATGTAAGGTCAAAAGGCCAGATTCTGCACACAATGGATCATATGTGGTTCAGCACAGCAAAATGTGATCGAGTGACCACCACATGTGGTTCTAGCCCAGAAAAGTCTCCTCCAGCCTGGGTAAATAAAGCCACTAATGACCCTCCATATCCAGGACTTAGCAGTGGTTTCACCCCAGAGTAGAGGCCTCCAGCCTGGGTAAATGAAGTCACTAATGGCCCTCCAGAAAATTATTGCCAATTGTCCTTGGCCGAAGGTCCCGTTTCTGGGCTAAAAACCACTGTGCTCCGCCCTGGATCTCTGGTTAAGTGGAGGTGAATTTATGATAGTTACCCAGGTATGAGGTCCCATTTTTTTTGTCTAAATACCACTTTGGACACCACCCTGGAAGTCTGGTACCCAGGGGCATTTTCTGACACAATTTACCAGGTGATTTGATCAATGGTTTAATGGCAAACTTAAATAAGTTTGCTGCATTTGCAAATGTAGAGTCAGAGTAGCCTATTCTGACTGTGTAGATTATTATAGGCTACATTTGCAAATTATCACCAAAAGTCCGTATGATGGCTTTAGTTGGCTATTTAAGCTACAAAGAACTGCAGTATTGCCAGGATGATTATAGAACCCTTGCCTGGGAGACAAGTATATCAATTTTGGAAAACAAAAAACCTGTCAGTTTCTTACAGAATACTTTTTGGTCAGGTGACTTTTTTGTCACAAGGAAGGGTGGGATAACTTTGTAAACGGAGCAGCTTTCGCTATTCTTATAAATCACATGTGAAAACTGAAGAGAATAAAAAATGCAGATGGGAGACTCTGAGCTATGTACATACTTGTACAGTAATATTTTCATGTTGCTTCAGACTAAGTGCAGCCAAGTGATTGACCACTTTGCAAAAATGAAAAAACAAGACGTTACAGTTTACTTCCCAAAAAATGATTCCCTGAAGGGACACAATAGTTGTTTATTTATTCTATAACTGCAGTGTGAGTGAAGTGCTCTGTTAGAACATGTGTAGTAGTCAGGTCTCTGCTGAATGATGGAGCTTCATTTAAGTGCTTTATATGTAAGAATTTTACATTTTCTGGATTTAACAGGGAAGGGGTCAAAAGAAATCTATTGAAATAGGAGAAGATGTGTTTTTTGGAAGGCTTTTAACTGAGCATTCTGGACTCCCTTGTGGTAAAGAATAACCCTAGTATGGCCTTGAAGTAAAATTGCATAGACTAGGTTTTTTGCATTACACTGGGACGGTATACTTGTAGTTTTGTTAATATTGTATAGGTGAAAGAACAAAATCGTAGAAACCTGTTGAAAATGTGATTTAATTGACTTTTACTGATCAAAGGTGGTAGAGGTTTTATACTTGATTACCAGCGGCAAATTTAAGGGTGCTTTCACACCTGTTAGTCCGCTGGACTCTGTACAATTGGGGACCAATTTTGCGGTGCGTTCACATTGCACTTTTGACAAACGAACTAAACCTTTTACGTTGTATATCCCCTTTGCATATGGTGACCTTGTAGAAAGAATTGCCGAAAGAAAGTCCAAGAAAAAAAAAAAACAAAAAAAAAACAAAAACAGGAAACTGGTGCATGATGTCAGTCATTCCGTATTGGCCCAGCAGCTGACGTGGTGAAGCTCCCCGAAATAGGTTGCATACACAGATGGATTGCGCTGGTCTTGTTTTGGTGGTCATAATATATTTTTACATCGTTCAGCAGACACGGGTTAGGGTAGGGTTAGAGGGTTAGGGGAAGGACGAGGAAACCGTTCCCCAGAAGGAGTGGTAGGTGCACGGCCCTTCCCACGCTCAAAACCCCGTCTGGGCTGGAGGTCGATACGAGTTCGGGGACCCTTTCTGCGGTCCCGTCGACCACGTACGACCGTCCACCCCTCGTACATAATTTTAATCTGTAAATCCAAATGAAATTATTTTTTTGTTGTTTTTTGTCAAAATAAAAAAATATATATATATATTTTTTAACTAAATAAAAAAAAAAAAATGTGTGCCTGGCAGCGGCGACGTTTCGACCTGGATTCAGGTCTTCTCCAGGCCAGGCCAGGCACACTATACAAAAAGCAAGAAGCTGAAGCTCAGAGAGATGTGTCTCATTCGGCAGTTCATGAAGGAATGAGAGCGTGAGCATGGGAGGCTCCTATTTATAGGGCGGGCCCCTCCCACAAAACGTGTGTGAGATTTTTTTACTCCTCTAGGTTGAATAATGTATTTGATGTTAAATTTTAAGTGTAGATATTTATTTTAGGATTTATTTTAACATTTTAGAATAACCAATTTTATATTTTTAATAATGAGATTGTTTTTAATGAAATAGTTTTTAAATGTTGAAGTGAAATTAGATGACTTGCATGAGTTTCAAAAAACAAATTTAATACTGTAGTTTAATGATCAATTCAAATTCAAATTCAAAAATACTTTACTGATCCCAGAGGGAAATTAAGTGTTGGTATTGCTCAATCAGATGGTTTTTAATGAACTAGTTTATAAATGTTAAAGTGAAATTATGATGTCCATGAATTTAGGTTTTTGATATTTTTAGGATCAGGTTGTTTTTAATAAAGTAGTTTTTTAATGTTGAAACGGAATCAAATGATGACGTGTAGGGATTTAGAATTTTGGTGAAAAAATATTTTTTTTAACCGGTAATCTTTAATGAACTAGTTTTTAATTGTTGAGATGAGATTCAATGATGATGTTCAGGAAATATGTAACCGTTTTGACAGGAGTTTTTTTTTACTTCGTGGCAAATTAATTAAAGATTTTTAAATGTGATTTTATGGTCCAATTGTATTCTTAGGGTTAGGCAATAAAGAAAATTGATTAGGGTTAGGGAATGATACCGGGATGGGGGTAGGTTCATGAAAGGTCTTAGGAATTAGGTTTAGGCATTAAAATGATAAGAGTTTAGGGTTAGGAAAAAGATACTGGTTTGGAGATATGTACATGGATAGATCTGTATAATGGATAAAATCAGAAATTAACCATGAAAGTCAAAGGTCAGGTATTCAAATGTGTGTCGACAATGAGATAAATAGGGTAGGGTAGGGTTAGGGTTAGGGTTAGCATTTGTTCTATCTATAGAAAACATTTGTTCTATCTTAAATACGGTTTTGGTGGTTTGGTTTCTGATGTTCTGATCTTAAACAACAAAAAGAGTCTTGTTGATCACATCTTTTGGGTTGTAAGGCTGATAATTCTGCTCTAACCAAAAGGTCTTTAAGGCTCTTGTTTCTTCTGTATGCAGAAACAAGTTTGTAGTCTGGTAACAAATTTGCATTTCCAATCGTCTCAGTAAAATTATTTGTAATTTTCCTGTGTAGTCTCAATATTGATAGATAAATATTGCGTGATTAGGGGAATCATATTTTGTATGTTCTGCTTGTTTTGATATGAAAAGGTGCGTAAATATTTGCGTAGAAATGTCCTACTATATCCTCTCTGCCACAGGGCCTTGAAAAGGGTGTTCACTGACTTTCTGAAATCCTCTTCCTTTGTACAAATGCGATAAAATCTCAGTAGTTGTGATCTTATAATCCCCCTATACGTATGACGTGCATGAAAGCTAGTTTTATATAGCAACGCATGCGTGTCTGTGCTTTTAAAAAATACCTTAATGTTCAGTTTCTGAGTTTGATCAAAATCATTTGATTTGTAAACTGTTGTATCTAAAAAATCTATTTGTCTTTTGTGTATGTTATGTTTTAAGGTGATAGATGGGTCATGTGTGTTTAGTGTTTGTATGAATTGATTAAAATCCTCAATAGAATGTGCCCAAACACCCCAAATGTCGTCTAGATATCTGTAATAGTGTAATGGTTTCTTTTTGCATTTTAATAAGGCTTCCTTTTCCCAATTAGCCATGAAGATGTTCGCATAGGCAGGCAGGCTTCCCACTCATTTCTTGAAATGATTTTCCAGGACATTTTCAGCTGCTAGCCTGCTACAATACAAGTCAAGCTATCGGAACTAGGCCTGGCGATATATCTGTTTCAAAATATATCCCGATATGATGGTAATATCGGTATGACATTGTACCTATACCATTATATCGGTATTATATCGGTAACAATGCCACTGGCTTTCCTCTACTTGCAATGCAACACAACTAAGGCTGTGCCGGTTTGGATTTTTAATTACCACGGTCAGTAATCAACAAATTTTGCGATATACCCATAAACATATATATATCTATATCCAGTAGTCGAGTTGAGGGGGGGGGGCTGGGGGGTTTGCCGCTCCCCTTAGAAAGAAATCCGGCATATAACGTCCCACCAGTAAAGGTCTCATCCTCCATCTCCATTTTACAGTAAATATTGTATGGAAATAAAAATCATAAATAGGCTTAGGCTATATGAAATAATTTCCTAATCAGAAAATGTTAGGTCTCCGTATGTTGAGCGAAAATGAACAGTCTAATAAAATCCGGGGGACAGGGGCATGAAACGCAATGATGCAACATTGTTTTGGTTAACGCCTGAGAGTAGGCCAGGTGAAGCCAGTTTTCGTTTCATCTCGTTCCGACCTCTGGCATCTATAAAAACTGTTTACTTCATAAAATCTATACGTTCGCACTGAGTTCAAAAGTAAAAAAGTTCTCCTTCTGTAATAGCGCAGTTTTTTTATGATCAATGTTATAATTCGGGACTAGTTTATTTTCACCGTAGTGAGAAAGGAGTGACACGGCCGCTGGATTTAATTACTGCAATGTAAAGAAATAATGTTTATTATTAACACTTGTGGTTCTTAAGCAAGCACCTGTCTAAACTATTACCTGTATGAACATAAACATTTATGCAAAGGATCGTTTGTGAGTATTTTTTGTCACCAATCTGGGCAATCTAACACAATCCAAATAATATGTAAATAACTCAGTCAGAACCAGTAACACTGCAACTGCATAGCGACGTACTCACCGTCGGTTAGGCGTTTCCATACATATTCCATAGCGTAAGTATGAAATCCATGTCTTGTTCGTGTTTCATGGAAGTTAAATGCATGGAACACATTTTACATACATCTTGTTACTCGCTTTTGTAAAAGTTTTAAAGAAGTTTTCATCATGACCTTAGCTGTCTCCATATCCGCATACGTCATCACGTTGGTTAAACTCTGCCTACGCATTGGTCTAAAACGGGTACGTAGTAGCCGTATCACTCCTTTCTCACTACGGTGAAAACAAACTAGTCCCGAATTAAAACATCGATCATAAACAAACTGCGGCATTACAGAAGGAGAAGTTTTACTTTTGAAATAAGTGCGAACGTATTTATTTTATGAAGTAAAAAGTTTGTGAATGCCAGAGGTCGGAATGAGATTCATTTCTAAAGACATTTTCGGGGTTCACCTTATGGCCTAGAGAGCGGCAAAAGCTGCATTACAGAAGTGCAAACATGCCCAAACGAGCGCTGGTCAGCGGGATGTCCGGGATTTTTTTTAAAGAAAAAAATTACAGGTGAGCTATTGGTCTCAATAATTAACCTACCCTGCTTTTTGTTATCTAAAGACCAGCCTTGCTTTTTATCGTGTGTGTTGGCCCTCCGCTCCAAAACTTCAAGCCTGATTTATATGTCAAGTCTTGGCTTCAACGCCATTGCTTGGCAAATAATCGAAGAGCAAGAGCAAGAAAAACTGTAGAAAAGAACATGATTACGAAAGTGTTTGGAAACTGCTATGAGCATGTAGATTAAGTGATTAAGTAAAAAACTTCTTCTGCACTGCAATTACTTTCTAAGGCTTCTTTGCAATGTGCTGGTATCAGCTTTGCTTCACAGATCTATAAAGCCTCCATTTCACCCGATCTTGTTTCATTCTAATGCAGGCTATTCAGTTGGAGTCCCCTAACATTCCGGCCAATTCAGCGATACAAAATACTATATAAATAGCACCTTTTTTAAAATTAAAATCCAGATTTTTTTAATAGTCATAAAAATGACCATCCCCCCTGAAATTTTTTTACAACTCGACTACTGTTTATATCTACCTGCCGCTGCGCCACGGCTGTAACCTGCTCGTGTGCAGAATGAGCTGTACCTTGAGGCCAAACTATGACCGCGCCTATGTGTCAAAGACGGCTCTGTCTGTGGTGAAGGCAGAGCGCGTCCCGCAACAACATTTCGAGGAGCGCACCGTAGCTCCTAATTAGGGACATTTACCCACAGAAAAAAAGCTTGAATTGATATGGACAACTGAAGCCCCCCCCCAAAAAAAATAAGCCTAAACAAGCCGATGATTTTAGGTCTGTTTAGCTTATTGACACCACGAAGGAAAATAAAAATCTGTAACATTTCATTAACACTGAAAACTGCCATCACCATATCTCTCCTTTACAGCGCAGTAACGGTTGAAGATGTCAGATAATAAACTCACCGTGGTCGCATTTACATGGTGAGCAACTTTAGACCTTTTGTTTATTTGCTACTTCTCAAAATAAATTATTGACATACAATTAAACAGAATTAGCTAGAAACTTACCACTCTGGCAGAAATGTTGTAAGGGATTATGCAATTTGATTGGTTGGTAGCGTCACGTAGGGCGCCGTGCCGGCTACGTGCAGAAATGAAAGCAGACAAGCGCTACAGGCTGTTGCAGGCAGCTGAAAACAGACATTCATGCGTAAAACGTTTAACCCGTTTGGGTTCATCCACAAGGAGGGAAAATTATATTCAAGGACAACTCGAACGTTTCCAGGACATTTTACTTTTTTTCCCCATTTTCCAGGTGTTTTCCATGACTGGAAAATTGGTCTATCATTTTCCAGGTTTTCCAGGACACGTGGGAACCCTGGCAGGGCAATTTTTTTTACCCATGGCTGTTCCTTTGATTTGTAGGAAGTACACATTGTTGAATTCAAAATCGTTTTTTAGTAAATTTATTTCTAATACCTCCAATAGCGCCTCATCAGGCCATGCAGGGTCTGGGAATTCCTGGAAAACATTTTTAATGCATTGAATACCAGCTTGTATGGGAATATTGGTATATAGACTATCAACGTCCAAGGAAAACAGGTAGGAGTCAAGAGGTAAAAAAAAAAAAATGTCACAATCTCTTTGAAATGATAAGTATCTTTTATATAGGCTGGATGTTTACAGGCCAGAGGATTTAAGAAATGATCAATGAACTCCGCACTCCAGTAAGTTTCGCTCCCGCAGTCCGGCAGTCCAGGAGGAATCTCAAATGGTACTGGCCAGGTGACAGAATCCTTATGTATTTTAGGTAAAATGTAAAAACGTCTGGGGCTTGGTTGTGTGTCTCCCAATAAATATTTCTTTTGTCTTGTGGAAATGAATTTTTGTCTGTTTAATTTATTCCAAATTTCTTTGATTAAAGGGATTGTTTGAAAAATAATTGCTTGATCCAGTTTTTTATAATAAATTTTATCCTCTAATTGGCGGGTCACTTCAGTGATGTATTGATCCTGACCAAGGATCACAACCGCACTTCCCTTGTCAGCGGGCTTAATAACTATATGTTTGTTACGAATTAACTGTGTCAGAACACCTATTTGCTGTTGGCTTAAGTTATGTTTTTCATTCAGGGGTCATTGATTTAATCTAAAATCTTCCTTGTCTTTTTCAATCAATACTTTAATCTGTTGAGGCAATTTTTCCAGCGGTGGTATCCAGTTTGACGATCCTGTAAATGGTGGAGGTTGGTTCCTGTTAGAACTTTTTAAATAGAATGTCAGCATGATTGTTCTATGATACTGTTGTAAATCCAATTGAAATTGTGCCTTCCGGTCCAAATGAATCCTAAGTGTTGGTATGAAAGTAAGACCTCTATTTAGAAGGTCATGCTGTGGTTTGGTGAGTGAGAAGTTCTTTGCCAAAACCACCACATTTGTCAATGTGGGGGTTTCTATTCCCCCATTCCCCTCCTCTGGTGGACTTAGGGGGTCTACAAGTTTAAAAAGGTGGTCCAATGTTCCAGCATGGATTTGGCAGTTTCTCTTGTCCAATGCACCCCATCACTTTCAGTCTGAAATAGCGAATTGTGCAAAGGTGGAATGTAGGGCATGTTTTTGTGCAGGTGCGTGTTCAAGATTTGTAGAGTCATCTTTTCATCCGTAGGTAATGTTATGGAATAGTTGATCATCGGGATCCAAAGTTCGGCAAATGGAAAGCGATTTTTAGCTGCCCTTAAGGCCGCCTGCATTTGTTTGACTGCAGTCTCTTTTGCTCGCTGTGACCTACAATTCAATTCAATTCTATTCAGTTTATTTATATAGCGCCAATTCACAACAGATGTCATCTCAAGGCACTTAACAAGAAGTCATTTCAATACATTTATACAAACATTCCAATCAGTTAAAAAGTTTCCTATTTACGGAATCCCAGCAGATTGCGTCAGTCATTGGTGTGGGTTGGGCCCCGTTGATGCAGACTTTCCAACCACAACAATCCTTCAGCAATCCCTCGTACTGAGCAAACATGTAGCGACGGTGGAGAGGAAAAACTCCCCTTTAACAGGAAGAAACCTCCAACAGAACCAGGCTCAGTAGGAGCGGCCATCTGCCACGACCGTCTAGGTGTTTGAGAAGACAGAGCAGAGACACAGAAGGAACAGAAGATCCGATATAAGAGTACTTTCTATATTACAGAAAGTAAAAAGTTGATAACAGGACACAGTGGATGTTCAGTTACTGGGAGCATCATTCCAGTCGATGCCCCCCGTCCAACAGGGCATTGCAGCCAAGCAGGATACCAGACCAGGTATATCTTCTATGGGGAGAAAAACACTGAGAGAAAACAAAGTTAACAGTCGAAATAACAGAATGTACTGTAATACAACTGGAGAGTAGTAGGAGAAAAGGAAGTAGCAGAGTGAAGAAAATTGGTAAGTCTGTCCTCCAGCAGTCTAAGCCTATAGCAGCATATCTACAGAGATAGCTCAGGATGACCTAAGCCACTCTAACTATAAGCTTTATCAAAAAGGAAAGTTTTAAGCCTGGCCTTAAAAGTAAACAGAGTGTCTGCCTCACGGACTAAAGCTGGGAGCTGGTTCCACAGGAGAGGAGCCTGATAACTAAAAGATCTGCCTCCCATTCTACTTTTAGAAATCCTAGGAACTACAAGTAAACCTGCAGTCTTAGAGTGAAGTGCTCTGTTGGGAACATATGGAACAATTAGATCTCTGATGTATGATGGAGCTTGATTATTAAGGGCTTTGTATGTAAGAAGAAGGATCTTAAATTCTATTCTGGATTTAACAGGGAGCCAATGAAGGGAAGCTAAATCTCTCTTTTTAATATTCATCAGATCTCTTGCTGCCGCATTTTGGATCAACTGAAGGCTTTTAATTGCATTTTGTGGACTTCCTGATAGTAAAGAATTACAGTAGTCCAGCCTTGAGGTAACAAATGCATGGACTAGTTTCTCAGCATCACTCCTGGACAGGATGTTTCTAATTTTAGCAATATTCCAGAGGGGAAAGAAAGAAATCCTAGAAACCTGTTTAATATGGGATTTAAATGTCAAGTCTTGGTCAAAAATAACGCCGAGGTTCTTTACGTCATTACTGGGGGCCAATTTAATGCCATCCAGAAGAAGTGATTGATTAATCGGTTTCTGTTTAAGAACTTCTGGTCCAAAGACAGCAACTTCTGTCTTGTCAGAATTTAAAAGCAAAAAGTTTAGGGTCATCCATGTTTTTATGTCTTCCAGACATGCCTGTAATCTACCTAACTGACTGGGTTCATCAGGATTTATGGAAAAATATAGTTGTGTATCATCGGCATAGCTGTGGAAATTTATCACATGCGGTCTAATTATTCTACCAATTGGGAGCATATATATGGTGAAAAGAATTGGTCCAAGCGAAGAACCCTGTGGAACTCCACAAGTAACCCTTGAGAGTGAAGATGATTTATGATTTAGATAAACAAACTGGAATCTATCAGACAAATATGATTTAAACCAGCCTAGTGCTGTTCCTTTGATCCCTGCAACATGTTCAAGCCTTTCTAAGAGAATGTTATGATCGACTGTGTCAAAAGCAGCACTGAGATCTAACAAAACCAGAACAGACACCAGTCCATTATCTGAGGCCATGAGAATATCATTAGTAACCTTCACCAGTGCTGTTTCAGTGCTATGATGAGCTCTAAAACCTGACTGAAACTCATCAAACAGCTCGTTACTGTTTAGATGCTCACAGACTTGATTAGCAACAATTTTCTCAAGGACTTTGGATAAGAAAGGAAGGTTAGATATAGGTCTGTAATTCACTAAGTCATCTTGATCAAGGGAAGGTTTCTTGAGTAAAGGTTTAATTACAGCTATTTTAAATTCCTGTGGTACGTATCCGTTTACTAAGGATAGATTAATCATATCCAAAATGGGGCCAGGAACCAAATGGAACACTTCTTTAAATAATTTGGTTGGGATTGGGTCCAAAATACAAGTTGAAGGTTTAGATGAGGCTAATATTTTTGATAATTCCGAAAGCTCGACTGAATCAAAGCAGCCTAAGCACAACTGAGGTTCTACAGTTCTTTCCGATACTGCCTCATTTACTGAAGGAAGAAGTAATCATGTTTGGGAGGGTGCCAATGATTTTATTTTTAATGAAATTTATTTTATTTATGAAGAATCCCATAAAATCATCACTGCTAAGAGCTGGGGGAATAGTTGGCTCAACAGAGCTATGACTCTGTGTAAGTTTGGCAACTGTACTAAAAAGAAACCTAGGATTGTTTTTATTCGCCTCTATTAATGATGAAAAATATGCTGTTCTAGCTTGTCGAAGGGTCTTTTTATACAGCAGTAGACTGTTATTCCAGGTTAAATAGGAATCCTCTAGGTGTGTAGAGCGCCATTTTCTCTCCAACTTCCTAGTATTCTGCTTTAAAGTACGCAACTCTGCATTAAACCAAGGAGTCAGCCTCCTATTGCTAGCCACTTTCTTTTTTAAGGGGGCTACACAATCTAATGCAAAACGCAATGAGGACGTAACGCTGTGAACCAGACCATCAATTTCTGAAGGGTTAGAGATAGAATTGCTGCCATCCACTGTGTTACTCTGAGACACTGAGGAAAGTAAGAATGGAACAGATTCTTTAAAAATTGTTACATTATTGTCATTGTAAAGTTCTACTATAATGAAATTTTCTTTCAGATTTAAGATGGTCAGTTAAAGTAAATTCAGAAGTTATCAAAAAGTGGTCAGACAGGACCGGGTTATGTGGGTGGACTGTTATTTCCTCACACTCAATAACGTATGTCAGTACGAGGTCCAAAGTGTGTTTACCCGAGTGGGTCGATCCCTGTACTTTTTGAGTAAAGCTAATTGAGTCTAAAATAGCATTAAAGGCTGCATTTAGGCTATCACTTTCAGTATCCACATGAATATTGAAGTCCCCCACTATAATGACCCTATCAGTATTTAATACTAAATCAGATAAAAAATGTGAGATCTGATCCAAGAATTGAGAGTAAGGGCCTGGTGGAATTCAAATCAAATGCCAGGACCACCTTTTCAACAACCAGGCTAGATATTACAGTGGCCTTCGCCATAATGTTTGGGCATGTCTAAAGTTAGCTCCCGGAAAGCTGTCAATCTGCAGGTTTTGTATGGAGAAATGAGGGAACCGTGCATGATTGGAATCCCCAAGAAACAGGCACTTTTTCCTAACAGGTAGTTGCCAGTCAATCATTTTTCGTTCTGTTCTTATGTGTTTAATGACTTCACATTTAGGTACAGAAGTTTGAAGCTTTTGCAGTTCTAATTGAGGACTGCCAGTCAGAGCACCTTGTTCCAAATTAGGATCAGGGGTCCTTTGGTTGTGTTCCACTTCTGCTCCGTCTTTCACTGCAATCAGGGGAGGTGTTTCATCCAAAGCCACATCTGAATCTCCCTCTGATAGCAGGTCCCTTTGTGGTCGTCTCGGCTGAGGCCTTGGGGTGATTGAAGGAACCTCTACCGAGTCCTCCTCTGATATCATCTCAGGGTTAAAGTTTACGTCCGTTAGCACACACGCATTACCATGTTGGTGTCGTCTGTGCTCCCAAAGGGAAGAATGAAGGACAGGAAGCGGTTGTTCAGTACCTAGTTCTTGGTCGACTGTTTGTTGTCCACAAGTCATTGTGGCTACTGAACAGGTGGTCAAAGTTTGTTGTGGTGGATGGTGGATTTCCGCCACGTGGCTTACAATATGTACTGGTTGATTCTCCTTCTCTTAACTAGAGGGAGAGACGGGATTTGGAAGTGACTCCCTCTCTGGTCTTAGAAATTCCCCTTTCTCCACAGCACACATTATCACAGCTTCCGCGTGATCCACAACATCCTGAGTTATGGAGGGCAGGTTCCTCCGAGCCCATCTGACTGCAACCTCAAATGCAGCTTTCCACCCTGTTGGTCGGTTTGAAGCAAGGTCTCGCAAATGTCCATGTAGGATGTCCTCATAATGTTTTCCCAGAATGAGGAGAGTGTTAAAACCCCAGTGTTAAGCATTTCCTCTGATGAAGTCGGCGGTAGTGGCAGAAGGAAAAGCTGGTTTGGTTATATCAGTCAACATTTCGACCATGTCAGAGATCGTGCGGGGTTCAGGCTTGTCAGGTTTATAGGCCACATTTTGCAGGTGGTGCACCGTTTTAACTATTGCATAAAGTTTGCGTATCAACTGGGCAAACACCGGATCTGTGGCAGGTTGAAACCTCTAGTCCACTCTTTGGTGTTGGGGAGTGGGAACACGGCGATTTGGTACAAAGTTGTTACGGTGTCCACGAAGTACCGATGCGTATGTTCGAGCTTGTGAAGCGAATCCACGTGAGAAATGAGAAGCAGGAGGCACAGGCCTTTCAGAATAAAAACTTCTAAGTTGAAATACCTGTTTCCTGGAGAAATCCAAGTAAGCTCTAGATTTCAGTTTCTGGGTTTCAGAGGTCAAAGGTCAAGTGCTGACTTACAGACAGACCTGTGAGTTTCTTTGTCAAGAGTATTCTATCATTCAATCTGACTTGAGATTAATCTATGTTTTGGATTCTCACATCCTGCTGTAGATTTTAATAAAAAACTTAACAGATTTTTAGACACATCATCAGTAGTGAACCTCAGAGTCTTCGAGTGTTTCGACCATTACCACTAGACACTCTCGTCCGAGGACAGTCCAGCCAGGATTGATCAGATCCCAGTGTGTGCCCAATAACCAATTGAAATTGGATAAATGTACCTAGATTAGCCTATATTGAGTGAAATTATTTTTTTGTATTATTACTAGGTGCTCCATCCCATGCCCCATACACCGCTTGACTATAGGATGGGCTCTAAGAACTGTTGTGGTTTAAAATTACCACCCCGAGTTCTAAAAGACTCCCTGTCGCACTTTAACTATAAAACAAATGATGGACCAAAGTCAGAAAAGAGGCAGACGCGTCATTCAGCTTTCACCGTTATAACAGGAGAAGACTACAGCCCAATCACAGACCACTGTCTGTGTCCTGCAGCTGCCCAGTTCATGGAAGTGCTCTGGGGTCCCGTTGTCTGCTGGCTGGTTTTATTACAACTTGCAGGGTGTTCACATTTCACACCATGACACATAAATATCAAATCTTAGAAGACAGTGATTAATGAAATATTTGGAACCTTGAACAATCACAGAGAAAAGGGAGGAATGGAACATTCTGTTCTGAACACTCCTTCCTCCTTTATCTCTGCACTACATATTTTCATGATGGTTGCATACTCCAACGGCCTTGGCCTTTATTTTATGCACAACTAAGCAACATAGAACTATATTACTATAAGCATTATTATTTGATTAAAACAATTTACATTTACATATTACACTTACTTGTGCACTTTACTCTAGACTTCTAAAACATTACTGATAAAAGCAAAAAGGAAGAGCAATGAATCTTTTTGAAATATCTATTTCAGTAAACGTCTGCAAATTGAACAATTACAAAAGTAAAAAAATTAAATAAAATAAAGCACCCCTACATCTCTGGGTTCTTTTATTTCCATAGTAGAAGAATAAATGAATAACTGTTGTGTGTCTCTTCAGGGAATCATTTTTGGGAAGTAAACTGTAACGTCTTGTTTTCATTTTTGCAAAGTGGTCAATCAAATCAAATCAAACTTTATTTATAAAGCGCTTTTCATACAAGAAGTTGCATCACAAAGTGCTTTACAGATTAAAATGACCCCACATAAAACCACCTTCCCTTCCCTCCCCCACAGATTTAAAAGCATGGCCACAGTTATACCCCCCTCCCCCCAACCCATCTCCCATGCACACACACAGTTAAAAGAAAAAGTAAAAAAGGACATTGGGCCGAGTGTAGACGAAACATGCAAGGAAACGCCATCAGAGGAGCCATCTGCCCCGGCAGCAGTAGACTAACAGCAGCAGCCGAGGCACCGACACAGGGCACCCAGTGGAGGCAAGGCCAAGACCCCCACCTCCACCCAAGCTCCACCTGGAGAGCACCCAGGCAGCCACAGCCGACCACCGCTCCCAGGGCAGAGGGCTCCCACAGAGGAAACACTGGAACGGGGATTAAGATAAATTAAAGTATAAAAATAAACAGTAAATTAATGTGCTTAGATTAAATAGTAAAACTGATAAAAATATAATCATATAAAACATGCAGAGCAATTAAACAAACAGTAATAAATAATAATCAGTTAATAGCTAGGCTAAAAAGGTGAGTCTTGAGCCTGCTCTTAAAAACATGAACGTTCTATGCAGCCCTGAGGTCCTCTGGCAGCCTGTTCCAGAGGTGAGGGCCATAAAACTGGAAAGACGCCTCACCATGCTTGTGTGTCCTGACTTTTGGGGTGACAAGGAGACGGCTGCCAGAGGAGCGCAGAGACCGCAAAGGTTTATAAGGTAAAAGCAGTTCAGAGAGATAAGAAGGCCCAAGACCATTAAGACACTTAAAAACCATTAAAAGAACCTTAAAGTCGATCCTGAAATGTACGGGGAGCCAATGCAATGATTCTAAGACCGGTGTAATGTGCTCCCGCCTCCTGGTCTTCGTCAGGACACGTGCTGCTGAATTTTGTAGTAGTTGTAAACCTGATATACTCTTTTTGGGAAGACCAGAAAGCAGGGCATTACAGTAATCAATTCTACTGGAGATAAAAGCATGCATCAGTGTCTCCGTGTTGGCCCGAGAGAGAATGGGGCGGACTCTGGCGATGTTCTTTAGTTGATAAAAACCTATTTTAGTGATATTTTTTATGTGAGGAATAAAAGTCAGCTCAGAGTCAAAAATCACGCCCAGCTTCTTCACTTGTAAAGAGGGATTAAAAGACAGTGATTGTAGTTTTGGTAAAACTTTCTTTCTCTGAGCCTCAGGACCGATGACTAAAACTTCAGTTTTGTCCTGGTTGAGCTGGAGAAAGTTTTCTGCCATCCAGGATTTAATGTCTAAAATGCAGTTAAAAAGTGCATCCATTGGCCGTGTGTCATCGGGAGACATGGAGATGTACAGCTGTGTATCATCAGCATAACTGTGAAAGTTAACTCCATGTCTTCTGATGACGCTGCCAAGAGGAGCATATACAGGTTAAAAAGCAATGGGCCTAAAATCGAACCCTGGGGCACACCACATGTAATCCTATGGATCCTAGAGGAGCAGGTATCCAAATTTACCATAAAAGTCCTGTCTGTGAGATAGGATGTGAACCATTTGTGAACATCACCAGAGAGGCCAATCTGTTTTAAACGGGTTAAAAGAATAGTGTGGTCTACTGTATCGAAGGCAGCGCTTAGATCCAGTAGAACCAACACTGTCACCTTCTGAGCGTCATAATTTATTCTAAAATCATTTAAAATCATCACTTGGCTGCACTTTGTCTGAAGCAACATGAAAATATTACTGTTTATTGCTGTACAAATATGTACATAGCTCAGAGTCTCCTATCTGTATTTTTTATTCTCTTCAGTTTTCACATGTGATTTATAAGAATAACGAAAGCTGCTCCGTTTATAAAGTTATCCCACCCTTCCTTGTGACAAAAAAGTCACCTGACCAAAAAGTATTCTGTAAGAAACTGACAGGTTTTTTGTTTTCCAAAATTGATATACTTGTCTCCCAGGCAAGGGTTCTATAATCATCCTGGCAATACTGCAGTTCTTTGTAGCTTAAATAACCAACTAAAGCCTTCATACGGACTTTTGGTGATAATTTGCAAATGTAGCCTATAATAATCTACACAGAGTCAGAGTAGGCTACTCTGACTCATGTAGATTATTATAGGCTACATTTGCAAATGCAGCAAACTTATTTAAGTTTGCCATTAAACCATTGATCAAATCACAGCACTGGCTGTTACCAGGATAAATGTTAATGTTATCTTTAATGTGGAATATTATCATACCTCCCTCGTCCTCCTCAGGTTATGATGTGAGGTTTTAGTTATTTCATTTTCTTATTCAGTTCACCTTATTCCTTTAGTTGCTACTTGGTGTTTTTGTTGTCACTTGTGTTTTTTCCTTCCACTACGTTTTTTTCACCCTCAGGTGCTCTTATGTTTGCTTTCTCGTGTCGAGGTTCATCCCTTATTTATTTTCTTAGGTTCCTATTGATACTTAGTCCCAGTTAGTTCTGTTTAATATTTAATTCCTTTTTCTAGTCCCTCTTTAAAGAATTATTCCTTGTAGGTTTATTTCCTTAGTTCTGTTTTCTTCGCTCTAATGCTCTCCAGTTTCTCTTAGGTTCCTAGTTAGTCCTTATTCCTCTAGTATATTCCTCTGTCTAATCCTTATGTTTTGCTCTTAGCCTTCCTTTGTTTCTCTAGCCATTCTGCCTTCCGTCCCAACTACTGATTGTTTCCACCTGCTCTCTCCCTCTCACCTGCAACTGCTTCTCCTAATTAGCCCTTAGCCTTCTTGCTGCCGCTTGCACACCTCCTCAGTACACTTAAGCCTTCCTCTGACTGTCACTACTCACTGGTTTGTCGTCAAACATCCCGGTCCTGTTCCTGTTCACCTGTCGCTGCATTTTTCTCATCCTCCTGAGTTTATGTAAGTAGTGATGGTGAGATGAAGCCCCATGAGGCATTGAACCACTTGAGCCAATTGGTTCAAGAAAGGGTTCTGCTCACGGGGCTTCATGTGAACACAAACCCCCTACTAGCCAGGTACATAATGACAGGCAGCTGTAGCTCTTGGCCACTTAATGTGTGATGCATTAAAGTTGTAAGTCTGCTATGGTTCTTGGGAATGACTATGAGTTCCCAAAAAATAATTTCTCTACATAAAATAGTACAAATGTGAATAATAATCTTTTTTTAAAATGTATTCTGTCTGTAAATTATCCCAAAACGGTATCATATGTTATGATAGGTTGAGTAATAATGTTTTTCTGTCACTTGAAGCAAAAGGCATGGGCTTAAGCAGGCAGAGGAAAGTGAAAATGCTTGTGGAACTAGAAAGAGGGCACTGAAAATTATTGTGTATCTTGGGCAATGATGTATAGAACATGAGAGATTCATGTTTATTCAAAAATAGCAGTTTCTCAACAGTTTTAGGTTTTAAGCGATTCTTTTTTCTTGACACCACCACACCAGCCTTCCAAAACAGTCTTTCACAAGACACAGAAGATGCCGACGTACACAAAAACACAAGTGCTAGACTAAATAAATTGGGGTTCAGTAATTTTTGCTTTTCCCAATACTTCAAGGGGGTTTCCAGCCTGCTAATATTTGGCTCCCACACAGGGGAAATCCTCCTCTTCCTAGCTGGCTCCATCCCATCACTTATCGCTCTCTCCTCATTCTCCTAAATTAGGGTGACCATATTTTGATTTCTAAAAAAAGAGGACACTTGGCACAGTCCTGAAACACTGTCATGACTGTGACCAGACTTTTGATTTTAACATATTTGAAGTTTGTTATAAACTGTTTATTCTAACCACATGGAAAATGCATGCTTTAGATAGGCCTTCACAACTGCAGAAATGACTTTAAAATCTCTAGAAATTAATTAATAATAGAAATAATTACTCTTCCGAATTAGAAAATGTACCAGAAACGGTAATAGTTTGCTTTACTGGAGAAAAATTAAACAAAAATCTGAAATAACATTCTGAGAAAACAGGTAGGCTATTATTTTATTTTCAATGTAATAATAAAATTAAAAAGCAGCAGTCTCAAAAACACAACAATGCATGCTCGATTTTTTTATTTTATTTTATCTTCATCCTCCTCAGTCAGTTTATAGAGGAATTATTATTTTAGATTTCGTTTCCATGTGGACCTACTAGATCTTTGCCACTTTTGTCAAACAAAGAAACAGATATGCCAGCTCTGTTTGTCTGTAAAGCTACACTTGCGCTTTAATATCTTGTAAACCCCCGCAGCACGGTGAAGGGCAAAGTGGTGCAGCGCATCAATACCCGCTCTCACGTCTATGAAACGGTTCAGAACCAGCCACGAAAGCATCTAAACAATAGATGAGAGGAACTGTGTCATTGCATGGATCACACCAGTCAATCTAAGGCTATGTGCACACGTAGCCGGGTTTTTTTTAAACAAATATTTTCACCACCTCGTTTAAAAAAAATCTCCGTCCACACTTAACCGCATAAGTGTGTTGTTAGGCACATTCATAGACATGCCAAACCTGTAGGGGCAGTAGTTCCCCCAAATCCTATCCACTCAGAGTAACTTTCTATGTTCTAACTTCTACATAGAGCAGTAATTGAGCTTGTAAAAACAAGCAAGCAAAAAGTGCTTGGACAATCGATGATGCCAACACATCTCTGAGGGCATAAATGCTGTTTCTAAGTGGAAACACAGGTCGCACAAGTGATGTGGGAGCATTTTTGTCGCGGAAAGTGACGTTGCGGAGCTGAAAACTCCGGTTATTTCTGTCCACACGCAAACACTTAAAACGGAGAAAACGCAAATCTCCCCTTTGGCCGGAGTTTTTAGAAATAATCGTTTTCTGTGATAAAAACGGGGTTTTCGTGTAAATGAGAGGCCAAACCGCACGGAAATATCTGTGTTTTTCCTTCTTGTAAACGGGGCCTAAGCATGCTTATTAAAAACGATGAAAATCCGGACATTTTCATCAATCTATATAATCCCCCTGGACAGCACGTGAAAAGTGGACATGTCCGGGGAAAACAGGACGGTTGGTCACCGTACCTAAATCTTATCTTTCTCTCCTCACTCTCCTAAATCTTCAAACTCTCTGTCTCTATACTCTCCAAACAATATAAATGCTCTCCTATCCAAACTCCAAACTGACTGCAACTCTCCTACACAAACCCACCTTTTGAATGGAGCCTGAGGGGATTTATATATTGCTGTCAAACCACTCCGCAAACTCTGAACCACTTCCTGTAGCGGTCACGTGGTACAGCCAGGCAGCGGGGCTTCAGACGTCATCGTTTTCGGCTCCTCCCCTGAATGAAGCAGGCCTCGATACGCGCTTTGTGGAAATGCTTCCTCCACTGTTCGACACACGCTTCGTGCCCTTGGCACACATCGTAACATCACTATATGTAAGTTTGTTGTTTAATAAATTTTTATTTCATTATTCGCTGCATTTGGGTCTTTTCAAACACTTAACATGTCACCTCATCTCTCCTCACTGTTCATCTCCCTCTGTTCAGGAAGAATTTTCTGATGTCCATCTCTGAATAGTTTATCAGAAGGCTATGTTTAGTTTTACAGTAGGACAGCTTCACAAACAGTATAGGCTACTTTAACAAGGCTCTCTCTAAAGTATACGTATAAATCATTATTAATCGTCCGCATGTGTCCATGCAGCCTACGCATGGTGTGAGTGTGTGTGAGGGAGAGGGTACAAGCTGGTAAACTGTTGCTAAATTTAGGCTACAATGACGCTAAGCATTGAAAAACAGATGCTAATTATGTGGGCAACATTCTCTAACAGCAATCAACTTGTCATTTTTTCCGTCAAACAAGTTGTGAATTTGTTGTAACATTAAAACAGGGGACGGCATACTCTGTGCTCAAAGTGATGTGACGAGCTCCAACGCTTTCCACTGTCTGTATGTGTGTACAACCAAGGGGCAAACTCCGCCGCTCAGAGTTGAGGCCAACCCGGAAGTAACAAAATTTGCAGTTCACCCCTCATCAGCTGGGGCCTGGTTCCAGAAAGGAGCAGTTTCCCATTGACTCCCATGTTAAAAAGGCCAACTTTACAGCAGAAATAAACATGTTTACAGCCTGGTTCAAAAAACCATTTTAGGTTTAATAGGTCAGGTTTATAGTCATGACAACTCTGAGGGGGGTGAATTTTATTCTAACTCATCCGTTTAGACATAATTTAATCTTGAAATTATTAATAATTAGGGGCGTGTCCTTTTGATTGACAGGTCTCAGATGAGCCGTCAGCGCTAAGGCTGGTGGCTAACGGTGGCTAACAGCTTGCCGCCATAGACTGCTTAACCCCCTGCTTGCTCCGGGGAAGGCCTTCAGCCTGGGACTCCCGTTAAGACTTTGGCCATTTACTTTCTCTGAGCTTGAACATCAGTTGTATCCGCAAACTTTATTAGTGTTTAGAAATAAATCGTGCACTTATTGGACAAAGATGGCTTGCTGTGGTACTGATTGCACTAACAGACCGTCCAAGAAGTTGTGCTCCATTCTTTTCGGTAAGTAAAATAATATTTCTGTACATTATTTTGTAGATGAAGCTCCTGCTAGCTAAACTCCTAACAAAGTAGCTAGTTAATTACGCTGGGAAACTACAAACTGAACAGGTTAAGATGTTGTACATTTAAGATAAGGCTGCTTGGTCGAAAATGGGTTGAAATGATTGCATTTCTTATTTACTTTACATGTTTATTTATTCAAACTTCACATAGTTTTAGTAAAAGCTATGGGCAGATGGGGCTCCATGATTTCATGTGACAAAATTATTGAGTTATGCTTATTTCACCGTCAAAATAACGTATTGATCACTTCGCGGTCAAGACACACACACATTATATGTGTGTGTGTGTATGTGTACCAGCACGTTATTTTGACGGTTTTAACATGTAGATAAATGTGATCATTTCAAACCATTGTTGACCAAACAGCTTAATCTTAGAGGCACATCTGTTTTAAAAAAAAATATTTTTCCCCCAAATAACTCCAGATATATTTCCTATTTTGTTGTCAGAGATTTTTTACTTTTTAAAAATTAATAAGAGTTGTCAGTTAAGGCATTAACCATTTCTGATATGCTGTCATATGGGATTCACCTTCATTGTTGTACTTTTATACATACACCCATAAGTGTTATGTCTGTGTGCTCATTTGTTTACAGCATGTATGTCTTGTTGTGGTGAGTTGGTTTCCAACTAAGACAATGTTGAAATTTTAAGTTTTTAATATAAAATGTTTTTTTTCCTTACAGATCATATCAATTGCCTAAAACTACAGGAAGATCATAAGGAGAAGTACTTAACATATGTGCATCACCTTTAATGCCACTTCCTCTGGGAGTGAGGCAGACACTCTGTTTACTTTTAAGGCCAGGCTTAAAACTTTCCTTTTTGATAAAGCTTATAGTTAGAGTGGCTAAGGTCATCCTGAGCTATCTCTGTAGTTATGCTGCTATAGGCTTAGACTGCTGGAGGACAGACGTACCAATTTTCTTCACTCTGCTACTTCCTTTTCTCCTACTACTCTCCAGTTGTATTACAGTACATTCTGTTATTTCGACTGTTAACTTTGTTTTCTCTCAGTGTTTCTCTCTCCATAGAAGATATACCTGGTCTGGTATCCTGCTTGGCTGCAACGCCCTGTTGGACGGGGGGCATCGACTGGGATGATCCTCTCAGTAACTGAACATCCACTGTGTCCTGTTATTAACTTTTTACTTTCTGTAACATAGAAATTACTCTTATATCAGATCTTCTGTTCCTTCTGTGTTCTGCTCTGTCTTCTCAAACCCCCAGACGGTCGTGGCAGATGGCCGCTCCTACTGAGCCTGGTTCTGTTGGAGGTTTCTTCCTGTTAAAGGGGAGTTTTTCCTCTCCACCGTCGCTACATGCTTGCTCAGTATGAGGGATTGCTGAAGGATTGCTGTGGTTGGAAAATCTGCCCAACCTCACGCCAATGACTGACGCAATCTGCTGGGATTCCTTAAATAGGAAACTTTTTAACTGATTGGAATGTTTTTATAAATGTATTGAAATTACTTCTTGTTAAGTGCCTTGAGATGACATCTGATTTAAATTGGCGCTATATAAATAAATTGAATTGAATTAAGAAAGCTTTGAGTAAAATTGCAAAGTATATTCTTTTTTTTGCCTCTTTGAACATCCTTCAGAAAATAGATGGCATGGTGAGGAACAGAGCTGCTCTAAATGTTTTCTGGTAGGATCATCTCCCTCTTTCTTAGATTATTTGTGATTTTTGGATGCAGCACATGGAGGTGTACTTTTGTGAAATCTTGTCTGGTTTTCTTACATTAGCTAATTCAAATAAAGCAAAGTTGCCTAATAAGGGTACAATTGATACTGTGGCTGCCGTGTAACTAAGTTTACCTCTCTTTTGTCTGCTAAATCCATATTCTCAACTAAATAATTTGTTACAATTGAAACCAGACCTTTACATACACCGAATAAAAGGACACATACACCTATTCTTTTCACTGTTTGAAGTTAAATCATAGCAAAATTCTTTAGTTTCAGGTCAGTTAGAATTGCATATATGTAAAGTTAACCCAGGTTCAAAGATGTCACAGTGTCAGCCAGTTCGTCCAGATCAGTGGCTGCAGCTTCAAAAACACTCCAATCTGAGCAGTCAAAGCAGGCCTGTAACACCTGCTTTGTCCCAACCACAGGCTTAGATGCTTTTAGCTTTTGCCTTTAAGTTGGATTGAGATAAAGCAGAGAATCCAAAGCTACACGGGCGACGACTCGATATGCTCTTTTTAAGGCTGTGTAGGTATTGTATCCCTGGTGGGACACCTAATATGCTGTCTGTTCATTGAAGTTAATTGAAGAAGTTTGCACTGTTGAAATCCCAAAGAGAAATGATGGGAGGGTATGTGTTTTTCCTCCACAACTGTTACTAAGCCACCAAGCTGTTTTTAGCCTCTTATGGGCAGGCTTGTGGTGGGATGTAACACAGGCAAGAACAAATGAGAATTAAAAAGGTCTGCAGCTTTTTTATGAACACCAGGGAGGGACCACATGTCCTCTGTAACATTGTGACATCAGGACACCAACCTTAATTTATATAAAAGCAGATTCCAACTCATTTCTGTTTCCCCAAGACATTTGCACTGTGGTCCACACAAAACAGCTGGAAACCGGGCATCTGAAGTGCACCGTGCTGGATGTGTTCACTGAGCCAGTTTTTGGGTGAAGCAGATGGTGGCAGATCCCTGCAAGTCTTTGTGTCCTGAGATGGAGAAGTGCATCTGTAGTGGAACATGTGCAGGCCACATTCATGTAATTTAAAATCCCATTCTATCCATATGTCTACAGATATGATAAACATTCCACAAGAAAGCACAATTTTTTGTGCTTTATTGCCTTTTTTGTGCCAATTAAGTAACTCAGTCCATAAAATACACTTACCCTAACTTTTGTCTTGTGTACATCCAAACTACTCTGGTAAATCTGTACTTGTCTGATCACAAAAGCTAAGCAGGCTCAGACACAGTTAAGTGTATTTGAATTCGAAACCACCTTGAAATACCAGGTGATGAACACATTTTGTCTTCACCACAGGAGTGGGCAGTAATGCTGACCAAGGAGACATTATTGTGAAACATCTAGCCTTATTTTACAAAAGAAAAACCCTCATGCAATTCATGTCATTTAAAATACTGCACAATCCATAGGCCTACAGATCTGACAAACTTCCCATTAGGAAAAACAGTTTGAGCTTAATTGCATTTTGTGCTAAAATAAGCTATCAGTCAGTCAGACAGTCAGTCTATAAATACAGTTACACCAAAAGTTCTTGCCTACAGCCAAACTATTCTGGCAAAGTCTGTATTTCTCTGATCCCAGGGTTAGTACTTACAGACCAGTTTGATATACAGTAACATGTTCCATAAGCCTTTTGTCTTCACCACTGGAGGGGGCTATAATGCTGGACAAAGAGATTATTGGGACCCATCTAACATTTTACATACTAAGAACAAGCTCATATGATTCATGTCATTTGAAATACTGTGGAATCCATATGGCCATAGATTTTAGAAACATTCTGCATCTTTGTTTTTGAGGCAAGGCTTGTCATTCAGAACCACTCAAAACATGGGTTTCAAGTCTAGAATTGTGACACAGCTGTCCCACATTCAGGCCAGGCAAAAATTGTGAAAGTGTGAATTTATGCAGATTCCCTGGGAAACGACAGATTTTTCCCATTCTAATCCAATTCCCTTACAAATACTTGGATTAGAGATATTGTCATGTAGAACCACTGAAAGCATGGTTTTCAAGCTTAGAATTGGGACCAGAGAGAGAGGATAAACTCCCACAGCCAAGCCAGGCGTGGAGTTGTAAAAAAGCCAATTGGAGCAGAATTTGCCCAAAAAAACAACAACAAAACAAACAAACAAAGAAACACTGATTTTTCTTTTTCTAATCCAATCTCCCTTTAGGACTCATGGATTAGAGGTCTGGTTATTCAGAACCACTGAAAGCATGGTTGTCAAGCTTCGAATGGTGACCAGAGAGAGGAGAACCTTCAACACCAAAGCCAGTAATGAATTTGTAAAACAGTTAATTTGAACATAACTCAATGAGAACAGACCTGCTTTTCCCTTTCTAATCTTACTCATTTTTTAACCCTTAGATTAGAAATCTGGCTCCTTAAAATAACTGAAAGCATTGATGTCCAACATGGACTGCTTAGCAGAGAAGGCATGAACACCCACATTTGCATCAGGCATAGATTTGAACAGAACAGTCAATTGGAGAAGAACTGACAAAAAAAAAGACACGTTTTCCTCGTTCTAATGAAACGCTTTATCAAACACTTGGATTAGAGATTTGGAGAGGGAGAAGCTGTATGAAAGTAAGACAGCAGAATCCTCATAAACCAAAACAAAAACAGACCAACTGACTTGGTTCAGTTGCAAGAGTGGTCTAAACTTTTAGAAAATGTATTTATTAGGGTTGTGTCTTGTTGAGCGGATAAGTTCATGTTTTCTCTTCTAGTTGCAAAGACTGATGCCAGCTCAAGTCTCATGTCTCATTTCATCAAATGGTGGAAGGTCAAACACAGGTTACTATTACATCAATGTGGACTGTGTACTTTGATGCTGGACGCAATCTAGATTTAATAAAGTTATCCACACCATTAGGATACCATCTTCAGTTACTCTTTTTGTAGAGCAAATCTGGCCTGGGACATGTAAGCAACCATTATCTCAATATGGTATGCCTGAAATACAGTATGTATGTATATGAGGTTAGACAGCTGCGCAGTTGGTAGCACTGTTGCCTTGCAGCAAGAAGGTTCTGGGTTTGAATCCCTTCATGGAGTTTGCATGTTCTCCCTGTGCATGCGTGGGTTCTCTCCGACTACTCCGGCTTCTTCCCACAGTCCAAAAACATGACTGTTAGGTGAATTGGTATCTCTAAATAACCCTTAGGTATGAGTGTGTGTGTGCGTGCATGGTTGTTTGTCCTGTATGTCTCTGTGTTGCCCTGATGGACTGGCGACCTGACCAGGGTGTGTCCGCCTCTCGCCCCGTGATTGCTGGAGATAGGCACCAGCATAGACAGGTAAAATGGATGGTTGGATGGATGAGGTTACACAGGAGTCTCCATGGACTATGATGTTTGCAGATGACAGTGTGGTCTGCAGTGAGAGCAGGGTGCAGGTGGAGGAAAAGCTAGAGGTGAAGGTATACACTGGAAATGAGAGGAATGAAGATTAGTCGCATCAAGACAGAATACGTGTGTAAATGAGAGACACACAAATGGAACGGTGAAGTTACAGGGAGTAGAAGTAAAGAAGGTAGAGGACTTTAAGTACTTGGGCTCAACGGTCCAGAGTGTGGAAATTAGGTGAAGACCCAAGCTGGTTGGAATGGGTGGAGATAAGTGTCAGGTGTGATGTGTGATAAAAGGGTTTCAGCAAGAATGTAAGGAAAGATGTACAATACAGTAATGAGACCAGCGACGTTGATGGTTTAGAGACGATACCAGTGAGGAAAAGACAGGAAGCAGAACTGGAGGTTGCAGAACTCAAGATGTTGAGATTCTCTTTGAGAGTGATGAGGATGGATAGAATCAGGAATGAGAACATCAGAGGGACAGCTCATGTTAGATGTTTTGGAGCTAAAGTCAGAGAGGCCAGACTGAGATGGTTTGGACATGTTCAGAGGAGAGACCCTTCTCAGAATGACTGCCAGAAACGATAGTTTCTCTAAGCTAATATATGTTTTTCAATTGTGCTACACCTAATTAACTGCTTAAATTGAATAAAAAAACATAAGAAAACTTTTTGTATTGTATTTTGGTTTAGCTGTTGTTAATATATAATGACTCATAGTATGGCATGAGTGTTTATCTGATGTTGTGTTTCTCTGAATTCAGCATCCACTAGGGATCAGAGTTGGGGTTGGAGGAATCAAAGTGTCTACTTTAATTTGTACTCGTGTTTTTATTTGTTATTGATGAGAATCTGAAACCAGTTCACATATTTTAATTAAACTCCCTCTGTGAGATCTCTTCCCAGCAATCCAACAAAGACAACTGGTACTGTGAACTGAAGACAATTCTACTTTATTTTAATCTAGAACATGATTGAACTGATGCAAAATCAGACAATTTATACTTTTGTGTTTTAATGGATGGCTTTTAGGCCAGCTCAACATTAAACCACCCTTGTAGATTTTATTAATAAGTAAATCCCATTATTAAATCTTGGGTCTTTTATTCAATGAATCCTTAAAAAGAAACAAAGAAGAAAATACTTTCTAAGATCGGGGAGCACAGACATTGATACAACAGTCCAACAAGTCAAGACGCACAAATGTTCAAGTGATCAGGATGCAAACAGTAAATGCTGGGTTGTTTTTTTAAAAACCATTGTTGACTAAGATATGTTGACTAAAAGGCCTTAGAGATGGCATCTTGGAAAAGGCCTTATAGATGGCATCTTGGATAACAAAATAAAATGACTATTGCATGGTCTTATAAAGATCATATGTCTAAACATGGAACTTTTAATGTAAGTTTAAGTCTAAGAAGTATATCTTTTCACTTACTGGTAACAAACGTAAACCAAAAGTCTGTCTGTATCTGCAGTCCTCAGAATGTAAGTACTTTAGTGTTGAGGTCGATTAGAATAGAATATCTCCATCAAATCAAAAGTGCTTTCCCCTTAATAAAAAAAAAATACTTGAAATCCATCCACGATTGAAATGTTTTACTTTGTAACAGGAAAAGAAAATCTAAATTTAAAAAATCCAGCATCTGTATATTTTTCACAATTTCCAAAAACTGCATTTCTAAAAAGAGTTGCTGATGTTTCCTACATTGACCCCCTGACAGATTTCTCCTGTTTTTGCTTTTTTTTTCATGTAAAATCAAGTATTTATTTAAACAGAACCCCTAGACTAAAATATCTCAAAAATTACCCAGGTAGTCTTAGGCCATGACACACATAGCAGGGGTTTTTTCAGACCGAAAATCATCACCACTTTGTTTTTAGAAAACAAATCCATCCACATCAAATCGTAAAAGTACATTGTTAAGCAAATTCAAAGACATACCAAAGCTGTAGGCGGCAGTAGTTCTACAAAGAGCAGTGATTGAGCTTGTAAGCAAGCAAAAAGCACTTAAAGCAAATGCTTACAATGGCGTATTCACAAATCTTCTCTTTGGTCGAAGGTTTTTTAACAAATCATTTTTGATGCCGTAAATCTGCACTTTCCTGGGGAAGACAGGTCAAATCATATTAAAATATCTTTGTTTTGTGAGATACTTAGCTACATGTAGACAGGGCCTTAGCCTGATATGAAGCATCACTCCGACATCACTCGTGTGACCAAGAAAATCTGTGAGGGGGCAAATAAATTCTCATAACACTTTAAGTGTTTCAGACTGCTTACCCAGATTTCATTACACATGAAAACTTTAATGGAGAACTCCACCAATTTCCCTATTCCAAATAGGATTTTAGGCAATCTAACACTCAAGAAATATAAATCAAACATTGACTATTCTAAAACATTGATCAGTTTCCAAAGTTTTGATTCTGCAGTGCACATATAAGATCACTCTTATGGCCCTTTTTCCACTAGCGTGTACTCAGCACGACTCATCTTGGCTTTACTCACTTATAAGAGATTCCACTAGTAACAGTCACATGGTACCAAGCCCCGTTTTAGAATCTACTTCAGTGGGATTCTAAGTTTGGCTGAGAAGGCCAAGTCAATAGACTGTCTGTTACTGATTGGCTAGGGAGTGTGGATTGAATGGTTTCGTCACAAGGTTGACTCTGTTGAAGGCTGCCTACGAGTACCAGAAAAGAACCACAACAGCTAGAGTGGTTAGACCGAATGGACGCCCTTCACAGGCACTGACCAGCAAGTAATGACAGGCAGATTTGATTTGACTCGGGTACTTCGTTACTGGATTCCATGATGGATGTTGGTGAGTGTTTTGTGACTTTAAGTATCTTCTATGCAACTCATCCCATCGATGATAAGCTTACTTTGAACAAACAAGGATTTTCTGAAAGTAACACCCTTGTGTCCTGCATGAAGATAACACCAAAAATAGCTAGTTGCTATCAATGCTAACTCTGCTCTGCTCGTTTTTTTTGCTCTGTGTCTCTGACGTATGTTGCAGTGACGTGCTGTGCGTGTAAAGTTGTGTTTTGTTTCATTCCAGTTTTCCGTTTGTTTCATTATTTTCTTTTCAACTTAATAATTAAAGTAAAAAGTAGCAATCTCAAAACGACAAAATCCTCAGAGCAATTTACATATGAACTCTCACTTTGCACAGCAATATTGTAGTTTTTGTGTCAATGTGACCTACTTGATCTTTGCCACTTTTGTCAAAAACAGAAACACACATACCAGCTATGCCGGCTCTGTTAGTCTGTAAGGCTACTCTTGCGCTTTGATATCTTGTAAACAGTCGCCACACTGCACGCAGGACAACGTAGTGCACCACATCACAGCACAGCAGGCTGTCTCTGATGCCAACTATGACGACCCCACCCACTACAGCTTTTGGAATGGTAAACCACCCAAACCATACAGAGTATAGTTGAGTAAAGTTAAGCTGAGTCGAGCCACGGTGTAGAGATGCAAGTGGAAAACGGCTATTACTACCTCTTGGTGTCCCTAAGGACTGGATGCTGCTTGTTTGTGCTTTGTAATTAAACATACAGTATGAAACCAGTTGCTGCATTAGGACAAGCTCTCATTCACCCTGATGTTTATACCACTCTCCACTGACAAATCTGTGTAAGTCATCAATGTTGATTAAAGATGTTTCACAAATACATAACATTGGTCTTCTCGGTCAGGAATACATCAGCTGGATATGAAAGGACCATGTTAGATTTGTGCTTCCATGTTATATGAAATACTTTACACGGAGACAAAGGAAATTGTAGACAGCTTAGCAGTTGTCTAATAAAACAACACCAAAGCATTAGGAAAAAAACCTACATTTTGCTTAAAAGGTTGACCTTCTTCACTCTTTCTGAGGACAGCAAAATATTAATGTCAACATGCTCCCTTTAAATGGATTAATCAGTAACTCAGATTAAAAAAAATTAACTTTTCACACCCAATCCATGTATCTACTTTATTAAATAAAAACATTTTTGTATAGAGACTGTAAAGCCACCTTCTCACTAACATGCTCATACTCACACATATATTTGCTTGACTCATGTGAAACAAGTAAAAAAGCACAGAAGACATTTGCTCTGACAGCTAACTCTGCTGTTTGTTCACAACATGAAGGATTCAATAAAAAGTGAAATAAAAAAATTAATGATCAAAATGCTTAATGATATATCACTGAATGGAATGGAATGCACCTATACAGAATAAAAGTGATTCAATATGAAAATTCCTGTTTGTTACTTTTCTGGAATATCCCGTACAACAATCAACAACAGAGGAGGTCATATCGTAACTCTGCTCATCTGTTACATGTACCTGTGAATGACACACAGAAAAGTTTACCCACCCTGACTGGTTCGGTTCAGTTCTTGCAAGAATTCTGAAGGGATTCCAGGTCCATGAAACACCTTTCAGTTTCAGCTACTGGACTGTTTTGACACAATACCAGCTAGATCACACTGGGCAAATGCAGAGAACAAATCATCGACAGATTATCACTGTCAATTTTTAGGGTTAAACACTCCACACACCTCAGTCCACTACTTTCTTCTTGAATCCTTCTTAAAGCCATGGAATATTTTTCCACCCATGGTCAATTTCCATATCTGTTTCACAACAAAAAAAGACAGTTTTTTTAATAGTATTACTTCTAATTTCTTGAATTTTTCATTGTATGATCAAGATAGCAGATTATCAAGATATTGATTTAAAACACACACACACAATTAAAAAAAATCTGACCCCAGAACTGAGTGGGAATGAGTAAACAGATGAGCTGATTTGACAGTTTGTCAATTTTTTTTTTAATCGATTGATGTAGTTGGTCTGTTCTCAGCTGCCAGCTTTAGCAGACAGTGCCGTTCTCTTGCCGGGCTTTGGGGCAGGTGGATCTGGGTATTGGCTGGACAGAGGGAGCCAGGGTGCAGAAGAAACCAGCGATGAGGGTTAGACCAAGACCTCCCCAGGCGCAGAACATAGACCATCCATAGCCATGGCCAATATCGTCAGGAAGCCCATACAGGTACCGCGGGTAACGGGAGAGCTCAAAGTTAATGCCAGCAACACAGGTACAAAGGGAAATAATGCAGAAAGTTCCTGTAACAACAGAAGTAAAACAAAAGTTGACATTTAGCCCAGTTATTGAATGTCATTACTATTGCTAAACCAACATCTTTAAAATCTAGTCCTCCTCTATAATACCATGTGTCTGAAATTAAAACCTATTCAAGTTGAAACTGGTTTGAAAAATATGCTATTTGTTCCATAAATTAATAATCAATGTCTTTCAAGGTCAAGATTGATAATCTTAGTTGACTCTGTTGGTGGTAGAACTGTTAGCTCCCATTCAGAACAGGGTAAAAGTTCAACGTCACTGCATCTATTGGGGGTGTTTTTTTCTCTGCACTACCAGAGCAACAGTATGGTTATGTTGATTTAATTTACAAATAGGAAAAATCTATCCAAACCAACCGTGTCTGATATGCAAAACGAATTAACCCCTAAACCTAATGAAAGCTTGGTGGCAACAACAACATCAAGGTGATACCTGGTAACTTTTACATAGCTGTGGAAGGAGGTTGGCCTACTTTTCTTTGCAAACTCATTTCAAGACACCTGTGTTAGAGGGTTTTTCCGGTAGAAATGGTATGATTAAGGTCATACCACGGAATGCCAATTGGTTTTAAATACAGGCTTTGACTAGGCAGCTTCAAAATTATTGTTTGGTCATTAAGAGGTGGATCTGCTAGTGTGCTTTAGGATCATTCTGCCAGTTACAGCAAATTGTGGAGGTCCTGAGGCAGCAAAGCATGCCACCATCACACAGCCACCACCAAGTTTCACTGTTGGGATGATGTTTTTTTCTGAAATGCTGCTTTAGTGGTATGCCATATGTATTGTGAACCAAAAGCTCAAGTTTTGTCTCATCAGAATATTTTTCTCTTAGGGATCATCAAGATGTTTTGGGGCCTATGCGTTCTTTTGGTCAGATGTGGTTTGGATCTATGAACTCCTTGCAGAGCTTTGGGATGTTTTGGAGATCTTCTGGGACCTCCTGGATGAGGTGTTCATGCACTCGTATAACCCTTTTCCACCAGGTTTGGCTCAGCCAGGACCGGTTGGTGTCTGCCCCCATTTAGTGCGTTTCCACTACTTTGTCTGGACAGAGCCGATTCCTTTTTTCTGACTACCTCTGTCTTAGTCCGAAGCACGCCGAGGTGACCCAAAACACCCAACTATGGACTGATTGGTCCAGTAAAGAGATCTCACCCTCACTCCTACCTATGTAGTGGTAGCCACTGATTGGCCTGGAAGTGTGCATGTGAAGTCACAGAGATGTGACAAAGATGTCACAGAAAATGGCAATGCATGGTGTCCAGCAAATTGAAAACATTGCTGGGGGAACCAAAAAAAATTAAAGTGTGAATATCGGGCCGTGAAGGACCTTTCCAACCACACACTGCAGCTGGTATTGTGGCCCATTCTTCTATGCAGATCTTCTCTAGAGCTGTAATGTTTTGGGGCTGTTGCTGGGCAACACAGATTTTCAATTCCATATTGGAATGAGGTCTGGAGACTAGCTAGGCCACTCCACAACCTTGAATTGCTTTTTACGTAGCCACTCCATCGTTGCCAGGGCGGTGTGTTAGGGATCATTGTCATTCTGGAAGATCCAGCCACGCTTCATCTGCTCTCAATGCTCTCACTGATGGAAGGAGGTTTTTGCCCAAAATCCCGCGATACATGGCCCCATTCATCCTTTCCTTAATACGGATCAGTTGCCCTGTCCCCTTTGCAGAAAAGCAGCCCCAAAGCATAATGTTTCCACCCCTAAGCTTCACAGTGGGTATGCTGTTCTTGGGGTGCAACTCAGCTTTCTTCCCCCTCCAAACACTGCGAGAGTTCTGATTTTGGTCGCATATGACCATGTAATATTCTCCCAATCCTCCTCTGGATCATCCAGATGGTCTCTGGCAAACTTTAGACAGGCCTGGACATGTGCTGGGTTAGGTAGGGGGACCTTCCAAGGGCTGCAGGATTTTAACAGTGTGTAGTTTCTTACTAATAGTAACCTTTGTTATTGTAGTCCCAGCTCTCTTCCCCACGAGGTGAGATCTTGGATGGAGCCCCAGGTCGAGGGATACTGTTAGCAACTTGTATTTTATAATATTTTCTAATAATTGCTCCAACAGTTGATCTCTTCTCACCAAGCTGCTTGCCTATTGTAAATTGGGTCATCTCAGTCTTGTACAATCTTGTCCCTGGAGTCCTTGGAAAGCTCTCTGGTCTTGGCCATTGTGGAGGTTGGAGTCTGGCTGTTTGAAGGTGTGAACAGGTGTCTTTTATTCAGATAACGAGTTCAAACAGGTGCCATTGATACAGGTAACGAGTGGAGGATAGAAGAGCTTCTTAAAGAGGCTACATGTAATTTTCTGAAATTTAAACTCGCGACTGACACCTGTTGCCAAAAAACAGAACTGCTCTACCTTTCTGCTCGGTCTCGCAGCGCGCTCTCGTATGTTCACTCTAGTCCTGGCTCGGCGCCGGTCGCTCTCAATGTTCAATCTTTTTCGGGCACTTGTCAGGGGTTTAACTTTTCTAGTCTTATGTGGACTTACTGTTGGTGTCAGAGTTGTCCTGGGTCTCTTCTGTGTATTCACACAATCCATTGCACTGCTTGCGAGTGTAGGCTAATTGCTGACTAGCGGTGGTGGCAGAGTGATCTGAAGCGTTTAACATGAACGCCCTTGACGTCACATCCGCAGACAGTGCGCGACAATCCGACCCGACAGAAAATAGAAATAATTGGATACAGGCTTATAGGTGCACCCACTGTGAGCTGACAAGGTGTCAGTATGATCATCAGGAGATGTTTGAGTCATAAATGGTCAAATAAAAAGGCTATTGCTACGTTTATTCTGGGGAAAAAGTTGCATGTAGCCTCTTTAAAGTAATAACAGGTCTGTGATGGTCAGAATTCTTGCTATGTTTTCTGACATTACAGATGCTGGAGCCTGTATCTAGCCCACTCTCCCTCTGCCGTTGCTCGCCGGCATTTCAACATAAATGCCGTCCATTTCCAGCCATTCAGTTTGAGTTGTTTATTCTCACAACTGTAGCACCTACATTAATTGGTTCTGGTTTCTAAATGAACAGATACTATTGTCTTTACAGAATTTTTGAACATTATTCTGTCATTATTCTATCTTTTATACTTGCTTGATATGGTGGTTCATATGCCTCAAGTAAAAAATTTTTTTTAAGTATAATCATTTTCTGAAATTTTGTTAAACAATTCTTTTTTAGTCTTGCCCCTGGTATTCAATGGTATACTTAATTTCCCTCTGGGATCAATAAAGTATTTGTAAAGACTAAAACTATAACTGAAACTAATAAAAACTAAACTGAAACTAAGCATCTTCAGAAAATTAAAACTAAACTATCAAATGGAAAAACTAATAAAAACTAAAATAGAATTGAAAATCTTAAGTCAAAACTAAATAAAAACTGAAACTAATGAAAATTTTAAAACTATTAAAACCTTAATCGGTACACTCTCGGCAGGAAATTACGATCACTTTTGGTTTAGTGGGCGTATTTGTCAGATGGGGGACGCAACTCCTCTGATTGATCTGATTGGCCAGATTGTCAGCTCAAATCTGGTGACAGCAATCTTCGTCTCATAGGCACTTGGTCTAATAGGCGGAGAAGTAGAGTGGGGGACGTGACGTGGATTCATAGTGTAGAATGAGAAGATCAGGAAAAGGAACGTTTTTTGATTTTTTTTCCTTTTTCTGACCTTTTAATGCTTATTTGTCCCCTGTTCTTCCTTGTATCGTGAGATTTTGGGCAAAAACCTCCTTCCAGTGAGAGCATTGAAGATGAAACGTGCATGGATCTTCCAGAATGACAATGAGCCCAAACACATCGCCCGGGCAACGAAGGAGTGGCTACGTGAAAAGCATTTTAAGGTTCTAGAGTGGCCTAGCCAGTCTCCAGACCTCAATCTAAGAGGGAATCTATGGAGGCAGCTGAAAGTCTGTGTTGCCCAGTGGCAGCCCCACAACATCGCAGCTCTAGAGAAGATCTACATGGAAGAATCCGCCAAAATACTAGGTACGGTGTGTGCAAACCTGGTGAAGACCTACAGGAAACGTTTGACGTCTGTCATTGCCAACCAAGGTTACATTACTTTAAAAACCATTTAATGTGATTTCCTGTTGTTTTGGTTTTTTTACATTCTGTCTCTAACAGTTGAAGTGTACCTATGATGAAAATTACAGATCTCTCTCATCATTTTAAGAGGGATAACCTGCACAATCGGTGGCTGCCAAATACTTTTTTGCACCACTGTTAATAAGGCGCATCTGAATATAAGCCACAGGTTTTCATGTTGTAACATGAGATATTTACACAGAAAGACAGTACACTGAATATTTGTTTTATTGTTGATTTATTACCTCCGCCCATCTGTCAGTGTCTGTCTCTTAGCAAAATAACTCAAAAAGTTATAGACGGATTTCGATGGAATTTTCAGGAAATGTCTGTAATGGGACCAGCAGCAACTGATTTAATTTTTGAGGTTGATCCGACATGAAGCGTGTATCCCATGTCAGAGAGCTCACAAGTGGCTCCCCTAGCCTAGCAGCCCCGAATCTCCGCTGGAAGAGTGCAACCATTTTATTGGAAAATTACCGAAAGTTAGAATTAGATAACAACATGGGGATGGGGGGGACCAGTGGCCCTGGCGAAGGTCTGCACTCTCTGAGTGCTTTTCTTGGTTTTAATTTTAGACGTACTTTTTTCTTTACTCTGCCTGAACACCAATACAACACAACAGTAACATGTCTGATTAGAAACTAAAACACTGCACTAGGGATGTCCCGATCACATTTTTTTGCTCCCGAGTCAAGTCAGAGTCATTTGATTTTAAGTATCTGCTGACACTGAGTCCCGATTTGATCCTTCCGCAATGCATTCAAATAATAAAAAGAAAATGGACATCAAAATTGTCCTTTTAAGTTTTTTTATTATTTATATGACCCTCAACTGTGTGAGATTCGCTAAAGTGTTGCACATGCAAGGTTGCAAGTTGTAAATTAGAGATGGGAATTCTGGCTCTTTTAGGAGAGCAGGTTCTTACACCTCGGCTCACAAAAAAAAAAAAAAAACGCCTCCTAAGTGGCTCCTCACATTGTTTGTTTCTTAAATTAACTTATCATTATAAAGAATGTAAAATGATGTGTAAAATGAATGACTAATTTACAAACATAGTTATATTAAATGTTTATTATTTATATTACTTACGTTCACCATGGAACAGTGCAAAAACAAACTCTGATTGTATGTAAAATATTTATAAACTTCAAACTATTTACAGTGAACAACAGAAAAGTTAAGATAATGTAGATAACTGCAGATTCTGCTGGATATGTTATTTTAACTTTGCATATTCTACACTCTGCCTTTGAATTATCAATACAATTAAAATAAATCCAAATTTCCTCATGTAGCTTGTTGTGAATACCTGTCAGAGTCTGTAAAGTGGGGACCAGAAGGCAACTCATACCATAGTTACAGGTGCTTTAGGAGATTGCAAAATCTGATGTTTGCACCCACTAACATCGGCTGTTCATCCAGTGCGATCAATCCAGCTGTCTTGGATATGATTTTTTTTACCTTTTCGCTATCTTTAGGCAATTTTTCCTTTTTTTAACATATCTTTCGATGTCAGCTGGCTCTGTTTTTGTGAGAGTGGCGTATTAGATTGGCAGTGTTAAATGCAGCTCTCTTTTCCACCATGCGAAATGCCCAATTTGCACTCATTACATGTGGCTGCTGCCCTGCCTTTGCTGTTCAGTTTAAAATACATCCAAACTGCACTAAATTGTGTGACATTACAAATTTAATTCAAAAATACTTTATTGATCCCAGATCGAAATTAATTGTTGTTGTAGCTCATAGAATTAATTCTTTAAGGAGTTGTTGTAGATCATGATGGCTGTGGGCAGGAAAGATTTCCTGTAGACATTCTGTTGTTGCAGGATAGTCTCATGAAGAGGATGCTCTGGGTTGTCCATAATTCTTTTGATTTTATGAAGAATCCTTCTTTGCATCATCTCCAGATGTTCCACAGTTGTCCCCAGAACAGAACCAGCCTTCTTCTTTATCAGGTTCAGTCATCATCTGTTACCTTTATCTGGTAACAGATGATAGCTGAAGAGATACACTATCCACAACAGACTTGTAGAAGATTCGCAGCCTCTTGCTGCAAACCTTGAAGGACCAAAGCTTCCTCAAGAAGTCCAGTCTGCTCTTTCCCTTCTTGTAGACGGCTTCACTGTTGCGCCTCCAGTCCAGTCTGTTGTCCAGGTGAACTCCGAGGTATTTATACTCCTCAACCACCTCCACTTCTTCACCCATGATGGAAACAATGTTTTACTTCTCCATGTTCGTTCTGAAATCTACAATCATCTTCTTTGTTTTGTTCACATTCAAGGTGAGACGATTGTTTCCACACCATGTCACAAAGCGGTCCACCAGCTCTCTGTATTCAGCTTCTTGTCCATTTCTGATGCACCCGACAATTGCAGAGTCATCTGAGTATTTCTCCAGATGACAGGTCTCTGATTTGTACTTGAAGTCTGAGGTGTACAGAGTGAAAAGGAATGGTGAGAGTACGGTCGCCGGTGGTGCTCCTGTGCTGCTGACCACCTGATTTGGCACACAATCCTTCAGTCTCACAAACTGTGGTCTGTTTGTCAGGTAGTCATTGATAGAGGCGATTGTTAAGGGCTCCACCTGTATCTTCAGAAGTTTCTGACAAAGCAAATCAGACTGAATTGTGTTAAATGCACTGGAGAAATCAAAGAACATGATCCCCACAGTGCTGCCAGATGGCAGTGGGTTGGTTGAAGCAGGTGGATGATGGCATCTTCAACTCCAACTCCACGGCGATAAGCAAACTGCAGTGGGTCCTGAGACGTTCTTGTTTGCTTACTCAGGGGGGCCAACAGGAGTCTCTCCAGGACCTTCATGATGTGGGATGTCAGGGCAACAGGTCTATAGTCATTTATGACTGATGGGTGAGTTCTCTTTGGTACTGGAAACAGCCATTATGTCTTCCACAACACTGGGACCTTCTCCTCGGTCAGGCTAAGGTTGAAGAGGAATCCCACAGAGTTGCTCTGCACAGGCCTTCAGGACTTTGTGGCTGACACCATCTGGACCTGCAGCCTTGTTTTGGTTCAGTTTCTCCATCTGCCTCTTCACCTTACTTTTAGAGACAGACAAGTGAGAGGGGGAGGCAAAGGGGGTAGCAGCATCTCCTGACTTGGTTGAAGACAAACTATTGGAAACAGAAGAGTATATGTCTGAGGTGAAGGATAAAACATCCGAGGAGTGACAGGAAAGGGAAGCATTATTAGGGATGCATCTCACTGTTCTGGTGGGGATGATGTTGTCCACACACAAGTTTATATAGTCAGTCACACAGTCAGTCATGGCATTGATGTCCTCTCCATGTGCTTGGCAAAGAGTCATCCAGTTTGTTCTCTCACAAACGGTGTTGTTGTTGTCCATGCCACAGTGAATATTGATGTAATGGAACTTGTTTAAATTAAAACTTAGCCACTGTCATTCCGTTTGACAACCTCTATCTCAGGATGAATTTAAAACATCAAGCTTCATGTTTTGTAAGATCAAATCCTATCATTTCCACCCGATTTCCGATCGGATTGGGACGTTCCTACACTGCACCAACACCACAGTAACATGCCTGGTTAAAAAATAAAACATACTTTAGCCTACCATAAAAGCCATTAGCTGCTATTTTCATCTTCCTCACTAAAGTCACTGAAGTCATCTTTTTCAGTGTCTTTATGTCCTCTGAAATCAGTTCTTCCTGCGGCCTCCTCCGTGTCATCATCAATTCATTGATATCAAGCTTACATGCAGTAGCTCTATTTCCTTCTCTGACAGCCAGCTTGATTGCCTTTAATGCAAAAGCTTCATCATATGCATTTCTTCGTGTGATTTCCATGATGAGGGTGTGTGCCTGAAAACTACCGGTAGTGACATCTTCAGCCCATAATCTTTCCCCAAATGTCTGTCTCACTTTTGCGCTTCCTGCTATAGTGCCCCCCAGAGACGTTAGCCTGTAAAAATCTATAAATTAGTCTATAAATTAATCTATAAACTAATGTCCGAAAATTACAGTCAATAGAAATACCTGCAATTAGAGCTTTGCATACTCTTGATAGATACTGTATATGAAACTATTGTGATTGCTTATTAGACTCCTCATGACTTTAAGCAGGAATACGACATCAACATGTACTCTGTTTCATTGTGGTACATTTCAGCATACCTTTTACAAGGGCAGCTTTTCACTGTGTTTTTAATGAGTTATGTAAGTAATTAAACCAGGTGGTTTTTTTTTTGGTTTTTTTAAAGGTTTTTGTGGCACTAGTAGTCGTTATTTGTGATAATCAGTCAGAAATTGGGCAGAGAGAGATGGGCCATGTCATGCAGCAGAGGTCCCAAGGTTGCGAATCAATCCCTGGACATCTGTGTTGAGGACTGATAGCTCGTATAAGGGGTACCTCCTGTACTACTACACTACACACCACCCCCAAACACGCTTTTAGAGTACTTAATGCATGTTTTACTTTACTGCTGGAGAATCCCATCCGTAGGTTGCTGAGCTATAAAATCAACCTTTTAGGCGGGAGTTGAAAGACTCCATAAATAGCATTATGAAGACTGGAAATGCCCATAGTTTGCAGTCCAACAATGTAAAAAAAACTAAAGTAAACAAACAAACCCCAACAGCATGTCTGAAAACACCCCATATTTTCCACAAAGTGACTTATAGCTCAATTTTTACAGTAAAATCAGATTGGCCAGTTATAGGAGAAGAATAACTCTATTTCTTCTCTGATGAATCTGTTCCTACCCACAGACGTTTGTGGTATAAATGCTAAGTATGCACAAAACTCTAGACATGGTAACAACTACATGCTATGGAAATGAGCATCTTATAAAAAAATTTCAGCCACTGCATATCATTTTAATGACTGGCTTTTATTTGGACTCTTAGTTAAAGCAGCTGAAGAAACAGATTCTAAATTTTGGCTGGCTGTGGGAGCTCTGTGACCCTACAGAGTGACTTAGCCTATTTCTTTTGCTTTATTACGAAGACACATAATTGGCTTTTTAATTGCTTATTCATTATACAACTCTAGGGCACAGCCTTAATCCAAGACTGATCATAAGTGAGTGTGCAGCTGCCTCTTGCCAAGCTGAAGTGGTGTGCTGTGCTGTGTGCGAAGCTTCCACTGGCTGTCCATTCCATAAATGGGACACATTGCTGCACATGACTTTATTTCTTGGGGCGTTAGCACTCTCACTGTACTGTTCATACTTCACTTCTGCTCAAATAATCACTGTGAACCCTCCCAAGGAACAGAAATATGAACTCTAACTTCAAATCATCGAGTAAAGAAGAAAAACTGGATGCCCTTTCAGCAGAATTATTTAGTAGAAATTCTATAAAAATCATATTTGACCTGACTGCCTACCTATTTCACATAAAAATTTGAGCTGAGGAGGTATTTTCTAATATACCTAATGAGTCAGACATTTTTTTTATGTTGTCCATATTAAAAGATCATGCAATATTAGTCACAATAAAATCTCCCACTGCCACAAACTCGTTACAGTTTTGATTTGAATCAGTTTTTCAATGCAACCCATGTACACTAGTAGGGCTGGGCGATATAGAAAAATAGCATATCGATAAAGGGAATAGTCATATTGATCGATATCGATAATTATCGATAAATATCACAAAACATAAAAAATATATTTTAAGTGCCTCCCCGGTCATTTTGTTATTCTTCAATGAACTAATTTTAACTAAGAATTAAAAATAATTCATTTTTCAAACACCTCTTTTTATCATGAATAAGTTTGTAAGACACCTGTCTAAAGAGACCTGAGTGACATCAGTAAATACAAAGAAAAGTCATATTATTAACCATTATATTATATATTTTTTAATTGTTAGTAATTGAAATTAAAGGCTTATCTTGATGCATTTTAATCTTTTAAACATTTTATGACACGTTATAATATTAATGGCTGAAACCTTTGGTTTAGTTTGTCAATAAAGCTTAGGCTATGTGCACACGTAGCCGGGTTTTTTTTTTAAACGAATATCCTCACCACCGCGTTTTAAAAAAAAATCTCCGTCCACACCTAACCGCATAAAGTGTGTTGTTAAGCACATTCATAAACATGCCAAACCTGTAGGGGGCAGTAGTTCCCCCAAATCCTATCCACTCAAGAGTAACTTTCTATGTTCTAACCTCTAACTTCTACATGAGCTTGTAAAAGCTAGAAAGCAAAAAGCGCTTGGACAATTGATGATTCCACGTCTCTGAGGGCATAAATGCTGTTTCTGAGTGTAAACACACATGGCACAAGTGATGTCAGAGCATTTTTGTCTCGGAAAGTGAGGTTGCCGAACTGAAAACTCCGGTTATTTCTGTCCACACGCAAACACTTAAAACAAAGAAAACGCAAATCCGCTTTGAACTGAGTTTTTAGAAATAATCATTTTTTGTGATTAAAAACAGGGTTTTTGTGTAAATGAGAGGCCAAACCACAGGGAAATATCTGCGTTTTTCCTTCGTGTAAACGGGCCTTATTCTAATTCATTTCAGCCGGGTAGCCTATCCAACCCTGTTGTTTTTTTTAAAAGCGTTTTTCGCTTCTGAGGACCGCGGGGGCAGAACCGAGTAGGACATTTTAAAAGCCACAGGTGTTGTTAGCAGCGACCTGGGTAAGTTTCCTGTGTCTCTCTGTAACGGATTCGCAGCGAGCCAGGAGAGGGGAGTCCTGCTAAGACAACTGATCGTAGTATTTTATTTTGTTTATTATTGCTACGTTTATTGTTTTACTGCGTCGAGGATCGGTTCAAAACGGGATGCAACCTTTACCTGAGTCACTGAAACATTTTTCCGGAACAACTTCCTCCGCTGCTCCCTTGCTGTGACATCTGACCGACGTGAAGTTACGGCGATGGTTCGCTTAGGGACTATCAAAAAATTGTCTTTCAGCTCAAATCATTTCATCCTTTTTGTGGTTTGAAAGGAGAGAGGGGTGGCTGACAGAGCTGCCTATCAGCGGTAAGGATTTCTTTGGAGTAAGTAATTGTTGTATTAATGTACCAGATGGGCTATAATGAAAAAATGAGGGAAAACTTCTTTTTTTTTCTATCGAACTTTTTTATCGACCCCTTTTTTTTTCTATCGCACCACACGTCTATTGATCGATATATCGCCAAACCCTATACAGTAGTAATCTTCAAGTGTTTGTTAAGAGCTCACTTGAGATTGTCTCGCTAATTCTGAGGTAAGTCTTTACAAACACATTTAAAAGCAGTCACAAGCTGTATTTAGCTGTTTTCAAAGTAATCTAGTTTCCTTCATTTCAATAAATTCAACTGCTCACACAGAATAATTCACACCAATTTACAAAAAATGATCACTGTTTCAAAAATGTTTTAAATGCAAAGCATTTATGTGGTATGAATTTCTAAACTTATTGAAAAGAAGTTATGGGTTAAGCTTTGATTTGATAAAGGAATGGTTATAGTATGTAGACACAACTAAGAATTGTTGTGAAGATAAGACTGATAAGACATGCTGTGACTGTGTTTAACCTTTAGTAGTTGCTTGAGTCCTGCTAACGCTAACCACTACTAATATCGATTTAACATGAATTGAAATAGTAAACAAACAAACAAAAAAATCTAAATGTGATTGTATTCTGATTAAAACAATGACCTGGTACCACCTTTGGTTCGGACTGAAACTGTGATTCTGCAGGTTAAGTTATCTTCAACTCATGAAATGTTTTACAAGGCACCAAACCTTCAGATAATCAAACTCTAGCACTCTGCTAAGTTTAGACATACTTGTGAATAAAATAAGATGTGTGTGAGTTATTTTACACTCACCTCCCATGAGGAAGAGGAGGCCAGCCACATATTGCATGAGACCTCTATCCCAACAACAGCCGAGCAACCCAATGATCCAGCCAAACAGAATGATAGCCACTGCCATGCCCATGAAACCCGCTGTCATTCGCCGCAGGTCTGAGGTGGGACACAAGTAGAGAGTTAATATTTGTTTACACCGAATTCTGCAGCTGCAGAGAGACAACATGACTCTCTTACAGAGGATGGCCAGTCGGAGCTGAGTTTAAAGGAGACAGAATTCAGTTCAACTACATCATGTGAATCTTAACACTGACACAATATCTCAATGCTTTTCATATGACAAAAACAAGCTGGATTGATGTGTCATCCTACAGAAGTGCATTGCTTCCACAGGATGAAAATAAAAAGCTCTGTTTTCCTGAAATAACGACGACATAATTCAGGAAAAAACTAATCAGATGGGGCTTTACACCTGAAAAGGCGCATCCTCTCTTAAAAACACTGCAGAATTAGCCCATTACTTTATTTTTCATTATTATAATCTCATGATTTATTAAAAACACATCTTAAAGACTGTTTGTAAAACTTATCTCGTTAATTCATAAAAATAGAGCTGTTTTTCCCAACCAAGTGAATGCAACACGCCTCCGTATGATCTGAATCATTTAGGAATAAAATAGAATCTATAGAAATATATAGAAATAGAAATTTTACATTAAAAGAGTGCAAAAAAGTTTGCTGTTCATTGGGAATCATTAAAAGCATTTCCATCAAATGTGCTGCCTTAATGTACTTCATCGTGACTTTTCTCTTGGTAGGGAAACATTGCAATATAAAGAAAGCAAATTAAAGAAAATACCTTGAATGGAAAGATTGAGCATTTTTAAACAACCTCAAACTGTTGTTAAAAGAATAAATAAGCTTCTGTTTGAGCAGGACCACTGGTGATGTAAAAAGAAGACTGTAATATCAATCACAATTAGTCACAACTACATTTAAACTTAATGAAACTTTATTACTTAGTAATTAATACAGCTTTTTTTTCAAAATCTAACTGAGCTGCTGGGAGTCGTGTTTGAGGACCTTAGTGTATTTTATGTCGGGTTTTGTTCCATTTTTTTCTGCCTGTGAAATCCTTAAAGGTGAAGAAAGAAAAAAAGAAGAAGAGGGATGGGACAAAAAGTTAAAAGGGAAAGAGGGAACTGAAGACAGAAGAGAGGAAAGGGAATAAAGAAAATACAAGAAAACAACCTAGAAGTCTGCTTCTACACCTGCAGAACGGCCGTGAGAGGGACATAAAAAAATGATAAAACAAACCAAACAATGGGAACTGAGAACCACACAGCAACAACCCACAAATAGATATATAAATACAACAATAGCGTCACTGAAAACCACATAACGATTATTACAAGATGTATTAGTGGCAACCTCAGCCCAAGAGTGCATCTATGTAGTGTAAAGCAATTTGATGTCCTCTGACTGAAAAGGCGCTATACAAATGCAGGCCATTTACCATTTATCTATAAACACCTGAATCAAAACACCTCTCTGTGTATGTGTGCGTTCGTGAGTGTGTGTGTGTGTGTGTGTGTGTGTGTGTGTGTGTGTGTGTGTGTGTGTGTGTGTGTGTGAGTGAGTGAGTGAGTGAGTGAGTGAGTGAGTGAGTGAGTGAGTGAGTGAGTGAGTGAGTGAGTGAGTGAGTGAGTGAGTGAGTGAGTGAGTGAGTGAGTGTGTGTGTGTGTGTGTGTGTGTGTGTGTGTGTGCGTGCGTGTGTGTTGGTAAAGCTGAATTAACTGGACATTTCACCTGAATACACACAACACTAGGAGGACATTTTGAATTGTCAGGACAGGGCCAATGTCTTAATAATTCTTGCAGTTTAAAATTGATTGGAATGGGTTAGGGTGGATGCCAAACGCCTAAATTCAAAAAATTAGAAAATGTCTCGATAATTCACAATTACAAGACATACCGCAATTACAAGGGTATACTGCCCCTGCTGGTGGCTTTAGGCATAAAAATAGCTCATGAATAATTCACACTGGATCTTTTTAGGCCTGTTGATTGGCCAGCAGGTGGAGGTCCCTGTAATAACTTCTTTCTTCAACAGAATGTGTCTCAGACAACAATAATCTTAAAAAATGCAGTAAAAGGGTAAAACTGACATTATTAAATGAATTTCTGGCTAAATTACCTCCATCACATAAGATGTAATATATTTTAACTTAAGTTTTTGAAGATGTTGCAGGAATATTCCAATGTAATTAGGATTTAATTACTTATTCTCTGTCTAGTGAATGTATCAAGGGCAGGATGTCAAGTTAGTGAAAACAAGCTTATTGTTCCGACGTAATGTTCCTGATAAAGATGTGTCAGATAACCAGAGTGACAGACGTCACGTCGGAGCAGCAAGATATCTACGGGACATTCCAGCCTTGAGGGACTGCTTCATGCTTTTCTATCAGACTGGCAAGAACCAGTTCTCCAGGAACTGGACAAGAAGATTGAAGAAGATGTGCTGGACAGATATACAGTGATAGCTGAATACTATTTAAACTGTTAGTCAGAAGGATTGGGTAGCGACATGTAAGAGTGAGCTCTGTCCCCTCCATGTTCTGGCCAGATATGTTGAATTAAATACTTGAAACGCCTTTGAAAGACTCAGTTTCATCTTTGTTTTAGAAGAGCTGTATTTTCAGCTATGACAGTGATTAAGTTTAACAATATTAACTTTGAAGTTGATGTAAAGGAGCGAAAAGATTATTGAAATCTCCTTGTACTGACTGACTAACTTTGTACCAATATGACGTACTAAATGTACTTGATTTACTTAGAAAGTCTGTAACGGTTTGGTGAAATTTTCTTTAATGAAAAGGGGATTATGGAATGTTCTGAAAACATCTGAAGTTTTTGTTTTATTCCTCTCACAAACAGGCTCATTATTGTCAGTCTTAGTTTGTTACTTTATCACTGGAATGTTTCAGCCGCCACAAAAGGAAAAAAAGCTTTGAATAGGAAAATGGATTTTAACAAGAAATCAGATTTGAGCATTTAACCTGGGAACATAGCAGTGCCGCTCCTGCTTCTGTCAGTCAGCAGGGCTAGGGTTTACCTGCTCATACTCTGTGAATAAATCTTTTAGTGTTTGGTCTCGCTGTTTGATTCTGCATTTGGGTTAAAAGATTTCGCTTCAAGACAATAACGTTTATGTAATTGAGTGACCAGTGGCTGGCTGCTCCAGCCAATGATGCGATTCACATACGTATTTACGCAGCTAGTCAATCGATATTTGTGCTACATTTCAAGCATCCAGCGCAGACTGTGAGAGGCTTTAGTTTAATTAATCGTATCAAAACAGCATCGAGAAATTGTCTTTAAGTGGACCATTTGGATCAGCTGATGAAGTCAAAGCTGCAAGCACATGAGGCCATCAACCTGGACAACATGTACAACCACTGGATACGTGAGAAGGACAGACGAAAAAAATAAGGTGAAAATTAAGTCCTCAATCAGATATGTGCTTATCTAGTGTCATTTATTTACAATGTTCATTTATGAAAATTGATCATTAAATACTGTCACCAGTTTATGTGTAGCAGAAATACAAATAATTGTGTGATTATATACTGTATTTTGCAGACAAAGAGTTACAGGACCCTCTCCCAGACCCCTCTTACCCAGTGCAGAGCAAGAGCTTCACACAATGGCTCATGCTAATAAAACAAGTCAGACTTTTATAATAAAAATGTTTTTTGTTAATAAAAGTGTTTTTTAAGAATTTGAGTTTATAGTTAGCTTGGCTTACTTGGCAGGTCAGGTTTCTTCACAGTTACAATGAAATATTTATACTTAATAGTGTTAACACACTACACAGGTCATGAATAAGATCTTTGTCATTTTCATTGTGGGATAATGTACTTAATTAAAAAGTATTCTCACAGAAATTGAAATGCTGTAATTTGATTATTTTATTAAACTTTGTAAACTGGATGGATGCGATGCTGGCATGACCATAGTGCACACATCTGATGTTGCTCACAATGGTCAAAGGGACCGATCAGGGCGTTTGTTTGTTTGCTCAGACACATGAAAAATTAGAGGGAACATTGGTGCCCTGCTTTATGGTCTTCCCAAAACGAGTATATCCGGTTTAGAACTTCTACAAAATTCAGCAGCATGTTTCCGGAGGAAGACCGGGAGGTGGGAACACATTACACCCGTCTTAAATTTATTGCATTGGATCCCCGTAAGTTTTAGGATCGATTTTAAGGTTCCTTTAATGTTTTTTTAGGTGTCTGAATGGTCTTAGCCCTTCTTATCTTTCAGAACTGCTTTTACCATATGAATTTTCGCGGTCTCTGCGCTCCTCTCCCAGCTGTCTCCTTGTCATCCCTAAAGTCAGGACACACACTCATGGCGAGGCGTCTTTCTATTATTATAACCCTCACCTCTGGAACAGGCTGCCGTAGGACCTCAGGGCTGCAGAAAACGTTCATGTTTTTAAGAGCAGATTCAAGACTAACCTTTTTAGCCCAGCTTTTAACTGATTATTATTTATTATAGTCCGTTTAATTGCTGTGCATGTTGTACATACATTTTATCAGTGTTTTTACTACTTAATCTTACTTGTTCTCTGTTTATTTTATACTTTAACTTGTTATTTTAATCTTCTTTTCAGTGTTTCCTCTGTGGGAGCCCCCTGCCTCAGGAGAGGTGGTCAGCTGTAGCTGCCTGGGTGCTCACCAGGTAACACTTGGTGGAGGTGGGGGTCTCGGCCATGCCTCCTCTGCGCGCCCTGGGTCAGTGCCTTGGCGGCTGCTGTTGATCTGCTACTGCTGGTGCAGATGGCTCCTTTGATGGCGTTTTCTTACCTGGCTTATCTGTACTCAGTCCATTGTCCTTTTTACATGCATGAGGGTTGGGGGGAGTGGGGTATAACTATGAACATGAAATCTATGGGAGAGGGATGGGAATGTGGTTTATGTGGGTTCATTTTAATTCTGTAAAGAACTTTTAACTGCAATTTGTGTATGAAAAGCACTTTATAAATAAAGCTTGATTTGATTTGATGGCTCTTTAGGAAGAATGGTTAATTTTGACAACCAAAACAGCAAAATGAGGACAATCACTGTAAATAGACATCATCTCTTTCTCTTTGCAATTAGGGACATAAAGCCAGGAGTAGAGTTAACATACAATTATGTTAACTCTGAATGGCCGTGGAGAGAAAAGGTATATGACAACCATATATTTCAAGGAATATACTTGGATGAGTTTTTTACCACAGTACTATTGCAGAAATAAATTGCATTATGTAAAGCAGGGGTTTTAAACACCAGTGGTCACAACCAGTGCCCTAAATCCAATTAATATGGCTCAAATATCTGAATAACCTCTTCATGAACCCAGGTTCTATAGACGCGCATCTTGTTTTTGTTTTTCCTAAGGTTTTTGTCCCTACTGGCCAACCTGACACTGAAGCCCAAATTGTATCTTGTCCATCTTCTCTGGAGCCCCAGATAATCAGTTCTCTGCCTTTATAGTGTAGAGTGTATAGTGTAGACACAGTTCTAGCAATGATTGTTTCTGCCAGATGGCAACAGTCTCAGGACTGTGTGTTCTTTGACTAAAAAGGTTTTTGATGGATGCGTTCTCATGGTGAACTTAACCTGATATATATGTATTCTAAGAATACTGTGTTAAGTAGTAGAGAGGACTGTGTGTAGATGCTCCTTGGTGTAATATTGTTTGTACTCACATGGAATTTGCTTAACATAGTTTGTATTTGAATAATCTATGTCCCTGATATGTACACAGTGTTGTTGCATTGTGGTTTTTCTTAAATGTAGTTTTGAAGGGGGTCTAATATCATGTTTGGTGTGTTTTTCTTAAGGTTTCTGCACCTACTGACCAACCTGACACTAAAGCACAAATGGCATATTGTTCATCTTCTCCTGATCCACAGGTAATCAGTTCTCTGCATTTTATATTTGAACAGCAATTTTGAAGGTTTTTCTTGGAAATTGTTAATTCAGAGTGTAGACACAGTCCTAGCAATGATTGTTTCTGACAGATGGCGACATTGTCTGGACTGTGTTCTTTGACTCAAAAGGTTTTTGATAGATGTCTTCTCATGGTGAACTTAATACAGTTACATAGATATCAGGTTAAGTAGTAGAGAGGACTGTGTGTAGAGGCTATTTGGTGTGATATTGTTTCTACTTACTCGGAACTTGCTATAATTGTCTCTTGGGAAACAGGGTTGGACAGCCATAATCTATGAAGTTTACGAAGAGAACCCATCCTTCAGCTTGGGTTCCAAAAACTATTTTATTTGCCTTCAATAATAAAGAAAGTTTAAGTAATGATGCACTACATGTTTTTTTTAATCAAACAGTTTTTTCAAAATGAACTTCCCTTTTAAAATTGTTAATTTTTTACAGAAATGCACGCATGATGTATTGCAGTCATCAATATCAAGCATAGAAAAATGTGCCTATGGCCTGGGCCCCTATGCTGCCCGGAAATGGAAGAGTGTAAAATGTAAAGGTGGGTTAGTTTGTTCATTGTCACATCCTCATTTTTAGTTATCTTTAAAATAATGTGTAAAAAACAAAAAAAAGTTTTTTTGCAGGGGACAATGCATAAATGACTGTTTTTAAAGGTTCGACATATGCAAATCTTTGTTCAGATGTTGTGTGACACCTTCTCAAAACTTACAGAACATTTTACATAATATGAGATTGGATTGTAAGGATTTAAACTATTGGCACCAATTTTCTCTGCTTATTGAATGCAATTGGTAATGTTGCATCTCTTTTTGCATCCCTTTCACCGGTAAGTATCTTTCAGAAGTTTCTTTTTTTTTTGCACTTAAAAGGAACGATATTTGAATGATGTTCTCTTTTTCAAGGAGTTTAAAGAAAGCACCTCAAGTGAAGAAATTTCAGAGGACAAATACATATCTGACTGTGCAAGTTATTCAGACAGTTCAGGAGAACTTACAGTAGATGCCTCAAATTATCTTTAAAAAGTCATTATGGATGGTTTTGATGGATATTCTGTTAAGGCTTCATCAGAAGAATTGCAAAGCAGGAATGACACTGAAAATGTCTTGGCTGAAGGGCTTGTCTCTGAAAGTGAACAGAACACTACCAAGACCTTTGTTAACCAAACGGCAAGCTCTTGTGAGAAGACAAAAACAATGGAACCATTAGAAGTTCAGACTCTGTCAAGATACTCACCGGACCTGAAGATGTTAAAAGGATGCAGTCTTCAAGCATATCATCTTTAATAGATATGAAAAACTATTGCTTTATTTGTGGCAAGCCCTAGTTGATAATTGCTCGACACTTGAAAACCAATGAGTACATGCATCACGAAGTTGCTTAAGCTTTAGCACTTCCAGAAACCTCAAATCTGCTTAAAAAAATGCTGGGAAAATTGAGGAATAAGGGAAACTGTACTCACAATAGAGAGGTTTTCCAAAGTGGTAGCAGACTGCTAAAACGCAAACGCAAGCCAAAGCATAAGTATGACACAAAACAGTATGTTCACTGCATGTACTGCCATGGACTTTACCTTCGTAGGCACCTCTGGTGAAATGCCTGAAAATGTACCTCAACACCAGGAATGGATGATGAAATAGGAAGTAAAATGGTCTTGAGCTTGGCCTTAATGGTGGACTCGACAGAATGTCAACAAATATCTCAAGGTGTTTGGAACGGTTGTGAAAAGACAATTTGTCTGCCGCTGTGCGAAGCGACTTTACTATTCTGCAACTTGTCCAGTCATTTTTCAATAAACATGGTCAAGATCCTTCTCAGCATGAGTATATGCGGCAGAAGAGTCGGGAAGTTGGGGGACTTTAACTAATCCTGCGCAAAGAATTTTTAATTTTCAACCTCGAAGATGCAGTCAAGCCCTCAAATGTCCACGTACTTATCCAAGCTGTCAAAGTCTCTGGCTTTGATGAGCATAGGCATTCGTACACAACTCTAAGCCTTGCTTTGAAATTAGGGCACTCATTGCACACGTTCTCTGACCTTATATACTGCAGAGCATTAATGACAGGTGAGGATGAGCTTAAGAAATCATGTCAGGCTTTCAAAACACTTCACACGTCAAAGTGGTCTGAACTTGTCTCTCACACAGCTTTAACCACCTTAAGTGACAAGCACTTTAACAAGCCCTCCACACTCCCTTTTACTGAGTATGTTCAGAGTCTTCACCAACATTTGGAAAAGACTGCAAACTCAGCATCTGAGACTTTACGAAGTGATACGTCACCACATGTCTATGGAGAACTGTGCAGAACCACACTGGCCAAAATCATTTTGTTCAACAAAAGACAGGGCGGAGACGTTTCTCAGATGCAACTATGAGGGACACCATTCCCTTGCATAAAGATGTTGCCGCTAGTCTTACAGAGTTTAAACAACGACTTTGTGCCCATTTCAGCAAGGTTGAAATTAAGGGAAAAAGGGGACAAAAGTTGCTGTCCTTTTATCACCAGACATAGTTAAGCCATCCCACAGCTCTTTAGCAGAAGAGGAGAGTCTGGAGTGCCAGAAGAAAACACCTTTCTCTTTGCGAGACCTAAATGTCTGACCCCTTATAGAGGGCAAGACTGTCTTAGGGTTTATGCAAATGAGTGTGGTGCCCAAAGTCCTGAATTTCTAAGATCAACACAGCTTCGCAAGCATGTTGCGACATTATCACAAGTATTGAACCTTAAGAATCATGAGCCTGACCAGGTTGCCGAATTTCTAGGACAGGACATCCGTGTTCATAGAGATTATTATAGGCTACCAGAGGCCACAACCTAGCTGGGAAAAATGTCTAAGTTGCTTTTAGCCATGGAAAAGGGGAGCCTGGCAAATTTTCAGGGCAAAACACTGGAGGAAATTGAAGGTATTTTTTAACTTCCATGTATTGCTTTAATTTGCTTATTTGCGTTAACTTTGCCATGTTTAATTTACTGGTTACTGAACAATTTTTTCCCCCAGACAAGTCAGGATTCACGGACTGTGAAAGTGGTGAAAGTGAGGCTGTTCGTGACCCATCCCCACAAGCAAACATTACAGAATGTGCCAATGAGCTAGAATCGTCTGATGACAGTATGAATATCAATTACAATGCCTATTGATGCTTATTATATGCTTACAAAATTAACATGTAGGTATTTTCTGTTTACTTATGGTCCCCAGATTATTCGGCTGGAGAAGGCAACTCCATCATTCTTAACCATTTAATTGGTCATTTTTAAAATAGCACACAAAATTATCATGACTTACTGAGTTATCTTACCAAATGTTTTATTAAAATTTTATTTGAATTAGGACAGTGCACATTCATCAACAAATTAGCAGTGAGCATCAATGAAAATTTGCCGGAATTAGCACAATAGCTACATTTCCTCCATCCTTTGTCCTAAGATAGGTACCACAGAAACACGAAATACATATTACATCCCACATTGCCACGCAACAGACATTACATGGGGACAAAAAAACAGTCAATAAACACTAGTCACTTAAAGGCAAAAAATCTCCACAATCAATCAGTAGATTGTTCATTGCTGATTCAGTTTTAAATATTTAAGATTTTTTAAAGTGGACTAATTATCACAGTTCCTAACATTAGCTGGTAAAGTATTCCATGACTGTGTGCCTCTAATAGATACCACAGTTTGGTTAAATTTAGTCCTGTGCCATTTTACATCACAGACTCCTCTGGTTAGTGTTTTTATGTTTACTCTGTTAGCTTTTTTATGTATAAAGTCCCTTAATGGTGGAGGTGCAAGCCCATTCAAAAGATTAGAAATGACATTAAAAAAAAAACGATAGCTGTTGAGGACTAAAATATAAAGCTTATCTAAAATTTTAAAATAATGAAAATGTAAAGGCTTCATGTCTAAACTTGTTAGTGTGTTCTTGGAGAGAATTGATGTGTTTTAAGATGCTTTCAGTTGTATGAGACCAGGCTGTGTAAAAGTATGTTATGCGAGTACATTTCTAGTATTCATAGCAGCCTCTGCTGACTCATCAGTAAGAAAAGTTCTTAAATGTTGAACATTTGATCACTTAAATTTGATAACATCTAAGTTTTTTTACATGTCGTTTTAAATGTTAAGTTTAAATCAAAGGCCACACCAAGATACCTGAATTGTTCTACCACATTTAGTCTCTCCATTAACTAATACAAATGGCTACTGTCCCTCTGTGTATTTGGAATTCACTTCCAGAATACTTGAGGTCCGCGCAGACCACAAAAACTTTTTAAAAAATACCCTAAAACCTTTCATATTTGTAATTTTTACAACTGTGACTGACATAATTTTCTGTCATAGTTGTTATTTTATGTTCTTTAACAGTTTTATGGTGATTAACATGTTGAAATTGCCACAGTGCTGCATACTCTTTTATAGTGTGCTGTTTTTATGACTTTCTTTTGTCTTTTCTTTTATGATTATCTATGTTATATGTTAGTTAGCACTTTCAGATTGTTAAATGTGAAGTGAATTACAAATAAAATGTATTGCTATTGTTATTAATATTGGAATGAGCAGGGTGTCACCACTATTTAGATGTTCAATTGACTGTGTGGCAACCCATCTCTTAACCATTTTTGAAACAATTGGTACCACAGCAATCCTTTGTGCTAAATATCAACCCCTCAAATGAAAGCAGAGAGTCTGCCGATTCCAAAGATACATCTGCCAAGACGCTACACCAAAGCATCGCAGAGATATAAGCCAAAGTATAACACGACAAGAAATCACTTTTCAGAATTACAGTAGTAAAATTTGCCTTACCTTTGCTGTTTTGTCATGTAAAGATGATTTCTTTGGAAAATACACGCTGTTTTCTGATATTTCCATCTCCTGTGCACCATTAAAAACTTTCCGGGCGTTTCTATTATGATTTCTAGTTCCTATGAAGTGTTTTTAGTCTGTTCGCCGAGAAGCCTGGTATTTCCCAGAGGCTCTGTTCTCGGCTCCCTGGTTAGCTGACTGTGTTGTCAATCTTGTTTGGCGTTATTCTATTGGCTTCTAAGAATCCAACGAGGTATCGCTCATGCAAATTGACCAATCCGCTGCGAGGGTAGGTCTTTGCGTAAAATAAAATTACCAGCCAGCGCATTACGCAAGAGGGCGCATGACGCACAATACAAAAATATACATATAAACACTATTGCATTATGATCAGATTTTTTTTTCCAAAAACGCCCAAAAGTGTATATTTTAGGACTACTGAACTCTATGTGACATTAAAATGAAAAATATAAATTTTACATGACAAAAATAGAAATGGCACTATTTGTGCCAAATGGTGCCAAACTGGACACCTCGCCTGACATGCCTGTACTAAAACCTCTCTAGTTTTGTCCTGCTTCACATAATCAGTATCAAATTTTCCAGAGATAATGTCCACAAGTTGTATTTACATTTTATTGAGTAACCACTGCCATTCAAGCAATATCCATAGTTTTTTTTTAAAGGTTCTTGTGGCCACAGTGGCCTTTATTGAAAGTGGAGAGGCTTATAGAAAGGGGAGAGAAGCAGGGGAGAGACAATTGGCAAATGTCCTCAGGCTGGAATTGAACCCGGGACAACTGCATCGAGGATTAAGGCCTCTGAACATGGGGCGCCCGTCTTAATCCACTGCGCCACGCAACGCCCCCATAGTTTTTCAATATGAAACATGTTTGTTTTTTTAGGAGCAAAAAAATTTCTGCTGTGTTCCATTTTCAGTTTCTCTTAACTAGTAATAGATAACATGCATGATACAATGATACATCTATCAATTCTACTCAATGTTACCTTTACAATGACACCAAAATGCTCAGTGGTTGAGTTATCAGCTCAACAAAATTTCTCCACTAGTGTGTTTTTGGTGATTGTTGACAGACTAATTTCAGAAATGGATCACAGGTATGATGTATATGATAACCTGAACAACACCTTTGGCTTCCTGAACAATTTTTCTGATGTTACTGTTCCAGAGCTAAGAAACAAAGGATCTCCAAATGAAATATTCAACTGGACCTGGAGATGGACTTTGTGTGAAGAGATTGTCCAGTTCAAAGACTTTATTCTTGGTAAATGCATCACATCTGCTCCACTGCTTTTACATTATTAGAGAAAAGAACCTACTGGACATCTTCCCAAATGTGGACATTGCGCTCAGACATTACCTGACATTCCCTGTCACAAATCCAAGTAGTGAGCTATCTTTCTCTAAGCCTAAAAAAATAATAAAAATAGACTCAGATCCACAATGAGACAGGAAAAGCTCAATCATTTCACTCTCATTTCTCATGAGAATGATCTAGTGAGAAAGCAGGACTTTAGTGATCTTGTGAAGAAAATTGCAACAACAAAAAAATTCAGAAAAGTAGCCATCTTTTCGAAGTCCCTTTCATACTAATGCTTAAGAGACTTATATATATGACACCTATTTGGCTCATTACTGAAAGGGTTTGGTATTATTGGTTAGGATAGTACCTAAACTGTCATGCTGCCAGAGAATACTTTTCTAAAAACATATTTGTTTATATCTATGTTCTATTTGACTGGCAGATAAGTACCTATTTCCTCTTGAGAAGGACTTATAAATCCTGGGAACATGTTTAGCATATAGCTTGTTTAGATGGCTTTAACACATATATACATACATACACACACACATACATACATACATACATGTATATATATATGTATATATATATGTATATATATATATATATATATATATATATATATATATATATATATATATATATATATATATATATATATATATATATATACATATATATGTATATATATATGTATATATATATATGTATATATATATATATATATCGATGGAAGTGTTCTGCTGCTTCCTCCTTTGTGAACCTGGTTTGGCTTCAGTGCCAAATACCCTCTGTTCTGCTGGAGGTTTCTTCCTGTTAAAGGGGAGTTTTCCCTCTCCACTGTTGCTACATGCTTGCTCAGTATGAGGGATTGCATTGAGTCATTGCCTGGCAGTTGCACCCCATTGATGCAGACTCTAGCCACAGCAATACCTCAGCAATCTGCTGGGATTCCTTACATAGAAAACTAGCCAAACCTTTAAACTGATTGGAATGTTTGTATTGAAATTGTTTTCTTGTAACGTGCCTTGAGATGACATCTGTTGTGAATCGGCGCTATATAAATAAACTCAATTGAATTGTTCAAAAAACAATAAAGCCAAAAAGCTAAATTCTCAATTTTTGATTCTGCCAACATCCTGACTTGCATCTATGGTCTAGAATAGAAGTCATCCAGGGGGAGCTTGGTGTTTAAATCCTTCTCCTTTGTATTTAAAGAAGTCAGTTAAGGTGGTTTTTGAATCTGATTAGGATGCCTCCTGGGTGCTTCCCATTGAAGATTTTCCCGTGCACTCAGAGAAGAACAAGGGGATATTTAAAAGTAGCTGAAAGGATTATCCCTTATGTCTTGGAACACTTTGGAATGGATGGATGGATTTATGGAAAAGAGCAGTCATTCTACCTTGCTGCTTCCATCCATCCATTATCTAAACCCGCTTATCCTTGCAGGATCATGGGGATCTACCATAGTTTTTGGTGTTTAGGGACCCACAGGCAGAAATACTGAGAACACAGAAAAATGTTCTAACATGTTTTTTTTTCTCCCAAAGCAATGAATGATTAGATGTCCACTATTGTTTCTTATAAGTGATGACCAGGAAGGGGAAAGACCATGACTAGTAAGAAGGCTTACTGGCTTAAATGCCAAGGTGAGCTAAGGGAGACGACACAATCCACACAGAAGCTGGCCAGACTACAGGGTTGAATCCTGGAGCCATCATTGTCTTCCCCTGGTTACAGTCAATAGTTCCTCCATCCTATCCTTCAGCAGACCAATATGAAGCAGAATCTCCAAGTCTTTTCAAATTGCCAGAAGAATATCTGGATTTAAAACAAATATTCAATAAACATAACGCTCTCTCCTTGCCACCACACCGCCCCTACAATTGTGATACATCTTTTTCCTGGAGTCCCTTTGCTTTTTCAGAGACCTTACAACTTGTCCCCTCCTGAAAAATAAATAGCTAAACATTACTTAAATTAATCCCCAGCCACTGGTATTCTTTGACATTCCTTTTCTCCCTCTAGGTTAGGTTTCTTCTTTACAATAAAGATTATTCTATCCAGCCTTGCATTGATTTCTATGGTCTCAGTCAAATAACAAAAAATGTCCAATACCACTCTGATTTTGAATTGGTCCTAGGAACCACCATCTTCACAAAATTAGATCTCCGTGATACCAGCCTATCATATGGTCAAAATGAGTGGAAAATCACCTTTAAGACCCTACTATAACAGTTCAAGTATTTGAAGAATCTTTTTGTATTCACAAACTTCCCAGCCATATTTCTGGCCCTCATTAATAATGTTTTCTATGAATTTTTGAATCCTTTTTTTTTGTACCTCAATGTCATCCTCATTTTCTCAGTCACTCCAATAGCACCGTCTTCATCTGGTCCTTTAACTCCTGTAGAACCAAATATACATCAAACCTGTGAAACGTTTTTTCCATAAAGTATATTTTCCCAAAGGTCCAGGGGTCAAGAGTTTTTTAACAAATGTTATGTAGGCTTGAAATGACTTTCCTGTAGGGGCTGCACAGTAAGGGCCACAGTTGGTAGCACTGTTGCCTTGCAGCAAGAAGGTTCTGGGTTCAAATCCCATGTCTTTCTGCATGGAGTTTGCATGTTTTCCCTGTGCATGCGTGGGCTCTCTCCGGGTACTCCGGCTTCCTCCCACAGTCCAAAAACATGACTGTTAGGTGAATTGGTTTCTCTACATTGCCCTTAGGTATGAGTGTGTGCGTGCATGGTTGTTTGTCCTGTATGTCTCTGTGGACATATGGACTGGCGACCTGTCCAGGGTGTACCCCGCCTTTGCCCCGTCACTGCTGGAGATAGGCACCAGCCCCCCCACAACCTTACATAGGATGGACCGGTACAGAAAATGGATGGATGACTTTCCTGTAAAGTGCCTTGAGATGACATTTGTTGTGAATCTGCGCTATATAAATAAATTGAATTGAATTATAGGCTTCTATGTTCTTTTTGGTCAGTAGGAGATTTGACCTTGGAACTCTCCCATTAATGCCACTTTTTTGTCTTTGACTTAATGTTGAATCATAAACATTGTTGAGCTGAAACATTGAAGTGTGAACTAAAAAAAAATCAATTGTAGGACAAATACTTTTTTATGCACCGGTTTTGACCATGATGACTGATTAAAGGATCCAAGAAATGCCACCCCATGGACAAACGAAGGGAAGACAGATGGAGAATGATCAGCAGCAGTCTTCTCTGAAGAACAAACACACACGGGTTGTCTCTGAAATGTCAGGCAAAGATTTATGTCATGACACCGAGCAAGATCTTTCTCTCATCATATCATTACAGCCTTTAATGTCAAAGGTGGGAGTGAAGAATAACAACACATAGAATCTCTAACGACATATCTCTCTTAGGTGGGAATTATTGTGACAATAGAACAGTATTTGTTATAATTTCTGAGTCCAATCCATAAAGGGTTATGGAATGTGGATGTTACACTATAGAGATACAATTACATTAGAAGTTACCAGTACTAAGCTTCAGGAGTTGATGTAAAAGCACAGACCTGAGTATAACTGGTCAACAACTCATTTTAACTCAGAGGTTCTCAATCAAGCCCCATCTTCCAATTGAAATGCTACTGAGAACATTATCATATTTAATCATTTATCTGTAGAAACCACTGACACCAGCATTCTGCATACAATCACTTGATGATAAAAAAAAATTAATAAAATGACCAGCAGCTACTTAAATTGTAAGTTGTTGCAGATCATTTGATTGTTTTAAGTCTTAACACTATATCCAAGTTCAGTTTATTAACTCAATATGTAACAATTAATCAAGACTGCTCAGTCTATGATTCTCAGAACAGAAAATGTTCAAATGATTCACTGGTATGTTAATTTTTAGACTAAACAGTAACATTCATAACTTTTTTTCAAATATAAACATTGGTAACTTATCAGCTTCATCAGCTTCTTCCTTTTCAAAAAGGTATGGAACTTTATTGCATCCGTCACTTCCACTATTTTTCTTTTCAATGTCACAACTTCTCTAGGACCCTATGAAATGTGTTTTATTATTTTCCAAACTCTTTTATATTTTCCTAAATTTCACTTTTTCCATTTTTATTTTTCCAAATACCACTTTTTCCATTTTTATTTTCTGAATTCCACTTTCCATTCTGACCATATTTATTAACCCCAAAAGTTTGTAATTATGGAGTGAATTAAAACATTTAACAAATTAATAACCAAAGAGATCCCTGTTAACTATTACCCCTCCTTTCAACCGGACGCGTAAGCAGCACGTTACAGGAGCAGCACGTCATACGCAGCTGATAGCCACCGCTGTAGTCAATAGAACCCTTTCCAGTGGAGGCGAAAGCAGCGCGAGTCTGCCGCGTCCCAGGAGCGACATGTCGCAGCACTTTTCTAAATATACGCGGCAGACCTATTTTCTACGCGGTACGCCTCTGAAACACGTAAATTTCTACATTTTGGAAAGGGGAAGACAGGAAATATAACGGCTCGGCACCGGAAATTTTCAAAATAAAAGAAATGTGCTGGTTTGCGGTTGCTTTACTTAAAAAAAGTCACTACCTGTGCGGCCCGGTGAGAAGTCAGTACCTCGCGGGAGGGTCTCATTTGTGTGTCATCACACAAATGAGCGATTTTGGATATTCCCTAACATAACAAACTTATTGGCGAATATAAAACGGACATAACATAAAACACAAACCTTTTGGAGCCATGTTGTTGTATTTTCCTGGTTATTGTTGTCATAGACGTTTATATATGTCGATGGTTGTTGTGTTTACTGACGAAACCACACGTGATTTTGTGCTCTCTCTTGTGACAGCTGCTTCCCTGCTGCTATGCGCCTCATACGCATCCGGTGGAAAGGGCCAAGCAGCAGATTACGCAAGTGAAACGTGCTGCTCCTGTAACGTGCCGTTTACGCGTCCGGTGGAAAGGAGGGGTTATTCACAAATATAAAAGTGCTGTGGTTCACACATTTCCCCATTCATTTTTAAAGAACACAAACATTATGTGCAAAACAAAGAATAGAAAGAAAACGTGGTGGAATACTGTGCACGCACATGGAGGACACTAGCAGAACAGCCGATGAGATGGGAAAATTTTGAATTTAAGACACAGTTTCAGACTTGTAGAGCTTTACACACACGCAAACACACAACCAACAGTCAGCCCCCACCCCCGTCTCTGAAACTGAGAATCTGAATGAAAATATGTTTCATTTATGAGTTATATCACAGTATGTTCATATGTATGTCTTCAGATTATACAGCAATTGCACTTATTGATGCATTAATAGTGTGAAGTACAAATGTAAATACTACAATGACACTCCTGCATAACGCTGCACAATGGATGCTCTGGCGCTCATTGAAGATCAGCCACTGGCAGCATCTGGATGGGGGTAGCCAATGTAGATTCCATAAAGAAGTCCTATTAGATCTATGTGCTGAACAGGGTTAGGTCTACCGACCAGCTGGAACAGTGCATCCCCCCTCCAGCAGCACATTCTGGCTGTGGCATGCCGTCCCTCTCTTTGCCTCTTTTTTTATGTCAAGCACGCTGCTGAATCAATGCTGTGCCACTCGCAGCTTTTATTAATATATATAATTAATATTTTGCACAGATTTTTGAAATCTAAAAAACACTTTTTAAAAGTAGAATTAAAACACACGTTTTCTGTCAGGCTTTAAATATCTAGGAATGCTGAAACTTATCAGGTTCTGCTGTAATTTAGTTTTTATTTGAATTACATGATTACAAATACAAAAAAACAAACTTTATATTTATTGTTCTTATTTGTTGTACCGTTTGTTCTGCTGCTTATATTTAAAAAATATATATTTTTTTTTATTGCTAACTATTCATCTGTCTTTTAATGTGAACCACTTTGGTCACCTTTTGGCAGAGTAAAGCTCTATATAGATACGTTTTGGATCATATCCTGCCTCCTACACAACATCTTTCTGCCATAAACAGTCAATCCAAAGTGCCAAGTGAATATCCTGGAAAGACATAAACCGGCTAAAATGGGGCGGTTCACGGATAACCACGGTAACCGAGAGGCGGAGAAGGCACGGCAAACCGTTTTATTTCAATCACTGAAGCATGGGCATCGCAACCGTGGGGTATGTGGGTGTTTTAACACCTACACTTTTCCTACTGAGCGGATGAAACACCCAAACTTTTCCAGCAGTTCTTCTCAAAACCTGTTTGCCGTTATATTTGTTTCCCCAACCTGAGCACGCAGTTAAGACTAATGAAAGCGCATATTCCTATGTGAAAAACAAACAGTATTTTGTGGTGTGACGCCATAACCGCCTACAAAACTCACACAAGATCGCTTAATTAATACATGTTCTCATATGCGCTAAACTACTTCTCGCTCTGCGCTCGCCAAATGCAGTGCACAGGTGCTGAAAATAGAATTTGATGTCGTAAAAACTGACGCTTGGAAATAGCCGGCCGACGTTTGTGCTCTCTTAAAGATGAGCTTCGCACATACGTAGTACATTATGGTAATAGAACAGTTAGTGGCCTTGAAACCAAAAACTCTGAAATGAAGAGAAAAGCGGAAGCTTAACCATCAAAAATGTAAATTTATGGCATACCTATTACTTTCACATACATATACTAAATCCATCCCTGCAATGGACTGGTGACCTGTCCAGGGTGTACCCCGCCTCTCGCCCCATGTGGGTGGTAACATTTGCAATGCCTGCAAAAGAATCTAAAGAGAAAATATTTTCTATCTTGTGATGTATTAGATGTCTTTGTGAATTAATTAAGTTTAAAAACTTTGTTGTAAGTACTCATAGGAATGATGTTACTAACTTAACAAAATATGAACTACAAAACAAAATATATTTTATCCTTCCTGTAAACCTGGACATGAAAAGAGCGTTTTGATAATTGACTAAAAATTGACAATGATAAATTAGCATACGTTGGATAACGATTAGCACCTTCCAAAATCTACACTAAAATTATGAAATATATTTTTCTCTGGTTATAGTATGGATGATCCTTTAAAAAAATCCAAAGAGAGTTTGTTGTCACAAAGGAATTGGGAGAAAATAATTTCTGAAGATGAGGAGCATATCATATTTGGCATTATAAGGTACATTGAATCTATCTCCAAATCAATAAAAACATTCTTGAACATATATTATAAATATAGTATATGTATGTAAAAGTAATAGGCATGTCATAAATTTACATTTTTTGGGGTTAAGAGAGTGCAGCACAACAGCATTTGACAACAGTTTGAGGTCTTGGAGACCAGCATGCCAAAACCGTACCCACGATTTCTGCAAACTGAGGGAACGGATTAAAGCTGCAGTAGGTAACTTGAATAAAAGTAACTTTTTGTGATATTTCCTAAAACTGTCCATATGTCCTGAAAGTAGGAAATTAGACTTGTAATCTGTTAAAAAAAAGCAGCTCAATTGGTCACGCCTACAGCCCCTACTGCGATTTGCAAGAATCCACCGCGTCCGGTAGAAAACACCCAATCAGAGCAGCGCCTGAAGGAGTGTCTGACATCTATCACTCCTCACATACACACCGCAACCCGCCCCTCGCTCCGCTATGTAACCGGCTGCAACAGCCACCTAAAGAGAAACTCCCCGTACCGCCGCTGCCAACTACAGCATATATGGCTAAGATAACAAAAAAGAATATGACCGAGGAGGACAAAAAAGCTACGAAGAAAGAAGTTGACCGAGCCAGAGATAAAACGAGGGTAAATATTGGCGTAGCCTTTGAGAGGTGGAGGGAGCTACGGGACTGAAAGAGTTTAAAACCGATTCCGACTTGGCAATGTTTATGCTTGACAGGTAATTACCCTTGCTTGATTAATATTTGTTTAGTTTTTTTGGTGGTGGTATTACAGTAAACCTCCGCAGCGCTTGCGATCATCTGTGCACTCACAGCTAATGTTGTCATATGTGGTTTACTGTTAGGAAAGATTCACGAAAGTTTGTTTTCTAAGTCGTGTCAGCTGATTATCTTTGGCAGTTGTTACACCACTAGCAAAGGCGAAGGAGGGAGGAGGGCATTAGAGGCGGGGCTTGAGTGGATCTGAGAGGGAGGGGGAGTGATGTGAAGCTTGTTTGGGTTTACATTTTCAAGCAAAGTCTGCTCTCCTCTGAGTTACCTACTGCAGCTTTAAGAAATACGTGTGCAGAGTTTCATAAACTGAGGGAAGTCAATCAGAGTATTCCTTAAAATACTGGACTTGAAAATCAGTACCAGATTTTTTGGGCAACTTTGTGGACACTTTGCTCTCAATAAATATGTTTAAATAAAAAAGAGGCAAAATACAACATGAGCTAATTTTTTTTATATATCATTATTACAAAAAAATTAAGACAAGGTTGGAAGAAAAACAATACTTGAATCCTTTAGTCTAAAAGAATATTCACTTAAACAACATTGTGCATTCCTGGTCACATTCCTTGAGTTACTATGTCACGATTGAAAAGCATTTCACAGTAGATTTTAACGAGCGTTTTGAAAGCCACAATCCAGCAACTGACATCCCCCACACTTTAGAAAAGTTTGCTATGCCACACCACTCAACGTTTATCCATATAGAGCTTTACTTAGCCGAAAGTCAACCAAAGTGCTTCACAATAAAAGACAAAAATATAGTTAGTAACCACAACATAGAGACAAGACAAGACAAAAAGAGTAAAAAGAATAAATCTAAAAAATGTGCACCAGCACAAGCGATAAAACGAATAAAAACAAAATAAATATAACGTTTGAATTATATGATTACTTCTTGTAGCAACAATAAGACTGGAATAAAAGCATTATGGAATGTGTAGCATTATTCAGGAGTGTCACTACAGTATTTATAATTGTACTTCACACAATTATTACACCAATAAATAATGCTGTATCATAGTTTAACATAGCATAGCTGTATAATCTGAAGACATACATATGAACATACTGTGATATAATTCTTAAATGCAACATATTTTTCTTCAGATTCTCATTTTAATTCTCACATCATAGACGGGGGTAGGAGTTGACTGTGTGTTCGTGTGTGTGCGAGGGTCTACAAGTCTGAAATTCACCATTTTGCCATCTCACTGGCTTAGCTGGCAGTGTCCAAAAAGCGCATAAGCAAGGTCCTTAGTGTGTTTAAAGTTCCGCATACTTTTCACCACGTTTTTTGTAATAAATCCCAAAGTTGGAGTAGAAAGTGACTTCCGCAGTTTTTAGACTCAGTTTTGTGCGTAACCAAGCTTCATACATGAGACCCCTGAATAGTACAACCATCCTAACATCTCAAGCCCTCCTTACACAAACTTTGTTTAGATATTCTTATTACTTTGGTGCAACTGCAACTTATGTCAAGTTGTCGAAATGCGGGGCATTACATTTTGTCAGCCTTCAATACTGCAGCCTATCTCTGCAGTGTATGTGGGCAACAGGACATTATCACAGTCTGCAAAACCATGGTCATCGCTCTTCTGTCCTTGACTCTACTCAGCCCTCTGTTCCTAAAAATAGAAACTGTACACCTCAGATCCTAAGAAGCCAAAATAGAAAGTGCTGGTAAACATTTCAAAACTTGACCTTTCCAGTTTACATCTAAATTGGTTGGGGTTTCCTCAAGTATTATGGTTTACATATTTCTTCTGTACATATATTCCGTTTATCTTTCCTGGCCTGAGTGTTGGGTTTTTGTATAAGTTGCTATATGTCCTCAGGATAAACTCGTCACTATTGTCCACCCACCATAGAATGGAATAAAATAATCCTTTATTGTCCCACAAGTGGGGGAATTCGGCTGTAACAGCACCAAATTGACAGATAATAGAAGCAGAATGAAAACAGAATTAAGAATTATATAATTATATATATAACCACACAAGGACACAATTACAAAAACCAAAGTAGTGTGCGGTTAGTAAAAATAAATAAATTTTATATATATATATATATATATATATATATATATATATATATATATATATATATATATATATATATATATATATATGCGTGTGTGTGTGTGTGTGTGTGTGTGTAGGTGTGCGTGTAGAGTGGAGCAAAATCAAACTCGTGAAAGTAAAGAAATTCAGAGGCTTTAGCATGATTTCATCGTCTGCAGATATATGCTAGTGTTGTGTGGTTATGGTTTTTTGGGGGTTTTTGTGGTGTTTGTTAATTTTACTGTAGCTTGGAAATCACCTGATGTTTGCAAACAAGTAACATTTCAAAATGTAAAAAAACAAAAAACGACGAAGAGCAGTGGATTTGCAGATTGATCACAAATGCCACAGAAAAAAGAATAGTTATATTGAGAAAATTATGATGTCTACCAAACACATTTTGGTGCCCTCCCTGAGATTATGGTTTGGTGCCCCAATAACAATAGAAGGGTTGTAAGACAGTTTTTATTAATGGATGCAGTTTGTTTTCTAAAAGTGAGTCCTTTGAAAAAGGTAAAATATATAGCAAAAGTGAATTAAAGGAAAATTAGAATCCATTTGGAACTTGCAGTTCATATTGCTTTCTGTCTCTATAAAGAAAAAAAACTATCAAAGGTTTAGCAATTATAATCTAGAGTCTATGTGTGCACATATGTGGCAAATATTTCTTAAGTACATCTGTCCAGGGCAGATGAAGATTATAGATCCGCTCTGTATTTTGATCCGTTATTCCAATCATCATGCTTTGTATTTCGATACAGAGCATAAGGAAAGGGTGCCAATCAGGGCTGCACATTGTGGACATCATTTATTTTCTTCTGTGTTGTTGTTATTTTGTTGGGGGGGTTTTGTGTGTTTCTTTTTCCCGTTTTTTTTTTTTTTTTTACAGTCATTGCTTTAGCGTACTCTACAGTGGTTGGCACCCCCAATATGTCATAAAGATAAACACTTTTCATGGGATGAAAGTTGATTAACTGTTTATGACATGGCTGGTGTCTGTTTGTGTAGGGATTTGTTGAAAAGATGATTTAAAATCGAAGAAACATGTGGAAAAAATACTCCATTATAGTTGATTTTTTTGTGTGGCTACAGTGGCCTTTATTGACAGTTGAGAGTGTGTAGAAACGGGAGAGAGGTGGGGGAAGAGACATTCGGCAAATGTCTGCGGGGTGGAATCGAACCCCTGGACAACCACGTTGAGGACTGTGGCCTCTGAACATGGGACACCTATCTTAACCACTCTACTTCGCAACGCCCCCTCCATTATAGTTTGACATCCAACATGATGTCATGGCTACACATTCCCTAAATAAGAAAATAATTTATTTTACATTTTCAGTGACATGCTACTTTTATAGTTCTAAAGAACTGTGTAGGAAAGTCATATTTAGATTGTGAAGGGAAAAACGCTGACAAGAGAATTAGCAAATGATAAGGACCACTGGTTGTTAAAGCACTTGATATCTTGAATTTAGGTTGGTGTAGATTTTCAGTCATCCAGGGTTTTTAATTCAAGATATTCTTGACAGTTTAAATGAAGGCTACTGGACTTTTCTTGTTGTCTTGAATACGTTTCGTCTCTCATCCAAGAGACTTCTTTAGTTCTGAAAACTGGATTGGGAGTATCAGATTTATAAGTCTAAGGTTAAGGCTCTCTAATGGGGCTATCGTTATACCTAACGAAACTTTCAGGGTTGCGTAAGCGTAAAGTATTCAACAAAAAAAGTCCAGTTTCCTTAATTTAAACTCTCAAGAATATCTTGAATTTAATAACCATGGATGTGAATTCCCCTTAAAAACTGGGACGATGAGTCTTAGTTCCTAGATGATTAGTAAAGTGTGGTAATTTTTAATACATTTTAGTAAAAAATTAAGAGAAGAAAAACAGCATTTAGCAGACTTACGTAGGGAGTGCCATTCGTCCTGCCTTATCGTCTTGGTGATGTTGTACGACAGATTTCTGGGTATTGCAGCTGACGAGTAGTGGTATTTGATGTAGGAGCATCTTGCAATTGAACCTGCACATAAATTAAACAACAAAATATTATAGAAAATTACCTCAAATCATATGTACATGAAACCCACTGCTATCCAACTTCCACATAGACGTTAGTAATGAAGCACTTATGCAGTTATTTCTGTTATTATATTACAGTACAGTATTAACCAGTTACAATCCTCTGAAAATGGTTTTCTATTTTTTTTATTTACACCTCAACACAATCAAGCTATTATATTGCATAAACTCTTGCTGTTTCTTATAAGGACTGTTTTTAGCTACTGTAAAGTGCCTTGAGATGACATGTGTTGTATATAAATAAACTGGATTACACAGTAATCACCATATTTTCCATATTAGCAAACAAGAAGGTCTAATAAACAGTTTGTAATATACAGCATATAATCCACACTCTGATGATGCATTCATTTGGATTAAACATTAACATCATGGAGGATCATCAAACTTAACTGTTTTTTTTTTTTGTTTTTCTTAAAATTAGTTGCAGTTGTTGTTTTTAAGTACAAATGCAGTACATACACCAGTGTTGAGTTGATTGACTTCCTAAGCTTTCCTCCTTCTCAACTCATCCACAGACTCTTAAAACAGTGGAGATCTAAAACATATTAACCAAAGAGTTCAGCACATACTGAAGGCTCATTCACGCGTTCATTTCAGCCGAAATATCCTTTGTGGTTAGGAAAAACCTAAACATTTATCTGTAAACTGTGATTACTGATTAAAATGACAGCAATATTCCCATGTACTGTATGTTCATGTCTGAACCATCACACCCTGCATAGCAACATATTCTTAGATGTACACAGGACATCTCAACTTACAGCCGGCCTGATGTTTGCAGAATTTAAAAGCTAAACCTCTCCTCTTGAAGCCCCTTTCCTTGTTTCCAATAATGATTTACTATTAGTTGCATCTCATGGTTTTTCTTTAGTTAGTTCCACATTGTTTTTATCATCTGTCATCTAAGATTAATCATGCATGGTTCAGCCTGTATCTTTCCTATTTTTTGCTATATCTTCCTGATCAAGTAGCATCAGTCATCCTGTGCATCAGTAGCAGATAACATGTTCTAAAAGCTCCTTCTTTGAATCATCTAGCACCAAATGTGCTAGATGTGCTAGAACATACAGTCATGGCCAAAAGTTTTGAGAATTACATAAATATTAGAAATTGGAAAAGTTGCTGCTTAAGTTTTTATTATAGCAATTTGCATATACTCCAGAATGTTATGAACAGTGATCAGATGAATTGCATAGTCCTTCTTTGCCATGAAAATTCCACTGCATTTCATTGCTGTCATTAAAGGACCTGCTGAGATCATTTCAGTAATCGTCTTGTTAACTCAGGTGAGAATGTTGACGAGCACAAGGCTGGAGATCATTATGTCAGGCTGATTGGGTTAGAATTGCAGACATGACATGTTAAAAGGAGGGTGATGCTTGAAATCATTGTTTTTCCATTGTTAACCATGGTGACCTTTAAAGAAACTCGTGCAGCCATCATTGCGTTGCATAGAAATGGCTTCACAGGCAAGGATATTGTGGCTACTAAAATTGCACCTAAATCCACAATTTATATAATCATCAAGAACTTCAAGGAAAGAGGTTCAATTCTTGTTAAGAAGGCTTCAGGGCGTCCAAGAAAGTCCAGCAAGCGCCAGGATCGTCTCCTAAAGAGGATTCAGCTGTGGGATCAGAGTGCCACCAGTGCAGAGCTTGCTCAGGAATGGCAGCAGGCAGGTGTGAGCGCATCTGCACGCACAGTGAAGCGAATACTTTTGGAAGATGGCCTGGTGTCAAGAAGGGCAGCAAAGAAGCCACTTCTGTCCAAAAGAACATCAGGGACAGATTGATCTTCTGCAGAAAGTCTGGTGAATGGACTGCTGAGGACTGGGGCAAAGTCATATTCTCCGATGAAGCCTTTTTCCGATTGTTTGGGGCATCTGGAAAAAGGCATGTCTGGAGAAGAAAAGGTGAACGCCACCATCAGTCCTGTGTCATGCCAACAGTAAAGCATCCTGAGACCATTCATGTGTGGGGTTGCTTCTCATCCAAGGGAGTAGGCTCACTTACAATTTTGCCCAAAAAACACAGCCATGAATAAAGAATGGTACCAAAAGACCCTCCAACAGCAACTTCTTCCAACAATCCAACAACAGTTTGGTGAAGAACAATGCATTTTCCAGCCCGATGGAGCACCGTGCCATAAGACAAAAGTGATAACTAAGTGTCTCGGGGACCAAAACATTGAAATTATGGGTCCATGGCCTGGAAACTCCCAGGATCTTAATCCCATTGAGAGCTTGTGGTCAGTCCTCAAAAGTCTGGTGGACAAACAAAAACCCACTAATTCTGACAAACTCCAAGAAGTGATTATGAAAGAATGGGTTGCTATCAGTCAGGATTTGGCCCAGAAGCTGATTAAGAGCATGCCTAGTCGAATTGCAGAGGTCCTGAAAACGAAGGGCCAACACTGCAAATACTGACTCTTTGCATAAATGTCATGTATTTGTCAATAAAAGCCTTTGAAACGTATAAAGTGCTTGTAATTATATTTCAGTACATCACAGAAACAACTGAAACAAAGATCTAAAAGTAGTTTTGCAGCAAACTTTGTGAAAACTAATATTTGTGTCATTCTCAAAACTTTTGGCCACAACTGTATATTGGATAAAAGGAAGGGAAGGGAAAAATATATTGTAATACCTCTGTCTACTTAAACCCTTCACTTCCTCTCATTCCCCCGTCAGATCATACTGCTAATAATGATAATATAATTTTTTCAAAATAGACATGTTTGTTAAGGAAAATATAGTCTTAGTAAAGTTACATAAAATTTTTTTTTTTTTTTTTTCCCCATCGTCCTTGCAGTCGTGGTTTCAGATCCCCCTTGCCTCCCTCCCCAAACAAGAAGTGGTTTGGCTGTAGAGAAAACATCTGACCTACAGTTTATAAAGCTGCTCCAACGCTGTAGCAGGAAACTGCTCAGTCCGCTACAGGCGGGTAAGGAAAAATAATGTAGTCTCACTTGGTACCTCTGCTATGGGTCAGCAAGCCTCCATTACTTTAACATAAAGAAGTGGCAACGCGACGGTCACCTGATGAACACGCCTCAAAGTGTAGGTACACCTGACTTTTGGTTCGCTCTCCGCCCTTGTTTCAGCTAACATTACCAGGCCCGTCCTCACCTCTGCACACAGGATATGGGCTAGAGGTGGGCGGTCGTGAATGAAATGAGGTGACTGCTGTAGAATTGCAGCTACTAAAAGGTTCGACCCATAGCCTTTGCAGCTTAAATCTAAAAATGTCACATAAACAGTAGCTGAAAATAGCCAACTGTACCAACTATTGTATGGAAAGCCAGACGAGCCACAATTCGATAAATCAAAATGTCCAAAAATTGATATGTATACATGTAAAAATGTTAATAAAACTTCAAATGCATTGGTCAAATAAATGAATTTATTCTTATCATAATAATTAAAAATAGATATTTAAATAATTTGAAATTTTGAAAATTGTGTGTTGAAGATATCATGAATTTATTTTCTCTCTACTTTACAAATCTAAAAGCACTCAAAGTTGCTAACACCACTATAGAAAAGTACAGTTAGCCCCTCTGAACTATGGGGTCAGATCAGTCTCATTAAGAATAAACTCATGCAGGGTTTTTCACAAATTCACATGCTCATTCACAAATGCACACGTTCTGGTTCACAAATATAATTTTGAAGAAACACTTGAAATATAACTTCACAAATGCACACGATCGGTTTCACAAATGCACACAATCTGTTTCACAAATATAATTTTGAGGGAAGCTTCAAATATAAACTCACAACATACGAATCGCTAAATGTGCATTTACGAACCACTTCTCATTTGCGAATCTCTCTGTATTTGTGAGAGAATTTTGAGACTGTTGTAACGTTGCAGGTCAACAAACGACACAATTGGCTAATGAATCTGTCAATCAAATTTACGATTCTGATTGACAGATTCGTCAGCTAACCAATGTCTTCGTTTTCAGCCAATCGTATGGCTGCTTACATTTTCTCCTCACTAGCAGAGCTGTTATGTGCGCATGCGCCGTGAAGTTCAACCGCGACACATGGCGAAATGTGGTACTTACCGTTTGAGACTGATGCATGTCGCTACCATAGACTGTATATAACGGTCGTTACTTATCGCCACGTGTCGCGGTTAAACTTTTCTGCGCATGCCCACATAACAGCTCTGCCAGTGCAGCGTCATAGAGAGAGAGTTACGACAGACTTTGAACTAGCCGACACGCGGTCACGTGGTTCATGGAATCCTCAATAGTTCCAAACATCCCAGCGCTGTCAGTCAGTCTGAGCCGCTTTTGGCAGGACAGAATTCAAAATCGAATATTTCTAATTTCTCCTGGCGAGTTTTGATCATTGACTAATAATGTGTATTGATTACTTTTTACTGAATAGCCTATGCATTTTTATTTTATCAAGGCATTTCTAGAGGAACAGACATTCGTCACCATTCTACATTTTAGAGGGAGACGAGCGCTAACACATTGTATTATACATTCAGATCACCGATCATATTTATTGATAAATTAATGCACTACACTGCTCAATATAAGCATGTTTAATAACTTTATGTGCCACAAGAAACCCTAAATTGGAGTAATAATACCCAATTTATAGCCTTATTTCTGAATGATAGCATGTTAATGCCATACCTTGTCCTCCTACACACTTAAAACATGCCAGTGGTTCAGACCTCTGCTCCAGCTTACCTTTAGATCTCCATCTTTCAACAAAGCATGGGATATTACTGTTCCCAGGATTTACTCCTAAAACACCCTATATGTCTAGCAGATGACATTCAGTCTGTGTTCTCTTTGCCTGCTGTTGGATAGAAAATTAGCTGAATGACAGGCTGATCTAAGTTACATGTTTTGAACCAGTTTTAAATAACTTGGAGGAAAATATGCGGCTGTCTATGCGTTGACTGATGACCTGGGATGAATTTTTTTGGTAGAACACATCATTCTATAATTATGTATTTTCTTATGAACTCATGCATCTATAACTCAGTTGATTGTGCTTCTAGCCTGACTAAAGTAAAATAGCAATTCATTGATAATGTTAAAACCAGTATATGTAAAAAAAATAAGTGTTGAGGAAAAAACAATACGCAAACTTTTTATTAAATATTACGCAAAATGTAAAACAAGCTTTAATGAAGTATTTTTACTATCATTCTCACAGTCATTACATCTGTACAAATTCACTGCATGGATCAAATTTGGGCAATGTGGAAATGTGCTGAAGTCCTAAGGAAGGTTCATCCTTGGTAACATTAACAGCAGCTCCCTTTGATAACAACCACTGGTGACCTTCCTGAAAACAATAGAGAAACAGTTCATTAGTAAAATGTTTTGCTTTGAAGGACTTAGTGGGTGAAAAATTCAAATTACAAATCAAGATGTTTAGGGTGGATCGAGTGAAAAGTTTAAAGTGTAATTATACATATTATATTTGGTTTTATACAACATTTCATATGTATTAAATGTATATTTAAATAATATCTTTATATGTTTATTCCTTTACCATGACTGGCTGTGCTGCATTTGGATGCAGCAATCGGTCCAAGAAAGGGATCAGAACGTACGGCTTCCCTAAAGACGCAGAAAGAAGAAGGAAATGGTAGGCTCAAGTCAGCAGGAAAAACCTCACCATCGCCAGAGGTCAAAATAACAGAAAGCTGTGTGCAATAAGTTTAATCTGCACTGTCAAATATTTTCAATCAGGGCTCTACACGCCACCCTGTGATGGCACTTAGGCATTAGATGGATAGTACAACAAAGCCATCACATTCCTCCAAGACATGATAACACTATTCTGTGGACTTAAGATTGGTCAAACAAGTAGCTGGAAACCAGTGCAAAAAGGAATTGTGATGGCCCACATCAGCTTCTATCTATCTATCTATCTATCTATATATATCTCTATATATAGATATGTATATAGATATATATATAGAGATATATATATCTCTATATATATATAGAGATATATATATATGTTAGTATGTTTTGGTGGGATTTTTTTGTTCCTTGTACTTTAATTTAAATTATTCTACATATGTTATTTTAATTATACATAGTCTTGGCATGTTCAGGGAATAATAATAAAAAAAAGATTACAATGCTTGCATTAGCTTTGGTATGAAATGAAGTCATTTCTGATCATTTTGATTTTATTTTGACAGCCTCCCCATCACCACCCAGCCACCTCCAGCACTCCACTTACCAACTTATGTATCACTCCATCACTGACAGAACTGGGAAGTTCCACCAAACCTGATCACTGCTCAGCTCTCCGTTCAGCAACTCATCTGAAAACAGGAAGATGGAAATGAATGCAACACAGTGTTACCTGTAATAGTTTAATAAGACTTTTTTAGTTACTCTTCAACAGTTGTTTATTTAGGCTGACATTCTAAATAATTCTTCAATTCTTGTGTTATAAAAAGATTGTAATCTCTACTTAATCAAATGATTACAAACGATAATTTCATAAAACAAGTGCAAATGAACAGTTCTGCAGTAAATATCAACTTTATAAAGGTTATGGTGTTCATGTACTTTTCTTTAAATGTCTGGATTCAGCTCTTATTATATTGGAGGACACAAAACAAGAAAACAACATATCTTGTTACTTTGGTGATCCTGTGTGCCATATGCTTCAGCAGTTTATTGCAGTCAGTTCTTATGTGGTTTCACTGAAAAATAAAGAAATAATTTCTCATCTTCACAATCAAATTTTTCTTTACTGATAGTATCTCCATTTATGCTTCCATCTCTGATGCATCAAAGTCAGTTAAAGACTGTTGATACAGCGACCAGCAACTCATTAGATATATTTTAGACACACAAAAAAAATCACCATTAAAATTAATGAGATATAAAAGTGTATGTCCTATTTAAAACTGTGATGAATATTTTAAAAAAGCTGAATTTGAAAAGCTGAAATAAACCCGTCAATTGGTCGTCAAGCTTTTCTAGACCTCTGCTACTCACAATTAGCTAGCTGCAGTTAAACTACAACTAGCTCATTAACACAGTTAATTAACCAAAACTGGCTACAATAAATAAGACCCTTGACTTATTTTTGGTAGAGAGCAGTCAGCTAACGCTTTTCAATGCTAAAAAATGTTGTGATTCCATTAACTTACCGGAACAATAGTTCCAAAACGCCAAGGAACAACTGCGGTCAATGAAGCTGCGCTGTTTGGAAGTATCTGCAGCTGCAGACCCACGTGATTTCCGCATTCCATTCTTTCCATAGAAGTCTATGGGAGTGTCAGAACTCTTGTAAGCAGCCATATGATTGGCTGAAAACGAAGAAATTGGTTGAATCGTAAATTTGATTGACAGATTCATTAGCCAATGGTGTCGTTTGTTGACCTGCAACGTCACAACAGTCTCAAAATTCACCACACAAAATTCTCTCACAAATACAGAGAAATTCGCGAATGAGAAGTGGTTCATAAATGAACATTTAGCGATTCATATGATCTGTGAGTTTATATTTGAAGCTTCCCTCAAAATTATATTTGTGAAACAGATTGTGTGCATTGTTGAAACAGATTGTGTGCATTTGTGAAACCGATCGTGTGCATTTGTGAAACCGATCGTGTGCATTTGTGAAATTATATTACAAGTGTTTCTTCGAAATTATATTTGTGAACCAGAGCGTGTGCATTTGTGAATGAGCATGTGAATTTGTGAAAAACCCTGCATGAGTTAGTCTTAATGAGACTGATCTGACCCCATACTGAACTGTGGTGATCTTTAAAGCAGTCTGCAGCTGAGTTTCTGTGGAGGTTAACCAGTCAGATATTAGGGTTTATTTAGTAAGACACAGCAGCAAGTTAAACTATTTCATAATGTACTCTTTTAGTTGTTTAATCAGCTATCAGCTCTCCTATGGTCTTTTTAATATCTACAGTCTCAGATCAACACAGCCCCAAGGCAGCGTCTCAACAGCAACATTGTTCCCCATCAGATAAAAAATAGGCTACTTTTGTCATGCTTTGTTTTTAAGCGGACCCAAAATCAAGCGGAAACTCCAAGGTGAGATTCTTAAAAGTTTTAATGGTTCGAAACAAAGGAGGAATTTACAAACTGGCATGAAAGACAAAGGAGCAGAACTAGGGGAAAATAAATAAAGAATCCAGCGAGGTATGACTGAGATGAAACCGATTAAGTACTGAGGGTGATTGAGGAATGACAAAGGGTCTAGAGTGAAGCTTAATCTAGACAATCAGATGCAGGTGGGTGAGTGAACAAAAGGGGAGCTTCAGCAGGGGAGGAGGCATAATGGCAGGGAAAACATAACAGAACTAAGAAGGACAACAAGGTGTAAGAATAGCACAGAAAAAAAGACTAAATAGAAAATAATCTTAAATGCATAAAGGAAAACTAAGAGAGGTAACTAAGAATGAAAGAGGTCTAAGAAAATATGAATAAAGAAGCCTAAGAGAAACTTAGAAATAAAGCACTATAGAACAGGAGAGAAACAGAAAAGAGATTCAAATAAAACAATCCTAAAGAGAGAAATGAAGTAAAGCAGAGCTAACAGATGAGATAACGAAATGACTAATAAAAGATCAACACAATAGAATAAAAGTGTCTGGGGTGGCGCAGTGGGTTAAGACGGGCGCCCCATGTTCAGAGGCCTTAGTCCTTGGTGAGGTTGTCCTGGGTTCAATTCCAGCCCAGGGACATTTGCCGAATGTCTCTTCCCATGCTTCTCCCCCCTTTCTGTAAGCCTGTCCACTTTCAATAAAGGCCACTGTGGCCACAAACACCTATAAAAAGAAATAGAAGTGTCTACAGATGCCTAACAAAGAGTAACGCAGGAGTGACTGAAGACCTAAGATTGACCAGAAAACAAGAAACTCAAAGTACCTGAGGAAGAAAAAAAAAACTGGAAAAGAGGAGTAAATGTATTGGACGGAAACAACATGCAAACACCAAGTAGAAGGAAACTCAAATCAAAAACACCTTAAGATCCTAGCACTAGGGGCGTCGCGTAGCGTTGTGGTTAGTGTGGTTGCCCCATGTACGGAGGCCTCAGTCCTCAAGGTCGTCCCAGGTTCAAGTTCCATCCCAATGGACCTTTACTGCATGTCTTCCCCCACTTCTCTCCCCCTTCTATGTACTGTCCTCTTTTAAATAAAGGCCACCGTGGCCACAAAACCTATAAAAAAATTCTAGCACTAAAATGATAAGGTAAAGTGAATAAGGAAATGAAATCTAAATCAAAACTAAACTCAGCAACGTCCTCAGAAATTTCCCTTTTTCAGGACTGTGTATTTCAACAATAATGTTGTAAAAATCCAAATAACTTTACAGATCTTCATTGTAAAGGGTTTAAACAATGTTTTCCATGCATGTTCAATTAACCATAATCAATTAATTAACATGCACCTGTGGAATGGTCGTTAAGACCTTAACAGCTTACAGAAAGTAGGCAGACTGTGAAAAACACCCAAAGAAAGATACCCAGGGTCCCTGCTCATCTGCGTGAATGTGCATTAGGCATGCTGCAGGGAGGCATGAGGACTGCTGATGTGGCTAATGTCCTCACTGTGGGACGCCTAAGACAGCGCTACGGGGAGACAGGAAGGACAGCTGATCATCCTCGCAGTGGAAGACCACGTGTAACAACACCTGTACAGGATCGGTACATCCGAATATCACCTCTGCGTGACAGGTACAGGATGGCCACAACAACTGCCCGAGTCACACCAGGAACACACAATCCCTCCATCAGTGCTAAGACTGTCCGCAATAGGCTGAGAGAGGCTGGACTGAGGGCTTGTAGGCCTGTTGTAAGGCAGGTCCTTACCAGACATCACCAGCAACAACGCCGCCTATGGGCACAAACCCACCTTCGCTGGACCAGACAGGAGTGGCAAAAAGTGCTCTTCACTGATGAGTCACGGTTTTGTCTCACCAGGGGTGATGGACGGATTTGTGTTTATCGTCGAAGGAATGTGCGTTACCGATTTGGAGGTGGGGGGTCCGTCATGGTCTGGGGCCGTATATCACATCATCATCGGACTGAGCCTGTTGTCATTGCAGGCAATCTCAATGCCTTGCGGTACAGGGAAGACATCCTCCTCCCTCATGTGGTACCCTTTATGCATGCTCATCCTGACATGATCCTCCAGCAGGACAATGCCACCAGCCATACTGCTCGTTCTGTGCGTGAGTTTCTGCATGACAGCAATGTCAGTGTTCTGCCATGGCCAGCAAAGAGCCCGGATCTCAATCCCATTGAGCACGTCTGGGACCTGTTGGATCGCAGGGTGAGGGCTAGGGCCATTCCCCCCAGAAATGTCCAGGAACTTGCAAGTGCCTTGGTGGAAGAGTGGGGTAACATCTTACAGCAAGAACTGACAAATCTGGTCCAGTCCATGAGGAGGAGATGCACTGCAGTACTTCAAGCAGCTGGTGGCCACACCAGATACTGACTGCTACTTTTGATTTTGAGCCTCCCTTCATTCAAGGACACATTATTCTATTTCTGTTGGTCACATGTCTGTGAAACATTTTTAGTTCGTCTTATGGTGTTGACTCTTTTAGTGTTCATACAAATATTTACACACATTAAGTTTACTGAAAGTAAAAACAGTTGAAAGTCAGAGGACGTTTTTCTTTTTTTGCTGAGTTTAGAACTCAGCACACAAACACCTAAGAATCCTCACAACATTTTCTTTAATGGTCCTTTTTCGATGACAATGAGATATTAGGTTGTGATTCCCTATTAGATTCTTGATGAATATTGGATGTTATTCAGGATGGTATAGTATAGGTTATGTTGTTGTAAGTTGTTTTAAAACTTGTTCTATGTGCCCCTTTCTTACTTTGAGCACCTACCCCTCTGAAGGTCTCTGCACGACCCTGGTGTCCTGTCAGGTCATTCCTGTCATCACCATCACTATTGCCTTCAATAAAATAACCTTGCACTTTACCAACATCTGTGTGTGGGTCCATGCGGCATCCTGACACACCCCTGATCATCTTTATCAGACAACAACAGTCTTCAGTCAGAACCTTCTTCAGCACCAATGTAATAAAAACTGGTACAGGAGATCTTTCAAGCCCACAGCCATCACCATCTACAACTCTCTAGAGAAAATTGGATGATGTGAGTTACAACAACAATTTACTTTGACTTAACTTCCCCTGAACGACCATGTAGCTGATTGTTTATAATGAGATAATTATTATTAAACTCAGGTCAAAAATACTTTTTCTTGTAAAGTGCCATGAGATAACATGTGATGTGAATTGGTGCTATATAAATAAACTGAAATAAATTCAATTCTAATTGTTTCAATGTAAAAGTAAACACCCAATAACTGGTTGTAATAAATCAGTGTTTACGTTCTCATTCATTTATAAGGAATTCAATCTGGCTATTTTATCAGTACAATCACACTTTTTTTTAAACTGACAAAGGCAGAGCCAACATAAGTTCCACAGGATCATAACTTTAAGTATTTTCACATTGTAGATTCCAATGATTTATTTAATATGTCAGTTCTAGAGTTCTAAAATAATATATACTAATAAAATGTTTTTCTTTTCAGTAAGTATTCTGAGCGGCATGAGATGGAGAATGTTTCAGTGCTGATTGAGCTTTGTTGGCTTCTTAATAACCCCAGTCAGCTTTTGCATTACCACTCTTATATGTCTGGCATGCTGTGTCTTTGTCTGTCTCTCAATTTCCCTTCCTCTGTTTCACTTCAGGTGGACAGATGGCAGGCTGGTGCCAATTTGTGGACTCCAGCTCAGAGTGGATGGAGAAGTATATGAAAGGCAAATAATCTAAGAGAAATAAATTCTAGAAATAGAACCCCAAGAATAAACTAGGAAACTAAATATGAAGGAATTAATAGTATAGAATATTCCTTTATTGTCCCACAAAGGGGAAATTTTACTGTAACAGCATTAACCTATTTAAGACCTTTAAAGAGGACATATCATGAAAATTGCACTTTTTTAGCCCTTAAATGCTTTGTGTAGTGAATTTAGAGTGTCTAGGAGTGCAAAAAGCATGCATTTGTCACTCCATGTGTTGTGGAGATATTTTTGTAAAATGTTTTGGGTCATATTTTTTAAGCCGTTCAGTTTTCTCTATTATCTATTACGTTTTTTTAAATATTACGTCACAGTACATGCACTTGAAATGCCAAAGTTGGTCATGGATTTCCGCCTAAAAGCGGAGCGAATCCGCCATCTTTATTTCTTGCTGTGAGTTTGTAGTCCAAGTTTAGGTATGCCGAAGGTACAAGTGTCAAAATGTTCTGTTGTTGGGTGTATTAACCCGCACAACTCTTTACACCGTCTCCCAGCATCAGAACCACTTTGAAGTGCGTGGTTAAGTTTTAGTTTTAATGGTAATGTGCCCGATTCTGTGGCTAAAGTGTTTTTTGTTTCCGCCAAACACTTCAAAGACGAGTGCTTCAGTAACCTCCGCCAGTATCAACAAGGGTTTTCTGAAAGACTTCGTCTTATCGAGGACTCAATCCCTTCTGAATATGAAAATGGTGGATACAGCACAGTGGGAAGCTCCAATTCACGCTAAAATGACAGCAAACTGTATTTTTGAACATTCTTTTAATGCCTCTTGGACATTGTTTTGATAGCATTAGCATCTGACTTTCTGCTTATGTTAGCGCTATGTGCTAGATGTTTTAGCTCCCGATTACATGTCTTTTTAATACTATCATCACAGGTAAAGGCAGAGTATAATTTATTACGTATGCCTATCTGGTTACACACCCGTGTCTGTGTTTTGAAAGAATTGGTTGACTGTAAAAGTGGACAGGTTCATATGCTACTTTGAAATTGCTAACGTTTTTCCCTTTCTTCGTGTAGTATACCTGCTTAGAAAACATTGTTGTCATGATTTTGTATAATCTTTTCTCTTTATATCTTAAGAAAACCCACTTTTTATAGCTTTGAAGTTCGTATTGTTTATAAAAAGTTTCTGCAGTGCTAGGTTGCCGGTTCTGTATCAAACTACAAAAATGGTGGAGTGGAAGGTTCAGGGACCTGGAGGGGGGCGTGGTATGCAGCACGTCCTACACATTTAAAGGGACCGCACCAAAACGAGTCATTCTCCAAACCTCCTCTTCTAACCCTGTTCAGAGGTGTCTGAACAGGGTTAGAAGAGGAGCCTATAGAACTACCATAATAAAAAATATTTTGCAATATTTATTACAATATTTATATATATTGCAAGACCGGTTAAGCAATATTATAAGGAGACAACATAAGTACAGAGGAAGTGCTCAAACGAAAATGAAACCAGAAACTCAAACTCCCCTGGATCGTGACTATAGAGCTCCGGGAGTTGACGTCACTTCTCCCAGCATGTAACTGTTAAAATCGAATGGGCACCATTGTGGCAGGCAGTCTCCCGCAGTTGTTTTTATTTGCTGCTAACCCAAAGTTAGAAACGGTAAATATGGTGGATACCGGTTGTGCCCCAGGATGCCATAACAGACGCGGATGAGATAAGGGAAGAGGGTTCTATTGGATTCCCAAGGATCCAGAATCATAAAAACGATGGATTATTGCCATGAAACGCGCAATCAGCGATCAGGCATTAATACCGTTTGTTTGATAACTGCTCTTGTATCATTAAGTGATGCAAATTATTTAGAAATAAAAATACTTTATTTCCTGAGATGAACATACAAAATGTTGCATGAAGACATAACCTAGGCCCGTTGCTCATGGTAACCAAAATCAGGACAGGTCTCCCTCCCGATGACAACACAATCCTGTGCAGGAAGATTCCAGATCTGGATCCCACTAACAAAGCCCAATTGTGTCCATTTATATCCCTCCAGGCTTTTATATGCTTTAAGCGATGCTCCGGAGTGGGACGAGGGAAAGTTGATCAGGAAATTGTATCTGTCAGGGGATGGGCGTCATTTTAGCCGGTGACGCTGGGGATATTTATGATTGATGATTTTTTTTCCCCCACTACTTTTAAAAACTTGATGCGGAATTTCTTACCAGCTCTAACATCCACATTTCCACATAATCAGTGTCTGAATGGACTATTATTTAAATCATTACACTTTCTTATATTATACAGCAGTGGATATGTCGAGGTTTTAAAAGACTCGTAGTCTGCTGCAAACATGTTCAGGGCTCAGAGTCCTGCAATGTTGCGAGTACTCGTTTAAAGATAGAAAAATACATAAATTATAATTCAAGGGTCTGGCGAAAGATTCTTTACTGCTGGTGAAAAAAATTTTTAGGGGATATTTTGGTTTGTTTAAGACTCCCAAAGAGAATCGTGTTGATATAGCATAATGTGTTTGTGTAGAAAACATGCCAGAATATTCCCCCAACTTTGCGCTGACAGCGGAATATTCCCTCTATCTAGGCATCCTGCGCTGCCAGAGAGAGACTTTTCTGAAATTTATGAAAACTGGAATTTATTTGATGCAAAGATCACTGTGCAGAAATGAAAAATTGTCCACTGTCCCTGGTTTTAACTGTGTTTTCAGTTCATGAATCGCAAATCCCGCTGCAGTAAAGTCTGTCTGGAGGTCTAGATAGCGAGAATAGTCCGCTGTCAGCGCAAAGTTGGAGGAATATTCTGGCATGTTCTTTCCACATATCACTATATATTAACACAATTCTCTTTGGGAATCATAAACAAAATATTATAAACAATTATATTTTCTCACTCGCAACCCGCCCGCATTAAAGAAACTTCCTCCCGGACCCCTGAAATTTGATTTAACAACTTTATGATGTAAAAACCTGTTGCAGGACTCTGAACTGTAAGTTAAAGTTGAAGTTTCTCCACACAATTCAATTCAATTCAGTTTATTTATATAGTGCCAATTCACAACAGATGTCATCTCAAGGCACTTAACAAGAAGTCATTTCAATACATTTATACAAACATTCCAATCAGTTAAAAAGTTTCCTATTTAAGGAATCCCAGCAGATTGCGTCAGTCATTGGCGTGAGGTTGGCCAGACTTTCCAACCACAGCAATCCTTCAGCAATCCCTCATACTGAGCAAGCATGTAGCGACGGTGGAGGGGAAAAACTCCCCTTTAACAGGAAGAAACCTCCAACAGAACCAGGCTCAGTAGGAGCGGCCATCTGCCACGACCGTCTGGGGGTTTGAGAAGACAGAGCAGAGACACAGAAGGAACAGAAGATCTTATATAAGAGTACTTTCTATGTTACAGAAAGTAAAAAGTTGATAACAGGACACAGTGGATGTTCAGTTACTGGGAGGATCATCCCAGTCGATGCCCCCCGTCCAACAGGGCATTGCAGCCAAGCAGGATCGCAGACCAGGTATATCTTCTATGGAGAGAAAAACACTGAGAGAAAACAAAGTTAACAGTCGAAATAACAGAATGTACTGTAATACAACTGGAGAGTCGTAGGAGAAAAGGAAGTAGCAGAGTGAAGAAAATTGGTAAGTCTGTCCTCCAGCAGTCTAAGCCTATAGCAGCATAACTACAGAGATAGCTCAGGATGACCTTAGCCACTCTAACTATAAGCTTTATCAAAAAGGAAAGTTTTAAGCCTGGCCTTAAAAGTAAACAGAGTGTCTGCCTCACGGACTAAAGCTGGGAGCTGGTTCCACAAGAGAGGAGCCTGATAACTAAAAGATCTGCCTCCCATTCTACTTTTAGAAATCCTAGGAATTACAAGTAAACCTGCAGTCTGAGAGTTAAGTGCTCTGTTAGGAACATAAGGAACAATTAGATCTCTGATGTATGATGGAGCATGATTATTAAGGGCTTTGTATGTAAGAAGAAGGATCTTAAATTCTATTCTGGATTTAACAGGGAGCCAATGAAGGGAAGCTAAAACAGGAGAAATGTGATCTCTCTTTTTAATATTCATCAGAACTCTTGCTGCCGCATTTTGGATCAACTGAAGGCTTTTAATGGCATTTTGTGGACTACCTGATAGTAAAGAATTACAGTAGTCCAGCCTTGAGGTAACAAATGCATGGACTAGTTTCTCAGCATCACTCCTGGACAGGATGTTTCTAATTTTAGCAATATTCCGGAGGTGAAAGAAAGAAATCCTAGAAACCTGTTTAATATGGGATTTAAATGTCAAGTCTCGGTCAAAAATAACGCAGAGGTTCTTTATGTTATTACTGGGGGCCAATTTAATGCCATCCAGATGAAGTGATTGACTAATCAGTTTCTGTTTAAGAACTTCTGGTCCAAAGACAGCAACTTCTGTTTTGTCAGAATTTAAAAGCAAAAAGTTTAGGGTCATCCATGTTTTTATGTCTTCCAGACATGCCTGTAATCTACCTAACTGACTGGGTTCATCAGGATTTATGGATAAATATAGTTGTGTATCATCGGCATAGCTGTGGAAATTTATACCATGCTAATGATTCTACCAATTGGGAGCATATATATGGTGAACAGAATTGGTCCAAGCACAGAACCCTGTGGAACTCCACAAGTAACCCTTGAGAGTGAAGAAGATTTATCATTTAGATGAACAAACTGGAATCTATCAGACAAATCTGATTTAAACCAGCCTAGTGCTGTTCCTTTGATCCCTGCAACATGTTCAAGCCTTTCTAAGAGAATATTATGATCGACTGTGTCAAAAGCAGCACTGAGATCTAACAAAACCAGAACAGATACAAGTCCATTATCTGAGGCCATGAGAATATAATTAGTAACCTTCACCAGTGCTGTTTCAGTGCTATGATGAGCTCTAAAACCTGACTGAAACTCTTCAAACAGCTCGTTATTGTTTAAATGCTCACAGACTTGATTAGCAACAATTTTCTCAAGGACTTTGGATAAGAAAGGAAGGTTAGATATAGGTCTGTAATTCACTAAGTCATCTTGATCAAGGGAAGGTTTCTTGAGTAAAGGTTTAATTACAGCTATTTTAAATTCCTGTGGTACGTATCCGTTTACTAAGGATAGATTCATCATATCCAAAATGGGGCCAGGAACCAAATGGAACACTTCTTTAAATAATTTGGTTGGGATTGGGTCCAACATACAAGTTGAAGGTTTAGATGAGGCTAATATTTTTGATAATTCCGAAAGCTCGACTGAATCAAAACAGCCTAAGCACAACTGAGGATCTACAGTTCTTTCCGATACTGCCTCATTTACTGAGGAAGAAGTAATCATGTTTGGGAGGATGCCAATGATTTTATTTTTAATAGAATTAATTTTATTTATGAAGAATCCCATAAAATCATCACTGCTAAGAGCTGGGGGAATAGTTGGCTCAACAGAGCTATGACTCTGTGTAAGTTTGGCAACTGTACTAAAAAGAAACCTAGGATTGTTTTTAATCGCCTCTATTAATGATGAAAAATATGTTGTTCTAGCTTGTCGAAGGGTCTTTTTATACAGCAATAGACTGGTATTCCAGGTTAAATAGGAATCCTCTAGGTGTGTAGAGCGCCATTTTCTCTCCAACTTCCTAGTGTTCTGCTTTAAAGTACGCAACTCTGCGTTGAACCAAGGAGTCAGCCTCCTATGGCTAGCCACTTTCTTTTTTAAGGGGGCTACACTATCTAATGCCAAACGCAATGAGGACGTAACGCTGTGAACCAGATCATCAATTTCTGAAGGGTTAGAGATAGAATTGTTGCCATCCACTGTGTTACCCTGAGACACTAAGGAAAGTAAGAATGGAACAGATTCTTTAAAAATTGTTACAGCATTGTCTGATAAAGCTCTACTATAATGAAATTTTCTTTCAGATTTAAAATGGTCAGTTAAAGTAAACTCAAAAGTTATTAAGAAGTGGTCAGACAGGACCGGGTTATGTGGGTGGACTGTTATTTCCTCACACTCAATAACGTATGTCAGTACAAGGTCCAAAGTGTGTTTGCCCGAGTGGGTCGATCCCTGTACTTTTTGAGTAAAGCCAATTGAGTCTAAAATAGCACTAAAGGCTGCATTTAGGCTATCACTTTCAGTATCCACATGAATATTAAAGTCCCCCACTATAATAACCCTATCAGTATTTAATACTAAATCAGATAAGAAATGTGAGATCTGATCCAAGAATTGAGAGTAAGGGCCTGGTGGACGATACAAAACCACAAACAAAAATGGTCTTAATGTTTTGCAACTTGGATGAGGAAAATTAAGGGTTAGATGTTCAAAAGAACTGTAGCTATCAATTGGTCTGGGACTAATTAGTAAATCAGAACGAAAAATGGTTGCAACTCCTCCTCCTCGCCCAGTATTTCTAGGAATGTGAAAATTTAAATGACTGGAAGGAGTTGACTCATTTATACTGACATAATCCTCCTGCTGCAACCAGGTTTCTGTGAGACAAAGGAAATCAATGTGATTATCACAAATCAAGTCATTTACTAACAAAGTCTTTGAGGAGAGAGATCTTATGTTTAATAAACCACATTTAATAGATTTATTTTTCTGTTCAGTCAAAGTTGTATTTATTTTTATGAGATTTCCATAATTTGCTTTTGTTGGCTTAACTTTTAATCCATTTAATTTTGGCCGTGGGCAAGACACTGTTTCTATAGGGTAATGGGTGGGTAACAGTACAGAAGCAGCAGAGAGGTGGGTTAAACTACGACTCTGCTTCCTGATCTGGACCCTGGGTTGTCAGTGTTTTGGAGGACTAATAAATTCGGCCATATTCCTAGAAAGAAGAGCTGCTCCATCCAAAGTGGGATGGATGCCGTCTCTCCGGATCAGACCAGGTTTTCCCAAAATGTTCTCCAGTTATCAATGTAGCCCACATCATTTGCAGGACACCACCTAGACAACCATTGATGGAATGACAGCATGCGGCTAAACATGTCGTCACTGGTCCGATCAGGCAGGGGACCCGAAAAGATTACAGAGTCTGACATTGTTTTGGCAAACTTACACACCGAAGCAACACTAATTTTAGTGACCTCCGATTGGCGTAACCGGGTGTCATTACCGCCAGCGTGAATAACAATCTTATTGTATTTACGCTTATCTTTAGCCAGCAGTTTCAGGTAAGATTTGATGTCGCCCGTTCTGGCCCCTGGCAAACATTTGACTATGGTCAATGGTGTCTCTAATGCCACGTTTCTGACTATGGAGCTGCCAATTACCAGGGTCGGTTTCTCAGCGGGTACGTCGCTGAGCGGGGAAAATCTGTTAGAAACACGGACCGGTTGGTGGTGGCCCGGGGGCTGGGTCCTAGAACTATGCTTCCTACGTACAGTCACCCAACCAGCCTGAGGTCCCGGCTGCGCGGGCTCTACCGGAGGACAGCTAGGGGGTTCTATCCTTGTTGGCTCCGCGCTGGCTAATGGGCTTCGGGTATCAGCTGGTTTTTCAACAGCGCGAAGCCGTGCTTCTAATTCTGATACCCTCGCCTCCAAAGCTACAAAAATATTACATTTATTACAGTTACCATTATCACTAAAGGAGGCGGGGAAGTAACTAAACATCTGACAGAGAGAGCAAGAGAGAAGAGTTAGAGACAGGAGAGAGAAGAGTAGCCATAGCCGCAATGAAGCTAAGCTAACTGAGCTAGCGAGACCTTACCACCCCAAGAAAAGCTGTGTGAAAAACAAGGAGTTCCCAAAACGTAAAGTACACCACCACAAAACGTGTGTTTTAGTGTGCTTGTGTGTTAAAATGACTTAGAAAGGCCTCAGCACAGAGAAAATAAGATCAATTCAAGAGAGTCTGAATACCAAACAGTTTACAGGGAGCCCAACAGTGACAACAGGAAATGACGCAATACGGCTTACCCCCCCATTAGTAACCTTCACCAGTGCTGTTTCAGTGCTATGATGAGCTCTAAAACCTGACTGAAACTCTTCAAACAGCTCGTTACTGTTTAGATGCTCACAGACTTGATTAGCAACAATTTTCTCAAGGACTTTGGATAAGAAAGGAAGGTTAGATATAGGTCTGTAATTCACTAAGTCATCTTGATCAAGGGAAGGTTTCTTGAGTAAAGGTTTAAATACAGCTATTTTAAATTCTTGTGGTACGTATCCGTTTACTAAGGATAGATTCATCATATCCAAAATGGGGCCAGGAACCAAATGGAACACTTCTTTAAATAATTTGGTTGGGATTGGGTCCAACATACAAGTTGAAGGTTTAGATGAGGCTAATATTTTTGATAATTCCGAAAGCTCGAACTGCAAGGGTTGCAAAGGGAACGCGTTTTATGGTTGCACATATTCTTCTGGGGCGAGTATATAGCCAGCATTGTTCTATGTGCTATAATGTGGATTTTAATGAAGCCATGCAAGCAAACATCCTAATGATGATTTTCAGTGCCGTTGATAAAACAAAACGCATAAGCTTATGGCTTTAAACTTCTATTGATACGATTTTCAACACCTGTTTATTCACTGTAGTGCATAAACATGAAACAAATTAATCTTTATAGACTATATGAATAATTAATCATTGTCCCAGCCATCTTCAAACCACACTTAAGTTTATGGTTAGCCTATTGTCCCCAGCAACTTTAAAAACAGACTGACGCCATTGTGAGAGTAGGCTATCTCAGGTCCAGTAAAAAGGTCTGCCCTGACAGCTTCTGAAGTTTTAAAAAGTATCCCAAGGGCATGGTAAGGGTTGGATATGTTTAATCATTCTTTATCATTAACAGCATATGCAAATACATATTTCGCTAGTTTTTGTCCTTTTTGTACCCATACAGTTGTTTAACACCAAATTTAAAACTTAAATGTGACAAAGAGGTTCAGTCCTTATCCAGATAGGTAGAAAAGCTGGAAATACTTATTTTAGTTCTTCTTTAAGATCTTCTATCCTCCACTCGTTACCTGTATTAATGACACCTGTTTGAACTCGTTATCTGCATAAAAGACACTTGTCCACACGTTCAAACAATCAGACTCCAATTTCCACCATGGCCAAGACCAGGGAGCTGTCTAAGGACACCAGGGACAAGACTGAAATGGGAGATAGGCAAAAAGCTTGGTGAGAAGAGACCAACTGTTGGAGCAACTATTAGAAAATGGAATACAAGATCACTGACAATCTCCCTCGACCTGGGACTCCATGCAAGATCTCACTTCGTGGGGTACACAGGATCTTGAGGCTAGTGAGGAAACAGCCCAGAAATACACAGGGGAACTGGTAAATGACCTGTAGAGAGCTGGGACCACAGTAACAAAGGTTACTGTTGGTAACACATTATCCTTTAATCCCTGAAGTGTTCTTCAGGTGATAGAAGGCTGACCTTGTTATTGCCTTTATGTGACCCTGGAGGTTCCGGTCTGAGTCCATTACTACACCTAAATTTCGGGCCTTATTGGTATTTTCCAGCTGTATTAACTGAAGCTGTGTGCTGACTCCTGATTGTTCCTCGTTAGGTCCAAAAGTAATTACTTCTGTTTTGTTTCTTTTCAGCTGGAGAAAGTTATGGCACATCCATCCACTGATTTTCTCAATGCATTTACTTAGGGTTTGGATGGGTTCAAAGTCACCTGGTGACATTATAATGTAGAGCTGAGTATCATCTGCATAGTTATGGTAGTTAATCTTATTGGTTGTTATAATCTGGGCTAGTGGGAGCATGTAGATAATAAATAAGAGGGGCCCGAGAATGGAGCCCTGGGGCACCCCACATGTGATTTCTTTTCGTTCTCATGAAAAGTTTCCTATTGAAACAAAGAAGTCCCTGTTCTTACGTAAGACACGAACCAGCTTAGTACTGTACCAGATAGTTCCAACCCAGCTCTCGTGTCGTTCCGGTAACATATCATGATCAACAGTCTCAAATGCTGCACTGAGGTTCAACAGAACCAACACTGTGGTTGGGCCAAAATAACAGCTACAGTGAGCACAAACCTGGTAAAAACCTACAGGAAACATTTGACCTCTACTAGCTTACATCTTCTCTGAGATCATAAAACAACTTTGGTCAATAGGGCCTTCTTGGCAGTCTGTACTATATTCCAAAGGTGTTCTACCGGATTGAGGACTGTCAAATTTTTCAACACCTTATGTTTCTATGGAGTTGGATTTGTGCACTGTTGCACAGTCAAATGTGGCAGAAAAGGATGATCCTGAAACTGTCCCTATTTTATTGTTATAAAATTGTCTAAAACGTCTTGGAATGCAGAAGCATTGAATTCCTTTCACTGGAAATAAGGAACTGAGCCTGACAACACCGGATGGATGGTTTTGTGTGGTGGTGTGAACTAAGGCACTAGTGCAGCATAACCATCTGGAATGTCGATAAGAAGAGGGAAAACAGTATGAAAGCACATGACAGATTGAGTAGACCAAGAAAACTTTGACAAAACAAAAACCCTAGGACAGTTTTACAGAAAAATCCCTAAAACTGTTGGTGTCATCAGTGACAACGCTCAGAGGGCAGGAGTTTAAGGTAGCATAATCTACTGTTTTGGACAAAAATGCAGCTACACCAGAAGATTCAAACTACTCAGCAATAATTTGCTTTAAAAGAACAAAAACAAGCCACAGATTTCTGAGACAGAATTTTATGGACATAGATAAGCTTTTATAAAGTGGTGGAAAGGCTAGAGAAAGAAATGCCCTCCTCTTGTCCCAAACATAAACATTATCTGTGTAACACAGTTTTGAATTAATGTCATGATTTGGGCTCATATAAAAAATTTTTATCTCAAACCCAAATTTTTGTGGTTTACAATCAAAAAAAAAAGAAATTGGCTTCACTGTTCAAATAATTTAACAGGGGAGTGTGAATTGTGCTTTTCCTGATATTAAGACAACTCAAAATACTTTGCACACATTTAGTATTTTGCCAACCCTTACAGAAAAGTCACATGGGTTGAACATGTTCACAAGTGATCAAGTTATCCCATGTGGTACCTGGTAAACCACATGTGTAAGACACATGGACTTCACGTCTATGGTTTTACATGGGTTTTGCATATTTTTCACGAGCTTTACATGTAAATCCACATGGGTTTCACACATTTTTTTTCACATGTAGGTTTTATGTGGAAAATAACCTGTTTTACATGTTACCCCATGGGCTTCACATGTGAATGTCCATGGGTTTGACATAGGGCTGGGCGATATGGCCTAAAAATAAAATTTCAGATTTTTTCACACCAAATCCGATTTCCGATTTTAATCAATTGTTTTCTTTCTCCCTTTAACAGAAATAACAAATGACAGAATCAATTTTTTTGAAACTCTTATTTTAATATCTCCTTTGGGAGTCTACCTGAATTCTAAGTTGTCTGCAAAGTTGGTAGCACATACCTGGCATCCACAGTTTTCAGTAGTAAATAAAGCCAGACTTTTCCACTGTATAAACAGGCACCATATCTTTGGCAATATAAATTGTGATGGCATCTGTGATTTCTTTCCACTGGACACCCATCTTATCATAAGGGACACAGTGTGAAAATGATTCCCCTATGGTGGCTTGTCTTTTGGCGGTGTTTAGTGAGCTGCTGCTTGCTTGAGCATCTCATAGAGAGCAGCACTTCTCCCACTCGACGGAGTGCCACTGTTTCAGGTGTTGAAACAAATTTGTCGTACTCCCACCTTTGGTAGCAACAGCCTTCAAACAGATTTTGCAGTGTGCTGTTTGTTGCTCCAAGTCTGAAGTCGCAAAACCGAACCAGTTCCATATAATTGAAGAAAACTGTCCCTGTTTTGGGAACAAGCTCCTCTTTGCTAGTTGCAAAAGGGGGGGGGGGGGGTAAATCTTATTTTTTCCCCAAAAAATAAATCTTCTTAAAGTGCCCCTGGCATGAAATTCCCCGTGACGTTTGGGCCCTTTTTAGTCACACTCTAATTAATCTACCTTAATACTGTATCAAAGGATCGTTTGCCGTAACTCAGCCTTGTTGTAGAATTGCAGCCCCTACTAGGTGGCCCTTCTTTTAGCATTAGCACAGAATGACCGTGTTTTGGTGGGCGGGGCCTCTATTGTCAATTGAGTCTCTAACGTCCGCATCTGATGAAACATTGACAGATATGCATTTGCGCACCACAAATTGCCCAAATTCCAATATTATGTATGAAATGTAATTAGGTTTAGGCCTAATTATATTGTGTGTTGAACAGTAATCTGTTTACAAATTACAGGCCTAATAAAATATTTGATCATCCATCCACACATCCATCCGTCCTCATTACGTCTCTAGCTTCACCGCGACAGTAATGGCTCGGCTGCTGTTATGGCGTTTCAATTTGATCCGGAATCTGATCCGGACGGCGAGGCACCTGAGGAGGAACCAGAAAGGTAGAGGACGTCTTCCACAGGTGATCCAGACAGACGTGCTGCACGGAGGGAAGGGGCTGTGTGTGTTGTGTGTGTGTTGGTGCGAGAGACATGTGAGTGACAGAGAGACGAAGAGAGAGCAGGGAATGAATATGCTGCGTGTTTTAAATAGCGTAAAAAAGAAACGCAATATGTGACGGTCAGAGTTTATTTATTTATTTTTTTTTGGTCGGTGTTGAATCTGTGGTGGTCGGAGTTTAATCTGTGGCGCACCGCCACAGATTCGTCATGTTTGGGAAACAGTGGTATAAAACAGCTGAAGGACATTATTGCGGAAATGTACTTACTTGTATAGGGATATTTGCTGGTTCACGGAGAGTTGGTATTGATCCTGGTAAAAGTTTAAGACGATCTGCGTATCTACTGCTGTATTGTCCCAAGTTAATAAAACATTCATCAGAGAAATGTTTGCCACAAACGACCACGCGGTTCAGGAGTCGGTCGGGTACATTCCCTGCAAAGTCCATCCACAAGCTTTTCAGTGGGGAGGACAGTGTCAATGCGGTCTGGACTCCATGCTGTCGGTTTGTTCTTTGCCTTTTACCGTAGCCCTCGTTGTTTAGGAGGGGGGAGGGACTTGAAGAGTGTAGTTCAGAGAAGGGGGTAATTGGCTGGAACTCAATGACATCATATGCCAAAACGTGTGGTCATATGCCGAACTGCTAAACAGCCCGTTTCTGAGAGCTAATGCCCCGTTCTATTTGTCTTGTAAGCGCGACTTGCAACTCGAGAGTGACGTCACATCCGTGTTGGAAAACAAGTTAGAGCGGGTTTTTGCGTTCTGTTTTGCCCACAACACGACAGGTCGGAGAAAAGATGGATGCCTCCAGGAAACTTGCTGTTGCGCTAGCTCTGAAAGAGTACAGAGAGCTAATATCAAAGTTTGTGGTTCATCATCAAAATAAGATGAAGATGATAGCAAGCGAAGAATGTAAGTTAATGTTTCATCTTATTTGATTGTAGTCTATTAATGTTTTAACCGCTGTTTAAGCAAAAATTCCGTAGCTCAAGACTCGGCATTGTTGTCATAGCAACATGGAGCGTCTCTAGCTAATTTAAACGGCACAAGCTACAAAATAACTTATTAGGCGGTATTTAGCATGTAATAAGACTGTGGCAACATGCCTATAGGTAACCGTATACACTGCTACGTGTACGACTTCTACATTTGGTTACAACGAAGACAAAAGTGCTTAAAATAGTAGAAAACCACAATGTTTACTTATGTGTGATGCTCGTGGTAGCCATTTTGGAGCTGAACTTGGGGTCCTCTGAGCCTCGACGAGCTGACGACCTGTATATACGACCTCGGGGGCGTTCTATTTGCTACTTACGGTTCGTAATTCGGGAAACTGCCTTGCAAACCGAGTTCGGTGGACAAATAGAACGCAGCATAACTTCACTATGTAGGCAGACATATCCGGGGATAAAGGAAACACTAATCAGTCATTTTAACCCCTTAGGGGACATAGGCAGGCTGGGGAAACTAAAAAATATGACCAAAATATGCAAATTTCATGCCGGGGGCACTTTAAACGACAAATTCTAATTAATCGATAAAATCGATTCATCGCCCAGCCCTAGTTTGAAAGTTAACTACCATGAAAATGTACCAAATTCATGGTTCACATGGGAAATGTGTGCAAAACACAGGTGGTAACATGTTTTCACATGTGAATTTCACATTGGTCAAAGATTTTTTCACATGCGATCACATTGGATTTTTCCCATGTGAAACCATGTGGGTTTTTTCTGTAAGGGAAGTAACACAGCGGAAGAACTTATAACCTTCTGATTGTCAAATAATTACACTTGATATTGATTCTGATTGAATAAAATCTGTTTGTAAATTGGAGAACAATTTTTTTATGTTGGAAATCCTGAGAAGAAACTTCAGCCAACATTCTTGACCTGTTTCCCTTGTGCCCCCAGCTTATATGGCATGGCCTCATTTATGTGACCCACTTCAACTGACTCCATCCATCCCCTCTGCTCACTCAACCAGACCCCTGGGATTAGATGGAGGAGCAGCTCAGCAATACTGATGCTGTAGCATCCCAGCCGTGAGGAATCAAAGGGCCAGAGATAGCCTGGAGGGTTAAGAAGGGTCAGGCAACACTGGACAGGCAATATCACTCTAGAAATATTTTTAAATAGATAAGAGCATTTCAGAAGTTATTTGCACATATGGCTAAATGAAAGCACACCTCCTTGTAAGTCAATAGGGAAAAATATAAATAACCTGGCATAAATCAAACCTCTAAAGTCCAAACTATACACCATTAAACAAATAAAGATAAAATGGAAAGGTTTGTGAAAAGCCACCTATACAGAAAATCCTAAGATACATCCATTCGTCCACCCATCGTCTATGCTATCTTATCCTTGCAGGACAGCGTGGCATGGTGTGTCGCTGGGCGAGAGGTGGAGAACACCCTGGACAGGTCGTCATTCCATCACAGGGAAACAGACACACTGGACAGAAAACCATGCACATACACACTCACACCTAATACAATTTATAGAGACCAATTAACCTACCAGTCATGCTTTTGGACTGTTGAAGGCCTCACATGCACGCACAGAACATGCTAATTCCATGTAGATAGATCCTAGGCAGGGATTTGAAGCTTCTTGCTTCAAGGCAAAAAGACTTCTAACTGCACAGCTGTACAGCCCACTCAAGAAACATACTGAGTAAATCAAACAGTACAATTGAGCTGTGTTATTTATTTATTTTTTTTACAATGATTGGCTTTTGCAGTTTAGTTATTTGTGGAAGCAAGTGACAAAGCAACATTTAATACTATTTATTGTTGGATATGATTTCTGTTTCAATATGTTCTTGATGGTCTTTTTGTGAGGGGGGTTTAAATCATTTTTATGCATTTGTATTATACACTTAATTTGGTTTCCTGTACCTTAGTTTCCACAGTATGTTGCCACTCCAGCATGCATCCAGAGCACAGCTCTCAGAAACCCTGTGAACAACAAAGGCCCAGTGTGTACAACATTCCTGGACCTTGTGTCCCACACCTGCTTTTCTCATACCTTGTCTTACCTTAAACGAGGAATGATAGGATAAAAAAACTCTTATTTAATCATACCAGATGCTCTTTAGGAGAGTTGTGCATCCAAAAGGACAACACTTTTCCCGCCACTCTGCCAATTTAGTCTGCTTCCATCTGGCCAGCAGATCCAAGAGTATCTAATGCCATTCCACCAAGGCCATTGAATTCAACTCTCCCATTAAAATAAATAGGGAGATGCATCTCAGCTTCCGTGTTTTTATAAATAACATAAAAATCTAATGAATTATTTATTTTTACTAGTAACAGACATTAAATCATAATATATTTTAAAATACATTCCAACATATTTTACAGATCACTCTTCCATATCTGCACAGTGAGACAGCTGGAGCCAACCTAAGACAGCCCTGAGCAAAATGCTATCCCAAGCCTTCATCACAGAGTTGACCCACATGCAGAATGCCTGCAGTTTCTCTTGCAGTCTGCACTCTGATCATTGGTAGAAGCTTTGATGTTACCCAAACAGAATCTCCACAGCTGTCACTCTGTGGACAATAGGACATGACAGCTGTGTGGTACTGGTCTTTTCAGTTTAAGCTTTTCTTTGTTTTAGCTGCTTAGAACAACCTCAACTTTTAATTATGTATTGTTTTTTTAACTAAATGTTTTGTTATCCTAAGTAAATTATGTTGCTTGTAGTGTACTGAAAAATGAAGAGCCCTGGGGTCTCATTTATTAACGTTGCGTACGCACAAAACGGGGCCTGAAACTGGCGTACGCCACTTTCAAAGCAAAAGTTGTGATTTATAAAAAACAGACTTGACGGGAAAATGTGCGCACCTGTACGCCAACTCTGACCCGTGCGTACGGACATTTTGGAGACGGGGGGAATCGACGACGCAGTTGGTGAGGTGGTGAACTGCAGCCAGACTGCATATTACTCCTCTCACACATATCATTTTACCTCACACCAAACATTAATTATGGATTCATGTTATTATAAACATCCAAACCAGCAATGATATCTATATTGTAGCTTTGGAGTGAGCTATAGCTCTTCTAAAAACATTTTTCAAAATTAAAATAAATACATAAAATTTATCTCAAAACCTTAAACTCAGATAAAAGGGCCAGGACTGTATGCCAATTAATAAATTGAATCATCTGTACCATATATCATTGTGCCAAGGAAGGAAGCAGTCAGTCTTATTGCTGCCAATAGAAATATCCCAACTACTTTCAAGCGAAATATTTGAGATGGCTGCACTGGCGTTGCTAGAAGATTTGGCAAATGGAAGGATTAGGAGAGAATGCGTGTTCAGGGATCCTGCGGACCTCCTTCCCCATGATGATGACTGGCTAATAAGCAGATTCAGATTCCCTAGAGCTGTGCTCTTGGATCTCTGTGCTGAATTGGGCCTGGTTTTGGAGAGACCGTCCAGGCAGAATCGTGCCATTCCGGTCCAGCTACAGGTGCTCACCACTCTGGGGTTTCTTGCAACTGGTTGTTACCAGCGGGAATTAGCCGACAGGTATGTGTCTGAGTGACATAATTCTTACTATTCTGCCCAAAGTCCCTTTTTGGAAATAATGCCTTCAAATATGTTATATTTATTTACTAGGTCTGGGATATCACAGCCGTTCCTGAGCAGAATAATGCCTGCAGTCTTGGATGGGATCATTAAAATGAGCAGACGATACATCACGTTTCCATATACTGTGGGGGAGCAGGCCGAAATTAAGATGCAATTTGCAGCAATGCCCGGTTTCCCAAACATAATCGGCGCAATTGACTGCACCCATATTGCTATAAGGGCCCCGTCCGAGGATGAATTTGTTTTCGTCAATCCGAAACATGTACACAGTATTCATGTGCAAATCATATGTGATTCACACATGATGATCACTAATATGGTGGCACGATGGCCTGGGTCAACACACGACTCCTTTATCTTGACACACAGCAGTGTAGGGAACAGACTGCAGGCAGGCGCTGTGCGTGATGGCTGGCTGCTCGGTAAGTCCTCACCGTCATTAGAAATGCTGGTTGTTGACGCCTGAATTAAACGTCTTATCACTTGCAGGTGATAGTGGCTACCCTCTCAGGAGCTGGTTTCTGACCCCGTTCCCAGACCCACAGATAGCAGAGGAAATGCGCTACAACTCCTGTCACACGCGTGCGCGCTCAGTCGTGGAGCGTGCCATAGGCCTGTTCAAATGTAGGTGGCGGTCATTGGATGCCTCGGGTAGCAGACTATTATACCACCCTACAAAGATCTGCAAGATCGTGAGGGCATGTGGAATTCTTCATAACATGGCACTGAGAATTGGAATTCCCCTCCCTCCTGGCCTAAACCCCCCCCCCCAGCATGAGAACCCCGACCCACAGCCGCCTCCTCCTCGACAGGAAGCCTTCACTCAGGGAGCAAGGATCCGCCAGGATGTAATGCGGCATTTGAGATAAAAACGACAAGGTTCATCTATTAAAAATTTGTATTGTATCATTTAAGGTACCAATGGCTGTCACTCTGTCGCACAGCACACTCTTTATTTCCTTTAACTCGTTTGTCACAGAATTGATGGCGCTGATGGTGTCTCTCTGTGTCTGGATCACAGCTTCTGTCAGAACCCGAACACTGCTGGATGCACCACGGGCACCGGCAGCACTGGTGCTGGGGGCAGCCGGACGCTGGGCAACCTCATCTTCCTCAGCCTCCTCATCCTCGCCACCTACCGACTGTGGAAGAGCTGAAAAGACACAGCATATTAGTCTGTCTCCTTAAAATATGCTCAAAATTGTTAACGTAGCCATGTAATAAAATATATACAAAAGGTGCTTAACCGGGTTCATCTGTCGTTTCTGCCAGGTCGGTGTCGCCCTCCTTCTCTGACACAATACCGTACACGCTTGATGTTCCCATGATACTTGCCATCTTCCTGTCCAGTGGTGTCAGCTCGGGTGTACACCTACCCCCTCCAGTAGCAGACCCACTCTGGCGGTGGGAGGCACGTTTTTTTTTTGCCTCGACTTTAAGGTCCGACCACTTTTTTAAAATTTCGGGTACCGTCCTGTCAGTTGCACTGACCGTCTGCATTGCAGACGCCACATGCTGCCACTCGCAGTTCTTCCTTTTATTTGTGACACCACTGCTGTGTCCACCAAATAAAATGTATCTTCTAGCCTCCTCTTCACCCACTAGCACTTCAATCTCCATCTCCATAAAGTTTCTCTTTTTGTTTTTTTTTTGTTGTTGCCATATTTCCCCTCTTCTTCATATGCATCAATATTCATGTCCTGCTTTGCATTGACCTTTTATAGCCAGATTTGGGCGTGTTCAGGGCGGGATATGACCCAAATTCACGTGCGCAAACTTCCAAGAAGACTGTGATTTCTAAAGGGGAAATTGCTTACACCTGTGCGTAGGCATGGTTTTATAAATCAGAAATCTTTTTGGCGTACGCAAACTTTTTGTTTTGGTTGTACGTACACTTTGAGTATGGATTCTACGAAATGTTTTATAAATGAGACCCCTGCTCTGTTTGAATCAGATAGTTACTGTCCCAGGTTAAAATACTTAATAAGTCCAAATAATAAATGTGCATTGAAAAAATGTCTTCAACAGCTGTAAAAATGTATTTAGTAAAAACAGAAACCTACACCATATAAAGATTTCAATACTTTGAGATTTATAAAAAGCTGCTCAAACAGGATCAGAGAAACCCTGGATAATATATGATTAATACCTGAACTTAGACACTTTTAAGGTGACTGGAAGGATCACTTCAATACTTAAAGCACAGGAAGAAATGAAGAATTTTAAGGAATCAGAGAGGAGTGATCAACAGGCTCCACAAGGACAGTTTGGATCCACACACAGAAGTGGACAAGGTGCAAGGTTGTTTATTAAATGATGATGATGATGATGATGATGGCAGGAACTGTAAGACAGGACACCAGGCTGACACGAACGAGCAGGAGGGAGAACAGGAGGTTGAGGCACAACATGACAATGATCCAACCAGAGTGAGAGGAGGCAAAGGGTATATTAAGACATGAGGGAATGAGGATCAGGTGTGAGAGATTGGAGACAGGTGCAGATAATGATCAGGCAGGAGTGAGTGGGACGGAATGCTAATGGCTCTGACATTTACCATTTGCAACTGAGTATTGCGTAGTGATGGGGATGTGAAGCCTTTTGAACCACCAAAGCTTTTCAATCCAATAGTATTGAAAAAAGGTTTATGGTTCGATGCTTCAGAACTCTTTGAGGACATCTGCTGGTAAATGTTTGTATTGCATTGTATTGTTTCCAGCCGATTCCACTCTGTTGAAGATGAAGGGTGGATTTAACTTTATGGACAAATAAAGCATTTAAGTCTCCCCGGGACCATATAATAAAAATATTTTGCATTGTAACATTACAGCAGAAGTGTCATGCTTGGCACAATAGTGCCTCAACATTGATGAGGTGTTGTTATTCTACGCCAGTTGTTGGTTACAAATAACACATTGCACCTACGAAATATAACATGTTATTCAAACAGTGGCTTTTCATGGGATAATTGAGAAATTATATTAAATTTACACCTATTCACATTGTCTACATATTGAAATATTGTCATTTTCACACTTCTATTGCATTATTAGGCAGGAGTATCTAATTATGTATCGCTTCCCCCTTGCTAATACTTATAGCTCTATTTATGTATCCTTTTATAAAAATAGGGTAATAAAATGAAGATTAAAAAAATACATAAAAGGATAGGACATACCAAAGTCTACTATTTTTTTGCAAATAGAATATGCACAACCAAACTGAAAAGCTCATCAATACTTATAATTATATGAATTAATAATAAAAGAAAAAATATCATACCAAACTAGAATTTCTTTAAATTACAAGGAATGACAAATGGTCTAAAAGCTCCAGCCCTACAGTATGAAGCTAGTAGTACTACTTAGTAAGTAGTACACTATAAGTTCACTAGACCATTTAAATTTGCAAACCTTATTTGGAGTGATTAAATTGAAAAATTCCCACATCTGAGAACGCCCTCTCTTTGCAACAGGTTCCATTTTTTGCAACTCAGTGTTTTGTCTGGGAATACTGGAGGAATCCCAAACCATCAATCTCTGTTCTCACCGTAACTCACCACAACAACCCAAAACAGAGACGCGTTAAAGATTTGAAACGTCAGAAGCGGACACGTGGGTGGGTGGGTGAAACGGAGCTGCGAACAACATTGGTCACGTGACCAACAGCAAACGAATCAAGCTCCGACACAGTGCTTTACATTGCAGTGGTTCGTTTTTGTGATACAAGCTTTGAATCTTGGGTGTCACAGGTAACATCACTAGTATTGCGGTCTCTAATGGCTTGCCATATTTGCATGAGGCCCTAGTGTCACATGCTGTGAGGCTGTAACAGGACCAAAGTGCAGACAGCAACTTGGAAGCAGCACAGTAAAAAAAAAGAATTAAAATAAAGCCTAATCTGTGCCTCAGTTTGATTGCATTCATCCCCTTTTTGATGTTTCTGGTTCATTCACCGTACTCATGCTGCTTCTGCGTTGATTCAAAGTCTTATTTCCAGCAAAATGTGGACTCAGTTGGATATATGAAATTTGCATTGCATTTAAATAATCATGACAGCTTTTCCCACATATTGCTTCAGGCAATATTCCTGTGTGTCTCCACTCTCCTTCTGTCTGGCTTGCTTCATAAACTGCAGTCTGAAGTGTTCTGCATTCCGTCTCTGTCAAACTCACCTCTCACTCTTGTAATATGAGAAATAGGCCTACTACTACTACTACCTTATAGCCCCTGTATTCCCAGCATGCACCAATTAAACATAGAAGTAAATTCTACCGGTAAATGCTGACAACCAGTCATTATCACAGAGCTCACAGGGAATTTGATTAGTGTTAACATATGTACACATTATTCTCTCCCAAAAATCTCTCAATGTCTTCTGTGGCCTGACGCTTACAGTTTTAGTTTATTGTGATATTGTCATAAGTAAACAACATAAAGTAAAAAACATTCTCTCCGCATTGCGTTTGCATGTTCTCCCTGTGCATGCATGGGTTTTCTCCAGGTACTCCGGGTTCCTACCACAGTCAAAAAACTGTTACTTGGTCTGTCTAAATATCCCTTAGGTGTGAGTGCGTTTGAGCATGGTTTTTTGTCCTGTTTGTCTTTGTGTTTCCCTGCGATAGAGTGGTGACCTGTCCAGAATTTATGCCGCCTCTTGCCCAATGACTGCTGGAGATAGGCACTGACCCACCGTGATCCTGCCAGGATAAGGCAGTATAGACAAAGGATGGATTGATGAATGAATGGATATAAAATTTTGACATATTAATATATATTTGCAGTCAATTTAATAATCTGTATTTTTGAAGATTAAAATATAGTGGACCCCTGGTATTCACGGGGTTTAGGGACTACAGCCACCCACAAATAGCTAAAATCTATGAATACTTGAGACCCCCCTTAAATAACTGCCAATTTTAATAGGTCAAACACCAAGTATTCCTTAATATGCATTAATGCATACCATCTTAGCACAACTGTAGAATTTAACATCCACAGTCCTTCTTATGTCCACTCTTGCGGGTATAGCCAATCAGTGACATAGAAAATGAATGGCCCTTCTAAACTGGCTGCTTTGCAAAAGCCAGTCAATAACTTGTCAAGTAGCACTGTGCCATGGAATCTCAGCTCCCCAAACTGCACTTTCTTTTGACATTTTTAGATAAGCTCTATGAAAAGATCTGTGAATAGGGCATTTTTTCGTGAATAATTTGAAGTCATGTTCCATAAAATGATCTTCCTGCCCACAACGTCACGATTCAACCTGAACCGAATTTAATTGAACTGAACAGTTCAATTGTTCACATACTATGTTGGTCATACATCTTCAGAGACAACTCAGAGGAGCTTTATCTCTGAAATACACAAAACACAATCTGCCTGTGCTTCTCCACTGTTGAGAAGCTTCCACTGACAACAATTATTTTATTTGCCCTCGCTGATCTGCTACCTAAACAGAATGAATTTTTGTATTAACACTTGGACTATTTTTTTCAGAACATAAACTAACAATTACATTTTAAATTCATATATTTCTTCAGATTACCGCCTCTCGCCCAATGACAGCTGGAGATAGGCACCAGCCCCCGCAACTCTGCAAAGGATTGATAGATGAACACTCTAAAACAACAGAATTACATGTAGAGAGAAATTTACTTTATGGTGCAAATAAAGGGGCACCAGCATTTAACACCTACTTTAAGTCTATAAAGTTAACTGTTCTTAAAATAACAGATGTGGCGTGAATACAAACACATTCTAGAACACTTTGTAATTCATTTACTTAGTTTTAAAGTAGCTTGTTGAAAAAATTGTACGTTAAGTTTAACTCAGTTACGTTGGACACATAAGAAACAGTTTATCTACCGAGGCTTCTCAAATGTACAGAAACTTTATTATAATGGGGCAGTGTGTGGTATAGGCATAGGCGGAGATCCCGGGGGGGACGGGTGGGACGCGGAGATCCCGGGGGGGACGGGTGGGACGCGTCCCCCCCTCACACAAAGTTGTCCCCCCCACAAGATAAGTTATTGTAAACACATACATGCTATCAGTAAAACTGTATTGTCTTCTAAAACCACAACGTAAAAGTTTGTCTGCAAATACAAAACAATGTGTTTTTAATTGTTGAGAAATTATAGTCCATCCCCCTTATTCCTCAAGTTGGTACGGTCGGTCCACACACGCTGTTTCCAACGGGCGGGGCTGCCGGCTCTCCTCCACTCAAATCATCACAGCAGCCCGCAGGCTCACAGGAGGCGGGAATCAAAAGCCAGCGGTTTCCAGTAGTAAGTCATTTAATTATCACACGCTTGTTCTACAAATATGTATGTCAAATGTGGTCATATTATGTCGAACACAGACACCGATTACTGGGCGATATCTTTAGATTTTGATCACCGGTCGGAGATCCCTTTATGACAGATCACCACCACAATAAAAAAAAAAAGTTGTCACTTCACGTTCGCTGGTCATTACAGGATTATTCCACCATTATTATTCCATTCATGTGTGGTGGAGGCACGTTGTTCAAAGCTCTCTGTGTAAAACATAGAGCCGAAGATCCCGCTGGCCACACAGACCCAAACACACTATGAAAACTGAGAAAAGTGAGAGATCGATTAAATTGAAAGATAAACTATAGAGTATGTATATGGTTTGTGAATTTGTAAACGCTTTCTATTTTTAATTATTAAAATGAAACAAATATTTCAAGAATATATATTTAGATTTTGTGTATCTTTTCATTCAGTAGGACTTAGATAAAGTTATTAAATATAACAGAGTTATTCTCTAATAGCCTACAAAAATTTCTAAGGTTTATTAAAGAGATTTCAGTCATTTTGATACTTGAATTGATTTGAATTTTTTCTTTCTTGCCATATTCAGAAGGAAAATTTCAAATATATTAAAATCAATATGGAACTATTTGGATTTTAATAGCTTTCATTTTATGTTATTTAAAAAAATTGTAATGACATTTTATCTTCACTCTCTTTGTTGTGAAAAAGTTAGATATGTTTTAGTACTTAAAATTAATGCTTTGCATCCGTCCACACATGTAGTTGTTGGTCAGCTAATAGCCATGTCATTTCAGGACATGTTGCTTCAACTATTAATAATCTACTTTTAAATCTTTATTCTGAATTGCTTATTCCGTTTTAGGGCACAGTCTTGTTATTGAAATGAAAACAAAAAGAAAGGATGCTTATGAAGATGTACAAAATTGGCAAGATATTATTATTGATCAATATCCTCCAGCTCTGTTCTAATGACAATATCCCATCTGTCTGTGTGTTGCTGTCAAACTGTCAGCAGACCAGGTCAGTTGAAATGGCAGAGAAACGAAAAACGGCAGACATCATGTCTTTTTTTAATGCTCCAAAACGTCAAGTAAGTAGAAACTTGCCTTTTGATAAAGACATCTATAAGAAAGAAATGAAATGCCTATGAAATTGTTTCAAAATGGTTTCATTAGGCAAAGTCCAGTCACTTGAGCACAGGTCGCCAGAGCCTGTCAGACACAGGGAAAGAGTCTCAGGTCAGTCTCTTATTAGGGCATACAAAGAACACACCTTTGTTGTTGTGTTTAATTGGGCTGTGGGTTATTCTAGATATTGGAAACATTTATTTCTATTCTAGGAGTCAGAGTGCTCAGAGTCAGGGAAAGTGGTTGAAGTGCGAGACAGAGAGCTTGAGACTTCACAAGACAGCGAGGACAGAGATGCAGCGGTCAGCAGCAGCACCAGCACAGGGATAGTGGAGGATGACACAACGGGCCACAATGACCTTACTGCCAGCACCAGCAATGATACAGGACAGCTGGATGCATGCTTTAGTTCAGATCTTAGTGACTACACAAAACCATACCAACCACCATCTCAGTGTATAGAAACTCAAACTCTTTCAAAAAGGACATTGACTTTTCAGCAGAAATGGTTTCATGATTTCCCATGGCTACACTACAGCACACCATTGAGAGGAGTCTTGTGTTTTTACTGCAGCAAATGGTTCTCACACCAGTCCACCTTTGGACAAAGAGCTGATGTTGCTTTCATCAGCTCAGGCTTCAGAAATTGGAAAAAAGCCATTGCAAAATTCACAGTTCACCAAAATTCTCAAGCCCACTGCCACTATGTCAGTGTCAGTGCACATCAGTCGAATCCTATCAGCGCTCAGTTGTCCAGCACTTGGAGTAAACAACAGGAGGTGGCTAGGCATTGCTTTAGAAAAATTGTTAGCTCTGTGCGTCTTGTGGCAAGACAGGGATTAGCTATAAGAGGCCACACAGATGACAGTGGAAATCTGCATCAGCTCTTAAAACTTAGGGCAGAAGAAGATGATCCCATTTTGTTAAAGTGGTTAACAGATCGTAAAACCATGTACACAAGCCCCAAATTGCAGAATGAAATTTTGAACATCATGGCCAATACAGTAATACGTGGAATTACAGCGGAAATCCAGGCACTTCCCATTTTGCAGTTTTCTGTCATTATTGATGGTACTCAGGATGTTACTGGTGCAGAACAGGAGAGTATCTGTCTGCGCTATGTGGACCATGACCTTGTCCCACATGAAGAGTTTGTTGGACTGTATAGGGTTTCTGATACAACAGGCCAGGGCATCGCAAAGGTGGCAGCTGATGTTCTGTTAAGACTTAATCTGCCACTGTCAGGTTTACGTGGACAGACCTATGATGGCGCTGCAAACATGGCAGGAAAGTACACAGGTGCACAGGCAATACTGAGGAGGCAACAACCATTAGCCCTGTATGTACACTGTGGTGCACACTGTGTTTATTTGATAACACAAGCTGGCTGCTTTGCCAGCCTGCTAATCCGGGACTGCCTTTCTTGGGTGCACCAGCTGGGCATAATTTTTGGACAGTCAGGAAAGTTCAGGAGCATATTTGAAAATATTGCTATTTGTGAACATGCTCCTCTCATCACCTTGAAACCACTTTGCCCAACAAGGTGGACTGTTCGAAATTCTGCAATAATAGCTGTGCTAGATCAGTATAAGAGAGTACTCGACAGCCTAGAGGAAATGACCAAAAGCTCATCAAAGACGGCCTCCACTGCCAGTGGCTTATTTCAGCACTTTACCAAAGGGAAGACTGTGTTGGGACTCACACTTGCCTCTGCTGTTGTTGGAGAGATAGAATGCCTGAATGTTTCACTGCAGAAGAAAATCCAAACTGTCTCTGGTATGCTGGATGCTGTCAATCACGTGAGGACTTCTCTTAAGGGAAAGAGAGATGACGAGAGCTACCTTGCACTGTACAAGAAAGCTACAACATTGGTTGACTCTATAGAATCCATTGAGCCCATCCAGGCGGCAAACCGTGTCACTGGGAAAGCAGTGGATTACTACAGGGCAGAGTTCTTCAAAGTGTTGGACAGCATTGATGTTCAGTTTGCAGAACGCTTTGACCAGGAAAGTCTAAATATTCTGGTAAAGGTTGAAAGTGCCCTCCTCACTGGAGAATTAGATGACTGTTTAGCTCAGTATCCTGAGCTAAACAGAGCTTCTCTTGCTGTGCAGTTGCCTATCTTCCAGAACAAATACCCATGTACCAGTATTGGGGAGGCTGCAGGGATTCTCAGAGGACTCCCAGTTGAGGTTAGGGTTGGCTTGTTTGGTCAGGTAGAGGTTCTTATCAGGATTTTGATGGTGGTGCCCGTGTCGTCATGTGAAGCGGAGAGGAGTTTCAGTACATTGCGTCGGCTAAAAACTTGGTTACGGGCAACTATGAACCAAAACAGACTCAACAATCTAGTTGTCTGTAATGTCCACAGAGAGAGACTGGACATGCTGAACATAGATACGATCTGCCAGAAATTTGTTGGATGTAGTGACACCAGAAGGAATGCATTTGGTTCCTTTGCTTAGAGAAGTGGTACTTTTGTGACATGGAAATGTTTCTGTTCGACAGACACTTAACTTTAGTTTTTTACAAATAGGCAGAGTCTTGCATATAAATCTCCATTATTAAGACAAACAGCTAAATGTGCACCGCGAATGTTCATGATAGAAGACTCCACTGCTGGGTTGAAGAATATTCTCTTCACTGACTAAACCTATCAAATACTGAAGTTTCAATTTATGTTCTAATGACTTATTTCTCATTCTCTATAAATGAAAAAGTTAAGGTACCCTTGGTTAAAGGGGTTGTTTCATTAAATCCTTTTTGTTAAGTTATAAGTCAAACAAACAAGGGCTGTTCATTTTTAAATAACTGTTAATGTACTTGTAAGTAAGCTTAATCTATGATGCATTTTTACTTGTCGACACAACACTGCAATAAAAATGTTCGCATTTTGAAAGTAGTTTGATGTTATTAGCCTTGAAAGTGTTTCCGTAATAATGTTGGAACTTCTTCATGCTTACATTTTTGTAAATCTACTTTGACTGTAGTGGAAATTAAGACATTTTGTTAAATGTGGTCATAAAGGCATCAATTCATAACATTTTTTAACATGCTAAAGGCAAACTGTGCAAAACAAGTTGCAAAGAAGCAGGAGAGAGCTTTTTTTTTTCATGTCCCCCCCATAAATTACTCTCTGAAATTTTACTGTTTATTATCCCCCCCAAAATTGAAATGGGATTTCCGCCCCTGGGTATAGGAGTATAGTGGCAGCCCCACATAGGCTATTAATCCACGATGCAGCCGTCCAGGGTTCAATGTCTTTACCCCTTTTCACTGTACCTATTTCCTGTCTGTCGTGCTGCAAATAAAGGCCACTAGAGCCAAAAAATAAAAAAGTAATGATTATGACTTTTTTTTTTGTATGTTTTTTTTTTAATGCAAATTTTAAGACTTGTCAAAGAGAGGTGTAGCCAAAAGAGACTGCAAGATCCCAAACAAGAAACTGTGGACAGTCAACTTTCTCTTATAGGTAGGCAAGTCATAGTTGGAATACTGAAGACTCAGGACTCAGAAACTTTACATGTTGCGAACTAGATTTAAAAGAATGCTTGTTAACTAATCAATCTGTGGTCTTATGTACCTTACTGATTGTTTATGTAATAAACAGTTTTTTTATTTTGTTCTCTATGTATTTTTTTCATTATATCCACAAATAGTGTGATTTAATGTTGTAACCATGTTTTATACAGTCATCCTTTTCAGGGACATTTCAGGGCCTGTCACGATGTGACGTCTGTCTCTGTCTTTGTCCGTCCCTGTGCCCTTAATTGTCCCCAGCCGTTGCTTGTCTCCCTAATTACCCTCCCTGTGTACACATGTCCCTCTGTGTTTTCATGTCTTTGTCGGATTGTTGTCATTTCCACGTCTTCCCTCCCTGCTGGTCATCATGTTCCTGTCCTTGTCCATGTGCTCCCTGAGTTTGGACTATTATTTATCCTCGGTGCCTTCCTGAGTTTATTATTTTATTATTAAATATGAGTGTTAGGCACTCCAAACTCCTCTCTGCGCCTGGGTCCTCTCTCCAAAACTTGACAGGGCCATTATGTGATAATGTGCATTGTTACGTTTAAATACAAATAAAGTGAATTGGTTGTTTTTTGTTAGAGAAATAAAAACATAGACATGTACACACATGTCACACTCTTTTTGTCTAAATTAGTGTGTCAAGTTTTCCTGAGACTGTTGTCCAATAGAAATTCCTTAAAGAGAAGCCACCAAGGTTTCTTGTCTTGTTTCTCCAAGGCGCTTCACCTCTCATCCAAAAACATTCTTCTGCTGCTTCTGCTCCCTCCCTTTAGGACTGTAATGGCATTGCTTTAAACTGTACTCTGTAATACACTTTGTTTTTAATTGAACTCAAGGCATCATGGCTTCTTTTCTTTTCAGCAGTTACTTTTCACAACCAAAGTTTTACCACTACCGGCTTCTAATGGTTCCAAAATTCAATTCAAATTCAAATTCAAAAATACTTTATTGATCCCAGAGGGAAATTAAGTGTTGGTATAGCTCATATAATTAATTCTTTAAGGAGTTGTTGTAGATGATGATGGCTGTGGGCAGGAAGGACTTCCTGTAGTGGTCTGTATTGCAGCGAAACTGAAGAAGCCTCCGACTGAAGACACTCTGTTGTTGTATGACAGTCTCATGAAGAGGATGCTCAGGGTTGTCCATAATTTTTGGGATTTTATGAAGAATCCTTCTTTCCATTATCATCTCCAGATGTTCCACAGTTGTCCCAAGAACAGAATCAGCCTTCTTTATCAGGTTGTTGAGCCTTTTTAAGTCCCTGGCTCTGAAGAGATTACACTCTCCACAAAAGACTTGTAGAAAATATGCAGCATCTTGCTTCAAACCTTGAAGAACCTAAGCTTCCTCAAGAAGTCCAGTCTGCTCTGTCCCTTCTTGTAGACTGCTTCACTATTGTGTCTCCAGTCCAGTCTGTTGTCAAGGTGAACTCCGAGGTATTTATACCCCTCAACCACCTCCACTTCTTCTCCCATGATGGAAACAATGTTTGACTTATCCCTGTTTTTTCTGAAATCTACAATCATCTCCTTTGTTTTGTTCACATTCAAGGTGAGACTATTGTTTCCACACCATGTCACAAAGCGGTCCACCAGCTCTCTGTATTCAGCTTCTTGTCCATCTCTGATACACCCGACAATTGCAGAGTCATCTGAGTATTTCTGCAGATGACAGGTCTCTGAATTGTACTGGAAGTCTGAGGTGTACAGAGTGAAAAGGAATGGTGAGAGTACGGTCCCCTGTGGTGCTCCTGTGCTGCTGACCACCTGGTTTGACACACAATTCTTCAGTCTCACAAATTGTGGTCTGTTGGTCAGGTAGTCATTGATCCAGGCGATTGTTGAGGCTCCACCTGTGTCTTCAGGAGTTTCTGACAAAGCAAATCAGGCTGAATTGTGTTAAATGCACTGGAGAAATCAAAGAATATGATCCTCACAGTGCTGCCTGCTTTGTCCAGATGACAGTGGGTTGGTTGAAGCAGGTGGTTGATGGCATCTTCAACTCCAACTCCACAGTGATAAGCAAACTGCAGTGGGTCCTGATACGTTCTTGTTTGCTTACTCAGGGGTGCCAACAGGAGTCTCTCCAGGACCTTCATGATGTGGGATGTCAGGGCAACAGGTCTATAGTCATTGATGACTGATGGGTGAGTTCTTTTTGGTACTGGAACAAGGCAGGATGTCTTCCACAACACTGGGACCTTCTCCTGAGTTAGGCTAAGGTTGAAGAGGTGCTGCAGAATCCCACAGAGCTGCTCTGCACACGCCTTCAGGACTCTGGGGCTGACACCATCTGGACTTGCAGCCTTGTTCCTGGTTAGTTTCTCCAGCTCCCTCTTCACCTGACTTTTGGAGACAGAGAAGTTGGAGGTGGAGGCAAAAGGGGTAGCACCAGTTCCTGACTTGGTCAAAGTCAAACTTGTGGAATCAGAGGAGTCCATGGCCGAGGTGAAGAATAAAACATCCGATGTGTAACAGGAAAGCTGTTGATCAGAGGAGGGTGGGATGTCTGTTTGGCTGGGAACAGGAGAGGAGGATGCTGAGCTAGTTCCTGAACTGAACCTGTTGAAGAATGTGTTCAGTTCATTGGCTCTGTCCAGACTTCCATCTATCCAATCCTTCCTTTCCTTAAAGTCTGTGATCTTTTTCATTCCTGACCAGACATCTCTGATATTTTTCCTCTGTAGTTTGTTCTCCAGCTTCTTCCTGAATGCCTCCTTGCTGTCTCTGATCTTGACCTTAAGTTGCTTCTGTATACTCCTCAGTAATTCCTTGTCTCCCTCCCTGAAGGCTCTTTTTTTCTTGTTTAGCAGTTCCTTCAGGTCACTGGTGATCCAGGGTTTGTTATTAGGGAAGCATCTCACTGTTCTGGTGGGGATGATGTTGTCCACACAGAAGTTTATATAGTCAGTCACACACTCAGTCATGGCATTGATGTCCTCTCCATGTGCTTGGCAAAGAGTCATCCAGTCTGTGGTTGCAAAACAACCCTGCAGCGTTTCTTCAGCTTCCTGTGACCATTTTCTCACAGTTTACTTTGTAACAGGTTGCCTCTGAACAAGTGATTTATATTCTGAACAGAAAAAACAAGATTGTGATCTGATTGTTCCAGGGGAGGTCTTGGTTTGGACATGTATGCATCCTTTATATTTGCATAAAACAAATCCAAGGTCTTGTTTTCTCTTGTGGAGCAGCTGACAAACCGTTGAAACGTTGGAAGTGTAGTAGAGAGCGAGCCATGATTAAAATCACCAGATATTGCCACAAATGCATTGGGGTGCTGTGTCTGTAGCTTAGCAACAACGGAACTGATGACATCACATGCAGTGTCGGCAACAGCTGAAGGTGGAATGTAAACAACTGCCAAAATTACACTGGTGAACTCTCTTGGCAAATAATATGGCCGAAAACTCACTGCCAAGAGTTTGACATCTGGGCTGCAGAGACGACACTTCACAGTAACATGTCCTGGATGACACCATCTGTTGTTGACAAGCACTGCTACTCCACCTCCTTTTTTTATTCCATTATTGTTCACACCTATAACTGTATCCCCTTTTGTACAATAACACAAATTATTTAGCAACTTAAACTCACAAACACGATCCTGCCTTTTAGATGTTTTGACTTTGAATGAGGAAAGCAAAATTTTCAAATGCAGTTTCAGAGTTCTCTAGTTGTAGATTTTTCCTGTGTTTTCAGCAAAAACTTTTGGTTTCTTCTTCTTTGGACTGTGAAGGATCTTAGGCCAGGTGCACATGGCAAGATTTTAAAATGTCCGTACAATTTTCAAACCTTGAGAAGCCACACCCATGGCGATAGAAAATCATCGATATTAGCAGTTTTGGTCCTACAGTGTGTGGTGTGTGGCCACACAGCGATGACGAGATATGATACACAAACAGATTTTACCCACAAATATTCCCAGCTCAGACAGGAAATCTCACAAAACCTCACAAGATGAACGTGACTTCGGAGGAAACAAACAAGGTGGCCGAGGAGTAGGCATTACCAATAGCTTGTGGACTAGCTTTAACAGAGAAAAAAATGACACAACAAAAGGGGTTACATTAAGGAGTGGAGATGGGCAGAAGCAGGGGCTCCACTTTGTATACAAAGATATGAAGGTAAGTTATCTTTTTTTTCACTCTGAAAAGTTGTTACACACTTTGCTCTGACTGATCTATGTTTCAATGCGTTTGCAGACTGCGGTCAAGTGAGCCGACACTTGGATATAATAATAGTAGATGCTTCCAAGGCATATCCATGCCTGTCACCTCGCTTTCTGATTGGCTAGACCTCACATTCAACAGGCTGTATGCTCGTTTGTCCTCACAACCCACCACACACTCTGTGACATCATGCTAAGACAATCCAACATGTTAAATATCCCCAATTTGCGATCGAAGCGGTCCTGACTTCCTTCCGAGCAGACCAGAGCACTCTTAACACACCACACACGGCGGGAATATCTGTTAGGATTATTTTAAGAGCCATCCCGATAATCGGAGCGTCCTTGGAATTTCCTTAAAAATCCTGCAGTGTGAACCAGGGCTTAGTCTTTCTTTTTCCGAGTTCAGCTGCTTTTTTCCCCCTCAATCTAGTTTTAGGAATCGTGGATACTTACTGTGCTGTGTCGAGTTGGAGAAATTAAGCTTCTTTTTTTGCCTTGTTTGCTTTTTTCTTTTCTGTGAAAGTGTTTGTTACTGTATAAAGATGCCCTGCAGGGTTGTTTTAAGACCACAAACTGAATGACTCTTTGCCAAGCACATGGCAAGGACATCAATGCCATGACACTTCTGTGTGGACAACATCATCCCCACAAGAACAGTGAGATGCTTCCCTAATAAAAAACCCTGGATCAGCAATGACCTAAAAGAACTGCTAAACAAGAAAAAAAGAGCCTCCAGGGAGGGAGACAGGGAATTATTGATGAGAATACAGAAGCAACTTACGGTCAAGATCAAGAGGCATACAGGAAGAAGCTGAAGCGCAAACTACAGAGATATCTGGTCAGGAATGAAAAAGATCACAGGCTTCAAGCACAGGAAGGAATTGATAGATGGAATCCTGGAAAGAGCCAATGAACTGAATACATTCTTCAACAGGTTCAGTTTAGGAACTAGCTCAACATCCTCCTCTCCTGTCCCCAGCCCAAAAGACATTCCATTCTCCTCTGACCCACAGCTTTCCTGTCACACCTTGGACGTTTTATCCTTCACCTCAGTCATGGACTCTTATGCTCCCAAAAGTCTGTCTTCTACCAAGTCAGGAGATGCTGCTACCACCTTTCCCTCCCTCTCCCACTTGTCTGTCTCTAAAAGTCAGGTAAAGGAACTGAAAAGGAACAAAGGCTGCAGGTCCAGATGGTGTCAGCCCCAGAGTCCTGAAGGCCTGTGCAGAGCAGTTCTGTGGGATTCTGCAGCATCTCTTCAACTTTAGCCTGACCCAGGAGAAGGTTCCATTGTTGTGGAAAACATCATGCCTTATCGCCGTGGAGTTGGAGTGGAAGATGCCATCATCCACCTGCTTAAACCAACCCACTGTCATCTGGACAAAGCAGGCAGCACTGTGAGAATTGTGTTCTTTGATTTCTCCAGTGCATTTAACACAACTTAAACTGATTTGCTTTGTCAGAAACTCCTGAAGACACAATGACTACCTGACAAACAGACCACAGTTTGTGAGACTGAAGGATTCTATGTCAAACCAGTTGGTCACAGCACAGGAGCACAACAGGGAATCGTACTCTCACCATTCCTTTTCACTCAGACTTCCAGTACAAATCCTAGACCTTTCTTCTGCAGAAATACTCAGATGACTCTGGAATTGTCGGATGTATCAGAGATGGACAAGAAGCTGAATACAGTAAGCTGTTGGACTGCTTTTTGGCATGGTGTGGAAACAATCATCTTTCCTTGAATATGAACTAAACAAAAGAGATGATTGTAGATTTCAAAAGAAACAGGGATAAGTCAAACACTGTTTCCATCACGGAAGAAGTGGAGGTGGTTGAAGAGTATAAATAACTCGGAGTTCACCTGGAAAACAGACTGGACTGGAGACTGAACAGTGTAGCCATCTACAAAAAGGGACAGAGCAGACTGTCCTTCTTGAGAAAGCCTAGGTTTTTCAAGGTTTGCAGCAAGATGCTGCAAATATTTTACAAGTCTGTTGTGTAGAGTATAATCTCTTCAGTCATCATCTGTTGGGGTAGCAGGATCAGAGCCAGGGACTTAAAAAGGCTCAACAACCTGATAAAGAAGGCTGGTTTTGTTCTGTGGACAACTGTGGAACATCTTGAGCTGATGATGCAAACAAAGGATTCTTCATAAAATCAAAAAAATTATATCATGTACAACCCTGAGCATCATCTTCATGAGAGTATCCTACAACAAAAGTGTCTTCAGTTGGAGGCTTCTTCAGTTTCGGTGCAACACAGACCGCTACAGGAAATCCTTCCTGCCTACAGCAATGATGATCTACAACAACTCCTTAAAGAATTATTTGGTATGAGCTACAACAGGTTGCCTTTGGGATCAATAAAGTGCAGGGGATTGTGGTGCATTGACCATATCCATTTAGAATTTCAGCAGGAGACTTCCATGATAAATCTGTGATGCTTAGTCTCTCTAAAAGAAATATATGGATCTGGGTTGCTTCCTTGAACTTTCTTGGGCAAGTATTTGACTCACCTTTATTTGCCTTTCCACTAGTGTGGGTATACAAAGTGCTTCATGGAATATGTCTTAAACTGTCTTAAATCCATGAATACTCTGCAGCTGTAGCATGGACCTCTGTAGACCTGTCATTCTCAAAGTGTTGGGCTATCTGACCTGGGCCTTTGGGGAAATGTAAATGTGACCCTTGGAGGAAACAACTACAGTCAACTTTTGGTCTTCTCTTATTTGCAAAGTTATTGAAATACAGCCACCTCTGAGGATTTCAGTGCATGAACAATCTGTTTTGGCATCAGTACAGAATTAAGTCTAGAATTTCATGATGCAACTCCAAAACCTTTTTTGAGCCACTCCGAGACGGACCAACTGGCGTGCTTTGGATCAATGTCCTAATAACCAAAATGTGCCTGAGCTTAAGTTCACTGATAATGGAAATCATGAAATCTCTAGAATTTTCGGCTAGAGTGAAATTCATGCTTTCATCAATCATAGCAATAAGTCCAGATCAAGTACAATAAACACAAAAGAAGGCAGAGCCTCTTCTTCCTTGTCAAGTGTGGAAAATGAGGTAGAAAGAATTTAAGTGATCGATTTCACTGGAAACTTTGGAGAAGTTAACTGAGTTAATACAACTACAAATAAACAAGTTGAATTAAAACCTCCATGCTCAGCAACATTCATTTGAGTTGAAGTAGCATAATTGTAAGAAATAATTATGCAGGTTGAAAATGTATATCGAGAGGGGGTTACACACCCTGGACAGGTCACTAGTTAATCACCGGGCAACTTAGAGACATAGTAGCTGCAGTGAAAGACAGATTTCTTTGAGATGCAGGACCGAGAGGTTCAGGAGATCATTTGTCCCTGCAGCCATTAGACTGTTCAACATGTTTCATAAATAATTTGTTAGCGTTTAGTTTTAATCTAACACATATATATATATATATATATATATATATATATATATATATATATATATATATATATATATATAAATACATATATATATATATATATATATATATATATATATATATATATATATATATATATATATATAAATATATATAATAAATAAATATAACAAAGTTAATTTCCCCAAAAATAAAGTATCTCTCTCTCTTTCTCTCTCTCTTTCTCTCTCTCTCTCCCTCTCAGAACTTCCCTTTTAACTTTATTCCTTTGTGCTGAGTTTCTTTTTTTCTTTTTTTTACGTGTCCTGTCTGGCAGTGTGGCACTCAGAATTGGTGTCTGAGTACCAAGTACAAGCCCAACAGATTTACTTTCTCAAGCAGAGCATTACAGCTTTTGCTAAAGTACTCCACTTGATATATATGTGTGAAAAATCTTTATTACAGATTGTTGTGGGTTTAATTACCTGAAGTTATGGACACGGAAACGAGAAAAAACAAGAGAGAAGAAAGAAAGAAGATGAAGAAGAGAGGCAGGAGAGGTAGGAGTGTGAGTTGATGATACAAGAGAGGAAGGGGAACAAAAAGAACACAAGACAACACAACCCAGTCCTCCCATCCGCAAGTTGGCAGATAGGTGGAAAAAAAACAACCAAAAAAAGGAGCAACATTGACAAAACAAACCAAATTGTATGAACTAAGAACTACACATCCACAACACAAAAAAATGGGTATATAAATACAACAACAATGTCTCTGAAAAGCTCTTGACACCAATTATTCAGGATCTATTGATGATAACCTCAGCCCAAGAATATATCTGTAGACACCGATGTCCCCACACTTATATGTGTGTGTGAGCATGCTGGTGAATGAGATTTTCCCCATACGAGTGTTTGATAGTTGGTGTGAGGAGCCGTCAATCCGCCCTACAAGAATCATTGCAGACATGAAGGAGATTGGGGACACAGATGTTCAGAGTGCCCCAGAGCCTAAGAGCACCAGGCGGAGGAGCGCAGGGCAGACCGCACCCCCAAGAGGAACAGAGGGAAGCCCCAGGGGAACATCTAGCAACTACAATGCAGGGGCCTGGGAGGCCGCAGGGACAAGCCCATGGGCTCCACCGGCAACAGCCTACGCCAGGATGGGCCTGGTCCAAGACCCGGGGACCAGGGGGCGCCCCACCACCCAGCAGGGCCCCAACCAGGGACGGGCCGACAGGGTTCCCCCGCCAACCCAGGACAGCGCCCACTGAAGACCCCCCCATCCCCAGCCACCCCCCCATGCCGGGGCGCCACAACAACAGCCACAGCGGATGGACGGCTCCCCCAGGCCACACCCAACCAGAACCCGGACACCAAGATCTACCAGCTCCCGGGCCCAGATCCCACCCCACGCAGAGCACCGAGACCATGCACCCAACCAAAGCCAGACAAACCCAACAATGAACTGACCGGGCACGGAACCCACAGAACAGGCAGCAGAAAGCGCAAGGTCCGTCCCCCGCCGAGCCACCGAGCGGCCGGCGCCACCCACCAATCCAAAACTGGCACCCCCCCAAAAGAGGTGCCCCAACCAACCAGGGAAGACATCGGCCCGACACACCGGCCCACCCAGCCCCAGCCAGGCACGCACCAGGGCCAAACCGGACTTCACTCGGGCACCCAACCCCAAACATCAAGAGCCCACAACGCACTGGAGGGGCATCAGTCACTGGCAGGGAGTGACGGAGGGGAAATAGGCCCCCATTATATGTAGGGCCTGAGATGCGCCAGGCGAGAGGGCAGCCAAGGGCCAAACCTGACAGGTAGATAGAGACACACAGAGACACTCATACGTACCCTCCCTCTAACGCACATTCATTTTCACCTGCACACCAAGACTATCAAGAAAGGACACTGTACACTCACTCATACGCCCCATACACCCTCTATACTCCCAGGTCCAGGTACCTATGCTCGGGCATAGATGGCATTGATGCATGTTGTTATAATGTACACTTAAAACAGAGGAGTGCGACATGGGAACGCTGTCAGACACCCCCATCCTCCACCCTGAGCCCCTAGTGTCTAAAGACGGTAAAGCATTGACACCGGCACCAGAGGTGAGGTTCGTTGAAGGGCTCCTCCCCTGGAGCCGGAAAGTGTTCCCACCGCAAGGTCCCTACATGGGTGTGTCTCATGAAAATGTTATAAATGAGAGTATCTAAGTTGTACAGTAAAATTGGGACCCAGGCCGCCACCAGAGAGCGAAGATGGAAACCCCTCCCCGCACCCCAGTGACGTGCCCACGCCCCAAGCCCCTACATGAGTGGTACAATGATAGAGCAGGCAGACATAGACATCCGGGGATAGGGAGGAAATGACTGGGGGACAAAATGCCTTCCCTGGGACCCAGCTCCCCCACTGACTCCGACAGGCACCCCTGTTCAACACGATCCACCAGAGGAGGGAGGCCCTGGCACGTCCAAGTCAGGGCCCACGGCTACATCATCACCAAGCCCCATGGAGCCCCAGGCTGTCCCCCCGTTTCCATCCCAGAGATTTCTGGACAAAACCATCATTTTAATTGAAGCAACCCTTCCCAAAGGTGATATGGGTAGGGATTTCCATCTAGCAAGATCATCTTCCACTTTTTCTTAAAGTGGGATGTAGTTTAGCTTTGTTAAATCTGCCAGTCTTGTGCTGGGTTTCTTAGTCCCTTTTAATGTTATCTTCTCTGTGTATGTTCTCTTTTTAGTATTAGTCTATTTTTTTTTTTTGTTGGAATACACTTTTGGTCCTGCTTTGTCTGCGTTCAGTTTTCCCTGCTCGGCTTCTTCCACATCTACACCACAGTCATGGTGTAACAGTGATTAGTTACACCATGCTTCTCATGCAACTCATCTACTCTCCCAGCTGCCAAAGCTTTCTCGGTTCTTTCACCACATTGTTCAGTTTCCTTGCCTGTTCATCAATTTCATCTCACTTTGCCTGGGTCGAACTACAACAAGCATGACATTAATACAACTTATTTAAGTTAGATAAAGTTATCTTATTTTGTTTGTAATTGACATGATCCAGTTAAGTGGAACCAGTTGACAAAAAAAGCAAGTAATATCAAACATTCAACTTTTTGAGTGCATAAACAACGCCCTCTCATTGCTTTGCTGTTAAAGTCTGAAATCAGATTAAAATTGTAAGGAAAAAAAGACCAAATTAGGATCATTGGTTGCTTTTCAAAGTTTCAAGTCTTTATGCTGCAAAACTACATCCTGAATTATTGCAAAAGATTCAAAAAAGTGACTAGAACTCTATCAAGAACCTCTTATCCTCATTCTGTTCGGACATAGTCAGCACTCCCAGTCTGCAGAGTTTATGGAGAACACAGTCTCTGTTTCTTTGCCCAGAACAGGAAGATGTGCTAGCTATCCTCCTAACATTTAGAGAAACACTTGCCTCGTCCCGTCCTTCGTTGGCTTAGCTCAGCCAATCGCTTTGTCTGCCTGAATCACATCTGTCAACCAGGCATGGACAGTTACCATGACAACACAAACTGGGTAAGGGGCTGGATATTTTTCCATTGTTGATATGGGGATACATGATAATGATGCTCTCATTCAGTCTGTGCATTGACTGATTTTAAACTATAGCTATTTGTGGTTAGAGTGGCAATGATATGAGCAAAGAGAAAGTACAAATTTAAGCTAACTAGCACCTTTATTTGATATGCAGTCAGGACCTGGATGCCTTTCGTGCACCATAATAGTCCTTTTATACAACATAGTTCTTGTATTATTCGGCAATCTTGAGCAGTACAAAGACCTTACTTGTGAGGGAGGCAGCTGTGACCACAAAGCTTCCTTCATCTGCGCTCCCTCCTCACAGACGAGCAGTCTTTGGGCAGGCAGAATAAGGGTCTGATTGATGTAACCGCTTCTAACAGGCCCACAGTGCTTTCTTTACTTGAATAAATGAACCAGGGGAAGATAAGTCTGAAGAGGGGCCGGAGGAAGAGCGTTCTAAAAGTTTAAAATGTCCAGTGGAACATGGTTTTCATCCCGATGGCATTAGGAAGTCTCAGTCGCAGTATGAAACTATTTGAGCTTCATTGCAGTAATGCCAATTGTCAACCGTTTGAGTTGGTCTGGTTGAGTAGTGTGAGAGATAGAAACAACCTCAAACTGTAATGGCAGGACTCCAGCAAGTTTGAGAGATTGCTACAGAGTCAGTGACTCAAAGCATTTGAATGAGTTTCCTGAGATACGCAATGCTTTTTCAATTAGCTTCATATGATCTGTTATTGTACTGCATTATATTTAGGATTCAATTGTGCTGTATGTAAGATGATCTGTGTGGGTGTACTCTAAATTGGTCCTTTTTGTGAATTTCTTGAGCTCACACCTGTGGTGATTTGCTGATACAGTTGAAACCAGAAGTTTACATAAACTGACAGAAGTTATAAAACTTTAACGTTGTCAGTTGGAGGCAAACCACTGAGCTTCTGCTCCAAGGCCAGCATCTCTCATCACTGCTGTAACCTGCCTCCTCTGTTTTACCTAGAGAAAGGCAGAGCCTCAAAAGCTGTTAAAAGAAGAACAAAGTCCCCTTACAACACATATGCTGTACCAGTCATCAGATACCCAGAGGCCACAGACACCATGCATGATGAACAGCAAAGCCCTAGAGAACACTGGGAAAATAATCTCCAATAACAAACTGTTGACTGAAGATCTCAAGTCAGAAAAACAGTACCGAAGAGGGAGAAAAGAGCAACCATCGTATACCACAGCAGACTGAAAAAGGGGCTGATACTGAGACATAAAAGCAATGGCAGGAGATAGCTTGACTGAAGGACAGTACAAAAGCACTTAGCAAGAGCAATAGAGGCTGAGGTTTACCACATCAGACAGAACTGACCATTACTACATGCCATGTTGCACAATTTGGTCTTGAATTCGAAGCAGTCATCCATATTGGGTTATATATATTTCAAAACATAATAATGAGACAAAAGCGCTGATGTATGAAACAGAAAACTTCCATTAGAAAGGTGAGCATGTCCAGAGTTTTGAAGGAGAGCAGTAGAATATCTCAGTCCTGGTCTCTGTTAAGTATTTTTCTAATGTGCAGATTTTCTGAAGGCATTCACTATTGTCAGTCCCCACCTACAGTTTCATGGCATATCTGGAAATAAGTTACTAAGAAATCTTTGCTTAGGCACAGCGACCGGCTGTATGATTATCGCCTTGACAACAGGAAGCAGTTCCATCAATACTACCCTGTTGTGACCTCTTCTTGTCTTAAATAGCTGTGATGGAAATTCAGTCTCAGTGGATTCCACTCAATAAAAGGACTTAATGAGTCTAACTCTAAAAGCTAAAGTTGCTTTTTTTTCATTTCTTATGAAACCTAGAGAAACAGCAATTAGAAGCTGACAGTTGAGTTTTTGTTTTTTTACATTACTGTTTTTCTGAAACTAAGAGTAAAGGTTGCTTTACAACAGAGTTCTAAAAGTTGCTTAGTTTGCACAGAAAAAAAAGCTTTGTGGAACCAATGGATCTCTCCATTAACCAAAAGCACTGTTCTTTATAACATAGAAAGTATTCAAACATACTACAACAATATTTAGGAATTACTGCTCCCATCTTTCTCATGGATAAAATCTGGCTACTGTCTAAGCTGTTCTGCATCTCATATGTATCGGAGACAGCTCAGTGTAACACAATATATTTGGTTTCAATAGGTAACATTTGACTTGGGCTGTATGCTATCCGGCTTATGCATCATTTACAGATGATTTCCTGGACAAGTTCATTGTGGAGCTGCGTGTCCAAACATTCATGGCTGATTTGTGGGAGAGAGTATGAGGTCATCAAACACTGGCGATGACTGTATGGTTGAGGGGAAACAAGCATCTTGCCTCTCGGTTCTTATTACCCTATCTCTTACTGGCCTGTGCTTAAAGGGTAAGAATGACTTTAGAATGAGTAAGTACATAACTTTTTATTTAGCCTAAGCAGGAAATGGTTGATGCTGTGTCTTAAGCTGCTGTTGTATTGTTGATTTAATTTCTTTCAAAAGGCAGTTCCTACCTTTAAGGAGCTTCTCAACAGTATATTGCCCTTTATGATTAATTATATTTGAAAGCAGACCTGAACACTTTTTTTTTACATTCAGTTATAGGGGGGCTGCTTGTAAGGTTACACAACTAAATATTTTGTTAGGAAGCTAAATATTTGGTTAAGAAGCTAAATATTTAGTTTTCTAAATAAATATTCAGCTTCTTAGCTAAATATTTAGTTTGAAACTAAATATTTGGCGTCTTAACTAAATTGTTTGCTTCCTAACTAGGCTTGGGCATCGTTTGAATTTGGACAATTCCGATTCCGATTCCTTGTTTCGATTCCGGTTCCAAACGATTCTCGATTCCGATTCTTTGGAGGGACAGGGTCTTTTTTTTCCATATATTTTAAATGACCTACTTTAAAACACACTGCTTGTTTACACTGCTATTTCTTCTTAATCATTGTGTGTTGGTCCTACATGTGTGTATATTTAGCTTATTTATTTACTTGCACATTTTCTTTTTTTGTTATGTGTTTGTTGTTATCAATTGTGTTTTTGAGTGCTGCTGCTGCAATAAGGAAATGTCCCTTATGGGATTAATAAAGTATTTTTATCTACCTACCCACCCACCCATAGGTAGTCTTACTTGATGAAATAGTCTAAACTTTACTTTACTTAATTTAATTTAATTACTTAATTTCCCTTAATTTAATTTACTTAATTTACTTCTGGGATCAATTAAGCATTTTTGAATTGAACTATGAAATTGGAACATGGATTTTAATTCTATTAACTTTTTACTTTTAATGAATTTCTCACAGGGCTGTTATCTATGGACTTGGAGATAAATATTACAATTTCTTTTTTTCACAGTGGTCAAACTTCTACAAGCGAGCATTATTTTTGAAAATGTCATGAAAACCGATTTCCAAACATCCTGCATGTCTGTTTGCAGAATATTGAACTAAAAATGAGAAACAACTTCAACAATCCCGTTCATATTAGCTGCAGGAACTTTATAAAATCTAGTTGTTGTGTTTCTCTTGGCTGCGATGATGAACGGAGGAGGCGGAGCACATCGGAGTATTGTCAGCTGCCTGGCTAACGTTAGCTTGCATCTCAGAGCGTTTGTCTATGAAAACAAATACATGAGCTAACGTTAGCTGGATATTTGCACATGAGTTGAACAACGGTTTGAGTATAACTTGTTTGCTGCCGTAATGTTGACATCAGACGTATTTCACTGACCGGATTTGGACTGCAGTGCGGCGCTGGGCTGATGGTTAGATCCGGGAGGAAGAGCTAATGAGGTAAGCCGGCGCAGCGCGTCAAACACAGAGCGGTCGGTTATTTCTTACAGGTATAGCACTCAGCCCTGTTGTTTTGTTTGCTAAAGTGAAGACAAATCAGATTGTTTCCACACAGCTTCCATGATTACGCAGTAACGCTAACACTTCTGGGGGATTCTTCTTCGTTGGTATTCGGCGGTTTCTTCTGGTCGGCGGACTGGGAATCGAAACTAGGAATCGTAATTTTAAAAATTGAACGATTCCGGGAGAATCGACATATGAGTCCCGGTTCCAATCGATGCTCGATGCCCAACCCTATTCCTAACTAAATATTTTGCTTCCTAACTAGATATTTAGCCTCTTAACCAGATATTTGTAAACTTAATATTTAGCCTTCTAAATAAATATTTAGCTTCCTAACTAAATATTTAGCTTCTTAACTAAATATTTAGTTTGAAGCTAAACATTTAGTTTGTAAAGAAAATATTTACTTCCTAATTAATTATTTAGCTTCCTAACTAAATATTGAGCTTCTTAACTAAACATTTAGTTTGAAGCAAAACATTTAGTTTGTAAACTAAATATTTACTTCCTAACTAATTATTTAGCTTCCTAACTAAATATTTAGTTCCAAGCTTAATATTTAGTTTGAAACTGCGACATTTATAAATTAATATATGACATGGATGCAAATAAGACTTTCAAAACTTAACCCCCACTTTTTTCTTTTATCACTAACCAACCCAAATTATTGGTGTTAAGTTTTGACTATGTAACTTAACAAATGGCACCCCATACTTTTCTGCCAAATGTCAACTATCTGTAGCGGGACAGCTTCATAAAAGTGTGAATTAAGTTATACTAATGTCCTAAGGGCTGCATATACAGTGGTCTTCTTTATCTCGTCACAGGTTTAGTCTCATTTATCCTCTTTTGAAACTTTTCAGGTCGTTTAGCAAAAAGTGTGTACCAATCACTAATTAAGATTTTTCTTTGTTTCATATTTTTCTGCCCCACTGACACAATGTTGTCTTTTGCAAAAAGATACTTCCCATTTTTTCTGTCAAAAACAGTGAATAGAAAAACAACACATAACACACTAACGCCCTGAGCAAAACAAAAGTATGAGGAAGTAAATCTAATGACTGTGCGACTCCATGTTGCTTCAAAGCTACTTTGCTCATAAAAAGAATCTTACAACCATAAAAAAAGATTCAAATGTCTAAAATTGCTGTGCAAAAAAAATATTATGTAGGTGAGAAAAAAATATATATATATCCTTAGAAAACCTCTAAATCAACTGGATGTATTTTGAGGAGAATTAAAGGCCAGCAACCTCTCCCACAAAAAGGCAATGTTACAAAAAGAAAGGTTAGTAATACACCTAGAATTTAACTAAAGAATACCACAGAAGAAGAAAAAGAACAGCAGGGGCTTCACTTAACATCACGTCCTGAACAGACACTATGGTTTTCAAGTTATTTACAGCCAGATATGTGAACTATTATATGTAATTCTAATAAAATACTGTATTCATATAACCCAGTTACTTGTACAACATCTGGGGTCTCATTTATAAATCTTGCTTGGGGGCGACTGTGGCTCAGTAGGTAGGGGTCATAGCTTCATTTCCTGCTTCCACATGTCAACGTCCCCTTGGGTAAGGCACTTAACGCCAAGATCCCTACCGAGCTCTGTATCAGTGTTTTTTTTATCGTTAAGGACCTTGCTTACGCACATTTTGGACACGGAGGACACCGGCAGTGCATCCGGTGAGATGGTAAAATCATAATTTAAGCCACATTTTCAGACTTGTAGACCCTCGCACACACACGAACACACAACCAACAGTCAGACCCCACGCCCGTCTCTGAACTAAGAATAAAAATGACAATCTGAATGAAAACGTTGCATTTAAGAATTATATTACATTATGTTCATATGTATGCCTTTAGATCAGTGGCGTAGCTAGAAAAAAGACAATGGGTGTGCACCAGCAAACACTGGGTGTACCAAATTTATTCTCAATAAATATAACATTTTTGCCATTTTTGCTCCCCCTACCTACAGGCAAAACTAATAAATTGAGACTAACATATACAAAATCCCTGGCTGTCATTAAGTTGGATAATCAAACACATTCTCAAATTCTGAAATACATTATAATAACTTTTCAACCTTCAAACACATGTTTTTAACGCAATTTAAATTTTCAAATGCATATCCTATAATATTTATAAGTAAACCTGTTTATCTTATCCTATTTATTTCTTACTCACACTATCACTGTACATATTATTTAAGCATCTGAACTTCCCACCTTCGGATTGCAGCTTCACAAGGCAAGGCGGCGTGGTTTAGCCTTAAACAGGTTTATTATTTCGTCAGAGTCTAGTTTGTCTGCAAGCTCTTTTTCGAACATGAGCAATGAGATGCTATCAACTAGTCTCTCAGGGAGCATTGTAGCTCTGCTGCTGGTTTTAATCCTGTTCACCACCAGTGTTGCCAACTGTCTCAGACAGAAAGTAGCTGAAGTTGCCCCAGAAAGTCGCTAAATGTCGCCAGATGACATCATACGCTAATTTACATAATGATTATGTCATCACGTGATGACGAATGAAACAGAAAGGAGGAAATAATTATATTTAGATTAGGATTACAGGGTAAAACAATACATTCTTTAAACAGGGGAAACATGCTACAGGGAAATGTGACTTCTGTCTTCAAGATGAGACTGTGGAACATGTTAGATTATTTTGCCTGAAGTATATTGTTGAGAAAACTGGTACAAAATTTACAAGATATCAAATTGCAACTGGACATCAAAGACCTTTTAAACAAAATTTAAAGTTCTGGAAAAAAAATGTTTTGCTGAGATATCTCAAGAAGACGAAATTAATACAGATAATATAGATGTTTGTTTTTTAGTACTTTATAAAAAATAAGTAGGGCATATTTAGCATGCATCAAATGTTTCTTGCCAACTGCCATTAAACAGAAGTTTATTGCTTATGGTATGGGGGAGTTTTTAGAGGTTTCCTGGCCAATGATGAAAATGAAAACAAGCAACACGTAAAAATAAAACAAAACCACAAACGTTACAAAAGAACATGCTAAGCAATATTAAATGCCTTTTTTAACAAATGCATCTTGAGTGTACTTTTAAAAAGGCCCAATTCAGGAATGGCACGGAGATCCGAAGGAAGTTGGTTCCAGACTGTGGGTACCACCACCGAGGAAGCCCAGTCACCTCAGCGCTTAAGCTTAGTACGTGGTACATTCCTTAAAAGCTGGCTAGATGACCTGTATTGTTGCTACAAGAAGTAATCATATAATTCAAACTTTATATTTATTCTTTTTATTTGTTTTATTGCTTGTGCTGATGCTTTTATATTTTTATTTGAATCTCTGATATCTGAATCGCCTTGTCTTGTTACACATGTTCTTATTGCTAACTATATTTTTGTCTTTTATTGTGAAGCACTTTGGTTGCCTTTTGGCTGCAAAGCTCTATATAGATAAACAGTGATTGTTTGTTTGACTGATTGAAATAAAAAGTTTTCCGTTTTCCGTTCTATGTTCCCTATAAACACCTCAAATTCAGTCTCAGTGGAATTGCTTTCTCCGCCTCTTGGTTGCCATGGTTACCCCTGAAACGGCCTAAATCAGCTGGCTTAAGTCTATGCAGAATATTCAATAGGCACTTTGCATTTACCGTTCATGGCAGAATGGTCGTGTAGGAGGTGAGATATGATTCAAAATTACCGGAGCACATTTCTAGGGAGATTTATATTTATGATTTATAAAGCCGAATTTGCATGCAGCTTTGCGTACTCAAAGTTTTGATCTAGCCTAAATAACAGATCTAAAACTTTCTTTGCGTAAGTAAAATGTTTTTGCTGAGCTTAAGTACAGTTTTAGTAAGGATTCTGTGCAAGATTTTATAAATGAGACCCCTGGTCTGGAACTTTTAAGTAGCACAGCAGGGCTTTGTTTTATTTATTTATCTTATTGATGGCTCAGCACCAACACTCAGACCCAGCGCCAGGACAATTTAGCTGAGGGGGCCGTGGCATGTTTTGGGGGGGCCCAGTTTTTATTTAACCCCTTTGCGTGTTTAGATCCCGTTGGCTGTGTTACATATTTCTGGGTCAAATCTGCCTTTTTTGACACCCTTTCTATGTACATATTCATATTATACATAATTTAAAAGTTGAGATTCTTTCAGGGGCCACAAGGAGGTTTGGGAGTTTTCTGGGCGGTTTGCTCTAGATTGGTGGTCAGAACGTTTGTTTTTGTACTCCAAAAGGTTGAGCCACTGTCACGATCCTGCTGTGTGTCTGCTTATGTACGTGAGTGAGGCATCTTCCTTTATAGACAATAATTTCCACTGTTAGAATTTCAGGGTAATTTGACCAGACCTTCCCGATATGCGCGTATCTCCACTTCAGAGGGCAAACTATCATGGTTGTTTTTTCGGGGCCATTTCAGGAACCAACGGAGTACCTGTATGGGGGTATGTACTCGGAATGGCCAATCAAGTTGCTCAGCGGGAGCTGTGGTTAAGTCATGCTGATTGGTTGTAATTCAGAGGGAAATGAGCAGACGTCACTAAACAACCGGCTTGTAAAAATAAGAAGAGTTGCTGGCGAAGCAGTTTATAACAACAGGAAACAGAAACACAGCAACAAGCCGTGCTTCTTAGATGTTGATCTCTTGTCATTTCTACTGCTCTGGGTGCCTTTTTGTGCTGATCAGTGATGGTACTCTCTGCTGAAACAGTTTGTGATATGCGGATGTCTTTAGCTGATTCCTTAAAGGGCCGATTGTGTATACAGACTGAGGAGTGGGCCAACAGAAACTTCCAAGCTCCCGGGCTGAATTTCAACACCATCCTATCTCTGCTTGTGATTCAAATGATGTCTGCCAATCAATGACACCATCATAGCTTTAGAAACAGTACACGCCTTTGTCAAACCACTCAGAAAGCAAATCAATGACAACTTACTGTTTTAAGAGAAATTTTAAAACCCAGAACAGAGCCATCTTGAACAAAAACTATCTTTTTACATCCACAAGGATCCAGGTAAAGTCCTCCTTTAAAATAGTTATTCCACAACAAGTCTTATGTCCAAAATACAACATCATCCGCAGCTCAAAACCTTGATAATTCCCTTTCTTGTGTATTTCGGACATAGTTTTCATCAAAACTACCATTAACATACAAGTTAACCTAACAATAACGCAGCACACTTCTTCTCTGTGTTTATAAACAAGCCTGGAAACAACAGATTGGTCCATTACCACCACCGACTGGTATGGAGTGTGGACCAGAGTCAATTATTAGAATTTAGGGCATAGTAATCTGTCTTGGGTGGGTCCAATACCTGAATGGGCGGAGTGGGCCCGCCCCAGGGCGTCAGGTCTGCCAACACTGCTGCATAACAGGAGAGCAAACTTCCCTCTGATGGCAGTCTTCGAGAGCAAAATGACACGTTCTGTTCACAGTACAACTGTCCAAAGCAAAGTTACCTTCCACATTAGAAAAGGTAAGTAGGGAGTTAGTGTCTGAAGTGCAAGCACACTTGATCGAGTTAACTTTGAAAAATCAAACCTGTACTAGATCTTTTTACACTGTTTGTGATTAGGGAAGCTAATTATTTTACCTATAAGAAATTCAGTGTGTCTAAATGTAGGATAATTAGTTATTTGTCAAATTTTTTGCAGCTCTCATTGCTTAGCTTAATTTCAGAGGTTTGTAATGGCGAAAAATACAGAGGTGGCCATTTTTTGGGTCTGAAAAATTAGAGATTCATTAATCAGAAAACGGGTATTATGTAATCTCTGTTTAGTGTACAACAATCCACTTCAATTTCTACCATTCTGAGTATGATCAATTTTGAACTAAATCTGAACATGCATCATTTTGATTTATTGTAGAAATTGACATCATACTGCAGATGTATCCCAGTTGTACAGATTTGGTGCGCCAACAGGTGATGGATTTAAATACTTCTAAACCACAAGTCAGAAAAATGTTGACAGATAGGTCAACTACCAATATATAAGTCCAATAAGAAGGAGCAGGTAGCATGCTGCTTGTTCTCCATCACTTTCTATTAGTCAACTGGCTTATTGACCGGAATCCTCAGGCTCCCAGAGAGCCTAATCTAGCCCTCCCCATGAGACAGGGCCCCTGTGAGGTAAACCAATCCCAGGCCTCTCACTGCTTTTTCTGTTTAGACTGGACTGGAAATGTCTTGATGAGTACTCAGGACTTTTCCTCACATAGCGACAGATGGCATAAGAGGATGTTTCATTCCCCTACCCCCATCCCTCTCTATATAATCCTCTGCTTGCTCCCATCCTGCTCTGTACAGCTATCCCCATCATTCATCCCCTATTTTTCTCTCTTTTTTTGCTAGCATCTCAGAGCATTTTGTCTCCTGCTGGGTTTTTCTAATCGGTCTCTTTGTGTGGCCTTGTGATAGACAGTAGGAGAATGGGCTACTCCTACAGTGGGAGATCTCATATCGTGCCCAGTTACACCATTACAAACTGAGCTGACATATGCCAGCAGTCTGGATTATCAACATGGGCTAAAAATATGAGGAAAAATAGACCACAAAGCACAGACAGACAGACAGACAGACAGACAGAACAGCTATATGCCACAACTTAGACAACTTTCTGATACCGACGTTATTTTGTTGTTGAAGCGTTTTAGATGGAAAAAGGAGCTAAATCACACATTGAACATGTCTTTTCGTATGGACATGCACATATCCCCCCTCAGAAAGCTTGAAGGGAAAAGTAGCAGCTTTTTTGTAGCACCTATTAAGAGAATTTTAGGTTTTGTTCAGCAGGTGACATTAGAGCAGCTTTGTAGAATTTCCCATATAGTGAACCCTTAAAACCTCACTAGTATTTGCCTGTTGTTGTTGTTGTTATTATTATTATTATTATTTAAAAGTGGTTGTTTTAGATTTAGGGGAATCATGTCGGGATTTGTGTAGTTACAGTTTTTTTATTGTTTCTACAATAAGTCGTATTTTCTGGCTGTACAGTGTACTTCCACTTAATTAAATATATTTTATTGATATTCATATCAATTTTACAATGTTTCTATCTTTTCTATTTTATGTGTCTATTCATCTATCAGTGCAGTGGATCCCCAGTAATCACGGGGTTTAAAGACCACAGCAGCTCAAGCTGAAATTCGTGAATATCTGAGACCCGCTTTATAAATGCTTAAAGCTGTCTATTTTAATTAGTCAAACACCATATATACCTTAATATGAATTCATATGCACAGTGAAAACATCTTCGCAATAACATAGAAGCTAACATCTATAGTCTTCCTTATCTCTGCTCTTGAAAATGCCAGTATCAACTAGCATTGCACCTAGGTATTTCAGCTTCCCAAGCTGCATTTCCTTTCAAATATTTCAGATATGCTCTGCGAAAAAAATTACAAATAGGGGAATTTTCCACAAATGTTCCAGAGAAAAATCTGTGAAAAGGTGGGGATCCATTGTTCCCTCATACCGCCCTGATGAACACCACCTAAATAACAGCACCTAACTGTACTAAAACTGAATGTTAATTCATTAAATAAGTTGTTAAAACACTATTGCATTATACTAGCTTATGTTTGCTTTCATATTTTGGCTGCAAGCAATGTGTTCATTTTGACTAAATATGTCACCCTCCATGATAATGTATTCACTAGTCTTAGCAATATATATATATATATATATATATATATATATATATATATATATATATATATATATATATATATATATATATATATATATATATATATATAGATATATATATATATCAACCTGCTTCCATAAATTAATCACGAAGCCTGGGATAATGAAACAAGTTGATTTTTTTTTAAAGAATAAAATCCATTGCTTAGTGTTAATATGAATATCAAATGGAAGCAGCACTTTCAAACTGCCAGGCGACAGGATTAAGTTTTCCTGAATTACTTCATTGCTTAGTTAAAGCCAGATGTAGCATTTTCTAAAGATAATCAGGCAGTTCAAAGAAGTACCTTTTTTCTTTTTTGAAAAGGGGGCATGACTGTACTCAGCTGGCTTTAGGCTGTCAGGAAATGTAGACTAAACTGGATGGCAGAGCATGAACTGCACAGTGTTTGTCACTACTAGTTGGTATTGTTCTCTTTGTTTGGTCAAGCTAACTGGTGGTACTGAAGTTTTGCACACGTGAACTTCATTCAAACACATGCTCAAACACATGCATCAAACATGACGTTTTTCTTACGACCAGCACTGAACAATTTATCCAAAGCCTAACATAGGGCTGATCAAATGTATCAACTTCAAAGTACAGTGCTTTTATGGATCGCTCAACATAATATGTAGCTTTTCCTCAAACTGTTACTGTTGCTCGGTTTCATGTTACATGTTGTCTAGGATAAACTGGCTGTTGATTTAAATTGGGATTAAGATTTTTTTATGTGCCTTTTTTTGTTTCAAAATGTCAAAAACAAAAGCATACCAAATCCTCTCTTTCTTTCTTTCTTTCTCTTTAGTGTGTACTATTAAGGGCCTAACCATCTCTCTATATAAACCACACATCTGATGTCTCTGCCTTATGTAGAGGTGTTCAGCTGGCACTCCCATACATCCCATGATTATGTCACTGTGGTTGACATGGAAAGTTCACACTCAGTGCGCCCCATCATGATGTCAAACCGTCCGCATGAGACAACCCGAGCCTCTTCCCGTGTATTCGCATGCCGATGCCCTTGCTCGCCCTTTGGTCAAGCTGGCAGCCTCTACAGGGTGGCCTCATTAATTTTTACATGCTAAATGTCGCAGCACGCGTCTGATGCGCAGCGACCGGAAATAACATATGTTTCTTTTCAACTTTCTGCCATTTTTTTTTTTTTTTTTTTTTGCACTTACCTTTGCGAATGCGATCTTCGATGACCTGGTCGAAGCCTAGCCGGTGGCATTTCCTCCACAGCCCCATGTTGGTGGAGTTATACTGCCTGCTGCATTCGTCTGCGGCGCTCATGGCGAACAGCTGCCTCCGGTTCCGGGCCAACAGCACCTTGTCCTCCCAGCGAGGCAGGCTGCTTCGGCTGGCCCGCAGCGGCAGGCTGTTGTTAGGGATATAGATAAAGCCCGGGTCCTTGCGGCGGCTGGAAAAACTTCGGCATCGCTCCTTATACCTTCTGGCATCTGTCTCGTACCAGTGATCGGAGCACATTGCCACGGCCAGCATGCCCAAAGCACAGAGAGACAAGGAGAGCCCGGCGTAGAGCAACAACTTCCCGGCGGCCATGCTCGCTCCTGTCACAGCCGCATCAGCACCTCGACAGACGGACAGCTCCTCTGCGGCTTCCCCGCCAATTCAGCTCACATCATCTCTGAAGAGCAGCGGGATCATCATCCGAAGAGGGGGGTTTAGATGGAAGAACAAGGCGAATACTTCCTATAGCACGGCTCCAAAAACAATAGGCGATGAAATTCCAGTAGTCAGGTGCCCACGTCTTTCCTGCGTGCGCGTTTCTGCAGCAGCTCGACGGAGACAGAGAGGACGCTATCTCATCTCAGGAGCGAGCCAAAGCATCCATCTGTCAGAGGGCGACACCGACAAGCATGCAACACATCAGGACAGCAGCCAGGACTGAAGTTATTCACATTCACACCAGAAACACTAGCAGCAAACCCCTCACCCAATGATGGATAAATTAGACAAAACCGAGAACTGCACAATCAGATGGGAATGGACTCGGTGGAGCCCAAATGAAAAAAAGAATCAATGTAAACAATGTAAATAAGTCAGGAGAAGAATTTGATAGTATTTAGCTGCACTGGCCCCTTACATGTAGACTGTGGATGTAGGTTACCTGATGAGTCCACACAAATCACAGCTGAGGCCATCACCAGAAAGATCTGGCCAGTCTGCAACCACAACACATCTGATAGGATGACGACAGCTGCCACAGAGCAGCCCTGAGCATCGACCAATCAGCTGCATGTGTGGAGAAGAATTACAGCCCTCTGAGCTTTTTCACTCTCATTTGAAGCCATTAGCCAAAGCAATTAATCAATTAATTATTTAAACATTAAGGCTGCAAAGCAATAACACTGAAAATGAAAAACACACATAATATACCAAGTTGTTAAATGTCAGTTAAAGAAAGCTGAACTGCATGTTTGGCTGCTTAAGAGCTCAAATGTACATAGTAAAAGAAAACAAGTGTCACCATGAGTTCAACCCTGTTTCAGAAAACATTTGATCCCACTTAATCAGAGTGAACTTTTTCTGAGTAAATTTAACATATGTCAGTTTAAAGATTAACCATAGAAAATTTCCACTCACCTTGGTATGCTGGATGCTCGAAACTATGGAAAAAATGATGGCATGACCTGTCCGGGGTGTAACCCACCTCTTGCCTGAACACCCCTCACAACCATTTATATGGTTATGGACAATGGATGAATGGATGGACATTTGTGCCTAAGGGCTTAATACTACGTAGATGGTTGAAATGAAACAACAAAATTGTTATGACAGTAATTGTATATGCATGGAAAGGTTTTTGAAAAGCTACTGTTTATAAAGGCAATGGCTCAATAATAGTTTCCCGGTTATTGTAAGCATTGAACTCAATCTGGTAAAACAGATCCATTTCAGATTAAAGTTTGCAACAAATAACCAAATGAGGACAAACAAATTTACCCACTGTGTTTAGACAAGTTCACTTCCCTAAACTGAACACTACTGGACCTTTGCATTGCCATTAATATTACAGAACCTAATTTTAGAATTTATAAAGACAGCATGTTTCCAGGGCAAGGTGATTTGATCTTTTTTTGGGGGGGGGCTAGTGTTTTGGTAATATTTTTTAAATTACTTCAAATTGTTTGTCAAATTTTGTGCTTACCTTCACAGCATATGCACCAGCTACGAAGTGCAGATTACATTTTTGTAATGCACTGAGGACAATGAATGAAGAAATTGTACTTTGGTTAAAGGTTTTCTGTGAATACAACTTAATTAGAAAAAAAACACCACAGTGTGGATCGATATCTTCAAGGATAAAGGAGATTTCTTCAATAAGCACCATGATTGAGCAGCATTTAGTCCCAGATCATTAGAGTCACAGCCACTGGCCTTTTGTTTCACACATCGGTGCATTTTAAATTCATGAACTCCTTACTCCAAACACATAAGGCAGAAAGGGATTAAAAGTCATTTGTTGATGGTGTTGTTGATCTTAGGTCCTCATCACTGTTTGGGAAGAATCTTTAGAGAGTTCTGTTTGCAGGTAATGTTCTTCAGCTAAACAGAATTGGCAACAGAACCCTGAACTACAAGACTTAACCAGACCAAGCAAGCAAGCTAATGCTAAACATTCCCCTGCCATTTTTACCACACTGCTACGAACATCAGTTTTCAACACATTAACAGTAAGAGCAAGAACCTCACTGAATGTTTTGTGCAAATAATAATGCTCAGAGGTATGTTGGTCAAAAGAGAATTCAATTTTTGAGAGAAGTTTTACATTGCATTAATTTGTCTCTAATTACAGTATAATCAATTTTTCCAGTCTTTTTATTTATTTATTTATTTTTGTGTTGACTCTTCCAGTTATATCGGTCAATCAGTTTTTAGTTTTCAAAAATTCTCTCTTAAGTGGAAATCACTAAACGTGTGCTGTGGTTCAGTGGGTAGAGTAGTCCTTTTGCAATTGGAAGGTTCAATTCCAGCTTGCCTACCAATCTGTGTTTTGGTGTATAAATGTGAGTGCAAATGGGTGAATGTGGCTCCAGTGTAAAGCGCTTTGAGTGGTCAGCATAACTAGAAAAGCGCTATATAATTTCAGTCCATTTAACAGAATTTACTAAATTAAATGTTTGGTAAATCCTGGCTGCTTTTAGACCAGAAGTTAATAGGTGAACTCTTTACAAATTCAGCTAGGGATATATCTAACTCACACTCTAAAGATTCAGTTAGCGTTTTAAAATCCATGCCACCACTTGTGTCAAGAACATTTTGTAGAGGGGATGAATACTCATCTCCTCATGCAGATTCAGTTTTTGCTAGTTCTTAAACATTGTTTCAATAAACATTTCAAAAAAATCGAATCTGTACACAGAGACATAAGCAACTTAATCTAATATATATATATATATATATATATATATATATATATATATATATATATATATATATATATATATATATATATATATATATATATATATATATATATATATATATATATATATATATATATATATATAGGATTTAAAGTCAATTACATACATTCCAATTTGATCCTACTTAGCAATCAATTCAATCAAGTGTAGTGTACTATTTGAGTTGGAAAACGGGTTTTTTTTTCAAAGGAAACCCAGTCGAATTGCATTGAGTCACCCACTTTACAACAATTACTTCTCCTGAACAATCATGTAGCGGAAGTAGACAATCAACCTCTAGGAATCCCTCACACTCAGCATGCATGAAAGAACACAGAGGAAAACTCACTACTTTAGTAAGAAGAAACTCCCAACACAACCAGCTCAGTGCTGCGATTAACAGTACAGTTAGTTGCTGCAAAATCTCTGTCAGTTGCTTTTTTGAGAAGGAGGACGGTCTAAAAAGTATGATCCATTGAAATAGAACATGAAGTTATTGTCAGCAAAAACTCAGCTGATGGCCTCCTTCTGTAAGGTGTGAAAGTTAAACAGAAATGCCATACAAAGCCTAAGTAAATTGATCGAGCAAATCAATGGATGGATGTGCCATAACTTTCTCCAGCTAAACAGAAATAAAACAGAAGTAATTACTTTTGGACCTAAAGAGGTAAAATCAAGAGTCAGCACACAGCTTCAGTTAATACAGCTAGAAACTACTGATCAGGCCCAAAATCTAGGTGTAGTAATGGACTCAGAACTGAACCTCCAGGGTCACATAAAGGCAATAACAAGGTCAGCCTTCTATCACCTGAAGAACATTTCTAGGATTAAAGGACTGATGTCACAACAGAACCTTGAAAAACTCATCCATGTGTTTATCTTTAGTCGGATTGATTACTGCAACAGCCTCCTCACAGGTCTGCGTAAAAAATCAATTAGACAGCTGCAGCTGATCCAGGACGCTGCTGCTGCTCTTGTTCCTCGCTAGAACCAGGAAAGTAGAGCACTTCACCCCAGTTCTAAAGTCCTTACATTGGCTCCCTGTAGCTCAGAGAATAGACTTCAAAATACTTTTACTAGTTTATAAATCATTGAATGGCTTAGAAGACCAATTGTTACTATATCAACCCACCAGACCACTCAGGTCCTCGAATTCCAGTCTACTCATCATCCCTAGAATTAGAACCAAACTCAAGCTTCCCTAGATGAGGAGAGACTAGGCAAAATCCGTAAAGCAAAGCAAGAATTAAATGAAATTATTAATAAACAGACCCAGTTCTTAATTCAAAGACTTAGGATAGAAAACTTTAAACAAGGTAATAAATCAGGTAGATTTTTGGCTAACCAGCTTAAAATTAATTAAGAAAAAACAACTATATCTGCTATTAAAGATCAGACCGGGAATACAGTATATGATCCTGGAAAAATAAACAACACCTTTAAAGAATTTTACAAGGCTTTATACTCACCGGAGATAAACTCATCAGATAAGGAAATTGAACAATTTTTGGATAAAATATCACTACCTAAATTATCTGGATTCACCACTAACAGCGACTGAACTCCAGGAGGCCCTCCGAAGCATGCCCAATAAAAAGGCTGCAGGCCCAGATGGATTTCCAGCAGAGTTCTATAAAGAATTATGGAATATTCTGGCACCAACATTCCACAGAATGCTGCAGGAAACCAAGGAAAATGGCCGACTTCCACCAAATATGAATTCTGCCTATATTAGTCTTCTACTAAAATCAGGTACAGACCCTGTGTTTCCTACCAGCTATCGTCCCATATCGCTCATTAATGTTGAGCTTAAAATGATATGCAAAGCCCTCGCAAAAAGGATAGAGAAAGTAACCCCTCTTATAATACATCCTGATCAAACTGTTTTTTTTTTTAAAGGGAGGCATTCATCCACAAATTCAGGTAGATTATTAGATTTCATAGATTTTTCTTACTATAACAACATTGAAACTAAAGCATTTGATAGAGTTAATTGGAAATTCTTATTTGCAGCCTCACATAAATTTGGCTTTGGGAATTCTTTTATAAACTGGTTGAAAATATTATACAGTTCACCAACAGCATGTATCAGGACTAATAACCAAACATCATCTAGGCTTTATCTTTAGAGAGGTACCAGGCAAGGATGTCCTCCGTCTCCCTCCTTGTTTGCTATTTTTATTGAACCACTAGCTGCAGCAATCAGGCAAACTCACAATGTTAAAGGCATAAAATGCAATAACATAGAACATAAAATCAGTCTTTATGCAGATGATGTATCACTTTTTCTCCAGCATTCACAAACCTCTCTCTCAGGTAATCGGGTTGATAAACTCTTACTCAAAAGCCAGATTTAATCGAGCTAAACTACATCCAACTTTTTTTTTAAGGTTTTTGGGCCTGAGTGGCCTTTATTGACAGTGGCCAGAGTTTTGAAGGGGAGAGAGGTGGGAGAAGACATGCGCCAAAGCTCGCCCGGGATGGGACTCAAACCGGGGACAGCCGCATCGAGGACCGAAGCCTCTGCACATGGGGTGCCCGCTCTAACCACTACACCACGCGACACCCCACATCCCACTCTTAGAAAAAGTATAAGATGATCTTGCTAGATGGAAATCCCTACCCATATCACTTATGGGAAGAGTTGCATCAATAAAAATGATGGTTTTGCCCAGAATCAACTACTTATTCTCAATGATCCTAAGTAAACCATCACTGGATTGGTTTAGATCTCTGGACTCCTCTGTCTCTAAAATTCTTTGGAAAGATAAACCACAACGTATCATCTTAAAAACACTACAGAACACCAAAGATAAAGGAGGTCTAGATCTACCGAACTTCCATCATTATTTCTTAGCCAACAGGCTCCAATACATCTCAAGATGGTTAAAACATAGCTAACTAGATGAGTCCTGGATAGACGTAGAACAGACACTATGCAATAAGATAAAACTTTCAAACCTACCATTTATTAGCTCAAATATAAAACAACACGAATGCTTTAAAAGCATAAATATCAGCTCCTCTCTGACAGCATGGTGGGAGTTTCTAAAAATGTCCGCAATAATCCCATGCAGATGTACACCCATCTGGAATAACCCCGACATCTTGCAAAAAAATTTATGATAAGTTTTCCAGACTGGAGGTGTAATGGAATTGAATACCTGGAACATATATTTGAAGGAACAGACTTTATCCCATTTAATACATTAATAAAAACAAATCTATTATGAAAAGGTAAATTTAGGCTCAATACAGTTGAATTACAAATTCCAGCAAGAGTTTTAGATTTTCTTAATCTCAACCCCCGAAATTGCTGTCTAAAATATACAAAACCTTATCTACATTAGATGAATCAATAGCCATCCCTATTTCAAAATGGGAGGTGGCTTTATCAGACAGCTTTGACCAAAACATCTGGTCTCAGATATGTTTAAGAACCTTTAAAATAACAAAAAATCCTAATTTGCAATTAATACAATACAAAATCCTTCATAGAGTACACTATACAGGTCAACGGATGTTTAGGATGGGCTTTACATCGTCTAATACCTGCTTACAATGCACAAGCAACATACCGGATACTTATGTTCACGCGCTTTGGTTCTGTCCACCTGTTCAGAATTTCTGGTGCCAGATATGTGAGGACTTATCAAAGTGTCTGAAATGTAACATTCCACCATCTCCCTCAGTTTGCTTGCTTGGAAATTTAAATTATGTCACCATGGACACAAAGTCAGTTCTAATGGTTCACATTGCCTTATGCATCGATAAGAAAACTATCCTCCTGAACTGGAAAAATAAAAAGGATCTTAATATTAATATTAATCAGTATCGAAATCTCTTGTTGGACCACATTGGTCTTGAGACGGCCTCTGCCTCCATATCTGATCAATCTCTCTGGGCTCCATTGATCGGCTTCATCACCTAGTAGGGGTGGGTGGCACTTGGTTTTGTCATGTGGGATGCTGATGTGTGGGTTGTTGAGGCTGGGGGCGTTGGGGGGGGGGGGGGGGTCCCTGGGCGTGGGATCACTGGGCGGATGGGGCGCTGGACGTCTTTGGTGGCTTTGGGTGGTAACTCCTGACGGCTGCATGCGGTGCCTTAGGGGGGTTGCACTGACGGAGTTGAAAGAAAAGAAAAAAACAGAAAAAAAAAAGAATTTGAACCAAACATGGTGAAGCAGCTTTCAGTTTCTATGCTTTTCTAATCTGGAACAAATTTCCAGAAAACTGCAAAGCTGCTGAAACACTGAGTTCTTTTAAATCACAACTAAAAACTCATCTGTTTAGCGCTGCCTTTGAGTAATGCTTTCATGTATCATGTTTTGTGTGTGCTTCTTGCTTTATTGCTGTTTTTGCTTTGTCTGTGTTTGACTGCTGCTATTTTACCCCCTAATCATCTAAAGCACCTTGAATTATCTTGTTGTTGAAAGTGTGCTATACAAATAAATTTGCCTTGCCTTGCCTGCTCTCCTCTACTCTGTCCTTTTGCTCCTCTGATCCAGAGTCTCCCCTCAAACCCACAACCTGACTCTTTGAATGATGGTCAGGGACCTCACCATGAAAGTCCATGGTAAAACAAAGATTGGGGTTGGACTCCAGCAAAGCACGCAGAGGTCTGGGACCTCAGATCAATTAGAAATAATAATAATAATAATAATAATAATAATAATAATAATAATAATAAAAGTAGTAGTAGTAATGAAAAAAGAGAGAAAACATGTTAGTAAAATACATAATATTGATGAGTAATAAACCGGTTGTGTGACTGTGTGTGTGAATGGAGACTTCTTCCTTCTGAAGCAGCAGGACAGGGTGGAAACCTAGCTGGTGTTAACAAAGCTCTGTTTTCTGTTGAAGTAGGCTGAGAAGAGTCTCATGGTTAGAAAAGTGGGTAAATAGCACAACAATAAGATAAATAGATCAGATAAAAGAGAAATAATAGCTGAATGTAATTCATTAACATGAGAATGATAAATATTAAAAATGGGAAGAAAATAAACAGCAAAATGTAACTTATCAAAATATAGGGTAAAAATAGCAAAGAAGAATTTAAAGGAGATGCTAAATTTATGTATTGTAAAAGATAAGACAATACCAAATTTCTGTAAAAATGAATAAGAGATAATAGATTTGAAGGACAATTAACTTTGGAATTTGGGGTACTTCTGGTAGTTGTGATCTAAAATAAAACTAAAAAGATCAAAAATTGAAGAAAAAGCATTGGCCGACTCAACAAAGGAATGGCTTAAAGAAGCAAAGCAAAAGGAGGAAAAAAGGGGTCATGACAGGTAGACGTAGCCTAATAAACAACTGAGAAACAAGCAGATGTGCTTTTTAACACCCAAGGCAAGGCAAGGCAAGTTTATTTGTATAGCACAATTCATGTTACAAGACAATTCAAAGTGCTTTACAAAAATAAAATCAAAAGCATTACAGCGGGGTGCAGAAAAAGTAAAGGAATAAAAACCATGATTTAAAAAAATTAAAAATCTTAAAAGAATCTTAAAAGAAGCCGTGCAGATTTAAAAATTAGAATAAAAATCTAATCAAAAGCAGCTGAGAACAGGTGGGTCTTTAACCTGGATTAAAATGAACTGAGTGTTTCAGCTGATCTGAGGCTTTCTGGGAGTTTTTTCCAGACATGTGGAGCATAGAAGCTGAACGCAGCTAATGATTCTACCAATTGGGAGCATATTTATGGTGAAAAGAATTGGTCCAAGCACAGAACTCTGTGGAAATCCACAAGTAACCCTTGAGAGTTTAGAAGATTTATCATTTAGATGAACAAACTGGAATCTATCAGACAAATATGATTTAAACCAGCCTAGTGCTGTTCATTTAATCCCTGCAACATGTTCATGATGTGCTCTAAAACCTGACTGAAACTCGTCAAACAGCTCGTTACTGTTTAGATGCTCACAGACTTGATTAGCAACTATTTTCTCAAGGACTTTGGACAAGAAAGGAAGGTTAGATATAGGTCTGTAATTCACTAAGCCGTCTTGATCAAGGGAAGGTTTCTTGAGTAAAGGTTTAATTACAGCTATTTTAAATTCTTGTGGTACGTATCCGTTTACTAAGGATAGATTCATCATATCCAAAATGGGGCCAGGAACCAAATGAAACTCTTCCTTAAATAATTTGGTTGGGATTGGGTCCAACATACAAGTTGAAGGTTTAGATGAGGCTAATATTTTTGATAATTCCGAAAGCTCGACTGAATCAAAACAGCCTAAGCACAAATGAGGTTCTACAGTTCTTTCCGATGCTGCCTCATTTACTGAGGAAGAAGTAATCATGTTTGTGAGGATGCCAATGATTTTATTTTTAATGGAATTAATTTTATTTATGAAGAATCTCATAAAATCATCACTGCTAAGAGCTGGGGGAATAGTTGGCTCAAAAGAGGTATGACTCTGTGTAAGTTTGGCAATTGTACTAAAAAGAAACCTAGGATTGTTTTTATTCGCCTCTATTCTGATGAAAAATCTGCTGCTCTAGCTTGTCGAAGGGTCTTTTTATACAGCAGTAGACTGTTATTCCAGTTTAAAAAGGAATCCTTTAGATGTGTAAAGCGCCATTTTAGTCTACAGGTACTATGGAGCAGTTGGGTAGGCTACGTGTGGATTTACTCTTTGTGACAAGCCGCAGCTTCAGGTGCTTGCCTCTAAATTTTAATGACAGAAAGGTACATGTTGAAGGGAGCTAATTTCACTGCTCTTTGAATTGCAATAGATCAAGACCAAACATCCCAGGGAGACCTTCTAACTTGGCTGCTAACGGGGAGCTGGAAAGGAATATTGCTAAGAATCCTGGTACCCAGTTGAATTATATTGTATTATTTTGTTGTGTTACTTACATCTTGTGTTTTTACCCTGCCTCAAGAAGCTCCTGACCAGTATTGCAGTCAATGACGTGCTACTGCAAGAACATGGAGAACTGTCGCATTTTTAGCTAATGATTAGGATGAGCATAATTAACTGGACAATGTGAATTATGCTTGAATGATGCTGAGCTAAATGTGTTAAAATAAATGATAAACAGGGGGGAAATGTAAGAAAAAAAATGTAAAGACATTTATTTTAGTAGTCATTTATTTTTGCTATGCTTGTGGAGCAGTATTGTATGCAGAATGATATGGAGATGTGAAGATTTAGTCTGTATCCACATGCTCTGAGGCTGATCTGCCCTCTGACCCCCTGAGCAGATAAGGAGGGGCCAACAAAGACCTTAACAGCCTTATGACTGGTGGGGGGTTTTCAGGAATGTGGGAGAAGGCTATATAACTGATCTGTATTCTGTTTGAAGGCAGAGTGTACTGCCGTGTCTTCTTGTACACTATCCTTGCTTTGCAAGTAATTCTCATTTAATACACTGCTGCTTTCTGGTTATCCTTGTTGATGTTGAATGTTCTATATGTTATAGGTGTCAGAAAGCAATTTTAATTCAATTCAATTCAGTTTATTTATATAGCGCCAATTCACAACAGATGTCATCTCAAGGCGCTTAAGTAATTTCAATACATTTATACAAACATTCCAATCAGTTAAAAAGTTTCCTATTTAAGGAATCCCAGCAGATTGCGTCAGTCATTGGCCTGAGGTTGGGCAGACTTTCCAACCACAGCAATCCTTCAGCAATCCCTCATACTGAGCAAGCATGTAGCGACAGTGGAGAGGAAAAAACTCCCCTTTAACACGAAGAAACCTCCAACAGAACCAGGCTCAGTAGGAGCGGCCATCTGCCACGACCGCCTGGGGGTTTGAGAAGACAGAGCAGAGACACAGAAGGAACAGAAGATCTGATATAAGAGAACTTTCTATGTTACAGAAAGTTAAAAGTTGATAACAGGACACGGTGGATGTTCAGTTATTGGGAGGATCATCCCAGTCGATGCCCCCCGTCCAACAGGGCATTGTAGCTAAGCAGGATACCAGACCCGGTGGAGCTTCTATGGAGAGAAAAACAGAGAACACAAAGTTAACAGTCTAAATAACAGAATGTACTGTAATACAAATAGAGAGTAGTAGTAGAAAAGGAAGTAGCAGAGTGAAGAAATTTATTAACCCTGACAGTTAGGGTTAAAAATAAACTGGTAATGGTTAGGGTAAGAATTTGTGCTAGGCATAAATGCAGCTAATAAAATGAATGGAAGTCAATATAGAGTCCTTATATGGGAAGAAAAACAGGCGCGCGCGTGTGTGTGCACGCACGCATTTGCATACGTGTGTGTGCGTTTGCATATGTGTGTGTTTTATTATTATTAGTGTGTTAACTTGCTTTGGGTTGTTTTGTTAATTTGTTGTTTTTCTTTTACAGTGTGTTAAATTTTTGGAGTTAAGAAACCATCGCATAGATTCAATATTGCCACCAGCTGGCTGTGAAAAATTACAACGCCCATCATCAAAAGGATTAAATGAGCGTCTATGGTGTAGACGTATGCCTTTAAAATCGTTTATTTAAAATGTGAATTCTGTTTGATTTGATGTTTTTTTAATTCTCCAAATCATGTAAAGCATCTTGAATTACCCTGTTGTTGAAAGTATGCTATACAAATAAAATTGCCTTGACTAGTGCATTTCGCTTTCTAAAACCATAATGCACGGAGAAGATAGACACTCCTTTAATCCGGCTTCGGCGTTCTGTTAAATAGACAGCATTTATCACAAACAGCTTTATGCAAATTAAAGAGTTCATGGAATGTTTTGGGGAATTTAACATGCGCTGAAAGGCTGACCTACAGCAGCAAGATCCCAACACCACTCTCAAGCCCCACAGCCCCTAAACATGAGGCTATTTCCAGATTGTTAGTACAGAGTCCATCAGCACCCCCTACTGTATGGCATAGGCACTAACCACAAGTCACATAACGTTCCTGAGAGTGGTACAAATTGAGCAAAAGAAGGTGTGTGTGGAAAAAGAAGGTGTGGCTTGTAAAGCAGTTTTTGTGGCCCGCATCAGCGGTTTTGTGAAGTTGCATTCACTGATTTGTGTCTGTGAGCAACAATGTAGTATACACAGGTTCTTTTTTTTTTTTTAAACACACGTATGTGGACGGCTTTTCAAAAAAAACGTTTTGGATCGATTGGGGCAAAACTGTAAAAGCAAGAATTTTTTAAAGTGTGATTCAAAGAACCCAATTTGTGCATTGTACTTAAGTGCACTTAAGTGCAACTGTGTCATGATTCTCAAGTGACTAAGTCAAGTAACAACTCCAAACAACGGATAAGAGTTTGTTAAATATTTATTGTGAGCAGGAGATCTGGGACAGTCAAGCAGGAACCCGACGAACGGGAATTACTGGGGAGAAGCAGGTGAGTGGTTAAAGTAATACTGAGTGGAGATGCAAGTAAATTTATAAATTGGAGGTGATCTTACTTTGACTTCTGAAGGATGGATTCTTGGAGGAGGGTAGTAGGAGACTGATTACTGAGTTCGGCTGGGTAAGAGCGGCTGTTTTGGAGGTGGTCCGGTTCTTGTAGGTTTGTAGGAGGGTGGTTCTGTTCCAGTAACTGTTCTTTGCAGATTGGAGCGTTGGAGGGTGGACAGGCAGGCAGCTGCGGGGAACGGTGAAGGTGAGTCTTGTTCAACGTTTCAGGTGGAAGCGGCACGAGGCTGACCGGGTAGAATTCCAGAGGAATCTGTGTGTGTGCCAGCCAGCAGTGAGTATGGCTTGAATCTCTTTGAGGTTGTGGTGTCCTAACCGACCGTGCAGGAGTCTGGAGGGAAGCTGTTGACTTGGAGCAAGGATGTGGATCAGACAAGAAATGCATGAGCGATCGGGAGAGGATCACACATAGGAACGAGAATCAACTGGCGCCAGCCTCCAGCATTCACTCCCCTTTTGAGCTGGAGAGTTAATGAGGTCCTGATTGGAAGCACCTGGTGCAGCGCCTGCCAATCACACCCTGGGAAGAGAGGTAAACAGAACAGAAGCCACCCAAACCGCCGCACACCGTAGCAGACTCCTAACAAACTGTTGTTTTGTATTTGTGAAAGACTGAAAAAAATATACAATTTCAAAACTGCAACAAAATTTTCCTCTGTGACTTCAACTTCCCAGTTACAAGACACATACTTTTGCACCAAAAATACGTTCATATGCTCCTTCCTAGGTCTCACCCTCCTCATGTTTAGTTTCTTCTGCCTCTCTGTAAACTCTGGTCTCCATTCCAAAACTATCAGTCTTCAAGCTCCTTACTCCTCCATGACCACGATCCAGCTAAAAGCTTAACCTGCCCACCTTTCATGCTCAGTTCTCGCTCTCAGAATCCCTCTCCTCCATGTCTCCCCGAAAACCTCTGACGTTGTTTGCAGACATCCCAGACTCCTACCTCTCTTCCCCTGGCATCCTCTCCATCACCTGCAAGTAAGGCTGAGTACTATCAGACTGTCAGAAATATTCAAAGAACAATACTCACTTGTGGACTTCCCTTCCCGCAGTTTCTCTCACCTCCATGCAGTGTACCTGGTTCTGCCACAGTCTGTATTTATGTGGACGTTATCGAACACTTTGACAAGGGCAGTCTCGGTGCTGTGGTGAGCACAGAAACCAGACTGAAAAACATCAAATTGGTTGTTCATTGTTAGGAAGCTGTTTAACTGTTGAAACAGCATTTTCAATAATCTCGCTGATGAGACTGTTCAACCATGCCAGGGCAATTTTGCTGGGGGGGGGGGGCGTGGCTTATTTTGGGGGCCCCAGTTTTTATTGAACCCCTTTGCGCTTTTACGTCCCGTTGGCAGTGTGCTACATACTTCCAGCTCAAATCTGCCTTTTTTGACACAGGTTCAGGAGTTTTCCGAATCAAGCTCCCAGGCTGAATTTCAACACCATCCTATCCCTGTTTGGGATTTAAATGATGTATGCCAATCAATGATACAATCATAACTGTAGACACAGTACATGCTTTTGTCAAACTACTCAGAAAGCAAATAAATGACAACCTTCCGTTTGAAGCCACATTTCAAAACCCAGAACTGAGCCACCTCAAACAAAAACAATCTTTTTAAGTCCACAACAGTCCAGGTAATGTCCTCCTTTAAAATAATTATTCCAAAACAAGTCTTATGTCCAAAATACATAATCCGCAGCTCAAAACCTTGATAATTCCCTTCCTTGTTGTCACGATGTGACGTCTTTGTCAGTATTTGGGTCCTTAATTGTCCCAAGCTGCCCTGAGTTTTCCTGCATGCCTTCCTTGTATATTTAAACCCCTTTGTGTTCCATGTCCTTTGTCGCATCGTCATCGTGTTCACGTCCTGTCTTTGTCTCTGTGCTCCCTAAGTTTGAACAAATTATTATCAAATATCAGTGTTTTACACTCTAAAGGTCCCTTTGCCCCTGGGTCCTGCCTTAAAATCCTGACACTTGTGTGCATTTCTCACATAGTTTTCATCAGAACTACCGCTAGCATACAAGTTAGCCTAACAATAACACGGTGCACTTCTTCTTTGTGTTTATCAGCGCCCTGCAAAAAAATTTTGTGCATTACCGCCATTGACTGGTATGGAGTGTGGAGTGAGTGAGTCAACACATTGCATGGGTGGAACTTAAGGCGTTGTAATCTGTCTTGGCCCACCCATGTTGCCGGGCCTGGACTGTTGGAGGACAGACTGACCACTTTTCTTCACTCTGCTATTTTTCTCTTCTACTGCTCTCCAGGTGTATTTTTTTGCTGTTATTTTGACTGTTAAATTGTTTTTTCCTTTGACCGTTTTTTTCTCTTTGTTTTTCTCTCCATAGAAGCTACACCTGGTCTGGTATCCTGCTTAGCTGCAATGCCCTGTTGGATGGGGGGCATCGACTGAGATGATGCTCCCAGTAAGTGAACGTCATATGTGTCCAGTTATCAACTTTTTACTTTGTTTATTATAGAGTACTCTTATATCCGTTTTTCTTTTTTTTTCTTTTTGTGTCTCTTCTCTGTCTACTCAAACCCCCAGACAGTCATGGCAGATGGCTGGTCGTAGTGAGCCAGGTTTTGGTTCTGCTAGAGATTTCTTCCTGTTAAAGGGGAGCTTTTCCTCTCCACTGTCGCTACATGCCTATTCAGTATAAGGGATTGCTGTGGTTGGAGTCTGCATCAACGGGGTACAATCTCAAGTAAATGATTCAATGCAATCTGCTGAGATTCCTTAAAAAGAAAACGTTTAAACTGATTGGAATTTTTGTATGATTGTATTTAAATTACTTTTCTTGTAAAGTGCCTTGAGATGACATCTGTTGCCAATCAGTGTTATATAAATAAACTGAATTGAATGGAAGATTAGAGATTTGCCTGTAGTTCTGCATTAACATGTTGCCCAGGTTGTTGTTCTTCAGTAGTGGTTAAATAGCAGCTGTTTTTAAAGCCTGGGGGAACACAGCTGACAGGAGGGATGAGTTAACTTTTTGAATCAGATCAGACCCAATGACAGCGAAAAGTTTCCTAAGAAAAACCCTGGGTAAGATATCGAGGCAGCAAGAGGAGCTTAATTGGCATATGATTTCATCAAGGTTTTTTTTTTGGTTTATGTTTTGGAATTCAGACATTTTCTCTACATTGGTGTTGAGTGGGGATGACATTGTTAATGGATTTGGTACTGATGTACAGATTGACATTCATTGCAAGCCCTGGTGGAATTTAGTTCTGGGGCTACTGCCACAGGAGGATTAGTTATTCTCTCAACTGTTACAAATAAAGTCTGCTCATTAGTTAAGCGATATTTGTTCAGTCTGTCTTAGTAGATTTCACAGTGAACCTGGAGTCGAGTTTTCTGCCATTTTCTCTCAGCTCGTCGACACTCCCTTTATTCACTACGTACCAGTGAAACGCTAGTCTTCGGAGACTTCTTTCTACCCGAGACTACTCTAACTTTAGTTGGAGCAATGGAATCAATGATGTATGAGATTTTAGAGAGAAATTTATATACCAGCTTGTTTACTGAGTTTGTGTTAGAGGATAAAGGGGATGGGGTGAGGTTGGAGAGTAAATTATTTTAAAAGTGGCAACTAAAATGTCCCAGAGAAACTGCTTTTTTATAATGGTCTCACTGTGGCTAGACAGTTTAGCAGAGATGGTGCTTTTAAAGAAAACACAGAAATTGTCAGATAATGTTAGGTTCCTTGAGTGTTTGGGCTTTGAGTTATAGTTAATTCATTCCCTTATTCAGTTTACATTATTCCTTTTAGTCTATTTCTTGGTGTTTTGTTGTTACTTTATTTTCTTAGGTTCCTACTATTACTTATTCATTATTAGTCCCAGTTAGTTCTGTTATATTTAGTTTCTCTTTCTAGTCAGTCCTCTTTAAATAATCCTTCCTTGTAGGTTTATTTCCTTAGTTCCGTTTTCTTCACTCTCTTCGGTTCATAGTTAGTCCTTATTCCTCTTTAGTATAGTCCTCTGTCTAATCCTTATGTTTTGCTCTTGGCCTTATTCTCAGTTTCTCTAGCCATTCTGCCTTCCATCCCAGCTACTAATTGTTTCCACCTGCTCTCTCTCTCTCACCTGCAACTGCTTCTCCTAATTAGCCCTTAGCCTTCTCGCTGCCGCTTGCACACCTCCTCAGTATACTTAAGCTTTCCACTGACAGTCACTACTCGATGGTTGGTTGTCTAACATCCCTGTGTTTGGTTCCTGTTCCTGGCCACAACATTTTCTGGGCTTCTTGAGTAATGTAAGTTCAGAGATGAAGCCCCATGAGGCATTGAACCAATGGAACCAATTGATTCAAGAAATGGTTCTGCTCACGGGGCTTCATGTGAACACAAACCCCCTACTGGCCAGGTACATAATCACAGGTAGCTGTAGCTCTTGGCCACTTAAGTTGTGATGCATTAAAGTTGTAAGTCTGCTATGGTTCTTGGGAATGACTAAAAATAGTTCCAAACAAATAATATCTCTACATAAACTATTACAAATGTGAATAATAAAAATATTTTGAATATATTCTGTCTGTAAATTATCCCCAAACGTTATCATATGTTATGGGAGGTTGTATAATGTTTTTCTGTCACTTGAGGCAAAAGGTTTAAGCAGGCAGAGGAAAATGAAAATACTTGCGGAACTAGGAAGAGGGCACTGAAAATTATTGTGTAACTTGGGGAATGATGTACAGAATGAGAGATTCATTTTTATTCAAAAATAGCAGTTTCTCAACAGTTTTAAGCGATTCTTTTTTCTTTACACCACCTCACCAGCTTTCCAAAACAGTCTTTCACAAGACACAGAAGATGCCGGCGTACACAAAAACACAAGTGCTAGACTATATAAATTGGGGTACAGCAATTTTTGCTTTTCCCAATACTCCAGGGGCGTTTCCAGCCTGCTAATATTTGGCTCCCACACAGGGGAAATCCTCCTCTTCCTAGCTGGCTCCATCCTCTCACTTATCTCTCTCTCCTCACTCTCCTAAACAGAGCTGTTTCAATTAATTAAGGGGCCCCAAGCAAAATGGTCATGGAGGCCCCCCACGCAAAGCCTACAGGAACCACAGCATAGCCATACAGTTTAAGTTCACCCACACTTTATATAAATAAAATAGTGAAAATAATGCTGTTGCATATTCTGTGCAAAACATTTGAACAGTTGCACACACAAAAACCCAAAAAAGTGCACAATAACTAAATCCAACATACTTAAACAAACACACACACACACACACACACACACACACACACACACACACACACACACATACAAGGGTTGCCAACAGGCCCGTCGTCAGGGACCCTGGGGGGGGGGACATGAGAGACTTCTCAGACATGTAGCCTATATTAACCACCTGTGAAAATAGTTGTTCTAAAATATCAAAATAAATCTTAGATATGTGTATTTGAGCCATTCAAAGGCTCCTTATTTTCTTTTAAAAGTTTTTAAACGTTTTCAAATACCCACCCCCCCACCCATTCAAAAGGGTATGACCCACAAAGAAGCACAATGACGTTTTTTTCCTTTCTTTTCAAAGATGAAAGGTAAAAAGAAGCAGGGAAGAGGACAATAGAGACAGAAGGGATTTTATGTCCAAATATTTTAAGAGGTTAGCAGGATGCAGAAGCTGAAGCTACTGACACTGAACTACGGCAGAGTAGCCTAAAGCAAAGCACCGATTTTAGCATTTAGGATAATGTTTAGCTATTAGTTTAGGCTAGGCTACGTAGTAGGGGTGCAAGGATTAAAAAAAAAAAACCTCAACGTTCGGATCAGTTTGTGGACTAGAGACACTGATCCCTGATTTTTCGGATCAGCAAAACAAAAACAAAAAAGACAAATAAACAACTGTCTTTCGTTTTATTGTTCAATTCAAATATAGCCTATCAAATCAACTTAAAGTGCATAAAACACAATATCTTATTTTTAACACAATTAATGATTCCCCCACGGCTTGTCTCAGCACCTGCGCCAGGTGAGAGCCTGTGTGACTCTCAGAGGGGGCGTGTCTGCAGCAGCAGACTTCTCATCTCCCAGTCTGCTGTGATGAATGAGGGCTTATTGTCACATAGCTATGCATTCCCCTGGTTTTTCACCGATGTCTGCAGCCATAAACACACTGATAGTGTTGGTGGTGGCTTCACCCCGGACGGATTGTCAAGGAAACAAACACGGCGCTTTTTGGCGCCTCCCGCTTTTTTCACATCAGTTTGGGTGACTTGTGTAAATCGTGCAGATCCACAGGGGTTTAGGTTTTTTTTGGGGGGGAGTGTAACGTTTTAGCTTCATCAAATTCACCTTTAAAATACATGGTGCTAGCTAGGTTGAGCCGGAGACTCGTAACGGATAAAGCATTTTTGACGAGTACGAGCATGATACGAGTAAAACTGGTCCATATCTGTGCTCGTGCTGAGGGAAAATCTTTATTTGATAACTGACTGTCTTCACGCTCTGTGATTGGCCAGTCACACACAGCGCCCGCCCCCTCTCTCGCAGTCGAACACACACAGACAGTGACTGAGGTGAGAGAGACAGAGGGAGCTGAGTGACTCTAGCTCACGTTGCTCTCTTCAGTCCTCCTCAGGTTTTATTCAGTTCGCCTCTATTTCAGTTTGTATGATATTTAAAGTTACTTGGTGAACTTGTTTTGTAACGTACACAGTGCATTTGACAAGACAGAGGTGAAAACAGCTCGTGCAGCGTCGGTCACTGCCTCCACTCTGGTCGGTTTTTTGTGTGTTTTTTTTTACTTTGGCTGGTGATGTAAGTTGGTTGGAAAACTTTGCTCGTACTGAACGCGGTGTTTTTCAGAAGAATACAGTGAACAAGGCTGCCATATTATTTCCCTGTTTGCCATCACTGGATGTTTACATGACTCACCAAGTTCACATATCATTAAAATATAAACAGTCTTAAGACCACTTACTCACATATAGCTGAACACACAAAGTAGCCTATAGTCAGGGGCGTCTCCAGCCGTTAAGAAGTACCTGGGCGTAGCCCAGACCAGATTTCTTTTTGTAAAAATACATACGATATAATCTATAACAATAGATTAGAGACAATAGTAATGTGCCTAAATCAAACTTTATTTTCTAATATATGCATGTCAAAACAGTGTGATGTGTCATCTAATGTACAATGGTGAATAACTGTATATCTAATGTTCAATTTAATATATAGCATTCGATTGCAAACAAACACCTTGTGAATACAATTATATTCATTTATTATTCACCAATTGCTGTCTCAGCACTTGGTGTTTGGCATCACTGATACTGTCTTGGTTAATCTGTTTGGGTCAGTAAATCTATGTACATGTGTCTGTCCACCAGTCGGTCTGTCTCTTTGTCTTTGTCATGTTTTGTAGTGCAGAACCAAAACGCAGACAGACGCTGATTTAATTAAACCTAAATTATATCAGGAACGGGAGAAACTGGTTGAAACAATTGACATAGAAACAGACTATGACAACAGAGAACCGAGTGATGCACAGTAAAATACTAAGAACACATTTAGGAGACAGATCAGGTGGAACACATGGGGATGATCTGACAGTGGATGTGAAAGTCATTACTAAAGATTACAGGTTCCTACAATGAAGCAGGATGCAGTCTAACATGGACAAACAAAAGCACACCTAATGAACTAGGAAAGGTCAACATAAAACTTATGGAAAAAAATAGAAACACACAAAGAAAAAAGGAAAGTAACAGCAGACTATGAAACCAAATTACAAGAATAAACCGCTATGCCAAGACCTTTAGAGCAATAATACAGTGGACTAAAAATACCTAAAATGAAATAAAAAGACTAGATCTTGGTCAAAAAATCCAATACAAATATTCAGGAAGAGGAAAACAAGAATACGCAATTAAACTAGACTACAAGGAAACCAAAATGGTAGAAACTATAAAGCTTAAATGAACCATATAAATTCAACCAAAACCCACAAACATCCTAGAACTGCCCAATCATTTACAAGAAGGTGGGTCATTAATGTGTATTTTCTTGGTTTGAGCAACGCAAACGTCGTCAAGTCTCGCATATAGTAATGCAATAAAAACAAAAACAAAAATCAACATGTTCAACAACAGCAGTAGAAGCATTCAGCCCTTCTGTCTAAAGCAACACTTCTCAAAAGTGGATTACTGTGGAGTTCTGCAGGAGGAAATGATCAGAGCTATAAAATGATTTTAAAAACATCAGAAAAAATTGTATTTTAAAGGTCATTTAATTGCTTTTAAATTAGTAATGTCTTTTCAGAAATGTCCTTAGTCCAGACTTACTATATATGAATAGCTAGTTAGCTAGCAGCAGGAAAGCTAAAGAAAATTACCCATAAGCCAGTGTTCGCTTTTGTGAGTCATTACATTTAATAAAGATAATTTCTTACCTTTTGCCACTCTTGTAAAAAATGTGAAGATTTGCAATTGTTTCTTCTGATTTTTTAAATGATTCATCGATTTCTGTTAGTGTTTCTAACTTTTTGTCTGGTTTGGCCGCTCTGTTTTCTGCGCATGGTTTGTGGTCAGTGTTGCCAACTGTCTCCGACAGAAAGTAGCTGAAGTTGCTTTGCAAAGACCTTTTAAACAATATTTAAAGTTCTGAAAAAGTAAAAACATTTGCTGAAATATCTCAAGAATACGAAATTAATAGAGAGAATATTGTTGTTTTTTAGTACTTTGTAAAAATAAGTAGGGCATATTTAGCATGCATTAAATGTTTCTTGCCAACAGCCAAGTTTATTACTTATGGTATTATTTTCAGTGTGGTTTTTTTGTCATAACTTTTAAATGTCCTACATTTTTGAACTCACCATACTTTTCCAACGTTCCTTGAATACCCCACAGGTGTGCAATAGATTAGAGATCTGATGACTTCTTTTTTTAAATGTATTTTTTTCAGTAAAAACAATATATCTTAGAGGCAGATTGGTGGTGGGTCATTTAAAGAGTGCAATGATTGATTCAATGCATAGACAATAACTTATGAAAAAGTGTTTGAAAGGGCCCGTTCCCTTTTTGTCAACAACCTTGTGCGATTGAGTATGTCAAAAAAAAAAAAAAATAAGATATTCATGGAGATAAATGGTTTTCTATGTTTATACCAATTTTTCTTCTCTCCTCACCCTCTTTTTTTCTGTTTTTACTAGATGACTATGCAAAAGGTTCTTTCAACTTGCCCAATTTGCAAGAAAAAGGTGCGATAAGCACCTTGCCCAGGCCCACCCTGAGCTCTCAAGCGAGGAGAGGGAAACCCATACCCTTATCCTGAAGGAGCGAGTTGCTTTAAGGGAGCTTAGAGAGCTCAGGAACCGCAACCCCTCTCCGGCAATGGCCTCCTGGCTGGACCTCGGCCCAGAGGATGAGGAGGGAGCGGATGTGGGGCCTCCGGACGAAGAACCAACTTTCGATTGTGGCAGCTGCACTTTGCTGCACAACGACAACAGTAAACTAAGGGGGGAACTCCACAGCCTCCGGGTTTCTTATAGAGCGCTGGACCGGCGTTTCAGGCGCTATAGGAGGAAGCATCCCGTAAGGCCCAAGCAAAAAAACATTTTGTAAGTGTCACGTAATATGAAATTTATTTCGGTCATCCCTAACATGTCAATCTGTTCACAGATAATCGCCTCCCCCTCCGGCGTCTCAGCTACCTCCTCCGCAGCCTCTGCCCCACCGGCCTCCACCTCTGCTCCCTCCCCTGCACCGGCCTCCGTCTCTGCTCCCTCCCCTGCACCGGCCTCCGCCTCTGCTCCCTCCCGGTCAGCTTCCCCCCTCTTCTTCGAAGGAGCGGGAGATGCTTCTCCGGTTAACCCCCCAAAACCCCCAGAGCCTTCCACCTGCTCCACGGCCTTCTCCTCCGGACCGCAGCCCGAAACCACAGAGCCCGGTCCCTCTTTTATGATGATCCACCAGACCCGACTAGTCCTGCCTCCGTCCTTGGGTGAGTTACCATGGATCCCTAAGGTTGCTGATAATTAATTTGAAATAATTTCACACTTTGAAATACGATGTTGTCAATTTTTCTACGCAGATGAATATGTGTCGGAATACCACAAATTCCTGGAGGGTGTACAACCCTCCAAGAAACAGAAAGAGAACGCCCTGTCCAAAGAATACCGCATAAAAACTTTCCTAGTATTCATGGCTCAGGGAGAGAGCCAGCGGTGGACATGGGAGTTCCTCAAGAAATCCGACCTGGTGAACGAGTAAGCACCTCCTCGACACCCATTTTATCGTTTACCACATGTGAATTATGACTCGGTCAAGTTAACTTATTAAAAAAAAAATCCTATTTTGTTCTCTTATCAGATGGATCGAGCAGCTGTTAAAATCGGGTAAAAAGATTACGACCGCGATGTTTTACCTCCGGGACATTCAACAATTCCTGAAGTACTTCAGGGAGACCCCGCCGAAGGGTTGCAGACTCTCGAAGGAGCAGCTCACCAGGTGCACCAGACACATACAGGCCACGATGTCCCGGCTTCAGAAAAGGGTCACCCTTCACCAATTGAAGGTCAAGTCAGTGAAGGAGGAGAGGGCCATCCCCGCAACGGTCATGGCCAGCTGCAGGAATCTGGCAAAGAAGAGGATTCCCGAGCTGTTGGGTAAGACCGCAAACGTTTTACCCCTGCATGTCAGTCAGCTTTACACGATGACCTTCGTTTTGACTCTTGTTGCTAAAATAAATAAATAAATAAAAAATAAAAACTCTTCTCTCCCCACGACCCCAACCCACCGCCAGCCGAGATGGAAGACGATAATTCCATGCAGCTCAGGTACCGTTTTTACGGTTACCTGAGCGCATTCATCGCGTGCATTTACGGCCACCGCACGGGGGTCCTCACAAACATGACCGTTGGCGAAGTGGAGCAGGCCAGGAAGAGGAAGATGCCCAACGACCCGGGCTTCACCATTAACGTAAGTAGAAGGCTCCTGACCTGGTGCTCTTAAGCAGCAGCTGGGGCCCATAGTTTTGTAACAATTTTTATCCCAGTACAAGAAACTGAATCCAAAGGCTTTTTGCAGTAGTCCTGATTACAACAAGTCCTCCTCTGCGTTTCAGGTGGTGGACCACAAAACCGCAAAACATTTTGGATATGCCCAAGTGTTTCTCCTCTCGGAGGAGTTCGCTTGGTTCGAATAGTGGGTGCAGCTGCGGGCCCGGCTGAATCCAAGAACGGACGTCCTCTTTTTTACCGGAGTAAAATCAAAAGCAAGAGACCTCGTCAAATACCTCCAGGTAGCGTGGGGGGAGATGGGCAGGCCCACCTTCATTGATTTGAGGAGCGCCATCGCCACCCACGTGAGTTGCTGTGATTCTCTTACTGAACTGAAGGCTTTGAATGTTGGCCTGAGTCACGAATAAACATAATTTGTGTTTGTTTGTGTGTGTGTGTGTGTGTGTTTCTTTCCTCATCTATTCCTGCAGGCAAAGCGGTTCCACACCGGTGACATCCGGAATAAAATGTCCGCCGTCATGTGCCACAACGTTTCGACGGCGGACAAGTTCTATGTGGCATCCCTCAACCCCCACCAGTCTCCCGAGGTGCGCAGGCTCTTTGAGATCTCCACACAACCTGGAGCAGGTCCTCCGACCCTCACCACTGCCCTTCCAGACCTGACTGAGCCTCCGAAGGAAGGAGAAGCCAGTCAAAAAAGGAAGAGGAAGAGGAAGAGGGATCCTAGCTCATCCTCCAGCGACCCGGAGGAAGAGGTTGTCTACCAAGAATCCGGTTCCTCCGAGTTGGAGGAGGAGTTACGTGAGGTGGAGGAAGAAAGGCGTGCCAGACAAAAAGAGGAGAGAGAGGAGAGCGAGGAAGAAGAGGAGGAGCCGAGGCCAAGGAGGAGGAGAAAAAGCACCTCGGAAGAGGAGGAAGAGGGCAGGGAGCCAGTGGAACCGAGGACGAGGACGCAGGGGAGGATGGCTAGATCTTCGCAGAAGGAGGAGGTGCCACAGCAGGGCCCCTCAGCCTCCCGACAGGTGGGCAGATTTTTAATTTGTAAGGTCAAAGTTTCAAATATTTTCAAATATTCAGATATTTTTCCTGTCTTAAACTGTATTTTTCCTCTATTGTTTTTCAGCAGCCCGCCGCTCCGGAAGCGCTCCTGCCGCTGCTCAAGAAAAATCTAACGTGACTGTAAGTATTCAAATTGGTTGACCTCTTTTTGATTCATCGTTTCCAGACTTCACACAATTAATTCGCTTCTCTTTTCATTCACCAGACGCCGAAGAAGACGTTGTACAAGAGGGTGATAGTAAGCATTAGCCCGATGGAGGCCAAATTCAAAGCAGCGCAGCTGGTCACCTCCAGAGCAAGGCGGGCACTCTTGCAGAGGAAGAGAAAATAGCACTCTGTAAAGCGAAGAATAATTGTAAATAGTTATAGTTTTTTTATACATTTTATTTGTTAATTGTGTAGAAGATTTGTATTGTTCAATGTTTATATAAGTTATTCTTGGTTGTTGTTTATATCTTTACATGTTATTTTTTTTATTTATTTTTCTTACCGACATTAAAGTCAGGGTGTTTGAAATAATTCTCATCTTGTTCATTATCTTATAACCAATCACACGGTACACTTACCAAGTAGCATTTGAGGTGAGTTTGAGGTCACTTTTCTGGTATACAAACACTGTGGACACCCTGTGAAATGTCTGGATCTTTGGAGCGGGTCTTCAGACAACATGTAGCCAGGTTTGAGGTGCCTGTCCCTCTCAGGGAAATGTATGCCGATTTTCTCTGTGAAATTATGGATTTTAAGGACGTTTGGAATGAGGTCCCATTCAGGGAAACGTATGCCGATGTTCCCTGGCCCCAGGGACATTTGGCATCAATTCTTCTGAATAGACGTTTATTCCAATTGTCACAAAATTCCCTTATTTTGGAAATTAATGTGATATGTAAGGTCAAGAGGTTAGATTCTGCACACGGCGGATCATATGTGGTTCAGCACAACAAAATGTGATCGAGTGACTGTGGCTGGTTAAGTTTAGGTTGATATTGTGCGTTTTCAGCCAACAAGAACCACATGTGATTCTAATCCAGAAAAGTCTCCTCAAACCAAGGTAGGTGACGCCACTAATGAGCCTTCATAGACAAGGACCATACAGTGAGTCTTACCCCATAATAAAGGCCTCCAGCCTGGGTAAATTAAGCCACTAATCAGCCTTCATAGACAGGGAACATACAGTGAGTTTTAACCCATAATAAAGGCCTCCAGCCTGGGTAAATGAAGCCACTAATCACCCATCATAGACAGGGACCATACAGTAGGTTTTACCCCATATTAAAGGCCTCCAGCCTGGGTAAATGAAGCCACTAATGGCTTTACAGGAAATTGATGACAAGTGTCCCCAGCCCAAGGTCCCGTTTATGGGCTACAAACCACTCTGGTCGCCCCCTGGATGTCTGGTTCAAACAGGGGCATTTTGGACAACATACACTCGGGTTTGAGGTCCCATGTCGGGGCAAAAAGCCACTCTGGTCCCCCCTGGATGTCTGGTTCCTACAGGGGCATTTTGGTCAACATACACCTGGGTTTGAGCTCACTTTTCTATAGTACGAACACTGTGGATGTCTGGTTCCCTGGAGGGGTATTTTTGACAACATGTAACCCAGACCAGAAGCTACTGAATTGGGGTAAACCCTCAGACATTTGGCCTGAACTGAATATCCCCCAAATGGCCCAGTCAAACAGTAGTGCGGTCCCATTCAAGGAAATGTATGCCAGTTGTCCCTGGCAAATTAGGGAGTTCAGGGACTTTTGGAATACGCTCCCATTCTAGGAAATGTATTTCGAGTGTCCCTGGCAAATTAGGGAGTTCGGGGACTTTTGGAATACGCTCCCATTCTAGGAAATGTATTCCGAGTGTCCCTGGCAAATTAGGGAGTTCGGGGACTTTTGGAATACGCTCCCATTCTAGGAAATGTATTCCGAGTGTCCCTGGCAAATTAGGGAGTTCGGGGACTTTTGGAATACGCTCCCATTCTAGGAAATGTATTCCGAGTGTCCCTGGCAAATTAGGGAGTTCGGGGACTTTTGGAATACGCTCCAATTCTAGGAAATGTATTCCGAGTGTCCCTGGCAAATTAGGGAGTTCGGGGACTTTTGGAATACGCTCCCATTCTAGGAAATGTATTCCGAGTGTCCCTGGATATTTATGGTTCCTACAGGGGTATTTTGGACAACATACACCCAGGTTTGAGGTCACTGTTCTGGGGTAGGAACATTGTGGACACCCCCCTGGATGTCTGGTTCCTACAGGGGCATGTATGACATAATTTACCCAGCTCTGAGGTCCCATTTCGGGGCTAAAAACCACTGTGATCGCCCCTGGATGTCTGGTTAATACAGGGGCATTTATGACATAATTTACCCAGCTCTGAGGTCCCATTTCGGGGCAAAAAACCATTCATATCCCCCCTGGATGTCTGGTTAATATAGGGGCATTTATGACATAATTTACCCAGCTCTGAGGTCCCATTTCGGGGCTAAAAACCACTGTGATCGCCCCTGGATGTCTGGTTCCTACAGGGGCATGTATGACAGCATTTACCCAGCTCTGAGGTCCCATTTCGGGGCTAAAAACCACTGTGATCGCCCCTGGATGTCTAGTTAATACAGGGGCATTTATGACATAATTTACCCAGCTCTGAGGTCCCATTTTGGGGCTAAAAACCACTCTTATCCCCCCTGGATGTCTGGTTAATACGGGGGCATTTATGACAGCATTTAACCAGCTCTGAGGTCCCATTTCGGGGCTAAAAACCACTCCTATCACCCCTGGATGTCTGGTTAATAGAGGAGCATTTATGACATAATTTACCCAGCTCTGAGGTCCCATGTCGGGGCTAAAAACCACTCTTATCCCCCCTGGATGTCTGGTTAATACGGGGGCATTTATGACAGCATTTAACCAGCTCTGAGGTCCCATTTCGGGGCTAAAAACCACTCCTATCCCTCCTGGATGTCTGGTTAATAGAGGGGCATTTATGACAGCATTTACCCAGCTCTCATGTCCCATTTCTGGGGTAAAAACCACTGTTATCCCACCCAGACAGCTCGTTTCTACCGAGACATTTATGACGACGTTTAGGACGTTCTTCGGACAAAGCGGGACACTCCGCATATCAAATCCGCCCTTTGGCATACGTCGCAATTGAAAACAGCAGGCCCGAGCATCGAGCTGGCCGTTTCGGGACATTCGAGGGACATTTCGGACGTTCGGGGCGGCCCTTCGGGGTACGTTCGGGACACGTCCCATTACACCGTATGCCAAAGGGCGGGTTTGATATGGCGGGTGTCCCGTTTTCCGTTTTGGGACATTCGGGGGACATTTCCGCCCTTTGGGAAATACGAAGCGCCATCCGGTGGACGTTTCGGTCACAACAGCCCTTTGGCATACACTTGACAGGGACTTTGAAAATTCGCAGCGCGGCCCCCGAGGGCCCGAAAAATCCGAGGCTCGGATATGTCGCGGGTCCCGGGCCCGGCTAATTTTCCAGAGAGCCCCGGGTCCGGGGGGGCCACGGCGCGGGCGGGGGGATTTTTCGAAGGCGGTGTCCGAGCCGCCTTAAATGTCCCATTCAATGTATGCCGAGTGTCCCGGACGTCCCTAAGTGTACTAAGGGTCGGCCCGCTGCCTTACCAGAGGCACGGATCGAGCGTATGGTTCTATACTGCGTAGCATGGGTTGCCCATTGGACATTGTCTCTCATGGTAGTCGCCAGGAGCCCAGTCGAGAAAAACACCTCCAGCAGGTTGGTAGGAAGGTGGTTGAGGACCCAGCCCGGCCGGTCCCATGCCCGGGAAGATGCTTGGTTCCCAGGTAAAATGTTGAGCCTCAGCCCCTTGCCTTTCCGGTCTCTCCGGATGCGTAAAAATGACTAAGTGTGAGCCCCAGCCTGGGGGGAGGCGTGGGGTTCCCATGCCCAGGAAGGGGGCCTCTTCCTGGGCAAAAAGAGCCAGCCTCAGCGCCTTGCCTTACCAGAGGCACCGGATGCGTAAAAACGACTAAGTGTGAGCCCCAGCGTGGGGGGAGGCGCGGGGTTCCCATGCCCGAGAAGATGCTTGGTTTCCGGGTTAAATGTCGAGCCTCAGCCCCTTGCCTTACCAGAGGCACCGGTTGCGTAAAAACGACTAAGTGTGAGCCCCAGCGTGGGGGGAGGCACGGGGTTCCCATGCCCGGGAAGATGCTTGGTTTCCGGGTTAAATGTCGAGCCTCAGCCCCTTGCCTTACCAGAGGCACCGGTTGCGTAAAAATGACTAAGTGTGAGCCCCAGCCTGGGGGGAGGCGCGGGGTTCCCATGCCCAGGAAGAGGCCCCGTTCCTGGGTAAAAAGAGCCAACCTAAGCCCCCGCCTTACCAGAGGCACCAGATGCGGAAAAATTACTACATGTCGGCCCGCTGCCTTACCAGAGGCACCAGATGCGTAAAAACGACTAAGGGTCGGCCCGCTGCCTTACCAGAGGCACGGATCGAGTGTATGGTTCTATACTGCGTAGCATGGGTTGCCCATTGGACATTGTCTCTCATGGTAGTCGCCAGGAGCCCAGTCGAGAAAAACACCTCCGGTAGGTTGGTAGGAAGGTGGTTGAGGACCCAGCCCGGCCGGTCCCATGCCCGGGAAGATGCTTGGTTCCCAGGTAAAATGTCGAGTCTCAGCCCCTTGCCTTTCCAGTCTCTCCGGATGCGTAAAAATGACTAAGTGTGAGCCCCAGCCTGGGGGGAGGCGTGGGGTTCCCATGCCCAGGAAGGGGGCCTTTTCCTGGGCAAAAAGAGCCAGCCTCAGCCCCTTGCCTTACCAGAGGCACCAGATGCGGAAAAATGACTAAGTTTCGGCCCGCTGCCTTACCAGAGGCACCAGATGCGGAAGAAATTACTAAGTGTCAGTCTCTGGCTTACCAGAGGCACGAGATCGACGGTATGGTTCTATACTGTGTAGCATGGGTTGCCCATTGGACATGGTCTCTCATGGTGGTCGCCAGGAGCCCAGTCGAGAAAAACACCTCCCGCAGGTTGATGATATTCTTGTTCACACAACGTCTTAACAAAGGAGCGAAAAGATCGATATGGTCATGATTGTGGAGGCTGTTTGTCCAGCAGCCCTGGAGCTATGCTGCCAATGGCAGGCGTCGGTCGGTCGGTCCTGTCAATGGCAGACCTCGGTCGGTCGGTCCTGTCAATGGCAGACCTCGGTCGGTCGGTCCTGTCAATGGCAGGCCTCGGTCGGTCCTGTCAATGGCAGGCCTCGGTCGGTCCTGTCAATGGCAGGCCTCGGTCGGTCCTGTCAGTGGCAGACCTCGGTCGGTCGGTCCTGTCAGTGGCAGGCCTCGGTCGGACTGTCAATGGCAGACCTCGGTCGCGGTCGGTCAGTCCTGTCAATGGCAGGCCTCAGTCGGGCTGTCAATGGCAGACCTCGGTCGCGGTCGGTCAGTCCTGTCAATGGCAGGCCTCGGTCAGGCTGTCAATGGCAGACCTCGGTCGCGGTCGGTCGGTCCTGTCAATGGCAGGCCTCGGTCGGGCTGTCAATGAAAGACCTCGGTTGGTCGGTCCTGTCAATGGCAGACCTCAGTCGGTCGGTCCTGTCAATGGCAGACCTCGGTCGCGGTCGGTCGGTCCTGTCAATGGCAAACCTCGGTCGCGGTCGGTCGGTCCTGTCAATGGCAGGCCTCGGTCGGGCTGTCAATGGCAGAACTCTGACACTTCCCGCACATGAACGTAACACATTTTCACTGCGGTGAATTTTGTGACAATGTCCGCAAACTCCATTGGAAGTGTGTGCCACTGACAGGACTTTGGGTTAAGCATTTATAACTCATGTAATTATCAGTATTTTGATCGTGAAAACTCCCAGATCTTAATCAAATTGTTCTTTAGAAGAGAGTAAACCAATCTAAGGAATTCGATATCTCACCCATAGATTATTTCAAATAGAATGAGGCCAATATTCAAATTTGGTATTATATGCATTTATAATTTACCAAATCAAGACAATATCCAATTTTGTCCCGTTTCTTCCATCGCTTTTTTTTTTCAATTTGCAACATTTTATCAAATAGTCATAAATCAGTTTGTAATTGTTCCACTTATTTTAATATACCAAACTGTAGTAAGAATAAGGTCTCATCAAATCCGTTCAATTGCTTGGTGTTATATTCATATATAACTTTATCATAACCAAACAGTATCTCCAATTCTGTTTAGTCTTATCCATGGCCTTTCTTAATCTGCTTTTAAAATCCAATTGTCTCTTAAAAATGATCTATAATCTTTGTCCTATTTTATCAATTATTAAATTCACAAAATGTGTTCCGCTACCACTATAGATCATTTGTGGATATAAAATCTAGGCATTATTTCTCTAAACAACATTTCTGCAACAGTTAGTGTATCTAAATGTTTCACTGCTAACATTACAAATCCATTAGGAGAAATTATCTTATCTTACTAAACCAAACTTCTTCAGTACAGCCTTTGATTGTTCAAAGCTGTTTCTTAATTTTATATGAGAAGCTTTTCTTTCTTCCATGTCTGACACACTTCTTGTCCACATAGTAATCAGTTTGAGAATTGAATTGTCCGTAAGAAATGCTTTAATTAGTTCGCCACTAGAGGTCGCCATACCCCTGTTCCCCATTGTTGACCAAATGCCAATAACATGCAAAGTTCAATTTGGATCTTCTGTTAGTAATAATGATTATTTTATGTTCATCTGATTACAAACTTCAGTTAAAACTTAAATGTTTCTTTTTTCAAGTAGAACAATTCTTTGGTAGCTTTCCCATTTCAAGAGTTTTATGAAAATCTAAAATTTGGATTATTAATTTATCCCCTACAGAAAACATGCCCAACTTCAAGTGAAACAGGAAATCTCTTCCTAAAAAATTAGAAAATAATCTCGAGATAATATGATTAACAACAGATTTTTCCTGTAGCAAAATCTATTATTTTTATTTCATTTTTCTAACAACTCAATCTCATTTTTTAGTGGAAATTCAAAATTCCTAATTTTTTTCTCTCCATCTGGCTTCACTAACTTCCTACCATTTTGTCAATGAGATAATCAGCAACTGATATTTCCATAACAAAACATCACATCTCTATTCCTTGCTCTCTGCTTATCTGCTCTTTCATAAAGATTCTACAAATTAGCCTATTATTATGATTATATGTGGAAGAGTCTGTTGCTAGATGTCCAAAACGTCGTTCCATTCTCAACTCAGACTGGGGCGAGGGCCGGCAACCTCTCCCAGTCTCAGGTGTAGGTCCAGACATCTTTTCTGCTAATTCAGACTAATAATTTCATCCAATTAGCAACAAATCCATTGAGTATAAATATTGAAGTGCGCTTATACTCTGTGTGCTAAGGTAACTACAGTTGAATTTTGGAGTGCATTACTACATTCTTTACTACGGTAATCCCTTAACGAACATTTCTTCTCTTTTTTTCAGTCTCTAACCCAGCGCATTACAAGATTGTTTACTTTCAACAGGTATCTTATCTGTCATTAAAATGTTAGAAGCAAGCATCTGAAGCTGCCGCTTGTTACAAAGACTAAATCCACGTAGCAGCCCTGCTTTCGTTACCCCACAGTATCTGTAGACAGCCGCCTGTATTTCAAAATAAAAAATCACTCTGCTCATAATCCGTCATTTTAAACCATTTCTTTTCTACTATATGAGAGATCTCACAGATATCCCATGAATATCATTAAAAATATTAGCCATGTTTTTTAAAATTATTATAAAATTAAAGTTGCCGTTGCACTTAAGAAATCCCAACCTTTTGTATAGAGAGATGCAAGCAGCTCATAAAACATCCTCCTCCTTATCAGCTAACGGGGGGGAGATGTGTCCCTGCCCTTCTGCCTTCCTGCAGTTGGATAACCTTCAACAATTTTGAAACGTATGATGAATCTGGTTTCAAACAAGTCTTTCTCAGGAAGTCCATTTTACCGGTTTCTGTCGCAACCCATCACAGTTAGTTGTTTATTAAGGGAAGAACTAACGACCCATTGTTGAGGGACAGAGGGGGGGTTGCTTGTTTATTATCAGAACAGCCCTACCTTGAGGGGAAGGTGGTTGCTTGTTTAAGATAATTCATTTAGATCACAGTAAAGTTTACCTTACTCTTGATAGGATTTTTTAAATTATGGAAGTGAGTTTTCTCTTTTATTTAATTTTTCTTTTGGCGGAACTTTAGGAGAAACCAAAGTTTAAAACATTTTTCATCCTCCAAGGTGCTAAAAAACACATCAGCTTCACGCATTAACCCCTCCTTTTTCTCTTCTTTGCTCCTTCCAGAGGAATTCCTTTGTTTGAGACGCCAAATGCCCATTCTTCAATGTTGATCTTTATAATTTTATTTTAGATCGCAACTACCAAGTAGTGCGCGAAATTACTCAGTCAATCGTCCTTCAAATTCATAATCTTTATTTTATAGAAATGTATTGTCTTTTCTATTACATAAATTTTGCATCTCCTTTAAATCTTCTTTGCTATTTTTTCCCCATATTTCGATAAGTTATATTTTACTGTTTTTATTTTTCATTTTTAAATATTTATCATTCCCATGTTAATGAAGTAAATTCAGCTTTTTATTTCTCTTTTATCTGATCTATTTATCTTATCGCAGTGTTATTTACTCAATCTTTAAACACAGACTTCTGGGACTTTTGGAATACACTCCCATTCTAGGAAATGTATTCCGATTGTCCCTTGCAATTTAGGGACTTCTGGGATCTTTGGAATACACTCCCATGCTAGGTAATGTATTCCGATTGTCCTAGGCAATTTAGGGACTTCTGGGACTTTTGGAATACACTCCCATTCTAGGAAATGTATTCCGATTGTCCCTTGCAATTTATGGTTCCTAAAGGGGTATTTTGGACAACATACACCCGGGTTTGAGGTCACTGTTCTGGGGTAGGAACATTGTGGACACCCCCCTGGATGTCTGGTTCCTACAGGGGCATTTATGACAGCATTTACCCAGCTCTGAGGTCCCATTTCGGGGCTAAAAACCACTGTTATCCCCCCTGGATGTCTGGTTAATACAGGGGCATGTATGACAGCATTTACCCAGCTCTGAGGTCCCATTTCGGGGCTAAAAACCACTGTTATCCCCCTGGATGTCTGGTTAATACAGGGGCATGTATGACAGCATTTACCCAGCTCTGAGGTCCCATTTCGGGGCTAAAAACCACTGTTATCCCCCCTGGATGTCTGGTTAATACAGGGGCATTTATGACAGCATTTACCCACCTCTGAGGTCCCATTTAGGGGGTAAAAACCACTGTTATCCCCCCTGGATGTCTGGTTAATACAGGGGCATTTATGACAGCATTTACCCACCTCTGAGGTCCCATTTAGGGGGTAAAAACCACTGTTATCCCCCCTGGATGTCTGGTTAATACAGGGGCATTTATGACAGCATTTACCCAGCTCTGAGGTCCCATTTCGGGGCTAAAGACCACTGTGATCGCCCCCCCCGGATGTCTGGTTAATATAGGGAGAGGACTGGGGGATCCGGCTCCAGGGCACCGGGCCTGACCCCAAGACTCACCCAGGGCATGCTGCTCACAGGCCGGAGGGAGAGGACTTGGGGATCCGGCTCCAGGGCACCGGGCCTGACCCCAAGACTCACCCAGGGCATGCTGCTCACAGGCCTGAGGGAAAGCTTCATTTTCGGATGCAAAAACAGGTAAATTTGGCACACTTTGTGTCAAAAGTGGCCCCAATTGAAATGGGGTCCCGCTTTTTGGGCTACTTTTGAAAAGTAACCCAATCTGCAACAGAATGGGCTACTTTTTCTTCACTTTGGGCTACCTTACTGTGCCGAAGCCGTTTGACCACTGAAGGGCGCTCTCATCAAATTCATAGAAAGTGTCCCAAAATGAAAAAAGGTGTCCCATTCTTACTCAATGGCCTCGACCCCCCAAGTGTCCCAAAATGAAAAAAAGCGTCCCATTCTGACCCGAAAACTAAAGTTTGCCAAAGTGACCCCAGACCCTCGCCAGACCCTCCCCTTGACCCCACAAGTGTCCCGAAATGAAAAACCGTGTCCCATTCTGAACCGAAAACCAAAGTTCACCCGAGTGACCCCGGATGAATAATATGTCGTCCGGGGTCCACACACGAGCGCAGGAGCGTAAGTTTGGCCCTCGTCGGGCCAGTACTTTTTGAACCGCGGGGAGGTGAAAGGTCGGCTTTCGCCCCCTCTCTTTTGCTGCCGTTGCCACAAAAAAGGACCAAACTGCTCGGGACTCATCGTGTCGCATCAACTCGAGGCCCAGATCACGGTCCCAAAGTCCCCTGTCCGTAGACCCTGCAGGAGGCTAAGTAGCTCTACGGCGGTCCTACCGCAACGGGACGAAAGCTTTTCAGCATAAGTCATAGCGGCAAGCGACATAGTGAAATTTCAGACCGGCAGATCAAAGCATTGGTGAATTATCCACCCGTGGACCCTGACCTCTGACCTTTCCCGAGGCAGCACGGGTCTCAAACTCGGCGGCACGGATGCAACCTTTTCCCCGATGCGTGTGCTCAAATTTTATACCCCTGGCTCGAAGCGTTGTTGAATTATTTAGAAAAAGCGGCCTGGAAGGCATCTGTGAGACCATCGGCAGCGACCTTTGCCCTTTGACCTTTCCCGAGGTGGTACGGGTCCGAAACTCAGCACGGCGGTCGCCTGTGGCGCCCCGATGGAAGCCTGCGAGTTTCAGACCCCTGGCTCAAAGCCTCGATGGGTTACGGGGGTAAGGGCCCCGTTTCATTTAGGGTCACTTTTGACAAATACACTGTCTCTTTGGCCGCAGCGCGGAGACCTTTCGAGCTGGGGGCCTCATATTCGGAGCAGGCGACCCCCCGGATCCAGTGAACAAGGAACCGAGCAGAAAAACCCCCAAAACCCTTTAGAATTTTTTTACCCCCTGGACTCAAATGCTGAACATCAGGTCCTGTCAGGCTTGTGGATTCTTACACCCTCTTAGCTGAGTGTGGGTATTGGGAGGATGTGTCTTTCCAAAGGTCGTACGTGTCTGAAATTTTAATATGTGGTTCGGGGGCCTGAGACGAGCGCAGGAGCGTCAGTTCGGTCTCCGTCGGGCCAGTACTTTTCGAAGGGCGGGCGGTCGAAAGGTCAACTTTCGCCCAGTCTCTTTTGCTGCCGTTGCCACAAATAAGGACCAAACTGCTCGGGACTCATCGTGTCGCATCCACGCGAGGCCCAGATCACTCTCCCAAAGTCCCTTGTCCGTAGAACCTTCAGGGGGCTAAGTAGCCCTACGGGGGTCCTACCGCTACGGGACGAAAGCTTTTCAGCATAAGTCATAGCGGCAAGCGACATAGTCAAATCTCAGACCGCCAGGTCAAAGCGTTGGTGAGAAATGTGAGAAAAGGCCTCAAAACACATAAATCCCATCCCCCGCTCCAAGACACAGAGAGGAGAAAAGCTGGGAGAAAGCTCTTTCAGAGTCTGGGTCAAAAACGGGTCACTAAAAAGTAGCCCAAATTGAAGGAGTCAAAATGATGAGACAGGGTCATGGGGTCATGTTTTCATTTCGGGCTACTTTTCTATGTCTTCAAAAGTAGCCCAAATAGAAAATAACAAAAGGTGCCTGTCTCTTTGGCCACGGCGTGGAGACCTTTCAACCTGGGGGCCCCGTATTCGGAGCAGGCGACCCCCCAGAGTCAGCGAACAAAGAACCGGGCAGAGAAAACCCCAAAACCCTGTAGAATTTCTTTACCCCCAGACTCAAATACCAAATGTCAGGCCCTGTCAGACTCATGGCTTCCAACACCCTCTTAGATGTCTTTCTGAAGGTCGTACGAGTCTGAAACTTTAATATGTCGTTCAAGGGCCCGACACGAGCGCAGGAGCGTCAGTCTGGTCCCTGTCGGGCTAGCACTTTTTGAAGGGCGGGGAGCTGGATGGTCGTCTCTCGCCCAGTCTCTTTGACTGCCGTCACCACAAAAACGGACCAAACTACGTGGAACTCGTCATGCCGCATCCACTCGAGGCCCAGATCGTGCTCCCAAAGGCCAGCTTCCGTAGACCCTTCGGGAGGCTAAGTAGGTCTACGACAGTCCTACCGCAATGGGACGAAAGCTTTTCAGCATAAGGCAGAGCGGCAAGCGACATAGTCAAGTTTCAGACCGCCAGGTCAAAGCGTCTGTGAATTATCCACATATAGACCCTCATCTGACCGTTCCCGAGGCAACACGGGGCTGAAACTCGGGGGCGTAGATGCACGCCCTGCCCCGATGCGTGTGCTCAAATTTCAGATCCCTGGCTAAAAGCGTTGGTGAATTACTCAGAAAAAGGGGCCAGGAAGGCCTCGTGGGGACCATCGGCGGCGACCTTTGCCCTTTTACCTTTCCCGAGGTGGCACGGGTCCGAAACTCAGCACGGCGGTCGCCTGTGGCGCCCCGATGGAAGCCTGCGAGTTTCAGACCCCTGGCTCAAAGCCTCGATGGGTTACGGGGGTAAGGCCCCCGTTTCATTTAGGGTCACTTTTGACAAATACACTGTCTCTTTGGCCACAGCGCGGAGACCTTTTAAGCTGGGGGCCTCATATTCGGAGCAGGCGACCCCCCGGAGCCAGTGAACAAGGAACCATGCAGAAAACCCGCCAAAACCCTTTAGAATTTTTTTACCCCCTGGACTCAAATGCTGAACATCAGGTCCTGTCAGGCTTGTGGATTCTTACACCCTCTTAGCTGAGTGTGGGTATTGGAGGACATGTCTTTCGAAAGGTCGTACGTGTCTGAAATTTTAATATGTGGTTCGGGGGCCTGAGACGAGCGCAGGAGCGTTGGTTCGGTCCCCGTCGGAGCGGTACTTTTCGAGGGGCGGGCGGTTCAAAGGTCGCCTTTCCCCCCCTCTCTTTTGCTGCCGTTGCCACAAATAAGGACCAAACTGCTTGGGACTCATCGTGCCACATCCACTCGAGGCCCAGATCACTCTCCCAAAGTCCCCTGTCCGTAGAACCTTCAGGGGGCTAAGTAGCTCTGCGGGGGTCCTACCGTTACGGGATAAAAGTTTTTCAGCATAAGGCACAGTGGCAAGTGACATAGTCAAATCTCAGACCGCCAGGTCAAAGCGTAGGTGAATTATCCACCCGTAAATTTTGGTGGCTTTTTTTTTCCAAAAAACATGTCCTTTTGGCCACAGCGCGGAGACCTTTGACTCCGGGGGCCCCGGATTTGGAGCAGGCGACCCCCCGGAGCCAGTGAACAATGATCTGGCGGAAACCCCCCCCCCCCCGAAACGCTGTAAAATTTACCCCCCCACCTCCCGGGCTCAAAAACTGAATGTCCGGCCCTGTCAGATTTAAGGCTTCTAACGCCCTCGAATCCGGGTCGGGGAATTGGGAGCACGTGTCTTTCCGAAGGTCGCACGAGTCTGAAATTTTCATATGTCGTTCGGGGGCCCGAGACGAGCGCAGGAGCGTGATCGTGGTCCCCGTCGGACCAGTACTTTTCAAATCGCGGGGAGGTAAAAGGTCGCCTCATTCCACTCTCTTTGGCCGCCGTCGCCACAAAAACGGACCAAACTGCGTGAAACTCGTCGTGCCACACCCACCGGAGGCCCAGATCACGCTCCCAAAGGCCCGTGTTCGTAGGCCCTCCAAGAGGCCAATTAGCCTGACGGCGGTCGTAGCGCAACGGGCCGAAAACAGCCCGCCACGAGGCAGGGTGGCACGTGACCTAGTCAAAGTTCAGACCCCTGGATCAAAGCGTTGATGAGTAATGAGAGACGAAGCCTCAAAACACATCAATCCCATCCCCCGGTCCCAGACTCAGCGAGGGAGGGGCAAAGCAGGTACAGGCATCATCAATTAGCCCATCTGTTCTTCTTGGAGAGTTGGCGAGCAAGAAGGTAGGTCCATTATTTTTGAGCATTATACATGAAGATAAAGCTTTATTTTCACACAATGGGTAAATCCTCAGTCTTGCAGAAGGAAAAAGAATTGCAACAATGTTATAACAGGAAATTTTGTCATTTATTACAACGTCATAACATGAGATTTTGCCATTTATTACATAGTGAAATGTTATGGAAATTGGCTATATTGATATCAATGCCTTCTAGAGCAAAGTGTAAATGACATGGATTATTCCTGACACAAAAGTAAGCAATTTGGCAGACATGAGGTGGGCTAGCTTAAATGCTGCATGTTGGGAATTTGTCATCTGAATTTTCCGTCCAATCGGTGTAACCGAACGTTACGCACACCGCCGATGGGGGTTCGGCTACCCTACCCTACCCTATACGCATGAACATTCTGATTAAATAAAAATTAAATTACAATTAAAAACGAAATAAAAATTTGAAATTTCCAAATTTTCAAATGAAATCAAATGAAATACACTTCCTGAATACATACATTTTTTATTTTTTTTCGTTCTTTTTCTATGAATAATTATTACAGTGTCATAATCATTCTCCAAACATAGACTTTGGAGATACTTTAAAAATAGGTCTGTTATCAATATGCCTACCTTGAGAGGTTGACGTTTGCGTGGAATTGCCCTACTGTCTTTAAATTGTCATCGGTGCTGTGCATCTGTTTATAATTGCCTTCCAGTAAATGATCAGTCTCATAGTATCGAATGTGTTCATGGTCTCTCGCTGTATTGATCTTTCTCTTGCTTTGTGCATCATGTGTAATGTGTGTTTGATGCCAGTTTGCCACTTTTACTTTTATTTTCCAACGTTCCATTCCATGTTTGTTTGTTTTGTTTTTTTAAATCACCAAATCATGTCAAGCATGTGTGAACCAACTTTTTCTTTCTCTACTTTTAAAGATGACAAAACCCAGGAGCGTCGGAGTTTGTCCTTTGTGCAACAAGGCTCTACAGCTTGTGTCAAAGCATCTGAAAGAGTTCCACCTGGTGGAATACGCGACGGAGAGGGACCTCCTGAACAAAATTTCCACCAACAGGATCACGATTCCGGCAGGACCCTGCCCCATTGTCAACTGTGCGCCATACCTCCTCAATGTTGAGAAACATTTGATGGCGCACAGTGACCTGACCGTGCGGCGGCTGAAGGCGGAGAGGTCGGCCCTCAAGAGGAGGGTCGGCCTCCAGCTTTTGCGAGAGTTGCGGGCGACGAACCCACAGCCGCCCATGGTCAGCTGCCTGGATCTTGAGGAGCAGGCCGGCAGATCCAGCCCCTGGGCCTGCGGGAACCCCGACTGCGCTTCCACGGTGAACGATCTGACCTCGGAGGTCCGTCGCCTTCAGGACGCTTTGGCTGACGCCAAGGTGAGTGAATGAAATATACATACCAAATATACATTTTATCCATGATCGATTTCTTTGAATAAATGAGCGGCTCTTTGAACAACAACACTTTCTTTTTTCCCTCTGCAGAGACAGTTGTTGGTGCAGGGCCAGCAGCCCCAGGTCCAGCCTCAGCCCCAGGTCCAGCCTCAGCCCCAGGTCCAGCCCAGGCCCCAGGTCCAGCCCAGGCCCCAGGACCAGCCCAGGCCCCAGGTCCAGCCTCAGCCACAGTACCGGCCCAGGCCCCAGCCCCTGCCCTCCTCTTCCTCCTCTTCCTCCTCTGACTCCTCCTCATCTGAGGATGAGCCCCAGCATCCCCGGCCCCTGCCCTCCTCTTCCTCCTCTGACTCCTCCTCCTCTGAGGATGAGCCCCGGCATCCCCGGCCCCTGCCCTCCTCTTCCTCCTTTGACTCCTCCTCTTTTGAGGAGTCCAAGCAGCCCCACCAGCCTGAGCAGCCACAGCAGCCCCAGCAGCCTGAGCAGCCGGAGCAGCCCCACCAGCCAGAGCAGCCACAGCAGCCCCACCAGCCAGAGCAGCCCCATCAGCCTGAGCAGCTGGAGCAGCCTCAGCCCCAGCAGCCCCAGCAGCCTCAGCAGCCTCAGCAGCCCCAGCAGCCTCTCGCAAAGAGGAAGCTGCCTTTTGCAGACACCCACCCCACTGAGGTAAGAAGATACTGTATTTTTTTTTTCATTTTAATTTTTAAACGATCAGTTATTACCGTGCCAAAATCATTTTGTCTTTGGGCCAAAGCTTGTCACTTGATCAGGTCTCGTTGTTTTTCTCTCTACCCAGGAGCCCGCAGACACAGAGGCCCCGACCCAGAGGAAGAGGAAACGTCCTTCCTCTTCCTCTGGCCGTGCTGCAGAAGGGGAGGAGAAAGAGAGCCCTGACGATGTGAGTGAGATGGATCGGTTCATGGATAATTTCATAAATCTCGACCAAGTTTAGAACCGATGAAGCTATGTGGTCATGTAGCGAGGTCGTTAAGGGTGTTTCGATTTCTTCTTTTGGGAGGAGGAGGTGGCCGAGAAGCAGCTGTCCCCGGCAGAGAGGGCGTTAAGAGCCTTGGCCCCCTACTTTAAGGGGAAGGGGGTCCAAGCTCAGGACCATCTGCCTGGGCACCTCTCTTGGTAAGAAAGAACACATAGTGTATTTGCAGGTGTGTGGAGTGTTTTTACTCTACATTCATCATCTTGTCTCGCATCTTTGCAGACGCCTACATGGAGGAGTACATGGGGTTCATCTTTTGCCCAGAAGGAACTTCGAAGATGGAAGAGAACGCAGTGTCGAAGGTCAGCCGAGCGAAGGTGTTTATAAAATTCATGATGCTCGGTTGGTCTTCGATCAGCTACTGGACTTGGGAGTTCCTCTTCAACGTGGGACTGATGAAGTCGTGAGTACTGAATCTTGGAAGAAGTGACCTCACTGCCTTCCATCTGTGTACTCCACAACGTTTCATTCTATGTACCGACTTGCTGACCTCCCATGTTTTTATTTTTCACATAATCAAGACTGTTCTGCGTAAGCTCACGCGTCTCGTTTGATTTCTTCTTCACACAGCTACCCGGCGGTCCTGAGAAAGGTTGGCCTGGCCTCCACCACAGTGATACTGTACGTGGGCCAGGCCATCTCCTTTGTCGAGTATTTCCGGGCCACGCCGCCCAGGCATTCCCGGATAACCAGTGGGCAGACCAAGACGGTTATCCGGGAGCTACGGAAGCTGAGCAGGGACCTGGGGAGAACGGTCCGTGGGCACCAGTCCCTTATGAAACAGAAGAAGGGGTTGAGCCTGGTGTCCAAGGAGGACCTCGCCAGCTGTCAGGTCCTTGCTCGGGCCAAAATCCCATCGCTGCTCGGTGATTCCATAATGCCTCTCCCTCTCTCGCAAACCTTTTGTCGGCAGTCCCGCAAAATCTACAAGTCTCATCGTTCTCTTCTCTCTTTAACTCTCGCTTCAGAGGACATAGAGAAGGCGCCCCCAAGGGACCCGAAGACAAGATACAGGTTCTTCGGGTACCTCGCGGCCTACCTCTCCTCCATTTACGGCCACCGTACCGGGGTGTTGACCAGAATGAGGGTAAAGGAGGTGAGGGAGGCCCTTGGCGACGATCAGACCGGCTATCTGATCAATGTAAGTGTCCTTGAAATCTCTTGGGGTCTTTTCGATTCTATTCCATTCAATTCAGTTTATCTACATAGCGCCGATTCAACACAGATGTCCTCTCAAGGCACTTAACGAGAAGTCATTTCGGCACAAGGGAACCAATGAAGGGAAGCTAAAGCGGGAGAAATGTCATCTCTCTTTTTCATGTTCGTCAGAACTCTTGCTGCCGCATTTTGGATCGATTTTTGATCCTCCGTTAAAAATAAGTAACACATGGATAGATCTCTTTGTCTCGGGGACCTTTCGTTGATATTTTCAATGTCGGTTAAACTCTTGTCTTCACAGGTTTTCTGCCATCGACAGACCCCTCTGCTTTCTGTCACACTTTGTCTTCCGCAGGTCATGGAGCACAAGACGGTCAGGAAGTTCGGGACTGCACAAATATACCTGGAGGCGGAGGAGTACGGCTGGTTCCGTACCTGGCTCCGCCTCCGGTCCAGATCTGTGCCTCCCAACAGCTTCTTCTTCACCTCTCTTGGCAGGGGAGAGGCGAAAGATATGGCCCGGTACTTCCGCCAGGCCTGGGCTGAGATGGGCCTGGCGGGAGCGCCAACAATCATGGACTTGCGGACTGCTGTCTCCACCTACGTGAGTATCAAAAAACAAAACGCTATCGATTCAATGTGTGTGTTTTTATACTGACGCAAGCCTCGTTTTCTTTTCTTTAGAACTTTGAGAGGAATGATACTGAGGTGCGGCAGAACCTCTCATTCATGTGTCACAGCATCGAGACACAGGAGAGGTTCTACGCCCTCCATAAAAATGTGTCACGGGCCAAGAGGATGAGGGACCTGTTTGTGTGTATATCGACCGAGGACAAATATGCCGCTCCTGCCGCCCCTGCTGCCCCTGCTGCTCCTGCACCCTCCACATCGGTCGCGGATGAGGTGGAGGAGAGAGCCCAAGTAAGTTGAAATGATGTGTCCGCTATCACGCCATAATACACATTCACTGAGTTAATTGTGTTTTTCTGTTCTTCACTCTTAAGAAAACACCCACGAAAACTCTCATGGCCCTGGCCAAAAAGGTAAAACGTAAAGTTGGACTGTCCCCTAAGCCCAAAACGAAACAAGGGTCCCCGGTAATAAAGCTGCGCCGCCTTTAGTGTGTGTGGGTGTGTGTGTTTGTTTGTAAAAAAAAAAAAAACATGTTATGCTGTTTGGTGTGTTTTTGTGTGTGTTCATAAAAAGAAAAAAAGAAAAAAACAAAAAAATGTTATCCTGTTTGGTGTGTTTTTGTGTTTGGAAAAAAGAAAATGTAAAAAAAAAATTCCATTGTGTTCTTTGTTTGCACTCTTGTGTATTAATGTGTTAATGTTCTATTAAATTCAATTCAGTTTATTTATATAGCGCCAATTCACAACAGATGTCATCTCAAGGCACTTAACAAGAAGTCATTTCAATACTTTAATACAAATATTCCAATCAGTTAAAAAGTTTCCAATTTAGGGAATCCCAGCAGATTGCGTCAGTCATTGGCGTGAGTTTGGGCCCCGTTGATGCAGACTTTCCAACCGCAGCAATCCTTCAGCAATCCCTCATACTGAGCAAGCATGTAGGGACGGTGGAGAGGAAAAACTCCCCTTTAACAGGAAGAAAACTCCAACAGAACCAGGCTCAGTAGGAGCAGGCATATGCCACGACCGTTTGGGGGTTTGAGAAGACAGAGCAGAGACACAGAAGGAACAGAATAACTGATATAAGAGTACTTTCTATGTTACAGAAAGGAAGTAGCAGAGTAGTTCATGTGAAGTTTGGGTGCATTTGTTTGTATTTATTGGTTTTTCAAAAATATTCATGTTCAAATTCATGTGTTTTGAAATATGATCCTGTTATTTGTGTGAATAAATTTTTTCAAATGTATTTCCAGAGTGTATCTAAGTTATTTGTTAACCACTTAAGACATTCATTTTCATCAAGTCTGGGGGGGAAAATTCACCATTTGTCAAAGGCACCATTTCATTTTGGCACAATTTAAACTATCCCAAAATAAAAATAACACAGAGCCTTTTCCATTAAGTTACTTTTCAAGTCGTTTTCCATTTGTTGACACTTTAAGGTATGCCAAAATGCTTTGGCCTGGAGTCAAAAGCCTTCTAACACCCTCTGAGCTGAGTGGGGGAAATTGGAGCATGGGCCAGCCCTGCCATTAAATGATAACATGTAGGATAAAATTAGGATAAAATTGCTATATAAGTACAGTCCATTTGGGCTACTTTGATCTCTTTTCAAAAGTAGCCCAAAATTAATTCTTCAGTTTGGGCTTCAACATTCATTTTGGGCTACTTTTATCTGCCTACAAAAGTAGCCCAAAATGAAGATTTATTTTGGGCTTGCATCTTCATTTTGGGCTACTTTTTAAGGTACATAAAAGTAGCCCAAAATGTAATTTCAGTTTGGGATTAAATGTTCATTTTGGGCTACTTTTATTCATCTTCAAAAGTAGCCCAAAATGAGTCTTCGTTTTGGGCTACTTTTATCTGCCTTGAAAAGTAGCCCAAAATGAAATTTCATTTTGGGCTACTTTTATCTGCCTTAAAAAGTAGCCCAAAATGAAATTTCATTTTGGGATTGAATCTTCATTTTGGGCTACTTTTCTGTTATGTACCCTGAAAAGTAGTCCAATCCAACCCCATTTCACTTAAGTATACCCTCCTATATGACAAAGTCATATTTCATTTTGGGACACTAAAAAGTAGCCCAAAATTACCCCATTTCACTTAGGGACACCCCTCCCGTATGTCAAAGTCACATTTCATTTTGGGACACTAAAAAGTAGCCCAAAATGAACCCAGTTCACCTAGGGACAGCCCTCCCGTATGTCAAAGTCACATTTCATTTTGGGACACTAAAAAGTAGCCCAAAATGACCCCATTTCACTTAGGGACACCCCTCCCGTATGTCAAAGTCACATTTCATTTTGGGACACTAAAAAGTAGCCCAAAATGACCCCATTTCACTTAGGGACACCCCTCCGGTATAACAAAATCACATTTCATTTTGGGACACTAAAAAGTAGCCCAAAATGAAATTTCATTTTGGGCTACTTTTTTGTACCTTGAAAAGTAGCCCAAAATGAAATTTCATTTTGGGCTACTTTTATCTGCCTTGAAAAGTAGCCCAAAATGACAAAATGACCCCTTTTCTGTTATCACTTAGGGACACCCCTCCGGTATAACAAAATCACATTTCATTTTGGGACATTAAAAAGTAGCCCAAAATAACCCATTTTGGGCATTTTCTGTTATGTACCCTGAAAAGTAGTCCAATCCAACCCCATTTCACTTAAGTACACCCCTCCGGTATAACAAAATCACATTTCATTTTGGGACACTAAAAAGTAGCCCAAAATGACCCCATTTCACTTAGGGACACCCCTCCGGTATAACCAAATCACATTTCATTTTGGGACACTAAAAAGTAGCCCAAAATGACCCCATTTCACTTAGGGACACCCCTCCCGTATAACAAAATCACATTTCATTTTGGGACATTAAAAAGTAGCCCAAAATGACCCCATTTCATTTTGGGACAAACCTCCCGTATGCCAAAATCACATTTCATTTTGGGACACTAAAAAGTAGCCCAAAATGAAATTTCATTTTGGGCTACTTTTATCTGCCTTGAAAAGTAGCCCAAAAGGAAATTTCATTTTGGGATTGAATCTTCATTTTGGGCTACTTTTCTGTTATGTACCCTGAAAAGTAGTCCAATCCAACCCCATTTCACTTAAGTATACCCTCCTATATGACAAAGTCACATTTCATTTTGGGACACTAAAAAGTAGCCCAAAATGACCCCATTTCACTTAGGGACACCCCTCCGGTATAACCAAATCACATTTCATTTTGGGACACTAAAAAGTAGCCCAAAATGACCCCATTTCACTTAGGGACACCCCTCCCGTATGTCAAAGTCACATTTCATTTTGGGACACTAAAAAGTAGCCCAAAATGAACCCAGTTCACCTAGGGACAGCCCTCCCGTATGTCAAAGTCACATTTCATTTTGGGACACTAAAAAGTAGCCCAAAATGACCCCATTTCACTTAGGGACACCCCTCCCGTATGTCAAAGTCACATTTCATTTTGGGACACTAAAAAGTAGCCCAAAATGACCCCATTTCACTTAGGGACACCCCTCCGGTATAACAAAATCACATTTCATTTTGGGACACTAAAAAGTAGCCCAAAATGACCCCATTTCACTTAGGGACACCCCTCCGGTATAACAAAATCACATTTCATTTTGGGACATTAAAAAGTAGCCCAAAATAACCCCATTTCATTTTGGGACACCCCTCCTGTATGCCAAAATCACATTTCATTTTGGGACACTAAAAAGTAGCACAAAATGAAATTTCATTTTGGGCTACTTTTTTGTACCTTGAAAAGTAGCCCAAAATGAAATTTCATTTTGGGCTACTTTTATCTGCCTTGAAAAGTAGCCCAAAATGAAATTTCATTTTGGGCTACTTTTTAAGGTACAGAAAAGTAGCCCAAAATGAAATTTCATTTTGGGATTGAATCTTCATTTTGGGCTACTTTTCTGTTATGTACCCTGAAAAGTAGTCCAAAATGAAATTTCATTTTGGGCTACTTTTCTGTTATGTACCCTGAAAAGTAGTCCAAAATGAAATTTCATTTTGGGCTACTTTTCTGTTATGTACCCTGAAAAGTAGTCCAAAATGAAATTTCATTTTGGGCTACTTTTTTGTACCTTGAAAAGTAGCCCAAAATGAAATTTCATTTTGGGCTACTTTTATCTGCATTGAAAAGTAGCCCAAAATGAAATTTCATTTTGGGATTGAATCTTCATTTTGGGCTACTTTTCTGTTATGTACCCTGAAAAGTAGTCCAATCCAACCCCATTTCACTTAAGTATACCCTCCTATATGACAAAGTCACATTTCATTTTGGGACACTAAAAAGTAGCCCAAAATGACCCCATTTCACTTAGGGACACCCCTCCGGTATAACCAAATCACATTTCATTTTGGGACACTAAAAAGTAGCCCAAAATGACCCCATTTCACTTAGGGACACCCCTCCCGTATAACAAAATCACATTTCATTTTGGGACATTAAAAAGTAGCCCAAAATGACCCCATTTCATTTTGGGACAAACCTCCCGTATGCCAAAATCACATTTCATTTTGGGACACTAAAAAGTAGCCCAAAATGAAATTTCATTTTGGGCTACTTTTATCTGCCTTGAAAAGTAGCCCAAAAGGAAATTTCATTTTGGGATTGAATCTTCATTTTGGGCTACTTTTCTGTTATGTACCCTGAAAAGTAGTCCAATCCAACCCCATTTCACTTAAGTATACCCTCCTATATGACAAAGTCACATTTCATTTTGGGACACTAAAAAGTAGCCCAAAATGACCCCATTTCACTTAGGGACACCCCTCCGGTATAACCAAATCACATTTCATTTTGGGACACTAAAAAGTAGCCCAAAATGACCCCATTTCACTTAGGGACACCCCTCCCGTATAACAAAATCACATTTCATTTTGGGACATTAAAAAGTAGCCCAAAATGACCCCATTTCATTTTGGGACACCCCTCCCGTATGCCAAAATCACATTTCATTTTGGGACACTAAAAAGTAGCCCAAAATGAAATTTCATTTTGGGCTACTTTTATCTGCCTTGAAAAGTAGCCCAAAAGGAAATTTCATTTTGGGATTGAATCTTCATTTTGGGCTACTTTTCTGTTATGTACCCTGAAAAGTAGTCCAGTCCAACCCCATTTCACTTAAGTATACCCTCCTAGAACAGAAAAGTAGCCCAAAATGAAGATTCAATCCCAAAATGAAATTTCATTTTGGGCTACTTTTCTGTACCTTAAAAAAATTTCGCCAGAAAAAGACATCATTCTATTTTTTGCCACCAGGGACATTAGAGCTAATGAAGAGCTTCTTTTCTATTATGGAGTGAAAAAGTCATCTTTTAAAGGAGAGGGGCAAAACTTGGAATGGCTTGAGTAACAGTTTAGTTTTGACAAAAGGTTGCTTTCATTTTTGCTTTTTTTCCTATTTTTGGTTGTTAAATATGATTACTTAAATACTTTTTTATACATTGTGTTTGTACTTTTGCAAGATATTCTATTAAAAAAATGTGTGCATACTATATGCTTGAAGAATGTGATGGAAGTGGTGCTTTCTGTCTTTTGAAAAGTTTAATTTTACCCAGCTTGACAGTCAGAATGGCAACAGATGTGGTGAAATATCAAGATTGGTTCTTCCTAAAAATTACCTTTTAATCAGAGCTCTGTGAAAATCTCCTCTTTTAAGAGCCCAGTCCAGAAAGCTATAATCACAGTCCAGATCACATTGTGTGAATAAAAATGTTACTTTCTAAGCTAAATTCCTATAAGATGCACATGAAAATGCTGAACTTGCCGAACTTTTCCTGTGGTCCATCAGGCTGGAAACGTTCCACAACCTTCTGAGTGGGTTGGAATTGAAGGAGAGATAATCATCTTTCCATAGATACCAAGCAATAGGCATTTCATGGTGATCTTGTCAAAGAAATACAGGCTGAAAGATTCAAATCGCGGGTAAAATAGCCGTTTTTAAAGGAGTCCTTAATTCTAACCAGCCAAGCATAAAGTTCAGTAATTCCGGGTCAATATTAACTTGCAATACCTTGTTGGAAAGCTCTTGATCTGTACTATTTATAAATCATAACTTGCTCTTCCTAACATTAGTTGTATGCTTGCAGTATGTGATTGAAGTGGTCCTTTCTATCTTTTGCACACCAGGCTGAAAGCACTCCCTACAGATCATGGTATACAGATCATGGTAATAGAAATAAACAAACAAATTCTAACTCCCTACCATTTCAATGGCACAAGAACCAGAGTTCAGGTCTTACAAGCTCACATTTAACCCAGGCTGACAGCAACCTCTAGAGGTCAGGGTAGATAGAAAAAAAAACAAGTCCTGAATGTTTACCACATCAGAGGCAGAGGTTATGACTCAGGATCCAATACTTTAAAAAGGTTGACAGCGCCCCCTAGCGGTGATGTTACTTGCAAATGTTACTTGCAAATGACTATCATGCACACCACGTCCAATGAGAAACTCATGCTATGCAGTATAGATCCATACGGCGGTTTTCTGAGCAAGGCAGAAATTTTTCTAAGTGTCAGCAGTGAAAGTACTGAAAAATTTCAAAGTGTCATGTGGTTGCTTTCCCAGGGGTAAAACTTTACCCGTCAACACATGTGGTGAATTATTTGACAACATATTAAAAATAATAACATAAATGAAAGCTTAAATGTCTTACAATAACTGTCATACAGTAATTTAGTGAAGATTAAGGTTCACTGACTCTGTGGGACCAGAACAACAGAGGTGGTGAAGAGCTGCAGCACGTGTTGACATATCTCCAACAGTGATGCAGAGTCAAGCTCTACAACCTAACCTCCGAGATTCGTCGCCTTCAGGGCGCTTTGGCTGAGGCCAAGGTGAGTGAATGAAAAATACATACCAAATATACATTCTATCCATGATCAAATTCTTTGAATAACCGAGAGGCTCTTTGCACAACAACTTTTTTCTCCCTCTGCAGAGGCAGTTGTTGGTTCAGGGCCAGCAGCCCCAAGTCCAGCCTCAGCCCCCGGGCGAGCCTCAGCCCCCGGGCGAGCCTCAGCCGCAGGTCCAGCCCAGGCCCCAGCCCCTGCTCTACTCTGACTCCTCTTCCTCTTCCTCTGAGGATGAGCCCCAGCAGCCCCAGCCCCTGCCCTCCTCTTCCTCCTCTACCTCCTCTGAGGATGAGCCCCAGCAGCCCCAGCCCTCCTCTGATTCCTCTTCCTCCTCTGAGGAGGAGTCCGAGCAGCCCGAGCCGCCCCACCAGCCTGAGCAGCCCCACCAGCCTGAGCACCCCCAGCAGCCCGAGCCACCCCACCAGCTTGAGCTGCCCCACCAGCCTCTTGCAAAGAGGAAGCTGCCTTTTGGTCCCCCCCCCCCCCACTGAGGTGAGAACATACTGTATTTTTTCAATTTTTTTATGATTAATTAGCACTGTGCCGTAATCGTTTTGCCTTCGGGCCAAAGCTCGTCACTTGATCACGTCTCATTGTTTTTCTCTCTACCCAGGAGCCCGCAGACACAGAGGCCCCAACCCAGAGGAAGAGGAAATGTCCTTCCTCTTCCTCTGCCCGTGCTGGAGAAGGGGGAGAAAAAGAGAGCACCGAGGATGTGTGTGAGATGGATTAGTTCATGGATAATTTCATAAATCTTGACCAAGTTTAGAACCAATGAAGCTATGTGGTCATGTAGTAACGTTGTTAATGGTGTTTTGTTTTGTTATTTTAGGAGGAGGAGGTGGCCGCCGCCGACAAGCAGCTGTCCCCAGCAGAGAGGGCATTTAGAGCCTTGGCCCCCTACTTTAAGGGGAAAAGTAGGGGGTCCAAGCTCCGGAACATCTCCTTGGGCACCTCTCTTGGTAAGAAAGAACACGTAGTGTATTATTTGCAGGTGTGTGGAGTGTTTTTAGCCCACATTCATCGTCGTGTCTCGCATCTTTACAGATTCCTACATGGAGGAGTACATGGCCTTCATCTTCTGCCCGGAGGGAACTAATAAGATGAAGGAGAATGCGGTATCGAAGGTCAGCCGAGCAAAGGTGTATCTGAAATACATGATGCTCGGCTGTTCTTCCATCGCATACTGGACCTGGGAGTTCCTCTTCAACGTGGCCCTCATGAAGTCGTAAGTACTGAATTTGGGAAGAAATAACCTTACCGCCTTCTATCTACAATGTTTTATTCTACGTACCGACTTGCCGACCTCCGTGTTTTTATTTTTCACATAATCGAGACCGTTCCGCATAAGCTCACACGTCTGTCGATTTGTTCTTTACACAGTTACCCGGCAGTCCTGAGAAAGGTTGGCCTGGCCCCCACCACAGTGATCCTGTACGTGGGCCAGGCCATCTCTTTTGTGGAGTATTTCTGGGCCATACCGCCCAGGCATTCCCGGGTCACCAGTGGGCAGAGCAAGGTGGTGATCCGGGAGCTCAGGAAATTGAGCAAGGACCTGGGAAGAAATGTCCTTGGACACCAGTCGATCTTCAAAGAAAAGACGGTTGAGCCTGGTGTCCAGGGAGGACCTCGCCAGGTGCCAGGCCCTTGCTCGGGCAAAAATCCCCTCGCTCCTCGGTGAGTCCATAACGCCTCTCCCTGTCTCGCAAACCTTTTGTCGGCAGTGCCACAACGTCTACAAATCTTATTGTTCTCTTCTCTCTTTAACTCTCGTTTCAGAGGACATAGAGAAGGCGCCCGCAAGGGACCCGAAGACCAGATACCGGATCTTTGGGTACCTCGTGGCCTACCTCTCCTCCATCTACGGCCACCGTACCGGGGTACTAACACGGATGAGGGTGAAGGAGGTGAGGGAGGCCATCGGTGATGACCAGACCGGCTATCTCATCAACGTAAGTATTGTTGAAATCTCTTTGGGTCTTTTCCATTCGATTCAGTTCAATTCAGTTTATCTGTATAGCGCCGATTCACAACAGATGTCATCTCAAGGCACTTAACCAGAAGTCATTTCGATTCAATGAAGGGAAGCTAAAACAGGAGAAATGTCAGCTCTCTTTTTCATATTCATCAGAACTCTTCCTGCCGCATTTTGGATCGATTTTGGATCCTCCGTTAAAAATAAGTAACACGTAGATAGATCTCTTTATGTCGGGGTCCTTTTATCGATATTTTCAATGTCGGTTAAACTCTTGTCTTTTCACAGGTTTTCTACCATTGACCCCTCTGCTTTCTGTCACACTTTGTCTTCTGCAGGTCATGGAGCATAAGACGGTGCGGAAATTTGGGACGGCCCAGATCTACCTGGAGGCGGAGGAGTACGGCTGGTTCCGCACCTGGCTCCGCCTGCGCTCCAGATCTGTGCCTCCCAACAGTTTCTTTTTTACCTCTCTCGGCAAAAGACATGGCCCGGTACTTCCGCCAGGCCTGGGCTGAGATGGGCCTGGCGGGGAGCGCCCGCCATCATGGATGTAAGGACGGCAGTCTCCACCTATGTGAGTATCAAAAAACAAAACACAATCAATTCAATGTGTGTGTTTTTATACTGACGCAAGCCTCGTTTTATTTTCTGTAGAACTTTGAGAGAAATGACACGGAGGTGCGGCAGAACCTCTCCTCCTTCATGTGTCACAGCATTGAGACACAGGAGAGGTTCTACGCCCTCCACAAAAACTTGTCAAGGGCAAAAAAGATGCGGGACCTTTTCATATGCATCTCCATTGATTATGCACAGGCCGGAGGGAGAGGACTGGGGGATCCGGCTCCAGGGCACCGGGCCTGACCCCAAGACTCACCCAGGGCATGCTGCTCACAGGCCGGAGGGAGAGGACTTGGGGATCCGGCTCCAGGGCACCGGGCCTGACTCCCAGTACTTAGACTTTTTTTCCTTGCCACGCTCCTACTATCCTGCGGGAGGTGTTTTTCTCGACTGGGCTCCTGGCGACTACCATGAGAGACCATGTCCAATGGGCAACCCATGCTACGCAGTATAGAACCATACGCTCGATCCGTGCCTCTGGTAAGGCAGCGGGCCTACACTTAGTCGTTTTTACGCATCTGGTGCCTCTGGTAAGGCAGGTAATGACACTTAGAATATTTTTTTCTTTACACAAGACACATTTTGTTGGAAGTTTTTGATTTTATTTCAACAAGTCAGTCCACAGTCTACTTTACTACCCCCTCCTACACCAAGAGTCGGTCAAAGTGTTGTCGGATTTCCCTTGCTTGAGCTACGTCCAGGTGGAAAACATAGAACCGGTCAGGTGTGCCAGGGCTGTGACACATGAATTCAGACATTCGCTCGCGCTGTCTCACAGAGTTATGGTTCTTCACATGGGTTGCCACTGCGCTCCTGATGTCCGTGAAAGTAGGTCTCCCTGGCAGACCCATCTCTCCCCATGCCACCCGTAAGTACTGATCAAGGAGGTGGCCGACAGACTTCCAAAGGGAGCAAAGGACCTGGTTTGTTGGGGGACGGAGACCGGCCCGGATCTTCAACCATCGTTCCAGCCAGTCGAACTCTTTCGGCTTCAGGAAGATCTGCGCGGTTCCGTATGATCCTTTTGTCTTGTGCTCATGCACGTTAATCAGGTAACCTTGCTCGGGGGACTTGCAGTTCTCCCTGGCCGCCGCAACCTCTTCCACAGTCATGTTTACAAGGACCCCCTTTCTGTGGCCATAAATGCACGAGAGATACGCAGCAAAGTAACCAAAGAAAAGATAAGCACACGGCGCTCTTATTTTAAGAGATCAAAAGAGGGACATGACGAGATAGAAATTCTGTTAATGTTGTATGAGGGTTTAATTCTGTAGTGCATGTGGAAACATTTAGAAACCGTGAACAATCAAGAGGAATGTGGTACATCATGTGTGCCTTGTGTGAAGAAGCTGTGACCATTCTATGAACAAAGATCTATGTGGGAGGAGTTTCATGGAAACTCAACTTTCAATAAAAACTTTGAGCTTACATAGAGCTGTACTCAGTTACTAGAACTGAGTCCAGCAAACGATGTCTCGCTGTTAAAAGATATAATTGTTGTTTGTTGTTCTTATTGCTCCTTTTTACAGAAATGAACGAGCACGCAGGAAGGTGAAATGAGAGCTCAGAGAGAGCCCAGGGTCATAAATTAAGTGTGTCTGTTCCTTTAAGATAGGCTTTAAATTAGAGTAAAAACACCTTCTCAACAATAGCCTACTGTATGACTGTGTGGGGGAAAAAAAGCCAAATACGTTATATAGTAAAGATCAATAAATAATTGGGGGGAAAAAACAGTTTGATCATAAAAATAAGTAAATAAAAAAGAAAGTTGTATTGAGTATAACTCTTTATCTTGCATATTTTGTAGTTCGTAATTTCCTACTTTATGCGTTGTATTCATTCACTAGGCTACTTGAAAATATTCACGTTCTGAGTTTATTAAAAAAACTTGTTCCATGAATAATTCGTCTACTATTGTGATCAAAAACATTGAATCTCAATTCTGAGGCTGTTCTGTAAATAGTTTTCAAATAAACAATAAATAAAGCAACTTCTGATCTATCTATCTATCGTGGGGTTTTTGAAATTGGTGAAAAAACAAAAAACTTTTGAATATGACTTAGCTTGGAAACGTAGGCATTGATGATCCGTTGCACCACTACTACGTAGTGATTGTAATCTCTGATAGTTGTATGAAATCTCAACACATCATGTAATCTCTGGCAGAAATCGTTGGATCTGAAAGCGATGGAGAGGAAGAGACAGGGCTGCTGTTAAGCTTTTGGAGGCCTTAAGCATAATTGGTCAGGGAGGCCCCCCTCCAAACACAAACACAGACAAAACTCGAGTTCCTACTTAACCTGTTGCCATTTATTTTCAAATTGGCCTTAAATAAACATATGAACACGAACATTTAGATATTAATATAAAGCATAAAACAAAATAAACTGCAACAACAGCAGTAATATATAAATATACAAAACTTTCTTTAGAGCTGCATTACAATGCAATAACAACTGTAGGCACCAAGATTGAACGAAAATATTTAAACACACAAATAACTTATAAAAGGAAGTAGCATCATCAAAACAAAACAAAACACACACACAAACTACGTTCAAATGCAGTATTGTCCTATTGTTGGATACTTGCTTCAGTGCTTGTGGATGGTTGATCATCATCTTAATTTTCCTCCTGGCTGCGTGTTGCTCCTTGTACATATTTAACCATTGACCCTGTGAATGTTTTTGAAATGCAAAAAATGTTTTTAGCAAAAGCTAAATAAAAGTAACACCACATCAGGATTTTTTGATGACTTTTTTTACAACGGGATAAAAAGTTACTCAAATTATGATGCATCATTAGTCTGCTGTTTATCTGTAGCACTTTATTCCATGCTATCTAGTTGCTATGAAAGTATATTAAACTATGTTATAATAACATAATGGAACATAGACAAAACCTTACATATTTATACTCCAATTATACACATGAAACAAAACAATGGTGGCATTTTGTACATGACCAAAAGTGAAGACAGGTCTACCACATTTTGGCCCAACCACGACAAATTGTAAAATTAACCAGCAGATGTTGCCCTTATTACTTTCTGCTTTGTTGGCAAACTCGGTGATAAAGATGAGTATCCCAAACGTTTTAGAAGATAAGGAAAATAGTTTGTTTGGCATTAATGTTAACATGTCAGTTTGTGCCGTGCGTGTGTTGTCACAGCCAGCTTCTAGGTTTAGCTCCATGTTCTAGGAGCTCATAGCTCTGTCAATAACCGGGTCCCTGTTGGCATGCCACGGACCGGTGCTGCTCGGTCGTGTTCTAAAAGATTGCCCGTCGGTTATAGTCCTGGTCCTGTTAATAGTTTATGGTCTTTTGTGCAGGCTACGGGTTTGACATTGACTGTATGCTAACGTGTATGCTAACGTTGAGGTCAATAATATAGTTTTTGACAGTGTTTTCTGTTTTGCCAAAACAATTAGGCCTTGACATAGGGTGGCCAAAAAGGAGGACATTTTTCAAGACTCAACAAATTAGAATAAAAACTTAAAATTTGTAACCTTCATGTTAAACCTGTTTCTGTTCTTTCAACCAAATTATTGTTTAAAAAAAACTGGCCTGCATGACAGACCATGCAGAAAAGTTTGTTTAACTCAAATGCATTTACATAAAATTGTCAAACAAAAGAATAAAAATAAAATCTCTAACACTGGTCAACTTAACGAGGCGGCAGCTTTCATGTCTGCTGTTAAACTTCACAAACAAAAACAGCTGATTGATGCCAAATACAGGCTTATAATGTCAGGAAAATAAAACACAAGGGGTTTAACAGGTATATTCAGTAAAGTCAAGTTATTTACTCTCTTTATATAAATTAGATAAAAACATTTAATTTGTGAGTGATGTTACACAATTAAGAAAAAACAACGGTGGGCCTGTTATAACTAATTTATGTATTATTTGCAATAGGCTAATGTAATAACTTTCATGACATTTCTTTGGAGGCCCCCGCCAGGTACTTTGGCCCTACGTGCTCTGCGTACTTTGCATCTGGACAGCGGCGGCCCTGGGAAGAAACAAGGGGGGGTTGGGGCCCTCTGGGCATATCCTGTCCCGGGCCCAGGCAAGACTGGCTACGGCCCTGGTTGCCAACTCCCAGCAAATAAAATAAGGAATCATCCCCCACCCGCCGCCTCATGATGCTTAATCGACGTAATCGACTTTAATTTAATGCACGTGTAAAACAAATACACAGAAATGAATTATTTTTCTACAATAATTAAATAGATTCAACATCTTTCTTTGACAGAACTGCAGACTGCACACATGGTACCTTCCCGAAGGAAAAAGTACTATAGCTTACTAGGGTATATATTAGACTCAATAATATTTACTATATAAGATAATGGATTTCTATACATTTAACAGATTAATACTTTAGTTGTAAGATTCAGATATTTTTTATTAAAAGCTAGACATTTTAAATGAGAATAAAAAAGAAAAGTATTTGTTCCCCCCTTTCCCTGTTGATGCCCTACCTGGACCCCTCGCAAAACTTTGCTAGAGCCGCCCCTGCACAGCTACCAGTTTCTCCATCACCTGTTCAGGTCTGATGATTCAGTAAGAACATCTCCTGGTTTCATCTTCATGTTTCCATCTCACCACATATCCAAACTGATATCATGACCAGCAGCTTTTACAGCTGTGGCTCCAGCAAACATCAGCTGATACTAGAAAGTCATAAAAAATCAGGTTATTAAACGTGCTGCTGTTGTTTAGCGCAACATCCTCTCTCTGCGCAAAGTAGGCGATAAACAAACGAGAGCCAGAGACAGGACTTCCGACAGAAAAGCCGATCAGCTGATCATTGATCAGTTTCATGATTAAATGAGCAACAGGAGAGGGAGGGGAGAAAATAAGAGAAGAGGCAGCTGCACAGCTTAAATACACAGAATAACTCCAGCTTTGTGTCTTTTTTTCATTGTAGCTGAAGTACGGGACAAACAGAGTTCCTTTTCACCTCAATACGGAACGCATAATATTTTCTCTGAATATGGGACGATTCCGTTTTTTACGGGACGGTTGGCAACCCTAATACATACTGTTGGAAAGGTGTTTACACTCTAATCTAAAGCCTCTCTTAAAGGAACAGACACCCATTTAATTTATGACCCTGGGCTCTCTGGGCTCTTATTTCACCTTCCCGCGTGATCATTCATTTCTGTAAAAAGGAGCAATAGGAACAACAAACAACAATTATATATTTTAACAGCGAGACGTCGTTCTCTGGACTCAGTTCTATTAACTGAGCACAGCTCTACGTCAGCATAACGTTTTAATTGAAACAAGTTTGCATGAAACTCCTCCCACATAGATCTTCGTTCATAGAATTATGGTCACAGCTTCTTCACAGAAGGAACACATGATGTACTACATTCTTCTTGATTGTTCACTGTTTCTAAGTGTTTCCACATGCACTACAGAATTAAACCCTCATACAACATTTACAGAATTTTTATCTCTTCAATACATACACTCACATTAACATTTTTCAGTTTTCACAAAGTGAGAGAATAAAACACTATCATTAATGTTCCAGTCTGCTTTGATGCACGGAATTTATATAGTGTGGAGGAGGGGGGAGCTCTTCTGAGAAGGAGGAGGTGCAACAGCAGGGCCCTGCAACCTCCCAACAGGTGGGTAGATTTTTAATTTGTAAGGTCAAAGTTTCAAAGTCACATGGTGAAGTCAGATATTTTTCATTCATGATGTCTTAAAACTGTATTTTTCCTCTATTGTGTTTCAGCAGCCCGCCAGCTCCGGAAGCGCTCCTGCAGCAGCTCCTTCTGGGCACCAACAATGTAACGTGACTGTAAGTTTTCAAATTGGTTGACCTCTTTTTGATTAATTGTTTTCAGACTTCACACAATTAATTTGCTTCTCTTGTCATTCACCAGACACCAAAGAAGGTGCTCTACAGGAGGGTGCTGGTCAGCCTCAGCCCAATGGAGGCCAAATTTAAAGCGGCGGAGCAGGTGACCTCCAGAGCCAGGCAGGCGCTCTTGCAGAGAGACAAAAATAACAGTCCCAAAAGCTATGAATAATTGTAAATAGTTATAGGTTTTTTATATATTTTATTTGTTAATTGTGTGAAAGATTTTTTTGTTATTATTTATTATTGTTATTAGTTATTTTTGGTTGTTTATATTTTTCCATGTTCATTTGTTTTATTTACCAACATTAAAGTCTGAGTGTTTTAAATCCTTCTCAGCTATCTCATTATTTTATAACCAATCACATGGTACACTTACCAAGTAGCATTTGAGGTAAGTTTGTACACCAGAAAAGTGACCTCAAACACTGTGGACACCCCCCCCCCCGGAAGGGACGTTTAGAATGGAGGTCCCATTCAGGGAAATGTATGCCGATTTTCAGGGACATTTGGGCTACACTGGATATCCCCTAAATTTTCGGTTTTGAGGACTTTGATGAGGGGATTATGGACAAGTCTTACCCAGGCAGGAAGCTACCGTCCTGGGGGTAAGCCAGGGACAGTTGGCCTAACCTGGATGTCCCCCAATTGTTCCATTTGGAGTACTTTGATCCCCCTTTTGACCTGTGCAGTATTAGGATGGATTGAGGGGATTTTGTAAAGTATGTACCCAGGCCAGAAGCTACTATCCTGGGGGTAAAGCCAGGAACATTTGGCAAGCGTTTCCTTGGATGGGGCCTCATTCTAAATGTCCCGAAAGTCCCTTATTTGGCCTGGGACTTTTGGCATGAGTTTCCTTGAATGGAAGGAAGGCAAAATGCGATAGAGTGAGCACCACATGTGGTTCTAGCCCAGAAAAATATCATACAGCCTGGGTAAATTAAGCTACTATTTACCCTCCATATCCAGGACTTAACAGTGGTTTCACCCCAGAGTAGAGACCTCCAGTCTGGGTAAATGAAGCCACTAATGGCCCTCCAGAAAATTGCCAATTGTCCTTGGCCGAAGGTCCCGTTTCTGGGCTAAAAACCACTTTGCTCCCCCTCTGGATCTCTGGTTAAGTGGAGGTGAATTTATGATATTTACCCAGGTATGAGGTCCCATTTTTTTGTCTAAATACCACTTTGGACACCACCCTGGAAGTCTGGTACCCAGGGGCATTTTCTGACACAATTTACCAGGTGATTTGATCAATGGTTTAATGGCAAACTTAAATAAGTTTGCTGCATTTTCCCCCTCCCTGGGCTGCCACCTTATCGTGGTGGAGGGGTTTGAGTGTCCCAATGATCCTAGGAGTTATGTTGTTGGGGGCTTTTGCTCCTGGTAGGGTCACCCATGGCAATTTGGTTCTAGGTGAGGGATCAGACAAAGTGCAGCCCAAAAGACCCCTATGATGAAAACGACAGATGGACTCAGTGTTCCCTCGCCCGGACGCGGGTCACCGGGGCCCCCCTCTGGAGCCAGGCCTGGAGGTGGGGCACGTTGGCGAGCGCCTGGTGGCCGGGCCTTTACCCATGGGGCCCGGTCGGGCTTAGCCCGAAGAGGTAACATGGGCCCCCCTTCCCATGAGCTCACCACCTGTGGGAGGGGCCATAGGGGTCGGGTGCTGTGCAGGATGGGCGGCGGCCAAAGGCGGGGACCTTGGCGGTCCGATCCTCGGCTGCAGAAGCTGGCTCTCGGGACGTGGAACGTCACCTCTCTGGTGGGTAAGGAGCCGGAGCTGGTGTGCGAGGTTGAGAGGTTCCGACTGGACATCGTCGGACTCACCTCGGTGCACGGCTCTGGCTCTGGAACCCGTCTCCTCGAGAGGGGTTGGACTCTCTTCCACTCTGGGGTTGCCCCCGCTGAGAGGCGCCGAGCTGGGGTGGGCATACTTGTTGCCCCCCATCTCGGCGCCTGTACGTTGGGGTTTACCCCGGTGAACGAGAGGGTAGCCTCCCTCCGCCTTCGGGTGGGGGGACGGGTCCTGACTGTTGTTTGTTCTTACGCGCCAAACAGCAGATTAGATTACCCACCCTTCTTGGAGTCTTTGGAGGGGGTGCTGGAGAGTGCTCCTCCTGGGGACTCCCTTGTTCTGCTGGGGGACTTCAACGCTCACGTGGGCAATGACAGTGAGACCTGGAGGGGTGTGGTTGGGCGGAATGGCCCCCCCGATCTAAACCCGAGTGGTGTCTTGTTATTGGACTTCTGTGCTCGTCATGGATTGTCCATAACGAACACCTTGTTCAAGCATAAAGGTGTCCATATGTGCACTTGGCACCAGGACACCTTAGGCCGCAGCTCAATGATCGACTTGGTTGTCGTCTCATCTGATCTGCGGCCGCAAGTTTTGGACACTCGGGTGAAGAGAGGGGCAGAGCTGTCCACTGACCACTACCTGGTGGTGAGTCGGCTCCGATGGTGGGGGAGGACGCCGGACAGACCTGGAAGGCCCAAACGTGTTGTGAGGGTCTGCTGGGAACGTCTGGCAGAGTCTCTTGTCAGAAGGAGCTTTAACTCACACCTCCGGCAGAACTTTGAACACGTCCCGGGGGAGGCGGGGGACATCGAATCCGAGTGGACCATGTTCCGCGCCTCCATTGCCGAGGCGGCTGACCGAAGCTGTGGCCGCAAGGTGGTCGGTGCCTGTCGCGGCGGCAACCCCCGAACCCGCTGGTGGACACCAGCGGTAAGGGATGCTGTCAGGCTGAAGAAGGAGTCCTACCGGGTCTTTTTGGCTTGTGGGACCCCTGAAGCAGCTGATAGGTACCGACAGGCCAAGCGGGATGCGGCTCGGATGGTTGCTGAGGCAAAAACTCGGGCGTGGGAGGAGTTTGGAGAGACCATGGAAAACGACTTCCGTACGGCTTCGAAGCGATTCTGGTCCACCATCCGGCGTCTCGGGGGGGGAAAGCGGTCTGCCACCAACACTGTTTACAGTGGGGATGGTGTGCTGCTGACCTCGACGCGGGACGTTTTGGGTCGGTGGATGGAATACTTCGAAGACCTCCTCAATCCCACCAGCACGCCTTCCAATCTGGAAGCAGGGTTTGGGGACTTGGGGTCGGGCTCTCCAATCTCTGGTGTTGAGGTCACAGAGGTCGTTAAAAAGCTCCTCGGTGGCAAGGCTCCGGGGGTGGATGAGATTCGACCGGAGTTCCTCAAGGCTCTGGATGTTGTGGGGCTGTGTTGGTTAACGCGGCTCTGCAATATTGCGTGGACATCGGGGGCAGTTCCCTTGGATTGGCAGACCGGGGTGGTGGTCCCCCTGTTTAAAAAGGGGGACCACAGGGTGTGTTCCAACTACAGGGGGATCACACTTCTGAGCCTCCCTGGTAAGGTCTATTCAGGGGTTCTGGAGAGGAGGGTCCGACGGATAGTCGAACCTCGGATCCAGGAGGAACATTGCGGTTTTCGTCCTGGCCGTGGAACACTGGACCAGCTCTACACCCTCAGCAGGGTCCTGGAGGGTGCGTGGGAGTTCGCCCAACCGGTCTACATGTGTTTTGTGGACTTGGAGAAGGCGTTTGACCGTGTCCCTCGGGGGGCCCTGTGGGGGGTGCTCCGGGAGTATGGGGTACCGGGCCCCTTGATACGGGCTGTTAGGTCCCTGTACGACCGGTGCCAGAGTTTGGTTCGCATTGCCGGCAGTAAGTCGGGCTTGTTTCCAGTGAGAGTTGGACTCCGCCAAGGTTGCCCTTTGTCACCGATCCTGTTCCTAACTTTTATGGACAGGATCTCTAGGCGCAGCCAAGGCGTTGAGGGGATCCGTTTTGGTGGCCTCAGGATAGGGTCTCTGCTTTTTGCAGATGATGTGGTCCTGTTGGCTTCATCGGAGCGTGATCTACAGCTTTCGCTGGAGCTGTTCGCAGCCGAGTGCGAAGCGGCTGGGATGAGAATCAGCACCTCCAAATCCGAGGCCATGGTCTTGAGCCGGAAAAGGGTGGGGTGCCTCCTCCGGGTCGGGGATGGGGTCCTTCCCCAAGTGGAGGAGTTTAAGTATCTGGGGGTCTTGTTCACGAGTGAGGGAAAAATGGAGCGGGAGATCGATAGACGGATTGGTGGGGCATCTGCAGTTATGCGGGCGCTCTACCGGTCTGTCGTGGTGAAGAGAGAGCTGAGCCAAAAGGCGAAGCTCTCGATTTACCGGTCGATCTACGTTCCTACCCTCATCTATGGTCACGAACTCTGGGTGGTGACCGAAAGAACGAGATCACGGATACAAGCGGCTGAAATGAGTTTCCTCCGCAGAGTGTCTGGGCTCTCCCTTAGAGATAGGGTGAGAAGCTCAGTCATCCGGAGGGGGCTCAGAGTAGAGCCGCTGCTTCTCCACATCGAGAGGAGTCAGTTGAGGTGGCTCGGGCATCTGGTCAGGATGCCTCCTGGACGCCTCCCTGGTGAGGTGTTTCAGGCACGTCTCACCGGGAGGAGGCCCAGGGGAAGGCCCAGGACACGCTGGAGGGACTATGTTTCTCGGCTGGCCTGGGAGCGCCTTGGGGTTCCTCCCGAGGAGCTGGAACAAGTTTGCTGGGGAGAGGGAAGTCTGGGTCTCTTTGCTTAGGCTGCTGCCCCCGCGACCCGACCCCGGATAAGCGGAAGAAAATGGATGGATGGATGGATGGATGGATGCTGCATTTGCAAATGTAGAGTCAGAGTAGCCTATTCTGACTGTGTAGATTATAGCCTATATTTGCAAATTATCACCAAAAGTCAGTATGAAGGCCTTAGTTGGCTATTTAAGATCCAAAGAACTGCAGTATTGCCAGGATGATTATAGAACCCTTGCCTGGGAGACAAGTATATCAATTTTGGAAAACAAAAAAACCTGTCAGTTTCTTACAGAATGCTTTTTGGTCAGGTGACTTTTTTGTCACAAGGAAGGGTGGAATAACTTTGTAAACGGAGCAGCTTTCGCTATTCTTATCACATGTGAAAACTGAAGAGAATAAAAAATGCAGATCGGAGACTGAGCTATGTACATATTTGTACAGCAATAAACAGTAATATTTTCATGTTGCATCAGACTAAGTGCAGCCAAGTGATTGACCACTTTGCAAAAATGAAAACAAGACGTTACAGTTTACTTCCCAAAAAATGATTCCCTGAAGAGACACAATAGTTGTTTATTTATTCTTCTACTATGGAAATAAAAAAAACCTAGAGATGTAGGGGTGCAGTAGGGGTTTTTACTTTTGTAATTGTTCAATTTGCAGAGGTTTACTGAAATAGATATTTCAAAAAGATTAATTGCTCTTCCTTTTTGCTTTTATCAGTAATGGTTTAGAAATCTAGAGTAAAGTGCACAAGTAAGCCAAATGCATTATTGTATACATTTTAGGTCGTTAATCAAAGATCTAGACAACAACATAGTCTGACATGATTTAATAGTTTAAAGAACTATGTTTTTTTTTATGATAAATTAGTGCTGAATGTCTTTCTTCTTGCGTACTTTGCGCGCTCTCATGAATTCCTTGTGCCCCAGTACAGTATTAGTTCTAGTGTCACCCCTGACCTAGGCCAGAGGCTACTGTCCTGGGGGTAAGCCAGGGACATTTGGGCTACACTGGATGGAGTACTTTGATCCCCTTTTAACCTATGTTGTACTGGTATGGACATGACAGATATTGCAATATCAATTACCAATATGTTGGACATATTTTAACCTTTACTGATAATTAACTCAAGAGCGTGTCCTGTTTTGTGTGTTGGTTGTTTGACATGCTGTGTCAGGCTGAAGTTATAAAGGGTGTCACGTAATGTTTTTGTTTAGATATAGCTCGTATCTTCTCACATCCCTGCAGCTAACATTCCTCTCCTCTACTAGACACCTCCTGTACCTGTTCAGGAAAAAGAGTTTCGGTAGTTGCACATTTTTCACATCTTGTAACTATTGTAAACACCATTTTACTTTGTGTTCAATTGTCATTCTGCATGTGGGTTCTGAAATTGCCATAAAACATGATAGCCATTAGAATAACTGCAGTGTGAGTGAAGTGCTCTGTTAGAACATGTGTAGTAGTCAGGTCTCTGCTGAATGATGGAGCTTCATTTAAGTGCTTTATATGTAAGAATTTTACATTTTCTGGATTTAACAGGGAAGGGGTCAAAAGAAATCTATTGAAATAGGAGAAGATGTGTTTTTTGGAAGGCTTTTAACTGAGTATTCTGGACTCCCTTGTGGTAAAGAATAACCCTAGTATGGCCTTGAAGTCAAATTGCATAGACTAGGTTTTTTGCATTACACTGGGACGGTATACTTGTAGTTTTGTTGATATTGTATAGGTGAAAGAACAAAATCATAGAAACCTGTTGAAAATGTGATTTAATTGACTTTTACTGATCAAAGATGGCAGAGGTTTTATACTTGATTACCAGCTGCAAATTTAGTTTAGTCCGCTGGACTCTGTACAATTGGGGACCAATTTTGCGGTGCGTTCACATTGCACTTTTGACAAACGAACTAAACCTTTTACGTTGTATATCCCCTTTGCATATGGTGACCTTGTAGCAAGAATTGCCGAAAGAAAGTCCAAGAAAAAGAAACAGGAAACGGGTGCATGATGTCAGTCATTCTGTATTGGCCCAGCAGCTGACGTGGTGAAGCTCCCCGAAATAGGCTGCATACACAGATGGATTGCGCTGGTCTTGTTTTGGTGGTCATAATAAATTTTTACATTGTTCAGCAGACACGGGTTAGGGTAGGGTTAGGTGAAGGACGAGGAAACCGTTCCCCAGAAGGAGTGGTAGGTGCACGGTCCTTCCCACACTTAAAACCCCGTCTGAGCTGGAGATCGATACGAGTTCGGGGACCCTTTCTGCGGTCCCGTCGACCACGTACGACCGTCCACCCCTCATACATAATTTTAATCTGTAAATCCAAATGAAATAGTTTGTTATTTTTTTGTTAAAATTAAAATATTTTTTTAACTAAATAAAAATTAAATAATGTGTGCCTGTCAGCGGCGACGTTTCGACCTGGATTCAGGTCTTCTTCAGGCCAGGCCAGGCACACTATACAAAAAGCAAGAAGCTGAAGCTCAGAGAGATGTGTCTCATTCGGCAGTTCATGAAGGAATGAGAACGTGAGCATGGGAGGCTCCTATTTATAGGGCGGGCCCCTCCCACAAAACGTGTGTGAGATTTTTTTACTCCTCTAGGTTGAATAATGTATTTGATGTTAAATTTTAAGTGTAGATATTTATTTTAGGATTTATTTTAACATTTTAGAATAACTAATTGTTGAACATGAATGTATATTTTTTTATATTTTTAATAATGAGATTGTTTTAATGAAATTGTTTTTAAATGTTGAAGTGAAATTAGATGACTTGCATGAATTTAAAAAACAAATTTAATACTGTAGTTTAATGATCAATTCAAATTCAAAAATACTTTACTGATCCCAGAGGGAAATTAAGTGTTGGTATTGCTCATATAATAAATTCTTTAAGGAGTCAGATGGAATCAGATGGTTTTTAATGAACTAGTTTATAAATGTTAAAGTGAAATTATGATGTCCATGAATTTAGGTTTTTGATATTTTTAGGATCAGGTTGTTTTTAATAAAGTAGTTTTTTAATGTTGAAACGGAATCAAATGATGACGTGTAGGGATTTAGAATTTTTGTGAAAAAATATTTTTTTTAACCGGTAATCTTTAATGAACTAATTTTTAATTGTTGAGATGTTACTTTGATCCACTAGAGGGGGCCAATTATACAATAGGCTGTTATATTAATTTTGAACCACTAGAGGGAGGTATTTATATATTTTGGTGTAATACTATTTATTGGGCCACTAGGGGGAGGTATTTTCATATATGCATGTAGTTTAATTTTTGAGCCACTAGGGGGAGGTATTTTTACATTTGCATGTAATGTTACTTTGATCCACTAGAGGGGGCCAATTATACAATAGGCTGTTATATTAATTTTGAACCACTAGAGGGAGGCATTTATAAGTTTTGGTGTAATAGTATTTATTGGGCCACTAGGGGGAGGTATTTTCATTTTTTACATGTAGTTTAATTTTTGAGCCACTAGGGGGAGGTATTTTTACATTTGCATGTAATGTTACTTTGATCCACTAGAGGGGGCCAATTATACAATAGACTGTTATATTAATTTTGAACCACTAGAGGGAGGCATTTATAAGTTTTGGTGTAATAGTATTTATTGGGCCACTAGGGGGAGGTATTTTCATTTTTTTGCATGTAGTTTAATTGTAGAACCACTAGAGGGAGCCATTTAGTGCCATATTTTGACAGGTGGGCGTGACCATCAGGGGGCGTACCCTATTTCGACAGGTGGGCGTGTCCTATTTTGACAGGTGGGCGTGGCCACCAGGGGGCATACCCCATTTTGACAGGTGGGTGTGTCCTATCTTGACAGGTGGGCGTGGCCACCAGGGGGCGTATCCCGTTTTGACAGGTGGGTGTGTCCTATCTTGACAGGTGGGCGTGGCCACCAGGGGGCGTATCCCGTTTTGACAGGTGGGCGTGACCATCAGGGGGCGTGGCTTATTGTGACAGGGCGGAGCTTGTCCCGGCAGCCAGGGTGCCTGCAAAAGTGGGCGTAACCGGAAGGGGCGTATCCGGAAGTGGGCGTATCTGGAAGTGATTACGTCTTCATCAGTAAATGAGGCAGCATCGGAAAGAACTTTAGAACCTCATATGTGCTTAGGCTGTTTTGATTCAGTCGAGCTTTCGGAATTATCAAAAATATTAGCCTCATCTAAACCTTCAACTTGTATGTTGGACCCAATCCCAACCAAATTATTTAAAGAAATGTTTCATTTGGTTCCTGGCCCCATTTTGGATATGATGAATCAATCCTTAGTAAGCGGTTACGTACCACAAGAATTTAAAATAGCTGTAATTAAACCTTTACTCAAGAAACCTTCCCTTGATCAAGACGGCTTAGTGAATTACAGACCTATATCTAACCTTCCTTTCTTATCCAAAGTCCTTGAGAAAATAGTTGCTAATCAAGTCTGTGAGCATCTAAACAGTAACGAGCTGTTTGAAGAGTTTAGTCAGGTTTTAGAGCTCATCATAGCACTGAAACAGCACTGGTGAAGGTTACTAATGATATTCTCATGGCCTCAGATAATGGACTTGTGTCTGTTCTGGTTTTGTTAGATCTCAGTGCTGCTTTTGACACAGTTGATCATAATATTCTCTTTGAAAGGCTTGAACATGTTGCAGGGATCAAAGGAACAGCACTAGGCTGGTTTAAATCATATTTGTCTGATAGATTCTAGTTTGTTCATCTAAATGATAAATCTTCTAAACTCTCAAGGGTTACTTGTGGAGTTCCACAGAGTTCTGTGCTTGGACCAATTCTTTTCACCATAAATATGCTCCCAATTGGTAGAATCATTAGCTGCGTTCAGCTTCTACGCTCCACATGTCTGGAACAAACTCCCAGAAAGCCTCAGATCAGCCAAAACACTCAGTTCATTTAAATCCAGGTTAAAGACCCACCTGTTCTCAGCTGCTTTTGATTAGATTTTTATTCTAAGTTTTATATCTGCACAGCTTCTTTTAAGATTCTTTTAAGATTTTTTATTTTTTTAAATCATGGTTTTTATTCCTTTACTTTTACTTTTTCTGCACCCCGCTGTAATGCTTTTGATGTTTTATGTAAAGCACTTTGAACTGTCTTGTAACATGAATTGTGCTATACAAATAAACTTGCCTTTCCTGGGGTGTTAAAAAGCACATCTGCTTGTTTCTCAGTTGTTTATTAGGCTACGTCTACCCGTCACGACCCCTTTTTTTTCTCCTTTTGCTTTGCTTCTTTAAGCCATTCCTTTGTTGAGTCGGCCAATGCTTTTTCTTCAATTTTTGATCTTTTTAGTTTTATTTTAGATCACAACTACCAGAAGTACGCATAATTCCTCAGTTAATTGTCTTGTTATTGATTACAATACATAAATTTAGCATCTCCATTAAATTCTTCTTTGCTATTTTTACCCCATATTTTGATAAGTTACATTTTGCTGTTTATTTTCCCATTTTTAATAGTTATCTTAATAGTTATTAGTTAATAGTTATTGAGCTATTATTTCTCTTTTATCTGATCTATTTATCTTATTGTAGTGCTATTTACTCAATTTTCTAACCATGAGACTCTTCTCAGCCTACTTCAACAGAAAACAGAGCTTTGTTAACACCAGCTAGGTTTCCACCCTGTCCTGCTGCTTCAGAAGGAAGAAGTCTCCATTCACACACACAGTCACACAACCGGTTTATTACTCATCAATATTATTATGTATTTTATTATCATGTTTTCTCTCTTTTTTCATTACTACTATTATTATTATTAGTAGTAGTAGTAGTAATAGTAGTAGAAGTAGTAGTAGTATTAATAATAATAATTTCTAATTGATCTGAGGTCCCAGACCCCTGCGCGCTTTGCTGGAGTCCAACCCCAATCTTTGTTTTACCGTGGACTTTCATGGTGAGGTCCCTGACCATCACTCAAAGAGTCAGGTTGTGGGTTTGAGGGGAGACTCTGGATCAGAGGAGCAAAAGGACAGAGTAGAGGAGAGCAGGCAAGGCAAGCCAAATTTATTTGTATAGCACACTTTAAACAAGATAATTCAAGGTGCTTTAAATGATTAGGGGGTAAAATAAAAATAGCAGTCAAACACAGACAAAGCATATAAAGTAAAAACAGCAATAAAGCATGAAGCACACACAAAACATATGATATATGAAAGCATTACTCAAAGGCAGCGCTAAACAGATGAGTTTTTTAGTTGTGATTTAAAAGAACTCAGTGTTTCAGCAGCTTTGCAGTTTTCTGGAAATTTGTTCCAGATTAGAGGAGCATAGAAACTGAAAGCTGCTTCACCATGTTTGGTTCAAATTCTTTTTTTCTCTTTTTCTTTCTTTTCTTTCAACTCCGTCAGTGCAACCCCCCTAAGGCACCGCATGCAGTCGTCAGGAGTTACCACCCAAAGCCACCAAAGCCCAACCCCAGGTTGGGGCCACAACGTCCAGCGCCCCATCCGCCCAGTGATCCCCCCCCCAAACGCCCCCAATCCCACATGACAAATCAATGGAGCCCAGAGAGACTGATCAGATATGGAGGCAGAGGCCGTCTCAAGACCAATGTGGTCCAACAAGAGATTTCGATACTGATTAATATTAATATTAAGATAGATATTGATGCCTTTGGATGATGGAGGAGAAGATGATGGACATTATTAAGCTGCTGCAGGTCCTCCATCATGTTCACCAACTGGACACTGCTGACCACCCCCATGTCATCTACGGCACAGCTAATGATGAGGACATTTAGAGCTGCTCTTCCTCACAGGGAGTTGGAAAAAAATGGTAGAAGACCTTTCCACCTCAACCTCCCAGCCAAACCAGGAGATAAGGACGTCTGGGAGGCCGAGATTTCCTCCGATGGTTTCTTCAGGTCTCTCAGAACCATGTCAGACATAGCTGTCTCCAATGATCCAAATGGCTATGGAGAAAAAAACTAGCATAATGAATGGCAGTTGCACAGGTGTGGCCTATCGGTTGAAAGTATAATACTAAAATTCTACATTTAGTGATGGAGCCAGGTACTTACATTTTCTGCTTTGTTTAGCTGTTGTGGAGGACAGGCATGCAGCCATTGTGACCTGGTAAACAAAATCTATAAAAAGAAACACAAGTGTCTTACTAAAAGTGCAACTTATCCCTTCCCAGACCTCAATGAATGATTAGTAAAATTCATACATTACAGAATTGACTAGGATCGAAAATATTTATATTAGCTGTTGCTAATCTACAATAGCTGTGGGAAAAAATTTTTAACTGGGAGATCCTAGATGGTAGTACAATCCCTAACAATTAGGGTAAATACAAACAAATATTAATATAAATATGAGAACTATCCTAACTAACTTAGCTTCTCATGCATAGACTAAATAGATCTCATAGACTATTAATAACTAAGTTAAAAATATTATTGAAAACTTGCATTAAGTTAAAGATATTTCATTTAAATAAATTATTTCAATGTTTAAATGTTAACTTACCCATTTTAATATTGTATTTACAGCCTGGATGGAAGAGGGTAGCAGAGTTGCTCTACCCGCGGCTTTCAGGCTTAAGGCGCCCGCTAACCTCCGTTAGCTCCTGGCTACATCGGCTCAGAATGTCAATCATCCGCCCCCACCCTCACAGCGCCACTCTCAGCTCCACCTCTTTGTCCATTTTTGTGTTTTCAGGGAGTGACGAGAAGCGTGACGCAGCCAAGAAGGCGGCGGTGGGAACCGCCCCTTTGGCTTCATTTTTGCTCTTCAGAAACCTATGGGTGACGTCACAGAGGCTTCGTCCAGTTATATACAGTCTATGGTATGGCCAAGTGTGGAGGAAAAGCGGAGGGGGGGAAAGTGGGGGTGTGGTCAGGAGGACAGTGACAGCTCGCTTAACCTGACACTGAAACATGGACAGTGACCAAAGCAACGTTGGCAGTTTTGCAACTGATCGATCTGATCGACGTTCATCTGTTTTGAACGTTAGCCTATGTTAGCATTACCACTCAGAGACCGGACTCCTCCTGTCTTCCTCTGCCTCAGCAGGGGCGGCCTCGGGCGGCACTGGCTCGGCACCCTGAGCCAGCGGATCTCCTCCACCGTCACCGGAGATAGAGGAGTAGAGGGAGGCTTTATGGGGCAGAGTGGCCGCGAGCCGTATCAATTCGAGCCGCTGACTCGGGGCGCTGAGTCAGCGCTGTCCGAGGCTGGCGCTGCAGCTGCAGCTGAGGGAGAGAGAGACAGGATGGGTCCCGTCTCTGAGTGGTAATGCTAACATAGGCTAACGTTCAAAACAGTATGCTAGCTATGCTAACTAAGTGCTAATGTGATAATAATGGTAATCTGATTAACGCAATCCAACTCCAAACTCGCCATGAGGCCGGTACGTCTGATAGTGTTATACCCAAACCCACGGGGCGTGTCTTTGAGACCATGACTGCTGTGACACAGTCAATGCCTGTGACGTAAAGATGTACCGCTCTCCACCAATCACAACATTCAAATGCAGTAGCCACCGTTCAACTCTAAGAGGGCAGCACTAAGACGTTTTTAGACCAAAAAGTGTAGAATTAAACAAGTTTACACGAAAATATAAAAAAATCCCCAGAAACTGAAAGATTGCATTGGTAAATACCCATTTAAAAAAAAGTTGTTTTGGGGTTTAGTTACTCTTTAAGTACATGGTCCGAGTGACCCGGTCAACTATTGATGACACTGCACGACAGAGTGCTCTCATGGTAGGCCATGATATTTGCAATTATGCGATTTCCCAAATAGAGAACATCCCTGCCGAATCTGTTAATATGAGGAAATACATAAATGAATAAATAACTTTGAAAATAATGAAATATTTATTTATACATATTTGAAAATGAATACATTTTCATCTTTATTTTCAAATGTATTTCCATATTTACTTTATTTCAACATTTACTAATTTCTAATTACTAATTTCTTCATATATTTCTCCATATATAAAAGAATTATAAACTCAGCAAAAAAAGAAACGTCCCTTTTTCAGGACTGTGTATTTCAACAACAATGTGTTAAAAATCCAAATAACTTTACAGATCTTCATTGCAAAGGGTTTAAACAATGTTTTCCATGCATGTTCAATTAACCATAATCAATTAATTAACATGCACCTGTGGAATGGTTGTTAAGACCTTAACAGCTTACAGAAAGTAGGCATTTAAGGTCACTGTTCTAAAAAAGCAGGAGACTAAAGCTACTTGTCTACCGACTGTGAAAAACACCCAATGAAAGATGCCCGGGGTTTAGGGTTGGGCGATATGGCCTAAAAATAAAATCTCACACCAAATCTGATTTCCGATTTTAATCGATTTTTTTTCTTTCTCCCTTTATTTTCTTAAACAGAAATAACAAATGACAGAGTCTATTTCTTTGAAACTCTTATTTTAATATCTAATTTGGGAGTCTACCTGAATTCAAAGTTGTGTGCAAAGTTGGTAGCACATACCTGGCGTCCAAAGTTTTCAGTAGGTAAATAAAGCCGGGCTTTTCCACTGTATAAACAGGCACCATATCTTTGGCAATATAAACGGCAAATTCGAATTAATCGATAAAATCGATTTATCGCCCAGCCCTACCAGGGTCCCTGCTCATCTGCGTGAACGTGCATTAGGCATGCTGCAGGGAGGCACGAGGACTGCTGATGTGGCCAGGGCAATAAATTGCCATGTCCGCACTGTGAGATGCCTAAGACAGCGCTACAGGGAGACAGGAAGGACAGCTGATCATCCTCGCAGTGGAAGACCACGTGTAACAACACCTGCACAGGATCGGTACATCCGAACATCACACCTGCGTGACAGGTACAGGATGGCCACAACAACTGCCCGAGTCACACCAGGAACACACAATCCCTCCATCAGTGCTTAGACTGTCCGCAATAGGCTGAGAGAGGCTGGACTGAGGGCTTCTAGGCCTGTTGTAAGGCAGGTCCTTACCAGACATCACCAGCAACAACGCCGCCTATGGGCACAAACCCACCTTCGCTGGACCAGACAGGAGTGGGAAAAAGTGCTCTTCACTGATCAGTCACGGTTTTGTCTCACTAGGGGTGATGGACGGATTCGTGTTTATCGTTGAAGGAATGAGCGTTACACCGAGGCCTGTACCCTGGAGCGGGATGGATTTGGAGGTGGGGGGTCCTTCATGGTCTGGGGCGGTATATCACATCACCATCGGACTGAGCTTGTTGTCATTGCAGGCCATCTCAATGCGGTACAGGGAAGACATCCTCCTCCCTCGTGTGGTACCCTTTATGCATGCTCATCTCGACATGATCCTCCAGTAGGACAAATGCAACCAGCCATACTGCTCGTTCTGTGCGTGTGTTTCTGCATGACATCAATGTCAGTGTTTTGCCATGACCAGCGAAGAGCCCGGATCTCAATCCCATTGAGCACGTCTGGGACCTGTTGGATCGCAGGGTGAGTGCTAGGGCCATTCCCCCCAGAAATGTCCAGGAACTTGCAAGTGCCTTGGTGGAAGAGTGGGGTAACATCTCACAGCAAGAACTGACAAATCTGGCCCAGTCCTTAAGGAGGAGATGCACTGCAGTACTTCAAGCAGCTGGTGGCCACACCAGATACTGACTGGTACTTTTGATTTTGAGCCTCCCTTCATTCAAGGACACATTATTCTATTTCTGTTAGTCACATGTCTGTGAAACATTTTTAGTTTATGTCTTATTGTGTTGACTCTTTTAGTGTTCATACAAATATTTACACACATTAAGTTTACTGAAAGTAAAAACGGTTGGAAGTCAGAGGATGTTAATTTTTTTTGCTGAGTTTATATGTAAAGTATTACCGGATTCCTTCAGTCAGTCTTCTTTCTTTGGGTCTTGCTGATACCACTACCATCTGATTAGTTGGACCAGGTTTGAACCCCTGTATACAAACAAAAGATGAGGATGATGTCTTTGTATATGTGCTTGACCACCAACATTATGTTAAAAGATGTAGATTGTTTACCCGACTACGAGGTTTGTGCCACTGCTATTCAGAATCTGTGCAGCTTTTTGTTGGGGGTACAGCTGTCAGTCCCTTCTGACTGTAATCAGCAGACTGATACAGCAAGGCTGCAGTGTGATTGCACAGGGCAAGCCCAGCTACACATGAACACTGCTACATCAGCAGCTCAACAGGTTTAGTGTCTTCAAGAACCACCTGTAACAGAAGTTGATATAAACAGTATTGTGTTTAGTGTTTCGTTATTTTTTTTTCTCCTTTCAATTCAAATATTTTCACTAGATTTATTTCAGATTCAAAATTAATATTTTCAGTTACAATAATATTTTTCAATGCCAATTTTATTTTCTGTGCCAATATTTATTTTCAGTTTCATTTCAAGGTGACACTGTTCTGATCCCATATTGACCTTGCACATTAATTCCCAAAACAAGGAATTTTAGGGACGTTTAGAATACGCTCCCATTCCAGGATATGTATGCTGATTGTCCTAGGCAAAATAAGGGATTTTAGGAACTTTTGGGTTACACTCCCATTCTAGGAAATGTATTCCGATTGTCCCTTTCAAATAAGGGATTTTAGGGACGTTTGGAATACGCTCCCGAAAGTTCACGTGCACGACCCTGGGGTCCACACTGACCAAATACGCCGAGTGAGCGCGGATCGGACCGCGTTCAGGGACCTTCGGGGACAATTGGGAAAACTCCTCCTCTTTTTACTCCTTTTTAAATTTATGATGCATTTTGAACAATTTCGACACTTCTCAGACCATGTCAGATGTGTCATGAGTCACCCCTGTCGATTCGGTTAGGATCGGTGCACGTTTAGTATTTTTAATTAAGAGACACACCAAAGTCCCTAGTTTTTGGGGAAAAAAATCACGCCAAAACTTTTTGGTCCATAACTCCCCAGCCAAAGGTCGTAGGTCAACGAGATTTGGAGGACAAGCAGCCAGCGGGTCACAGTTTTGAAATCCAGTGTTGTTTTCTCGCAAAATGCCCAGGAGAGTTAATTGGCTGCTATCAGATCCTGGTACACGTAGGGTCTATGACCGGATGAGTCAGAGAGGCTTCTGAGCAAAAAGTGGTGAAAATGCAAAAAAAAAAAAAAACACTTACACTAGAGGTCTGATATTCGAATATGTCGATCTGGGGAGCGGGACCGACTGCCCTGACTTGGCGCGGGCCTTCTAGACCCCACGCGGGCTAATAAAGCGGCCTTCCCTTTGGTATACATTAGAATGGCAAATTTTTCTTCAGGAAACGAATGGGAATTTATTCCAAATGTCCCAGGTCCCATTTCGGGCATCGTTGTACCGGCTTTGATAAAAAGTGGACAGACGCGTCCGAAATCCTCCGTTCTCGCTCCGTGTGAAACGCGTGGCCCTAAGGGCCTTCCGATCCTAACTTCCTAAAGGGGCCACGTAGACACTCGGGACGAATTTCATAATATACAGCAAATCGCCCTGTAAAACATATCCGGATACCGTGAGAATGGGACTCGTCTGACCGTCTGCTTTTTAAAGAAAGCAATCGCTGACCCCGGAGGTCGGGGACAGTCGCCTTGAATGGGAGCGTATTCCAAACATCCCTAAAATCCCTTATTTTGGCTAGGACAATTGGCATACATTTCCTAGAATGGGAGCGTATTCCAAACGTCCCTAAAATCCCTTATTTTGCCTAGGATGATTGGCATACATTTCCCAGAATGGGAGCGTATTCCAAAGCTCCCTAAAATCCCTTGTTGGGGAGATTTGAAATAAACGTCCATAACTCGAGAATTGATGCCAGTTGTCCCTGGGGACTTGTTGAAAATGTTGAAAAACGCTGCCCATCCCCCACTGTAACTTTGTATCTGGGACATAGGCCATCTGATTTTGACCACTTCCGGGGTCAAAAGGTCACCTCCAATAAAAACGTACACGTTTTATGCCGATTGTCACTGAGGGACATTTGGCATAAAATCTGAACACATTTCCTTGTTTTTCTCACTTTGATACATTTTTTCATTTTCTGACCGACCGTAGGTCCTGCAGCAGGGAACGCAGCCAGAGGTTCCCGGACCTGAAACGCACCGCCCCCGGGACAGTAAACGGGCCTTGAAAAAATACGGTTCCCTTTTGAGATTTGGGCCGCGTAGGCCGACAGATGTGGTCTGTCCAAGAAGCTCCGGAACAAAGTCGGGGCCGAAACGGAAACTTTTTTTTTTTTGGTCCCAGACGCCTGAGATTTCGGTACACGATGCGAGACATCAGGAGCGTGAAGTGCGGAAGGTTGCGTGACCCCGGTGTGACGGGTGGTCAAAAACCAGTTTTTCAAACGCCAAAAAAAAAAACATATATAAGCATGTATTTCCCCATTGTCCCCGATATTTGCCATGCCAAGTACATGCCTCCCAACAAGGATTTGTCGAGGGCTCAGGATGTGCTGATAACTTATTGGTTGACGTGTTGATAAGGACCGCTGTAAACAGAAAGGATACCCTTGCTCTGGCCTTTATCGACCTGTTGTGTGCCTTTGACTCTTTGTCACACAAGCATATGCTGGACTCGGTGAGGAAAAGGAAACTGGATGAATCGATGATCGAGCTGATTATCGACTCTTACAAGGGTTGCTATACCAAGGTCCGTACCAAGGCCGGTGAAACAGGAAAGATTTCCATTAACAGAGGAGTTAAACAGGGTGATCCTCTCTCGCCTATCCTGTTTAACCTGGTGATAGACCCCCTTCTCTTCTCCTTAGAGAGAAAGGGTGCTGGAAACATGCTTGATGGCCACAAGGTCGCCTCACTAGCATACGCAGATGATTGGGTGAACGACTCGTGGAAAGGCATGGCAAAGAACCTGAAAATCCTACAAAGGTTTCTAACCTCTACTGGCTTGGCGGTGAACATTAAAAAAAACGTCGCATTCCTAATAAAGAAGACTGGAAGATCCATTAAGCTTAATGGTTGTCCACCATAGCAGCTTGGGGATACGCTTCTCACCTTGTTGGGTCTGGAAGACCCTATCAAGTACCTGGGAGTATACATCAAACCTCTGAAAGGCATTGTGCCCTCCGACCTGTTGGGATCACTAAGACCCCATTATCAAGAGCATCTCGGACGCAATGTTGAAGCCTACCCAGAGATTGGAGCTACTTTGGGTCTATGCTGTCCCTAGGCTCATGTATGCGATGGACATGAGTAGGGTGCCCGTTGGTGTGCTCAGATTGGCGGATGGAAGGATAAGATCAGCGCTCAAAGAATGACTCCACCTAGACCAGTCTACCGCTGACGGGCTCCTCTATGCTAAAGCATGCGACGGTGGCCTTGCGATGGTAAGATTCGAGTATCAGGTAGCTGCTATCCAATTGGGTAGGTTACTAAAGCAAAGAAACTCAGAAATCGTGGTCCCAAGAAAGACTCTGAATTCATCCTGGGGCTAAAGCTCAGGACTAACTGTGTCCCAACCCTCAGGGGTTCAAAGTCCTGCAGGCTTTGCAACTTCGGAGGCGAAACTATCCCACATATAATCAGCAGCTGTCCAACCCTGAGAAGGAAAAGGATGAAGAACCATAACAGGATCTGCGACTTTCTTGCTGATTCGGCAAAGGCACTTGGATGGGAGGTGTTCCGTGAGAAAAGGTTCTCCTCTAAAACTGCAGGCTTGGACGCTCCGGACATTGTGCTGAGAAAAGAGGACTCAGCACGTGTCATCAATGTTGCAATCTGCTACGAGCAGACCCCTGAGACACTGGAAAACATGGCTCTGAGGAAGGTCGAGAAGTACATCCCATTCGTTCCTGCAATTGGGAGGTACCTCAAGGTCTCCTCTGTAATGGTGTTTGGCTTATCCATCCATGCTAGAGGCAAATGGTTCAAGCCCAACGAGAAACTTTTGGCCCTACTGGGTCACAACAAGAAATCTTGTAGAAAGTTTGCCATGAAACTCTCACTAGAGTATTGTTATTAACCATAGACACGGTAAAGACCTTCTGTAAGATGGTCAGATAAACAGTGTAGTTGAAACAAAGAAGAACCAAGATGTAAATATTTGTATGATATTGTAAAAATGTTAATGTTCTGATCATTACAATAAAACAATTGGCCATAACCAAAAGTTTTGGTCGGCCATGCCTTACCAGAACCGCGAGGTAACTGGGACATGGTGGCAGTGCTGAAATTGAGGTTCACTCCATCCTTGGGAGAAGTTGTAACAAGTACAGAGTGTTCACATGAGCTGAAAGGATCAAGGAATTAATGGAGTGATGTGGTATGGTTAAAGAGGTCCACATCATGGTAAACAAGGTGTTGACGGTACGACTGCTCTTTATGTTTAGGCCCATCCCAGTGTTGGGGGTGGGTCTGGATCAGTGGTCTGGCGCGAAATCTGCATAAGCCCTCTCCCGTCTCTCCTCTGGCCTTGCCGGGTCGCTACGCGCCTCTCCAGTCACCGGGAACCAGGCCCCTTCCGCCACCAACGGGAGGGGCTGGTGGTCCAAGATAGCAAATGGAATGTCCATGGATAATGGGTATGGGACCACCCTGTCTCTAGATGGGTCTGGGCTGGAGGGTGGGTGGGGAAGTAAATGGCTCCACCCCTCCCACTCCTCCTTTGGCCTGCCTGCTGGTTGCGCGCCTCTCCAGTAATCAGGGATCCAGACCCCCTCTGCCTTGTGCGTGGGGGGCCGGAGGTTCTAGATAAGACATGGGATCGTAGGTGGATATGTCTAAGACCATCCCAATGACGGGGGACACGTCTCTGGATGGGTTTGAGCTGGGGGGTGGTGTAGTCATGGGGTCTGTGTGGATCCCCTCTGATTCTCTCCCCCTGCCCTCTGGATGCGTGTCTCTTCCATTGTCAGGAGCCCAGCCCCTTCCAATCTTGTTTGGGGGGAGCTGGGGGTCCATTGATGTATGGATTAGGCGATCGGTGACCAGTGGTGGCACTGATGGCTGTGTGGTGTGTGTGGTCTGGGGGTGCGCGGCCGGCGGGGGCCAGGGAGGGACGGGTCTCCCCCTCCTTCTCCCATTCGGTTTGTGGCCCCCTGTCCTCTCGTGTTTGTCCGGCACCGATCGATATCTTAGGAGGACTCCGCCCAGCCCCGATCGTCCCCCATGCGCCGCAACGTGGGGGTAAGGATCGCCTTGGCTCAGGGAAGAGGATGTGAGCATTTCCCAGATGAGCGTGAAGAAATGGCGTGACCAACTATGACTCTCTTAAGATAGCCAAATGCCTCGTCATCTAATTAGTGACGCGCATGAATGGATTAACAAGATTTGGCTACTTTGAGAGTCCTTGTGGACCCATGTAAAAAAAACATTAATTAAAAGGTATTATGGGGAACTTTACACTGAAACGATTGAAAGAATACAAACATTGAAAGCGGTTTACGGGGTCAGAGTCGAGCTAATATGGGAACATGAATGGATAGAGATGACAAAATCCAATCCTGAAGTGGTTGAATTTTTGCATAATTATCAAGCCCCGGATGAAACCATTCTGTACCAAGACGTGTGTTCCTTTATATCCCTTTATAAACGCTACAAAAACCCACTGGACCATCCGATCATCATCAGGGAACACTTTGACCCGGAAAAATATTACAAGCTTATTAAAGCAGTCGTCTCACCACGCGGGGTCTGTTTTTTCCCGTCTTGCCGTCAAGAATACACAGCAAATTAATGTTCAGGCTCTGCCGTACATGCGTGCAGACAAACAACCAGACAGATGGGTGTAATCACAGCGACGCAGAGCGAGCGTTATCAGGCGTTTGGTTCACTGAGGTATTTAATAGTGCCTACCTTGTTACAAGGTAGACAATATAATTGAAGTCTGGCACTTTGAGAAACGAAGTGACAAAATATTTACTGGATACTTCCACTCATTCCTGAAAAAGAATTCAGCAATTGATATGGGTTCATCAGAAATTGTTATATTTATTGCTGATTACAAAACTATTTACATGACGGCATCAGCATTGAGCTTCAGACCAATGGTTTTAACACATGCAGTTGCAGTTATGAAGTAAAATGTAATGAACAAGAGTATTCATCTCAACATTACTTTCTTTTTTTAGCTTTTAACTTTTTTATGATCAGTGTGATTTAAAAAAAATAAATTTGTTTTTTATTTTCACACCAGGTATGTGTGTCTGTGTGTGAGTTTGTTTGTGTGTAGCTTAATTTGTAATATTATGTATACCTTTATTTTTTTTATAAAATACAGCAAGAAAGTGTCACTCGGTGCGTGAAGTAAAATAAACTGTTTAGAGCCAGCTGACGGTTTAAAAAAGGATCTCCGACAGGCAGAGAAGCATTCTACCAAGCAGCACCACGTCTGAACAAACCCCACGTTTACCAAAACTCTACTGGTTAATAGCTAAGTAGGCCTACTACAGTAAAAAAACAATCCTGAACAAGAGAGAGAGACAGAGAGAGACAGACAGACAGACAGACAGACAGACAGACAGACAGACAGACAGACAGACAGACAGACAGACAGACAGAGAGATTCTCGCTTCTTTTCTCAGTGTTGTGTGCGTGTCTGTGTGTGCGTGAGTGAGCGAGTGTGTAGTAGAGCGGCGCTGTGACCAGAACGCAGACACAGTCAGCTACGCAGTCAGAATTTTTATTCAATCCGAGCACATATATTGACTCCTATTACTCGTATGATACTCGTACTCGGCAAAAGTGCTTTATCCGTACCGGATACTCGTTTCAGCCGAGTGAGAGGTGTTCCGACTATTTGTGCTACCACTCAATCATTGCTAACCTGTAGCACTGCCATAGACTGTATATTACGGGACGAAGCCTCTGTGACGTCACCCATTGGTTTCTGAAGAGCAAAAATAACAAATCTCCAGGGGTTGATGGCCTAATTGCAGAATTCTACAAAACCTTCTCCAGAGAGTTAGCCCCTTTTTTGTTAGACGTTTTCTCTGAAAGTATTGGTAAAGGTACCCTTCCACCTACTTTGACTCAAGGTCTAACTATATTAATTCCTAAACCAAAAAAAGATCATTTGTTCATTGATAATTGGCGTCCTATTTCTCTCCTTAATAATGATTATAAAATCTTTGCTGCCATTTTTGCTAAAAGATTAAAATCAATTCTAAATTCAATCATTGATGAGACGCAATCAGGTTTTATGAAGAACAGACATATCACCAATAATATTAGGCTTGTTTTAGATCTCCTAGATTACCCTGAACTTGTTCAAGATGACAGCTTTATTCTATTTTTAGACTTTTATAAGGCCTTCGACACTGTTGAGCACAATTTCATTTTCCAATCCCTTGATAAATTTGGTTTTGGACCGTTTTTCAAATCTGCTATTAAAACTCTATATACAAATTGTAATAGCTCTATCAAATTGAAGGGTGGCACTTCACCTAGATTTAATATATGTAGAGGTATCCGTCAAGGATGCCCCATTTCCCCTTATCTATTTCTTTTAGTGGGTCAAGTTCTGGCCTGTCACATAAAATCCAGTCCACTTAAAGGCCTAACTGTAGCTGGCAGTAACTTAATCTTTACACAGCTGGCAGATGACACAACTCTGTTTTCAAAAGATCATTCCCAGATTTCAGTGGCAATTGATGTAATATATGCTTTTTCTAAGGTTTCCGGCCTACATCTAAATATAAAAAAATGTGAACTCATGGCAATTAAGAATTGTCCTTTATGTGAAATTGAAAAAATACCTGTTCAAAATGAGGTTACTTACTTAGGTGTAATCATTACAAAGAATCAGCATGACAGATGTCTAAAGAACTTCGATCCTTTAATTAAAACAACTCAAAAGAAGCTTAATCAATGGCTCATAAGAGACCTCTCTTTAAGAGGTCGCATTTTAATTAGCAAAGCAGAAGGTATCTCCCGGATGACTTATGCTGCCTTGGCCCTTGATCTTGACAGTAAGGTGTGTAAGGATATTGATCGCTTATTACTCAATTTTGTTTGGAAAAACAAGACACACTTTCTTAAGAAATCCTCTCTAATGAACACTTATGAATATGGTGGTCTAAACTTACTACCCTTTTCCTTACTGAATAATACTTTTAAAGTTAATTGGATCCGTCACTTTTACAGATCTCCGACGTCAATCTGGTATATAATCCCCCATCGTATCTTCTCCCAATTTGGTGATTTGAACTTTTTCTTGCTTTGTAACTTTAATGTTGAAAAGTTGCCTATTAAGTTATCGGCTTTCCATCGCCAGGCCTTCCTATCATGGTCACTCATTTACAAGCACAACAGAGAAAGTATAGACCACTAGCTGTCAAAATGCTAAATGAGACCACGCCCTTCCTGGTACGCCCCCTTCCGGAAACGCCCCTTCCGGCCACACCCACTTTCGGATACGTCCCTTCCGGATACGCCCCTTCCGGATACGCCCCTTCCGGTTACGCCCCCTTTTGCGGGCACCCTGGCTGCCGGAACAAGCTCCGCCCTGTCACAATAAGCTCCACCCCCTGATGGTCACGCCCACCTGTCACAATAAGCCCCGCCCCCTGGTGGCCCCGCGCACCTGTCAAAATGGGATACGCCCCCCTGGTGGTCACGCCCACCTGTCAAAATAGGACACACCCACCTGTCGAAATAGGGTACGCCCCCTGGTGACCACGCCCACCTGTCAAAATATGGCACTAAATGGCTCCCTCTAGTGGTTCTACAATTAAACTACATGCAAAAAATGAAAATACCTCCCCCTAGTGGCCCAATAAATACTATTACACCAAAACTTATAAATGCCTCCCTCTAGTGGTTCAAAATTAATATAACAGCCTATTGTATAATTGGCCCCCTCTAGTGGATCAAAGTAACATTACATGCAAATGTAAAAATACCTCCCCCTAGTGGCTCAAAAATTAAATGACATGCAAATATGAAAATACTTCCCCTAGTGGCTCAAAAATTAAACTACATGCATATATGAAAATACCTCCCCCTAGTGGCCCAATAAATAGTATTACACCAAAATATATAAATACCTCCCTCTAGTGGTTCAAAATTAATATAAGAGCCTATTGTATAATTGGCCCCCTCTAGTGGATCAAAGTAACATTACACCCAAATGTGAAAATACCTCCCCCTAGTGGCTCAAAAATTAAATCACAAACTTGTAAGAGCACTAAAAAGAGAATTTATTCACCCACAGCTATGTTGAAGCAGATGCTCATCCTTTTGTTGATTTTAAAAATGCACCATTACACAGTCTTTAAAAACAGATAAGGATTTAAAAAAACATCACTTTAAACCTGGTTGCTTTAAGCTGGAAATAAGAAATCTATCAAACTACTAAAGTTACTGATAAAAAACAGTCCACCAATCGGCGTTTGACACGCCCCTGCTCTGCTTTGTATTCGCTGTATTTATCACGCCCCTGACTTGACCTACGTCCGCAAGTCAGGTAAACCGGTTTGGGCGGTGCTCACCGGGCGGCATTTACCTGTATAAAAGGCTGTCGGAAAACGGTTAATCTCTACAGCATGCTGGAAGGACCTCATTCAACAATCCGACCTTAAGGACACGGAGCGCGGTGCTGCGACGAACAAAGAAAACAGCGGTTTCACGAAGACTGTATCACCGGCTTCATTCGAGGGGAATCCCAGAAGCCCGCGTCATTGTCAGACCGCGTCAGAGCTGAGTCCAAGCATATAGCCTCTTCTGCCTCAACTCCAACCATGGACCTAAAAAGAGTTGAATTTAAAAATGAAGAACTTGATGAGGAAACGTCTGTTCTTTTATCTGAATTGTCAAATGGGATTCCATCCGTGACGACACGCTCAATGTGCGATAAATCAACCTCTACAACTCTGGACAAAAATCCGACATTGGCTTTTACAGAAGACTTTCCTCTTTTAAGCGAGACTCCGATTTCCTTCCTGGATCAAGAGAATCAAATGGAGGAAATTGAGAACTGGATACCTATCGCAGTCAACAGTGCTATTAAAACTGCTCTAAGCCATTTTATGGGTTATGCCTGCATATCTTTACTGCGGAAACAATGTAACTCTTGCAAAATGGGAGGCAGTCAGCAGGAGCACCAGTGTTTAGGTGTAGATGCTATAAAGCAAAATATGTTTTATTCCCAGCAAAATTTGTTACAAACAGGTCCTACCATCTTTTAGTAGCTTACCCTGGTTGGTTTAACCTGGAAATAAGAAACCCTCCAAACTATTAAAGTTGTAGATAAAAAACAGTCCACCAATCGGCGCTCGACTTGCCCCTGCTCTGCTTTGTATTCGTTGTATTTATCACGCCCCTCATGCCGAACATGTCCAGACAAGTCTACAGGCCCCGCCCCGTACGCTAGGTTCCTCATATAAACCTCCTGGTCTTCGGCATTACATGCAGGACTTCCAGGCCGCCGTAATCTTCGCTCCGAGACGATGGATATGGGAGGATTCGTCAAGCAGACCACTCTACCGTCATACTGGGGGATCGGCCAGCCGTATGAGCCGATGAGCACTCCGCCATCGCCTGTGGGGTTCGGCTATGCTAACCCGTATCATCCACCGTCAATTTCATCGCTCTCGCCATGCTACTCTCCACCATCCCCTGTGTTCTCTCTTTCGGAGATTCTGCCTGCAGATGCCCAGCCCAACGCTTGGGTCGAGGGATCATACAACCCTGAAGCTGGGGGAGCGGGTCACCCTTATTTCAACTATTATGGGCCGCCTACATCGAAACATCGCCGTGTAAGGCCCCCTCTATCTACTTCAACCCCGGTGCCTATGCCCGATCTCGAGGGAGAGTGTGATGGACCTTCAGCGCCCAGCGATGGTGGGACCCCCGATGCGCCGGAATGCGCGACACCGGAACACGGGTGTGCGTCTCAAGATGAAGGGGGTGATTCTCCGGCTCTGGCTGATGTTGACAAATGGGACCTGGTGGACGGTTTGATGTCATCCAGGTTCATCAAGGCTGTAAAGACTGCTGTTCTGCATCTATTTCACATGACCAGTGCTGCTTATCAGAAAGATAACTGTTATGGATGTCAAATTAGCCATCCCAGTCAGTTGCAGCATCAATGCCTAGAGCTAATGGATGAGGATTATTACCAACTCCACTTTCAATCAGTCATGCGACAACTTCTTACCCCGAGATTCATTCCAGCTATTCAAATTCTGCTGGTAAATCGGAGCATACATGATGATGATGATCTGAAGGTGAAAACAGTAGCTGAAACCGTTCTACATGAGCTGAGGAGTATGCAGGGGTTCTACAACGCGATTCAAGCTGTGTATGGTGATAGGGATGATGAAGCCATCCTGGAAGAACTCAGGACTGTCTCCCGATGCTATGGCTATGAAATCTGATGTGTACTAATGTTGGTTATATCTCCTCTGATATAAATGCTCTAGTTTAATCCTGACGTATTTTGTTTTTTATTCATTTGTTTTTATAATTGTGTAATGCTATGGTTTTAAACTTGTAATAAAAAAAAACTTTGATCCAATCATATGGTTCATCTATCTGATTAATACAAGGGTTAAATTACACTAGCCGTTCTCCTGTACTATCATTCGACAGTAAAATGTCAGAACAGAGGGTGTTGACCAATGCATACTATGACCCCGCCCATCCGGGGAGCTATGGGGGTGTTGACAGATTGAGAAGGGGTTTAAAGGACAGAAGTGTCGGAAAAGTAAAAGACTTTCTTTCAGGCGAGGACACCTACACGTTGCATAAACCTGCACGAGTAAAGTTTCCCCGGAATCGTGTTTTTGTAACCAAACCCTTGAAGCAATTCCAGGCCGACTTATGTGACATGCAAGCCTTGGCGACACATAACGACGGATTCAACTATTTACTAACAGTGATTGATGTCTTTTCAAAAAAGGCGTATGTGCGTGCTTTAAAGAGAAAGACGGGGTGTGAAGTCGTTAAGGGGTTTGAATCAGTTTTTCAAGAGAGTCAAATTCCACAAAAATTACAGACGGATGCTGGTAAAGAGTTTTATAATAAACAATTTAAGTTAATGATGAAGAAATATGGTATTACCCACTTTAGTACAGCCAGTGATCTAAAGGCATCTGTTGTTGAGCGCTTCAATCGCACTCTGAAGGGTAGAATGTGGAGATATTTCACCGCTAATAACACCTTCGGGTACATCGACGTCCTTCAAAAGCTAGTGGAGAGTTACAACCACAGCTTCCACTCAAGCATTAAGATGACTTCTATGCAAGTGACGTCAGAGAATACTCCTCAAGTCATGAAAAACCTCTATTGCATCACCCCATCGATAGACTCTGGTAAAATAAAGACAAAGTTTAAGAAAGGGGATCTGGTCAGAATATCAAAGCTAGGTGGGGTATTTGATAAGAAATATGAGAACAGCTTCACAGATGAAATATTTACGGTTGACCGTTGCATACTCCGCTACCCCCCAGTGTACGAGTTAGTTGATTATGATCAGGATCGAATACACGGATCGTTTTATGAGGCCGAATTGCAGAAAGTAAAAATTAATGGTGAGCGGGTGTATAACGTGGACAAGATTTTAAAGCGGCGGAGAGTCAACGGGGAGGACCAAGTCTTTGTGAGGTGGAGAAATTGGCCCGAAAAATTCAACAGTTGGGTCAGAGCCTCAGATGTTAAAAGTGTCAAATAATATCGCCCACAAAACCGTGTAACACATCGTCGATTCACTATAAAGCGTGGGTTCTACAGACTATGATTAATTAGTAAACCTTACCCTCCAAAGCCTTTAGATGACTTTTTTTGCTCCGTCAAATTCACAATGTCTGAAAAGGGGTTCTATGTAACTCTACCTTCCAACGCCAGCGGAGAGGTATTTAAAGATAACACGAGCTCAAATTATACTACAGACCTTCCAAAGGCTATTGAGCTAAGTGGAGACTAGGTAGTGGGACTGTGTGAAATTGTCTACCCTCATACATGGTATAACCTGTCGGATCAGCATTCATACATTGATTTAAAGAAGGTTGTTTATGAGGTGGGAGACAAATCTAAAGATGAGAGGAATACACCCCGTATAGAATACGCCAGGTCCAAGTTTTCCGGAGGGGGGTATTTTGAGAGACCTCAAGACCTCTCAGATGCTCTAGTCCCAGCCGTGAAGAAATATGACAGGAGCATCGATCTAACCTACAATAATGTCTCGAAAAAATTTGACTTCAGGGGGGATGGAAGATACAAAATTCGAGCTAGCAACCCTCTCTCCATCATGCTCGGTTTGAACGCTGACGAATGGTGGACCATCTCCAACAGACCTGCGCCCCACCCAGCGGATCTCGGCACTGGTGTATATAACCTGTTTGTCTACACAGACATAATCCATTTCCAAACTATTGGTGACAGTCACTCACCTCTGCTCGGTGTCGTAAACATAAATGGTAAATTCGGTGACGTGATTGGTGTGAGGTATAACACAGTGCATTACCTCCCCGTTTCAAAAAGCTATATTAAGACAATCTGCATACAGGTAAAAACAGATCGTAATGAGTGTGTGAACTTTGTATACGGGAAGACGATCGTGAAGCTGCACTTTAAACCGGTTTTGACACCTGCGGTAAAATGGCATACTTAACACACAGACCAGAACCAACGCGGTTTGTACAATATTATGTGAACCAGACGGGTGGAGAGCTACCCGGGTTTTCAGGACAGCCTGTCATGTATGGTCGTGGATTTGGATCTGTGTGTTATTATTGTGGGCTTATTGTGGGCGTGACCGGAGGGGCGTGACCGGAAGGGGCGTGGTCTCATTTGCATTTTGACAGCTAGTGGTCTATACTTTCTCTCTCACAACTTCTCACCTCACCGCTACTTCATCTGGAATAATAAGGACATTCTCTATAAACACAAATCTATTTTTTTAAACTCTTGGTTCCAAAATAACATCACTTTAGTAGATCAACTTTTTAACGCAGAAGGTCATTTACTTACTTATGGTGAATTTTTGAAACAATACAATATTCCAGTGACACCAGGTGAATATGCTAAAGTTTTTGGAGCCATTACCCCAGGTGTGTGCATGTTATTCAAGCAGAGACCCCGACTAGATTGTAGTAGTTTTCCTGTTGTCTCAACAGCTCTGTCTCCCGTCCGGAAAATTTGTATTAATGTTTGTCCCAATCAAAATAAAGCAATTAGAAATCTCTTTTTAAAAGACATTACAGCTCTTCCATATGCTGTGTCATACTGGAATAGAATTGTAGGTAATGTGTCATGGAGGAAGGTTTGGCTCCTACCAAATCAATATCTTATCTCTAACAAAATAAAAGAAATATCCTTTAAACTCCTACATAGAGTCTACCCCTCTAAATGTTACTTAAAAAAATTAAATCAGACATAGATATATCCTGCACATTTTGTGAACATTCTCCAGAAACTATGACTCATCTATTTTGGCTCTGTCCTCACTCCAAACTATTATGGCAACATGGCAGCACCTAACGATATGAAAGAAGTGGCATTAAAGGTGATGCACAAATATTGTTAAGTACTTCTCCTTATGAAGTAGTTTTTGGCGATTGATATAATCTGTAAGAAAAAACCCCCAATGTATATTAAAAACTTAAAATTTCTACATTGCCCATCTTAGTTGGAAACCCAGTCACATGCTGTAAACAAATGAGCACACAGACATAACACTTATGGGTGTATGTATAAAAGTACAACAATGAAGGTGAATCCCATATGACACCATATCAGAAATGGTTAATACCTTAACTGACAACTCTTATTAATTTTTTAAAAGTAAAAAATCTCTGACAGCAAAATATGAAATATATCTGGAGTTAGTTGTGGAAAAAAATTATATTTTTGTAAACAAATGTGCCTCTAAGATAAGGCTGCTTGGTCAACAATGGGTTGAAATGATCACATTTCTTATCTACTTTACATGTTAAAACCGTCAAAGTAACGTGCTGGTTCACACACATATACATAAATATATATATATAAATATATATATATATATATATATATATATATATATATATATATATATATATATATATATATATATATATATATATATATATATATATATATATATATATATATATATTGACGGTGAAATGATCACAACTCAATAATTTTGTCAAATAAAATCATGAAGCCCCATTTGTCGATAGCTTTTACTAAAACTATGTGAAGTTTGAATAAATCAACATGTAAAGTAAATAAGAAATGTGATCATTTGAACCCATGCCTTATCTTAAATGCACAACATCTTATCCTGTTCAGTTTGTAGTTTCCCAGCGTGGTTAACTAGCTACTTTGCTAATTAAGGAGCTCAGCTGCAGGAGCTTCATCTACAAAATAATGTTCAGAAATATTATTTTACTTACCGAAAAAAATGGAGCAGAGACTTCTTAGACGGTCTGTTAGTGCAATCAGTACCACAGCAAGCCATCTTTGTCCAATAAGTGCACGATTTATTTCTAAACACTAATAAAGTTTGCGGATACAACTGATGTTCAAGCTCAGAGAAAGTAAATGGCCAAAGTCTTAACGGGAGTCCCAGGCTGAAGGCCTTCCCCAGAGCAAACAGGGGGTTAAGCAGTCTATGGCGGCAAGCTGTTAGCCACCGTTAGCCACCAGCCTTAGCGCTGACGGCTCATCCTAGACTTGACAATCAAAAGGACACGCCCGTAATTATTCATAATTTCAAGATTAAATGTCTAAACAGATGAGTTCGAAAAACATTCACCCACCTCAGAGTTGTCATGACGATAAACCTGAGCTATTAAACCTAAAATGTTTTTTTGAACCAGGCTGTAAACATGTTTATTTTGGCTGTGAAGTTGGCCTTTTTAACATGGGAGTCAATGGGAAACTGCTCCTTTCTGGAGCCAGCCCCCAGTGGATGAGGGGTGAACTGCAATTTTTGATACTTCCGGGTTGGCCTCAATTCTGAGCGGCGGAGTTTGCCCCTTGTCAAAAGCGAAGAGAGATTTTTAACGCACTGCTCGTCCAACTTTCTGACTTTGTGCGAGATTTCTCTAAACATTAAAAGGAATCATCAAACTTCCACCGTCTCAATACCGCAAACTCAAAAGACATAAGGAAACCGTCAGATTGCTCGCTAACAAAAAAGTTGGACTGAAGCGTAAACAAATAGAATTATTATCCCAAACAGGCAAGATATTTCCTCTAATTGCAACTGTGATCTCACTCCTAGGAGATCTAATCGCTGGTGTCATTAAAAAATAGAAATGGTGGCTGATTCAGCCGGTCCATCTTCAATAAGACAAACTGCGCAAGGTAAGATTGATGAAAGTATGAAGACCGTACTAAATGATTCCAGCATAACGCCTTATGAGAAAATATGACGTGCTTTCACAAAAATACAAAAATGTATTCAAGCAGGGTCAGAAACATGAACAGCGAATAACTAACGCTTTAATGTGGAACTGAAGTTGTTACAGAGGATGCAGTAATGAATGATGTGGTTAGAAGTTTACCTAAAAGTGATTGGAGAAATGCTGAATATGTATTGAAGAAACGTTCAAAGGACGGATGGGCTCCGAGCGCGGAATTTATTTTTAAAGAAGAGGTGATCAGATGGTCTCATATATTGAACCTAATTGGGAACTTTGTACGTTCGGGTCAATCATTAACCCCTAAAAGATAGGAAAAATTTCTGCACGCTTTATCAGAATTAAATATCCCTCACACATTAGCAACCCGGATGCTCCCGAGCAATATTTGAGGATAAAGTTGATGGAACTCACCCCGCAAAACAGAAAAAAATGCTGTAATTTTATCCGCTTGTTGGACTATGGATGGTGAAGAGAACGGAAGGGGTAAACGTGACACAAGAAAAAAAATGTAATCTTATCACCGCACTAGACTAGGGGCGATGAAACACAAGCTAAATTGCATCGCAAAACAACGCGTGCCCCTAGCTGGATCACATATTCTCCATAGTGACAAATGTACTCTGTTTCTTTCATTTAATAATGTTATTTATTCATCCATTTTCAATGTAGCTACATTCTTTTTATTACAAAACATGCGATAACAAGTAGATCACGAAGCATCAGTTAAATCTTATAACAATCCCGGAACATTACTGAACAAGTACTGTGTGTAAAAAATGCAGATTTTGTTCTGATATTTTCTAACAAAGTCATAAACCATTAAATCATTCTTGTAAATATCATCACTATATTTGGAAATTACTTTTTTCAACAAAAATCCACATGCTCTATTACATAAATAAAAAATACAATGATGTCTACACGTGGATGATTGGATACCTTGAAATTGATGATTAGGGTATAATATTTTGGAGGAGCGTTGTTTTAAAAAGTCCATAATACTCTGTGGGTAATGAATAAAGCCTGGGGAAAAACCGTAAGAATCAAAAAATGTAGCCCTTCCGTCTTCCTCTAATGGAAGAGCCAGCCAGTGTTCCCCTGGCATTTAAGAAGGGTGTGTGTTAAAAGGTTGAATATGGAACCCGAACACCACAGCGATATCTAGTGAGCGCAGGTGGTAGTTGCAATAACAGAAGGAGGTTTCCAGCTGTCGGGATGCCAGGTTCGCTGCCAATACGTGACGTGACCAGCCGGCACCATGTCCAGTGATGAATCGTACAGAGTAAGGACTAATTTCAACTGATACGTTTATTTTACAACAGTATTTAACGATAGCCTTTCTATCCATTATCTATTAGATGCATATAATTTCTGACAGTCCTACTTTGGCTTGCTATCGTTAGCCTGCTATCATTCATTCTTTTTACTTAGTTTACTGACGCTACGTTATCTTTGGTTTACATGTCTTCAAATGGAAGTCTTCATAGTTATTTAATAAATAAATAAATACATACTACAAGCGCTGTTTGTCTGGTGCGCTGGGTTTTATTATTCTGTGCGACCCATGCTTTCTCTGGATCTTATGATCACACAAGCACCCCCTCACCCCAGAGGTACACTTACCCCCCGGTCGCCGGTTGGAGCTACAGTTACGCTAGCTAGCACCAGTAGGAGATACGGTTAACCGCCCCCCCCCCAGTCCCTCGCTGTGCCGAACAGACTATTCTATCAGGGAACCCACAATGACGCCCGCTATTGGCTGGTAGATGTAAATATAATGCCAACGTCGTGCCCGTCAAAATTTCTATTTTATTTTATTTTAATTCAAATATAATTTTGTAAGGCAGTGATTCTCAATCGGTGGAGCGCACCACCCCGGGGGGGCGCGGACACGCTCCTGGGGGGGGGTGCTAGTAGGCTACAGGATGGGAGGAAAAAAACTGAAAAAGAAAAAATTACAATTTTTTTTTATTATTAAACTACTGTCATAAAAAGTAATAGTTTTTTATATAAATAACTCCTAAATAGAAATTAAAATGTGTTTGGATTGATTTAAAAAAAAGAAGTTTTGAACAAATTTGATTTGTTTTTCGATCGTGAGCGCAAATGCAGCTGATAAGCGGTTTCAGCGAGTCACACTGAAGTTCGCTGGCTCTCCAGGGGGGGGCGGATGTTACAGCGGTTGTATAAGCTGCGAGAGGAGGTGAAGTGGTTTTGGACATAAATAAAATCAGATCTGGTGAAGCATCTGGATGACACTATGTGGCTTGCGTCTCTGTCCTATTTGATCTATATTTGACCGCTTGAATGGCCTTAAACTGTCTTTGTAAGTCCGCGAACTCATAAGTTGCTCCTTGCAGACAAAGTGCACGCCTTCACACAGAAACTAGACCTCTATGGCCGCATCAGTCAAGGGAACCCCAGCCTTGTAGACTTTATCACTGATGCAGGCACGTCACACGATTTCTCCTTTTTCGATTCTCGTCTCTATTTCAATCAGCGTCTGAGCACCTGTCAGCAATGAGAAAACTATTTTTATCTTTATTTATTTACTTTATTATCGCTCTTTTGCGTGGGTTCGAGATCCGTTTGTGTGCACAGCAAACGAGCTGTCCATTTAGGGTGACCAACCGTCCTCTTTTCCCCAGACATGTCCACTTTTCATGTGTTGTCCGGGGCATCCGGGAGGATTTATAGGCTGATGAAAATGTCCGGGTCTTTATTGTTTTTCATGGGACCATGCTTAAACTGACTGGTGTGATGCATGCAGCATGACAGCCTTTCTCTCATGTAACGTCCTCCAGAACTGGTTCATGCCCGTTTCTCGACGGCACAGACAGCAGGCTCTGCGCCGAGTTGCACCGCACCGCGTTATCCTGTTACTGCTGTTTACAAGAAGTCAAAGCACAAGCCTTATGCACGAACCACAAAAGATTTAGGCTACTGTCCAGTCTCAACAAATCGGTGGCGGAGTGCACCATTCACATAGTGTTTCTGTGTGTGACAAAAGTGGCAAATAACCAATAGATCACATGAACACAAAAACTACACTCAACAAAAATATAAACGCAACACCTTTGTTTCTGCTCCCATTTTTCATGAGATGGACTTAAAGATCTAAAATTCATTCCAGATACACAATATTACCATTTCTCTCAAACATTGTTCACAAATCAGTCTAAATGTGTGATAGTGAGCACTTCTGCTTTGCTGAGATAATCCATCCCACCTCACAGGTGTGCCACATCAAGATGCTGATCTGACATCATGATTAGTGCACAGGTGTACCTTATACTGCCCACAATAAAAGGCCACCCTGGAATGTGCAGTTTTGTCTCACAGGCCTTTTATTGTGGGCAGTATTAGGTACACCTGTGCACTAATCATGTCAGATCAGCATCTTGATGTGGCACACCTGTGAGGTGGGATGGATTATCTCAGCAAAGCAGAAGTGCTCACTATCACACATTTAGACTGATTTGTGAACAATGTTTGAGAGAAATGGTAATATTGTGTATCTGGAATGAATTTTAGATCTTTAAGTCCATCTCATGAAAAATGGGAGCAGAAACAAAGGTGTTGCGTTTATATTTTTGTTGAGTGTATAAAAAGGCTGAGCAAAGTGAGAGTTCATCTATAAACTGACTGTGGAGGATGAAGATGCAAACTAAACAGATTAAGCACTTTTTTATTTTATTTTTGAGTCTGCAGCTGTTTACTTTTATTACAGTGAAAAGAAAATACTTGTTTTCTCAGAAAATTATTTCAGATTTTTCTTCCGTTTTTGTCCAGTGAAATTTAAAAAGTAAACTAATATTGTTGCTGGTAACTTCTTTTAATTCAGAAGAGTAATTATTTCTATTATAATTTATTTCCAGAGATTATAAAAATCAATTTTCTACTTCTCAAAGCCTTTTTGAAGTTTGTTATTTAGCTAATCTTTTCTAACCACATTGAGAATGCACTTTAAATATGTTAAAATCAAAAGTCTAGACCAAGTCCTGAAAGTGTTTCAGTACTGCTCCAGATGTCCTCTTTTTTGGAAATCAAAATATGGTCACGCTATTGATATGCAGGAGCAGCTTATTGAGCTTAAGAGTGACAGTAGACTGAAGGAACACTTTAGCTCCTGCTCTCTTTCCTCATTCTGGGCAGCATTGATGCAGGAATACCCTCAACTCTGTGACGTCGCCTTGAAGATTCTCCTTCCTTTCGCATCGACATATTTGTGTGAGGCAGGATTCTCATAAATGACTGCACTCAAAACAAAATACTGCAATCGTGCACAAATCGAGGATGATTTGAGGCTATGTTTATCAAACATTGAGCCAAGAATTAAGGATCTTTGCATGGCAAAACAGGCTCAGGTCTCACATTAACGTCACCTACCTGCAAACTTCTGTAAAAATACAGATGATGCCTACTATTAGGCCTAGTCATAATTACAATAATAAAGCATAACATAATATCAGAGGTCTGGTGCCAATTCCCAATAATAGCAATATCCTGGTAATGAAAATAGGCCAAGGGGGGGGGTGATGTGGAGTGGAGTGGGGGGTGGGGGGGTGGATACTGGGGCCCCAACTGCAATGAACCAGCTTTGGGGGGGGGCCCAGCTTGCAAAAGGTTGAGAAACCCTGTTGTAAGGAAATGGTGTATTTTCATTCTGCGCCCCTCTAAATGCCCGCTGGGAGTATTACTTTTTTTTAAATATAGCTTTTTATGAAATTGTTCCATATTCAACCTTTACGCTTTTTTCCAAACTGCACACACAAAACCCCAAACATCACACACAAATTGCTAAACCCTGGCATCCCTTTGCAAAACAACTCTGCCATCAAATCTCGTAACATGTTCACAAAATGGAACACGTGTTTTCATTTGGTAAACACAGTCATATTTTCACATGGCACACACATAGCATTCATTGAATAAACACAAGTAGCTTTTGCCTGAACACTACCAAGCATGGAAAGAACACTGAAGAGCAAAACTGAAAACACAATTCTAGAAACGGAACACACTGAATCAATTACAATGCCCACTTCTCGCATAGACAAACATTAGACGTCACACAAATTTTGAGACAAAACATTTTATTTTTAAATCCGCCACGCAGGCCTGGGACCTCGATTATGGCCCGCTGGCCAATCACATTTCTGCCCCGGCGCCTCCTTTTTATCAGGTTGAACCCAGCCTCATCTATGAAGATGTATTCATAGATTTCATTGGTTGTGTCATAGTCCTGGATACGCTGAAGCAGACAGTATGAGAATACAAATTACACTATGGACACAGAGACAGTATGCTACATTGAGACAATGTAGAAAAGGAACACTATTACAGAAGATTACTGTATAGTGGTACAATGCATGCATGTGTCAGGGATGAATGTATGGGACTTACAAGCACATACTCTCGACGTAAGGCCTTCACACGGTTTGTGTTGCGTTGGAATGGAACCCTGTAGACTTGCTTCATGGTCATTACATTTCTGTGAAGTATGCGATGTATTGTTGAGATGCTGATTGTGTGGAGGTCATTGAAGATGGTATTGTCAGCCAGGACCCTTGTTTGTATCGGTTTTAGTGTGAGGCTATTGTTTTCACAGACCATGTCTACAATGGGTGTCTCTTGTTGCTGTGTGACAATTGAAGTTCTTCCTCCACGATGAGGTTCTCTGAAATAATAATTAATAACAAAATGTGGGAAACAAAGAATAAAGGGACCCAAAACAATATGACTGCAACCCACAAATGTGTCCCAAAACACTGTTTAGGAAACAGTGCTGTAGTCTATTGAATGTTGTATTACAATGCACATGGAAAATAAATTTCATACCTGTTCTCCATCCTGAACGTCCTAATGATGGTCGACACTGAAACGGCTGAGGTTTGGCTGGACCCTCTGGCCAGCCTCCCTCATGGTCAACCCATGGTTGAACACATGGTCCAATACAGTGGCACGAATCTCATCGGAGATTTGGATTCTTCTTCGTTCCCTTGCTTCTCCTTGTCCTCCTCCTTCCCCGTCCACCTCTTTCTCCTCCTCCTCTTCCTCTTCCCCGTTCTCCTCTTTCTCCTCCTCCTCCTCCTCCTCCGTACCCCTCTCCTTCTCTGTTGTCTGTTGTCTCTGTTCTCCATTGCTCATCAAACAAAACAGAGCGTCAAGCCTCCTTTTATGCTGCAGTACTTGATTGCAAATTGCTCGCCAGACCCGAAAGTTTAGAGATTTGAATATTTGTGTGTTGTTGATTGAAGCTTTGAGATTTTATGTGAGAAGTGTGTGTAAACCTGAAAAATTGTGTTTTGACAGCAAGGTAATGTGAAATTGACATCAGAGTGTAAAGAAGGAAAGTCAGAGTTCTAATATGATAAGGAAATCTTAAGTAGTGATAAATTGAGTCAAGCGATTGGGAACAGAAGTAGAGGTTGTGAGAATTGTCTGATTTTTGCTGATGAATATACGGCTCCCTGTAAATGCATTATGATTGAGGATAGCAATTACAACATATTTTGGCATCATTCCTAGAAATAGATCTTCTTGGGTGCATATCCTTGAGTTTTCAGGAATAGAGTATGTTTTTACATTCACTCTTTTTTTTAAATATCTTTTTATTGTAGTTAACTCAGGTACAAACATGTAGATTGCAAAGTCACAGATCTGCCCCTTTTGCCAGGAGGGAGTCGGCAAAAGAAACAAACAACAAACTTCTTTCCCCCAATCCTACTTTTCTACAAGCCCTCCTTTCACATGCCTTGCATTTTGAACCAGTAAACATGAAAAAAAGAATAAGAAAAAAATAATGAAGTGAAAAGAACACAAACATTAACATTAAAGCCTGTGGGGATGAATTTTCAAGGGTCAAAGTGATTTACAAAGTTTTTTTTCCCCTCTCCATCTGTTTTTTTCCCCTTTTCCTATTTCTATATTAACTCAGCAAAAAAAGAAACGTCCCTTTTTCAGGACTGTGTATTTCAACAATAATGTTGTAAAAATCCAAATAACTTTACAGATCTTCATTGTAAAGGGTTTAAACAATGTTTTCCATGCATGTTCAATTAACCATAATTAATTAATTAACATGCACCTCTGGAATGGTCATTAAGACCTTAACAGCTTACAGAAAGTAGGCATTTAAGGCCACAGTTCTAAAAACGCAGGACACTAAAGAGACTTGTCTACCGACTGTGAAAAACACCCAAAGAAAGATGCCCAGGGTCCCTGCTCATCTGTGTGAACGTGCATTAGGCATGCTGCGGGGAGGCATGAGGACTGCTGATGTGGCTAATGTCCGCACTGTGAGACGCCTAAGACAGCGCTACAGGGAGACAGGAAGGACAGCTGATCATCCTCGCAGTGGAAGACCACGTGTAACAACACCTGTACAGGATCGGTACATCCAAATATCACACCTGCGTGACAGGTACAGGATGGCCACAACAACTGCCCGAGTCACACCAGGAACACACAATCCCTCCATCAGTGTTCAGACTGTCCGCAATAGGCTGAGAGAGGCTGGACTGAGGGCTTGTAGGCCTGTTGTAAGGCAGGTCCTTACCAGACATCACCAGCAACAACGCCGCCTATGGGCACAACCCCACCCACATTACTATACTTGTGTGGAACAATCGTTGACAGGCCACCAGCTTTGTGTGGACATTTGTAGTTGTGAGGACATTTTGCTCGGTCCACACAATGTTTAACAAGCTATTAAACTCTACTAGTTAGGTTTAGAGGTATGGTGTGAATTAGGTTAGGAATAAACTGGTAAGGGTTAGGGTTAGGCATAAATGTAGCTATTAAAATGAATGGAAGTCAATATAAAGTCCTAATATGGGTAGCAATATGGACTTGTGTGTGTGTGTGGTGAAATGAACACAACTCAATAATTTTGTCAAATAAAATCATTAAGCCCCATTTGTCCATAGCTTTCACTAAAAGTATGTGAAGTTTGAATAAATCAACATGTAAAGTAAATAAGAAATGTAATATTATAACCAATTTTCGACCAAGCAGCCTTATCTTAAATGCACAACATCTTAACCTGTTCGGTTTGTAGTTTCCCAGCGTGGTTAACTAGCTACTTTGCTAATTAAGGAGCTCAACTAGCAGGAGCTTCATCTACACATTTACGTACAGAAAAATTATTTTACTTACCTAAAAAAATGGAGCAGAGACTTCTTGGACGGTCTGTTAGTGCAATCAGTACCACAGCAAGCTATCTTTGTCCAATAAGTGCACGATTTATATCTATACACTAAAAGTTTGCAGATGCAACAAGGGATGGGCATTTGATTAAACTGTCTTCATCGATCATCAGGAGAATTAACTATCGTTTTTCGATTAATCATTGATAGTTTTATATTAATATTAATTGTTCATAGGCTATATTAAAATGCAGTGAGAATAGAAAAATGGCGTGTTTCCTCATTGAGATCTTCATTACAAGTGGGACACCTCTTGTGGCAGTTAAACAGAATTAATTCACGGTAGTTGCACAAAGAAAATATGCGCTATAAGCAGCGGAGCCGACAGCTAAAAGACGGTACTCATTAACACAACTGACGCTCATATTTTTTTTCTTCTCCAAAAAGTAAAAAAAAAAAGTTATGTTAAACAATAACTTAATAAAACAAAATATAATACTTATAGGTCTGATAGTTTCGTGTTACATTTGGCAAAAAGAGTCAAGAAAGAGGATGAGAGAGATCAGCGTACCTAACAATGAATTAGGCTCATTAAACGAGTAAAAAAAGACAAAAACAAAAGAAACCATAATTTATACACAACTTTAGCACCAGTCTAGTGATTTTTGTTGAGAAAGATGAGCATGTTAACATGCGCAGGGGTCAGAAGCGAAAGCAGCCTGGTGACCAGACTAACGGTCAGTGTAGTGCAGTGTTGGCAGTGAACTAAGACCTTTTGTTTTGTTTGTTTTTTTTTGTCAAAGTGGTCCCACGCTACACTTTGTTGCGACCTCATGACAATGCTACTTTTGAAATACACAGAAACTGAGTCGGCCTGTGGGTTTTATTTTCAATCATCGCCCTCGTGTGGTAAAGTGTTTAATTACTGCCACATAGCAAAATTAATTGCATTCCTTTAAAACTCACACTACGCAACAGAACATGCATTAATTGATCGGTAAAAAAAAATGTAATTGATGAAATTCTTAATGATCAATTAATCGATCGTCGATTGATTATGCCCATCCCTAGATGCAACTGCTATTCAAGTTCAGAGAAAGGAAACGGCCAAAGTCTTAACGTGAGTCCCAGGCTGAAGGCCTTCCCCGGAGCAAGCAGGGGGTTAAGCAGTCTATGGAGGCAAGCTGCTAGCCACCGTTAGCCACCGTTAGCCACCATCCCTTGCGCTGACTGCTCATCCTAGACCTGACAATCAACAGGACATGCCCCAAATTGTTCACAATTTCAAGAATAAATTATGTCTAAACGGATAACTTAGAAAAAAATTCACCCCCCTCAGAGTTTATTGACGGTAAACCTGACCTATTAAGCCTAAAATGGTTTTTGAACCAGGCTGTAAACATGTTTATTTCTGCTGTTAAGTTGACCTTTTTAACATGGGAGTCAATGGGAAACTGCTCCTTTCTGGAGCCAGCCCCTAGCGGATGAGGGATGAACTGCAATTTTTGTTACTTCTGGGTTGGCCTCAATTCTGAGCGGCAGAGTTTGCCCCTTGGTTAATACTTGGGTAATGCTATCTATATTTCACGGTTTAAACTCTTCCTGATATTTAATCATAAATTTGGGAGATGAGAGTGTTTACGATTAAATTCTATCAAAATAACTTTTTGAGATGCTGGATTAATAAATAATGAAAAAAACAATACTATTCACAGTTTATGCTGTGTAGGATATGTTTTATTCAACTTATGATAACTTTTAATCAATGATAGGTAAGGAAAAACACTAAACACCGCTCTGATACAGTCCTCCCGCTATAACAAGTAAAAAAAAATAAAAAACACACACACTGGATCATTTAGTTTTAAAGCCTATCAGTTTTAACACAAGGTACTTTTTCAGCTGTTTCGCAGGGTTGTAAATCCAATTTGGCACGCTAATCACAGACCCTCATAAAGTAAAGGTTTAGAAGTGATGCTTAAAGAGTAACTAAACCCCAAAACAACTTTTCTTTGCCTATAAACTGAAAGATTGCATTGGTAAAGACCCATTTATACAGTTTCTGGGATTTTTAAATTTTCGTGTAAACTTATTTAATTCTACACTTTTTGGTCAAAAAACGTCTTAGTGCTCCCCTCTTAGGGTTTAACGGTGGCTACTGCATTTGAATTTTGTGATTGGCGGAGAGCGGTACATCTTTTCCACTTTTTACGTCACAGGCATGGTCTTACAGACACGCCCCGTGGGTTTGGGTATAAAACCATCTCTCAGACACACTCACCCCGTGGCGAGTTTGGAGTTGGATTGCGTTTTTCAGGTTACCATTATTATCACATTAGCACTTAGTTGGCATAGCTAACATACTGTTCTGAACGTTAGCCTATGTTAGCATTACCACTCAGAGACTGGACCCATCCTCTCTCCCTCTGCCTCAGCAACACCGGCAGCGCCGGCCTTGGGCAGCGCTGACCGAGCCCGGTGCTTCTGAGGCAGAGGGAGACAGGAGGAGTCCAGTCTCTGAGTGGTAATGCTAACATAGCCTAATGTTCAAAACACATGAACGTCGATCAGATCGATCAGTCGCAAAACTGCCAACATCGCTTTGGTCTCTGTCCATGTTTCAGTGTCAGATTAAGCTAGCTCTCACTGTCCTCCTGAACACACCCCCACGTCCCCCCCTCCGCTCATCCTCCACACTTGGCCATACCCCTCCGTTCTTCCTGGCACTGCCCACTCTGTAGAATTTTCAAATATTCTCTGGGGGTGGGGTTATGATTTTTCATGGAGTTCAGTTCCACTTTAAATTAATGTGAATTCTTAGTCATCATTGAAGCAGAGGAGGCACTGGGCTGGGCAGAGGAGGAGGTTCTGCGCTGGACAGAGGAGGTGGTGCTGGGCTGCTGACTCACAAGAAAAGACAAAAAAAAGAAACATAAAGACATCACGATTGACAAATATTAAACATTGCCAAATGAATGTACAAATTAGTACCCACAACTTAAAAAAATCCCTCACCTCTTCCTCCTCTTCCTCACTCAGCCTTAGGCCACCTCTTCCTCTCCACAGGCTGCTGCTCCTCCTCCTCATCCTCCTCAGTTGTGGTACTGTCTTCCTCAACCCCTTCCTTCCTCCTCTGCCTCCTTCTTTGTCTCCTCACCTCCTTGTCCTCCTCCTCTCTGGAGGAGCCGGTCTCCTGGTAGGGGACCTCCTGCTGGGATTCGCTGGAGGAGGAGCCGGTGTCCTCCTCCTCTTTGCTGTCCCCTGTCCTCTGGCTGGCACCTCAGGGAGGGGCACTGCTTCAGGGACAGGAGTGGCCCCAGGGCGGGTTGAAGTCTCAAAGAGCCTTTGTATCTCAGAGGACTGAGTGCAGTTCAGGGTACCTACATAAAACTTGTCTGCGGTGGGCGTGTTGTGGCACATCACCGCAGACAGTTTGGTACGTACCTCTGAGATGTGTACGTATTTGTCCTGAGAATTGAGAATAAAAAAGACACAAAGAGGCTCTTAAAAGAGCAACTTCAGCCACCATACAATGCATTCTCTGTAATTCAGTGCAGGAGCAGTAACTACTGATGAGAGGAGATTTTTAAGTGAAAGCCTGCGCCTCGCGCTGCTATGCTACCAGTCCCTGACCAGCCTGCTGTCTGCTAACTCCTCTCTCCCAGTTCGTTTATCCTGTGGCAGAGTATAAAATAGAATTACACATTCACACAATATATATTTTTTGGGCATGCATGGGAAGAGATCCTCACCAAAATCATCTTCAAAGAACTCTTCCTCATAAATGCCTTTTATTTCTTTACAAAGTTATTACAAAACATTCTGAGAGACAGCCTCTCTTACAGGATCCAATCAGCTTAATAATACATATTCATATAGATGCAAAGTGTGCCTGTAGTCCGTCCCTAATAGGTTAAGCCCCTGTTAATATATTCCTTTTGGTTGCTAAGCAGAGAACCTTCCTTCTCTCAACAGCTTATTTTTCACGACCAAACCAACAGATGTTTCCTGTTTTTTTCAGAGAATCGTGACCCATTGTCTAACTCATATCCTGTTCTTAACAGTTTTGTCCATTTAATCGTGACCGTTCCTTTCTGACCCGTGGGTCACATCCTGTGCCAACACTTTTCTGCATTTAGTTAATTATTTTAGCACATAACCCCTTCACCTTTTGGCCTGTGTATTCATTCAATGCTTGTTTAAAAGTTTTTATTTACAATACTACCAAAGTTCAACTCACATGGGTGGCGATGGCAGTCCTAATATCAATGAAGGTGGGCCTGCCTGGTCCCATTCTTGGACACCGATGACAAAAAGCAATAGGATTTTTGGGGGAAATGTTCTCAATTCCCCTCTGATTTATACTAATATAATAGTACTCTCTTCAGATTAATCCAAAACTAGGTCTGTATCCCAGCTGCTGAATGGAAGCGGGACGGCCGATTCCCTTCTACTCACATTAATCACGTAGCCTGGGTCAGTGGGGGCCCTCCTTTTCTCAGCCTGCTCCACCTCTTGCACCGTCATATCAGTGAGCACACCAGTGCGATGGCTGTAAATTGAAGAAATGAATGCACTGATGTAACTGTACAGGTTGTAACGCAGTGACATTGAGATGTCCTCCACCTGGGTACGGGCCGATTTCATGAAAAAGGAAGACTCTTTTCTTAAGCAACAAGGCTAAATAGTTGTTCATCACACATACACTTGCTGTGCATAGCAGAATGACATCAGGTTGTAAACAAATCAGCAGTTCTTACCAAGAAGATGAGGGATTTTCTCTTTGGCCAGCTCCCTGCACCTTGCCAAAACCTCAGCTGGAATGACCCTGTCCTCCTTGGCGGACTTTACCCGTATCTGGTGGAGTGCCAGATTCTGGGCCAGACTTGTGATGCAGCCATGTATGATCCTCCCACAGCACCTCAGGCCTTCCTTGTGGAGACGACTGTGGGGGGGCGGGGTCTCATTAAAATATTTTATGAACTGCTCCACGTTCCTCAGGTAGAAGGTCACCATGGTGATTTTTTCCCCTGGTCCAGTAGGTGCTCAATCCACCTGAAAAGAGAATAAGTGGATTTCAGAATAAATCAATTATCCAGGTCAAATTAAACATGGAGTCAACTATGAATTGAGCATTAAAGAGTCGACTACTTCTTTGCCCGGTCCAGGTTCTTGAGGAAGAGCCAAGTCCAAATCTGGCCTTCCCCAGTGGACATAAATTCAATGAACACCCTCACCCGAGTGGTGTGGGAGAGGGCGTTCTCTCTGTTTTTTGACGGGCTGACTCCCTGCTGGTAGGACAGGTACTCCTGGATGTATTGCTCTGCAGAGAAAAATGTACACCATCCTGTTTCACAGGGTTAAAATTATTTCTGATCAATCATCATCAAGCTTAGGGCACAATGAAAACTCACCCAAGGATTCAGGGAGTGTGCCGGTGCGACTGGGGAGAAGAGATACTTTGAGCTCTTCCCTGGGCTCGAAGGACAGGGCCAGATGTTTGGCCTCGGTGGGGGACCGGAGTGCCGGGGCTGTGGAGGAGGTGGAGAGGCTCGATGACCCTGGTTCCAGGAGGGGGGCAGGAACGGAGGAGGAGACAGGAGCCTGGGAGGGTCCAGGAACCGGGAGCTCAGGGTCTTCCTCCCCCTCTCCCTCCATGGTATGGAGGGGGGGGGGGGGATGTTCCTCCACCGGTTCTCCTGGAGAGGAGGTGGCAGGGTTTGTGCCCCCACTGCTTCTGCTTCTGCTGCTGCGTGTGGTGGTGGCGGAGGGACCGCAGGCGTCCTCCGGAGTCCCACCGGCTGTGTGACGACTCTGTGTAAAGATGAACATGTTGGAAATGATCAAAATGCATTACACATTATGTGACACTTGGTGAGAAAACAAAGTATGAATAGGAAATGAACCTGTTTCTTTAGTAAAATCCAAATACATGATTTTAGATTGCATCTTACCGGATACTTCTTCTTATAGCGGGAGAACCGCCAGTTAAGGAGCCGGTAGGATGCCCGCAGACGGGCCACCTCCTCTGCATTCCGCCTTGTCTCTCTTTCCAACTTTCTGCACCCCTCACAGTCGAACGTTGGGGGCGGACTGTCCGGTGTCCGTGTCCTCCTCCACTTCCGGGCCGAGGTCGAGGAAGGACCTCATTGGAGTCTGGGGGTTTTTGGCCCTCAGCTCCCTCAGCTGATGGATGGCAACTGTCTCCTTTAACATGCTGAGTTTAGTCTTCCTCACTCTCTTGCTGAGCTCTGGATGTGAGCGGAAGATGTGCTTATCGCACCTGGGCCCACCGTAATTACAGCTGAGGATAGGGCACTTCTCCATCCCCACATTGATTCTCCCAGTCGAAAGCTTTAGCAAAATTGCCCTTTACTCAGGTTCCTAATTTTATGAACGGCCTGGAGGTGCTTGATCATGACCATCAAATCTTTCTTACATATGGGTATATATATAAAAACATTAATTTCATAGTACTTTATCATCAGGTATTAACCGAGGGGCAAAACTCTGCCGCTCAGACTTGAGGCCAACCCGGAAGTAACAAAAATAGCAGTTCATCCCTCATCCGCTGGGGGCTGGCTCCAGAAAGGAGCACTTTCCCATTGACTCCCATGTTAAAAAGGGCAACTTCACAGCAGAAATAAACATGTTTACGGCCTGGTTCATAGTTAATTGTTATTCATAAGTGTTCAAATATGCTCTATTCCTTGGTGAAATGACAGTTTGTCAATAAATCAGATAATTGCATGTAACATGTCAACTTTTTCCCAAACTAATAACTATTGAAAATTCTGTATAAAAAGGGAGCAGCCCAAATAAACCTTTTAAAGGGCAGTAAATAAAGAGGAAAAGATGCTCAGGTTATGTTGCACAGTTTAATCCATTTTATTACACATTTATTATTATTATATTCTTTATTTAATCCTACCATTTTTAAAATCAAACTTTTATAGAGTCAATAGTCATGAAAAAAATGTTTCTCTGTGAATAATTCTGCTCTCAACATAGGTGGAATAGCTGAAAAATACTATAAAAAATCCTCTGTTCTGTCACCTTTAATTAAGCCATTATAAAAACTCCTTTATAACCGTTTTGAAAGTTTTTATTAATTAATAACAACTTAATTATCGGAAATTTCTAACTTTATGAAGCTGCTTTCAACCTTAAAGGCATACTCCGTAACTTTTACACCTAAATGTTTTTTCTAAAGTTATGGTGGAATTTTATTATCAGTTATGTTCAGTTTTAGAGTTATCACCACCTTTCGGGGTCCTTGGCTTTTTTCTGCACTATAGAACTTTTGAGCGGCGACCCGCCGCCGGAAGTACCGACTGAGTTCTGCTTTACGGCAGAGTCATACGGCCTCGCTGTTTAGACTTTAGAGATGGCTGATCCACCAAAGAGACAGAGAAATCCCATATTAGAAGAAGCTAGAAAAAGAGAACGTGATAGATAAATATTGGGCCGGCTTTTCCTTGTTGGAGAGTTCTTTTGGAACGAACGTCGTACTACGGATGCAGAGTTAACCGTGCTGCTAATGGATAGGTGAGTAATCAATGATTTCACCGGGGTTCTAGTGTTTGGTCTGGCATGATGTTGTTATACAGTCCTGAGAAAGCTATTTATTCAATGTGTGGAGATGGATGAACATAGTTTGCACGGTATGCCTTACAGTAGTAATGTGAATTACACAACCGAGTCGATCTCCGTTAGTCATCTAGAGGCTAATGTGATGCTAACGACTTCTCTGCTTGTTCTTGAAAACATAAATCACACACACAGCACACAGATGAACACAAAGACATCCTGCCTTGTTCCAGTACCAAAGAGAACTCACCCATCAGTCATCAATGACTATAAACCTGTTGCCCTGACATCCCACATCATGAAGGTCCTGGAGAGACTCCTGTTGGCCCCCCTGAGTAAGCAAACAAGAACGTATCAGGACCCACTGCAGTTTGCTTATCGCCGTGGAGTTGGAGTTGAAGATGCTATCATCCACCTACTTCAACCAACCCACTGTCATCTGGACAAAGCAGGCAGCTCTGTGAGGATCATGTTCTTTGATTTCTCTAGTGCATTTAACACAGTTCAGCCTAATTTGCTTTGTCAGAAACTCCCGAAGACACAGGTGGAGCCCTCAACAATCGCCTGGATCAATGACTACCTGACTAACAGACCACAATTTGTGAGACTGAAGAATTGTGTGTCAAACCAGGTGGTCAGCAGCACAGGAGCACCACAGGGGACCATACTCTCACCATTCCCATGTTAAAAAGGCCAACTTCACAGCAGAAATAAACATGTTTACAGCCTGGTTCAAAAAAGCATTTTAGGTTTAATAGCTCAGGTTTATCATCATGACAACTCTGAGGGGGGTGAATTTTTTTCTAACTCATCTGTTTAGACATTTAATCTTGAAATTATGAATAATTGGGGGCGTGTCCTTTTGATTGACAGGTCTCAGATGAGCCGTCAGCGCTAAGGCTGGTGGCTAACGGTGGCTAACGGTGGTTAACAGCTTGACGCCATAGACTGCTTACCCCCCCTACTTTCTCTGGGGAAGGCCTTCAGCCTGGGACTCATGTTAAGACTTTGGTCGTTTCCTTTCTCTGAACTTGAACATCTGCAGACCTGCCAACCTTGTCAAAATATTTTGAGTACCACTTGTGTTGTGCAGCTTTTTTTCAGACTTTTGAAACAATTGCTTTGCGCGTGGCAATTTCCCCATTCACTGGCTAGAAATTGGTTATAGGAAAAACAATAAAACCAAAAAAATTATATGTATTCCATTCAAATGGTAATTTATTTTTTATATTGCAATAGGTGTTTTTGTTTTTATCAATGTAATAGTTAAATTGGCTTACAGCACATATGCACACGTCACTGGGGCTAATTTATACACTACCTGCAGCTCCCTGGTGGCTTATGTCCACATCATAATTGCACACTGTGCACAATGCATGATATGGAAGTTTAGAGGGTCGCAAGCATGGCCACTGTTCTTGACATTTAATCAAAAACTTCTGGGGAACATGGACCCTCTTCTTTTTGGTAGGTCTGCTGCTGCCCTGTCCCTCCCTTTCTTTCTCTCCCTCATCTACCATGGCACTGGTTGCAAAACTTGCTGCAAAAGATTTGTTGGCTACATGTTTAAACTGTATAAATAATCACATTCCTCCTTATATACAGGCCTATTATATCTGCAATGGACATAAACAGCTAAAATACACACACACACACGCACGCACATGCACCGCTGCCTCAATTTTTCACTTGAACTTATATATATAGATATATATATATATATATATATATATATATATATATATATATATGTGTGTGTATATATGTGTGTATATATGTAAATATGTGTATATATATATATATATATATATATACACATACATACATATATATATATATATATATATATATATATATACATATATATATATATATATATATATATATATATATATGTATGTATGTGTATATATATATATATATATATATATATATATGTATATATGTATGTATGTGTATATATATATGTATGTATGTATGTATGTATGTGTATATATATATATATATATATATATATATATATATGTATGTATGTGTATATATATATATATATATATATATATATACATATATAATATACATATATATATAGTATAGTATATATAATGTGTGTGTACCAGCACGTTATTTTGACTGTTTTAACATGTAAAGTATATAACAAATGTGATAATTTCAACCCATTGTCGACCAAGCAGCCTTATCTTAAGAGACACATTTGTTTTAAAAAAATTACCTCTTTTTTTTCAACTAACTCCAGATATATTTCATATTTTGTTGTTAGAGATTTTTTACTTTTCAAAAATGTATAAGAGTTGTCAGTTAAGGCATTAACCATTTCTGATATGCTGTCATGTGGGATTTTGCCCACCTTCATTTTTTGTATTTTTATACATACACCCATAAGTGTCACATCTGTGTGGTCATTTGTTTACAGCACTTTAACTACAATTAGGTGTTCAGAATCTGATAGGCCTACCTTTGTTGACATTGAAATGATGTGAACATTATGTTATAATACAGCCTAAATGAAAACACAAAAGGGTAAATCAAGCACATTTATTGATTTTACATTTTTCAGTTCATATGCTATTTATCACATTACATACTTACAGTTTATTTCACAATGCTTGTCTTTAAGATAAACATTTACATTTCATTTTCATTACACATTTTCTTTTAATATATCATGTTCACTCCTGTGGCTCTCTGACATTCATTAGTGACTTATTATACAAGTTTGTTGCAGATTTTGAATTCTTTAACACTTTTTTGGAAGGAGTGTATTTGTAGGCTGGGCCAGAGTGGTTGATTTTACATGATAGTAAAGCACAAACAGTGCTGTTGTCTAATGACATCCTGTTCTCTGTAACAATCTTTCTCACCATACTAAACACCCTTTCAGAACTGGCATTGCTGTGGGGAATGCAGTTTGCTGTTTCTGTTTTGTTCCCGCTATCTGCACAAATCTCGCGACAATTGCCACAGGGGCAAGTGTATGTGGCGGTTCTCGCGAGGCTTCTTCTTCTTCATTCTTCTTGTTTAACGGCGGTTGGGAACCAGCTTAAAGGAGCATTATCGCCTCCTACTGTTCCAGAGATTAGTTTGGAGAGGCAGAGGAATTTTAAAGAGATATATAATACGGGAGATTTACGGGAAAGCGGGGGTAAAATACGGTACTCTCCCGGCCAAAACGGGATACTTGACAGCTATGCAGAGTTGTCAACAGTGTTATGGCAACAGATGTAATTGTTAAAAGAAAACTACATCAACAACACATTAGATATAACAATCCGGGCTACATTTATACTTTTTGCTTTAACATCAATTGTCCAAAAGGACTGTCATGTCTAATGCGATGCGTAAAGATGGCACCTTTAAACTAGGCATAAAAGAAGCCATAACACTGTTTACAAACCTGCTGGCCTTTTCTATTTTTGCTGAGTTTACACCCGCCCTCTATCGACGCCTTTGGGTGATGGAGGAGAAGATGATGGACATCTGAGGGTGGAGAAGGTTAAGCTGGTGCAGGTCCTCCATCATCATGTTCACCAACTGGACACTGCTGGCCACCTCGATGCCATTTCCGCCACAGCTGATGAATAATTCAATTGAATTCAATTTCAATTCAGTTTATTTATATAGCGCCAATTCACAACAGATGTTGTACTGGCCTCACAGAGCCTCTCTGCTGTCCAGTGAGTTAAACACCCCCACACAAAAGTCACTGACGCCAGGATGGGTTTAGACTTGAATTTATATGGCAGGTGTGAAACTGTAACAACAGAATACAGAATAATAAATCAGTGTTGCTCAAAAACAATGTATAAGAAAAATGATAAATGCTAATCCTAGCAGTGTAAATAGTTAATGTCTATCTTGTAAATAGTTCGTTTTTGTTCACAAAATAAACTTCCAACAAATTCCCAATTAATTACTTGAAATCAATACTTATGTTACAAACGTTACTTACAGGGAATGCCCTTAATAAACTTCAAAGCGTAGGACACAAATCATATCGATCTTTTTCTGCTTTTCTCTGTTAGCTGCGCTGCACAGCACATAACGTTTCCCTCTCAATCTTAAAGGGGCGGCGCACAAAGGCTCATCACAGATCCTTGAGCTCTTAAAGGGGAAGCGCACAAAATCTAAAACATTCAAAATGAACTGGGCGAAACACTCCCCGTCTGGTATCAAAGGGATACCACATAAACTTAAAAATCACTTGAAATTAGCAGTACCATCTCTGATATTGGTCTATAGTAACTTTTAACAGTCCCTTGGGAGGCAACTTTAACCTCAGCCTTTCGTACAACTCCATCTTCACTTGGAACCGTCTTTAGTATTACACCCATTGGCCACTCATTCCTTCTTGTTAGTTTGTCCTTGAGGAGAATAACATCTCCTTGTTTGATGTTAACCTTATTGTGATGCCATTTCTGACGAATTTGAAGGCTGTTCAGATACTCCTTACGCCGTCTGCTCCAGAAGTTGTCCGCAAGAAACTGAACACGCTTCCAGTGGCTTTTGAGCATTTCTTTCTGATTGACGTTGTCGCAGATTTGTGGTGCTGCATTCGTTTTTTGTGTCAGCAGCATTGCAGGTGACAAGATTTGGGGATGTTCTGGGTCTGATGATACTGGTAGCAAAGGCCGTGCATTTATTATGGCCGTAACCTCTGCAAGAAACGTGGTCAGGATTTCGTGAGTGAGTTGTACACGACCAGCCTGAATCACCATGTTGTCAAGAATCCGACGCGCCACACCAATCATCCATTCCCAGACACTGCCCATATGAGATGAATGTGGTGGGTTGAAAATCCACTTGCACTTTTGATCTTGCAGGTAGTGCTGCACCTTTTCCTCTCCTGAAGCATTTGTTATTTCCTTGATAGCGCCAATGAAGTTAGTGCCGCAATCTGAACGTAACTGCTTTGCGGGCCCTCGCAGGGCGAAGAAACGCCTTAATGCATTGATGAAACTAGATGAGCTCATCTCCTCCACCACTTCAATATGGACGGCTCTTGTGCATAAGCAAGTGAAAAGCACTGCCCACCTTTTGCTGTTTGCCTGACCCCCTCTTGTTCGCCTTGCAGAAACCTCCCATGGGCCAAACATGTCCACGCCCACATAAGAAAAGGGAGGCTCCACTTTGAGTCTGTCAGCGGGCAAATCACTCATTATTTGCTCTTCACACTTTCCTCTTAGTCTTTTGCATGTGACACATTTGCTTATGACTTTGCCAATGCATCGTTTTGCTCCTACAATCCACAAGCCCCTGTCACGAACAGCACCCTCGGTAAAATGTCTGCCTTGATGATGTATGCTTTCATGGTGGTAGCGCACTAAGAGGGTTGTAACATGGTGTTTGCCTGGTAAGATTATGGGGTTTGTTTCTTTAAGTTCCAGCTCTGCACGTCTAATACGGCCGCCAACTCTCAAAAGCTTGTCATTGTCGATGATGGGGTTAAGATTTATGAGAGGGCTCTTTCTGGAGAGATCCTGTTTCTTAGAGATGCATTCTATTTCTTCTGCATATGTGTCGAGCTGAACATTTCTTATGATAAAAGTCTCTGCTTGTTCCAACACTTCAGCAGTGATGGCTGTTTTACAAATGTGCCATCCTGAGCACTTTGTACCAGTTGAGGACCGAGAGAAGCTTTGTGCAATGTGGATAAGGTTTGACACCGCCCTAGACAGTGACCTCCATGTCGAGAAACGCTCCCAACGACCTGAGTTCAACACAGCTTTAGTCACTTGTGTGCTTGTGTGAGTGTTTTTACCTCAGGGCGAACCTCTGCGTCGTTATCTGGGTCCAGCAAATTGAATCCTTGTTGCCCCTGCTGAATCTCTGAAGAGTGGTGAAGGAAAGACGGGCCTGTGAACCATGTTGTGCGTTGCAAAACAGCAGCTGGGACTGATCTTGAGCCGTGGTCTGCCGGGTTTTGGTCAGTTGTAACGAAATGCCACTCTCTAATACGACGAACGCTATTGTTTACATACACATAAAAGCGCCTGGACTGGTTGTGGATATAACCAAGGACCACTTTACTGTCTGTGTAGTAGCTGATTTTGTCAATTGGATGGTCAATCTCTTCATATATCACCTCTGCCATTTCAACCGCCATTACTGCGGCACAGAGTTCGAGCCTAGGCACTGTCAGCTCTGGTTGCGGAGCGAGTCGAGCTTTGCCGAGGACAAATCCAACTTCTGTAGTGCCATCATGAGCAGTGACTTTGAGGTACGAGACTGCACATACTGTATAGCTCTCATAGATGCGTCAGAAAACATACATACTTCAACACTTTTTGCCTGAGAGAGTGACATTTTAGTGTACGATCGAGGAATATGGATCTCGCTGAGACAAAGAAGCGACTGTTGCCACACGACCCACCTCCCTTTCATGTCCTCAGGTAGAGGTGAGTCCTACTCTGTTGTTTGAAGTGACAGTTCTCTTAGGAGGAAACGTCCTTGAATGATAACTGGAGACAAAAACCCAAGTGGGTCAAATACACTGTTGACGGTTGAGAGGACGCCTCTGCGTGTGTATGGTTTATCAAAGTGAGGTATGTGAAAGATGAAATAGTCATCCATTATATTCCACTTCACTCCAAGGCTGCGTTGATCTGGGAGATCATCCTTGGAAAGATCTAGATCCTGAAGATCTTTGGCACGGTCCTCAGCTGGAAATGCATCCATCACTTCGACTTTGTTGAATGCTATTTTCAGGAGACGGAGGTTTGAGTCTGCAAGTACTGCCTGTGTCCGTTTTAATAGATCAATGGCTTCATGTTCGGTGGGAACAGATCTTAAGGCATCGTCCACGTAAAAGTCACGTTCAATGAATTGACGGACATCTGACCCATATTTGGCGTCTCCTTGTTGTGCAGCTCTCCTGAGACTGTAAGTAGCCACAGCAGGGGAGGGGCTGTTGCCAAACACGTGGACTCGCATTCGGTAGTCAACCAGGTCACTCTGTGGATTGTTGTCTTTATGCCAAACAAATCTGAGTACATCCCTGCAGTCCTCACGCCCCAGGAAGCAATAGAACATCTGTTGGATATCTGCAGTAACTGCGACTGGATGCTTCCTGAACCTGACAAGCACGCCTAACAAACTATTGTTTAGGTTAGGCCCTGAGAGGAGAACTGTGTTGAGAGATGTGCCTTTAAACTGTGTGCTAGAGTCAAATACCACGCGGATTTGTGATGGCTTTTGTGGATGGTACACTCCAAAATAGGGTAAATACCAGTACTCTTTGCCATCCTCAACCGGTGGGGCGAGCTCTGCATGCCCATTGTCCAACATTTTCTGCATGAAGTCCAAAAGATGGGTCTTCATCTCTGGGTTTTTGCTGAGAGAGCGTTCCAGCGACTTGAGCCGACTAATTGCTTACCTGCGATTGTTTGGCAATGGTGCCCTCTGCTGGCGAAATGGTAGTGGAGCCACCCAGCTTTGTGATTCATCCTGAAAACACTCATTGTCCATCATTTCAAGGAATAGCAGGTCGTCCATTGAGGGTGCAAGCTGGTTGTCGTTTTTAGTTTGGCAGAACACATTGCTTCCGATTGTTTTGTTTTGTGCATTGCTTTTCACTTGTACGGCACTGCTAAATGACAGCTGTCCTTTTGAGTGACTAGTGTCTGCTTTGACAGTGAAGTGACTTTCACATGGGGGGAACTGGGTCGGTCTCCCATTTGTCAGTACGTGAGTGTTGAGAGTAGTAACTTGTGGAGGTTTATGAGTACTGCCCAAGCATACATCTCCAACTATCATCCACCCTAAGTCAAGTCTCTGAGCATATGGTGCATCATGAGGGCCATTGATTTGATTGCGCACTTTATGAACTCTGATTATGTCCCGTCCAAGCAATAGTAGAATCTCTGCATTATTGTCCAAAGGAGGGATTTTGTGAGCTATGCTTTCAAGATGGCGATGACCATTTGCAGCGGCAGGAGTGGGGATTTCTTCTCTTTTGTTTGGTATCATGTTGCATTCGATTAACATGGGTAAGGGTATGGCGAACGCACCATCTATGGACTCAATCATGTAGCCAACAGCACTTCTTCCAGCAGTAAGGCCAATGCCACTACATGTTTGGAGGGTGTATGGTGCTGCGTTACCTTGTACCTTGAAAGTGTCAAAAAACTCAGAGCGTGCAAGTGACACGTTACTCTGGTCATCCAGCATAGCGTACATTCTTTTGCTTTTGCTAGAGTCATTGGCAGGATAAACATTGACCAGGGATATCTTAGAGCAGGACCTCCCTAAGAATCCTTCTCCGCACACCTCAGTACAACTTGAGACGACTGTTGCCTCCTGTCCTTCTTGACTCTCCCCGCCATAATCTGCTAGAGGCTGGGGGGATTTGGGAAAGTGAGGTGTATCTGAGTGCAAGGCAGTTGGGTGCTTGTCACTGTCACATTCTAAACATTTAATTGCTGCTTCACAGTTCCGAGCTACATGTTTGTTGGATGCACAGCATTTGAAACAGATGTTGTGTTGCTTTAATATCATCTTTCGTTCCTGAAGAGGTTTCTCTCTGAAGCCCCTACATTGTTGTAAGGCGTGAGGTTTATTATGCACAGGGCAGCGTTTGTCTGGTCCTTCAGTGGGTGGGGCGGTAATATTAGTTTTGTGCACCGACACTACTCTGCGATTGATACTCTGACTCTCACCGTACCTGTCCTTTTTAACTCCAGTGGTGGCTAACGACTGCAGACTGAAGCTCGGGTCATTGCGTGCCTTTGCTTGAGTTTCTATGAAATAAAGAAAAAATGTGAAGGGGGGAAAAGTCACTCTGTACTGTTGCTTGTAACGTGAACCTTCCATCATCCACTTGTCCTGCAGTCCAAATAAGATAAGATAAGAGATACTTTAATAATCCCCGTGGCGAAATTAAGTTTCGGTACAACCAATCCAAACAGGATTTGGAAGACCGCGGTAGCAGCCGGCTTTACCAACGCCCCTTTTGGCAGTTTATCCACTATCGGCGCAATCCCTCTTTCTGTGTCAAGATAAGAAAGTCCGTGCAAATATCCTTCTTCCTTTGCTGAATTAATCTCCAGTAGCAAATCACTTAGCTCTCTTAGTTTACGACTGTCTTTGGGCCCAATTTTGGGGAACTGATCCAGTTTTGCGAATAGAGCGCCCTCTATAGCTTCTGGAGATCCATACAGATCTTCCAGTCTCTCCCATATAAGCTTTACTGCCACTAATGGTTTGCTTATATTTACAGCTTTAATGCGTTGTGCATGTTTGGTGGAATCAGGGCCAAGTGACTTTACTAAAAGATCAATTTCTTCTGATGCTTTAAGTTCAAGAGTCTCAACCGCATTGAGAAATTATAATTTCCAGGACAAGTAATTTTCTGGTTTGTCATCAAACTTGCCAAGTTCTGATGTTAGCAACTGGCTCTTCACTAAATATCTTGCAAGTTCATTAGTGTCACTGGAATGGTATTGCGCAGGGGAGTAGTACTCGGAACGTCCACCAGAGGGGAACGTATACCCAGGAGAAACATGACTCCTATATTGCTGGTGATTTGCAGCTTGAGGTTGTTCTCCCTGTCTGTCAGGTGAATAATATTTGGGTTTCTCACCACTGTTTTCTGGGGGCCTAGAAGAATGGTAGTCTTTTGACACTGTGTGTAGAGCACCTTGTTGCATTTGTGATTCTTTTGGCTGGGCTGAATCCATGCTACTTTCTTCTTTTTGCAAGACTTTACCTGCTTCGCTGGGCTGACGATGTTTCTGTATATATTCAGCAGTTCGTTCATAGGTACTTTGCATTTCTGTAGGTAGGAGTTCTGATCCCTGACCATCACTTGCGTTAAGCTCTGCGGGAGCTGACTCCAAAACAGCTGCCTCGACGGCTGCAGCTTGAGCTTCACCTTCTTTAGCTAAAACATCAAGCTCTGCCTCTAATTTGGCTTTTTCAACCTTGATTTCCTTTTCTTTCTATGCAAATTCAGCTCTCTTTATTGCAGCTTCTGCTTTGGCAGATGCAGTAGCTGCTGCTAAAATTACACTTGAGGCTGAGGAACGGCTGGATTTCTTTGAAGCTGAAGATCCTGCTTTGGTTGTCATCTTGTGCTGGTATGATGTGCCTTTACACTCCCTCGATGATACTGCGTCTGCCGTGCTGGTCAGCGTGTGACTGTTGCAGCATGAGATGAGGGGTTCATCAACTGTGGGTGTCCCTTTTCACTGTACTGGCCTCACAGAGCCTCTCTGCTGTCCAGTGAGTTAAACACCCCCAGACAAAAGTCACTGACGCCAGGATGGGTTTAGACTTGAATTTATATGGCAGGTGTGAAACTGTAACAACAGAATACAGAATAATAAATCAGTGTTGCTCAAAAACAATGTATAAGAAAAATGATAAATGCTAATCCTAGCAGTGTAAATAGTTAATCTCTATCTTGTAAATAGTTCGTTTTTGTTCACAAAATAAACTTCCAACAAATTCCCAATTAATTACTTGAAATCAATTCTTATGTAACAAACGTTACTTACAGGGAATGCCCTTAATAAACTTCAAAGCGTAGGACACAAATCATATCGATCTTTTTCTGCTTTTCTCTGTTAGCTGCGCTGCACAGCACATAACGTTTCCCTCTCAATCTTAAAGGGGCGGCGCACAAAGGCTCATCACAGATCCTTGAGCTCTTAAAGGGGAAGCGCACAAAATCTAAAACATTCTAAATGAACTGGGCGAAACAGATGTCATCTCAAGGCACTTAACAAGAAGTTATTTCAATACATTTATACAAACATTCCAATCAGTTAAAACGTTTCCTATTTAAGGAATCCCAGCAGATTGCGTCAGTCATTGGCATGGGTTGGGCCCCGTTGATGCAGACTTTCCAACCACAACAATCCTTCAGCAATCCCTCATACTGAGCAAGCATGTAGCAACGGTGGAGAGGAAAAACTCCCCTTTAACAGGAAGAAACCTCCAACAGAACCAGGCTCAGTAGGAGCGGCCATCTGCCACGACCGTCTGGGGGTTTGAGAAGACAGAGCAGAGACACAGAAGGAACAGAAGATCCGATATAAGAGTACTTTCTATATTACAGAAAGTAAAAAGTTGATAACAGGACACAGTGGATGTTCAGTTACTGGGAGCATCATTCCAGTCGATGCCCCCCGTCCAACAGGGCATTGCAGCCAAGCAGGATACCAGACCAGGTATATCTTCTATGGAGAGAGAAACACTGAGAGAACACAAAGTTAACAGTCGAAATAGCAGAATGTACTGTAATACAACTGGAGAGTAGTAGGAGAAAAGGAAGTAGCAGAGTGAAGAAAATTGGTAAGTCTGTCCTCCAGCAGTCTAAGCCTATAGCAGCATAACTACAGAGATAGCTCAGGATGACCTTACCCACTCTAACTATAAACTTTATCAAAAAGGAAAGTTTTAAGCCTGGCCTTAAAAGTAAACAGAGTGTCTGCCTCACGGACTAGGACATATAGAGCTGCTCTTCCTCACAGGGAGTTGAAAAAAATGGTAGAAGGCCTTTCCACCTCAGCCCCCCCAGCCAAACCAGGACATACGGATGTCTGGGAGGCCGAGGTTACCTCCGATGGTTTCTTCAGCTCTCTCAGAACTATGTCAGACATAGCTGTCTCCAATGATCCAAATGGCTATGGAGAAAAAAAAATAGCATAATGAATGGCAGTTGCACAGGTGTGGCCTATCGGTTGAAAGTATAATACCGTATTGGCCTGAATATAGGATGAGGTTTTTTATCATTGAAAGTAATGTAAAAATGTGGGGTCGTCTTATAATCGGGGTCTAACGATTGACACATGCTGATAGTTGTCTGGCGTCGTTACACGACCGCAACAGCAGAGGGCGCCAGTTTTCTGTAAAGGCAGTGACCTCGCTGGCTGGAGCAGTGTATTTGGCTATTTCCCATGCTGCTTTGTGGAACCCTATATGTTGTTTTGCACCATGAGTTAAGTGTATATGTAATCCCTTTACTTTCTCCCTGTTGGAAGAATAAAACTGTGGTAACATTAATATGTCTGCATCTTTTGTGAAAAAGTGGCAGACATTTTAAAGTAATTACATCATAATCAATATAGTATGGAATATAATTTAATATATGAATAAATAAATGTGCATTAGATACTATGATATTGACCTCAAAAGTTGAATGACCTGTAATTCCCTCTGAAGGTACAATGTTATTTTCTGAAGATTAGTCTTAGAAAGACGGAGTTGTCTTATAATCAGGGTTGTTCTATGTTCTCAATATGGTACTATTAAAATTCTACATGAAGTGATGGAGACAGGTACTTACATTTTCTGCTTTGTTTGGCTGTTGTGGAGGACAGGCATGCAGCCTGGTGAACAAAATCTATAAAAAGAAACACAAGTGTCTTACTAAAAGTGCAACGTATCCCTTTCCACACCTCAATAAATGATTAGTAATATTCATACATTGCAGAATTGACTAGGATCAAAATTATTCATATTAGCTGTTGCTAATCTACAAAAGCTGTGGGAACAGTTTTTTTAACTGGGAGATCCTACATGGTAGTACAATCACTAACAATTAGGGTAAATACAAATATAAATATGTGAACTATGTGAACTAAACTAACTTAGCTTGATCATGTATCTCATGCATAAACTAAATAAATTAGATCTAATAACTAAGTTAAAAATATTATTGAAAACTTGCATTAAGTTAATGATAATTTCATTTAAATAAATTATTTCAATTTAAATGTTAACTTACTAATTTAATATTGTATTTACAGCCTGGATGGAAGAGGGTAGCAGAGTTACTCTACCGCGGCTTTCAGGTTAAAGGCGCCGCTAACCTCCGTTAGCTTCAGTTAGCTCCAGGACTAGCTTCAGTTAGCTTCAGTTAGCTCCAGGACTAGCTTCAGTTAGCTTCAGTTAGCTTCAGTTAGCTCCAGGACTAGCTTCAGTTAGCTTCAGTTAGCTTCAGTTAGCTCCAGGACTAGCTCCTGGCTACATCGGCTCAGAGTGTCAATCATCCGCCCCCGGCCTCACAGTGCCACTCTCAGCTCCACTCTCAGCTCCACTCTCAGCTCCACTCTCAGCTCCATTCTCAGCGCCACTCTCAGCTCCACCTCTTTTCCCATTTTTGTATTTTCTGGGCGTGACGAGACGCGTGACGCAGACAAGATGGCGGCGGTTCCCAGTTGGCTTCATTTTTGCTCTTCAGAAACCTATGGATGACGTCACCGAGGCTTCGTCCATTATATATACAGTCTATGATATATATATATATATATATATATATATATATATTATTGTATCTATTCCCATCAATTAAAACAGGAAGCAATCAATTACTATGCATGTGCTTTTGCTGTCACGGCATAACAGTGAGACATTAATGATAAACACCAATGTTCAACATGCTATGACATGCAGCCATCGTATTGAAAGTGTTATTACATTACAAAAAGCAAATCAAAGTACTACAGGACTAATTAACCGCAAAATAAAGCAAGCAGACAAAAATAACAAAAAACAGCAAAATGAGTCTCAATGAGGAAATTTTCAAAATGGACTTATTATTATTATTAGATTCTCCTTTTTAAAACCTTCAAATTTATGTATGGTTTGTTGGAATCAGACAAAAAATGACAGTTACATCTGTTAGAAGAAAGTTTAAACTATCCGACACCTTTACTGGTGCGATGCCAACTAGTCTGCTGGACCCACATCACAGCATCACCATCCATAATCCTGGGATTTCCCTTGGGTCGCTACCCGATCCGTACAGGAAACCCAATCCGTACCAAGTATGCGCGAATCTTGCGTCACTTTCTCTCTTGGCCAATATTGTGACAGCTCCCCGACAGCTTTGCCTCCTTTTCGACTTCCTGGACCATTTAAACAACGGATACCTCCGTGTACAAACGTTTTTCTTTTTAAAGAACAATGACAATCTCAATTAACAGATTGCTCACCTCCTTTTTTTAACCAGAAGATGGACTGAAAGATTATTTCAATGGTGTATCTGATATTATACAGTCAACAATTTCCAGTTAACTCTATCAAATGTTTTTTTTCTGCATCTAAAGATAATATATTAGTTTCAATATTTTTACAGTAAGAATAATCAATTTAATCTATTAATCTACGTGAATTTATGGATGAATGTCTCCCTTTTATAAAACCAGTTTGGTCAGGATGTTTTATAAGAGGAGTTACTTTCCCTATCCTTTTTGTGGGGGCTTTGCAGATTATTTTAGGATCAACATTAATGAGGGATATGGGACGATAGCTGGTAGGAAACACAGGGTCTTTACCTGATTTTATTAAAAGACTAATGTAGGCAGAATTCATACTCACTTTCAGAAGTAGAGTTCTAATGTCACGATTGTTCTTTTTTCTTGCACTAGGAAAACAGATCCGTCCAACAGTGGTGACAATTGGTTCTAGCGGTTGTGGGGTCAGATCACTGACCACTAAGCCTTTGAGGAGCGTCAATATAGCAGCAGGAATAGCATCAAATACTAAGGCATACTCCTTTGGTGGAACAGGAAAGCCACATACGCTCTAAAAGTCTGTGTGAGAAAACAAATTACCATCTGAATCAAGAAGTTTTGTAATAAGATGAATACCATGAGCAAACCAGTTGTTTAAAAGAATATATTTGTTTATGTAATATATCTTTGTTGTTCCAGATAAAACCTGTGGGAAAAAGGTATGCTTGTAGAGTAAGGACCAGGAGAGAAGCATTTGTTTATGAAAATTTGACAATTTAAGAGGAATTTTATTAATAACATTGCATAGCAGCACAAATTTAAGGCTACAAAGTTTTGAAAATATATAATTGGGAATAAAATTGCAAATTGAAGCTGGATTTTTGAGAAATTGTTCGATCCAGTTTATTTTAAATACATTATTTAAAGTAAGAAAAATCAAGAAAATTTACACCACCCTTTGGGTAGGAGTTGGATAGAACTGACTTTTTAATGTAATGGATTCTATTTTTCCAAATAAAATTACAAAGGAATTTATCAACAGCCACTAAGGTCTCTTTATTTACAACTATAGATTGAATTGCATAAATTAAACGAGAGAACCCCTCTGCTTTAGTAAGTAAAACTCTACCTTTGAGAGATAAATCTCATTGGAGCCAGGCAGTAAAACTATTTTGTGATTTATTTATTTTTTTTGTATTGGATCAATTTTATTTAACAATACTCGATCAGCGGTTGAGAAATACAGGAGGGAAGTGGCTATAAAATGACTAACAGAAACAGGTATGCTGTGAATTTACTGACACTGAACTGCTCTAATAAACTCTACAAATCCTCAAATAAATGGCAATATACATTTATTTTCAACGCTGTTACAAATCATGTTCTTCATAATTCTAATTTCAATCAGACGATCTAATTGTGCTGTGTCACTGCTGTGGGGAGGAAGATACAGACCCAAAGGCCACAACCTCCAAGAAGAGCAACCACATTGACTGGGTAGATTTAAATAAACCAATGTTTATGTCTGATCTTTACTGTGAGCGACAGATTATGTGATTATTAAAAGAAGACGCCAAATTGATTTGAAGTCAGCTACATGCACTGTGCATCCCTGAAATAATAATTAAAGTGATGATACATCAGTATTTTATATTTGAACCAGTTGTGTTTATTTCAGAGCTTGAACACTTGACAGGAAAGAGCAATCAGTGGTGAGTGGACATTATTTGTGTAGAGAAATCTAACTATCTAGATGGAAAATAAGTCAGGTGAGGCTTACTGGGTGGAAGGAATTTTGAACACCAGGAAGGGAGAACTAGGAGTCCGGGATGGCTGCGAAAGCTTCCTGCTGCGTTCTTGGAGACGTGAAAATGGTCAAGTCAGGGAGCGCGGATTGAGAGGGGGCAGGCAGAGTACGGAAATGGAGAATGGATCACGGAGGAACTTGGAGCTTGAAGGCAATCAGATGTGGAGGAATGACAAAGGCTTACTAAAAAGCTGGAGAACACACCACGAGGTCAAAATGCGTGCAAATGTATTTATTGCTTTTTTAATGTTTCCCTAGTAGATTTTCTGAACTATTATCTCAACTATTTAGTCTTATTTCAAAGTACAAAAATCTAAGAGAAGATGAACCTTCACAGACAACTAGGGTGACCATATTCTGAGAATCCAAAAAGAGGACACCCTCCCCAGCATGGGCGTGACTACCCCCCAAATCAAATCTTTAATTTAATGTGGATTCAGGTTAGAAAATACTCAAATATTAGATTGATGAGGTAAATACAGTCAGATGTCATTTCCATCTCTCACGTGATTTTGAAGGATTGCTTTGAAAAACCAGCATAATAAATCAAATAGACTAAAGAATGTTTATTCAAAAATATCATTATTAATGATTGTTGGAAATGTGTTCCAGCAAATATGTTTTTAAAAATGATGGAGGAATTTATTCTCCAGTAAATCACTGAGTCATGTTTAGTGCTTTACCTGCTGTCTGACAGAGAACTTCTTCTGTATCTTATAACATGCAGGCTGATGGTACGACTTGAAAACTTGATTTTCTAATTGATGCATTAGATTAAAAAATTAATCATTATTACATTATCACCATTATAAACTATAGCAAGCTTTCAATATAATATAGTTTATTTTAAAACATTAAATCTGAGTCATATGCACCAATCTAGATCATAATAATCAGACTCTGGTTTCCATCATTTATTATGCTTTAGAATTGGAATATTCTGTTTTATTTGATCTATTTTTACCCAAGATCACTTGATGTTAAGACTGCAGTTTTCTAGATCTGTTGCGTTCAGTTTTTCGGATAGAGCGATGACATATTTATAATCCTGAGATCCCGAGCAATCCACTGATAGGCCTACTAAATATGTCCAGATTGATTACTGGGGAAGGGATGAAATATTGATCCAAAGTAGAACTGTTTTTCTCAGAGTCAAATGATTGTTGGTGATAACTTTGAACTTTGGATAATAATTAATCTGTGTCGATGCTAAATGAATCCTAACCTGCTGTAGCAGCTCAGATTGTGTTAGCTCAGGTGTGCTGCTCACCTGAGCTCCACTGCCCCGGTAAAAACGGCTCTGACGACCATGACTGAACATCAGGGATTTTTTCTACAGTTAGTCTGTGAAACTCATAGACTGTCTGGTGAAACTGCACCTCCGTTACTGCATTTTAGTGGCACATTACAGGCATGCAGCGCAGCTCCTCATTTGTTATGTGAGGAGTGGCTCCTTTTAATGTGAGGTAAACCAGGTGAAATATGGGGGTAAACCCGGACATTTTAAGATATTATAAAAAATCCCCCCGGACATAATTGTATGGCCACAAAGGAGGACATGTCTCTTGAATTTCATGATCGTTCTACCTGCTAAAAAAAAAAGACTACTTCAACACTTGCAAATAAGAGCTGATTCAAGTATTTGACATGGGGTAGGTAGCAATGGGACAACCAGCCCTAAGTGAGCTTTTGATAAATCAAAGCTCACATCTTTGAATTTTTGTTTAGTTATTCTGTTTCTAAAAGCATATAACTAACAAAATCCATCCATTATCTATACCCGCCCATCCTCTACAGGGTTGCAGAGGGGCCTGGTGGCTATCTCCAGCATTCATTGGCCAAGAGGCGTGGTACATCCTGGACAGGTCTCCAGTCTATCGCAGGGCAACACAGAGACACAAAGGACAAACAACCATGCATGCACACACTCGTACCTAAGGACAATTTAGAGAGACCTGTTAACCTATAACAGTCATGTTTTTGGGCTGTGGAAGCAAGCCGGAGTACCCCGAGGGGACCCACGCTTGCACAGGGAGAACATGCAAACTGTATTTTGTATTAACAATCAAAAATGTTAATTACTCTGACCTATTAAAAAACTGTATCCTCACCTCAGTGTCATGTGTTCAGATCAAAAGATAAATAGTGTAGATTAATAAGGCGAATGTATGATATCAGAATCAAACCACAGTGTCCTCCAGTGTGGCTGTAATAAGCAATGTGACAACCAACCAAAGGCACAACCAGCCCTGGTCTCCCCTATTCATTTCATCTTCAGACTTTAGTCAAGAATGTTCAGTTAGATTTGTCCATTCATTCTTCATTTAGTTACAATTACTTCTCAGAAAAATAGGATCTTGTGAAATAGTTCTATTTTTTATCACTCATTTCAAAAAGTGAAACTCATAAAAGGGTTGTTTACACACAAAGTAAAATACTCAAGCTTAAATTTCCTGTATTTTTGACGATTATGGCTTTAAAAATAATGAAAACAAAAAAATCAGTCTCTCAGGGGACATATGCAGCACCAGGGCTGGTTTCTATATATAATAATCTGATCACTTTCTTTGTCTAATTAATACATTGCGAGCTGAGTTGATTATTCAGCAGGGGGGGAATCTAAACATTTTTTGTTACGTTTGTTTTGTATGCACTTTTACCTTTTTTCTTCTACAATGCAGAAGATGTAACAGGGAGGTCAAGCAAATTTTATTTTATTGGTTCCAGAACAAGTAGGCCAGAGGAAAAAAAGGTAGACATTACAGCAGCAAAGTTTCAAAGACATGATAAAAGGATACACATCAGTATAGGTCATTCAGTTTTCCCGAAAAAAATCCCAATCGTGATCATGTTAGGAGGTGGACAAGTACAGGAAGGAGCTGCATGATGAGAAAGTCATTTTTCACAACTCTCTAAATGATGGGGAAACACCAGACAGGAACGTGTGTAAGAGGAGTCAGAAATATAATAAATATGGAGATAAAGTTGAAACGGTTTCTTCTTCTTCCTGGGTCACAGTTGGGAACAGGAGGTGGCGCTATTGTGAGCTTGACGCCAAGCCAAAGGAGCAGAGAAATCTCCAGTCCAGTAGGTGGCGGTAAAAGCATCCAGAATTTGAGTTGCTAAAAATCAGAAGAGTAAGTATGAGGCAGGGGAGCTTGATGTGAAGGTTGAATCAGTCAAGGAAAGCTAACAGAGTTATGATCCTGAGACCGCGGAGTTTGACCAGCTTCATCTGAGCTATCACGCAGCACAGCCTCAGGTAGGTAACAGTTAGCAGCAGATCAACAGCTTTGACTTATGAAATAAGGAGCGAAGAAGAAACATGGCTGACTCCAGCCCGTTGATAGTAGCTGCGGACACCCAGCACATGTGAACCGTGTATTTTTGAAATGTCAAAATAAAGAGAGAGAGAGAGAAATGTTTTTTTTTTATCACTTTCATCAAAGTTAAAAGTATGCACTAAGTTTATTGTGTCTTTAAACAAAAAGAAATCTTGAGATGATTTCATTCTGAGCTTAAGAAGCTTCTATTAGGTTAATTGAGTCCATCTGAGTTAACGGGTGGTATACATGTGGATGCATATAATGGCACCCCCCAAACACAGAACCTCTTTGTATGACATCATGGGAAAATAAAAAGAAATCAACCAGGAGATCAGGAAAAGATCTGCGGACCTGCACCAGTGTGGCTCATCCTCAGGTGTAATTTCCAGCTGCCTGAAGGTCCCATGTTCATCCGTTTAGACAATAAGTATGAAAAACATGGGGATGTAAAACCATCATACTGCTCAGGACCCGGAGAGGAATGTTTTTTGGTGAGAACTGTGTGAATCAACCCCAGGACAACAGTAGCAGACCCTGTGAAGATGCTGGCTGAAAGTAGTAAGACAGAGTCGCTATCCACAGTAAAATCAGTCCTGTACCACCATGAGCTGAAAGGTTACTCTGGGAGGAGAAAGCATTACTTCAAAACCACCGTTAAAGAACCGGACTACAGTTTACAACAGCACATGGGGACAGAAATCATCATTTCTGGAGATATGTCCTGTGGTCTGATGAAACAAAAAACCGAACTGTTAGGTATATTTGGAGGAGAAAGAGGGACACTTTGAAGCCTCAGAACACCCTCTTAACTGGGAAGTATGGGAGTGGCAGCATCATGCTGTGTGACCCATTTGCTCCAGAATGGATTGGAGAACTTCCCAAAATAGATGGCATCATGGGAAAAGAAAGTTTGGAGACCTATTGAAGCAACATCTGAAGACATCAGCCAAGAAATTAAAGCTCAGGCGCAAACAGGTTTCCAGATGGACAGTGACCCCAAACATGCAGCCAAAATGGTTAGAAAGTGACTCAAGGACAACATTGGCCATCACAGTGCCCTGATATCTGTCCTTTAGAGAAATTATGGGCAGATCTAAAAGAGGCGAGAGAGAGAGAGAGGCGGCCTACAAACCTGACTCGGTTCTATCCGGAGGAATGGGTCCGAATTCCAGCAAACTGTTGTGAGAAGCTGGTGGAAGGAAACCCAGAACGTTTGACCCAAATCATCCAGTTCAAAGACATGTATGTTAACTTCTCATTCTGAACACATTAATAAGTACATCTTCCTCTCATTGTTGTGGCATTTAGCAAATAGAAATAATTCTGGTCGCTCTAACTGTCCTTAAACAAGAGAAGTTGTTGTCGGACAGCAAGGAAAAAACTTTGTCTTTTTAGTCGTATGTAAACTTCTGGTTTCAATCGTGTTGTACAGCCCAAATCTACTGTTGTATTTATACAACAAATTCTCTTTTTCACAGTATTCATTTCTAGAGATTTAGCAGGACCGCTCATCATCACCAGTCTTTTGTGATAATTATTTTTGTCCCAATATGTTTTGATATACCCATAGCCATGTGATTCAGTTTTAATGATGGAAGATCACATTGATACAGACTGCTGGCTTTGGGATTGTGAAGAATTAAGTTTTTTTTGTGTGTGTTTCCTTTTAAGGTTGAATGCTCTGCTCTGTGTCCAAAGCCCTTTGTTTTAGTCTTAAACCACGGTTGCAAAGTTTCCACATGTGCTGAATTTGTCCCTCGCCTCTCTCCTAGCTATGGCTGGTTTGTCCAGCTATGCGGTGCGCATGGCGAGGCTGAGCTCGAGGATCTTTGGAGATGTTGTGCGTTCGACAGACTCGAAATCAATGAAGGTGGTCCAGCTGTTCCAGGAACCACCACTGGCCAAGAGAAAGGATGTGTATGAATGGTATCCTCAGCACAAGGTTTACTACGCCATGACCAAGAAGCTCAGGTTCATGGGTCTGTTCAGGTAGTGTACATAGTAGCTTGAAAATGGGAACAATTTTGGTCCTCGGTACCATCTGTGCTTTTTCTTGGTTTGCATCATCTGTTGCTTTTGGTAGTGATGAATCGAAAACATTTTTGTAAAATTGACAGATCAGAGTTGCTTTTGATTGTGATGCAATATTGCTTGATACACTGTTGGCTGGCTGTTGTAAAGTAACTAATCCAGGAGCACCATTCATTTTCCTTTGGTGCAAATTGGCTGTATCCCCAGGAGCAGCAATGGTGAAGACCGTAGATGTTGGGGATGTAAGAAAATATTGATACCGCAATATATATTGCCATATTTAATGTCACAATAGTGTATCGATATCCAAAAGCAATGTATCAATTTTTATTTTATTTTTTTAGAATTTGAACGGAACCATTAATGATGAAAGTAATTTTTGTAGTAAAATTAAATGGCAAAAAATAATATCTCAGGGTTTCCATTATAAAGAAGACTTGAGTCCTGGAAGGCGTTTAAGTATTTAATTCAAACATGTCTGGCCAGACACGGAGGAGACAGAGTTACTCGTGCATCACCCTAACCAACCTTTCTAACTAACCGCTTAAATAGTATTCAGCAATCATTGTTTATCTCTGTAGATGTCTTCTCCAACGTTCACGCCCCGCCTCCGGAGAACCGCTTCACACGAGTCTCATATCAACGCATAAAGCACCTCATCCGAAGGCCAGACTGTTATCTTACTGCCCCGGCGTCTGTCTCTCTGGTGACCTGACACATATATCTTTCTCATAACATTAAGCTGGAACAATAAGCTTGTCATTTTACACTAGATGTATTCACTAAACAGAGAATATACACTTAATTCCTAATTGCATAACAATTTTCCACCACAATTCCCTGCTTTTATTAACTTAAATAATACCATAAATATAAAGGAAAATTCAAAAGTGCTATCACAAATCTCCCTAAAAGGTTGGTAGGTTGATCAAAAAAAAGACAATGTTCAAAACAAATTACAATCAGACATGAGACATGCTTGGCCATGGAATTAGCTCACAGTGACAAATATTAGATCCTTCCAGATGACTTTGCTGAGACTCCTGTGCATTGAGACCGAAAACCCATGGGGTCTTCATACGCCATTTTCTTGTGGGCAAAATGTCATCTCAACAGCCCCTCGCCCCAGAGGCGGCCATCCACAGGTCTCGTCATCGGTCAGGATGTTCTAGATAAAACACAGAACACAGGAGAAATTATGTAGCATCTTCTAGTACACTTCAGAGGGTATTACATCAACACTAGATGTTGAAATGTATACTCTTCCCTTGCGCTGTTTGTTGTCTGTTGCCATGAAGTCAGCCTCCGCCAGCATCCAGTGACCCGTAGCCACCGATCAGTCCTTCCTCAGAAAGGAGAGAGTGGTCACTCCTCAGAAGGTCCTCCAGTGAGAACCTCCCAATGCGACCCTAGGGAGCTGAGCTAATTAGGTATTAGAGCATCGATGTTCAAACATAGGTGAGCCAATTCACAAAAGGTGAATAGGATGATTATGACAAGTGATTAAGTGGAACCCACACCCTATGGTTTCAGATCAACCTGATGCAACTGTGTGCAAAAGCAATTCTAAACAACTCACAACCTGGTTAATGAGCCAAACCTCATCAACTGAAGCTATATTATAATTAAGATAAATGTCTCCAAATCAATCTTTACTAAATCCATGCCAAGAAAAAGACAACCAACCATTCCAACTAGTGAGAGTAAAAAATCCCAAGAATCAACTACTCCCAGCAAGAAGTAAAGAAGGTTTTCAGATCAAATTAAAACTTTGTAAAGTTCCCAGACACAATATGTACTACAAGTCTGAACCCGAACCGAAATGGAATATGAAGTCAGATGTCAAGTCCAGGTAGTAAAAAACCCTCATTAATTTATGACGGAGTTATGATTCACTAGAAACTCAATTACTTGCAAGTTACAATTCTCTTCATAATCCCTGAAAAATCTGTTCCAATTACTATCAAATCCAATTCCCCCCTTTTTTTAAGGCATCTTGCACATGCCTTAAAAAAAATCAAGAAACAAGGAAACAATAACTTCAACTGCTTCTCCAGTGTCAAGAAAAGAAACTTAGTAGGTTAAAGGTCATGCATGAGACATAACCTCAGAACCTGTGGATCCTGCTGCTGCCACTGCTGAGGCAGCTTCAACCCCCAGATGATCATATCCCAATCATTTAGGTTTGCAATTAGGTTCTTATATTTGAATTACCTTGTTGTTGAAAGTGTGCTATACAAATAAAATTGCCTTGCAAAAACAAAACAAACTAATAAGTTCCCCACATAGTTACCTAATGTATTACAGAATTTTAGTCCTACTTGCATTAGCTACAACAACACTTCATTTCCCTCTGGGATCAATAAAGTATTTTGAATTGAATTAGACAACTTCTTCAGACCCTGCTTTTCCAGAATCTAATTGATGTTACAGTAAGGATTATCTTTGCAACCACCTTAGTTAAGATTGTTTTACTCAGGACACAGTTTATTTACCTAATTAATATCTCTGCTGCTGTTATTTGCTTCTCTGTTTCTTACAGTTTATTCTCTGTTAACTCCTTGAAAAAAAAATACATTTATTCTAAATGCACAATTTTAAAACCTGTACAACTGTAAAACATCTCTATTTCAATTTATCTAACTCAGTTGCACGTTCAGGTTTGAGTATGCCACTCTATTTTAATAACAACGATGTCAAGTAACCTTTTTACCTGTACCTGATACTCTTGCTTAAGAAAGAAACTTTTCTTCATTGCAGTTTCTGTGTAGGACTTGAGTTATACTTTATACTTTACCGGAGTAATTATCTATTTGCCAACTTTTCCCTCTACTCAGTACTTTAGACTGCTTATATTTTAAAATTAGCCTCGTTACTCCTGTCTCATTTAATCTTTTATTAAAAAGGAACACACAAAACCCCCCTCAAACATCAAAAAGTGTTGCAACTGAATAGAATTTACTGCGGTTTGACAGTCGGTCTCACATTTATTATACTGACACCCTGTTTTTTTATGCGATCTATAGCATATAATGCACACAGGTGTTAACTGAATATTTTCCACATTTGTCCCGTCTTTAGAACAGTGACCGAAATTCTGAATCTATTTTTATCATCATTTGTCTTAATGAAGTAAACAAAATTTTAAAAAATAGAACCCAAGTAATTTTAAACCCCACTGTGTGTGTAGGTCACACCTGTTGGCTTAAAGATTGCACTAAATGCATAATTTTCACATATACCATACCACTTTATTTATATAGCACGTTTATACACAGCCGAGGCCGACCAAGGTGCTGTACAGAAGAACATCATATGCAGCTGAACCAGGTAGCCTAGTGTATCCCAAATGTGTCATTATTATTTAACATTTTTATTAAACATTACTATCATTAAGTAAAAGTTCTTTTTGGTCGAGGTATGGCTAAAGCTTTATTCTTTATCATTTAATGTTGTAATCCTAACTTTGTTTTATGATTTCTACCTCCTTTGTGTGAATCTAAATGTATACAGTCTATGATCTAAATGCTTTTACTATCTGTCACTTTGCTGCCGGTGCAGCAGAAGTTCCCCTTCTTGGGAAAATAAAAGCATGATTCATGAAGTTAAGTATTACCGTATTTTAATTTGGAAAGCTCATGTTTGAAACAGGAAGTGGTTTTGCGCAAAAAACAAACAGTTTGACTAACCCGGACTCGTTAACAGCCAGGAAGTAACTGAAAACTCAAGACTAAACTTTTCATCAAAACAAGTGTTTAAGTTCCTATTTTTAGACTTCCAGCCGCAGAGCGCTATTAACGCTTCATCAGTGTCGGGATCTATGATTGTTTACAACCAGAGAATCGCAGCACATCGGTCGTAAGAAAGAAGCTTGTGGTTCAATTAGCTGATTAGTTGATTAACAATTAGAGAATCACATTAAATCTGCAACGGACTTTATTTCAGATTATTTTTACAACATTATAGTTAATAACTCGCTGGCTAAGATTAAACTTAGAGTTTTTTACCCGCGTTGTTTTCTATTCGTTTTCTGTAAATTACTCAAAAGACTGAAATACTTTCATACTGCTACTCGGATCTGTATTAACTGGAGTTGGTTTTCAATATATCCGATTTTAACCGTGCGTTTTCAGTCTTATTTCTATTTACTGCAGAGTAGGCTACATTTATCAAAAGTATTAGTTAAACATAGAAACCATCATTTATCTAGTTTATTGCTGAATTGCATCGTTTCACATAGGATTTTAAAAGAAAGTTTCCAAGCTAAGGTTCCCGGGCCGAACGCGGCCGCCCCTTATCTCATGAACACAGAGTGTTATAGTTTTAGGTCGAACCAGTTTTAATCAGTTACAATAGTTCACATTTTATATTACCATTTACCTTTGTTCATTATTTCCCCCGTGGCTTTTATTGATTAGTGCAAATCTAACAGCTGTAACTCACTGAGTACAGCTCACCCATTTAATAGGCTATAAAATTAATGTGGATTCAGGTTAGAAAATACTCAAATATTAGATTGATGAGGTAAATGTCATTTCCATCTCTCACATTAAATTTGAAGCATTGCTTTGGAATAACCAGCGTAATAAATCAAATAGACTAAATAATTTTTATTCATATTTGCACTTTGCAGAAAAAATATCATTATTAATGATTGTTGGAAATGTGCTCCAGCAAATATGTTTTCAAAACTGATGTAGGAATTTATTCTCCAGTAAATCACTGAGTCACGTTTAGATAATTAATCATTATTATATTATCACCATTAAAACTACAGCAGGTTTTCAAGATAATATAGTTTATTTTAAACATTAAATCTGACTCATATGCACCAATATAGATCATACTAATCATCCATCATTCATTATGCTTTAAATTGGAATATTCTCTGTTTTATTTGATCTATTTTTATCCAAGATCACTTGATGTTAAGATTGCAGTTTTCTAGATCTGTTGCGTTCAGTTTTTCAGATAGAGCGATGACATATTTATAATCCTGAGATCCCGAGCAATCCACTGATACTAAATGCATGTCAAATGCATTAAAAAGCCTATTTTGGAAATAATATTTAACAAGGATGAGAAAGGATTCCTTCTTAGTTCAAGGGCTCCAACTCGGCTTGCCGATCGACACGGTGTTTAGAACATACAGCATGGCAGTAACTGACCTGCACCCACATCTTAACATCTTACTGTATAGAAATGAATAAAACTTAGACTCCTCCTTCATAGATAGGTGTCTGTCTTGAGTAAGATAAAATAACTTTAACCTCGTTAGTAAGACACCACTCAGACGCTCTGGGTCAGAGTGCAGATAATGGAGTGGTTCCGACGTCCTTCAGTCAGCATGCAGACACATCTCACAACTTGGTTCAACATAACAATACATATCTCAGTTAACACAGAGAGTTAAGCTTTAACATGATCAATATATTTTTTCCCACATTAAGCCATTCAAATCTTCTTTTATAAAAAATGCCACGCAGAAAAATTCTCACAACAGGCCTCAAATAATTTAGGCTTTGATAAAAGCCAAGAGAGCTACAACAAAACTAACTGTGAAATCTATAGTTCAGGATTTGATTTTTACCCATAAACACCAAGTGATTATATATTATTTGCTTTCTTAATTTGAAAAGTGATACGTCACTGTTGACGAACAAATACGTTTGGTTGGATTTGCTTTTACTATAAGAAAGTAAAACAATTGGCTGAACAGTGTCCAACATTAGTAATTCAGTATGCTCATTCATTTGGAAACAAGCAATTAAATTCCAATATTTCATGTTCTTATTACGTTTCATTATTACTATTTGAAAGAAAACGGGTCCCCCGAGTGTTTTTGCAGCTACAGGGGATCATACTTCTGAGCCTCCCTTGTAAGGTCTAAGAGAAAATGTTAGAATTTGAATTCCCTTCACCATAGCCCCAAATAAGCCAAAATATATAAGCAGCCCCCAAACTCAGGTACGCACAGGTAACCTCCCAAGCCACTTCTCCATACCTTTTTGGGTCGAACCTCGAACATGACTCCTCCCCTGTGGACAAAGTGGTCAGTCCATTCTAGAAAAAAACAACAAAAAAGAATGAGAACCAGCCTGATATGCATTCTGGTTCAGTTGAAATTGAAAATTGCTTTTGTTGTCATAAGCAAAATTCCAAACTCACAGGACCACTGTATTGTTATACTTGAAGGCCCCCAAAAAAGCATTTCAGGCATGTCAATATTTACTTAAAACAGTGAGACGACTTCCCTTTAATTAAAAAGTCAGGTGCCTTATATTAAGACTCACTTGTATAACTTCCTGTGTTTACCCACCAGAGTGACAAAACCATCAGATTTCTAGGATCAAACCTTTCCTGACCTCCTGCCCCTTATTCTGGAGGGAGACACAGAATACTTCACAGCTTGAGATCAATTCTGTAATTTTCCAAGTAAAATTTCTAATAAGGCCCACTAACTGCTCTGACGCTTGAATGTTCCCCAGATAAGATTAGTATTTACCTTTTTTCCATTTATTTAAGACCTAAGTAGCCTAAGGACCAGTCATCTTTATTTTAATGTTACCCAGCAGAAACCTAAAGTTTTATTTTTTAGTTGTTCTCAAATTATACCCTAAACAATGTTGTTTTACTGTTGCTGCTCACAGCACGGTCTTATTTTTTAAGTCTCGAGATTGTTTACATTAGCGCCTTGCAAGCTGCTAAAAAATTCGTCCTTCACAGCTGTGGCGAAATCTAAGCAGTGTTATGGTACAAGTCCAAGTTACTTTAGTTAATGTTCACAGTTCTAAAATGTATTACTTTCTTACAACAAACCCCAAAATACAAGGAAACAATTCAGCCCCAATTGTCCCAGAAAGAAAGGAAAATATGTTTTCACTGCCAGTCAGCTTAGTCAAAATTTAAGTCAGTCAGGGTAAAAATCACAACCTACCCTAAATGCCCCAATCAACTTTGCTATTTGTTCTAGTCGTAAAATAGGAACGTTTCCGTTTCTAAGTTAGTGCACACAAGCTGCAACAGCTAAGGAAACTTGTACTTAGTGTAATAACAATTCCATCAAATAACTTTCAACCAAAATGAAATAAAATGTGGACTCTCCTGACAGAGAGCATTAGGAGAGAAAAGAAAACTATTGTCCATTTACCAGATAACTCCCCAGAAGACAAAGGATCATGTCACTCTCTTGCCCTTAAAAAAAAAATAGATGTGCAACACAGTCTATAAGCTCTCATTAGACTAAACTCACCGGATGACAACTCATCACCTTATCAGAGCCGTAGCAGTTTCTCTGTCTGCTTTACCCCGTCTGTCTAAAACAAACAAATTTGGTTTAGTTGCACATCAACTTTCCCTTCCAAATTACAACACAATAAAAAAACAAAATTTAGATCAACATAGAAAATAGAAAGAATCAGAAATTATGGCCTGCTTCCATCGAGACCCCTTTCGCTCTAAGGGTCCTCTGGCAGAAACAAAACAAAAACAAAACAAGATTTACTTTCCTAAGGGAGTGTGTATGTATGTGTGTCATAAGCAGGTGTCACAGAGATAAAATACAGCTACATCAGTCGGCAAGCATTTCTTAATTGCATTTGAGCTGTGTGTATTTTTGTCCTGCCTGAATTTCACTGGGTCATCTGCAGGCTGGCCGGCCCAGGCCCCCCCCCCCCCCTCGATCCAGCTAATCGCCATGTTTCAGGGACCACAGCCCCCAAATAACTCATCTCACCTGAGCAAGAGTTTTCCCCTCTGCCCACTGGTTAGCCCGCATTCAGGCCGGAGTCCAGCCTCCGCCTTTGTTATGGCTGCCAAACCCCTTATTCCAAGGGTGGGGGAGGTACTAGGGCTCCTTGTGGCCCTCCCCAGGCGCCGCTGGACCGAAGGCAGGGGTCCCAACCAGCCTGAAGAAAAACACAGGACAACTCAGCGAAACTCATCAGCAGTCCTACCATGGAATGTGTAACAACAGCTGTGTGTGTGTGTGTGTGACATTCTGCATTATACCAAGCCATCAAACTAATGATCTTAATGCTCAAACACTCCAGTTCTGGAAGAAGCAAACAAGAGTAAATAAAAGAGAAATAAACAAAACCACAAAGAAATTACATCACTTTTAGATTTCCTTTCAGATTATCCAAATTCCTCCCCTGGGCCCATTAATTCTTTTATTTATTTATTTATTTTCTTTCTGTCGACATATTGGACTGTCTGGAGGTGAAGTGTTGCTAGATTACAGACCCGATTGTCTGCCTGGGTACCCAGTTCCAATGAAGGACGTCTCCCCCATCGCTTTCTAGTTTCCTTGAGTGAAACAAAAGCTTAAAAAAACCCTCGTCGGACAATAATCAATCAATTTAATTAATTGACCACTTGTCCAACTGCCGTGCTCCCAGGTAAAACCCGGAGCAAAAACCCGATACTTTCTTTAACCTTGATTAAATAATTAACGATACAATTATATATAAGTGTATATATATTATATTAAGTAATCAATCAATCAACCGCGTGTAAGTAAATAAACACAAAACCGCTAGCAAATATTTCACCTTCTGAGAGTGCAAATAAAATTCTGTTACCACTATTTATTTAAAGGACTCAGTCTTACCAGGTTCTGTCTCAGGCGACGGCCGGGCCGACAGAGACGCTTCAAGGCCTCCATCTCCCAAACAGCTACTGGAGGTAAGAGGCTGGGAGAAAATGTCCCAGGACGCTAGCAACTCCCTGACCCTGTCCCTGCCGGTCCATTCTGCTCGCTGAGGCTGCGTTGGGCGCCAAGTGTAATGGCAAAAAATAATATCTCAGGGTTTCCATTATAAAGAAGACTTGAGTCCTGGAAGGCGTTTAAGTATTTAATTCAAACATGTCTGGCCAGACACGGAGGGGACAGAGTTACTCGTGCATCACCCTAACCAACCTTTCTAACTAACCGCTTAAATAGTATTCAGCAATCATTGTTTATCTCTGTAGATGTCTTCTCCAACGTTCACGCCCCGCCTCCGGAGAACCGCTTCACACGAGTCTCATATCAACGCATAAAGCAGCTCATCCGAAGGCCAGACTGTTATCTTACTGCCCCGGCGTCTGTCTTTCTGGTGACCTGACACATATATCTTTCTCATAACATTAAGCTGGAACAATAAGCTAGTCATTTTACACTAGATGTATTCACTAAACAGAGAATATACACTTAATTCCTAATTGCATAACAATTTTCCACCACATATGACTGGTAGTTAGTGGCTGTTTTCACCTTCTTTGTTCCAGTGGATTAACTAGATCTAGTAATAAAACTGGACGTGTAAAGTATGAAACAGGTTGGAGTGTCTAGAATGCTGTGATAGTTTTTCTGCAGTAAAATTCAGTTTTAAAAATCACAATATATAGTCTTACTCATATTATTGCAATATATCATATTCCTCCCCCTGAATTGTGAAACATATTGTATCACCAGATTCTTGCCCCAAACACATGCCTAGTAAGTATTCGCTTCTGCAGTAGTGCGAAGACTTAATTTATATTAAGTAGAGGTTGGTATGTGCAGCCGCCTCTCTCTTTTTCTCTGGGCCGATTGTCATCGCCAGTCCCTGTATGGCGTCTCGCCTTGTTTGCTGGTTGGGGTGCCTGGCTGCTGGTCGAATTCAACCTGGGTGTCTAGTGTCTTTTGTGTTTTGAGAGTAGAGCGAATGTCAGGGTGGGTTTAGTTCCCCTTCTGGGATGGGGCTGGGGGGACTGCCTTGGGGTCCGTGGGGCTTTGTGGTGCTGTGGCCGTGGGCCCCGGGTCGGAAGTGCCATGGCCTCCCTCCCCTGGTGGATCCCGGTGAACAGCGGTGCCTATTGGGGTCAGTAGGGGAGCTGGTTCCCTGGGAAGACATTTTGTCTCCCAGTCCTTCCCTCCCCATCCCTGGACACCTCTGTCCACCCGCTCCATCACTTTACCACTCATATAGGGTCTTGGGGCATGGGCACATCACTGGGGTGCGAGGAGGGAAGCCCCTCCTCGCTGTCCCGTGGTGTCCTGGGTCCCAATTTTAATATACAACTTAGACACTCCCATTTATAACATTTTCACACGACACATATGTAGGGACTTTGGGGTGGGCACACTTTTCGGCATCCAGAGGGGGAGCGGTACAATCAGCTTCACCTCTGGTGCCGGTGCCCACTGTTAAAGCACATATAGACACTGAGGGCTCGGGGTGGGGGTTGGGGGATGTGTGGCTGCCTCCCCCACATCCCACCCCTCTGTTTTAAATGCACATTATAACAACACGCATCAACACCATACTCGAGCGGGAGGATGGAGGCTAGGGGTCTTTTCCCACCCCTGTTCGCTATGGGCCATAAGGGGTTGGGGTCCGGAGGAGGACAGGCGGTCTGGTCGGGGTCCTGAGCTGTCGGGCTGCTTTGCCACTGTGGGGCCCTTGGCGGTCTGGTTGTCTCCATCCTAGAAGGTAGGGGGTCCACCTCCCGGGTCCGGGGGCTGGTGGCTCTACTGGGGCATCAGTACCTGGACCTGGGAGCATAAAGTGTGCATGGGGTGTGTGAGTGAGGGTACAGTGTCATTTTTTTGGGTGTCTTGGTGAGTCAGTGAGAATGTATGTGTTTAAGAGGGAGGGAACGTATGACTGTGTCTGTATGTCTTTGTCTACCTGTCAGGTTGGATCTTGGTCTGCCCCCTCGCCTGGCGCACCTCAGGCCTTACACTTAATGGGGGGCCTATTTCCCCTCCGTCACTCCCCGCCGGTGACGGGGGCCCCTGCCTGCCGGTGCGCCGGTGGTCAATCCGGTTCGGACCTGGTGCGTGCCTGGCCGGGCCTGGGGGGGCCGGTGTGTCGGTCGGCCGATGCGCTGGGCCGATATCTTCCTTTGGTTGGTTGGGGCACCTCTTTTAGAGGTGCCAGGTTTGGGATTGTTGGGTGGTGCCTGCTCGGTGGCTCGGCGGGATGCGGATCCGGCGTCTCTGCTCGTTTGATCACCTGTTCTGTGCGCACCGTGCGTGGCCGGTTCATTGGCGGGTTGGACCGGCCCTGGCCCTCGTTGGATGCCTGGTCTCGGCGCCCTGCGTTGCGCGGGATCAGGACCCGGGAGCTGGTACAACTTGGCGTCCAGATGCTGAGTGAGCCCGGCCTGGGGATGCTGTCCGTCCCCTGCGGCTATTGGTGGGGCGCTGGGATGTTGGCGGTGGGTATTGGCCTAGGGTGGAGGCGTCGCGTGGCGGCCGGCAGCCGGCCGCGGCCCCTGCAGTGCCGGGGGCCCCTCGTCGGCCGGTCCCTTGTCGGGTCCCTGCTGGGCGGTGGGGTGCCCCTGGGCCCCGGCTCCCCCGGTCCGTTGACCGGCCCACCCTGGCGCGGCCGGTTGCCGGCGGAGCCCGTGGGCTCGTCACTGCTGCCCCCCGGGCCCCTGCATAGTGGCCGCTGGATGTTCCCCTGGGGTTCTCCTTTTCTCCTCTCTTGGGGGATGCGGTCGGCCCCGCCCGGGTCCGCCTGGGGCTCTGGCGGTACTTTGGACGTCTTTGCTCCGATCTCCTTCATGTCTGCATCGATTCCTGGGAGACGGATTGATGCCTGCTCACACAAACTATCGAACACTCTTATGGAGAAACCTTATATGCACCAGCATGCTAACACACACACATTGATGTGGGGTCTCTGGTGTTTAAGGATATATTCTTGGGCTGAGGTTATCATTACTAGAGCTTGATTAATCGGTACCATGAGTTTCTCTGTGACATTGTTGTTGTATTTTTATATCTATTTTTGTGTGATGTGGTTGTGTAATTCTTAGTTCACAATGTTTGGTTGGTTTTGTCGATGTTCCTTTTTCGTGTTTTGTTTTTCCCCCTCTCTCTGCCGTCCTGTGGGTATGGAGGCAGACTTCAATGTGTTTTCTTTGTTCCCCTTCCTCTCTTGTATTTTCAACTCACCCTCTCTCATGACATTTTGTTTCCTACCTCTCTTCTTCATCTTCCTTCTTTCTTCTCCTTAATTTTCCGTCTCCGTGTCCATAACATCAGGAAATAAAAACCCCAACAATTCATAATAAAGATTTTTCACACATAAATCAAGTGGAGTATTATAGCAAAAGCTGTACTGCTCCGCTTGTGAAAGTAAATCTGTTGGGCTTCTACTTGGTACTCAGACACCAATTCTGAGCTCCACACTGCCAAACCGGACACGTTTATAAAAAAAAAAAAAAAAAAAGAGGTTGGTATCGATTCATAAATCATTGTTTGCCCTTTTTACATTTGATTGTTTGTATCTAACCGCTGACCGGGGCTATGTCTCATCACAGACATGGTAGCTTTACACCAGGATCACTGATGCAACATCAGTCGATTGGATTTACACAGCCACATTAAAGTGGACCTGGCATGAAATTCCCTGCGACGTTTTGGCCCTTTTTAGTCACACTCTAAGTACCTTAATACTGTATCAAAGGATTGTTAGCAGTAGCTCAGCCTTGTAGAACTGCAGCCCCTACTAGGTGGCCCTTCTGTTAGCATTAGCACAGAACGACCGAGTTTTGGTGGGCGGGGCCCAAGCCATGCACCTCTATTGTCAATTGAGTCTCTAACGTCCACATCTGATGAAACATTGACAGACATGCATTTGCGCACCACAAATTGCCCAAATTCCAATATTATGTATGAAATGTAATTCGGTTTAGGCCTAATTATATTGTGTGTTGAACAATAATCTGTTAACAAATTACAGGCCTAATAAAATATTTGATCATCCATCCACACATCCATCCATCCTCATTACGTCTCTAGCTTCACCACGACAGTAATGGCTCAGTTATCGGCTACTGTAACTATTTAATGGCATTTCAATTTGATCCGGAATCTGATCCGGACGGCGAGGCACCTGAGGAGGAACCAGAAAGGTAGAGGACGTCTTCCACAGGTGATCCAGACAGACGTGCTGCACGGAGGGAAGGGGCTGTGGGTGTGTGTGTGTGTTGGTGCGAGAGACATGTGAGTGACAGAGACGAAAAGAGAGCAGGGAATGAATACGCTGCGTGTTTTAAATAGCGTAAAAAAGAGAAACGAAACGCAATACGTGACGGTCGGTGTTGATTTTATTTTTTGGGGGGGGCGGTGTTTATGGCGTTCAGAGTTTAATCTGTGGTGCACCGCCACACATTCGTCTGTGTGGGAAACACTGCCATATAACAGCTGAAGGAAGTGTACTTACTGGTATAGGGATATTTGCTGGTTCACGGAGAGTTGGTATTGATCCTGGTAAAAGTTTACGACGATTTGCGAATCCACTGCTGTATTGTCCCAAGTTAATAAAACATCTGTCAGAGAAATATTTGCCACAAACGACCACGCGCTTCGGGAGTCGGTCGTGTACATTCCCTTCATAAATAAAGTCCATCCACAAGCTTTTCAGTGGGGAGGACAGTGTCGATGCGGTCTGGACTCCATGCTGTCGGTTTGCTGTTTGCCTTTTAGCGTAGCTCTCGTTGTTTAAGTTGTAATACGCGCCGCAGGGGGAGGGACTTGGAGAGTGTAGTTCAGAGAAGGGGGTAATTAGCTGGAACTCAATGACGTCATATTCCGAAATGTGAGGTCATATGCCGAACTGCAAAACAGCCGTTTCTGAGTGCTAATTTCACTATGTAGGCAGACATACCCGGGGACAAAGGAAACACTAATCAGTCGTTTTAACCCCTTAGGGGACATAGGCAGGCTGGGGAAACAAAAAAATATGACCAAAAAACTCAAAAAATGCTAATTTCATGCCAGGGGCACTTTAAACAAGTGGGTAAATATTCTGCCTTTATAATCATCTGGATAAAGCTATACACAAAATCCAACAGGCGTTAAATTCAATAACAGTACAAACGTTTTCAGGCCTTCCTCGCCATTCTCACCAGTTGTGCTGAATGACACAGAAAACATATCCCCAATAACGGTTATGTCAGACTGCACTGAAGTCTTGAGTTCTGGTCTGGGGACAACTTCAAAAATATCATCCAAACGACTCAAGATGGCGTCCTCTGATAAATGATTTCTCAGTATTTAATCTGCTAGAGTAACCAGAGCTCAATGAAGTTCATGCAACTTTGACTTTGCATGATGTTGCTTGCTGTACAAGTTGCTCACAGTGACTGAGAACGGGTAAGCGTCAGCCAATGAGTGTTCAGGTCCAGCCCTCTGACCCTGATTGGTAGATAAACTCATTCAGTTGAATAGTGTCATTATGAAATAAATAAGCCACTAGGAAAAACACCATTATAAAATAAAAACTGACTTGGTGAAAATCAAGTTCTGGAATAAAAACTGTTGGAATTAAAAATAAATGGCTATAAATAATCTCGAATAGGAAATTATTTACAGTTAATGTTGTATATTAATAAACACATTTTTAAAGGAAAATAAAAAACATTTCTTAATGAGCTTAGAATTTTACACACATTCATTTTTTTCACAACTTCATTGTCACATTTTATATTTGTCTAAAGATCATGTGTATATTTATTTTATTATGTTTTATTAATTTATTTAGGTTTGATCATTTTGGCGTTCAGAACCACCAACAACCGTGTTTTTTTTGTAGCTGAAGCACAAATACCGCCTCCAAAAACATAATCATTTACCTTTTTTTCTTTTCTTTTTTTTTTATGAACGTAATCCAAAACTAGTAAATACGCTGACTGGATAACAGACTGTCCTCTACCCGATAACTCCAGACTGAGCTCAGGCAGCACATAGCATATAATTCTCTCTTATTACATCAGACGTCGAGATTATGAAACTTTTTCATTAACATTTGTGCAGTTATGTATTGTAAAATTTAAAATACCTTCAATAAACATTTCAAATAGTAATTTTGGACATTTTATATGCATTTTAGAAAATATTTAACCTGCAATATGCTCTTTAAAAATTGCCTGCTGGTGGGATGTGAATGAACATAAATGATTGAGCTAGATTGACAGTAGCGAAGTGAGATATGAATGTAATGACTTCATTTAGATGTTTTTTTTGTTTTTGTTTTTAGAGATGAGCATGAGGACTTCAAAGAGGAGATGCGTCGTCTGAGGAAGCTTAGAGGAAAAGGGACCCCAAAGAAAGGAGAAGGAAAGAGGGCGGGCAAGAAGAAATAAAGCGTTCCTGCAGGAATAAATGCCTTTTTTTTTCTTCCTCTAATGTTGATCATTACTAGGATACTATTGTGGGAAAGAAAATAAAAATAGTAAATTGCTCAACTGTTTTGTTAAAAAGGCTTTGATAGATCTAATAATACATTAAAGGACATGTTTTACGCAGACTTCTGCTTTTGGAAAAAAGGCTGCTCTTATTTATTTGCGTATAAATTTGACAGTAAGTGTTATTAGACTTGGATGGACAAGCTGAAAATGGAATTACTCACAATAAAAACATTTTCTTCTGTTAATCTTGTTTAAATTTGATTGTTTGGAAGTAAACTATAAAAGTGTGTGCTAGGCGCGCATTATAAAACATCACATTTCAATATTATTGCTGAATATTGCAAAAACAATAACTGACGTTTTCCTCACCATCTTTCCTTTGTGTCATGTCCCATCTACTGTGCCTGAGCTTTCTGATCTTTGCTGCCAGGTTCTATATTTGTGATTGGCTTAAAGGACAGTGAAAGTCAAACCAAGTGGCCAAATATACAAGTGCATCTAAAAAAATGTAATATTGCATTTTATTTCCACTCATTTCTGAAAGTGAAACTCAAATTATTTTATAGATATTTCAAGCCTTAAGGTTTCTTTTCTTTTGTATATCTGTGGCTAGGTTTTTTTTTCTTTTGATTGTGGCTTACAGAGAATAGAATACAACATTCAGTGTCTCATAAAATTGGAATATTCCATAAGATCAATAAAAAGATATTCTTAAAATCTGTCATTGCCTATTGGATTGTTCAGAAAACTCCTGAGTTGCCAGTTGTCCCAAAGACAGCCGTTAACACCCTCCACAAGAAGGGTGAGCCACAAAAGGATGCTTGCGCACAAAACAGTCTGAAATCTGCGCAATTCACTTTCAACGGCAAGTTTGTGATTTGTAGAAAACAAATGTGCACAACTTCAACCACACTAAGGACTTTGCTTACGCACATTTTGGACACGGTGGACACCGGCAGTGCAGCCAGTGAGATTGTAAAATTGTGAATTTAAACCACATTTTTAGACTCGTAGAGCTTTACAAACACACAACAGTCAGCCCCCACCCTTTCTCTAAACTGAGAATAAAAATGAGAATCTGAATGAAAATATGTTGCATTTAAGAATTATATCACAGTATGTTCATATATAAGTTTCTCATACAGCAATTGTACTTATTGGTGCATTAATTGTGTGACGTACAAATATAAATACTGCAGTGACACTCCTGCATAATGGATGCACTGGCGCTAATTGAAAATCAGCCACTGGCAGCATCTGGATGAGGGAGCCGATGTAAAGAAGTCCTATTAGATCATGTGCTTAACTGGGCCCGGTTTTAGATCTACCGACCCACCGGAGCCGTGCGGCTCACCCTTGCCCACCTCCTTCTCTGCCTCTCGGTTGCCGGGGTTACCGGTGAAACGCCCCATATCAGCCGACTTATGTCTATGCAGAATATTCACTAGGCACTTTGGATTGACCATTTATGGGAGAAAGTAGTCGTTTAGGAGGCGGGATATGATCCCAAATCATCTGAGCACATTTCTAGGGAGAGTGGGATTTCTAAAGCTGAAATTATGTGCAGCCGTGCGTACTCAAAGTTTGATAGAGGACCTACTTCTCTTATGTGTACTAGGCATAAGTAATTTTTTAATGCTGAGCTAAAGTTTAAGTAAGGATTCTATCAAACGTTTTATAAATGAGACCCCAGAACTGTTGCTCAGTAGTCCAAAGTCCTCTTTTCAGATAAAAGTAAAATTTGCATTTCATTTGGAAATCAGTATTAAAGAAACTGGATGAAGAGTGGAGAGGTGCAGAATCCTCACTGCTAAAGTCCAGAGTGACGTTTCCACAGTCAGTAATAATCTGAGGTACCATGTAATCTGCTGGTTCTGGTCCACTGGGTTTTCTGAGGTCTTCAGTCAACACATCCATCTAGCAGAACATCTTAGAGCACTTCATGCTTCCTTCTGCTGACAAGCTTTATGGAGATGCTGATTTGATTTTCCAGCAGGACTTGGTACCGGCCCACACTGCCAAACGTACCAAAAGCTGCTTCAGTCACCGTGGTGCTACTGTGGTTGATTGGCCAGCAAACTGGTCGGACCTTTAAACCCGTAGAGAGTCTATGGAGTATTGTCAAGAGAAAGATGGGAGACACCAGAGCCAACAATGCAGATGAGCTATAGATAGATGGATAGATAGATAGATACTTTAATAATCCCAAGCTCCTTGCTACAGCAGCACACAATCACGGAACTCCGGCACAGCCAGGACACACAAATACAATCATAAATAAAATCACGACAATCAATCATGATAAAACTTTGTCCAATGACAGGTTATCCTCTCACACACAGGGGGGAACTATTGTACAAAGAAATAGCCAACAGGAGGAATGATTTCCTAAACCTCTCTCTATGGCATCGACGTTGCTGCAGTCTAATAGAGAAGGTTGCGATCAAAGCAACGTGGGCTTCCTGTACGCCTCAGCAGAACCAGCCTTGTAGGAGAATGTAGCTGCTTGAGCAAATAGTAACATAACTACAGACATAGTTCAGATCAACTTAATCTAGAACCGTGTCTGTTAAGAGATGCTTAAAGGTCTCATTCACTCGTGTTTGTTTTTCAATGAATGAATGCCTTGTGAGATGTTTTATGTGTCCCACACATAGTGAGGAATGCTTTGAAGAGGATGAAGTGGTGAAAGGCAGTTGATCCTGAAGATCTTTGAACAAGGGAGATCTACAGAATTATTGCAGTTACATAGGAATAAAGCTAATGAGCCATCCAATGAAGCTTTGGGAAAGAGTGATGGAAGCTTGGCTTAGGTCAGAAGTGGCCACATGGGACCCCCCCGCCCCCCATGTCTCTTGTGGAATTACAGGAGTTAGCCTGCCGCATCGACCTCTAACTACGAGAACGGCAGCATTAGCTCACTTTTCACATTGTCTTTGTCAAACCTTCTGACCTTTGCCAGGTCCCCACCAGTTTTTCCCCCATCTTCTGCACCCCAAGCCATGGAGGAGCCCATGCAGCTTGGTAGGACAAGGGTCACTCCTCAAGAATGATCCAGACGCCTTCTTAATCACCTGTGCTTTGCTTTCACTGTGGAGGTGAGGCACACAGAGTGGCTAACTGTCCAGTAAAAACTGGGGATCAGCAGAAGGGAGAGGCAAGGCAATTTTATTTGTATAGCACACTTTCAACAACAAGGTGATTCAAGGTAATGATTAATGGGTAAAATAAAAATAGCAGTAAAACACAGACAAAGCATATAAAGTAAAAACGACAATAAAGCAAGAAGCACACACAAAACCCATGATACATTAAAGCATTACTTAAAGGCAGCTCTAAACAGATGCGTTTTTAGTTGTAATTTAAAAGAACTCAGTGTTTCAGCAGCTTTGCAGTTTTCTGGAAGTTTGTTCCAGATTAGAGGAGCATAGAAACTAAAAGCTGCTTTTCCATGTTTGGTTCTGATTCTAGGGATGTTGAGTCGACTGGAATTAGAGGACCTGAGTGGTCTGGGGGGGTTGGTATAGTAACAGTAGATCTATAACATACTTTGGTGCTAAGCCACTCAATGATTTATAAACTAGTAGAAGTATTTAGAAGTCTATTCTCTGAGCTACAGGGAGCCAGTGGAAGGACTTTAGAACTGGAATGATGTGCTCTACTATCTGGTTCTAGTGAGGAACGCGAGCAGCAGAGTTCTGGATCAGCTGCAGCTGTCTGATTGACTTTTTAGACAGAGGGATTATCTGTCTACTCCCTCCCTGCTCTGCTGTGAGTGTCGTCTGCAGAAAGAGTCGCGATCAGATGTAACATTCTGCAGCGATCACTTCACATCGGGTGGGCCTTGGCAAACAAACAAGCTAACATAGCTAACCAACCCTGCAGCTGCAAGATAACGGCAAATACTAAAAGTGGGAACTGGAGTTATGTAAAAGTTCATTTCCACATAATGTGTGTGCATGTTGATAAACAAATAATCCTTCTATTGTTGAGAAGAATTCAATTCAAAAATACTTTATTGATCCCAGAGGAAAAATAAGTGTTGTTGTAGATCCTGATGGCTGTGGGCAGGAAGGATCTCCTGCAGCAGTCTGTGTTGCAGCGAAAATGAAGCTCCATGGATCTCCCCTGTATTTCCTTTACAAAAGAGCAATGACATCCAGTTTTGTCCTTTATTTACACAGGAAATTGTAGTTTTTCAGTCATATTTAGCAATGTTAATTAATCTAGAAAAATCGTGATTAATTCACAGCTATGTTGTGATTAATTAGATTAAAACCCATGGATTTACAGGGAGAACATGCAAACTCCATGCAGAAGAACCCCAGGCCGGGATTAAAAACCAGGACCTTGCAACATCTCACCTTGTGTGGTGCACATGATCTTGAGAGGAAACAGCCCAGGGCTACATGGGGGAAACTGGTCAATGACCTGAAGAGAGCTGGGACCACAGTAACAAAGGTTTCTATGAGCAACTCAATGGATGGATGTGCCATGATTTTCTTCAGCTGAATAGAAACAAAACTGAAGTAATAATCTTAGGACGTAAAGAGGAACGAACCAATGTCAGCACACAGTTTTATTATACAGATAGAAACTACTGATCAGACCTGAAATCTAGGTGTAGTAATGGACTCAGACCTGAACCTCCAGGGTCACATAAAGGCAATAACAAGGTCAGCGTTCTATCACCTGAAGAACATCTCTAGGATTAAAGGACTGATGTCGCAACAGGACCTCAAAAACTCCTCAATGCATTTATCTTTAGTCGGATTTATTACTACAACAGCGTCCTCACAGTTCTGCCTAAAAAGTCAATCAGACAGCTGCAGCTGATCCAGAACGCTGCCGCTCGTGTTCCTCACTAGAACCAGGAAAGTAGAGCACATCACCCCAGTTCTAAAGTCCTTACACTGGCTCCCTGTAGCTCAGAGAATAGACTTCTAAATACTTGTACTAGATTATAAATCAATGCCTTAGTGCCAAAGTTGAAGATCCGTTGCCACTATACCAACCCCCAGACCACTCAGGTCTTCCAACGCTAGTCTACTAATCATCCCTAGAATTAGAACCAAACATGGAAAAGCAGCTTTTAGTTTCTATGCTACCCTTATCTGGAACAAACTTCCAGACCACTGCAAACCTGCTGAAACACTGAGTTCCTCTAAACCAAAGCTAAAAAAAAAAGTTTTTTAGAGCTGCCTTTGAGTAATTAATAATAGCTGGAATGTCATAATTTAAATGTATCATGTTACGTGTCTCTAAAGTTTTGTTTTATGCTTTTACTGTTGTTTTATTGCCGCTTTTATTGTATCCCCTAATCACCCAAAGCACCTTGAATTTCCTTGCTGTTGAAAGTGTGCTATACAAATAAAGTTGCTTTGCCTCATTAGTAACACACTTCATTGTCTCCAACTCAAATCCTGCACCGCTCGAAAGGCTACCCTGCTTAAGCCAGCATGTGTCCAGGCCCGTCTAAAGTTTGCCAGATACACATGCAGATGGTCCAGAGGAGGACTGGGAGAATATCATGTGGTCAGATGAGACCAAAATAGAACTCTTTGGTAGAAACACTACTCACCGTGTTTGGAGAGGGAAGAATGCCGAGTTGCATCCCAAGAACACCATACCCACTGTGAGGCATGGTGGTGGAAACATTATGCTTTGGGGCTGCTTGTCTGCAAAGGGGACAGGCTGACTGGTCCATATTGAGGAAAGGATGAATGGGGCCATGTTTCATGAGATTTTGGGGAAAATCCTCCTTGCATCAGTGAGAGCATTGAAGATTAAACATGACTGGATCTTCCATCATGACAATGATCCCAAACACATCGCCCGGACAACGAAGTAGTGGCTACGTAAGAAGCATTTCAAGGTTCTGGAGTGGCCTAGCCAGTCTCCAGACCTCAATCCAATAGAGAATCTATGAAGCAAGTTGAAAGTCTGTGTTGCCTAGCAACAGCCCCAAACCATCCCAGCTCTAGAGAAGATCTAGATGGAAAAATGGACCAAAATATCAGCTATTGTGTGCAAACCTGGTGAAGACCTACAGGAAACATTTGACCTCTGTCATTGCCAACTCAGGTTACATTACAAAGTACTGTTGTTATTGACCAAATACTTATTTTCTGCACCAGTACACAAATGTAAAAATCATACAATGTAATTTCCTGGAATTTTTTTACATTCTGTTTCTCACAGTTGAAATGTACCTTGGGGTGACTGTTGCTCGCTAGGTAGAGTAGTTCAGAGGGTTGTAGGTTTGATTCCAGCTTCCACCTGTCACATGTCGAAGTGCCCCAGGGCAAGGCACTTAACCCCATGTTGCCTACCAATCTGCTTATCGGTAAATGAATGTGTGCGCGTTTGTGAGTGCGAATGGGTAAATGGGGCTCCAGTGTAAAGGGCTTTGAGAGGTCAGTATGGCTAGAGAAGTGCTATAGAAGTTCAGTCCATTTACCTATGATAACAATTACAGACCTGATGATCTTTTTACTGGGACAACTTGCACAATCGGTGGCTATCATATGCTTTCTTCCCTGTTGTAAATGAGAGGTTGTCAGATATTGACCACTGGCACACAAGGTGGAAAAAGACGCTTCCAGAGATGATCCATTCAGCTGTTTATTTTGATAGAAAAAACTATGCCTAGGAAACAAAATAATTTTAACTATGAAAAAAATGAAGTTAAAAAGAACTCGAGAGCTTCTTCAGTGACAGACGCTGCATCTTAAGTGCACAAAGGAGCGTCATTGCATATCCTTCCTCCCAGCAGCTGTGTAGTCTCTTATTCTTTTTTTGTTTCTATATTATGTACGTTATTTTTGAATTTTCACGCTTCTATTTACCTTTACTTGCTGCTGGTACACCTGAATTTTCCAACAACAGAATATTTCTATTCAATTCTGTTCTCAAAATGATTAATACAATTTTTGCTAGCTTACTTTTCAGCTCAACTTCAGAAATAACATATAAAAATCACTCAAAGATGAAAAAGAAATCATGGAATCACATTAAATGAATAAGTTCATTGTCCTAAACCAGTCAATTAATCAGTTCAAATTTGCATTTTATGCAAATACTGTGATAATATTCTATGTTTTTTGAGGCATGGAACTCACTGATGAATTTGGCTCCAGATTAGCTGACAGGTGAGCTTCTTGTTTCACAAAACATTTCGAGTTCAGATTGATCGCTGTTGGGCATCCGATAAATCAAATATGTTGTCTGAGGTTGGAAAAGGATAAGAGAATATTCCTCTGTCCTTGATCTGTAGAAGTTAGTCCTGCTTTATTCCCTGGTTCTTTGTTGCTCTGTATGATCAGTGGAGGTGTGGTGATGGTCTTTCAGAGTTAAATTGGAGATCCACAGAACTAAAGTCCTGCAAGGTGAAGCAGGTACAGAGAATGGCATCCCATCTACATCCCATTAAATAGGTAAGAATATTATTGAAAATTTCATTTATTTCAGTAACTCAATTCCCTAAGTAAAACACATTAGAGATTAATTCACAGACTGGTGTTTTCAAGCCTTTATTTCTGGTAATTATGATGATTTTCTATCTTCAGCTAATGAAAACATATTTTAGATAAACATATTAAATCAGACCAATAAAAATATTTTTAATAGAGGAATGTAGGCTGGATCCATATTTTTAATGTAGCCTACTGAATGTGCCTGTATAGCCTGGGTCTGCAGTTATTTGTGGGAAAGAACCTGAAAAGTTTGGGAAGCACCAATTTAGACTGGCTGGTGTTTAATTATCGAATGAACTGCCACCGTTAAATAAACTTACTTTGTTTTGAATATTTTAGATATCATTTTCATGCGTTAATAAAATGAATACCTTCCCATGAAATGTATAATGTGTGGGATGAGCTGAAAAGTGTCCGATGGTCAGGTGGAGCGGTTGGAACCCCGCCGTCTCGTCCTGCGTCTCTGTCTCCCCCTCCTGTCCTCAGCACCAGCCTGCCTTTTCCTCTATTATTTTCCACTCAGCTTCTCGCAGTTTAAAATGGCGGCGTTGAGCAGCGCCGAGTCCCCACCGCCCGTCTTCAACGGAGACGCCACGGAGCGGGAACCGGGAAGGGAGAGCGGCCTGGAGGAGCTGGGCCCAGGTTTGGACTCTTCGTGCTCGTCGGGGATTCCCGGAGGTCCGCAGGAAGAGGAGGTAAGCGCTGCGGCGGCGGCGGCGGCGGGGACAGCGACACTTAGCTTGCTCCGAACGGAGCTAATTGGATGGAAACGCTCAGGAAACACCGGCTGGAAAGCACACCGGGGGAGGGTGTGGGGGACGGCGGAGGTGGGGTAGGGGGGGATGCAAACGCTGGGTGCGGGACCGTGAACCGAACTTCGACGGTCCGTTTCAGTCCCGTTCGGGCTTCTCGTGAGCAGGAAGATGCAGCGGGAGAGGAGATGTTTTATTCGAAGGAGCCTGTGTTTATTTGGGGCCTGCTTTCTTCCAAACGCTGCTTCCTCGGGTTTCCAGGCTCCCCGCAGCTGGAGCCTGGTGCCAAAAAAACGAGCCTCTGTTGATTCCTGCACACGCAATTAGTGCGCTTTGAACATAGTGCGGGTATACTTAGATTTTTATACAGATGAACTCAGGCTCTGCGCCCCACAGGACCGATGATGGAGGTGGTGGTGATGATGATGATGATGATGGAGTTGAAGTCGTGCTTCTGGTATTTGTGGCTGGCCACATCTGCTGCTTTCTAAATAGGCTACGATCGGTTTTCCAATCCTAGGCTTTCTATTCCAGCTGACACAGAAAGACCCTGTTAGACCAGGAAGCATCATCAGCCAGGCCTGTCCTCATCACCAGCACTACAGGCAACTACACGTTTGGATGCAGCCTGTTTAATAACGACACCTATAAAGTATAGCACCCATCCTATATTTCAGATTCTAGTCCTGTTTCAGTTTCCGACAATGGAAGTTCCCAGTCCGAGCGCCAGGAGTTTTGAGAAACTCTTGAAAGTTGAAGCCTGAATGCTCAGGGAAACTTGGTCAGCTCCAAAATCCCTGAATCCTGCACGGACAAATAGTTTTTTGTTTAGTTTTTTTAGGCAACACGAGTTTTCAAACTACAGTAATAAAGACGTCTGGGACCCCAACAGGATGCAAATAGCTGAATTCCACAAACACTGTACGTGAGATTGCCTCTTAAGACAAAACACTAAATATGCCTTAATGTGTAATATATTAATATACTTAGTGGAAACTGTCTTAGCACTACCACAGAATCCACCATCAACAGTCTCCGCTCTTGGGGTGCAGCCAATCAGCACCAAAGACAATGATTGGTGCTCCTGCGTTGATTACTTTGCAAATGCCAGCCAGTAGTGTGTCAAGTAGCATTGCAGCTCGATATTTCTGCATTCTAAACTGAATTTTTGGGGGGAGTACTTTAGATTTGCTCAGTGTAAAAAAAAATAAAAATCTGTGAACAGGCGGAGACTCGCTGTAGATTCGTGTGCCTGAGCTCTAATTGCAATCGGAGGATCGACATTCACCAAGAATAAAGGAAGGATCTGTCTGCGTTATTGAGAGACAGCCACCAGCAGATGACATGTGCTGGTTTCAATTGACTAATTTATAAGTTGTATAATGTACAGCTGGTTCCTTGACCATAAATATCATTCAGAAGAAAATGTTCATCTCAATAGATTTTGCTGTTTAAACAACAGTTCAAATAAACATTTAAATTCAGGTTATGACCTAATTCCACCATTCCACCCGAAAATGGTGGATCCGAATTCCACTAGCAGTTTGCCAGTTTTTGTACACCATCAAACCCTTATTCTAATTTCTAAAAGCATCCAGAACTGTTTTCTTTGCTGTCAGAAATACTTAGATGAACAGCTGAAATCCAGAGGATGTGTGATGAATGAAGCTTTCCACTGGAGCCCCATTCAACTATTCACACACATTTATACACCGATACGCAGATCAGGAGGAAAGGAGTCTTTTAGGTTAAATGAAAGGAGGAAGCTGGAATCGAACCTACAACCTTCCGATTGCTGGACAGCTACTTTACCACAGTCAGTCGCCCCGTTATGAGTACCGACACTAACTACAGGGAACTAGAGTACTGGTTGGTTTAATCGAGTGATTCAACTCAACCCACCAAGAAAGAAAGCAGCTAAGGAGTAATGCAGCAAAAATAAAGGAGTAACTCTGAATGTTTTGAAGTGTGGTTCTGTTGAAAGGTACCCACCTGTGAAGATGACTCTCCTCAGGCCCCATCCTTTTAATCCGGGATCACCATTTGTAGTCTCCAACCTTCTTTTCTCCACGGACCTGTTTAATATCCGACAATATTCACACGGACTGGCAAATAAATGCAACAAAATAAAAAGAAACGACTGGCATAAAAAAACAGTTATTTTTAAAGATAGAGCTGGGTATCGATTTAAATTTTAGGAATCAATTCAGTTCCAAATCTGAAGATTTAGAATAGATTATGACTGTAACAGGTTTGGGATGACTTCTTCAGAAAGACATTTGCGAGACATCATAACGTAGTGTGGTGGCTAATGAAAGTAGCGGCATATTTTGTTGTTGAAAAGAACAGAATACAGGGAAATATCTTTGCAAAAGAAGCCCACAGTCGCCTCAGTTACTTTGAGAGAACACACAGAGAGTTGGTTGTTAGTTGTAGTGTTTGCTGCAGTTTCACCTGTTGGACGGTTCAGACAGGAGATCTTGGTGATTCTCCTGAACTTGGTCATAGTTCTGTTATACTTCACCTCCATTTGGCAGGCCTTGAAAATCGCTTTGCTTCTTTCATGCTCGTCTTTCTGTTTTTCTCTTTGAACCCAAAATGGTCCCAGACTGCAGCCTGGCGCTGGCGTTTACAAAGCCGGCGCTAGGCTAGTGGTTCTCATTTATTTTCTGTCATGCTAAGGAAAATCTTTTTTCTATTTTTTTTATCTGTACAAACCATTGGCACCAGCATTCTGCATACAATACACTGATTAGCAAAAAAGATTAATAAAAGTTCAAGACATTGCATCTCATTTTATTGTTTTAAGTATTAGCAATATTTCCAAGTTCTGTTTATTAACTCAACTGGTAACAGACTGCTCTGTCTGTGTGAAGCTTAGAACAGATAAAGTTCAAATGATTCACTGGGATGTGCATTTTTAGACTAAACGGTAACATTCAAAACTTTTTAAAACTATAAACATTGTATACCTGTCAGCTTCATCAGCTTATTACTTTTCAAAAAGGTAGGCTACATAACTTCTTCACCTCCAGTTTTTCTTTTCAACTGTCACAAACTTTTCTAGAGCCCTATGAAATTAAATAAAAAAAATGTTTTGTAATTTTTTTACAAATAGTTTTATTTTTTCCAAAATTCTCTTTTTTCCATATTTTTTCTGAATAACACATTTTTCATTTCCTCCCATATTTGACCCAAAAAGTGTGTAATTAGAGAATGATGATCATCATTCAAGCATGAATAAAGAGACAAAGGTCCTCCTGCGTCACCCCAGATGATGGGGTTTCAGACACCTGCTGTAAAGATTTTAAAACACACCCTAATAGACAGGTTTCAGCAGGTTTTTTGAATGATGGCTGTAAGCCTGGGGATTGTTAACTTAACTCCATCTTATGGTAAATGGCCTGTACTGGTATAGCAGTTATTCAGTCTCGGAGGACACCAAAGTGCTTGTCACTACATTCAGACATTTCCCCATTCACGCACACATTCACACACTGACGTATCTGATCTCTGTAGGCCTAAAACTCACCAAGTTATGAAAGCTTTTAACCTCTTCATGGGCTTGAACTTACTAGTAACGTCAGGTTTTTTAAAGGTGGCCATTTTGGTTCATAACTCAGGTGTTTATACACGGATCACAGACTGCATGATTGAGCAACAGAACAAACCAAACTCCTGCACAGGCCAAAGACAAACATACCAGTTGGTGGCAGTAATGCTTCCATTTGTTGTTGATAAAACCTCAAGAAGAGGTTTTAAATTTATTTACTGTAAATGTATTTACAGTGAGCAATTTACCAATATGTGCTAATTCTGTATTCATGCTATGAAATTCTTCCCCAAATTACAGTCATACTTTTAAAATACAGAAGTTAGTCAAAATAAATGAACTGTTTTTCAAACATTACGTTTAGCAAAAGACAGAAACAATACTTGAAAATAATGCCCACACCTTTTTTAAATTAATTTATCTGACTTACTACTTTTAAGTATGTTCTTGATGTGCAGTTGATTTTCATCCCAATTTTGAAAATTAATTTCAAAGTTAACCAGGTTATAGTGTTCCGATTCCTTAAATAAATAAAGCTTTCATTTTGATTTTTTTCTTGTGTTTCTTGTATTGTGTTGTGTTTCCATTTTATATCTTAGCAGCTAGTTGTCAGTGGGACTGGGAACTAGTGGGACACTGGTTGGGGCGGATCTCCTTCGTTCAGCTTCCAGCTGCTGCTGCTGCAAAACTACACAAATGTCACTGACTAATTCCTGGAAGAAACATTTTAACACATTATTACAGTCAATGTCCAGTCTGCTTATACTTTGTTACGTTAAGAGAACGGCACCAACGAGGGCAGCTAAGCGGCGTCGTTCAGCTCAGTAACATTTCTGGTTGCTAACAGCAACCACAGATGCTACCGGAAGTTGGTAACTGAAAAATCATAATACTGATGCATATACTGTTACACCTCTAACTGATATGTACATTTGGTCCAATATCAATATGCAATGTTAACACTGCTTTTATGGCCAATAACCGATATTTACCAATATCTATCTAATATAATTATATATTAGACATATTTTCCTACACTTTGACACAGTGTGAAAATGACCACACCCCCTTCATTCTTTCTGTGCCTCAGTTAAACACCCCACAATCCTGTGCTGTATCCCTCTTACATGACCCATGGCCGAACAAATACCTCCCCCATCAGACACAAATGGCAACAAGATGGAAATAAACATCTGTTGTTAATATCGGCCGAGTTTTACTTATCGGACCGATACCGATATGTTGAAAAGTGACTAGCATCAGCTGATACCGATGTTGATGCCAATATATTGTGCTATGGGTTAGTAATCAGTTCACACTACAGGACACCATCCAGATTTGGCTCAAAAGTGATTAGCAGTGACTGTAATCATGTCAGGACTTTTCCCGTCACAGACTTACAGATTCTCGCCTTTACTGCTAACACACAAAGCTAACAATGCCAAAAAATGCCAGTTTATTGCCAATACATGTCAGCTGAAAGAACTGTAAATTGTTTGAAAGGACAAACTATCTTCCTCCTAGCAATCAGTTTATGTGATAATGTGCTACGAATCCCTCATACATAGTCAACTGAAATGTTTGCATGAAGCAACCCATGCTTGGAATCCTTATTTTCATCAATCACTTTATCATATTGCTTGGAAAATCTTATAAAATGATCTGATGTGCTCTCTGTTAATTTGTCCATCTGTCCAGCTTCTCCTAGACTACTTATTTGTATACTCTCCAGAATGAGATCCATGAAACAAGTTTTTCATCAATAAGAAAAGCTAACTAGTGTGTGGTAAGGCTCAGCAGGGACATTAGGCAAAGAACAGAAATCAAAATGTCACTATTAAAGCCAATAGCAGTGCCATCACTTCCAGCTCTAGTTGTGTTTGTCGGCTGTAGGTGATCCAAAGGGAAGAACGCATTTTTCACCACAATCAGTTAGTCAGTTAGAGCCATAAATTCTGTTACCTGTTCTATAAGCTATAACCTTTTTTGCCTCATTACTGTCAATTAGAAGTTTGGCTCGTCCCTTTCCTCTGAGGCGGCGTATGGCCATGTATTGATCCATAGGGCCTCAAAAGTTATTGTTTGTTGCTAACAGAGCGCGGGTCAGACAATCCATGCTACCTTGTTGAAATTCCCACGCCTTTCTTGAAAGCTTCATCTAGAAGTGTGTTGAAAAGTACTTCCAAAATATGTTTCAAAGACACAATAGATTATATTAAAAATAGCATTTAATATGAAAGCGGCTTAGTAGTTCTGGAAGTGTTGTAGTCAAGTCACCATCTCTCGAGTCAAAGTGTAAGTCCAAGTCACAGTGGGTTAGCCAAAGTCAAGTCGCTAGGTTCGCTAGGTAGTCGCTAGGCTGAGTCCAAAATCTGTAAATTATAAATAATCAACATGTCATCTGTACACTTACAAAGGTTTGGGAAACTTTTATTTCATTTGTCCAGAAATCTGATCTAATGTAACAAGCTAACATTAGCATCAGCTGCATGCTAATTCCAACAATAGCAATTTATCATGTCAGAGTCCAAGTCCTAACGTTGCAAGTCCAATTGCAAGCATTGGTGTGATTCCCGAGTCAAGTCACAAGTCACTTAAATGTGACTTGAGTCCAAGTCCAGAACTCATCTACTCCATGCCTGAGTTCTGGATAGAATTGAAAGACTTAATAGAACAACTTTTAAAGGGTTTAAGTGGGGCAAAGGCTTCATCCTATGCTTCAAGACATTAGGATCAGATTAGTCTACCTTTATAAAATCCATTGGTAGCACATCTTGATCTCTATGTCTTAGGGTCAGTAGGTGGAAGGGGTATACCTTGGATTGGACAAAAAACACACCTAAGTAGCCTAATATGCATATTTTTGGACTTAGGGAGAAAGCCGGAGTACCTAGAGAGAAGCCACGCATGCATGGGGAGAACATGCTTAATGCCACAAAAGAAAAACTCAGGACAAGTCTACAGTGTAGTAACACAGACCTTGAACTAAAGCAATTTCTAAATATAACTAAAGACATGGAGGAGTTTAAATACCAGCCAAGTAAAACTACTTGGGTAAAACAGACATTTAAAAGTAGTTAAAGCTAAATTTCTCTCAGCTGTAGAGAAAAGTGCCCCTCCACTGTAGAATTATTTGGTAAACATTCATTCTCCGTGCCATAACTTCAGTTACACAATACACAGCACCACCAAGTTGAATAGATCTATAGGGTACTTGGGTAGAACACATGATCCTTGTATGTGCTATTCCAGAGATATTTTACAGCATTTGGACTTGAATGTTCTTCTAGAAAGGACGCCTTTCTGCGTTTTCAAGGACCTGGTGGTCCAACTTTACCATGTACCAGAAAATGAAGGGCTGAGAACCCGGGTTTAAATGCAGAACGTTTCTGCAAGTGGAACTTCCACAGAGTTCATATTCACCACCTAAATCTGTTGCTCCACTTAGAAGTGGTCCAGCTTCCAATATCCTGCCAAAAAATGACGTAGGAAGATCAGAGCAGTGGGGTTAGGAGGCTTTATCACTTGTTAATCTCTGGCCCAGATGGTTAACAGTGCTTGGTTGTGACCGGTGAACGTGATGTTAGAACATCTGGGATGGCTGTAAACTGAATAAGTTATGGATGATCCAAAAGCCAGTAACATTATTCAGGAATGTTTTTCTGTTTATGTTGTAAATAGGCTTGGCTTATATTTCTTGTGTTTTCTGCACAGATCTGGAACATCAAACAGATGATAAAGCTGACACAGGAACACTTGGAGGCTCTGCTGGAGAAATTTGGAGGAGAACACAACCCTCCCTCCATATATTTGGAGGTAAGAATGCTTTGGTATGGAAGATGGAATAATGTTCATATATCTAGAGGCTTAGAAGCTGTTCAGTCAGTAGTGTGTTTGTATCCTCCCTGGCAGGCATATGAGGAGTACACCAGTAAACTGGATGCCTTGCAACAGAGGGAGCAGCAGCTGCTTGAGGCCATGGGGAATGGCACAGACTTCTCCTGCACCACCTCTCCTATGCTAGGCCTGTTGGAGGTCAAGATAGGAGGAGATGGAGGTGGAGCTCAGGCCTTCCCCTCAGCCCCCAACACATTAGCAGTCCTGCAGACCCCCACCGATAGTGGACGGGCTAATCCACGCTCCCCCCAGAAGCCTATTGTCCGTGTGTTCTTGCCAAACAAACAGAGAACAGTGGTATGTCTGATGATTTGCTTGTGGAAGTTGGGATAGAAACCATCAGTTTAGAGCTACAAGACTTTAAGATACTAAAAACTTTGTAAAATTAAATTTACAACCGAACCAGTACTCATTTGGAGGAAAATGATAGAGTCGAAGGACTTTTAGTAGTTCCATTAGGTACACTGACACAGTTTGTAAAAGTAATTGTTAGTGGGGTGTAATATTACATGTATTTGTTTTTCGGATTTTCTTAGACGGCCCTGTCAGTTCGGTACGCACATGTACCGAACTGATCTAGCTGTTTTCTACCTGAACACATGCAGAATGTTTATCTGCGGGACTCAGAGCACAGTGCAATGTTCTCCAGCGCAACTTTAAAAAGTGAAAGCAAAACAAAACAGAAATGACTCCCAGCTATCACTAAACTCTGCTATTTTGGGATATTAATGGTTTCTCATGCAGCTACAGTAGAAAAAGAAAGATGGACCGAACCAGAAATTTGTCAGCACACGCATCTTTCAACAACAATAAGGTCCATAACACGCTCTGCATTAAACTGAATGACTCACCTGAAACAATGCAGATATAATAATGTGATAATGTGCATAATGTGAACATCACTGATACTAGAGAAAAACCAGCTGACGTCCACATGGCTACCAGTAGCATCCAATCAGCCCAAACTCCTTATTTGGTATTAAATGTGAGGCGCCGGAATCACCGTTGATGAGAATGGATTTTTCCCAACAGCTGCCCATGTTGCATTCTAGTACAGCTGGGAGACTAGGCTGTTGAGGTATCAAAAGAACTCCAAAATGATTAAAGGATACTTTATCCTCAAATATGGGCAAAGTGTTATTTAAACATTCCTAAACATTAACACTGCCACTTTGAAAGTGGTTATATTGTTTTCTACTCTGGCCTTGTCTGCTTGCACTTTTATATTTAAAAAAATCCCCGGTCAGTTCTGTAGTTTACATTTTTTTAAGCTATAGAACACAGCTATATCTAATTAATTTCAGGGATTAAAAGGAATGAATTCAGAAAAGAAAGTACTTTATTTAATGCTGATCAAAGTAAAAAAAACTAAACCTATGCACATTTGTATTTATTTTTCTTGATTAAAGTGTACCAAAAACGTACCGAACCATGGCTTTAAAACCCCAAATACGTACCAAATCGTGATGTTTGTGTACCGTTACCCCTAGTAATTGTCAATCTGCTTTTTCTAAGTATCTTACATACTTAGTTTATACAGATGCAAATAGCATATATGTAGGATCTATGTTAACCAAATGTTTACTTCAGTTTGCTGAGATGAGTCACAGTTTTCGACATATCTGATGTGCATTGTGTCTGTCAATATTTGCCCCTTTGTGTGTAAGTCTGCCATTGTTTTAATTTAGCCATACTCTCCAAAAAGGAGATGCAAATACTCTCTCAATACAATGTGTGATAAAATGCAGATAAAACAAATGTAACCCTCATTTCTGTCCATTTAAGCCTTTCAACAATAAAATGTTTCTGCTGGTGTCTCAGCTCATCTTCTCTGATGTTGACCACGACAGTTCCGTGAGTGATGTTGTTTTGGGTTCAGGTCCCAGCCCGCTGTGGGATGACTGTGAGGGACTCGCTGAAGAAAGCTCTGATGATGCGAGGACTCATCCCAGAATGCTGTGCAGTCTATAGAATACAGGATGGGTAAGTTTTCGGTTCAAATGCTTGCCTGAAGAGCAGAGGCAGATAGAAAAAAAATCACTGTCTGTATGACCTTTAAGACCAACTCCAATAATAACTTTCAAGTGATCAGGATGGATCACATGTATGTTTCTAGAAGGAATAACAACTCACGGTTCACCACCCCCCACCCGAACAACCTCAAGCATCCACAGGTTTAAAACTAAACCTTTGAAAATATGGTTCTCCGAATTTCATTGACTGTTCAGCCTGCAAACCTAATGCTAACATTGGGTTTGAACTCACCTCTAGCTCCCGACATACTGGGCTCCAGACTTAAGTAAAACAATATGACATGATCTCATTAACTGTAGTTTGGAAGAGCATATTTCAAACAGATTTCCCTGGAAAATCCCTGATTTTAGATAAAAGTGTATAAGTGAACCAGACTGCCACGAGGCATTTGAATGCTGTCTGTTACATTGTCCGATTTGAAAACGCACACCATTGCCAGGACAGACTGGGGTTGTCAATATAGTATTTTTTTAAATCAAATCAATAAAAATAAATAATTAAAAATATTTATTTGCATCAAAACTGACAAACGGAGCCATTTTGATCTCCTCAAGTTAGCACAGCAGCTTTATACAGCAGCACTGAATGGACACAGGCCCTCCCCTTCCCTCCCTGCAGGGACTCACCTGAACCATTAACCGCCAGTGAAACCTTGCTTATACACAATTTGGACACGGAGGACACTGGCAGCGCAGCCGGTGAGATGGCAAAATCGTGAATTAAAGCCAAATTATCAGGATTGTAGACCCTCGCACACACACGAACACATAACTAACATTCAGCCCCCACCCCCGTCTCTGAACTGAGAATAAAAATGAGAAGCTGAATGAAAATATGTTGCATTTAAGAATTATATCACAGAATGTTCATATGTGCCAATTTAGATTCCTTGAAGAGGTCCCAGTCCTATTAGATCTATGTGTTGGACTGGGCCTGGTGTTCGATCTACCGACCCCCCCCCCCCCCAGCACATTTTTTTATGTCAGGCAATCTGCTGCAACAACGCTGTGTCACTTACAGCTCTTCCGTTCATTTGTGAACCCCAAAAAATATTTTCCCCAGATAATCATAATTATTATTTTTAAATAATTTTTTTTAATTGGCCTTAAAGCACACATTTAAAGCCTGACTTCTGTCAGACTTTAAATAGCTTGGAGTGCTGAAACTTATGTTCTGCTGTACGTTTTGAGTTTAATTTGCTTTTATTCCAATCCTATTGTTGCTACAAGAAGTAATCATACAATTCAGACTTCATATTTTTTGTTCTTATTTGTTTTATTGCTTGTGATGCTCCTTTTGTTTTTTTATTTGAATCTCTTCGCTCTTGTTGTCTTGTTGCACATTTTCTTATTGCCAACTGTTTTTGTCTTTTACAGAGAAGCACTTTGGTCAACTTTTGGCTGAGTAAAGCTCTATAGAGATCAAAATTGGTTGATTGATTGAAATAAAATGTTTTTCTGTGCGTGTAAGTCACCCATGAACACCATGATTTCAATCTTAATGGAAGTGCGCTTTCTCCGCCTCTCGGTTGCCATGGTTACCGGTGAAACGCCCCATATGAGCCGGCTTATGTCTATGCGGAATATTCACTAGGCACTTTGGATTGACCATTTATGGCAGAAAGTAGTCGTGTAGGAGGCGGGATATGATCCAAAATCACTTGAGCACATTTCTAGGGAGAGTGGGATTTAACTTGTCCAGTTGATGGACTGGTCAGGGAAAAGTCATGTAGATAAATGGAATGACCCCATCCTTTGCCATGCTTCAATAAATCCTTGACCTAACTCCCTGTTACGTCAAGGATATATTAACTTGGGGTGTTCACTGTTGACGTCTGGAGTTGCTTGCTGGTTTACTGAAGCTGATTGGACATATAGTGGGGCAAAAAAAGTATTTGACACTCAATGATTGTGCAAGTTGTCCCACTTAAAAAGATGAGAGAGGTCTGTAATTTTCATCATAGGTACACTTTAACTGTGAGAGACAGAATGTAAAAAAAATCCAGGAAATCCCATTTTATGATTTTGAAAGAATTATTTGTATATTAAAGCAGAAAATAAATATTTGGTCAATAACAAAAGTTCCCTCAATACTTTGTAATATAACCTTGGTTGGCAATGACAGAGGTCAAACATTTCCTGTAGGTCTTCACCAGGTTTTCACACACTGTAGCTGATGTTTTGGCCCATTCTTCATTGCAGATCTTCTTTAGAGCTGGGATGTTTTGGGGCTGTTGCTGGGCAACACAGACTTTCAACTTCCTCCACAGATTATTTATTGGATTGAGGTCTGGAGACTGGTTAGGCCACTCCAGAACCTTGAAATGCTTCTTACGAAGCCACTCCTTCGTTGCCCAGGCGATGTGTTTGGGATCATTGTCATGCTGGAAGATCCACCCACGTTTCATATTCAATGCTCTCACTGATGGAAGGAGGATTTTGCCCAAAATGTCATGATACATGGCCTCATTCATCCTTTCCTTAATACAGATCAGTCGTCCTGTCCCCTTTGCAGAAATGCAGCCCCAAAGCATAATGTTTCCACCACCATGCTTCACAGTGTGTATGGTGTTCTTGGGATGCAACTCAGCATTCTTCCCCCTACAAACACAGCGAGTGGCGTTTATACCAAAGAGTTCTATTTTGGTCTCATCTGACTACATGACATTTTCTGACATGATATCTGGATCATCCAGATGGTCTGTGGGAAACTTTAGACGGGCCTGGACATGTGCTGGCTTAAGCAGGGGGACTGCAGGATGTTAATTTCCTCACCGTTGTCAAGATCATGTGTACCCCACAAGGTGAGCTCTTGCACGGAGTCCCAGGTCGAGGGAAATTGTTCGTGATCTCATATTTATTCAGTTTTCTAATAATTGCTCCAACAGCTGATTTCTTCTCATCAAGCTGCTTGCCTATTGTAGATTGGCTCATCCCAACCTTGTACAATCTTGTCCCTGGTGTCCTTGGACAGATCTCTGGTCTTGGCCACGGTGGAGGTTGGAGTTTGACTGTTTGAAGGTGTGGACAGGTGTCTTTTACACATATAAGTTCAAACAGGTACCATTATTACAGGTAATGAGTGAAGAATAGAAGAGCTTCTAGAAGAAGGAGTAACGGGTTTGTGAGGGCCAGAATGCTTGCTTGTTTGTAGGTGCTGAACACTTATTTTCTGCACCGTTTTTTTAAATCGTACAATGCGATTTCCTGCATTTTTTTTTTACATTCTGTCTCTCACAGTTAAAGTGTACCTATGATGAAAATTACAGACCCCTCTCAACTTTAATAAGGGGGACAACTTGCAGAAATGGTGGCTGTCAAATACTTATTTTGCCCCACTGTATGTACTCCTCTAATACAAACAATTCTTTTTGATGTCTTACTGTAGCGAAGCTGAGATCTGCTAGAGATGAGACAGCAGAGGGTTGCAGTAGTCAGTTCTTTCAGCACGTTACATGCAGGCATTAAGATGAAAAACCTGTACATTTCAAATTCAGATTTGTGTACGGAGGTCGTGTTGCAGTGTAGAGTGCATTACAACATTCTTGGTTTGTTAGCATCAGTGGTGCCTTCTAGTACATGATAGGTTGAGGTGGAAGTGACCAATAATACTAATGCAGCAGGATGTTCAGTTTCTTTCTGTTGAAAACTGTCGTGTTTTTTTTAGCTGGTGGGTTAAACCAGCAGCTGTTGTACTCTCCACTTCCTGTTTTAGAGAGAAGAAGCCTATTGGCTGGGACACAGACATCTCCTGGCTGACTGGAGAGGAGCTCCACGTGGAAGTGTTGGAGAATGTGCCGCTTACCACACATAACTTCGTAAGTATCCAGTCATGCAAGTAAATTAGCGTACACATTAGTGTAATGTTAAACGTATTCGTACCTAAACAATCCTGAATACAGCCTTGTTTTATACCTGAACACAGCAGAATCATTGTGTGGAACAAAGTGCCCAATGCAATGTTCTATTGTGTAACTTTAAAAAGTGATACCAAAACAGAACACAGAGCTAGCTATCGCTAAGCTCTGCCATTTGGGAACACTAATGTTTCTCATGCAGCTACAGTAAAGAAAGGTGGACCGAACCAGAAATGTATGTCAGCGTACACATCAGCAATATGGTACATAGCTTTAAGTTAGCTGAATTACTCACCTGATGTCAAGTTGAATGAAAGCATCACATATACTGGAGAAAAATCAGCTAAAATCCAAATCCAGTTAACTGCAGCATGTCGCCACAGTCTCCCTGACCAAAGGGGATTTCCCCATCAGCTGGAGTTTAATGGTGCATTCAAGTACATCTGATACACATGATTGTCTAAATATCAAAACATCTCCAGTAATTTAAACTCTTTTTTTATTCTCAAATCTCTGCTGTCAAAAAAAATCCTATGACAATACTGACCATTTTCAAGTGGTTTTATCCATCCATCAATCCATCCTATGCTTTATTAACAAAATAAAAATCTAATCAGATCTCCAGTCAGTTATATAGTGGCAACATTTTATTTGTTTCTCTTAAGGAAAGCGAACCGAAAACACACTATCATGATTTTTGTGTACCGTTAACTTGTAGAGCTGTCCAAAATGTTGACTTTCTGTATGATGTTCTCATACCTGTTGACAGTTTCGACGACTTTGGTCTTCATCAGAGCGTCAACTCTGATGAAGATGTTTGTCTTACTAAAAGAAAAAGGATAAAATATTATATCACGAAGACAAATGAATCAATATGTTTAATCAATATGTTTCTGTTCACAGGAAAACTGCTGTTTGATGATGTGCATTGTCTTTTTTTTCCTTTTACCTTTTTTACTATTTTTCAATTTGGGAAGCCAATAGTAGCTTCTTGTACCCTTTAACATCCCCCTCACACAAACACACTTTTTAAAGCTAGTTAAACTCCTAACTCATCCGCTAGAAAGTTGAATGGACCTCGGAGATGGTGTCAAAATCTGATGTAACCAGTCCATCAAGCGTCAATAATAGAATCTGTTTACTGCTCTTTGACTAAAAGCTGGTACTTTGGCTGCCAAGTTACCACCAACCGGTTTGACGTTCAAGCTGTACTGTTAGCTTTTTGTCTCCAGAGAGGACTAACTTATCTGTTGTTCAGACCCACATGCTCCTGATTGTGTATTTGTGTGTGTGTTTGGCAGGTGAGGAAGACCTTCTTCACATTGGCCTTCTGTGATTTCTGCAGAAAGCTGCTGTTCCAGGGTTTTCGCTGTCAGACCTGTGGCTACAAGTTCCACCAACGCTGCAGCACAGAAGTTCCTCTCATGTGTGTCAACTATGACCAGCTAGAGTAAGTCCCAGACTAAAGGGGTTCATCCAGCTGTCCAGCATGGAGCTGTATCTCTCTGGGTTTTAATCATTCCTGACACATGTATCACTAACATCAGTCCGATGGCTCCTTTGGCCTGTGACGGCTCTGTGGTGGTGCCTATGCAGCTGTTTTGTGGATGCTAGACTTGCTGTTCTCATCAATATGGGTGTCTAATTCTAGACAGATCTGTTTCTGTTGTTTTCTGTAGTTCTTTGAAAACTATCATGTTCCAAGTTTAGTTCAATAGTCATTGTCAAAACAAAGTACACCCTCTGTTTCTAGGATTTTTACATATTAGGACATAATAAAAGGATTTGTCTTTACCTGGTTCCTAAAGCTGGTATACCAAGTCTGCAGAAAAAGCTAGCTTTTCAACAATAAACACAGTCACCGAACTCTCACCCCTCCCGTCGGCCACGCCACCCTGGTATGGGAACGTGCATTGCCACAGTAAAAGAGAGAGCACAAAACACAAGTCACAGTTTGGTCACCAGACTTGTTTTTTCCAGTGAGACAGAAAACCAGATGGTCCAGTCGTTGGTTTTGGACCAAGCCATGTAATTGGCTGAGGTTTTTAGACAAATGCGACAGAACTACCGAATTATTATTTTAGTTTTATTTATTTGTTTTTATCTCCACAAAATATTTATAGCTATACTACATTAGAACGTTGTTAAGAGGCATGAAGTTTTAAGCTAGCTTGTTTTGCAGATTTGGTATGGCAGCTTTAATCTAACCCCAATCAGATGATGCCAAATGGAAAAGGTTTGTTTGGAAATATTTATTAAAAAGCAGCAGCAAGGTGCTGCTAATTAAAGCTATGGATTTCCTGAACCTCAGCAAGTGAGACCTCTTTAAAAGCAGGAGTGCGGAGCATCAGGGGTCGTGTTAACTCTACTTGACTTTTTCTTCTTTTTTTTTTACGAAGACTGACGACATCTGAAGGTCATCCGTCATTTTGACAGATTAGTATTCACACCTCTAACCACTTGGGGCAAATGTGCAGAAATTTTCAACTTTACTATAGAGTACTGGTAACTAAACATGAGAGCATCTGAGCATCATCTTCGACCTGGCCACCGTAGCTACTCAATACATCTCACGTTGAAGAGTTCCTAAGGCTTTGGAAGCGCATCGCTCCATGACACGGTCGTCCCGGTGTCGTGCCAACCACCAGTGCATACTGCAGGATTTTCTCGCGCTGAAGGGATAGGTTGCGGGTCAGGAAAAGGCTTGTCAGAGAGTCTTTCTGACTTCTGATCCCTTTAGTTGGAGAAATGGTCCCTTATTTCAAAACTTTGGCTGAAATTATGCTTATTTCCAGTCTCCAGTGTGGCAGCAGAGCGCAGATTCAGCCTCCAGAACAACATATAAACCTCCATGAGAAGTCATCTGTCTGAGGCAAAAATCCAAAATCTCATGACCATAACCTCTCCAGCAATCCCATTATTTGATTAAACACAAGCAAGAGAGCATTTCGGTTCCATGCGGAGCAGGAAGAAACTTCTGTGACAATACTATTGAATATTTTATATATTCTAAAAATTGACATGTAAAAATAGATTATGACCGGGTTTCTTTTGACCCCACCAGTCAAAATGACAGACAACAAAAATATCTAGCACAACCTCTGCATTGACACGATTACTGTTTACCAGTAGTGAACATGTAAGCTCGCTGCCAATCTTCCCAAGAGTGGACACCTCTGCAAATTCATTCCCAGGTCAAACCGTGCGATGTTCAGAGAAACTGCCAAAAACTCAAAATCAGACTCTACAGGCCTGGGTTAACTTGTTCAGTGATGAAGTTCACGCCAAGATGATAAAAAGATTGTACAGGCATGGTCAGTTTAGAAATGTTATCAGGCAGCATGACTTGCATATCTTGCATACCAACTCTAGGGGGGTGATGATCTGAGTGAGCCCAGGGTTATAGGCTATGGATATGTGCATGCTCATGTAAATAAGAGGACCATCTAATTGAAGAGGCATCATTTTAAACTCTGCAAATGTTTCCTGTAGACGTGACAGAACATTTCAGTTCTGATCTCTGAGCAACAATCGGTTTGAAATCCTCTTTGAACCCAATGATCTACAGAGATGAAAACTATCCAGTCCATCATGTGCAGGTGTTTTGGTATTCTGACTAGAGTAATACATTGAATTATAAGAATCATTACAGTATCAGCATTTTCAGTGTTACAACTGTGAAAGACTGCTTAAATGCAGAATTTGCTAGGCTATTGTGTTCCTTACCAGTAATATATTTTGTAGGTTAGATGGACATTTACTGTTCCTGACTATTTCAAAGAGATTGAGTGGTGGGCTCATCATGGTGATGGAATAGAAGTAGGTTAAGGAAAGTGGGATTAATGACAGGGCCTCACACTTAATCAGATTTAACTTTTTTCATTTTGTGGCTCAGAACAAACACAAAACAAGGTGCTCTTAAAAAAACAGTTTGTATAAATGATCGTTTTGGCAAATTGCGCTTTGCAGGTACTCTTATTTTGAGACGTTTTGTCTCTGATGCCCAAACATGTCCCTTTTTGGAGGCGGAACCAACATGTTTAGGTAGGGCTGGGAATATAGAGAAAAAAATTCTTTCACGATAATATTTTTCATATCAGTCAATATCAATATATGTCACAATATAAAACAAATCACTATTTTTGTCAATATTTAACATTCCCTGATACTAAACTCAGCAAAAAAAGAAACGTCCCTTTTTCAGGACTGTGTATTTCAACAATAATGTTGTAAAAATCCAAATAACTTTACAGATCTTCATTGTAAAGGGTTTAAACAAGGTGTTCCATGCATGTTCAATTAACCATTGTCAATTAATTAACATGCACCTGTGGAATGGTCGTTAAGACCTTAACAGCTTACAGAAAGTAGGCATTTAAGGTCACAGGTTCTAAAAACGCAGGACACTAAAGAGACGTGTCTACCGACTGTGAAAAACACCCAAAGAAAGATGCCCAGGGTCCCTGCTCATCTGCATGAACGTGCATTAGGCATGCTGCAGGGAGGCATGAGGACTGCTGATGTGGCTAATGTCCGCACTGTGAGACGCCCAAGACAGCGCTACAGGGAGACAGGAAGGACAGATGATCATCCTCGCAGTGGAAGACCACGTGTAACAACACCTGCACAGGATCGGTACATCCGAATATCACACCCACGTGACAGGTACAGGATGGCCACAACAACTGCCCGAGTCACACCAGGAACACACAATCCCTCCATCAGTGCTCAGACTGCCCGCAATAGGCTGAGAGAGGCTGGACTGAGGGCTTGTAGGCCTGTTGTAAGGCAGGTCCTTACCAGACATCACCAGCAACAACGCCGCCTATGGGCACAAACCCACCTTCGCTGGACCAGACAGGAGTGGCAAAAAGTGCTCTTCACTGATGAGTCATGGTTTTGTCTCACCAGGGGTGATGCACGGATTCGTGTTTATCGTCGAAGGAATGAGCGTTACTCCATCGGACACACACCATCGGACTGAGGTTGTTGTCATTGCAGGCAATCTCAATGTCTTGTGGTACAGGGAAGACATCCTCCTCCCTCATGTGGTACCCTTTATGCACGCTCATCTGGACATGATCCTCCAGCAGGACAATGCCACCAGTCATACTGCTCGTTCTGTGTGTGAGTTTCTGCATGACAGCAATGTCAGTTTTCTGCCATGGCCAGCGAAGAGCCCGGATCTCAATCCCATTGAGCACGTCTGGGACCTGTTGGATCGCAGGGTGAGGGCTAGGGCCATTCCCCCCAGAAATGTCCAGGAACTTGCAAGTGCCTTGGTGGAAGAGTGGGGTAACATCTCACAGCAAGAACTGACAAATCTGGTCCAGTCCATGAGGAGGAGATGCACTGCAGTACTTCAAGCAGCTGGTGGCCACACCAGATACTGACTGGTACTTTTGATTTTGAGCCTCCCTTCATTCAAGGACACATTATTCTATAGCCCCTTTCAAACAGGCCATGAAAAACGGTCATTTTCCAGACTTCGTCTGTTTTGCTTTTGTGTCTGAAAGCAATCTTCCGGACTTTGTCCGGATACCCTTTACCGGTAATTTTACGGATGAAGACCTAGTAACAAGAGCGGACTTTTGTGGTATGGTGTTCGCATTCAGACAGTCAGGTAATGTTCCGCGAAAGCTGGAGGGGTGTGGGGCGGTGGGTAGAAGGGGAGGGGGGCAGGGGATGCTGTGAGCGCACACATTGATGACGTATAAATGTCACTATTTTCTTTTCAGCTTTTTCATTGATGTCTCTTAAGCGTTTCCATGCGTTTCCATGCTGACATCACTTTGAACTATGGAAACCCAAGAGGTGCACTGATTAAATTGTTTTTGATATTCTCAATTTTCCAAAATTCAATCTACATAAATAGAAAAACTGGATAAATCAATATAATCGATATAATGGCCAGCCCTACCACCACGTAGTAGTATGTTTGATCCTTCGATCTGTCAGCCTTGAGATTTTCCACGAGAGTTTGTTGCGTTCGTTCACCTTTAGTTGGTCTAAAATTATCCTGTAGTTTGTGATCCTTCAGCAGGTGAAGTTATGCGTTTCTTTCTATGAAATGTGAAGCAACCTGTCCGACAGCTGCTGCTTGCTGCAGAGTAGGTCATGTTTGTGCCATTTTAGAACCTGGTAAAGGTCACTTTAATTTTACGTCTAAATACACAGAACCTAAAGAGGATGTACTTTCTTTTTACCATGCCTTTTAAATGGATTCAAAATCAAATGTGATATTTTTCAGTGCATTAAAGAAACAAATGTGGTTCATAATATTATAATATTAATAATACCCATCTTTTGAAAAAGTGTTAAATCCATTGCTGTCATTAACGAAAAAATACCATATCGACCACATGGTGGTGCTGTGGTCTTCTAACAGTGTGTGGGGTCTAAATGCTGTCCTGTTCCCTGCTAGTTAGCTGAAGGAAAAATGGATCTGAACGGCATCGTGAGCCAATGGTAGCAATGGTTTGATCTATATGTGTGTGTTCTGCAGCTTGTTGCTTGTATCAAAGTTCTTCGAGCACCACCCGTTCAGCCAGGAGGAGGTCTCCTCAGAGGGAACCACACCCGTGTCTGAGCTCTGTCCATCTCTCCCCCCATCAGATTCCTCTGGGTATGTGCTAGATGAGAGCTTTATGTTGGTCCTAGAGCGTCTTTTATTTTTCAACAGTGTCAGAATTTCAGATGTAATCTTCATGCCAGTCTGTTGACCTCATCTAATTGTTACTCATCATATCTTCAGGTCTATATACCACACTACAGTTTCCCCGTCCAAGTCTATCCCCATCCCTACTAGTTTTCGTACCAGTGAGGAGGACCACCGCAACCAGTTTGGCCAGCGGGATCGCTCGTCCTCTGCCCCCAACGTCCATATCAACACCATTGAGCCTGTCAACATTGATGTGAGTCTACTGGACAAGCTGAATATAATCAGTTGTGTAAAACTTTCTCAAAGTAATCAACAAACCCGGCACCAGAGGAAATTAGCTGGGGGATCAGTGGCTTATTCTGGTGGGGCCCAGTAAACACTCTTTTTATTTAACCCCTGAGCGTTTTTATGTCCAATTGGTGCTACGTTACATACTTTTACATGCTTTTCTTTGCAACACCCCTTCTATATACAGTACTTGTACACATACATAATTTGAAAGCAAAGATTTGTGTGATTCCAATGATGTGTGCCAATCAAGGATACAATCATAACTGTAGACACTGTAAATGCTTTTGTCAAACTACTTGGGGGGGGGGGGGGGGGGGGGAAGTAATGTGCAGCTCACCGTTAATAGCCTCATATCATTGACAGAACAGGGCCATCACAAACAATAACAACATAATCTGATGCTCAAACCCTTGATAATTCCCTTCTCTGGGTGTAATTCTCAAACGGTTTTCATCAGAACTACCGTTGGGCTTGCTAAAATTAGCCTAAACACTTCTTCTTTCTACTTTCTTCTTCCTTGTTGTTGTTGTTTTTTTTCTTGCAAACAACAAATGGGTCCATTACTGCCACCAACTGGTATGGAATGTTGACCAGAATGTCACTCAAGGTTACACTTGCCTCTCTAAGACTGATGTACAACCCCTGGCAAAAAGTATGGAATCACCAGTCTTCGAGAATGCTCATTCACTTTTTTAATGCAATAGAGAAAAGGCAAAACACAAACATGCCACAAAACTCAGATTTCTCAAAAGGGCATCTTCCTGGCTTTTAGAAACAGTACAAGAAATGAACAGAAACTCAAGTGGGAATAAGTTGCAAGTGTTTCTTTGGCATAAGGGGCTGGAAACAAACATGGAATCACTCATTCCTGAGGAAAAAAGTTTGGAATCACCCATTAGAAACACCCAATTATTTCCCATTTTCTACACCATCACCTGCAACTCGTTATGTCTGTGGATTGGTCTACATTTAAAAAGGAGTGCTCACAACTTGGAGAGTTGTTGCAGCAAAGTAATGGACAGGAATCATGGCTCCAAGACCAGAGCTGTCAATTGAAACAAAGGAGAGAATTATCCAACTTCTGGAAGAAGGTAAATCCTCAGGAAATGTTGCAAAGGATGTTGGTTGTTCTCAGTCAGCTGTGTCTAAAATCTGGACTAAGTACCAACAACATGGGAAGATTGTCAAAGGCAAGCGTAGTGGTAGACCAAGGAAGACGTCTATGCGACAGGACCGAAAACTTAAAGCATTATGTTTGGAAAACCAAAAATGCACAGCAAAACAAATGCGTAACAAATGGGCACAAACTGGAGTGTGACCGAACTGTTAGGAACCGTCTAGCAGAGATGGGATTTTGCTACAGAAAAGCCAAAAGAAAGCCAATGTTAACTTACAAACATAAGAAAGCTAGACTTCAATGGGCCAAGGAAAGGCAATCATGGACTGTAGATGACTGGATGAAGGTCATCTTCACTGATGAATCACGAATCTGCATTGGACAAGGGGATGATGCTGGAACTTTTGTTTGGTGCCGTCCCAAAGACATGTATAAAGACAACTGCCTGAAGAAAACATGCAAATTTCCACTGGCTCTTATGATATGGGGCTGCATGTCAGGTAAAGGTCCTGGAGAGATGGCTGTCATTAAATGTTCAGTAAATGCACAAGTTTACATTGAGATTTTGGACACCTATCTTATTCCATCTATTGAAAGGATGTTTGGGGATGATGACATAATTTTCCAAGATGATAATGCATCATGCCATAGAGCCAAAACTGTTCAAACTTTCCTTGAAGAGAGACAAATAAGGTCCATGGCATGGCCTGCAAATAGCCCGGATCTCAATCCGATTGAAAATATGTGGTGGAAATTGAAGAAATTGGTCCATGACAAGGCTCCCACATGCAAAGCGGATCTGGCAACAGCCATCAGACAAAGTTGGAGCCAGATTGATGAGGACTACTGTTCATCACTTGTTAAGTCCATGCCTCAGAGACTCAAGGCTGTAATCAAAGCCAGGGGTGGTGCCACAAAGTACTAGTGGGTGGTTTTAGTTGTTTCTGTGTTTGTTTATTCTTTGTGATTCCATATTTTATTCCTCAGGAACGAGTGATTCCATATTTGTTTCCAGCCCCTTATTCCAAAGAAACACTTGCAACTTATTCCCACTTGAGTTTCTGTTCATTTCTTGTACTGTTTCTAAAAGCCAGGAAGATGCCCTTTTGAGAAATCTGAGTTTTGTGGCATGTTTGTGTTTTGCCTTTTCTCTATTGCATTAAAAAAGTGAACGAGCATTCTCGAAGACTGGTGATTCCATACTTTTTGCCAGGGGTTGTATTAGCATCTTCCCTGCTTGTGCTAGCTTTGCTCTTGTTTTTATTAAGCCAAGCTCTGTCTATTTTGGTACACAACCTTATCAACCTATCTTTACTGCCTCCAAAAGTCCTAATTAATAGCCTACAGCACCCTCTGCTGGTTGTCTTGGGTTAATACATTGAATGGTTGCAACTTAATTGTAATCTGTCATGAGCCTGAGTGGGCGGCCTGGTAAACCTTTTAGGTAAATATGTACTGATTACAGGTTCCTTTATAACAGTTTGTTGATATTTAAAGTCCATGGTGACTGATGTTCCACATGAACTTTCTGCTTCCAGCCGCTTTTTTTAACCCACTATTTTTTCCCATTTTCTTTGGGAATATTGAGCACCACATGATTCAGACATGGACACTAACCCCTTAGATTGATACAATATATGCATGTTCTTTAAGACAGCAAAGAACATAGAAAAATGAAGGAATCTGCCTACCATATAGAATTAGAATTGGTAAAAAGCATTTTCCATTTTGGGTTAGAGACTGGATTCTGTTCTTTTAGCAGTTTGGTTTAGCCTAAAGCCTAACATCTGGAATCAGTGAGGTGTTTTAAGATCATAGGCCTCTCCTAAGGTACCTGATTGACTCTTTACGTAAATAAAATAAATTTCTTGTTATATTGGAAGATTTATTGCATGGATTTCCTCTGACTACTTGCTGGTTGGACACAGGTTATTTTTATATTAACGTTTGGTTCTGTTTTTAGAATCTTCCAGACACTCATGCAACACATCCAACACTTGCACCCTGTGTTGATGTGCCTCGGGATTATTCCCAACAAACCTGTTATCTTAAAACATTATTCATCAGCCTTTGCTATCATTATTTTTGGTGAGCAAACGGACTTCTTCTTGACATTAGCACAACAAAACTGCTCTACATCCCTCCTTAGGATGCAAAATAAAAAGTGATTATTGTCCATTGTCTGATGGTTACTTTCACTCCTCTGTCTGTAGCAGATATTCTGCCTTCTTTCACATTTATTACAGTTTTGTCTTTTTCTTTTCTCAGGACCTTATTCGTGATCAGGGCCTGCAGAGGTCAGATGGAGGTAAGGATCACAGCGAGCTTCTGGTTAAGTGTCCTGAGGTGGATCAGAGGCATAACATTTGTAGGGCTGGACGATAATTTACTAGCAATACATATCAATCAGTTAAAAAAGAAATTTTCCCTGGGAATCTTAATACTACCCCAAGAGAGAGCAAATGACTGCTAAGGACACCTGCACCTTTAAAAATGTCCACCCACTACTCCACCACGTCCTCAGAAACGATAACGGTTTCAAAAATACAAAAGTAGGTGGGTAGACCTGCTGGACTCAGCTCCAGTGTTTTGGGCACAGTCTACACTCAGCTATAGGTGAGTAGCTAGTTAGGTTCAGGAGCTGTACTGAATATGAATCAGCTTTATCGGCCAGGTTTTTGAAATAAATGAAACCATTTTTAATCAATAACATAATGTAAATAACATTAGTCTTTTTCTTTGTCATTATTTACTGATGTCACTCAGGTCTCTTAACATGATTTGTTTTGTTTTTTCCTTACACACTTTCAGTTATGGTAAAAAAAGGTGTTTCTATAAAGGGATTCATTTAATTCAGTTTTAGTTTGTTCTTTACCAAAAGTAGTTAATTAAAGAATTGCATAAAATGGCCAGGACTGCACTTTAAATATATTTTCTACATTTTCTGATGATTCACAATAATTATTGACATCGATTAATATCGTCCAGCCCTTGTCAGAGTCAGAGCACTTTTTGTTGTCACTTTTTTGATTAAGGGGAGACTCCCTTCTACCTCCACACATGAGCACAAGCCTGAGATGTTTCTTAGACCCTAACCTTAGACTATGTACAGTGGCTTGCAAAAGTTTTCGCCCCCTTTGCACTTTTCCACATTTTGTCACATTACAGCCATGAATCAATTTTATTGGAATTCCGCGTGAAAGACCAATACAAAGTGGTGTACACGTGAGAAGTGGAACGAAAATCATCCATGATTCCAAACATTTTTTATAACTGAAAAGTGGGGTGTGCGTAATTATTCAGCCCCCTTTGGTCTGAGTGCAGTCAGTTGCCCATAGACATTGTCTGATGAGTGCTAATGACTAAATAGAGGCACCTGTGTGTAATCTAATGTCAGTACAAATACAGCTGCCCTGTGACGGCCTCAGAGGTTGTCTAAGAGAATGTTGGGAGCAACAACACCATGAAGTCCAAAGAACACACCAGACAGGTCAGGGATAAAGTTATTGAGAAATTTAAAGCAGGCTTAGGCTACAAAAAGATTTCCCAAGCCTTGAACATCCCACGGAGCACTGTTCAAGCGATCATTCAGAAATGGAAGTATGGCACAACTGTAAACCTACCAAGACAAGGCCGTCCACCTAAACTCACAGGCCGAACAAGGAGAGCGCTGATCAGAAATGCAGCCAAGAGGCCCATGGTGACTCTGGATGAGCTGCAGAGATCTACAGCTCAGGTGGGGGAATCTGTCCATAGGACAACTATTAGTGGTGCGCTGCACAAAGCTGGCCTTTATGGAAGAGTGGCAAGAAGAAAGCCATTGTTAAAAGAAAACCATAAGAAGTCCCGTTTGCAGTTTGCCACAAGCCATGTGGGGGACACAGCAAACATGTGGAAGAAGGTGCTCTGGTCAGATGAGACCAAAATGGAAAACGCTGTGTGGTGGAAAACTAACACTGCACATCACTCTGAACACACCATCCCCACTGTCAAATATGGTGGTGGCAGCATCATGCTCTGGGGGTGCTTCTCTTCAGCAAGGACAGGGAAGCTGGTCAGAGTTGATGGGAAGATGGATGGAGCCAAATACAGGGCAATCTTGGAAGAAAACCTCTTGGAGTCTGCAAAAGACTTGAGACTGGGGCGGAGGTTCACCTTCCAGCAGGACAACGACCCTAAACATAAAGCCAGGGCAACAATGGAATGGTTTAAAACAAAACATATCCATGTGTTAGAATGGTCCAGTCAAAGTCCAGATCTAAATCCAATCGAGAATCTGTGGCAAGATCTGAAAACTGCTGTTCACAAACACTGTCCATCTAATCTGACTGAGCTGGAGCTGTTTTCCAAAGAAGAATGGGCAAGAATTTCAGTCTGTAGATGTGCAAAGCTGGTAGAGACATACCCTAAAAGACTGGCAGCTGGAATTGCAGCAAAAGGTGGTTCTACAAAGTATTGACTCAGGGGGCTGAATAATTATGCACACCCCACTTTTCAGTTATTCATTTGTAAAAAATGTTTGGAATCATGTATGATTTTCGTTCCACTTCTCACGTGTACACCACTTTGTTTTGGTCTTTCACCTGGAATTCCAATAAAATTGATTCATGTTTGTGGCTGTAATGTGACAAAATGTGGAAAAGTTCAAGGGGGCCGAATACTTTTGCAAGCCACTGTAGGTGAACTGCACTCAAGTTTCTGATGTCTACAGATTTTATGACCTTGTACAGAGCTACTGTCACATATCTAAAGTGACAGTAAATTAATGCTGCATTAAATTACGCTTTGTAAATTAAATAATCCATTCTGAAGCAAGTGCTGAGAAAACATCTGAAGTTTTTTCTAAATTGCTACCTAAAATGAAAACAACTGGATAAATAGTTGTAATCGAATGTAAATAATGAATTGATTTGAAAAGCTGTAGAAAAATATCTGGGGTTTTGAGATGAAAAATGTGTGAATACTGTACGTGTTCAAAAACCTGAAGCCACTATGAGGTGATGGAAGGAGGTGGACTGGAAGGAGGAAACCCGTGATACGGAAATAAAATCGCATTTGAATTGAAGGAGAGTAAATATTTCTGTAAATGCTAAAAGAATTGCTAAATATTTACTCAAATGTACAGTAGTAATACAAATTAAAATAGTTTATGGAGAATAAATACAGAAAAAGAGGGAAATTATGACTGATTATTAAAGAAATGGATGGATGAATGTCTCAGGCTTTGATCATCTCACACAGTTCTGTCCATTCAATACAGTTTATTTATATAGCGCTGATTCACAACAGATGTCATCTCAAAGCACTTTAAAGGAAAATTCATTTCAAAGCAATCATACAAACATTCCTATCAGTTTAAAGTTTTAGTTGGTTTCCTATTCCATCATTCCCAGTCCCAGTCCATCATTCAAAAGATGGGTAGTTTTAATCCCGTTTCCACTCCTTCTTACCATTTCTTTGTTGTTCTCCAGGCTCCACCACTGGGCTGTCAGCCACACCGCCAGCGTCTCTTCCTGGCTCACTGACCAATGTCAAAGCCCCACAGAAGTCACCATGCCAACAAAGGGAGCGCAAGTCCTCTTCGTCATCTGAGGATCGCAATAAAATGGTGAGAGCCCGTCAGAGAAGGCAGTGTTCCACTGCAGAGTACCGTGTGCTTTTTATCAACTCCATGTTCTGTGGAACAGAAAACCTTGGGCAGAAGGGACTCCAGTGATGATTGGGAAATTCCAGAGGGTCAAATCACCTTGGGTCAGAGGATAGGCTCCGGATCGTTTGGAACCGTCTTTAAAGGAAAATGGCATGGTAAGATCCTGGATACGGTTTGGCTTTTAAATATCACTCTACAAGTTTGAACAAACTTGTGATCATCAGTGAATATAAGAGTGGATAATATGTTGCTCTGTTTTGGAGCAGTCTGTCCTTTGTTGTTCTCTTGCCTTGAATAGAACACCAAACATGACCTCACCCAGGCCACCCAATAGGAGAAATTGTTCCAAATTCATATTTGGAGCTCATCAAAGATAAATCATCACAAAAAACTGAGGAATCATTAAAAAAAGTTGAGGAATTAGAAATAGGTTGGATTGCTTTAATGCCAATCGGGATTTTTCCATTGATTTATTGAGTGATTAAATAATTTTTAACATGCCATTTGTAGTAAAATGTTGGGGTGTAACGGTACATGTATCCATATTCTGACTTTTCGGTACAGAGCCTTCAGTACGGCACAGAGGCGAACAGAGTTTTCACACGGAAGCATAAATGCGTTGCACTTTAGCCAGCAACACATGCGACTGTGTAAATGAATCCAGCCCAGCCTCCTGTTAGCAGATGTTATGATCAGTGTCTCTTATGAATGAATGAATACTTTATTAATCCCACAAGGGGAAATGCAGTTTACAGTACAACCCATCCAAGAACCTATAACGACAATAAACAAATCGGAACAGGTAGACTGAGGGAGCTAGCCATGGTGCAGCACTACTATTACAGGTAGGAAACAGTCTCAATAGGTAGGAGGAAAATTGGGAGGGTTAGGGTGCATGTATGTGTGCATTGATGTGAGACCATGAAACTCGTCTCAGTTCAATCCCAGAGTCTCTCGACGGTGATGTAATATATGACCTTGGAGAGCTGAATCAGGGAGCTCATGTGGGGGATGGGTGGGGCGGGATGGAGAGTCCTTTTACATACACATCCGAGAGAGTTTTTGTTTGGTCTACCAAGGGCAGGAGTCGAATTCCAGTAGATAAGAAATTGTTTTAGAAACAGGCGAAGATCGCTTTTTCTCTTGCCTTAGAGTCTGTCAGTGGTCCGAGTTCAGTCCAAATGGCCAAATCGTGGGTCAGATTACCTTCCAGCCAGCTGAGAACTTCTCCAAGTTATTACCCACGCAGCGAAACGAGTCCAATTTTGCTCGCACATCACAAATAGTCTGAGTGTTGACAGCACAGCAAGCTTCCTGTAGCCCGGGTAGCCTGCCATTTGAAGTTTACGATACCTCAGAAAATCCACCTGCGATAATCAGCAGATATCCGGTTATGATGAATCCAATAAATGATTCCAACATCCTCGATGGTCAAAAGTGATGGACATAAGATCCTCCACGATGTTCTATCGGAACAACCCGGCTCTCCCTTATAGCCGTTCTCCAGGAAACAAATTTAATTAATTGCATTAAGAGACCAGCTGACCAGAACCAGATCCAGAACCATGGTTGTTCTTTCCAGAGGAGAATGCAGAGCGAAGCTCCAAATAGTTAACAAAACAAAAGAGTGCGGAGAGCAGGCAGAAGTAGGGAGGGAAAGAGAAAAGCGTCCATCCTCGCCGAGAGCAGGAATTACATAATTATAAGGGAGAGTAGGTACTTAAATGCCTGTTTCTGTTTGGGATGGGAACCCTTCTGCCTCATGGTGTTACAGAACAACGCGATTTCATGTTAGCTGGTTACAAACTTCCGGTAGCATCGATAATTGCTGTTAGCAACCACAGACATTAATGAGCTGAAGGACACCGCTTGGCTGCCCTCCTCGTTGCCGTTCTCTTAACGTCACAAAAAAGTATAAGCCGACTGGACATCTGACTGTAATAATGTGTTAAACGTGTTTCCTCCAGGAATTAGTCAGTGACGTTTGTGTTCTGCAGCAACTGGAAGCTGAACGGAAGGAGCACCGCCCCCATCATAGTGTCCCACATAAATACTAAAATAGTTATTCCTCTAATATCATCTTATGTTTTCAGTTAACACACATAAAAGGGTATAAAAGGTCAAATAAAAGCTCCGGGGTTAGAAACCGCGGCTCCTCTGTAAAAAGAAACTGCAGCGGGGATTAAACCATTAGACTGGCAGTGTGCTGTAGCCCCGCCCACCTCACTTGTGTAACTCATTCAGCATCCTGTCAGCTGGATCAGGTAACAGCTTAACCCCCCATTAACCTGTTACCAGTGTGGACACAGACAGTAGGGCACTCTGAAATATTCATTTCATATCCCAGATTATCCTGACTTTGGCAGAAAGCCGAAGTATTGATGTTTCTGTTTCCTAAAAAGAAAATATTGAACCTGGAATGGTATGTATTTGTTTTAGATTTTATTATACACATTTTAAGCTATCTGATAATATTTTTTAGGAAAATTTACTGCAAGTACAGTTCGATTTTAAATATCACTACACAAAATTTTTTTCCCCCACTTAGTTCCCTGACCGTAGCATGAAACTGAACCCAAGGTATGTACTGAACCAGGAGTTTTGGCGTACTGTTACACCCCTAGTAAAATTAAAATTAAAAGACAGACCTCTAACTTTTTATGTTAACTTTATACTCCTTCTACATAATTGTATTATGTTCTGAGCAATGGCTTTGTATTAACCCCTGTTTATGATTTATTAAATAGCAGCCTATTAGGTGTTGGTTTGTTTAGTTTATGATGGATGTCTCCTCCCTTCACTCTCAGGCGATGTGGCTGTGAAAATGTTGAACGTCACTGCTCCCACTCCTCAGCAGCTTCAGGCCTTCAAGAATGAAGTGGGCGTCCTCAGGTAACTTTAGCTTCTCATCATTAATCAAATGCTCCCTAGTTGTCTTCACCTGCCGTCACATTCAAACCCAAATTCAGGTTGGGAAACATTCCGATTTGGGAAAACGTTACTGAGCCACCCTGACTTTTATTATTTTTATTTTGCAACTCATTCCAATAAAATGGCTCTGAGGTGGTTTAAAGATAACAATGAGCTGAAAATACCTGGTTCCTAATAGGTGATAGTAATCCTGACTTGGTTTAAACACAGTATGCCAGACAGGCTGAGTCCTTAAGATGCCGAGATGGACCGAGGATCTACAATTTAAGAATACATTTGAATAAATGCATTTTACATATTAAAAGCAGATTTATGCAGGGATTTGCATGTTTTTCTATTTACTTTACACAATTAAAACATTTGCATTCCTCATAATGACAGAACAGCGTGTGACTTGGTGAATCTGTCCAAGCTTTTATACAGATGAAGAAAGAAACAGAGATATGTTGACAGATCTCTTGCCCTTGGAGGTGCAGTGAATGTTAAATTCAATTAGATCTATTTAGTAATTGACACAAAAGACAAGGAAAAATAAATCAGCTCAGCTTCCCATTGTTATTATTTGCGGTTATCTTGCAGTTGGAGTGTTGGTTAGCAATGTTAGCGTGCTTGTTAGCCCAGGTTTACCTGATATGAAGATATCGCTGCAGACCATTGCATTTTTATTCATCTGCTTGTTCCAATCACTTCTTCTGATAGCTGGCAACCAGAGATGTCTTTTGCCTTGAAAGGGGGACGAGTCCATGGAATTCTTAAGAACTTGCACATTTTGTTGTTTTTTTTCAAAGTGAGTTGTGCTACCAACACAGCACAACAACACACGATCATGGCTCTTTCTGCAGATGACATGCACAGTAGAGCAGGGAGCGATATAGAACCGATAATCCCTTTATAGCTCAGTCAGGTTGGATGGGCTGTGTCTGTAGACAGCAGGTTTTAGGTATATTCACAGATTTATTTCAGTTCATATAGCGCCAATTCACCCCACGTCCTCTCAAGGCACGTCACAAAAAATAGTCTGTTCAATCCCACAGACCGATTCCAAGTCAAGTACATACATTGCAATTTGATGCTAGTTTTCAAATAGGCAGCCAAGCTTAGTTTATCATTGAAGTTATTAAACAGGTATTAAACAATCTAACAGCTGAAAAAACGGTTAGTATTACCATATTTCCTCCAAAGATGTTTTGCAACATCATTTCCTTTCTTTGTTTTTATTAAATTCTTCTTCCTCAACATTCTGTATGCACCTCCAGTTCATGTGTAGTTTAATCACAACGTCTGTTTTCCATCAGGAAAACGCGTCATGTGAACATCCTGCTGTTCATGGGTTACACAACCAAGCCCCAGCTGGCAATTGTGACCCAGTGGTGCGAAGGTTCCAGTCTGTACCACCACCTGCACATCATCGAGACCAAATTCGAGATGATCAAGCTGATCGACATTGCCCGACAGACTGCTCAGGGCATGGAGTGAGTAACTCCCAAACATAGAGACTGTCACATTTCTCCAGCAGCACCATTTACTTTTTGTTTTTCTTTCTGCCCTCAGTTACCTGCATGCCAAGTCCATCATTCACAGAGACCTGAAGAGCAACAGTATCCTTGTTTCCATTCACTTTAATGCAGATGTTTACAGACGGTGAAAGAATGCTAAGCTTAAAGACATTGCAGTAGAAGATGGGGTTTCCTTGACCTTATTTCCTCCTAGATATTTTCCTCCATGAGGATCTGACTGTGAAGATTGGTGACTTTGGTCTAGCCACAGTCAAGTCCCGTTGGAGCGGCTCCCACCAGTTTGAGCAACTGTCTGGTTCAATACTTTGGATGGTCAGTGTCTTCTGTTTATCATTGAAAGTGTTGTTTGAATTTCGTTTAATCTAGAAACCTAGTCCATAATCAAGTGATTGAAATGCTGTGTGTGTGTGTGTGTTTTTTGTGTGCCCTTGAATGTTTTCAGGCTCCAGAGGTGATCAGGTTGCAGGACAAGAATCCCTACAGCTTCCAGTCTGATGTTTATGCGTTTGGCATCGTGCTCTATGAGCTCATGTCAGGAGCTCTGCCCTACTCCAACATTAACAACAGAGACCAGGTAAAGCTTTCCAGAGACCATGCATCAACCTCCCTACCAGTGTCCATGGGTGATGTGGACTTATTTATTATTCTTGCTATATTTAACCAGGTATAAAACTTATTGAGGTATCAAATCTCATTTCCAAGAGGGAACTGGTCCAAGAAAACGGCACAGGAACAATCCAGAGAGTTACACATACATGTTACAATGAAAGCGTAATGACCGTTACTAAATTCAGTGTATAAAACAGTTACATTTGCCAGGGCCCAGGAGCCCTGATAATGGCCAAATACAACCCCATAATAGAGCCCTATAATTGCGAGACTGGTGTTCCCCACCCACCCATAAATATTAAATGAGCTGTGTGCTGATTGGCCGGTTTACCCCGATGGCTCTGTGACATTAGGGTTAATCATTCATAACCAAAAGTTTCGTACTGCTGACGTTGAAGTGGGCGGGGACATGTAAGTTTAAGGGGGTGTGTCTACAGTCTATGATGTGTTATCAGAGCTTTGCCCAGACTGGCCCGTTTCTCTGCGGCAAGTACAAAATTATGAATTTGCAGAGGAAAGCAAGTTGGAGACTCCCCAGACTTTTTGGTATAGTGCATTTGACACCTCAAACTGCCTAAATGAAACAACAAGGTAAATTAAGTTTTGAATTCTAGGACTCCTTTAATTTCTTTTGATGGTTATTCCAAGAAGATGAAGCAAAAAAAATTAAAAGCTCTTATCATAATGATGCTTGGTGTTTACTTGCATAACATTATAAGTTCAAAAATGTAATCAATCGCATGGCTAAGCAGTATACAGTAATTAGACGATGCTCTTATGGAACCAACATTGGGTTTAAACAGCAAGTTTAACAATCAACCGAACTGTCAGTTTTTGGACTTAGCAGACAATAAATCTGAGTTTCTAATATGATCCCTTTTTTCCACAATAACAAAAAACAGTCAGATAATTTCACACCTCTATCTACCAGTACCCCACATGTGGTCAGGATGTCAAAGTGATCTTTTGGGAACAATCAGAGTATGCTACCAAGTATAAATACTAGCGGTGTAACATTACATGTATTCATATTTTGGTTCTGTCCTGTCGGTTCGGTATGCACATGTACCAAACAAATCCAACTGTTTTCTACCTGAACACATGCAGAATGTTTATGTGTGGAGCGCAACTTTAAAAAGTGACACCAAAACTAAACAGAAAAGACTCCCAGCTATCACTAAACTCTATTTGGGAACATTAATGGTTTCTTTTGCAGCTACAGTAGAAAAAGAAAGATGGACCAAACCAGAACTTTGTCAGTGAATGCATCTTTCAACACCAATAAGGTCCGTAACACGCTCTGCACTGAACTGAATGACTCACCTCAAAACGATGTAAAGCATAATGGAAATATCACTGATACTAGAGAAATATCAGCTGACGTCCCCATGGCTACCAGTAGCATCCAATCAGACCAAACTCCTTATTTTGGGTAAAAGGCAAATCAGGGAATCCCACCAGCAGCCCATGCTGTATTCACGTACAGGTGGGAGATTTGGTTGTCGAAATATCAAAATAACTCCAAAGTGATTTAGTTATGTTTTATTTTCAAATATGGGCAATGTATTATTTAATTATTTTTAAGCATTAACGCTGACTGTTTTCAAATAATGTTTTCTACTCTGGCAACGTCAGCTTGTACTATTTCATTTTTTAAAATTCCAATCAAATCTCTAGTCAGTTATATAATTTAAACTTATTAGTTATAGAACATAATAAAATCTAATTATTTTCAGGAATCAGGTTCTTTGTTTAATGCTGATCAAAGTAAAAAGAGAAAAAAGTCCTATGCACATTTGGATTTATTTTCCGTTATTGAAGTGTACTGAAAACGTACCAAACCGTGACTAAACACACATAGCGAACTGTGGTTTTTGTGTACCGTTACACCCCTAATAAATGCCACAGAAACATTCTGTAGAGTAGTCTGGGCTTTTTTTCTAGATTTATATCATCTACATCCTATTGTCTTCCTGCTTTGCTGCAATCGGCTGCTTCGCTGCTTCACTCTCCCTTCTGCTTATTTTTATTTTTTTTTTCCCCCTTATGATCCGACCTGCAGGACTTTTGAATACATATAAATTTTTGAGAAAAACCTTTTTTAGAAGTAACGGCAATATTTCATAGATCTTTTATCTTCAGCGCTCTGTGTGCGTGGCCTACACACAGCTGAAGCCTGATCTACAGCATCTAAGTACTTAGCATTCAGATAAAGCTAGATATAGCTCGTAAGGGTGCTAACTCTAAGCTACAGTAACAAGATGCCTTCCGTCTCCACGATGGACTACCAAGACCTTCTACAAAAGATAACATCACTGGAGAGGAAAGTTCAACGTATAGAAGTTAACGTGGAGGTAAATGGATTGTGTGGAAATGAAACAACCTTACCACTGTTTCAAAACAGTGGAAATGAGCAAGCTAACACACAGCTAAGAGGCAGGGATAACAAGACCAAGAAAGAGGGAGCCTCTGCTCATTACATTAAATCACCGAGTGGTAATCCTCCCTGGAACTGTCTTGGGGCTAAGCTAAAAACTAAATCATGTCTCTGGGAAAGGGGAGGACGTAGTGCAGGCTGGACACAGCGAGCGGAAATCTGTGATGAGACCGACTGTCCTGCACTCCCTACAAGAGAGAGGGCTTCTTCTACTCCGTACATGAGAGGACACGGTACAGAACAGCTGCAAATGGTAAAGTTAGCCACAAACTTTCAAAACCACCAAATGTGAAGCTGCAGAACAGATTTGCTCCACTGTTGGAACCCTGGATCTTTGTCTGACGACCATCCACCCCATGGCAGCGAGATGAGGACTGATAACCTGTCAGAGAGTGAGAGGCCACAGAGAAAGCAAAAGACTGGGCCTGAAACTCTGATTGTAGCTGATTCCTCTGTAAAGGATGTTCAGTGGATGTATGGAAAGAACACCAAAGTCCTCTGCTTTCCAAAGGATATGGCCAGTGACATGCAGAAGAGGATTCTGAAAACTGTGACTAAATATCCAACAGTGAAAAACATCGTTCTCCACACAGGGTCGAATGATGTGTCCAAGCAACAATCGGAGGTTCCGAAACGGGACTTCACTGGATTATTGAACACCGTGAGCTCGTTGGATGCAGCAGTATTCATCGGTGGACCTTTACCACCCATCAGAGGAGGAAAAGAAAGATTTAGCTGTCTTTTGGCATTAAATAAGTGGATTTTATCTGCATGTGCTGACAAAAAACTGCAATTTATTAACAACTCTCAGATTCTTTGGGAGCGGAGACATCTTTTTAAGGCAAATGGATTTAGTTTGAACAGGTCAGGGGTAAGACTGTTTACCTCCAATCTTTTCCACTTCCTGCGTCATCCCTTTGTGCTTGGAGCCAAAAAGGAGATACACAAAGACTTATCTCAAAAGGAAGACCAAACAAAGCTGAGTCCAGAGGGGGAGGAACTTCTTCTGCCCTCACTCATGGGAAGCTTCGAACAGAAGCAGGAGGAAGGATCTTTATTTGCCCCAAAAGCCCTGAACAGCGCTAGAGAACAGGACAGCGGACCTCCATTGCCCCCTCAAACCCCTGAAAGCCCACCGTCTTCCCTACCGCCCCCCTCCCCCTACTCCCCCCATCTGAAATTCACTGAGCAGATGATGGAGCGGGTCAACATTGAGCTCAGATCTACCCCCCAGACCAACCCCACACCAGGACGATCAAAGGTAGGGCAACAAGCCCGGCCCCCTCCTACCCCACCACGTAAGCATGTACAATCTCCACAGTCTGATGTATGATGTGTTAAGGGTCCAGGTTGCGTGGATATCAGCAGTCAGAACTTTTCCCAGGACAAGCTGGGACCCTGTTCATTAGAAGGTTCGATCATTTCTGTACTTATAAGTAAGAGAAGGAATGTAGTTCTGTCAAAACACAGAGCACTCCATTCTAAAAGGTTTTTAAGTAAAGTAAACATACGCTGTACTCGAACCGCCCCTGTACACATCCCGCCCCAAAACACAAGGGGCACAATAATACTCTTAAACCTGTTAAGATGGCCTTATTAAATGTCAGGTCTATAATAGGGAAGACATTTTTAATCAATGATCTTATCACTGAGCATAGCCTTGATTTTATGTTTTTAACTGAGACTTGGTTAGATCATAATAGCAGTGTTTCTCTTATCGAATCAACCCCTCCCAACTTTAGTTTTGTCAACCAGGCCAGACAGAACAGGAGAGGTGGAGGAGTTGCTGTTTTATTTAATGAATCATTCCAGTGTAAGCAGTTATCTCTTGGAAGTTTTCGTTCTTTTGAATATGTTGCTGTACAGCTGAAGGTCTCATCTAGAGCCATGTTTGATAACATTTATCGGCCTCCAAATTACTGTGCTGACTTTAATGATGATTTTAGTGAACTGCTGTCTATAATCTGTGTTGATTTTGACTGTATAATTATTGTTGGTGATTTTAACATCCATGTTGACAATCCCCAGAACAAAGAGTCTAAAGACCTGAGTAACACTCTGGACAACTTTGGGCTGACTCAGCATATAACAGAGCCCGCACATAATAAGGGTCATGTTTTGGATTTACTGATCTCGAAGGGTCTGGGCATTTCCAAGATTAATGTGCATGATGTGGGCTTGTCTGACGTTTGTTGTGTTTTCTTTGAGAATATAATTTCGGTTCACATAAATGTTTTAACGGAGGTTATCACAAAACGATGTATAACTGAAAACACTAGTGACATCTTTAACCAGGTCTTCTCTCTAACATCTGCCCTGTCAGGGGGTTCAGTCAATGAACTTGTCAACAGCTTTAATGCTAAAATATTAAATGTTATGGATACTATTGCTCCCACTAAGGTGAAGGTTATCTCTGGAAGGAACAAGTCTCCATGGAGAAATTCCACACTAGTGAGAAATGAAAAAAGGGAGTGTCAGAAAGCCGAGCGCAGATGGAGAAAAACAAAACTTCAGGTTCACTATGAAATCTATAAAGAGAAACTGCACTCTTATAACTTACAACTGAGGAATGCAAGGAAGTCATATTTTTCTGATATCACCAGAAATAGTCATAGTGCTCGCACATTATTTGCTGTAGTCGACAGGCTAACAAACTCTCCTGTGTCAGTAGCACCTGAACTTTATTCCACCAAGGCCTGCAATGACTTTGCCAAATTCTTCACAGACAATATCCAAAATATTAGACAAGCGGTTGGTTCATCAACGGCAGGTTCATGTTATGTACAGTGTCCACAGAAAATCTGTTTAAACACCATGAAACAGTTTTATCTCATAAACAGCAAAGCTCTGGAGGACATCTTACATCAACTGAACTCCTCCTCTTGATGCTTAGACATCCTGCCCACAGGCTTTTCCAAAAAGGTCTCAAAGATCTTGGAGTCAGATCTGTTACAGATTGTGAACTCATCTTTAATGTCGGGTGTTTTCCCAGAGCCACTGAAAACAGCTGTAATTAAACCCCTGCTGAAAAGAGACAATTTGGACAAGACACAAATGAACAACTACAGGCCCATCTCCAATCTTCCATTTTTAAGTAAGATCATTGAAAAGGCTGTTTTTCCTCAGCTAAATGACTTCTTAAGACAAAGCAACTGCTATGACGTTTTTCAGTCAGGTTTTAGACAGCACCACAGCACTGAGACTGCTCTGACCAAAGTCATCAATGACATCTGTTTGAATACTGACAGTGGAAAAATGTCAGTGTTAGTTTTACTGAATCTCATTGCTGCATTTGATACAGTTGACCACATTATTTTACTCAAACGACTGGAGAACTGGGTGGGTCTCTCTGGCAATGTACTAAACTGGTTCAAAACGTACTTGGAGAACAGGAAGTACTTTATGTCAAAAGGTAATTTTACATCTGAGCAGACGGGAATTACATGTGGAGTTCCCCAGGGTTCCATCCTGGGACCTCTTCTGTTTGACATCTATTCTTCCACTGGCACAGGTAATAAATAACAACAATATAAGTTACCATAGCTACGCAGATGACACACAGATATATATTAGAATATCACCAGGAGACCAAGGGCCTGTACAGGCTCTTGGTAAATGCATTGAGGAAATTAATGACTGGATGTGCCACAATTTTCTGCAGTTGAACAAAAACAAAACTGAGGTAATCGTCTTTGGAGCTAAAGACGTCTGAAACAAACTCTCAGAAAGCCTCAGATCAGCTGAAACACTCAGTTTAATTAAATCCAGGTTAAAAACCCACCTGTTCTCAGCTGCCTTTGATTAGGTTTTTATTCTAAGTTTTAAATCTCCACGGGTTCTTTTAAGATCGATTTTATTTTATTTTTTTGGTTCATTTTAAATCATGGTTTTTATTCCTGTACTTGCTTTTTCTGCACCCTGCTGTAATGCTTTTGATGTTTTATGTAAAGCATTTTGAATTGTCTTGTAACATGAAATGTGCTATACAAATAAATTGGCCTTGCCTTAACTAATTAAGCAAGAGAGAATCATGCAGACTATGTCCAAGGATGTTTGAGTCTTTCCATCACTCTGCACTCATGTTAAAAGCCTTGAAGATCTGTTTTGATTTCTTCCATTTCATTTTTTTTCAGGTTGTCTCATAGCAACACCTATTGTTAATCATTTGAGCTCTTTTCCCAAACCCTTCGACTCTGACATTTTTTAGCATGTATGACATCTTCCCCTGGTTACCAACATGTCTGCCCTTACCATTTGCTTTTAAACTGTTAGACATTATTCTAACCTTTCCTTCCCTCAGATTATCTTCATGGTGGGTCGAGGTTACCTTTCTCCAGACCTGAGCAAGGTCCGCAGTAACTGTCCAAAGGCCATGAAGAGACTGATGGCAGATTGCTTGAAGAAAAAGAGAGAAGAGCGACCCCTCTTCCCCCAGGTAGGCACTAAGTGCATCCGTTATTAGTATCTATTCGTTAGTATTAAAATTAGCTAAATACAATTTCCTCCAATGTTTTTGCAGCTGTTTTGCTTCTTTAAATTTATTTGTTTCTGTCCTGATTCATGAAGCACCAAATAAACTCAGCAAAAAAAGAAACGTCCTCTGACTTTCAACTGTTTTTACTTTCAGTAAACTTAATGTGTGTAAATGTTTGTATGAACACTAAAAGAGTCAACACCATAAGACATAAACTAAAAATGTTTCACAGACATGTGACTAACACAAATAGAATAATGTGTCCTTGAATGAAGGGAGGCTCAAAATCAAAAGTACCAGTCAGTATCTGGTGTGGCCACCAGCTGCTTGAAGTACTGCAGTGCATCTCCTCCTCAAGGACTGGACCAGATTTGTCAGTTCTTGCTGTGAGATGTTACCCCACTCTTCCACCAAGGCACTTGCAAGTTCCTGGACATTTCTGGGGGGAATGGCCCTAGCCCTCACCCTGCGATCCAACAGGTCCCAGACGTGCTCAATGGGATTGAGATCCGGGCTCTTTGCTGGCCATGGCAGAACACTGACATTGCCGTCATGCAGAAACTCACGCACAGAACGAGCAGTATGGCTGGTGGCATTGTCCTGCTGGAGGATCATGTCCGGATGAGCATGCATAAAGGGTACCACATGAGGGAGGAGGATGTCTTCCCTGTACCGCAAGGCATTGAGATTGCCTGCAATGACAAGCTCAGTCCGATGGTGTGTGTCCGATGGTGTAACGCTCATTCCTTCGACAATAAACACGAATCCATCCATCACCTCTGGTGAGACAAAACCGTGACTCATCAGTGAAGAGCACTTTTTGCCACTCCTGTCTGGTCCAGCGAAGGTGGGTTTGTGCCCATAGGCGGCGTTGTTGCTGGTGATGTCTGGTAAGGACCTGCCTTACAACAGGCCTACAAGCCCTCAGTCCAGCCTCTCTCAGCCTATTGCGGACAGTCTGAGCACTGATGGAGGGCTTGTGTGTTCCTGGTGTGACTCGGGCAGTTGTTGTGGCCATCCTGTACCTGTCATGCAGGTGGGATATTCCGATGTACCGATCCTGTACAGGTGTTGTTACACGTGGTCTTCCACTGCGAGGATGATCAGCTGTCCTTCCTGTCTCCCTGTAGCGCCGTCTTAGGCGTCTCACAGTGCGGACATGGCAATGTATTGCCCTAGCCACATCAGCAGTCCTCATGCCTCCCTGCAGCATGCCTAATGCACGTTCACACAGATGAGCAGGGACCCTGGGCATCTTTCTTTGGGTGTTTGTCACAGTCGGTAGACAAGTCTCTTTAGTGTCCTGCGTTTTTAGAACTGTGACCTTAAATGCCTACTTTCTGTAAGCTGTTATGGTCTTAACGACCATTCCACAGGTGCATGTTAATTAATTGATTATGGTTAATTGAACATGCATGGAAAACATTGTTTAAACCCTTTACAATGAAGATCTGTAAAGTTATTTGGATTTTTACAACATTATTATTGAAATACACAGTCCTGAAAAAGGGACGTTTCTTTTTTTTGCTGAGTTTACATGCAGGAGCCGTCCTACTCGTCAAGTCCAGCAGATGGCAGCATTTTGCCCTTTTTTTGTGTGTGTTTTGGAAATCATTAAAAAAAATATCAGGCAGAGCTGACAAGAGTACAGCATCCCATCATGTCACTATTTTTCTTTTTTCCCAACCAACATTTTGCAGCCCTTATTTTCTCAGTGACAAGTTGACGACTTTGACAAATGCAAATAGTTTTCACCTTTGCAAATGAGTTGTTATAGGGTTTCTATGAATATTGAGCCATTCTGATTGAAGATACGCTTTTGTTGTCGGCTCATCATCTAATTAGTGATGCCTATGGATGGAAATCACTGAGATTTTCAGCAAAGTACCAAGAAATGATGAGAGAACTTGTCTCACTTATCCAGTAGGACGGAGGCGAGCTCCATGTGGGGTTTTGAATTCACCGCTAAGCACCCAGCGTGTGCAGGATGTAGTCTGTGCCAGGGACAGTGGCAGGTGGCGATATCTTAGAAATACTAGTTTTGAAGAAATCTATATCACTAATTAGAGACATCATCCTAAGATAATGTACCCAACTTTGGAAACATCTAAGCTCTAGGGAGCACTATGATAACTTAGCTCTTGATAAATTGTAATTAGGCACTCTTCTTTATTCAACCTTGCCAATAGATATGGAATATAAATTAAATAACTACATGAACTTGTTGTAAAATAAGATAAATTACTAATCATTATTGGGGGGGGCATGTAAAATCGACTTTTTTAAGCTTTTCATCACATTATGTCAATCCCTCCAAAAGAACTTTTTCCTGCAGAGCAGCAGTGCTACCTGCTGTGCCACTGTGCAGCAACAGACTGAAACAATGCTTGTTCCTTCCTTCTATGTTGATGGACTGAATATAATGTATAATGAATAGTCGATGGTGGTCTACAATTTTGACAGCTGTCCCTGTACCATCCATCCATTCCCTCAGATTTTGGCATCTATTGAATTACTGGCTCGATCATTACCCAAAATCCACCGCAGCGCCTCAGAGCCTTCCTTAAATCGAGCCGGCTTTCAGACGGAAGACTTCAGCCTCTACTCCTGCGCCTCACCTAAAACCCCCATTCAAGCTGGAGGATATGGTAAGCTCATACAGATTTTTCTTTAAACTAGTACTCTAACAGATGGTAACCTGAAAATATAAGTGCTGTAAATCTAACAATTGAAATTCTTGAAGTAAAAAATGGAAATCATGATGAGGTAATATGATTTCCAATAGTGCAAGTTGTCATAGTTTTAATATTTTCATTTCATAATGAATACATCTTTGCCTTAAAACAAGATCACCTCCTTGTTTTACATCCAAACTAAATAACTTAACTCGTGTCATTGTAGGAGCGTCTAAATGTTCACTGCTTTTGGAATTTAAATAAAATATTAACAGAACAATGAACCTAGCTTACTGGAATCCAGACAGCAGAACACCCATCAGGTTCTAGAGAATCTAATAACCAAAGGAATTTGTTTTTAGAGCTTGCAGCAACTATTCATTATGTCTCACAAGATGCAAACTCTGTTTCATGATCAGGTTTGTCAAAAGAATATTTCAGTATAGCAATGCTGAAATTCGTTAAAGGTACTTGATTCCGAATTTTTTTATCTCCCAAAACTGATACATAGCTTTGCACAGCAGTATTGCAGACAGACTAATTGTTGGCTAATACATTGGGGCAATAAAGTATTTGGGAGCCACTGATGTGTAAGTTGTCCCTCATAAAAAGATGAGGTGTGTAATTTTCATCATAGGTACACTTTAACTGTGAGAGACAGAATGTAAAAAAACAACAACCAGGAAATCCCATTGTATGATTTTTAAAGAATTTATTTGTATAATGGTGCAGAAAATAAGTATTTAGTCAATAAAAAGTTCTCCTCAATACTTTGTTGTGTAACTTTGGTTGGCAATGACCGAGGTCAAACGTTTCCTGTAGGTCTTCACCAGGTTTGCACACACTGTATCTGCTATTTTGGTCCATTCTTCCATGTAGATCTTCCTTGAGCTGGGATGTTTTGGGGCTGTTGCTGGGCAATACGGACTTTCAACTCCCTCCATAGATTCTCTATTGGATTGAGGTCTGGAGACTGGCTAGGCCACTCCAGAACCTTGAAATGCTTTTTACGTAGCCACTCATTCGTTGCCCGTGCGGTGTGTTTGGGATCAATAGGCATTTTCAAAAGACACACCATGGCGGCATACTAGGGTAATATTGCAGGATTTTAATCCATGACAACGTATTGTGTTACTAATTTCTAACCTTTGTTACTGTGGTCCCAGCTCTCTTCAGGGCATTGACCAGTTCCCCCCGTGTAGTTCTGGGCTGTTTCCGTACCGTTCTCAACATCATGTGTACCCCACACGGTGAGATTTTGCATGGAGCCCCAGGTCAAGGGAGATTGTCAGTGATCTTGTATTTATTCAGTTTTCTAATAATTGCTCCAACCGTTGATCTCTTCTCCCCAAGCTGCTTGCTTAATGTAGATTGGCTCATCCCAGTCTTGTGCAGGTGTACAATCTTTTCCCTTGTGTCCTTGGACAGCTCTCTGGTCTTGGCCATGGTGGAGGTAGGACCATGGTCTCGGATTTGGAAGTGCTGGTTTGCATCCCAGCCACTTCGTACTCGGCTGCGAACCTCTCCAGCGAAAGCTGTAGATCACATTCTGATGAAGCCAACAGGACCACATCATCCGCAAAAAGCTGAGACCCAGTCATGAGGCCACCAAACCGATCCCCTCAACACCTTGGCTGTGCCTAGAAATAATATCCACAAAAGTTATGAACAGAATCGGTGACAAAGCGCAACCTTGGCAGAGTCCAAATCTCTCCGGGAATGAGCCCAACTTACTGTCTGCAATGTGAACCAAGCTCTGACACCAGGGACAGGGACCTAACATCCCGTATTAAGGGGCCGGGTACCCCATACTCCCAGAGTACCCCCCCACAGGACTCCCCGAGCGACACGGTTGAACGCTTTCTCCAAGTCCACAAAACGCATGTAGACCGGTTGGGTGAACTCTCACGCACCGCACTGCAGGACCCTTCTTAGGGTGTAGAGCTTGTCCAGTGTTCCACGGCCAGGACAAAAACCGCATTGTTCCTCCCTCCTCGACTATCCGCCAGACCCTCCTCTCCAGAACCCCTGAATAGACCTTACCAGGGAGGCTCAGAAGTGTGATCCCCCTGTAGCTGGAACACAGAGGCGCCAAGATGGGGTGAGCAAGTATGGCAACCCCTGCTTGGCGCCTTCCAGCAGGGTCAACTCCAGAGTGGAAAAGAGTCCAACCCCTCTCTAGGAGACGGGTTCCAGAGCCATGCGTCGAGGTGAGTCTGATGATGTCCAGTTGGAACCTCTCAACCTCACCAGCTCGGGCTCCTTCCCCACCAGAGAGGGGACATTCCACGTCATGAGAGCCAGCTTCTGCAGCCAAGGATTGGACAACCAAGGTCCCCACTTCGGCCACCGACTGTCCCACATTTCTCCCGACCCCAATGGCCCCTCCCACAGGTGGGGAGCTCATGAGAAGGGGTGCCCATGTCACCTCTTTGGGCTGAGCCCTGGCTCGCCAACGTGCCCCACCTCCAGGCCTGGCTCCAGAGGGGGCCTGCGTCCAGGCGAGGGAACACCGAGTCCATTTATGTTGTTTGACTTTTGATTTTAACATATTTATAGCATGCATTCCCCATGCAGTCTCAATGAACAGTTAAATAACAAACTTCAGATGGGCTTTCACAAGTACAAAAATTTCTTTAAAATCTCTGAAAGTTATTTAATAATAGAAATAATTACTCTTCCGAATTAGAGAATTTACCAGTAACTATAATAGTTCACTTTTTAATTCATACTGGACAAAAATCTAAGATAATATTCTGTGATAAGTATTTTTGTCAATGTGATAATAAAAGTAAAAAGCAGCAGTCTCAAAAAGACAATAAAAATACCTACCCCAGTCTTTAGTTTTTATCTTCATCCTCCTCAGTCAATTTATAGATGGACTCTCACTTTACATAAGATTATTATAGTTTTTGTGCATAACATTATTATAGTTTTGTATTATAGTTTTTGTGCTGGATCTTTGCCACTTTTGTCAAAAACAAATGTCGCATATGCCAGCTGTTTGTCTGTAAAGCTAGATTTGTGCTTTGATATCTTGTAAACAGTCGTAACGCTACGCGCACAGCGTAGGGCCATGTGTTGCAGCGCATCACAGCACAGCCCGCTGTCTGTTCTGTCTATGAACAGATCAGAACCATCCACTAGGCAGCAACACGGGGAGGACCTCAGATGAGAGAAAGTGTCGTATTGCATGGATTGCACAAGTCAATTTACGTATGCTTATTGGTCCCCTTGAAAACGATGAAAACCCGGAAATTTTCATCAAGCTATGAAAACTCCTTGGACGCCCCGGACAGCGTGTGAAAAGTGGACATGTCGGTGGAAAAGAGGACGGTTGGTCACCCTAACCTATGATGAAAGTTACAGATCTCTCTCATCTTTTTAAGTGGGACAACTTTCACAATTGGTGCATGCCAAATACTTTATTGCCTCACTGTATATCCCAAGGGTTATGAACTTTTTACATGCTAATGTAATATTTAACCATTTGGACCAAGTCTCAAGGCAGCAGCTGCTCATACTGGACACTAAATGCTAAAGATCATAGAGAGATGAAAGCACATATGAGAAGGAGAGACCTATGTGGATATATGTGCAGCTGATATCATCATTGCAATATTTACCTATATTATCAGCATCATGAGATTTTCTAATATTGTGCCCCCCTAACTTAATGTTTTTTTCCTGTTTTTGAATTTTTGCAAAATTTGAATACAGGCTGCTGAGACAGTGCTATGGCTGTATTGGGTTTTATTTGCAAAATGGTCTAACAAGAAACTGGAGTCAGCAACAAGATCCCTACAAGAATATTGTAACAAGCCTTTCTGCCATAAAGTGTAAACAGTTCTTCATTGGTGTGTACCTGAGAGACGGAGTTGTAGCCCCAAATAGCTCAATAACATGTGATTTATTTTAGAGAATCAAATCCAAATATATGTGGTGAGATTTCTTAAAAAATATTTTTTACATTTATGATGTACTGTAAGCATCATCACTATTACAAACTGTCACAGGCTGTGCTCCATGCATCGTTTGCCTTGGTTCGTACTTCATTAGCCGATGTGATGTATTGTACATGTAATAATCTTTTTGTTTACCTGTAGACATTTTAATTATTATTTCTTATTCCTTTTGACTATAATACTGATAACTTACAGCAGTGGTGCCTACACACTTTTGTTTTTCTTGTCTTTCCAGGGGAGTTTTCTGCATTTAAGTAATTAAAGCCAGCACAACCGTCCATCTCTCATCACCTCTCAAATGTCTTGTGTTCTTGCGGTGGATTAATCGATTCCTGGAAAATAATAGAAAAACAAAACCATCTCAAAGAATGTGCCGTTTTCTTCCTGGACCCACCCCGAAGGAGATGCCTTCGCTATTGTCCCTTTCACAACAAAAAGGAAGGAAAAAATAAGGGATTGAAGGAAAAACAAGATCCAAGATTTCTGGACAAAATTGATGAAAACCTGTGAACTTTAACAGATTGGTTTGTATGTTTGAGGCAAAGCTAGAGGCTGGAGTAGTTGTCCTGGAAGCTGAACTGCATTTTGATGGACAGCAGAACCGCACCAGATGAAGAAGAAGAAGCCTGTTGTTTGTTATTAGTCCCCCGGATGAAGCCGGAGTTACTCCTGAAGGATGTTGACCTGAACAATCTTTTTCACTTCTCACCCTTTCATGTTTTCGCTAGCTGTTGCTTAGAATGCAGACCATCTTATGAGCCATTGTAGAGGAAGAGGATTCCTCGGAGTCGTGCCACAGACAGTTTTGTGTTGCTTTGAGCCCTTTGTGATCTTAATTCTGCATTTTTAAAAATACTGTTTTGCCCTCATGTTTGGACTATACCAGTGATAAAGAACAGCAGTGTACATCTACACATTTTTTTTATTTTGAAAGAATTTCCAACTCCTCTAAAAGGTGTGCTTTTTCCACAGGTTTCAGCTGCTAAGTTTGTTGTTCAGACCGGTTTCTCCAACAACAGCAGATGCTTTTTGTTAAAGCTCTTATATAGAAAACTTTCGTTCTACATGTTATTTGACTTTGGGATTATCTAACTGCATTTCCCTAAAACAGTCTGGAGCCCAGCAGCTAAGCAAACCGTTTATCGGTTTTGGAAGCGATCAATTGAGATGTTTCTGTTCCATCTTTAAGATCTAAGCTGCAGAAGCATTTCCACACAGTCCCTGTGTTCAAATTGTCCACTCGTTCATCATAGTGCGCCATTTACTGGCTTTCCTCCTCCTCACTCTGAATCAGAGGGGACTGTAACACCTTTTGTTAAGTCTTAACAGCACGCTATATTCCAAAATAAAAGCGGGAGGGTTGACGTAGTGAATAAATGAACGAACATTTTGAATGCAAGTTCTGTGTACAGTGCTCGTGGCTCCTTTGGGCTTCCAGGTTGTTTCCCCAGATTGCCATTATCTCTTCCGTTCTGGCCTGAGCAGCTTTAACGTTGCACTCACTTGCATAAGGGGCCCAACTTTGTGCTGTTACTGACTGATGGCCTGGAGATTGACCTGCTCAATGATCCAGAACTCCGTTAGTTCTGAAGACGTCTGGAAGCTTTCTGTCTGTCACACCTTTTTTTTTTTTTATTATTCTTTTTAAACAATGTGTCATCTTTCATTTTATTGTGTGTTAAGGCTTGAAGGTGTTAAAATTGGTTCCTTGAATTCTGTCATTGTTGTTCGCCTTCTACTGTACAGGCAGGCCTGCAGATGTTTGACATATTTATAAGAGGTCTTTTTGTTTTTGATGGATTTATGTTCAAAATAGTTTGGTCTTTCCTTTAATGCTTGTTTCAGTCTTTGTGAACCGTGTACTTGCACTTTGTGGACAGCGACTAAGCAATTGGCCTTTCCTTTTTTTTGTTCATCTAAAGAATGATTTACAATCTGAAAAGCAGATTACGCTTGATTTAAGTGCCACTTAAAGAGTCATCCACAGTAGCTGGATTGTGAATATTGTGTTGCACACATAGAAATGGTGTTTCAACAAGTGAAGTCCAACATAGCACAAAAAGCTTTTAGCCTTGATGTTGGACCATCTTACCCTGACCTGTAATTTGCACTTCTTTTCTTTTTGTTGTTGTCACTTTCCTCTCTGATAATTGCTTCTCATCCAGTTATTTCTCTAAAGGTTTGTAGCTTCTGTGTCTGGATTGGAAGAGGTAACATGTATCATTTAGCCACCACCGAACTACAAAACATCATTGGCTACACAATACACTCTACCCAGTAGATTACAGGACTATGACTGGTGTACATAATGAATGAAATAGCTGGCAGTCTTAGCTGCTGAGTCGAGGGGGAAATAGGGCAATAGAGCTTAAAAGCAACAGGTTTCATAGAGGAGATTATGTGATCCTCTTTGACTCAGAGTAAACTAGAAGTATAGGTTATTTCCAAGTTTGTCCCATTTCAGAAAATGAAAGCCAAGAAGTCACACAGTAAAGGCTAAATACATTTTAAAGCTTTGTTATGGGAATATTTCCTGTCTGACAAAAAAACCCCACCCTTTCTGACTGAATGTGTGGATTGGATGTGTAGCTGCAGGATAGAGATCCACTGAGTGTTTTTACTGTCCTCAAAGACCCTCTGTGCCAGAAACATGGGTGAGCTTCATGAAAGTGGAAAGAAACGGGTGAAGAGGTCGAACCTGTCCTCACACACCAAAAACATTCTCTGTTAAAACAACTGGTGACAGAGGGAGGAATACACAACGCGGGTCACGCTGCGGCTGTAACAGATGGCTGAGGATCACCATGGTGATTAGTTATTCGTGCATGGAAATCCATGGTTTGATGCTACTTACTTTTTATCTCCTGTTTAAGCACAATTAATCAGGGACTGTTGGACTATAGCTGTTGTCCGATGTACATCACTCTTTTAAGTTCTGTTCCAGCCACCATTTGTGGCATTAGCTTGAAGTTAACAGATGTTCCGTTAGAAAACAGCTGGGGTGGGGAGTCGTCGTCCTCAGACTAAGGTTTTGACTACCACAGCAGTGTTGCCGAGTTAACCATCATGAGTAAAAGAGATTGTAAAGAGGGTGAGGATTTCAGAAACACTATATTGCTTCCTAATGTAAAGCAGTCTGCTTCAGGACTGTGTTGGCGTTCATGCGTGCATACTTCAGAAATGACTTCCTCCTGAAAGCTGCCAGAATTGGAGGATTAAGAATATAATAACCGCTTTTGTCACACATGTTCATTCACTACTAGGGGGAATCCAGGCAGACCGGGCTTGCCATAGGGCACATTTAATTTATTGGGTGGGGTGCCTGTGTGTTAGGTCTCCAAGCTACTGCTTCTCATTCAACTCCTGACTTCTTTCTCCTCAAAAGAAAAATATGACTGTATAGACTAGGCTACCACTGATGTCGTCTTGGGTGGCCATCGTTTGAGTTTAGTCTTACATAATTGCTCTTTGGCAGTTTTCGTCTGACTTTCCATCCAAGCCTAAAGGTTCTAAGAATAATGTCATGGTCTTTAAATAATTGCATCCACAACAGCCAATCACCTCGAAGGACAATTTCAACATCCAGAATCAACTCAAAATTGTGACTCCCCCTGTGGAGTCATAGTGAGTACAGACTGTAACAGAGACACTTTGGACCGTTTAGAATAAATTTGTCCTTTGGGAGGATTCACAGTTTACAGAACTTCATAAAACTCTAACTTCTAAAATTTTGACCCAAACAAATGATGATTGTTATTTTCTATAACACTTTGAGTAACTAATCTCTGTGAAGCACGGTTGCATTGAGCTGAGTTGCAATAGCTACAACCGTCCAACCAGAACAGTCTTAACAGAGAGATGTTTTGTATCTTCTTTCTGACGCCTTCTGTCCCCGTGTCTGAATGACGAGAGGTTTAGTATGACAGCGTGCTGAAGCATCCCAACTAGAGTACTGGTGAACAAGTAGAGGTAAAACTCTGTGCTCCTAGTTGTCCTAGCCTGTGGCCTTTGTTCTCCTGAAGTTTTGGAATCATCCTTCAGTGCTTTTATTTTCTACAGCCCTGAGATCCGCTGTTTGCTCACAGTGAAACCTGAGGAAGTAAACGGTGATGACTTTCAAAGTGGGGTTTTTAATCTCCATGAATTCATTTCTGCAAATATAATTGATTTATCATTAGCTCTACCAGAGCAAAGACTGAGCTCTATCACTGGGAGAGCTGCTTTCTATCAGCCAACCTACCGCCATGCCCTACTTTTACCCACTCATAACTTTACTTCAGTCTTTTCCATATTTTATAAGATTTTTTTCTTAACTAGTTCCTGATTCTCATCCTAGCTTGCACCTTTAATTCATTTCAAGTGCGACCTTTACAAACCTTTTTTTCACCTGTAAATAGTTGTAAAAAGAATATACTGTCAGTTTGCTAGGAGGCATGGAGAATTTAAATGTAACAAATTCATTGATGCTCAAAACTAAGGAGAAGACATTTTGATGAGATATTAGTGTAAAAATATTTAAAGCTGTAAATATAGGGAGATGGCTTTATGTATTGGTTGTGAATATGAAAAACTGATATATTAAAGAAGTGCATGAAAAGTAAAACTTGGCTGATTTTTTTTTTTTTTTTTTTTTTTTTTTTACTCAATGGGAATCGAGCTCTGCTGTTATGTTTTACCTTTTTTTTGCATTTTAACTATTATATCTTTGGTTGCTCATTTCAGAAAGTGAAACTCGTCAGATTTTTTATACACAGAGAGAATATTTAAAGCCTCACTTGTCATTTTAATGATTTTGGCTTACAAAAAATAACCCCAAATTCAAAGAGGACTTCAGACCACTTAGCAACTGTCCGGTTCTGTTTCTCCATAGCCCACTTATGATGCTTCTAGTCCATGACCATGTGTAGGATTCTTCTGTACGTATGGCTTCTCAATAATGCCCTGATCAATGGTTTGACACCATGAGTTTTACATATTTTTCTTTTCTTTACAATATTCAAATTTTCTGAGACACTGAATTTCATGTTTTCAATCTCTGTAAGCCATAATCATCAAAATAACCAAAAATAAAGTCATGAAATAATTTCGTATTTCACTGTTTCACTCTCTAAATTGAGTGGAAAATAATATTGAACTTTTTCACGATATTCTGTTTATTGATTTAGCTAAAAATATGTTTAACTGCAATTCTGTCATGTTTAGCAGCAAAAATTGTGGGGCAACTGTTGGAGACTTGGAACAGAAGAAATAAAAAGTATTTGAGCTCATGAGTACCCAGTAGCTAGGATCCTCTTGGTCCTTCTAACTGAGACAAAAAAATCACTGAGAATTTCTATTTATGAATATTTATTACCTTCATAAATCACCATTAACAGAGAAATTTGTACAATTGCACAGATCAATGACAATATCAGAGAGGTATATAAAGAAAGGAGCTGGATTAAAACGGATTTCAGTAAATATAAGGATGCTAGCAGATCTGAATAAGCATATTTAGTTTTACACTACATCGCATTAAATGAGACGAACATATAGTTAAAGTTTGGGATAATCAAGAGAATACTAGTAATGTGAAGAAGAAACATTGTAAGTTATTAAAGAAATTCAGGTTAAGAAATGAACCGAAAATAGATACATTTAATGAAACAAACCTAATGCAGGATTTTAGTTCATTTAATCACTGAATCAGTTTAGGAACTATAAAAATGTGCCAGAGTAGCCTCTAGGTTACCAGCTGAATTTGGTGGAAAAAAATATACATTCAAGATCTACCAAAAGTTTAATGAGCAATTTAGACTTTAATCTGAACTATTAACTTCAGTGTGTTTTACATGGATGTTGTAGCAGACAACTGACTCTGGCCTTGGGTTGTGGAAGACCACGCCTCGGAGACCGCAAAGGTACTTCCTCTGGTCCACCAACCAGCCATATGGTAAACAATCATTTGGCTAAAGCGACTTTTTTTTTTTGTAGTTGGAGGATTGGACAGGGTTCTGCAGCTCTATTCTGGCTTGGTCCTTGGAAGCTCAGTCATGGTTCTGGTTCTGATGTTGTTCTCCAGACAAGAAGTGAACCGCTAAAAGATATTTACTTTTGACCTAAGATATTTTTTTTTTTTTTTTTTGGAGTTCAGAGATGTAAGCATTCTGTGGAATTAATCAGAATAAAGGGTGAGGAGAGAACAATCATTGGGGGAAAAAAATTGTTTAAATGGGTTTGCAGAAAATTAAGAAATATAAAAACTTGGTAGACTACAAAACAGCAATGTTTATTATTTTTGAGGAGGTTGTGCCTGAGTTACATTCCAGGAAACTGGCCCTTAAGGACTCATGCTTGAGATCTTTGGTATAAAACACAAATGTTTGGAAAACTGAAGGTTTGTACACATCACTGTCATGTTCACAGAAAAAGTGTCACGTTAGAGTGTGCCTTTCTTTACCTCTCTCTTTTGCAACCTCCAAGATTCTCTGGAGCTCCCATCCTGATCTCACGCCTCTGATTTGGAGGTAGGTGTCGTTCTATCCAAGAGAACCTAATCTGATGGTAAGCTTCACTCGTGTTGGATTCTTATCAAAATATTTCACTCCGCTGAGAAGAATTGCATCATTTACAATTGTGTCCTCCTAGCTATTAAATTGGCCCTTTAAAGAATCGAGAAATTGGTTAGAGGGCACTAAACAACCCTTTACACAGTACCACCATCACTTAACGTTCAGGATCCCGGAACATCAAATCTTTTTTTTATGTGTCCTGTCTGGCAGTGTAGCACTCAGAATTGATGTCTGAGTGTCAAGGAAAAGCCCAACAGATTTACTTTCACAAGTGGAGCCTTAGAAAGTAATTAGCCATAAGAGGCTGACTTCCTGGTTTAATGCAGAGTTGCGTACTTTGAAGCAGAATACTAGGAAATTGGAGATAAAATGGCGCTCTACAGAGGATTCCTATTTAGCCTGGAAAAACAGTCTACTGCTGTATAAAAAAAATTTTTTCGACAAGCCAGAGCAGCATATTATTAGAGGCAAATAAAAACAATCCTAGGTTTCTTTTTAGTACAGTTGCCAAACTTACAGAGTCATAGCTCTGTTGAGCCAACTATTCCCCCAGCTCTTAGTAGTGATGATTTTATGGGATTCTTCATAAATAAAATTAATTCCATTAAAACTAAAATCATTGGCATCCTGCCAAAAGTGATTATTTCTTCCTCAGTAAGTGAGTTAGCATCGGAAAGAACTGTAGAACCTCATTTGTGTTTGGAATGTTTTGATTCAGTCGAGCTTTCGGAATTATCAAAAATATTAGCCTCATTTAAACCTTCAACTTGTATGTTGGACCCAATCCCAACCAAATTATTTAAAGAAGTGTTCCATTTGGTTCCTGGCCCCATTTTGGATATGATGAATCTATTCATAGTAAACGGATACGTTCCACAGGAATTTGAAATAGCTGTAATTAAACCTTTACTCAAGAAACCTTCCCTTGATCAAGATGACTTAGTGAATTACAGACCTATATCTAACCTTCCTTTCTTATCCAAAGTCCTTGAGAAAGTTGTTGCTAATCAGGTCTGTGAGCATCTAAACAGCAACGAGCTGTTTGAAGAGTTTCAGTCAGGTTTTAGAGCTCATCATAGCACTGAAACAGCACTGGTGAAGGTTACTAATGATATTCTCATGGCCTCAGTTAATGGACTGGTGTCTGTTCTGGTTTTGTTAGATCTCAGTGCTGCTTTTGACACAGTCGATCATAATATTCTCTTAGAAAGGCTTGAACATGTTGCAGGGATCAAAGGAACAGCACTAGGCTGGTTTAAATCCTATTTGTCTAACAGATTCCAGTTTGTTCATCTAAATGATAAATCTTCTTTACACTCAAGGGTTACCTGTGGAGTTCCACAGGGTTTTGTGCTTGGACCAATTCTTTTCACCATATATATGCTTCCAATTGGTAGAATCATTAGACAGCGTGGGCTAAATTTCCACAGCTATGCAGATGATACACAACTATATTTATCCATAAATCCTGATGAACCCAGTCAGTTAGGTAGATTACAGGCATGTCTGGAAGACATAAAAACATGGATGACTAAACTTTTTGCTTTTAAATTCTGACAAGACAGAAGTTGCTGTCTTTGGACCAGAAGTTCTAAAACAGAAACTGATTAGTCAATCACTTCATCTGGATGGCATTAAATTGGCCCCCAGTAACAACGTAAAGAACCTCGGCGTTATTTTTGACAGAGACTTGACATTTAAATCCCATATTAAACAGGTTTCTAGAATTTCCTTCTTTCACCTCCGGAATATTGCTAAAAATAGAAACATCCTGTCCAGGAGTGATCCTGAGAAACTAGTCCATGCATTTGTTACCTCAAGGCTGGACTACTGTAATTCTTTACTATCAGGTAGTCCACAAAATGCCATTAAAAGCCTTCAGTTGATCCAAAAGGCGGCAGCAAGAGTTCTGATGAATATTAAAAAGAGAGATCACATTTCTCCTGTTTTAGCTTCCCTTCATTGGCTCCCTGTTAAATCCAGAATAGAATTTAATATCCTCCATATATATATATATATATATATATATATATATATATATATACATATATATACAAAGCCCTTAATAATCAGCTCAATCAGAGATCTGATTGTTCCATATGTTCCCAATAGAGCACTTCACTCTCAGACTGCAGGTTTACTTGTAGTTCCTAGGATCTCTAAAAGTAGAATGGGAGGCAGATCTTATAATTATCAGGCTCCTCTCCTGTGGAACCAGCTCCCAGCTTTAGTCCGTGAGGCAGACACTCTGTTTACTTTTAAGGCCAGGCTTAAAACTTTCCTTTTTGATAAAGCTTATAGTTAGAGTGGCTAAGGTCATCCTGAGCTATCTCTGTAGTTATGCTGCTATAGGCTTAGACTGCTGGAGGACAGACTTACCACTTTTCTCCACTGCTACTTTTCTCTTCTACTCTCCAGTTGCATTATTTGCTGTTATTTCGACAGTTAACTTTGTTTTTATTCAGTGTTTTTCTCTCCATAGAATCTACACCTGGTCTGGTATCTTGCTCAGCTGTGATGCCCTGTTGGAAGGGGTCGTGGACTTTGATGATGGTCTTGGTGTCTGAACATCCACTGTGTCCTGTTATCAACTTTTTACTTTCTTTAATTTAGAAAGTTCTCTTTCATCAGTTCTTTTTGTTCCTTCTGTGTTTCTGCTCTGTCTTCTCAAACCCCCAGACGGTCGTGGCAGATGGCCGCTCCTACTGAGCCTGGTTCTGCTGAAGGTTTCTTCCTGTTAAAGGGGAGTTTTTCCTCTCCACTGTCGCTACATGCTTGCTCAGTATGAGGGATTGCTGTGGTTGGAAATCGGCATCAACGGGACGCAACCTCAAGTCAATGACTCGATGCAATCTGCTGGGATTCCTTAAATAGAAATCTAACAAACTTTTAACTAATTGGAATGGTTGTATGATTGCATTGAAATGACTTTTCTTTTAAAGTGCCTTGAGATGACATCTGTTGTGAACTGGCGCTAAATAAATAAACTGAACTGAATTGAAATGAAATGAAATGATGGCTTTCACTATAATACTTATATGCCTCCTGGACTCCTCCCTGGCGAAATATTCCGGGCATGTCCCACCGAGAGTGTGGGACATGCCCAGCGTCCTGGGAAGACCCAGGACACGCTGGAGGGACTATGTTTCTCTGCTGGCCTGGGAACATCTTGGGATTCCCTTTGAGGAGCTGGTCCAGGTCGCTGGGGAGAGGGAGGTCTGATTCTCTCTGCTCAAGCTACTACCCCAGCGACTAAAGCCCAGGTGATGGATGGAACTTTAAAACATTAAAAAACAAGTTTTATTTAGTCATTTGACCTATTTATCCTTGTGGTCTATTGCTTAGACATATATTGACCCCTCTATGGATTCAAATTCAATTCAAAAATACTTTATTGATCCCAGAGGGAATTTAAGTTATGCTACCTTCAATTGTCCAGACAACAACTGGTCATACAAATTAACTAAAGGGGTGCCTACATATTTACATATGCAGCACTATAATAAGTTTTATGGACAAGCTTCATTTCTGTATTTGAATGGGATGATGTATATATGTCTGATTTAACTAAATTCAGCAAAAAAACAATTTGGTTTAAAATAAAATATCAGTTCATTAAATTATATAAAATTGTCCAGTGTGGACTGTGAGAAACATAAAAATGTAAAAAGAAATTCAATTCAAAAATACTTTATTGATCCCAGAGGGAAATTAAGTGTTGGTATAGCTCATATAATTAATTCTTTAAGGAGTTGTTGTAGATGATGATGGCTGTGGGCAGGAAGGATTTCCTTAGCGGTCTGTGTTGCAGCGAAACTGAAGAAGCCTCCGACTGAAGACGCTCTGTTGTTGTATGACTGTCTCATGAAGAGGATGCTCAGGGTTGTCCATAATATTTTTTGATTTTGTGAAGAATCCTTCTTTGCATTATCATCTCCAGATGTTCCACAGTTGTCCCAAGAACAGAACCAGAACCTTCTTTATCAGGTTGTTGAGCCTTTTTAAATCCCTGGCTCTGATGCTGCTACCCCAACAGATGACGGCTGAAGAGATTACACTCTCTACAACAGACTTATAGAAGATCTGCAGCATCTTGTTGCAAACCTTGAAGGACCTAAGCTTCCTCAATAAGTCCAGTCTGCTCTGTCCCTTCTTGTAGACGGCTTCACTGTTGCGCCTCAAGTCCAGTCTGTTGTCAAGGTGAACTCCGAGGTATTTATACTCCTCAACCACCTCCACTTCTTCTCCCATGATGGAAACAGTGTTTGACTTATCCCTGTTTCTTCTGAAATCTACAATCATCTCCTTTGTTTTGTTCACATTCAAGGTGAGACGATTGTTTCCACACCATGTCACAAAGCGGTCCACCAGCTCTCTGTATTCAGCTTCTTGTCCATCTCTGATACACCCGACAATTGCAGAGTCATCTGAGTATTTCTGCAGATGACAGGTCTCTGATTTGTACTGGAAGTCTGAGGTGTACAGAGTGAAAAGGAATGGTGAGAGTACGGTCCCCTGTGGTGCTCCTGTGCTGCTGACCACCTGGTTTGACACACAATTCTTCAGTCTCACAAATTGTGGTCTGTTGGTCAGGTAGTCATTGATCCAGGCGATTGTTGAGGCTCCACCTGTGTCTTCAGGAGTTTCTGACAAAGCAAATCAGGCTGAATTGTGTTAAATGCACTGGAGAAATCAAAGAACATGATCCTCACAGTGCTGCCTGCTTTGTCCAGATGACAGTGGGTTGGTTGAAGTAGGTGGATGGTGGCATCTTCAACTCCAACTCCACAGCAATAAGCAAACTGCAGTGGGTCCTGATACGTTCTTGTTTGCTTACTCAGGGGTGCCAACAGGAGTCTCTCCAGGACCTTCATGATGTGGGGATGTCAGGGCAACAGGTCTATAGTCATTGATGACTGATGGGTGAGTTCTCTTTGGCACTGGAACAAGGCAGGATGTCTTCCACAACACTGGAACCTTCTCCTGAGTTAGGCTAAGGTTGAAGAGGTGCTGCAGAATCCCACAGAGCTGCTCTGCACAGGCCTTCAGGACTCTGGGGCTGACACCATCTGGACCTGCAGCCTTGTTCCGGTTCAGTTTCTCCAGCTGCCTCTTCACCTGACTTTTGGACACAGACAAGTGGGAGGGGGAGGCAAAGGGGGTAGCAGCATCTCCTGACTTGGTTGAAGACAAATTAGTGGAATTAGAAGAGTCCATGGCTTAGATGAAGGATAAAACATCCGAGGTGTAACAGGTAAGCTGTTGATCAGAGGAGAGTGGGATGTCTGTTTGTCTGGGAACAGGAGAGGGGGATGCTGAGCTAGTTCCTGAACTGAACCTGTTGAAGAATATGTTCAGTTCATTGGCTCTGTCCAGACTTCCATCTATCCAATCCTTCCTGTGCTTAAAGCCTGTGATTCAATGTGTCCAAATTGAGTAATTGTTAGCTTTAGCTGGACAAACCTGTGTTAAAATGGCGGTTAAACTGTTCAGCTTCACTTTTTTTTAGCATCAAGTTACTTTAATAGACAAGAATATTACATTTTTTCCAGTAACACCTCTGTAGTAATCTAATTGGTTTAAGCTTCCTTTTGAGACCAATTCTATTTACAACCCTTGCAGTTGAGAAAAATGATTCTATTTGATTAGGGAGAAAACTTACTCCAGTTCCAGTCAATAGAAAATAACACATTTAAAAGAAATTTACATTCGTTTGCTTTTCAAAAGCGGAGCCTAGACAGATCAATTGTAGGTTAACATATTCCTTGTATCATTTTTAATACCTAAATATGTCAACATGCTACTGTGATTTGAAAGTTCAACTATTTCTGGGTGGGCTAAGCTGTACAGGCTGACACAAGTTATAAATCAAGTATTACACACACACACACACACACACACACACACACACACACACACACACACACACACACACACACAGGTGTTTTGAGTCTGTTTTCTCTCCATCAGAATGCATCTACATCTACACACGTAGATCTGGGTTAACAATGCTCCTCTGTCCTTTAGCCCCGTCCACTCCGCTCCGCAAAGATCCACTCCTTTTTCTGCCTAATCCCTCCGCTCTTCCACGGCTCTGATTGGATGCTGACTGCTTGTCAGGAAGAAAGGAGTGTTGTCTTGAGGCCGAAAACACAACCATAAGCAGTAATTGGACAATACTGAGAGTTTCTCATCAGATGATGGAAGTGCGGGATCGCAGCGGTCAACCCAGACAGACTGCGGCTTCTCCCCCGGCTCTGCGTCGCTGACTGCGGGTCACAGTGTCCCAGAGCCGCCGCTGCTTTGCTCCACACATGATGGGGGCGCCGTGTGGCGACACAGACAGAAGCTTATCTTAGCTCTTTATCCAGCCTACAGTACATAACACAACACGATCCAGCTTTTGGTTCTGGTAACCTGGGCCTACCCGCTGACTGAGGCTGGCCGACCTTGGAAACCCAGCTGTAAAGCTCGCCGTAGCCACACGGACCGATATACCGAGATGGCACCATGTCACCTGCGAGACAACAGCGATGGGCGACTGATCTGGTGCTGAAACGGCACAACGGGGGTTAGGAGCTCCGCTTTGTTTGCCCTACAATCCGCTATTTGAAGCCTCTTCGCATCAGGTGAGCACAATCATTCTCCATACGTGCTTCTTCAGCTACAAGTAGGCTAGGAGTTTTAAAACGTGAACGTTGAGCAGACGTGTCACATAGAAGTGAGTTTTGGTCGTGTGGCTCGATCGGCCATGGTCGGTGCAGATAACCCCAGATGTGAGCAAGATTTTCACAAGAGTGCTAATCTTTCCTAACTAACTAACTAACTAACTAACTAACTAACTAACTAACTAACCAACTAGTCTAAAGGAACATTAGAACGATGACTATACTGAGACATTAAGCAACTTTCATTCATCCTTTCACTGTTTACCATATCATGGTCATATTTCTTACAAATAATATCAGATATGTTTTTATTAAACTATCCCAGTAAGTTATGCACGTTTAAATAGCCTACTTGTCATTTTTAACATTTCTTTTCACAAGTAAAAAAAACCAAACACACACACAACCCCGAGAAAACAAACCAAACATACGAACAAACCAGATATATAAAATATAGAATTATGAGGGAGAGCTATGATTGTATATGACTTATTATATGCCAGAGCTAAGCTGGTCACATTCTATTTCTGTCCAAATGTCCCTCATTGTGAAACAAGACTTAATCAGTCTCAGGTTCACTGTGCAGTATTACCACAATATATGATATATTGACAAATATATTGACTTTGTGAGGTCAGCTGGATCACCTCTGAAGTGAAAGAACACAAATGTTATCATCATTATTATTATTTTATTAGATATGTAATATTAGAAAAAGCTTGGTGAGAATAAGAGACTGCCATTGCAGGGAGCAGTCGGATTACTTTGGGTGGAGGAATGTGAGAGCAGAAACCTACGTTTGCTGCCCCACCTTTAAAACTGGGGGAACAGTTGCTCCACTTGTTGCTACCAGTTGTTTCTAAACATTTAGTTTGACATTTTGTAGATGGATACATTTCAATCCCATCATGTCCTGCCTTGTTTCCAGATATCATGCTGTCAGTTGCTGACATTATCTCTTCCATTAAGCTCTGTTTCCAGTTTTTGGCTACGACCCCAACAGGTTTGTCCCTCTGGAAGAGGTCTCCATAGCGACAGACAATTTATTACAGTCGGCTTGTAATAATAAAATCCAGCACTTGTGTTTCTATATACAGTGGACCCCCACCTATTCACAGGTCAGTATTCACGGGTTCACCCGTTCACAGATTATTCTGTGGAATGTAACTTTAAATAAATTTGTGGAAAATTAGCTTGTTCTCTGACTTTCTAAAATCTTTAAAAGAAAATGCAGCTTTGGAAGCCTAGATGTAATGCTACTTGACACGCTGTTGGCTGGTGTTAGCGAAGCAGCCAATCCAGGGGAGCATCATTTTCCTCCATGCTGATTGCGTGTAACCCCCAAGAGCGGAGATAAGGAAGACTGTGGATATTAGCTTCTACAGGAGTGCTAAGACAGTTTCCACTGTGCCTATGACTGGATATTGGATACTGGAGAGACTCCTGTTGGCCCCCTTGAGTAAGCAAACAAGAACGTATCAGGACCCACTGCAGTTTGCTTATCGCTGTGGAGTTGGAGTTGAAGATGCCACCATCCACCTGCTTCAACCAACCCACTGTCATCTGGACAAAGCAGGCAGCACTGTGAGGATCATGTTCTTTGATTTCTCCAGTGAATTTAACACAATTCAGCCTGATTTGCTTTGTCAGAAACTCCTGAAGACACAGGTGGAGCCCTCAACAATCGCCTGGATCAATGACTACCTGACCAACAGACCACAATTTGTGAGACTGAAGAATTGTGTGTCAAACCAGGTGGTCAGCAGCACAGGAGCACCACAGGGGACCGTACTCTCACCATTCCTTTTCACTCTGTACACCTCAGACTTCCAGTACAAATCAGAGACCTGTCATCTGCAGAAATACTCAGATGACTCTGCAATTGTCGGGTGTATCAAAAATGGACAAGAAGCTGAATACAGAGAGCTGGTGGACCGCTTTGTGACATGGTGTGGAAAAAATCGTCTCACCTTGAATTTGAAAAAAACAAAGGAGATGATTGTAGATTTCAGAAGAAACAGGGATAAGTCAAACACTGTTTCCATCATGGGAGAAGAAGTGGAGGTGGTTGAGGAGTATAAATACCTCGGAGTTCACCTTGACAACAGACTGGACTGGAGACTGAACAGTGAAGCCGTCTACAAGAAGGGACAGAGCAGACTGGACTTCTTGAGGAAGCTTAGGTCCTTCAAGGTTTGCAGCAAGATGCTGCAGATCTTCTACAAGTCTGTTGTGGAGAGTGTAATCTCTTCAGCCGTCATCTGTTGGGGTAGCAACATCAGAGCCAGGGACTTAAAAAGGCTAAACAACCTGATAAAGAAGGTTCTGGTTCTGTTCTAGGGACGACTGTGGAACATCTGGAGATGATAATGCAAAGAAGGATTCTTCACAAAATCAAAAAATGATGGACAACCCTGAGCATCCTCTTCATGAGACAGTCATACAACAACAGAGCATCTTCAGTCGGAGGCTTCTTCAGTTTCGCTGCAACACAGACCGCTACAGGAAATCCTTCCTGCCCACAGCCATCATCATCTACAACAACTCCTTAAAGAATTAATTATATGAGCTATACCCACACTTAATTTCCCTCTGAGATCAATAAAGTATTTTTGAATTTTGAATTGAATTGAATTAAGGAATATTTGATGTTCGAACCTATAAAGTGGGCCGTTATAAGCGTTTTTAGAGGGGATTTCTATTATTCACGGCCTGTTGTGGTTTTCAACCCCCACTCTATTATGAATATTTTTCTCTGATTTCTCTTAGGTCTGCCTCATTGTTTTGAATGAATTCCTGAGCTTCAGTCGTGTTGCTGAATATGTGCGTTTCTTCTTTATATGTTACCACCTGTTCAGGTGGAGGAGTTAAGCCTAAATCCAAGACTTCTTAGGTGCTGACAGTCCAAATCATATAGCTTATGTTTTGTGCATTTATGTGGCAAAATTCTTATAAAATCACTAGACCTCTTACTAGCTATCAGAAATGCATCCTCATAATTAAGGAACTTCATTATCATGGTTCATGGTGAAGTTTCAGTATCTCTTTTCTGTCCAATCCCTCCTTTCCTTTTTCAAGTTTCACCAGCTTCAGGATGTTAATCTACAATCCGGTTCCCATGTCCATGAGTTTATCTTTCTGGTCTTCCATTTTCGCCCCATGGCCTGAAACATCTACTGTTGTTCTATTTGATCAGATGTTTGAAGTTAATTAGGGTGTGCATTGTTAGCCGAAAAAAATATCTTTAGTCTTATCTGATCAGTCTGTATTCTCCATGTAGTTAACTAGCTTGTCAAACATTGATGTTTTCAATAGTGGTTTTACTCGCTGTAGATAAAGTAATTTAGTATTTCAGTGAACTTCTTTGTAGTTAGTATTGACAGATCTACCATATCATTTTATTTATACATGACATGTCAGTTGACTGGTCTGGTCTTGGTTCTTTTTGCCATTTTCCTACATACTATCCCACAATCTTTTGGAGAATAGTTTTGTTTTCTGTTGTCCTATATCCCAAAAGTTGTCAGAGGCCTCAGAAGTCTGCTTGTAGAGGCGTTGCACATTACTGAGTTGATTAGTATTTCCTCCTCAGAAAGATATAGTGGTTTTAATTTATTTTATCACTTTGCTCAGCTGTCAAAAAACCCAAAAGCAACCAAAAAAAGATTGAAATCTTGATTGTGCATGTGCGATTAATTTGCTTTGCATTAACTGTAGTGGGGCTGCAGCGTGAGGTCAGCCGTCTGTGAGCTCTCTGACACGGGAGAGGACTGGAGGTCAGCAGCGCTGGTCGGTGGGTGGATACACTCTTCATCTCGGATCAACCCCATGTAATCACTTGTTCCTGGTCCCATTGCGGACATTTTCTGAGAATTTCTCGAAATCCGTCCATAACTTTTTGAGTTATGTTGCTAACAGACCAGCAGACGGGCATGAAAACATTACCTCCTGGTGGAGGTAATTACTTAGTCACTAACTCTGCAGGGTAAGAATTTGGCTTCCAATAATAATAATATAAAGATAAGTTTTTTTTCTCACCAGGACGTGTTGAACAGGTTTCTAGAGTAAAATTAGAAATGTCCTATCCTGGAATGATGCAGAAAAACCTAGTCCACACAGTTTTCTAATTAAAGGCCGCACTGTTGTTATTCTTTATCAGAAATTAATTATTTTCTTATATTTTCAGCAAAAAAAAAAGAATCCATAAAAAGTCTTCAGTTGATCCAAAATGTGCTGCAAGTTGTCTGATGAGAATTAAAAATTGAGATTTTCTTCCAATATCTATGTCGTTAGGTGCATGTTAGTCCTGAGCTCTCCAGGTTAGGAATCACTGCAAGATGATGATGATGCACCAGAGTATTTCTTTCAGTGTGTAACTGTTTTTTCTCCTGAACAAAGCCATGTATGGATCCATTATTGCCTTTACCTGTATGTAGTCAGTTTTTTTTATTCTATAGATTTAACTTGTGTCTCAAATTGAGTCTGGTTTGGTGTTTATCTCCTAGACAAAGACATTGGAGGCCAATAACTATAAACTTCTTCTTAAAAGTAGACGGTACTCCCAGACCAGTGCGTTTCTGTTACGTTTTTTTTGTTTGTTTTGGTGTCTCTGTTCTGTTGGCTCATATAACCAGTTAGTCGCAGCAGATGGCTCATACCGAGCTGGGTTCTACTGAAGGTCTCTTCCTATTAGTTGGGAGTCATTCCTTTCCCCTGTCACCACACACTCACTCAGGAGGACGGGTTGCTGCATATTTGATGACTTGATTCAGTCAACTGGGCTTCCACGAATGAAGCCATTTACAAATGAGCATCGTAAATGCTGGATTTTACTGTAGTGTATGATAAAATACGCTACAGTTAAATGCACAGTGGCGCAGTTGGTAGCACTGTTGCCTTGCAGCAAGAAGGAGAAGGCGCGGGTTCGAATCCCGGCCTGGGGTCTTTCTGCATGGAGTTTGCATGTTCTGCATGTGTGGGTACTCTGGCATCCTCCCTCAGGTATGAGTGTGCGTGCATGGTTGTTTGTCCTGTATGTCTCTGCTGCCCTGCGATGGGCAGGGTGTACCCAGCCTCTCGCCCCGTGACTGCTGGAGATAGGCACCAGCCCCCTGCCACCCTACAGATAATAGATGGATGTATGATAACTAGGTTCAAATTGTAGTGTATGCATTTGTATTTACATCTAAACAATAGGAATATTCTAATTTTATATTTCTGTATATACAGTAGATAGATGTTTTTCTTTTGAATGAGATGAGATTAGATTTGTAATCATTTAAAACATGTTCAATTTCAAAAAAGTTAACATTTTATATTATTTAGATCCATTACATATAGAGTTAAATATTTCCAGCCTTTATTTTTTGTAATTTTGATGATTTAAAAAGAAGACACTGTGGATGCGGAGCGGGAGCAAAGCAGAGAGGAAGAAAGGCAGAAGCTCAAACGGTCTCTTTTATCTATCGTAATGAGGTATAGGACATCTCTGGTAGACAAATTGATCAACTTCAAACGCTCACAAGGACCCAGCCACAATATCGGGAATACTGTAAGATGTTTTTTCACTGAGACGAGTTTCCAGGATCACATCCCCAAATCCACCCTCTCTCTCTCCCCAGCTTTCAGACCATATGAGCAGACAAATATTTGAACAGGAGTGGGAAATGCAAAAGGATTGGATTAGCAGCTCTCATTAACCATAAAAAAAGGGTAATACAGAACATGACACTGAAATATTTTCCCTGCAGCCCAAATATTGAACTGTTAGCCTCAGAGCTGCACAGACCTCCTTTGCCAAGACCTCGTCTTGCCGAAGCAGATCATTTCTTCTTTTTTTTTCCATGTTCAATTTATAGATCCTTTGTTTAGAGGCAACATGTAATAAAAAGAGGTGTGGGAACATGATCTGAAGAAGCTCTGTGGGACTTTTTTGAGGCTATAGACTGCTGGCTACATGGAGATAACATGTACGCCATGTCATGTTAATGACTGACTGTTAACTTCTGCGCGGACAATACCATTCCCTCTAAAACAGTGAGGTGCTTCTCCAACAAATCTTGAATCACTACTGACCTGATGGGAATGCTAAACTACAAGAAAAATATTCCTGGAGGGGAAATGGAAGTATTGTGGATTATAATACTTTTAATCTATGAAAGGTGCTTTCTCAACTAAATTTACTTACTCCGTCTGCTATCTCTGTTTAATTCCCTAAGGTGCTTGAGTACAAGGCCCAGGTTCACTTTGCTAGCTTGATCCCCCTCGTCTATTAACATGTATTTGTCTTCCAGTACACTGCTAGCAGGTGAAGTTTGTTCATCTTCGTCTTGTTCTTGTAAATCTCATTTTAAACTCAAATGTGGGAAATATGTTCTTCTATCCATGCATCCTTTTATGAAGTCTGTTTGGATGAATGAAAATACTCCGGTGACATTCTAGAGGCCAACGAACAAACTTGGGGGTGGTTTAGAAGGGGCATCATTTAATTTGGACAATTTGGTAATCTATTTTGACATGTAGTATTCTTATTTTCAGTGCATTTATGCATAATGTAGTGCCATTATTATGTTCTTTCCTCATACATGACTCAATATATCGAATCGAATAAGAATATCCCAATGTGTAAGGGGAAATAAAAAGTGAAAAATCAAGTGGTCAAAACGCTCAAAAACAGACGGGGTAAAATAAAAAAAGCTAAAATGCTTTTATTTTACACAGTAAGACTTATTCGGACCAACACGTTCTGACCAAGCTTGGTCCTTATCTGCGTGATTGTGAAACGCTCATGTGTTACTTTAACAAGCTCTAAAAACAGATTGCCCTCTACCAATCAGTTAAGTCCCCATAACTGATTTCTAATCCTAAAAGCTGATTACGAGTTTGGTGAAACAGTTGGTTCGATATTCTAATGTGTGTTTTTGTTTGAGGAGTTTCTGAAGCATTCTGTCATCTCAGCTAAAAAAAATCACCTTTTTTCTATCAGTGATTGCAGGGTTCCTATATGATGTGAAAGATTTGCTTCTGCTCTAAACAACCTTTTTTTCCCCTTTCCCTCCTCACTTGCAGTGTCATGAATGAGCCTCGACAACAGCTTCTTCCTACATAGAGGTCAATTTACCTCTCAACATTGACTTCAGTTCAGAAGATGCTTGGAATATTTCGCGGGCGGAGGAAGTTCCTGGCAGCCTCTCTTGCCTTGCTTTTCATCCCCACACTCACCTGGCTTTACCTGTCAATTGGAAATTTTCAAGGTAAGAAAGAATGCGTATCCCACCCCCCCTGCGAGGACAAGCTGGTACAGATAATGACGGATGATGAAAGTGCCCAGGTTATTAGTCGGTAGTTGGATGGGAGGGCCCATTTCTGGGTGCAGGATGGTTTCATTATGGGGATGTAGCTCTCTCCCATCTCCATGCAGGACACTGCTCCTTATGGATTGAGGTGTGTCTTATATATCCAGGTATCTGTAGTTCTCTGTCATACCTACTGGTAGATAAGTTAAGGTTAGAAGGCATGACCACTTGATCCAAAGCACCGCACCAACTGTCCACCTTGCAGCCAGATTCAAGTCAGCAGTCCTCCCCAAAATCGAAATATTGTTTCCAGTCAGAGGAAAAATGTAAATCTGCTGGGGGTGTAAATAATTTTGAGCTTACCGTTTACTCACAAAGTTGAAATGAACACTGCATGTTTGATAAGGTCTGAGTTGAAGCCAGGGTCAAAAGGGTCTAAAATAAAAAAACTGGTAATAAAAAGGTTATTAAAGTTATGGCTAACTGGTTAGTTGTTGGGTTCTTGGTGTAGCCCTTGGAAAATGAAGTTACTAGTAAAAGGAAAAAACATCAAATCTAAGGCTGGAAACGTTCCCTTCTCCTTGTTTCTGCCTCTATATTTAGCAATAATTGCTCTTGCCATTTGAAAGCTTTTTCAAAGCTCTCTTTTTATCTTCCATCTTCTTTCTGCTCTGGTCTCTTCTCTCTGTTCAGCTCTGTCGTCTGTTTTCATTCTGCAAATGTTCTGTTTATCTGAAGACCTTTCTGCTCTAAACCCAATGTTTTTCGACATTTTCCTTCAAAAGGAAGACTCAACGATTGACCTTTAACAAGAACAGCTTGGTCTAAAAAGTGTTCAGCTCCACATGCTACCTGTTATGTTTTACACTGACTATATTGTCAGATGTTCACGTATCCCCCACTTTATTTAGATTTTGCCAGTCTTGTTAATACATTAAACAATCTGTTGTAATATCTTTGTAAACCATGTATCGATAGAAGGATTATCGGTCTACGTCACTCCCTGCTCTAATGTTGTCTGCAGAAAGAGACGCCATCATGTCTCGTGCTGCTGGTTACACAAATCGCTTTGATAAAAACAACAAAACGTGCAAGTTCTATAGAATTTCATCGACTAGCATCCCTTTTTTAAGGGGAACAGAAGACGTCTTTGGTTGCAAGCTATCAGAAGAAGCGATTTGAACGATGATTAAAAATGCAACAATCTGCAGTGATCACTTCAATCAGGTAACCCTGATTTCCGTCATCATAAAAAAAAAAAAGGTAAAATATGGAAAATATTTGGTTAACGCGACCCCTGGCCTTTGCTAACAAACAAGCTAACATAGGTAACCAACACTTCAACTGGAAGATTACCGGAATAAATAACAATAGGAACCGGAGCTAATTTAAAGGGCCGGCGTCTCTTTCTTCAGCCAGGTTGCGCCTGCATCTACAGTGGTGATAAACAAATAATCCCTCTATTAATGCTGGAGAGGAAAAAGCACTACTTGGCTTTATTGGGCATCAAATGATTTAAACATAAATAATCCTCTAGATTTTAATGATCTAACAAATGAAATCTTGCTGTAAAATAGATGGTCAAAATTTGGTATCTGGTATTGATTTGGAAACTGCAAAAGCTAAATGACCTTACAGTAAAGTTTCTGATGGCGAGCGGCTTTACAAAGTGATTATTATCATTTATGGTTGGGTTTTGCTTCTAGGAAAAACATTTACTGTTTGCCTTGTTACCTAAGACTGTTGTTGCTCAACATCGCCCCTGTTTAGTTTCCGGCCTCCTGTAAAATAAATGCATTCCTCTTCTAATCCAACAGTGAAGCCCCTACCCCTATCTTCATTGGAAGCCCAGTCATCTCCACCACTGATCGATGCTAATGCACGGCTAGCCTTGGAACTGAGGATCCGTGCAGTTGAAGAGGAGAACAGGGCACTGCGCCAGGAGCTCAGTCGTCCACCCAGGAACTCATCCGCTTCCCATACAAATGGCACCCGCCGAGGAAACCAAAGCCGAACTCATTCAGAAGAAGGCACCAGCAACAATGAAGGCCAGAAGAATGCTGCAGTGGGGAACAACTCGAACTGTTTACAAAATCAGCTGGTGGATAAGTGTGAGGTGAGATAAACCCAGTCCCATCACTCTAAACAGGCTTATTTACAGTATTTCATTGATGGTTTAGATAGTGGGAGTAAAATTATGGGATCAGGCACAGTGACGTGCGGTCAGGTGAGACACTGGCTTACCTGTCATTAAGACAAGTCAAATCAGTACTAACAATAATAAAAAATCTATTTCTCCACTTATTCAAATTCAAAAATACTTTATTTATCCCAGAGGGAAATTAAGTATTTGTTCTATATAAAGATAGTCTATAATATTTTAACATTTTAATGGTAAAACAAATCACTCAATTTATATAATACAATTATTAATTTGCGCATTGTTTGTTTAAATACATGGAAAAAGCGTGAGGTGAGGCAGTGCTGTGCTGTGCCTCACCTGTGGTGGCGCTGTTTTACAGACGGTGAATGAAGCAGGCAGTTGGTACATGCTAATTTCTGTCTCTCTTTATATTGCCAATATACATTTTTGATTACATGTACTATATAGGTTGACGTTCTACAGTCTGTCTAATATAATTATTGAATTTGTGTAACATATTTAGCCTTTCTGATCAGCCGTTAATGCGCAGTGAAAATGTGCATATGTTTCATATATATGAAAATACTACAGACTCCACTACCTTGTAGATGTCCAAAATGGCAAATAATCAAATAAAAAGCCTCAAATATATAAACTAAAATAAACAAAACAATATAGTTTGCTTGGTGCATTAGCTCGGAGACATACAAATTTGTTAGTTCCTGTTAGCCATGAAATACAGTAAACATCATTAACATCAACATGGCTAACATCAAAAAAGTTTTTTATTACTCAACACATATTTAGACAAAATTTAGAAAAGAATACAGATTAAAAGAACGGAACTGATTGCTGGATCCCCAACCTTTTTTTTTTTGCCATGGACCGGTTTAATATCAGACAAAATTCACATGGACCAGCGGATAAATGCAACAAAATAAAAAGATACAACCTGTATAAAAAACATGGTTATTTTTAAATGTAATACTAAATGTAGAGCCAATGTGTGCTCGTAGCTTCATTAGCCCCTACAACATAACGAGTGATTTCCTTTCTGGCCCCCAATGCTCTCTGGTCGCTATGGTAACTTATAAACATGCCTTTGAAAATAAGATTTACCACACAAATAAATATAAAATGCATAAAAAATCACGAGCCATGCAGCTCGGCAAGGTCCACCCAAATGTGGCTGTCTAACCAATGAGAGAGCTGGTTACATTCGAGGAGCAGCTGTGATTGGTTGAACTTGGTTTTCAGTGTGCTCAGGAACCAGGAGGGTCACTCGAATGCAAAAAAGGAGAGGGGAAACCATTTAGGAAATGCAATTGCAAAAAGGATTTGAAAATGAGAGCTGGAAAGAGAAAACAGATGTAGAAAAGGGAATAACTTTTTTAAATGTATGAAAAGGAAAGATATTTACAATCTCATTTATTAATTGTGTTATTTAATTCTCCATTTTGAAATAGGATTTGAAAAACATTTTCAAATCACAGTATTTAATAATCAAACAATACAATTTGCAATTCCTCTTTAGTATTTCAATTTAAAATGTGTAATTACAAAATCCTTTTCAAATTAGTCTTTTTTGTATGGATTAATTGTTGAATTTGAAATAATATTTAGCAATCTATATTTTTAATTCACAATTAAGCAGTCATCGTCAAAATGCTGTATTGCTTTTCCAATGACCCCCGTCACAATAAATCCATATATTAAGTGGGACTTCTGATAGTCTGCTAAATGTAGCTGTTTTTTTGGGAAGTCGTGGGCTCTTCTTCTGTGTCTTCACTAGACCTTTTCCTTTTCAGAGACCTCTGTTTTTTTATCTTTTTGCCATCTTGTGGGTTTGTTTTTTAGCGGTGAGGGATCACGTGTGAGTTATAGCTGGATGTAATGGAGAGAATCCGGTCATTTTTCAAAATGAAGTATTGTTTAGACTTGGATAATAAATTAAACAGAAATAGTGCAAGTTATTTGTGCTTTTCGCGCAGCCGGTACCGGTCAAGGGCCTGGGGGTTGGGGACCTCTGATCTATAGTAGACCTCATAGGGGCGATTGTTGCTTGGCGCATAAAGTAGTTGGCTTCTTATTCCAGAATCCGCCTCCCACATGTTGATGTGCCCATGGGCAAGGCACTTAATCCTACCGATCTGTGTATCGGTTTATTCAGTGGTAAGCATGATTAGAAAAGCGATATATAAGTTGAGTCCATTTACCATATTAAATTGACACATCGATCCACTTACATTATTCTTAATAGACAGGCTATTTGATCTTACGCTCTTATCTGAACCTTGCTCTTTTTTTTTTTCCAAAAAAAACTAATCATGTCTTTCTGGCTGTACTCACACACACATAACAGTAGTTATAATGTTAATGGGCATCCAGTCAGCAGTGTTGTTGAAAAATGTTGCGCTCCGCTTGCCAAACTGGCAGACGCGGTAATGTCTCAGGACATTTTTTGAACACGTAGGACAAAGTACTTTCATGCTGTAAATTTGTAGTTATTGTTCTGACCTCTGACATTTGCATATTTAATGTTGTACTTTAAACATGGTAGATAAGAATATTATTACCATTTATCAGCTTTGGTGTCTTCATTTTTTTTTCTTTGCCTCTGCAATTGTATCTACTAAGATGTGAGCCTTTGAGTCTTCAGGGTCTTTGATGGCAGATAGCCTTAAGTTGTTACTGCCCTTTATAAACTTGTAGGTTATGCAGCCTTCCAGATTTCTTTTAATCTCGCTTCATGATCAATGCAGTAAGCTTAGCTCAAAACATTGACATCTGTTGGAACTTGTATACAAGCCAAAGCTTGTAACTTTGAACTTCCTATGACTTTCAGTCTCATCTTTACGTTGAGGTGCCTGGGTCTGTTGGGCTTGGGGTGTCTGTGGAGTCTGGTTGGCCTTTTGAGGTAGCCCTATCTTGGAGCCACTGGACTTACTTTTGAAAAAATACTTTTTCTGTTTTCTTTTTTGCAGAATGCAAAACATTATCTATCATGTGGTTTGGACAGTCACTGCTCATAAAAATATTATAAGCTGTCTGAATCGTTCAGAAAATATTAAAAAAAATAACTGGAAAAGCATAACTAGGAGAGCACAGACCTCCACCAAGCACTTCAGTCCAGTTTAGATTCTCTGATAATGCCTGATAATCCCCAAAATGTAATCCCTTATTTCTTGGGCCATTTCAGAAGTTAAGAATTTTGCCACATATCCTGGTTTATTTACACCACTACAGCATATCAGCTACTCAGGAAGGCAGCGCATCGCTCTGTGCACAGAGCTCTCGGAGCCCGAGTCTGGGAAAAGTGAGCGGGATCATCATTTTGGAGGCAGGAGAAGTTTGCTGTATTTTTGTTGTTAAAATATAATGTTTTGAGAGAAAAACATCTAAAATTTGAGGGGTGCTGGGATTCAAATTAGGTTCAGCATGCCCCAAAATGGGCTAGAAACGCCTATGTTGTAGACTATTCATTTCGAGCAGATATGTTGTGTTGGTGCTGAGAAACATGCAAGATGTAATTTAGGCTAGAGATCCCAATCATAAATAAGAAGCTGGGAAATTCTAGTTTTAAAGGGGGAAAAAACAATCCACAACAAGACAACGTTTACTGTATGCGCCACACCACAGTCATAGACTATGGTTTTTGTAGCTTAACAACAGGACATCCTAGGGTTGGACGATATAGACTTAAAATGTGCAGTAAATGGTAAACAAATCTGACAATACAGTGAGTTTTTGGAGTTCTCAAACATCATTAATAGTAATTTAGCGTTGTCAAAATGAATCCAATTTCGTATCATTGGAAATATTTCACGATAAGATTAAATTATACGATAAATGTCCATCCCTATGACTTACGACAGTTGAAACCCTATATTAACATACAGGAAAAAAATCCCAAAAATGTGCAAAAGTTTTAGGCAGGTGTGAAAAAATGCTGTAAACAAAGAATGCTTTCAAAAATGGCAGTGCTAATCATTTAATTTCATCAATCAACAAAATGTAGTAAATAAACAAAAGAGAACTCTAAATCAAATCAATATTTAAAAAAAACAGCATCAATTCTTCTAGGTACACTTGCACACAGTTTTGAAGGAACTCGGCTGGTAGATTGTTCCAAACATCTTGACTAACCACAGATCTTCTATGGATGTAGACTTCCCCACATCCTTCTGTCTCTTCATGTAATCCCAGACACACTCCATGAGGCTGAGATCAGGGCTCTGTGGGGGCCATACCATCACTTCTTGCTCTTCTTTACGCTGAAGATAGTCCTTAATGACTTTGGCTGTATGTTTTGGGTCGTTGTCTTGCTGCAGAATAAATTTGGGGCCAATCATACGCCTCCCTCCCATATGCCTACTACATGATGGATAAGTATCTGCCTGTATTTCTCAGCATTGAGAACACCATTAATCCTGACCAAAACCCCAACTCCATTTGCAGAAATGCAGCCCCAAACATTAAAGGAACCACTACCATGCTTTACTGTTGTCTGCAGACACTCATTATTGTACCGCTCTCCAGCCATTCCACGAACAAATTGCTCTCTTCTACAGCCAAATATAAATATAAGTTAACAGTCGAAATAACAGCAAATAATGCAACGTGAGAGTAGAAGAAGAGAAAAGTAGCAGAGTGAAGAAAATTGGTAAGTCTGTCCTCCAGCAGTCTAAGCCTATAGCAGCATAACTACAGAGATAGCTCAGGATGACCTAAGCCACTCTAACTATAAGCTTTATCAAAAAGGAAAGTTTTAAGCCTGGCCTTAAAAGTAAACAGAGTGTCTGCCTCACGGACTAAAGCTGGGAGCTGGTTCCACAGGAGAGGAGCCTGATAACTAAAAGATCTGCCTCCCATTCTACTTTTAGAAATCCTAGGAACTACAAGTAAACCTGCAGTCTGAGAGCGAAGTGCTCTGTTAGGAACATATGGACCAATTAGATCTCTGATGTATGATGGAGCTTGATTATTATGGGCTTTATATGTAAGAAGGAGGATCTTAGATTCTATTCTGGATTTAACAGGGAGCCAATGAAGGGAAGCTAAAACAGGAGAAATGTGATCTCTCTTTTTAATATTCATCAGAACTCTTGCTGCCGCATTTTGGATCAACTGAAGGCTTTTAATGGCATTTTGTGGACTACCTGATAGTTATGTATCATCGGCATAGCTGTGGAAATTTATCTCATGCTGTCTAATGATTTTACTTGGAAGCATATATATATATATATATATATATATTAGTGAAAAGAATTGGTCCAAGCACAGAACCCTGTGGCACTCCACAAGTAACCCTTGAGTGTGAAGAAGATCTATCATTTAGATGAACAAACTGGAATCTATCAGACAAATAGGATTTAAACCAGCCTAGTGCTGTTCCTTTGATCCCTGCAACATGTTCAAGCCTTTCTAAGAGAATATTATGATCGACTGTGTCAAAAGCAGCACTGAGATCTAACAAAACCAGAACAGACACAAGTCCATTATCTGAGGCCATGAGAATATCACTAGTAACCTTCACCAGTGCTGTTTCAGTGCTATGATGAGCTCTAAAACCTGACTGAAACTCTTCATATTATTCAAATTCATATTCTTTCATTTACTAACTGTATTTCATTGACATTTTTTGGGTGACAGAAAATAAAAACAAGCAAATACATAATTGTCCAAGTGAAACCAAAATTATGCATGTACTTAAAATTTTTTATTATGAATAAAAGTGTGAAATTATATGTGGCATACTTATGTATTCAGGCCATTTCCCCCTAAATGAAATCAAGAGAGGAATGCACCTCAGTTAATAAACAGAGTCCAGCTGTTCTGTCAAGGATTCAGAGGTTTGTTAGAGAACATTAATGGACTTACGGCATCGTAAACACAGCAGACAAGTCAGGGAGGAAGTTGTGGCTCATGATTTAATGTATTAGGTTTCATATGTGATTTTTGTAGTTGATTGAATCGCTGCTTGTTATTTATGGCCCAGTACGTTTCAACTTAAGTGTTCAGATAATGTTTTCAGAACGGAACTTTTCGTCCGCAGTTTATTAGAATTCCTCCCTAACGTGCCTTCATGAATGTATCATCTGCAATACACTATCTGCTGAAAAAAAATCCATTCAATAAATCCAATGAATTTGTTTGCCCTCGGTTTTTCTCCTCAGACCATCCATGTGGCCATCGTGTGTGCGGGTTACAACGCAAGCCGCGACGTGGTAACGTTGGTGAAATCTGTTCTTTTCCACAGGTACATCAACATTCATTTACAAATTTTTAATCTGGAAAAAAAGATCAAGGTGTAATATATATATATATATATATATATATATATATATATATATATATATATATATATATATATATATATATATATATATATATATACACATACACAGTGGCTTGCAATAGTATTCGGCCCCCTTGAACTTTTCCACATTTTGTCACATTACAGCCACAAACATGAATCAATTTTATTGGAATTCCAGGTGAAAGACCAATACAAAGTGGTGAACACGTGAGAAGTGGAACGAAGATCATTCATGATTCCAAACTTTTTTTTTTACAAATAACTGAAAAGTGGGGTGTGCGTAATTATTCAACCCCCTGAGTCAATACTTTGTAGAACCACCTTTTGCTGCAATTCCAGCTGCCAGTCTTTTAGGGTGTGTCTCTACCAGCTTTGCACATCTACAGACTGAAATTCTTGCCCATTCTTCTTTGGAAAACAGCTCCAGCTCAGTCAGATTAGATGGACAGCGTTTGTGAACAGCAGTTTTCAGATCTTGCCACAGATTCTCGATTGGATTTAGGTCTGGACTTTGACTGGGCCATTCTAACACATGGATATGTTTTGTTTTAAACCATTCCATTGTTGCCCTGGCTTTATGTTTAGGGTCGTTGTCCTGCTGGAAGGTGAACCTCCGCCCCAGTCTCAAGTCTTTTGCAGACTCCAAGAGGTTTTCTTCCAAGATTGCCCTGTATTTGGCTCCATCCATCTTCCCATCAACTCTGACCAGCTTCCCTGTCCCTGCTGAAGAGAAGCACCCCCAGAGCATGATGCTGCCACCACCATATTTGACAGTGGGGATGGTGTGTTCAGAGTGATGTGCAGTGTTAGTTTTCCACCACACAGCGTTTTCCATTTGGTCTCATCTGACCAGAGCACCTTCTTCCACATGTTTGCTGTGTCCCCCACATGGCTTGTGGCAAACTGCAAACGGGACTTCTTATGGTTTTCTTTTAACAATGGCTTTCTTCTTGCCACTCTTCCGAAAAGGCCAACTTTGTGCAGTGCACGACTAATAGTTGTCCTATGGACAGATTCCCCCACCTGAGCTGTAGATCTCTGCAGCTCATCCAGAGTCACCATGGGCCTCTTGGCTGCATTTCTGATCAGCGCTCTCCTTGTTCGGCCTGTGAGTTTAGGTGGACGGCCTTGTCTTGGTAGGTTTACAGTTGTGCCATACTCCTTCCATTTCTGAATGATCGCTTGAACAGCGCTCCGTGGGATGTTCAAGGCTTGGGAAATCTTTTTGTAGCCTAAGCCTGCTTTAAATTTCTCAATAACTTTATCCCTGACCTGTCTGGTGTGTTCTTTGGACTTCATGGTGTTGTTGCTCCCAACATTCTCTTAGACAACCTCTGAGGCCGTCACAGGGCAGCTGTATTTGTACTGACATTAGATTACACACAGGTGCACTCTATTTAGTCATTAGCACTCATCAGACAATGTCTATGGGCAACTGACTGCACTCAGACCAAAGGGGGCTGAATAATTACGCACACCCCACTTTTCAGTTATTTATTTGTAAAAAATGTTTGGAATCATGTATGATTTTTGTTCCACTTCTCACGTGTACACCACTTTGTTTTGGTCTTTCACCTGGAATTCCAATAAAATTGATTCATGTTTGTGGCTGTAATGTGACAAAATGTGGAAAAGTTCAAGGGGGCCGAATACTTTTGCAAGCCACTGTAAATATATAAACCAATTGTGCAAGTTCCCCCACTTAAAACTATGTGAGAGGCCTGTAATTTTCATCGTAGGTATACCTCAATTATGAGAAACAAAATGAGAAATAAAATCCAGAAAAATCACATGGTCTGATTTTTAAAGAATTTATTTGCAAATTATGGTAGAAAATAAGTATTTGGTCAACAACAAAAGTTCATCTCAATACTTTGTTATATACCCTTTGTTGGCAATGACAGAGGTCAAACGATTTCTGTAAATCTTCACTAGGTTTCCACACACTGTTGCTGGTATTTTGGCCCATTCCTCCATGCAGATCTTTTCTAGAGCTGGGATGTTTTGGGGCGGTCGCTGGGCAACACGGACTTTCAACTCCCTCCAAAGATTTTCGATGGGGTTGAGATCTGCAGACTGGCTAGGCCACTCCAGTACCTTGAAAAGCTTCTTACGAAGTCTCTCCTTCGATATCCAGGCGATGTGTTTCGGATCATTGTCATGCTGAAAGACCCAGCCACGTTTCATCTTCAATGCCCGTGCTGATGGAAGGAGGTTTTCACTCATGATCTTACGATACATGATGGCCCCATTCATTCTTTCCTTTACACGGATCAATCATCAGCCCCAAAGCATGATTTTTCCACCCCCATGCTTCACAGTAGGTATGGTATTCCTTTGATGCAACTCAGCATTCTTTCTCCTCCAAACACGACAAGTAGAGTTATTACCAAAAAGTTCTATTTTGGTTTCATCTAACCACATAACATTCTCCCAATCCTCTTCTGGATCATCCAAATGCTCTCTAGCAAGCTTCAGACGGGCCTGGACATGTACTGGCTTAAGCAGGGGGACCCATCTGGCACAGCAGGATTTGAGTCCCTCGCAGCGTAGTGTGTTACTGATGGTAGCCTTTGTTACTTTGGTCTCAGCTCTCTGCAGGTCATTCACTAGGTCCCCCCGTGTGGTTCTGGGATTTTTGCTCACCATTCTTGTGATCATTCTGACCCAATGGGGTTAAATCTTGAGTGGAGCACCAGATCGAGGGAGATGATCAGTGGTCTTGTATGCCTTCCGTTTTCTAATAATTGCTCCAACAGTTGATTTCTTCACACCAAGCTGCTTAACTGTTGCAGGTTCAGTCTTCCCAGACTGGTGCAGGTCTACAATTGTGTTTCTGGTGTCCTTTGACAGCTCTTTGGTCTTGGCCATAGTGGAGATTGGAGTGTGACTGTGTGAGGTTGTTGACAGGTGTCTTTTATCCTGATAACGAGTTCAAACAGGTGCCATTCATACAGGTAACAAGTGGAGGACAGAGGAGCCTCTTACAGAAGAAGTTACAGGTTTGTGAGAGCCAGAAGTCTTGCTTGTTTGTAGGTGACCAAATGCTTATAATATACCATAATTTGCAAATAAATGTTTTAAAAATCAGACCATGTGATTTTCTGGATTTTTTTTGTTGAGGTATACCTATGATGAAAATTACAGGCCACTCTCATCTTTTTAAGTGGGAGAACTTGCACAATCGGTGGCTGTGGCTGACTAAATATAAATTATATATATACATATATACAGACATGTATTGCCCCTGTTTGTTCCTGTCGCCATGCACACACTGGTTGAATCTCACCACCAGGGGCCTGTGCTTTGGAGCTCTTCCTGTGCTTTGCTGCCAACCTGCACCCATTCCATGCAGATTATTATGACTACAAAAGTCAAAGGATCTTGACTCTTGGCCTTTTCTGTCTGTTTTTAAAGTAATCTGATTGCACAAGGCGCCTTAAAGAAAATAATTATTTGCACTTTGTTGTGTTTTTGTGTATTTAGACGGAACGCTCTTCATTTCCATTTCATCACAGACTCCATAGCAAAGCAGATTCTTTCCTCTTTGTTTCATTCTTGGATGGTCCCTGCTGTCAGGGTGAACTTCTATGATGCAGATGAACTTAAGGTAAGGGTAAGGTTCTACAAAAATCCTTAGTGGATAACTCTTACTTTTACCAGCCTGTAAAACCTCGTAACTATGCCATCCGTGTTTTTCTTCTGACAAGATACGAGCTCTGTAATCTTTAGTCCTTATGTAAATTCCACACACCTCAAAGGATTATCAGTTTATCAAGTGATGGTCTGTGCTGTGTTGTTTCAGTCTGAAGTGTCGTGGATTCCTAATAAACATTACTCTGGCATCTACGGACTAATGAAACTGGTTCTCACTAAGACACTGCCCATGGATCTACGAAGGGTCATTGTTCTTGACACGGATATCACTTTTGCCACTGACATTGCTGAGCTCTGGGCTGTCTTTCACAAGTTTAAAGGTAAGTGTGTAAAAGGTTATTTATATAGCACTTCTTTAATCTTTGTTTTGAGATGTTCCTCAAATGAAAAGAGCAGATTCTGTTTGAAATGATGCACCAGGAGAAAAGCTTAGTCAAAAATTAAACTTACATTTTCGAGGCTACACTTTTGTGAGAGTTCTGTCACCCAACATAACACTGTGGGGTGGAATGACCAAAGTTTTCGTTTCGACTGAGTTTATTAAATCAGCAGTATTTTAGTTCAGTAGTTGTTGTTCAACCACTGCTCAGTGTTTGTCAATCAGATAATCAAAGAAAAAGTGCTGAATTAGCTGGCCTGAAGACAAAATGTATACTACAAATAAAATATGTCCCTGCATTGAGCCCTGAGGAACTCCACATAGCACCTCTGTAGATTCAGACATAATGTGGTCTGTAGGCGGACTAAATCCCTGACCACATATGTATGATGAAAATCACTTTAGAACAGACCCAAACATCCCAACCAGAGGCCTCAGTCTATTTATTAGGATGTGATGATCAAATATATCAAAAGCTGAGGAGAGGCCTAACAAGACCAGCACTCTTTTTTTTCCAGGTAGACTTTAAGTTGAGCAGCTACTGCCTTCGCAAAAATCGTTGAAATAAAAAGTTTAGAAATTGGCCTTTAGTTTTTATGTAATGTTGGATTCAAGGTAGGTTTTAAAAAAAAATCTCCCACAATGCCATGTTTTAAAAAGCTGGGGAACACCTCGATTAGAAGGTTTACAATCCAAGGAACAACAGCATCAACAACTTTGATAAACACCTTGGTGGGAACATCTGGTGGGGTTTGAAGAAGGCTTTTTTTCAGTGTACAAGAACCACTATATCATCAAATATCACAGGTTTAAATTGGACTAGGACTAAGTAGGAGGTACTTCAGTACCAGAACAAGATACTTTAGGTTTGAACAAACTTGGGCATTAATTTCTCTAATTTTATCAACTGAACTTTTGAAATGATAATGTCATGGCACAGTAAGCTTCCCATAGCTTAAATTACAACATTGGAGTTCAATGGAAGCAAAGCTCTGGATGCATATTAAGCAACATCTCTTCAAACACACTGCTGCATTGTGTTACAGCCTGGAAAGATCAAGAGAAATAAGGCAAGCTGTCAGGAAAGAATCGTGGACCTTCACATCTCTGGGAATTATTAACCATATTCACCTAAAATATTTGATTAACAGAATTCTGCACTTTAAATTTGTATTATTGTTTATTATACCAAAAACAAGAGAAATTCAAAAGTTACTCTATTGACTAAGAACAAGTTTCCCCCCAGGAAGCAGACGTCTGTCCCTCTCTTTCCACACAGTCTCCACTGATGATGAGTGAAGGAACCTCTGTTTTCCTTCTCCTTTCAACAATTCTACTTGATCTTGGCGATGTAGAGAAACATGTTGTTTTCCCTGCGTTACACCATTAACTGCTCCACCTCACACTTAGAGGCAGACTCAACCCCCCCCCCCCCCCCCCCCCTGAGATTAGCCCACTATTATTCTGTCTTGCAAACTTAACGATGGTGTTGCTGGAACAGGTGCAAATGCAGTCATGAATAAAGAGTGTAAAGAGCAGTGGGCTCAACACACAACCCTTTGGAATAGCTGGTGCTGAGGTCGAGCATTGTAGATATGCAACATCCCATACTAACCCTCTTAACTGCGACCAGGCAAGAAGCTGGTAATCCATGTTGAGCTGTAGGGTGGAAGACCCAAGTTCCCTGGAGGATGGTGATAAAATCAGACCATTAGTCCACGAAGGGCAGCAACACGTAGTTTGCCTGCTGTTCCTGCGGGGCAGGGTACGTCATGGCTAGTTTCCTGAAGCATCTTAATATTACAGGAGTGAGATCAACTGGCCAGTTGCATTAAGACAGCAGATATGGGTTTTTTGGGGCAGGGGGATAACGGTGGAGGACTTTAGGCAAGGTAGGACAGAACGAATGGCAAGAGACTGCTTGAAAATCAAACAGAAAACTGTAGGAAAATTCAGTGTTTTCAGATGATGTCAGCCAGAATGAGTCATACTCGATGTTAAATAGTAGAGAAAAACAGCTGTTTGTGTTTTGTTTAGGTCAGCAGGTTCTGGGTCTAGTAGAGAACCAGAGTGACTGGTACCTGGGAAATCTGTGGAAGAACCATCGACCTTGGCCAGCACTAGGTAGAGGTTTCAACACTGGTGAGTACTTTCTATTAACCTTGGCTACAATGTACTTTAAAGCATTGTCTGTTTACAGCCGTCTGTGGAAAAATTGGGAGCGAATCCTTCATTCAAAGTAACATTTAGAATTTTAAACCACAAAACAACCACATCTCCTCAAACTGGTTAGAATTCACAGTGTTAAACACTCTGAAGTTCACAACTTTATGACTAAAACATTAGGTTTCAGTCCCAAAAGGAACGTCTCCCATCTTCTCTTCTCTGAGAAGCAACAGAACATGGAACTCGGTGTCTCCAACACCCCATAAATATTTTTTTACAGTTCCACCTCAGGACTTTGTAGTGACACATTATTAAGTGTAATGGTTGTGACAGAATCATTTGTCATAGATTTATTGGAAAAATTAACAGCTTTTTATTTCCCAATGGTGATGTCTCTCCCGCTCTGAGTCCCTTAGAGACCTCGGTTGACACTGCTGGGGGAGTTACCACTCATCATCATCTCTGAGGGAAAAACGTACCGCCAAAAATGTTTTGCAACTTAGTGCCACATATTTCTTTCATTTTTCTAATGATTGTAAGAACTTTCAGCTCCCCTATATTATGAGAGACTGTTGATAGTCCTCATATTGATGTGGAAAAACAATGCGTGTATATCTTTGCTGCCTCCTTTTAAGCTTGAAATACATGTCAGTATGTTAATAAACAGCCAATCACAAACACGTTTTCTGCATCCAATCAGATTGCTCTGGGATACACTGCATTTGATTGAAAAATATAAAAGTTTTTTTGCAAAACAAAAAAAAATTGTTTTGGTTATTTGTCAGCCACATGATTAAACATAATTTCACTGCCTTCTGCTTCTGCCTTCTGCTTTTAAAAAAAAGCTGTACCTTCTGATGGTGGGAAGCAACACTGTCATTTTAATTGGAGTGAAAGCAACTTCTGTGCAATTTGTCATAATAAAAGCTTAAATAATTGTGGGGCCCTGATATCGTGGCAGAAAATTCTAATAATTATATATTCTAACTTCTAACCTCTGATTGGCTGTGTAAAAGGCTTGAAACAAATGACATATTTCTTTCAGGATCACCCAGTTAATTGAACAAAATTTTAATTATACAATTTTCTCTTGGACGTGTTCATTTAGGTAAAAAAGTTAGATATATATTTAAGGTCAGTTTTTATACGCCACAATAAACACTCTTGTTGCATTTTTACAGAAGCTAGATTCTGTTTATCTTTGAGCACTGAGATTATTCTCTTTGTCTAACTGGCCTTATTTATCCATATCCAGAATCTTGCATAGTATATTGATTATGCTTTCATATCCCATTTCTTATTGTTGTTTGCTAGTGTTTCTGACTTTCTACATATTATGTACATGTAATCTACAGCCCCCTGCTCACAGGCTTTCGTTACATACAGTGTAACGAACTTGCTTGAACTTGAGGAGCACAGTAGAAACTGTAACATAATCTTGTATCTTTTTACTTTTTTTCAGGAGTTATTTTACTACTTCTGGATCGGTTACGGAAGGTCAGATGGGAGCAGATGTGGAGGCTGACTGCTGAAAGAGAACTAATGAGCATGCTGTCCACCTCGCTGGCAGACCAGGTTACAAACATCCACACGCATCCTTTTCTACACCTGCACGGACTTGATTATTATCTCCTATGTATATAAGCTAATGTAACAAATTGAAAATGTAAAAAAAAATGTGTTTGAATAGTGATATGCTTAATTGATCCTAAAGATAAGTTAAACATAGTAAGTTTCACTATGTGTATTTTATCAAACTCACTATAAAGCACCTAATCCTGAATGCCTAATCCTGATCAGAGTTGGGGCTGGTGTTTCTGTTATTTCCAGCGGTCCATTCATAAATATATTTCACCAAAAAATTACATTACAAAACTCTCATTTGAGCCAGTCCATTCATCATTTCCCTCTCCATTTACAACAAACTATATTTTTAACTTTTGGACAGTTTTTATGATGCACAACTTAAAGAGCAACTCACCCCCCTACCAGAGTCTAACTCCACCCACATTTCGTGTTTGAGCCAAAAGGGGGCGTTACCTACCGGACCAAGGGACGCGCGGGGGGAGGGGGCCGGTGTAAATACTTGCTTCCTCTTCCAACCCCAACTCACTACGGCAGGGCAGTTGACATCAACGTCACATATCACAGCAGAGAGAATGGCGATGGCTGATTCAAATTCAAATGTAGTACAGACTTTTAATCTGAAGAGGGCACCGCACTGACGGTTCTAGTCAGAAAATGTGTATTTTAAATAAGATCTACTAAAATGCCCAAATAATGACAACACATGTAGACAGCACTATTATACACTCATTTATACAGTTTTGTTAGATCTCAGTGCTGCTTTTGACACAGTCGATCATAATATTCTCTTAGAAAGGCTTGAACATGTTGCAGGGATCAAAGGAACAGCACTAGGCTGGTTTAAATCATATTTGTCTGATAGATTCCAGTTTGTTCATCTAAATGATAAATCTTCTTCACTCTCAAGGGTTACTTGTGGAGTTCCACAGGGTTCTGTGCTTGGACCAATTCTGTTCACCATATATATGCTCCCAATTGGTAGAATCATTAGACAGCATGGGATAAATTTCCACAGCTATGCAGATGATACACAACTATATTTATCCATAAATCCTGATGAACCCAGTCAGTTAGGTAGATTACAGGCATGTCTGGAAGACATAAAAACATGGATGACCCTAAACGTTTTGCTTTTAAATTCTGACAAAACAGAAGTTGCTGTCTTTGGACCAGAAGTTCTAAAACAGAAACTGATTAGTCAATCACTTCATCTGGATGGTATTAAATTGTCCCCCAGTAATAACGTAAAGAACCTCGGCGTTATTTTTGACAGAGACTTGACATTTAAATCCCATATTAAACAGGTTTCCAGGATTTCTTTCTTTCACCTCTGGAATATTGCTAAAATTAGAAACATCCTGTCCAGGAGTGATGCTGAGAAACTAGTCCATGCATTTGTTACCTCAAGGCTGGACTACTGTAATTCTTTACTATCAGGTAGTCCACAAAATGCCATTAAAAGCCTTCAGTTGATCCAAAATGCTGCAGCAAGAGTTCTGATGAATATTAAAAAGAGAGATCACATTTCTCCTGTTTTAGCTTCCCTTCATTGGCTCCCTGTTAAATCCAGAATAGATTTTAAGATCTTTCTTCTTACATATAAAGCCCTTAATAATCAAGTTCCATCATACATCAGACATCTAATTGTTTAATATGTTCCTAACAGAGCACTTCGCTCTCAGACTGCAGGTTTACTTGTTGTTCCTAGGATTTCTAAAAGTAGAATGGGAGGCAGATCTTTTAGTTATCAGGCTCCTCTCCTGTGGAACCAGCTCCCAGCTTTAGTCCGTGAGGCAGACACTCTGTTTACTTTTAAGGCCAGGCTTAAAACTTTCCTTTTTGATAAAGCTTATAGTTAGAGTGGCTAAGGTCATCCTGAGCTATCTCTGTAGTTATGCTGCTATAGGCTTAGACTGCTGGAGGACAGACTTACCAATTTTCTTCACTCTGCTACTTCCTTTTCTCCTACTACTCTCCAGTTGTATTACAGTACATTCTGCTATTTCGACTGTTAACTTTGTTTTCTCTCAGTGTTTTTCTCTCCATAGAAGATATACCTGGTCTGGTATCCTGCTTGGCTGCAATGCCCTGTTGGACGGGGGGCATCGACTGGGATGATCCTCCCAGTAACTGAACATCCACTGTGTCCTGTTATCAACTTTTTACTTTCTGTAACATAGAAAGTTCTCTTATATCAGATCTTCTGTTCCTTCTGTGTCTCTGCTCTATCTTCTCAAACCCCCAGACGGTCGTGGCAGATGGCCGCTCCTACTGAGCCTGGTTCTGGTTCTGTTGAAGGTTTCTTCCTGTTAAAGGGGAGTTTTTCCTCTCCACCGTCGCTACATGCTTGCTCAGTATGAGGGATTGCTGAAGGATTGCTGTGGTTGGAAAGTCTGCATCAATGGGGCCCAACCTCACGCCAATGACTGACGCAATCTGCAGGGATTCCTTAAATAGGAAACTTTTTAACTGATTGGAATGTTTGTATAAATGTATTGAAATGACTTCTTGTTAAGAGCCTTGAGATGACATCTGTTGTGAATTCGCGCTATATAAATAAACTGAATTGAATTGAATTGAAATCAGCAACAAAAAGTTGATATGGAGGTGACTTGCCCATTAGGAAAACAAGGTGATGTTCTTTTTTACCACCATGAGCAGCTGATTAGCAACTCAAAAGCTCAAATAATACCAGAGCTCAGATGAGTTGAAAAGGGAGTGTTGTAGATGTCAAGCTGGAGCAAGGAGGGGGAAGAGAAAAGGGAAGTTCAAACCATTTCTTCCAACAATCCCATCGGGATATTTGAGACCTTTGGCAAACAAATTAGATGAACTTCAAGTGTGCTTCACACAAATAGGTTTGGATAGATTTGAAATGTGATTTTAAAAAACTACTTAATGTGCCTTAGGGAAACACCCCATGATGCCAAGGCCACATCACTAAGTCATGTATGTAATTATTAGGTACCACATTTAAAAGAAGTTATCCTAAAAGCCTGTTCATTCTTCCATTTCCTAACTATTGCATTCCTCATAGTGGTTAGAACTGCAAGCAGCAAGTAGAATGAAAGAGACAAGTGTGATTGTGCACTTCAGACATATTGATATGCCTTCACAAAATATGAGCCAAACAGTTATAAACAGGTGGACATCCATCTGCTTCTGTCGGTTAGCTTGACACATAGCATGCTACACAGCCAGCAGGGAGCTGGAGAACAAATGTGTGAGCTGGCAAGGAGAGAATATTAGGGCACGGAGCAGGGCTTGGTGTTCACTGGTCGTTTACACCCCTAAGCAAAAACACGGCGCCAGCTATCATTTCTATGGCGAGAAAAAATGGAGAAAGCGGTTAGTGGCAGCAATAATTGCAAACGATGCATACATAGACAATAGTAGGAGAAAATAGCGGAGTCAGGAAAAGTGATCAGTATGTGCTCCAGCAGTCGAAGCCATTAGCAGCGTAATTTGAAACATAGCTCAGCACAAACTACGGCACTTACCAATAAGCCTTATTATGAAGGACAGTTTAAATCTTTCACTTAAAAGTAGACAGAATGTCTGCATAACAGGCAAAACCTGGGAGGTGGTTTCACAAAAAAAGGAGTCTGATATTCTACATCCCATTCTATTTTTAGATATTTCATCTTTTGGTAGGTAGTGGGAGAGAAGTGGACTAGCGGCTTTAGACATCTTTATTTTTGACAGTATCGTGCATATGAATGAAGAAAAATGTCCTAGAAATCTGTCTGTTATAGGATTGAAAGAATATTTTCTGGTCAAAGATAACACCGAGGTTCTTTACAGTAGTAAAGTAGCAAAAGTAACGCCTTCCTAAGTAAGTAACTGACTACGTTGTTTATTTGTACAGCACAGTTTGAACAACAAGGTAATTCAAGGTGCTTTACATAATTAGGGGATAAAGTAAAAATAGCAGTAAAACACAGACAAAGCATATAAAGTAAAAACAGCAATAAAGCAAGAAGCATACACAAGCAGCTTTGCAGTTGTCTGGAAGTTTGTTCCAGATTAGAGGAGCATAGAAACTGAAAGCTGCTTCTCCATGTTTGGTTCTGATTCTAGGGGTGTTGAGTAGACTGGAATTAGAGGACCTTATTGGTCTGGGGTGGGAGGGGGGGTCGGTATAGCAACAGTAGATCTTCAATATACTTTGGTGCTCAGCCACTCAATGATTTATAAACTAGTAAAACTATTTTGAAGATTATTCTCTGAGCTACTCTTTTCTAGAAATATGTTGTTTAATACTCTGACAATGAGTATAAGCATATAAATGGTCATTTTTTATTAAACTGTCACTCTGCCATGTGTATCTTTGGTCTGTAGGACATCTTTAATGCAGTGATCAAACAGAACCCGTTTCTTGTTTACCAACTGCCCTGCTATTGGAACGTCCAGCTGTCAGACCACACTCGCTCTGAAAAATGCTACAAAGATGTATCAGACCTGAAGGTGAGATCAGTAGCTCTTTCTCTCTCTCTTGATTTTTTTTTTTTTTTCTGTTGGTTCAGAAAAAGAAGCAGAAATGCCTGAAAATGTCAGCAATTCCTAGAAAGAGGATAACGATGAATAATTACAATAACGGTAACAAAATGATGTACTGTGGTACCTAACAAATATCACTGGATTTAACTTGCGGCCTACCTATTCGATAAGTTATTGTTGTAAAGTAGGAAATGAAACAAAAGTTACAGAAGGCTGGTAGACCGGCTGAGTGGAAATGTTTTCTGCCCATTGCTTGTCTTCAGTGTTTCTAACCTTTACCTTCACAAGAGTTGTAGGAGTTTATGGGAAAGGTAGCTTTAACCTGTTGACCTTCTCTGTATGGTTCTCCTAAACAGGTGATTCACTGGAACTCCCCCAAGAAACTGCGAGTCAAGAACAAGCATGTTGAGTTTTTTCGGAATCTTTACCTTACTTTTCTTGAGTATGATGGCAACCTGCTGCGACGAGAGCTGTTTGGCTGTCCGAGTGAGGCTGACCCCAACAGTGAAAACGTATGTGAAACTTCCTCTGAAATTCCCAGTAATGCAGCAGGTTAGCGCTAAAGACATTCAAGATATTGATGAACTAATCACCTAGCTAGCACTCATGTTCTAGGTACAGTTTTCTGAATTGTAAAAAAAAGAACTGTCTAATAGTCTCCTGGCTTTGTGATGAACTGCAATGCTAAACTTTTTATGAATATCATGTTAATTTTGACAGTTCTTGGCAGAATTTACAGAATTCATTTAAAGTGGTGAGACAGAGTCTGGCTTTCCATAGTGAAAAATAACTTACTTGATATGAATGCATCTATCTAGGTGGATGGATTTTAATTCTAAAATTGTGCCCAACAAGGTTGCAGCTACTTCATAACTGCTGCATTCCTTGTAATTATTGTTTTCAAAGCAAAACAAATCTTTGTCCATTTTTTGTATGAAACTTTGCTTCTTTTGTTTACCTTTTTTTTTAACAATAGACTGCAGAAGCAATTTTTGCTGTTATTTTTGTACTGTAATGATGCATAAACGAGTTTTTTTTTTTTGATTCAGCTGATCAACATTTGAAAAGTTTCAATTATATCTAAATTAATATCTTAAATCCCAAATGAGGTAAAGAGAGAAAGAAAGAGGAAGTTGAAACCATCTCTTCTACTGCTCATAGTGGTAAATGTGAGATCTCTGAGAATTAGTAAAGATGAACTTGAAGCGCTGACGAGTACCAGATCAGAATATTGGTAATACACTATTGAGTGTTATGTACGACATGGCTGCAGGATCATATTCCCTACTCCAGCATCTCTCTGCCTGCCTTTCTGACTATACCAGCAGACAGAGATTTGAAGAGAGTGACAAAAGCAAAGTGTGTGGATCAGTAGTTCACCGGCTGCTTTAGGGTCAGGCCTTAAATGTTCTATTTTCCATCTCGGTCCTGGAGACTCCTACTTCTCCATGATTGATTTCAATCAAGAAGTTCTGGTCCTCCGTTTGTCTCCCTGTTCTGCCTGCCTGTCTCTAAAAGTGTCCTAGCAAGGCAGCAGGTCAACCTTAGCCTGACCCAGGAGAGGTGAGGGAGAAGGTTCCAATACTTTGGAAGACCTTGTTCCAGCACCTAAAAAAAGAAGCTCATCTATTGGTCCCTAACAACTATAGATCTGTTACCTTTACATCCTATATCATGAAGGCTCTAGAGAGATTCCGGTTGGCCCCTCTGAGAAAGCAAAAAGCATATATCAGGACCCCTTCCAGTTTGCTCAGCGCTGTAGAGTTGGAGTTGAAGATGCCATCTTCTACCTGCTTTAACAAACCCAAAGTCATCTGGACAAAACTGGCAGCACAGTGAAGATCATGTTCATTTTCTCTCCAGCGGTTTTAATGCAAATCAGCCGGATTTACTGTATCAGAAACTCCAGAAGACACAGGTAGAGCTATTAATTGACTACCTGACTAACAAAACACTGTGTTTGAGACACAATGTGTCAAAGGTGTTGTGTTTCTGACCCGTGTTAGCAGCAAAGGTTCACACTGGGCACTGTACTCAATAGTTCTATGTTCTCCTGAGAATTTTGGATGAGTCTTTACTTGTTTGGTTGATCAAAAATAGACAAGAGGCTGAGTACAGAGAGCTGGTGGACCGCTTTGTGGCTTGGCGTGGGAATGTATATGTTCTATAAGTTTGTTGTGGAGATTGTAGTATCTTCAGCCATCATCTGATGGAGTTTCAGCATCAGTCATTGACTTTAAAGAAGCTCAGCAAGCTGATATGCTGATAAGCTCAGTTGCATAAATTTTAGTCAAAACAATCATTATTTCTATTATTACTAAGGATTCATGGCTAGTTATCAGATTACATGTTTTTGTTCCAACCGGTTTTTGTTAGTCATTTTTTAACCAGATGGAGGATGTTAACACGGAATTCTCTGTACTCTAACTCTAACTATAACTCAGTCAGGTATTTCAGCCATCTTATGCAAAACCACATAATTGTTTCTATCTTCTTCCCTTTGCCTACAGCTGCAAAAGACTCTTTCAGAGCTTGACGAAGATGACCCCTGTTATGAGTTTCGACGAGAGAGATTTACAGTTCATCGAACGCATCTGTACTTCCTCCACTATGAGTATGAGCCCAGTTCTGACCACACTGACGTCACTCTTGTTGCCCAGCTATCTATGGACAGGTACTGATATGCAACTGCAGTCACTTACTCTTTGAATTTCAGTTAGTTGGTATTACCAGTTACATAGGGAACATTTCCTATGACTGCAAATTGTGTTCTGTTGTTGCACTGGGATCCACATATGCCTATGGAAGTCAAGTGTTTGGAAATGATAATTGGTTATAGTAATTCATATTTCATGGGGTCACCATAGTCGTTCTTCCTTCCCTGCAGGCTCCAGATGTTGGAAGCTATCTGTAAGCATTGGGAAGGCCCCATCAGCTTGGCCCTATACCTTTCAGATGCTGAGGCACAGCAGTTCCTGCGATACGCACAGGGATCTGAAGTGCTGATGAGCCGCGGCAATGTAGGTTACCATATAGTGTACAAAGAGGGACAATTCTATCCGGTCAATCTCCTGCGAAACGTGGCCATGCGGCAAGTCAACACACCCTACATGTTCTTATCAGACATTGATTTCCTCCCCATGTATGGCCTCTATGAGTACCTCAGGTAAGAGAGACACACGTATTTCAAAGGAAAGTTCATTATAGTGCACTACTATATTTGTAGTTATTTCCTTTGCTTGCAGGAAATCTGTGGTACAGCTTGACATGGCCAACACCAAGAAAGCCCTAGTAGTTCCAGCCTTTGAGACTCTGCGATACCGTCTCTCCTTCCCAAAGTCTAAGGCGGAATTACTTTCTCAGTTGGACATGGGCACGCTCTTCACCTTCAGGTGCAAAACAGAAACATTTATATTATTTCTTATTATGTATAGGAGTTATTTAAAACAGTTTTACTTGTGCAATTATCACATATTTTAGTAAAAATTATAGCATTCTCTGAAATTTTAACCTTCTTAAGATTCAACCATAGAAAATATTTTTTTTGTACTGTTTTTCTAGTGGTCTTAAACTTTTGATCGTGACTGTATATAGTTCTCTGTTCAGCATGTTCGGATTGAATATTAATTCAAATAACTACTACTGAATATGTTGTCATTTTAAAAAGTTGCAACTGAAATAGGTAGCCTAGTGTATCCCAACTTTTTAAAGTTAACATTTTTATATAACATTACAGTAATGATGGCCTTTAGTAAAAGTGTTTTTTTGGGGAAAGGTGTGACGTGGCTTAAGCTTTTGTCCCCAATAGCATTTTTTTTACTTGCATTACTTTTGCTTTTGTACTTTAAGTAGTTTTGAAACCAGTACTTTTTTATTTTTTATTTTACTTGAGTAAAACACTTGAATTGATACTTCAACTTCTACAGATTTTTTTTAAACCCTAGTATCTATACTTCTACTCGAGTAATGAATGCGAATACTTTTGACACCTCTGCATGGCACCACAAACCATCAGTGACTGTGGAAACATCACACTGTAGTTTAAGCAACATCGATTCTGGTCCTCTCTCTTCCTCCAAACTCCAGGACCTTGATTTCCTAATGAAATGCATACTTTTGTGAAGCTCCCCCAATGTCAAGGTTGCAGTTATCCCTGGTGCTGGTGGACCTATTCCTACCACATTCTTTCCTTCCACTCAATTTTCTATGAATACAAAATTCAAATTTTCTGAGACACTCTGAATTTGGGGTTTTCATAATCTGTAAGTCATTTTCATCAAAATCACAAGAAATAAAGGCTTGAAATATTTCCCTCTATATGTAATGAATGAAGTTTTATATTGGTTTCATTTTCTGAAGTAAGCAACAAAAAATATTGCACTTTTCACAATATTCCAATTTTCTGAGATATAGCTGTATAGAAATCAACGTTTTACCATGATAATTAACTAGCAGTTTGTTTTTTATTCCCAGTCTGTCCTGTGTTATTTCCATACTATTTGCTTGAACTAGCTGTAATAATTACACTAATATAGCTGTGGTTTCAAATCTCAAAGGCGCATGTCTGTATGCCTGTTGGCATGGATACCAAATAATATATACTTTTGTAAAGCAAAACAACGGCGTATTGTAATAACATGTTTAATTTAATGGTTAAGATGAAACTAATTACATTTTGTAATGTAGGAGTCATTACCAGTTATTTCTTTGTTCATTGCGCCATCATAAAAGCATTGTCAGAATGCAGCTATCCAAAATTATCTATTTATATTTATTGCAGCTCATTGTGTTAAACTTTCTTTCTTTTAATTCTCTTAATCTTATAGATACCATGTGTGGACAAAAGGACATGCACCAACTAACTATGCCAAATGGCGGACAGCCACCACACCCTACAAAGTGTTGTGGGAGCCCGATTTTGAGCCCTATGTGATGGTGAGAAGAGACAGTCCTGAATATGACCGCCGCTTTGTGGGCTTTGGCTGGAACAAGGTGGCTCATATCATGGAGCTTGATGCACAGGTTATTCATCACTTTCTTTTTTTACTCCAGATCATTGTATTTAAACTAAAAAGTTGAGTTTTTTTGTCGTAAATTTTTCAGTTTTATTCGGTTAGATTCGCTGTAGCAAGAAAAGCTTGATTCCTTTGAAACTAATACCAATTTAGCTTACAATAACATTAAAGTTGATACATTTATGTGAAACTTTTATTTAATCTTTCTTTATGAAGTTCCTTTAAGGAAATTTACCTACAGTGCTCTGTTAAATATGGACAGACCTTAGTTATGTGATTGAAATAAAAATTTGAGTCTTTTAAACATATTAATTTTCTACACCTACTTACTTCTTCACAGGGCAACACAGAAACAAGAAAAACATCAATTTACGTCCATCTATGGCAATTTAAAGAGGTCAAAGGTGCCGCTTGGTTATGCCATTCCATGTATTTCTTTCCTGCTAGTATCTCACAACCAGCTGAGAGATGTTGGATTGTTTCTGGGGCCTCTTTGCACAGCCTGTACCTGGGATCTTGCCTGGTGTGGTAGATCTGGGCTTTCTATTGCTCTGGTGCTCAAGGTCTGCTCCTGTGCAGCCAAGATCAGTCCTCCTGTGTAGTCCTTTAGCCCCGCCCTCTCTAACCGTTGGTATGATTTGGTCATATCAGCCACTTCAGTTATCTGTCGGTGGTACATCCCATGCACTGGTTTCTCCTCCCACGATGGCTCCTGTAGCTCCTTCTCTTCTAGTTTTCATTGTCTAAGACATTCACTGTGCACTTCATCCTTCGGGGGGTGATTTTCTGATGTATTGTTGGAACTTGGATGTTTCAACTTGAACAGTGGCTTCGATGCTCACTAGACCACTTCCTCCTTCTGTGCACTTAGTGTATAGCCTGTAGATACTGGATTTAGGGTGGAATCCACCACACATGGTGAGTAGCTTTTGTATTGTAACATCTGTGGTCTGAATTTCCTCCTTTGGCCAACTTATTACCCCACCAGATATCTGATTACTGGTAGGGCATAGCTGTTGATTGCCCCGACCTTGTTCTTGCCATTGAGCTGACTTCTCAGAACTTGCCTTACTCATTATAGGTATTTGGCTGTTGCTGCTTTCCTTGTGGCCTCTTCATGGTTGCCATTTGCCTGCGGTATTCCAAACTACTTGTAGCTCACCTCAGCGTCTGCTATTCTCCCTTCTGGGAGTGCAATTTCCTCCGTGTGGATTACCCTCCCTCTCTTTGTCACCATCCGGCCACATTTCTCCAACCCGAATGACATTCTGGTGTCCCTGCTGAAGATACTGGAGGTGTGGATCAGTGAGTCAACGTCTGGCTCACTCTTAGCATGCAGCTTGATGTCATCCATGCAGAGGAAGTGACTGATAGTGGCCCCATTTCTGAGTCGGTATCCATAGCCAGTCTTGTTGATTACTTGGCTGAGGGGTTCAGGCTTATGCAGAACAGCAGAGGGGACACAGCATTTCCCTGGTAGATTCCACAATTGATTGAGACTCTTCATTGCACGAGGCTGTGGAAAACCACCCTTGAGTCTCCGAGCGTTGTTGATCTTGTACATTTTCAGGCATTCCAGGATCCATGTGTGCGGCATTGAGTCGTAGGCTTTCTTGTAATCAATCCAGGCAGTGCACAGGTTTGGCCGTCTGGCTTTGCAGTCTCAAGCGACTGTTCTGACAACGAGCTGGTGTTTGGCTCCTCTGGTATTTTTACCGATGCCTTTCTGTGCCTCTGTCACATATTGATCTATGTACCTGGCTTATATTAGCTGCTATGATGCCTGACAGAAGCTTCCAAGTTGTGGAGAGACAGGTTATTAACTGATAGGTGGATGTTATTGTTCCCTTCTGGGGGTCTTTCATTATCGGGACTGTTTAGCCCTCGGTCAGCCATTCGGGATGGTTCCCATTCTGCAGTAGTTGGATCATTTGTGCTGCTAAGTGCTCATGGAGAGAAGTCAACTTCTTGAGCCACTAGGCGTGTATCATGTCCGGGCCTGGTGCTGTCCAGTTCTTCATACCTGAGACTCTTTGTTGAATGTCTGCCATTGTGATGTTCAATGAACTTTCTTTAGGGAGATTAGTCTGCTCTCCTCTTAGGTCTATTAGCCACTGTACATCATTGTTATGTTATGCTTCTTTCTCCCAGATCCCCTTCCAGTATTGTTCTGTCTCCAGCCTTTGTAGTTTGACTGTGTTATTATTACCCTGGGAGTACACTTTAGCTGGTTTAGTGGCGAAAAGCTCGTTTATTCATCTGTCTTCTATCTCCTTTGTGTATCTCTTCACTCTGGCACCTAAGGCTAGGAGTCTTTGTTTGGCCGTATTCAGGGCCTCAGGTATGGGCATCTGTATGTATTTCTGTGGTATTTCCTTTTTGGATGCACCCTTCTGAAGTTCTTACAACTGGCTTACTTCTTTCCGTGTTGCCTTGATTTTGGCTTCCAACCTTCTCCTCCTTGGTGGATGTCCATTGTGGACGCTCTTGGTGCCAAGGATCACTGCTGCTGTACTGTACTGCTGTATCAGCTCCCTGGTTTCTGTGATAGTTGCAGTGGGGATTGTACTTAGTGTTGAATTCACATCGTCTCAAAGACCCTCTATAGGTGCTTCACTGAACTTCACCTAAATGCTAGTCTGTGTCGAGGTTGACAGGCTCGTAACTTAGCCATGATGTAACCCCTTATTGTTGTTCCATTCATTTGCATTCAGCATTAGATACTCAATCTCGGTTGGGGAATTGATGTTAACTCCTCATCTGACCTGGTGTCCTAGCTCCCCCTTGCCGTAGGGTTTATGTATTGTATCTCCTGGATTTCTAGTTGTGAAAGCAGCTGCTATTGATGTTGGAACAATGAGCTACTAGATGTTTCGCTGTTAGCTTAGACTGTGGGTATTGAAGTATCCATAGTTCCCTCAGTCTGTTCATGTAGCCTCATTGCTCAAGGTTACTGGAGAAATATATATCTCACTGCTATAAATAAATATATATATATATATATATATATATATATATATATATATATATATATATATATATATATATATATATATATATATATATATATATATATATATATCACACAATAAATCTGAGAGAAGTGGAAACATAATAGCCTGTAGTAGTTTGCAGCTTGGATGACAGCTTGGGCTGCAGGCAAAATACTGTTTTAACTGGGTAATAGGTGGGTAACCGTGCAGAAGCTACAGAAAGATGTGTTAAACTACAATCTTGCTTGCTGTTCTGGACCCTGTAATGTTAACCAGATTCCTAGAAAGAAGAGCTTCTCTATCCAAAGTGATATGGAATGCTATCTCTCCAGATCAGACCAGGTTTTCCTGAAAATATTTGCCAGTGCAATTTACACTTACTGGAGTGTTTCTCTCTCTCTCTCTCTCTCTCTCTCCTTCTCCAGGAGTATGAGTTTGTGGTCCTGCCAAATGCCTACATGATCCATATGCCCCATGCTCCCAGCTTCGATATCACAAAGTTTCGCTCCAATAAGCAGTATCGGGCCTGCCTTAAGATCCTGAAGGAGGAGTTCCAGCAGAACATGTCTCGTCGCTTTGGCTTTGCTGCTCTTAAGTACATGACAGCTGAGAACAATAGCTAGTCACCGCTTCAAACTCAAACTCCCCTAGAGCTGAACTGCTCATACTGTTCAGGGGGTAGGGAAGTCAAACGCGCTATTTAATTACTTGAATGGGGTCCTTTGGAGCTTTGTAAGACTTCAGAACCTGAGACTTTAAAATAAGATTTTGCCCTGAGCATCTTTGACGTCATATTTTATCCTCTAGTGTGGGTAGAAGGGATGAACACGGAAGAGTGGACCTCTTTTCTGGTGTCAGACCACAGGCTGTGTGATCCAACAGTGCAATCTGTCAAGCACTGAGGGAAAAAAGGGGGAGGTTAAATGTCTTGTCATATTTGACCACTGACAGAATTTGTGGCTGTAACATGATATCGTGAGTGTGTGTACCGTTCCTTCAGGACAGACCTTAGGAAAACCCCTAGAAAGAGCGGAACTGAAGAAGCCACCACAGTTTGACTGACAGCACACCAGGACTCTGCTGCAGCTTGGCAGCAAGATAAAGCAAAGCAGTAAATATGTCCCAACAGATCAGAAGTCTCTTTTTTTTTTGTCTCTTTCTCTCTTTTTTGACAAAACACCAAATCAGTATCAGACATTAAATTGTGTTTTCCCTTCACTATGCTGTCAGACACCACCAGAAAAAATCAGGGGAACATTACTATTATTATTATGATTATTATTTTTTTCTGTGTTATGGTTCTCACTTCAGAGGATAGAACTAACCTGATGCATGAGCCAAAACAATGTTGGATTTTCTCCTGCTTTTACAACCCGCAAAGATCAACAATAATATTGTTCATCATGGTCTCGTTTAAGCTAAAATGAATTGAAATCAAGCACTGTCTGTGGGTTTCGAGTTGTTGTTTTTGTTGTTATGGCCATTTAAAAAAAAAAAATTCAAATGTGGGAGACTCTCAGTGGTTGTTTGATTGTTACTTTATTTCCTATGAATCATATATATTCCACTGGCTTCTGCCTTTCCAAAGGGAGAAGTGGCAATCAGGGAAAAATGCCATCACAATATCCAGCTTTTCATTTTATGTTATGACCGGTCCGAAAGCAACTGGAACTTTAGCACAGCAGAACTGGATTTCTACCGTTAAAGATTTATCACTTGATGGAATCTGACCTTTAAAGTATGTTCTCAGTGCACAAGTTTTGGATGTAAACCGGTCAAATATTTTTATGTGATAAATCCATTCTATATAGAGCCTCTTTCATAGCAATTGACAGAATGTCAGTAAGCTCTGACAATTGGATTTAACAAGGGATGAGCATGTTTAAAGTTCCCATAGTATAGAGTGGAGACCTGGCATTAACCAGCTGGTATCGGCTTTTTGGAATGTTTCTTTATTTAGAGTCTTAACTTTTTTTTTTTTTTTTTTTTTTTGCTTTAGGCTTCAACTGCTTGTTGAGATTTTAAAGTGTTACTTTCACCATTTACAGCATCATACGTGAGAACTCAAACTGGCCCATGCCTGCTCTCAATATGCTTTTCTTCCAAAATGAAACAAAAGGGGTTCTAGAACAACATTTTTGACAGTTGGAAACTGTTCTTTGAGCATATGAAGCTTTGTTGGGGGTGAAAATGGCCCAGGAGCCCTGATAAATGGCCAAATACAACCCCTTAATAAATCCCTACAATGGAAAGACTGGTTTTCCTCTCCCACTCATGAATACTAAATGAGCTTACGAATTTGCATAGGAAAGCCGGAACTGGACAAGAGGCTGAGTACAGGGTTAGGGTTAGGAGAGCCATCTTAATACAAGATTAAGATGGCGGAATTAAGATGGTGAGGAGAGCCTAACCATCTTAATACAAGATAATGCTGTTTATATCCAGCATAACAGCTGGATATAAACAAAGAGTTTATATCCAGCTGTATAGAGTGTAGTGTGAGACCCCAAAATTCCTAAATTAAACAAGAAGGTAAATGCAGTTTTGAATTCTAGGACCCCTTAAAAAAAAAGGATTCATGAGCATGCTCTCTGCTGAAACATCCACTACTTTCCAGACAAAAGCTGAAAAGTGTTTAAGTAGGCTGATAAATTTCAGTCATCATAGGATGGGGATGTGGCAGTTTGGTACAACAGTAAAATCAGTCAAGTTATAACACTCAAGTTAATAGCATTCCCGCCAACTTATGGTGTGTTCCAGTTCTGGCCGGAACTTTGAAATTCCAGCTTCCAATTTGGAAAATCAATTGTCCCACAAGTTATTCTGGTAAACAATAATGCATGTACACCTTTTGAACGATCAATGAACTTTAATTTCTGTAGAACATTTAGCACCGCAACTCGAAGACATTTTTAATATTCAATATAAACTAATAAAACTGAGAGAATAAAAAATAGATGAACTCGGTAAACACAAAACTGCAAACTAACAACAAAAACACTCAGTTTGAATAAAAGACATATTTTACTGTGCCACTACGGATATATGGACCATAAATGCCTTTTTCTTCCAGTCTCTGGTAGAAGGAGGGAGAAACATGGGCAAAATAAGCATTCAAATGTAAATTATTGGCTGGGAAAATGATTGAGCTCATTTGGATTTCTCATACGATTAATTGATGTATTGTTTGTGACAGGTAGCACGTAGTTTGTGCCTAGTAGCACGTGAGTTTTGTTTCTTTTTAAGGCAGTCAGCTTAATGGTGTGAATTAATGTGACACTAACGTATTTTAGCAAAAACAGTATTTGTTATTCAACAAACCAGTGTTATTTTATCCCCAAAACATCATTTCTATGAGATAAAACTGTTGGCAGAAAGGCATGATTAAAGCTTGTGTGGCTAATCTCAGGTAAAACCTGAAAAATCCTTCTCCACTTTGGACTCTCTACAGTAGTTTCATATAAGCAAATCAAAATGATCAGTTACTTTTGACAGCTCTAGTTTACAGGATGGTTTTATTTAGGTGTATGCACAAAATACTGGAACTCGGAGCAAATGTGGAACAAAAGAGAGTAAAGTTCTGGTCCTTTTAAGTTACTTTTTCAAAATGATTAAAGTTGAACTGAATGAACATGTCCTAAGGGTTGCCATTTTTCGTTCATTCTGATGCTGTATTGTTAGAAACTTTGTAAAATCACATGTAGAGTTGGGTTCATTGCAGCAACTTGGTTTTACAACTTCAGGACTTAGAAAATAATAAGCCTTAAACCTACTTATTAGACATATTGGGTCTTAGAGCAACAGTCTTCTGTCAGAGGCTTCTTCAGATTTGTTGCAAGACTGACTGCTACTGGAGATCCTTCCTGCCCACAGCATCACCATCCACAACAACTCTTGGATATGAGTAACTACATTTAATTTCCCTTTGGAACAAATAAAGTATTTTTGAATTGAATTAGGACGTTGGGTAACCCTTGAGAATTCAACTGAGTCTAAATCAACATGTGTGGTGAAACTAGTGGTGGTTCTCTTTGGGCACTGCCTTTCTCTCCCTCTTTTGTGTGACTGCACTCCTCTATGAACTTAAGATACAAAAGTACAGTTTTTTTATCTTTAAAACTGTCTTTCAAACAGATGTGTGAGTGGTTGGTGTGTCTGTTGCTTAGTATGTGTGCGTCTTTCTAGGTTGTGTTGCTTTGCAGAACTGATCAAGTCTGCGTTGTTGAACTAGGACTGGACCTCAGCTGTTTCCTGAATAAAAGCAAAGAGTCAAGGACCCTGCTGCTGTTCTGATTTGTCTTTTCACCGTGCATGGTTCACCCTCAGGACAGACATGAAAAGGATACTGGGAGGTCCTCACATTGCTCATTCCTGTAGAAATTCTCATGCATCATATTTTTTTAATTCCATCCATCCATCCATTTTCTTCCGCTTATCCGGGGTCGGGTCGCGGAGGCAGCAGCCTAAGCAAAGAGACCCAGACTTCCCTCTCCCCAGCCACTTGTTCCAGCTCCTCGGGAGGAACCCCAAGGCGCTCCCAGGCCAGCCGAGAAACATAGTCCCTCCAGCGTGTCCTGGGCCTTCCCCTGGGCCTCCTCCCGGTGAGACGTGCCTGAAACACCTCACCAGGGAGGCGTCCAGGAGGCATCCTGACCAGATGCCCAAGCCACCTCAACTGACTCCTCTCGATGTGGAGAAGCAGCGGCTCTACTCTGAGCCCCCTCCGGATGACTGAGCTTCTCACCCTATCTCTAAGGGAGAGCCCAGACTCTCTGATTTAATTTTAAATTTAAATCTAATTCTAACTTTCGGTACTTTTCCAATAAAAAGTCTGTTAATGAGAGGCATGGCTGTGTTCATGCTGTTGCTGTGCTCTTTCAGTAGAGGGGAAATTCGCAGTTAATTTGCTATTCATAATATTCACAGCAAGGTCAGCTGTCTGTGACCTCTCGGAGATGGGAGGAGTAGAGGTTAGCACCGCTGGTGGGTGGGTGGATACGCACTTCATGTCGGATCAACTCCAACATTTAATCAGTTGTTCCCGGTCCCAAATTTTCCAGATGCTTGAAGCTGCAGTATAACAGGTGGGACCAAGTCATTGCAAGTGACAAGTCTGTCCAGTCAAGTCTTAAAACAAGTCCCAAGTAAAGACATTCAAATCTAAGTAGAGTCCAAAGTCAGGAGATGCAAGACCCAGGTCCAGTCTGAATCTTAGGCTTCACATTTAAAGTGTTAAACAAATCATTAATAATTTATGAGTAAAATATGTGATTTTTATGGCAGTGTGAATTATTTAAAATATTTAAAATAAAAAAAAATTTGTCAGAACAGCAAGAACTGAACTTCACATTTCAGAACATCTGTGCTGATGTTGGGTTTTTATAAACATCAGCTTTTACAATAATACATATCAGATCACCAAAATAACCTGTATAAAGCTGTATTAAAATTGTTCTTTTGAGCAGGTTCCTTTATAAGACATAATTGTGGTGTTAATATCTACCCGATGGCCTAACAGTGTGTTGGATCAGGTTCGTTGCCTCTGGATCCAGATTTTTTAGCCCACATGTTTTACACACTGAAACAGAATTTTTTTTGATGACCTCAGAATCTGTGCAACAAATGAAATAATAGATTTTAACTATTTGGTGCAGAATACAGAACTGTGTTTCTCTTCTGCAACTTGATTGGGTGAAAATTAACATTAACACACAAGCGACACTTTGTATATTACAGAGGATTCTCTGAATACATTTTTATTTTGTTTGATCAGCTCATCTGTGTCTTGAGAGTTTGGCACTTGGAGTCACTTTCTGCTTGAAGCATTGTATTGGTGAAAAATGAAAATATAATTTAAAAAATGAACCCAATTATGTGGTTCACTTACCTGTTAGACATAATAGAGAGGTAGAGGCAGAGGTCACGCTACAATTTTTTGTTATTTCATTTTAAAATACGGGATCAAAAAAATCTGGTCAGTCTATTTTTAACCGTCAGGTTTTATAACAATAATGACATTCAGTAGTATTTCACTTTAATTAATATTAAGTCCGAACAAACTATTAATTATGAACATTTCACCTAATGCAGCCCTGACGCACTGCATGGAGCTGAACTGCGCTCCCACTTGTGTGTAATGGAGGCTGAATCCGTGCTCTGTTGCCACACTGGAGACTTGAATTGAAATCAGGGAACATTTCTCTAATTGAAGTGATCAAAATTCAGCAACGAACTTGGCAATGCATAAATACATAGGCACAAATATGCTTTGTACAGGCAAATCTATAAAAGAATAGAATTACAATTGGAATAAAAGGCAAAAATATTTTGCTGCAGGATGACTGGTGCACTTCATAAAATAGCTGGTATCATGAAGCTAAATTATGTGGACATATTGAAGCATCATCTAAAGACATCAGCCAGGAAGTTAAAGTTCAGGTGCAGGGCTTTGTAAAATTGGAAAAGTTGCTGGTGAAGCAGTTTATAACATAGCAAACAGAAACACAGCAACAATCCTGGCTTCTGTTGATCTCTTGTTATTGCTGTTGCTGCGGGCGCTTTTTTTTTTGCTGATAAATGACAACTCAGTGGAGAAATGAGTAGCGTCATTTGAAGCCTATGATTCGGACACGATATGCAGACGTCTTAGCAAATTCCCTAAAGGGCCAATTTATGGAAACAGGACAGGTGAGAGGACCAGGCAGACTGATTTACTCCCATAAATGAAGATGTGGTAAAATCACCTGAAGTTCTGATGGTGGAAACGCACCTATTGAGGCATTTATTAAATAGAAATAGTTATGGTGATTCTAACTGACCTAAAATAAGAGAAGTTTGTTCTGATTTGACCTCAGACAGTGAGCAAAAAAGGTGTATGTAAATTTCCGGTTTCAACTTTTTTTTTTCAATGATATTCTACGTTTTTTTTAGATGAACCAGTGCATGACCAGTACATCCCCAAGCTTTAGTTAGGAAAGAAAAATAACAACACATAAGTATGAAATAAAGTGGCACACTCCTTTTTCTTAAAAATAATTTATCCTTAAGCAGTACCCGTCAACCATGACATGAAACAAATTAAGTTTTAGGCAGCTTAAAGGCAGAAACAAGGACATTATAATAGAATTACTGCAATAAGAAAAAATTATTATCCATAAGAAGCTAAAGCTGTGGCACAGAAATCAAATTTGGCAAGCTGAGGACCCATTCCTCCCGCCTGTTCTAGCATCTGGTATTAAGTTTGATGATCAATAAGGCTAATAAGTTCTACGTCCAACATTCTTAAACAAGAGTCAGCTGGGAGGTGAGGGGGGGATGTACATAGGATTTATAATATTGTAGTGACGTTAGTGAATCCATCCTTCAAAGACACGTGAGTGATTCAGAGCTGAAGAGCCACAGAGTGGTGGTGTAGCCCTGCCATATTACAAAAAGGAAGCAGTCTTTGTCTGCTGGAGAAGATAATCTGAACGTTTAACAAGAGCCGCCTTATCTCAGGATCAGAAGGGAGTGGGTTAGAAAACCTGCTGAAGTTGATCCGGGTCCAAAAAGTCTCTGTTATACCATCGTGTTGCCTTCACTCGTCTTGTCCACGTACTGAAAGAAAGGAGAGAAAAGTTAGTGTCATCAATATGGAAACAATATTTGATCGAACATACAGTGTGTCTGTGTGTAGCCATGGGCAGTAACTAATGTCAAGGTAGGCCCAAGTTCTGCTTTCATTGATCCGAGGTTATAAAAGTCCTAATCAGATCACAGAGGTTTCTCCAGCTGTTAAGAGTGTTGAGTGATGCTCCACTCAGCTGGCTGAAGGAAGGCTCCTAAATTTTCCTTTTACTTACAGGAAAGACAAGTTTGGCCCGTTGGAAAGGCTTTATATGTTTTTTAAAGGATCACAACCCATTTAATTAAGGTAAAATCAATGCTTTGCTGCTTTAAAACATAGAGTTGGGGACCAGGAGCAGCATGTCTGATAAACAGCTGATACCTGAGCTGATAGCCTGACTAACTGACCAACTACCAGACTAAATATAATTTTCTTTTGCTTGTGTTACTCTACCAAAAGCAGCAGAACGGCTAAAAGTCACTCATAAATAATAAATTAGCTGTGTGCTGATTGGCCAGTTTACCTTAATGGCACAAGGACGATAGGGTTAATAGTTCTAAATTATAAGTAAGATTTAAATACTGCCAACGTTTGAAGTGGGTGGGGATATGTACATTTAATAACAAAATACAAAATTATGAATTTGCAGAGGAAAGCAGGTCAGAGATGGCATAGACTTTCCAGATAATGTCGTCACACAAGATGGTGTACTTTGCATGTTTTTATGAATGTATGATTATTGGCAGTTCAGAATCAAAGAAAAAAATTTGGACTTTGCTTGCAACTTTTTTAGATGGTTTGAAACTGTAAAAATGAACTGCCAGAGCTATTATTGCTAGTTCAATTCACACACTGTTCAAAAGGGTTTAACATGTAATAACCATTTGCATTGCCTACTGTGATAAACATAAGAGCATGTTGTTGTGCAGAGACAGATGAAAACTGTTTTGTGGTTGCATTGCTACATTATTATGTAGCAATATGTTTCCTATCTCCCTATAGCTGTGTATTTGAGAAGAGTGTAACCACAGTAAAACTCCTTGTTGGTGCCATCTTGGCAAATAAAATATCATTCTGATTATTAGTGACATAATGGCCAAAATCTATTTACTGTCCTGTTTTATTGTTGCTATTGGCGACGAAGAATGTAAATCATAATTCATGCCTGCAAGTCTTTGACCTTTGAATAATTACCATACTTTTTTTTTTTTGTAATTTATGTTTATTTTACTTCTGTGTTATTTATTTCGGGATTCATCAACAACCCCAACAGTTGCTCCACCTATCAGCTGTTACCATAAAGAGGGTAGAGACCTCCCACTAGTGCTACCCCAACCACCAAAGTTGTTTAGTGCAGTTTCTGGGGCCGTCCCATGTAAAGCTGCTCAAGTTTCTGACTCAAGATCCACTGAAACCAGTTTGAGAGCAATAGCTTAAAGTATTAAAAACTCTTCAGTGTTGTTTTAAAAAAAACAAATAGATGGTTATAAATAGAATGGTAAAAGGACTGGACTTATATAGCGCTTTTCTAGTCATAGTGACCACTCAAAGCGCTTTACACTGTCGCCACATTCACAAGTGTTTTTGCATCTTCAAATACTAATGTAGCAATACTAAAAGCAGCAGGGACGGAAGGCAGACGATCACACAAGCAGAACGTCTTTGGCTGGACGGAGAACAGCAGTAACATCATTCTCAGCATGTTATTTATGCTAATGTGTTTGTGTGTACATTCAGTAATGTGAATGCGTCGTCCCTGTATTCCACTGAATCAGTATTTCAGATCTTCACATTTTCATTAAAAACCAGTGCTATCTTCTGTAATCTTAATTATTTGTCTTTTAATTGTCAGATTGGGACAAACAAATCATGCGATACATGTTTTTTTCAAGGTTACCATATCGTGAGAATGTCATACCGGTCCATGCTTACATGTGTAATACAACTGCCAGCTAGTCAGCATTGTTTGGATACTCCAGTGTAGGGTGTGTAAATGAGAGCATGCATGACAGGATGGGATACTCTACACTCAGCCTTTATGGTCATTTACTAATCACTTTAAACATTCAACATAAACTCTGTGTATTCAGGGATTTAACACGCACATTATCTTAACAATAAGAGCTTTTAGGAAAGGTGATTTTTAACAACCTACGATAGATATTAGTTATTTTATGTTTATAGTCGTTTTCATGTGTTACAACAAATATCAAGAGCAAATTTAGCCATTAGCACAAGGATTAGTTCTTGGTTTCGATGCTGTCGAGGGCCACCTGCTGGCTCAGGGAGGTAAAGCGAGCTAGCAAAGCATTCAATAGCTCCCTGAACTTTTTTTCTACAGCAACAAGAAGTGAATACATGAGTAGTGTTAAATATTACATCAATAATATTAATTTATATAAATATGTATTTCAGTCATTCAGTTTAAAAAAATAAAACCCATATATTTACATTCCAAACAGAGTGATATATTACAAGTGCTTATTTCTGTTTATATCGATGATTATGACTTGCATTAAAAACCCAAAATCTGTTTCCCTGATTAGAAAAAAAACAAGATTTCAGAATGTTCCATGAAACAAAACATGATTTTTAATACAGAAGGGTTTACATGCAGTAAGATAAAACCTAATTATTGCCTTTGTCTGATTAAATGTGGACTTTTGAAAAGCCTGTACACCTTAGTCCAGCTGAAGTCAAACCGAACTGGCCTACTCCTAATCGAGCTAACACACCCAGATAATGCTTTTAGAAAACAAAATCCGTCTGCATGTAAATGATATCCCAGGTTAGTCGAGCTATTAGCAGCCTGGGCACCCTACCTTCAGGAAGTGACGCGACCATGGAAAGTGGGAAAAACAACACCGGTACAAAACAGCACTGCAGCAACAACGAGTGTAACACAATCAAACATTACAGTTCTTAATCAAATGTACTGTGCTGAAGCATTATTGTCGTCCATTTCTTCACTGATTGTGCATATCGTGCTTTACTTTACAGCATTTGTTTACAATCTGTGTGACGCTCTAGGCCAACCAGAGCAATCCCAACGTGAAAGGGCGCATGTCGCCACCTATGGTCGCAGAGTCGAACGCATTTCATTCAAGACATGGATTTTCTGACTCAACATGTAAACTCAGGTTTAGGTTTCCATTCTGGTTCAAGTATTGGCCTGATTATTCCCATTGGTCAATTACCATGTGATGGATTGTGTTACACGTGTTGTTGCTGCTGTGTTGTTACTCACCACTTCCGCCCCCTCATCACAGCAGGCAAGTTCAGGTCAACTTCAGCCGGACTAAGGTGTATACATGCATTTCAAAAGTCCTAATTTAGTCAGACTAAGGTAATAATTCAGTTTTCTCTTACTGCATGTAAACCAAGCAAAATTCCCTGGTCTTCATGATTATTCATTAATTCATTGTATGAAAAACAACAACACTTAGATTTCCCTCAAGTATTTTTGAATTGAATTGATGCTGTTAGTTCACTGATTTTCTCTAACAAAACTGTTAAGGCCCGAAACAGAACAGCTACACTGAGACTACATTACACAGGCTGACTCTACTTAGTAGTTAGTTGACTTCTGAACGCAACTGAATGCACTGGATTTTATTTTTGGGGTATCAAATTTAAAGAGAATGAATACAAATGCACAACCTATTTTTCAAATTGTTTATAAAAAGCAAACCATATATTGGTTTTCCACTTTACAGTTATGTGATAGTTTGTCTTAATCTATCACAAACTCTTGATAATCTTAAATTATTATTATTTTATTTATTTGGTGAATCCTTTCCCTTACTGTTAAAGCACTTTGGTCAGCCGTATGGCTGTGTATAAAATGCTATACAAATAAAAGTGGTATGGTATAAAATACATCCAGCTTTGTTGATGAAATGTTACAAAATGTGGTGTGAATACTTTTGCAAAGCACTTTACCAAAGCATTTCCAAAGAAATGTTCTCTGTTTATTAATCCAGCAAATTTAAACATGGAAGTCTATGCACGCTGTTACCAGCATGTTGGACCAAACACCCCATTTATTTCTACTATATTCAGTGACTTTTGGTAAAGACTACCAAAGTAAAGTTATGGTAGGTACAGAATGGTATTGTTGTGCCAACAAGATGAAACCACAGAAAGATCAAGTAAAGGATGATGCATCACTCAGATCCCATCAGATTTGTTGGCCAAAAGAGAGTATGGATGCTCAGAAAAAAAAAAAAGAGTGCTTAAAGATGGAGGCTGCTCAGCTTAAACCTAACCAGCAATTCAGCTAAGCAGTCTTGAAAATGTTCATCCGGTGGAAAACAAGAGGACGTCAGTGTTTTACGTTTTGGACGAGCAAAAAGTCAGACATCCCTTTGCGTATGCTTAGTGTCCTTGATGTGCAGAACATCTCTGAGAGGAACCACGGCGGCGTGAGGGGAGTGCTAAAGGGAACAGTTCATCCAACATGTCTCAACTGGAGCACTGGCGCCACCCAGAGGCCATTACAGAAGCAGGCCACCCTAAGGATGGATCATACAGGCTGGTGGAGAGATGTTACTGAACAAGGACCCCCACCGACTGCTGGGAACAGGAAGTCCCTGTGCTTCTTGGGCACCAAGAACGTCACAGACACTGCTCCCCTCTAATTGTCTCATTTCCTGACATCTGAAGGAAGATATTACTTCACCATATCACCTGGACGAGAGAAACAGAGTTTTGCTTTGTTATACACGGCTCCAAAAGAATAAAGGGAACACTAGAATAACATCCTAGATCTGAGTGAATGAAATATTCTTATTAAATATTTTGTTCTTTACATAGTTGAATGTGCTGACAACAAAATCACACAAACATTATCAAAGGAAATCTTATTTATCAACCCATGGAGGTCTGGATTTGGAGTCGCACTCAAAACTAAAGTGGAAAAACACACTACAGGCTGATCCAACTTTGATGTAATGTCCTTAAAACAAGTCAAAATGAGGCTCAGTAGTGTGTGTGGCCTCCAGGTGCCTGTATGACCTCCCTACAACACCTGGGCATGCTCCTGATGAGGTGGCGGATGGTCTCCTGAGGGATCTCCTCCTAGACCTGGAGTAAAGCATCCGCCAACTCCTGGACAGCCTGTGGTGCAACATGGCATTGGTGGATGGAGCAAGACATGATGTCCCAGATCTGCTCCACTGGATTCAGGTCTGGGGAACGGGTGGGCCAGTCCATAGCATCAATGACTTCCTCTAGGAGGAACTGCTGACACACTCCAGCCACATGAGGGCTAGCATTGTCTTGCATTAGGAGGAACCCAGGGCCAACCGCACCAGCATATGGTCTCACAAGGTGTCTGAGGATCTCATCTCTGTACCTAATGGCAGTCAGGCTACCTCTGGCAAACACATGGAGGGCTGTCCGGCCCCCCCAAAGAAATGCCACCCCACGCCATTACTGACCCACTGACAAACCGGTCATGCTGGAGGATGTTGCAGGCAGCAAAACGTTCTCCATGGCATCTCCAGACTGTCACATCTGTCACATGTGCTCAGTGTGAACCTGCTATCATCTGTGAAGAGCACAGGGCACCAGTGCTGAATTTACAAACCTTGGTGTTCTCTGGCAAATGCCAAATGTCCTGCACGGTGTTAGGCTGTAAGCACTACCCCCAACTGTAGACGTTGGGCCCTCATACCACCCTCACTGAGTCTGTTTCTGGCCGTTTGAACAGACACATGCACATTTGTGGACTGCTGGAGGTCATTTTGCAGGGCTCTCGCAGTGCTCCTCCTGCTTCTCCTTACACAAAGGCGGAGGTAGCGGCCAGTTGCTGGGTTGTTGCCCTCCTACGGCCTCCTCCACGTCTCCTGATGTACTGGCCTGTCTCCTAGTAGCACCTCCATGCTGGACGCTACTCTGACAGACACAGCAAACCTTCTTGCCACAGCTTGCATTGATGTGCCATCCTGGATGAGCTGCACTACCTGAGCCACTTGTGTGGGTTGTAGACTCCGTCTCATGCTACCACTAGAGCGAAAGCACCGCCAACATTCAAAAGTGACCAAAACATCAGCCAGACAGCATAGGAACTGAGAAGTGGTCTGTGGTGACCACCTGCAGAACCACTCCTTTATTGGAGGTGTCTTGCTACCTGCCTATAATTTCCACCTGTTGTCTATTCCATTTGCACAACAGCATGTGAGATTGTTAATCAGTGTTGATTTCACAGTGTGATTGACTTGTTACATTGTGTTGTTTAAGTATTCCCATTATTTTATTTTTTTGAGCAGTGTATTATTTAATACAATTCAAAAGTATTTATAGCACTTGAACATGTTCACATTACAACCACAAACTTCAGTTTGTATTATGGGGGATTTTATGTTAGACTAACACAGAACTGTATAAATGAATTTATCAAGCCTTGATATACATTTTCCTTTGGACTTTGACTTAGTTATTCTAATACCTTGATATGCTTTGATCTAAACCAGGGATTTCCAAGCCTGGTCCTCAAGATCTACCATCCTGACAGTTTAAGATGTATCCCTGCTCCAACATACCTGAATTAAGTGGCTCAATTCAATTCCATCAGCAGTCTGTCAGCTTTGTAGAGGCCTGGTAACGAGGCCTTCATTTCATTCAACTGTGACGAGAAGGGATGCATCTGAAAGTTGCAGGATGGTAGATCACGAGGAGCAGGGTTGGGCACCCCTGATCTATCTCCACCTGCATGTTCAGGGTCGTTGTCCTGCCAGAAGAAGGACCTCTGCCCCCAGTCTCAAGCTTTCAGTATTGCCTTGCATTTAGTACCTTCAATTGGCCCATCGACTAATCAACTTTTATGTTCCTGCTGAAGAAAACCATTCTCACAGCTTGATGCTTCACCATGCTTTTAAAGAATCTGAGGGACTTTTCCCCAAAAAGTTTAATTTTGCTCTCAGGCAACCACATCTTTATCCACATGTTTGCTTGAAAGGCTTGTGGCAAACTGCTAACAGTTCACCACAAGCTGGTTTTCTATTGGCCATTTTTCTATGAAGCTGCATTTGAAGGCTAGTCCTACTAATTCTACAGTGGGGGAAAAAAAGTATTTGGCAGCCACCGATTGTGCAAGTTGTCCCATTTAAAAAGATGAGAGTGGTCTGTAATTTTTATCGTCCATACACGTCAACTGTAACAGAAAGAATGTAACAAAAAATGTTTTCAAGGATATCACATTGTATGTTTAAGAATTTATTTGTATAATGGTGCAGAAAATAATGAGCCAATATACAATGGGCAAGCAGCTTGGTGAAAAGAGATCAACTGTTGGACCAAATAATAGAAAACCGATCAATGACAATCTCTCTCGACCTGGGGCTCCATGCAAGATCTCACCACGTGAGAACAGTGAGGAAACGTCCCAGAACCACATGGGGGGAACTGGTCAATGACCTGAAGAGAGTTGGGACCACAGCAACAAGGGTCACTATTAGTAACACACTAGTCGTCATGGAATAAAATCCAGCAGCCCTTGGAAGGTCCCCCTGCTTAAGCCAGCACATGTCCAGGCCCGTCTAAAGCTTGCCAGAGACCATCTGGATGATCCAGAGGAGGATTGGGAGAATGTCATGTGGTCAGATGAGACCAAAATAGAACTCTTTGGTACAAACGCCACTTGCCGTGTTTGGAGGGGGAAGAATGCTGAGTTGCATCCCAAGAACATCATACCCACTGTGAAGTATGGTGGTGGAAACATTATGCTTTGGGGCTACTTTTCTGCAAAGGGGACAGGACGACTGATCTGTATTAAGGAAAGGATGAATGGGGCCATGTATCATGAGATTTTGGGCAAAAACCTCCTTCCATCAGTGAGAGCATTGAAGATGAAACATGACTGGATCTTCCAGCATGACAATGATCCCAAACACATCGCCTGGGCAACGAAGGAGTGGCTACATAAAAAGCATTTCAAGGTTCTAGAGTGGCCTAGACCTCAATCCAATAGAGAATCTGTGGAGGGAGTTGAAAGTCTGTGTTGCCTAGCAACAGCCCCAAAACATCCCAGCTCTAGAGAAGATCTACATGGAAGAATGGGCCAAAACACCAGCTACAGTGTGTGGAAACCTGGTGAAGACCTACAGGAAATGTTTGACCTCTGTCATTGCCAACCAAGGTTATATTACAAAGTATTTAGGTGAACTTTTGTTATTGACCAAATATTTATTTTCTGCAAAATTATACAAAGAAATTATTTTAAAATCTTAAAGTGATTTTCTGGATTTCTTTTACATTCTGTCTCTAACAGTTGAAGTGTACCTATGATGAAAATTACAGACCTCTCTCATCTTTTTAAGTGGGACAACTTGCACAATCGGTGGCTGCCAAATACTTTTTTGCCCCACAGTAACTAACTTCTTCAGAACTTCCTCCCTGACCCATCTGTTCCTTAATCTTCATGATGCTGGTTGTTCTCTAGCACACCTCTGAGGCCTTCATAGATCAGATGGATTTATGCTGAGATTAAATTACAGACAGGTGGACTCTATTTACTCAATATGTGATTTTAAAAGGCAATCTGTTGATGTTATTTCAGGATGCTAGAGCAAAAAAAATGTATGAGGTATGAATACTTTGGCAAGGTATTGTATCTATGATTAAAGTGATTTGTTACTTGAATGGATCTGGTTTTATATTTATACACACTCTCCTCTTACTTTTTTGATAAGGAAGAAAGATATATCCCAGATTCAAAAACTGTTTAAAAACCATTTAGGTACTTCGTCTAAAGAAAAAGAATTTTGTCTCTCATCTATCCTGTTGACGTTCTGTTGGCAGCGGAGTTTGTCTGTGTACATATTACAAATTGCAGCTCTGTGATAGTATGAGCATACATTGTTTGTGTTTATATTAATATCCAGGGAATGCTGCTTCTAATTGTTGGAACTCCCGCAGATGCTGGACCTCAGTAAAATCTGTAGCCAGCTCTAGCATAACACAAACAAAAAGGCAACTATTTTTGACTTTTTTCTTCTGCCAACTTGTCAGTAGCTTCCAAAGCTAGACAGTGCATTCTTGCTAGAGTTACATTTTGTAAACAGGCCATTTTTTCCAGCACATAAATTTGCAATACTTCAAATGACACAAAGAAATCAAAGTAAATCATTCCACAATTGACGTTACGGGGAAAAATTGGAGTGACACTAGGAACAAGTATTGAACACAAACAGTAAAAAGAAGGATGTGCAAAAAAAGCCTAGAAAGCCAAGAAACCAGCTGAAATTTGTCAGTATTTAAAAAGCATTCCTGCTGCTTAGTGCAGATCCATATCACCTGGTCAAAGTAGAATGTTTTCTGTTGCAAAACAGAACAACAACAACAGTCTGACTCCTTGGTAGGAAAGAATCAATAATTGAGAGATGGTTCATGGATATTGCAATAAAAAAATAAAAGCACATAAAAAATAGTGGTAATTAAAATACTTCTGATCATGCTCTTTTTTTGTCTAAAGTAAGAAGCTATAAAGCTTCCCAATGAGACTGTATGTGAGGGGGTAACCACTGTTTGGGGGGGATTTAGCATGCATTGGAAAATTACAGTGACTGACCACAGTTCCTGATTATCCTCAGAAACTTAGGAAGGCTTTAAAAAAACAACAGTTAAAACAGACAGAGAGATATTCACCTTAAAGCATCAATTCCCACACAACAGCAGAAAAAGAGCACATTTGTGATATTAAAAAAATTAGTACGTAAATATGCTTTATTTGCAGGTGCTAGACATGGGTCGGTATTAGATTCTCACAGTACAATACCTTGAGCCTGAGTTAAACAAAAACAAAAAACTGATCTGATTTATTTTGTTTTGAATAAATGAATTATATGTACATTTCTGCAAAAATATCACCTAGACTGTTATTATAATGTTATGCGTAACATTTGTTTAAGTCTATTTAGATTTTTAGACATAAAAATAAGCACAAATACTTAAAAGTAGTGTTTGCATACGGAAAGTACAGCTTAACATAGTGTTTGTAAGAGGTACTACCAACAATGGCAACCTGGGCGTCGCCATATTGGAATCCGGACTTCTCCCGACTACGTAAACTGGAGCGCTGTTTGCGCTGTGTGATGTTAAACCCAGCTCCGAGTTCCGAGGTAAATGGAACGCACCAATGTTCCCCCTAATGTAAAGCTGACTTTTTAAATTAAAAGACAATAAATTGTATTTCAATCAGGCAGCAAAAGAATTTCTCGGCTACTGTAAGCTTTTAGTGTGTGCATATACTTGTGTAGTAGTGACTGTGTTCATGCATATCAACTTACTGGCCACTTTATGGCTCCACCTGACTAGTACAGAGGACCCCCGGTACTATCTGAGGTTAGGGACTACAACTGTCTGAATAGCCAAAATCTCCCTGAATTATACTTATAACTGCATCACCACCTTTAAAAAAGCTTATAGAACTGCCTATTTTGATAGTTCACACAGCAAATAAACCTCAATATGCATTCATATGCATCGTATCACTACCAAAGAAGCTAAATTCCATGGTCATCCTTATCTCTGCTCTTGCAGGTACAGCCAATCAGGGCCAAGGACAATAAATGCCCCTCTTTGATTTGCTGCTTTGCAAATAGTGTCAATTACCATTACATCTAGGTGTTTCAGCTGCAATTTCTTCCTCAGAGATTGTGCTCCATACTGATTTCATAGCTGAATTGTCAGCAGCACATCAATCATGCAAATTTCCTGTTCTTGCAAACATCCCAAACGTGCTATATTGGACTGAGATCTTGTGACAGTGGAGGCCGTTTAATTACTGTGAACTCATTGTCTCATTCAAGGCGGTTTGAGAGGATCATAATATGCATGTGAAAGTAGCAGAGCTTCAAAGCCTGCTGCAGCGGTGGTCAATACTCACTGCACTGATGAAGGGCAGGTTTAGGATAGAACCAAGAACTGGTATTCTTCTGATGAAGCCTACAACAACGGGGAAGAAGCCCCTGTACATGAAGCCAAAAGGAGAAGTAGTAAATACAGAGGAGAGAAATGAGTTCTGAAAAAGGGATCGTGGAAACATGAGAAAGTTGTCTTTACTTCCACCTACCTAAACAGGAGGAAAAATCCATAGATCTCTAGTACGACTCCAATGATGGGCCAGCCAATCAGGACAATTAACACACCTCCCAGGAAGAAACTGGTGGCCTTCAACTTGTGCTTCTGAAAGAAGAAGCGGAATGTCCTCTCCAGCCCGATGACGAAAGCCAGTCCAGTGACGAACAAGATCTACAGCGAGCAGAATGGTCAGCACAGTCTTTACTGTGAACTAAAAATCAGTTCCACATAGTACATAACAGATTCCTGATCAGATGTGTTCCACGGTTCTTACACGTTCTCTGCCTCTCGATTTTTCCACTTTTCCACACTCAAATTCCCTTTCTCAGTTCTCAGTCCTTCTTAGGTGATTTTAAAACAATAAATAAAAAAATTCAATGGATGGATGTTTTAGATCAGTGTTTCCCCACTCCGCTCCTCAAGCCACACTGCCCTGCATGTTTGAGGTGTTTCCCTGCTTTCAGCACACCTGATTTCAGTTGGTGGCTGATTAACCGGCTTTGATCGGACTGCAATCATCTGAATCAGGTGTGTTACAGCAGGGAAGCGTCTAGGCCATTTTTCACCTCTTTCTTCCCCCAAAAAAGACGATCACAATTCAAAAGGAGGGAAATACGAGGATTATGCATCATATGCTCCTAACCTTTCTATTTTGATTGAAGGGGTTTCATAGTTTGGGTGGATTGAATGGATTCATTTAAAAAAAACAGGTGTTTTCAGATTTTGACCTGTCGATTCCCATCTCTGTCTGATTGCCTGGTGCATCTCTTATTATCTATGTTACACTAGGATGAACATAAATGTTTCATAGTAATTTCCCCATGGAGGAAGTTACTGTGCATGTGTAGGTCCTGGAGCATGATCTACACGAGTATCCCAGAAAGCAATACTCACATTCCCAATGGCCAAAAGCGCTTTGTCAAAGAACAGGATCATCCCGAAGAAGAGGAAAAACACGCCGAAACCTGTTAATCCCATTCCAATCTCTGACACACACACACACACACACACACACACATTGTTATAACAGCCTGGTGTTCATTCAGCATTTCATTTTTTCATTTTCTATGTCAGCAGTGATGACCCAGTTTCAACAGTGCTACAGAAACATGGTTAATGGAAGGTACCAAGAGGACAAACTGGCACTGACTCGCTGCTCTCACCCACAAGCTGTACATTACATACAAGTGGATCTCAATGATTAGAATATGATGGGAAAAGTTTTTTCTTTCAGTAGTTGTGTGTAGCCATATATTTGATTGATTCATTACACATAAGGGGAAATATTTCAAGTGTTTATTTCTGTTAATTTAGATGATTCTGGGATCCAGCTAATGAAAACATTCAGTCATTCACATTCAGTTTCTTAAGAAATGTGAATATGAATATGAAGAAAATGAAAATGAAGTCCTTCACTATGTATGTTTTTGGTTTCAGTGGGCACTCTGAACCATTTAGATACATCCGGTCACATGTTCTGATTTCTTGTTGCCTATTTTGTGCTTTCTATTCTGTACATTAAAGGACTTAATAAAACAAAAAGCTATTTTAAAAAATGTGGCTATTACATCGGACCAAAAAAAAAATGGTTTTCTAACTTTGGAATGTTGGCCTACTGAAAGGTTTGTCCATGTACTGTACAATATATGCAGTCAGTACTTGGGAAATTCGCTCAAACTCTTGTAGCTTTGTGATACAAAGTTCTCAAAGCTGCAGCTATCTGTTCTGCTTGTGATCCTGCTTCCACCACACCTTTTCCCTCCACTTAACTTTCTCTTAATGTGTCTGGGTACAACTCTCTGAAATGTCAGCTTCTTTAGCAACAACCTGTTGTTACTTATCTCCTGTCAACCAGTTGTTACTTATCTATATTTTAGGACATAGATTAAAAATAACAGGAATTAGTATTTATTTATTTAGTCGTTTCACTTTGTAATATTTTAACATGTTGAAAATGAAACCATACATCAGCACCATAATTGATAATTATTTTTAAGCATTCTTAGCATAACAACATAGCTAAAGCAGACTAATCAGAAACCATGACAGGAATAATAAGTGTAGACTGAAAGCTTCTGCAGCTCAGGTGGAGCCAGTTTGACATGGCTGCTAGCTACAGCTTCTCTTCAACAGTTAAGGCCTTACTTTGTGAGTCCGTTAGCGAAATCATCTCGATGTTGAGTCAGTAAATAACGTATAAAACAAGACAAAGAAAAAAAAATATGAATAATTTTACAAATTTGTTCAATCCCTCTGATGACAGCTTGCCACAGCATCAACAGCCACGTCTTCCGGAAACACTCGTTGATGAGAGGTACTCTTCCGGGACAACGTAGCGAGCTACATTACACACGGCAACTTTTCGTTGACGTCACTTTGCGAGCATAACTCCATTATTAATCGATCAAACGTACCTATACAGATTTGTCACACATATCTAGACGCAAAACAAAAGAAACTTAGCAAAACGTGAGCAAAGAGCGACTTTTGAACGCATTATATCGGGCGGTACTGAATTAGCTTCTTGAATGCGACACACGACGGATTCCCCATATGCTAACCCTGGGATTTGTCTAACAGGCAGGACTAACGTGGGGCTGTAGCAATATGAAACGTTTATTTTAGACTAGACTTAACTCTTTGTTTGTTAAAAATTAAATTTAATGCATTCTTTTGGAAAATGCACGTCAATAAGCTCAAGTTGAAAAAGGCTTGACATTATTGGAAAGGGGTGAAATATCTAACCGACCTAGCAGACAAAAGTCAGGGAGGTAAAATTCCCTTTTGTAGCTTCTTTGCTTTTCCTGTGTATTCACTCTCGCTGTTGTAGCAACGTTGAAGTGGATGTTGCCACAAAATGAATAAATGGGCCGAGGTTTCTGACGGGTTACTTTTCTGTTAGAATGAAGTAAGGGAAGCCAAGCGTCAGCACATAGAAAAGCATTTTTTCTTCGCCTGTTTGAATGCTTAATATTTAGATTTTCTTTAGAAATCAATCCCCATCATCACCACCTCATCATTATTAAACTCTTGTCTTTTTCCGCTCTCTGTTCTAGCATGAGCAGTCTGTGAAACTGGGACAGGTGGAGTGCTGCGTTCATGGACACAAGGTTTTCACTCTTCGCGAGCTAAACTGAACAGAAGTTAGACTGAGTGAACATAAACCTGTAAGTAGAACTTTTTCTTGACTATTTTTTCCATTGGAAAAAAAAAACTATGGAAATTACACAATCACCTTTTTCTAGATTTTGTCACGTTACGGTGATGTATTTTTAATGGAATTTATTGTAATAGACCAACAGCCGCCAGCCCACAATTGTGTGGTGGAGGGCAAATGATACAAATAAAATGTACAATTAAAAATCTAATAAGTGTGGCATCCATGTGTTCAGCCCCTTTTAGCCTGATACGTGTAAATAAAATCCCGTGCAACCAATTCACCTAATGCTTACATTGAGTGTGTGATTTAGAAAACATTACTAGTCAAGCAGCATAGTGATGACCAACGAACAGACGGGCCCAGAGATAAAGTGGTGGAGAAGTTTAAAGCAGACATATATCAGAAAACAATATCCGAGCCTCTGGCCATGTCATAGAGCTCTGTTCAGTCCATCATCTGTGAATAAGAAGAGCATGGCAACACACAAACATGACCATCCATCCACCAACGTGGACAGACCAGGCATGGAGATCTGAAAACACAGAAGCAGCCAAGTAATCATTTATTGGCAGAACAACTGTTGTAGGTGCAGTCTGTAACATCATCATCTTTATTTGTCAGACTCAGGGTCCATATAAAAAAACCCAACACAAAACATACAACATAAAAAGATTCTAAAAGACACACATACTACCAGTGTTTCCACATACAGTAGATGACTGGTAACACACTGCACTAAGACTGGGATCCACCTGCATCAAAACAAGACTGTTCTCAGAGTTATTCAGACGCTGGATAAATCTGTACATCAAATATCTTATTAAAGCCTGAAAGGTGCTGACACGAGCATTACAAAACAAAAGACTGGCGCTACTCGACCTTGGCTTCCTGAGCAACTTTAATCTTCTGTTTGCTAGCTCTCTTAGATTTACACCACAGAGGAGCCGTATACAAGGGTGAACAGTACGTTCTGAATAGGCACATTTTTACCTCGTCTGAAAACGTGAAATTTCCTGGACAAAATATTGGCTTGAACATACAAAGTGCGACACTGCCGATATATATCTTCATCATCATGGAGCTGATCTGTGATGAAGTGACCTAAGTATTTAGTTTTTCTGCAAACACTTATCTTTTTTTCCAGCCAAATAAAAGTCTGGGAAACAGACTTCTTTATCCCATTTGGTCAGAATAATTAGTGCAACACTCTTTTTCATATTATGCTTCGCATCATATTTTAGTTCATAATCAAAACACACATTCAGCAGCTGTTGAAAACCAGCCCTGCTAGGGGAAAGTATGGCCAGATCATCAGCATACTTAAAAGGATTGATCAGATTAGTCGATTGGACAATTCATCAATGTAAAGGGTAAACAGAGCCGGTGACAATATTCCTCCCTGGCGCACCCCAGTACTGACACCAAAGGAGGGAGAGATGGTGGTGAGAATTACAGATTGCTGTTCACAGACACACTCCATCCATCCAGTCCGACGGAGCTTAATCTAGTTAGCAAACATTCTAGTCTCTAGAAGCAAAGCTGTCTGAGAAATACCCAAAAACACCTGCAGTTTGCAGTGAAAGATGGTTGTACAGACTGTTGTTTCTGAAAGGGGGCTTAATACCAACTCATGCCACCATTTTGACATTTTTATTTGTAAAATGCCTGCTGTCTAGTGTGTGTTGTGTCCTCAGGGGGTGTATATACTTTTGTAAGGCACTGAAATGTGTAATTCATTGAACTTATGAAAGGTCCACCTTTCTGCTGTAAGGTATTATGCAGTAGAAAATAATTAAAAGTTCATGTTCATGCATTATTCATCAGTATTTATCAAACAAAAACGAAGCCAAAATAAATCCTAGAGGTGGAAAAACTAAGTACACCCCATGACTTTTGCAGTACTTCTGCTAAGCTACTTGTTTTCGCTTATGGACAGATTCATTTCTAAACAGCTCTTTTGAAGTTGATATCAGGTGGAGGTCTGGACTCTGACTGGACCATTGCAACAATTTGATTCTTCTTGTGCCAACTTACTTTTGTGGATTACACGCAGTGTTTGTATTTGTATGTCTTCTTATAAATGTATTATCATGTCTTGGTGTAAGCCTTGTGAGGGGACACACATGTCCACCAATACTAGTAGTACTGGGTGCTGTGGTTCTGACTTCTACCTTTTCAAACCTCAAACGTGGGTTATCAGATCAAATCATTGAGCTTATAATGAATTGATTCTAAAGCATTCATGTCTGAATCTCAATGCGTCAACAAGTAGTTTTTGTCCCCCACCGGACCAATCATCACCCCTTCACCACCGTGCTTTAAAGCTGGTTTGGGTGTAACTGATTTACTTTTATTGTTTTTCACCAAACACAGATTCATGCATTACTGCGTCTTTATATATATGGTCTCATCTGCCCAAAGGACCTTGTTCCACAGGTTTATGTCTCATTCAGATGCAACTTTTTAAATCCGTGCCCTCTCCAAGCAACCAATCAACACAAACCACATTTATGGTGTCTTCCCTCCTTTGCATCGTGCCAACAACACCACCCAGCTGCCCAAAATCCTGTTCTGGTAGAGGTGGTCACACTGATAGAGTTTTAATGGAGTGCATTATTTTTTATTACACTTAACTGTTACTTTGTGTGCTAGCTTGTATGCAATGGAAGTAGCAGGGGTGTGCTTTCCATTTGGCATCACCGGTGTGTGTGATAATTCATGATAGTGTTGAGTCTGAGGAGTGTTTCTGTACACTTCAGGTTAGATTGAAATCATTTTAGAACCTCATAAAGACCAAAGAGTTTTTGTTATTTCTTGATAAGAATGAATCCCTAGAATTAAAAGACAGCATGACTTTTTATTTAAACGATGACCGTAGATTAGCTTTTACAAAGTTAGAGTAAAAGTTAACGTTGTTTCTTAAGCAGGTTAGGCTCTAATGGCAAATCTGGTTATCATTTATAGAAGTCTGAAGCAGCCCTGGAAAGATGGATGTTGGTGTTGGAACCAAAGGTGAGTTTTTTCCTTTAACTTTTGGAGGTACTGAATGTTTTTTTTTTTTATCTGTCCAATAATTTAGTAAGTCCTGAAAACAGCCTTAGTCTCAGTGCAGAGCTGAGATGTGATCAGTCTTCATTCTGTCTGGGTGGTCCTGTAGATGTCTTATGTAACAGAGGAACGTGATGTTAGATCATGCAGCTCCAGATAGCGCTACCTAGAATAATTCTCAGAGGACTGCTTCCATGCAGCTGTGAGATACAGTGCTGTAAAATAGTATTTGTCTTTTTACAGATCTCCTGTTTATACTTTTTTTTTGTTTCACTGCAGTGTTTCAGATCATTCAACAAACAGTCATTTCAGAGAAAAATAAGTGAATACAAAAAACAGTTTTTCAAATGATATCATTTTTTTAGGGGAAAAACATCTATGCAAACCACATAACGTGTTTACCCCCTAACATGTTTTTCTTCAGTGTAGACCAGGGGGTCTGAAGAAGGAATTGGTTCTTTTGAGCTATGGTTCCTAATAACTATTGCTGAAAATGATAAGGAATTATAAAGATCCAACTAATGTTTTCACATATAGATATAACAAATGCTGGATATACAGTGGCTTGCAAAAGTATTCGGCCCCCTTGAACTTTTCCACATTTTGTCACATTACAGCCACAAACATGAATCAATTTTATTAGAATTCCAGGTGAAAGACCAAAACAAAGTGGTGTACACGTGAGAAGTGGAACGAAAATCATACATGATTCCAAACATTTTTTACAAATAAATAAATGAAAAGTGGGGTGTGCGTAATTATTCAGCCCCCTGAGTCAAAACTTTGTAGAACCACCTTTTGCTGCACTTACAGCTGCCAGTCTTTTAGGGTATGTCTCTACCAGCTTTGTACATCTACAGACTGAAATTCTTGCCCATTCTTCTTTGCAAAACAGCTCCAGCTCAGTCAGATTAGATGGACAGTGTTTGTGAACAGCAGTTTTCAGATCTTGCCACAGATTCTCGATTGGATTTAGATCTGGACTTTGACTGGGCCATTCTAACACATGGATATGTTTTGTTTTAAACCATTCCATTGTTGCCCTGGCTTTATGTTTAGGGTCGTTGTCCTGCTGGAAGGTGAACCTCCGCCCCAGTCTCAAGTCTTTTGCAGACTCCAAGAGGTTTTCTTCCAAGATTGCCCTGTATTTGGCTCCATCCATCTTCCCATCAACTCTGACCAGCTTCCCTGTCCCTGCTGAAGAGAAGCACCCCCAGAGCATGATGCTGCCACCACCATATTTGACAGTGGGGATGGTGTGTTCAGAGTGATGTGCAGTGTTAGTTTTCCACCACACATAGCGTTTTCCATTTGGTCTCATCTGACCAGAGCACCTTCTTCCACATGTTTGCTGTGTCCCCCACATGGCTTGTGGCAAACTGCAAACGGGACTTCTTATGGTTTTCTTTTAACAATGGCTTTCTTCTTGCCACTCTTCCATAAAGGCCAACTTTGTGCAGTGCATGTCTGATAGTTGTCCTATGGACAGATTCCCCCACCTGAGCTGTAGATCTCTTCAGCTCATCCAGAGTCACCATGGGCCTCTTGGCTGCATTTCTGATCAGTGCTCTCCTTGTTCGGCCTGTGAGTTTAGGTGGACGGCCTTGTCTTGGTAGGTTTACAGTTGTGCCATACTCCTTCCATTTCTGAATGATCGCTTGAACAGCGCTCCGTGGGATGTTCAAGGCTTGGGAAATCTTTTTGTAGCCTAAGCCTGCTTTAAATTTCTCAATAACTTTATCCCTGACCTGTCTGGTGTGTTCTTTGGACTTCATGGTGTTGTTGCTCCCAACATTCTCTTAGACAACCTCTGAGGCCGTCACAGGGCAGCTGTATTTGTACTGACATTAGATTACACACAGGTGCCTCTATTTAGTCATTAGCACTCATCAGACAACGTCTATGGGCAACTGACTGCACTCAGACCAAAGGGGCTGAATAATTACGCACACCCCACATTTCAGTTATTAATTTGTAAAAAATGTTTGGAATCATGTATGATTTTCGTTCCACTTCTCACGTGTACACCACTTTGTATTGGTCTTTCAAGTGGAATTCCAATCAAATTGATTCATGTTTGTGGCTGTAATGTGACAAAATGTGGAAAAGTTCAAGGGGGCCGAATACTTTTGCAAGCCACTGTATGGATGGATATGATCCATAATTACCTGAGCACATTTCTAGGGGGAGTGTGATGTAAAGCGGGAATTGTGCACAGCTGTGCGTACTCAGGGTTTTATAAATCGGAAAATATCGTTTCTGTTCAGTTTTATTAAGAATCCTGCGTTTTAAATGAGGCCCCAGATGATTTATATCATGCCCTGATAGATGACGCCCTAAAACTGGAAGACCTTTTACCATCACAACCTGTAGCACACTTCTTTTGTCTTTTTATGAGTTATATTTCTTATAAAAATCCGAATGAAAAAATTGGAATTGATACCTCAGACCTGAAAGAAAACTTGAAGCTGCTGTCAACCAGGAAAAGGCTGATTTGTTTATCTCTAATAAAATGTACTTTATTATTATAACATGACAATATGTGTTGGACTCCTGCTCCTGACGGGGTAATACAGCGCATTTTGAACTACAGTGACTTAGACCATCACAGTAATTCAAGAAATCTGTATTTGAATCCCAGAGATTGGAGGTAATTATCCGTGATTTTCTAAACAGACTCCAAACTAGGTCTGCTCTATACTGGGAAATCTGCAACAATATAAGGGGCAATTTTTCAATAACCATTTGACTTCCAATTAATAAATAGTGGCAATACCTTTCTGCTCTGAGTCAGAACAAACATAGACCCCAGATAATAAGTAGTCTATCCAGCTACTGGAGAAAATCCAATCAAATTCTCTGTTTCTATGTCAACCACATGGCTTTACTGTGTTCAGATGTGCAGGCGGAGCTGGACTCAGTGGAGGCTGAGCTGGAGCTGGTGGAGCTGCAGATTGCTGAGCTGCTGGATAAGCAGGCCCAGCTGACTTCTCGGAAGTCTGCTCTGCTGCTCCAGCTGGAGGAGGCCTGCGACGCCGTTGGAACATCATCCTCGAAGTCCTCGGGCCCTGAGGCGGGGATGAGCAAGCAGGAGCTGCAGCGGTATGATGGCACAGGTACTACACAGCCATGGCCTCACTATGAGCTCATTAAAGAGAGCTGCCCAAACATTTGTTAAAGCTGCATCATCTTTGGATGCCAGTTCGATGGGGGGGTTGTGTAATAAGTCCTCGTTTACATGTGCTTGATAGACTTCCCTTGGTCCAAAGAGGTGGAGCAGCATCTGAAGAACTCCTTTCGTCTCTCCAAGTTCAGACCACTGCAGCTTAGAGCCATCAATCTAACCATGGCAGGCAAGGATCTGTTTCTTGTCATGCCTACAGGAAGAGGAAAAAGTCTCTGCTTCCAGCTGCCTGCAGTCTGCTCTAAGGGTAAACAGAGACACTCCGTTTTTTTCTTCTGGCTCTTTCTAAGTTTTAGGTTTCTTTTTATTTTTAAGGTAAATCTGTTGGTAATGTGCATGCAGTAATAATAAAGAATTTGAACACACCCTGTTGTATGCATTACTAGGTGTGCTCATTCCATCAGACTGTATGGGGATGATGGACTGATTAGTCATTCTGTTGCAGGTTTCACATTGGTTATCACACCCCTTGTGTCTCTGATGGAGGATCAGATCATGTTCCTGAAGTCTATTGATATTCCTGCAGTCATGCTGAATGCCTCGAGCAGTAAGGTAACTACTGGCAGTCGTCTCTCCATCACAGTTTATTTCACTTTAGCATCATTGGTTTTCACCTGAGCCTTTAGCTATTTTGTATGATGGCTCTTATTGATTGGCCCAACTGTTGGTGTAGATTCTCAAACAAACCAGAAAATTCCAATCATCACTGCTTAAGTAAAAGACAACGAAAATCTGCACATTGCTGTCTTATAAAGAGTGTCCCTTGCAATGTGGATACATTGCTGAGTCTTGACCCAATAAGCATGCTTGTTTGCATTTGGACATTCTTTTGTGTAACTGCTGTTTGGTTTCTCCAGTGTAGAGGTTTGAACACTGGACAGCATATATTATCATGCAAAGCTTCCATCTGGATGCTTTTTATTGGGGTCAACAACTAACTGCCTTAAAGTGTTAGTAAGTTTGAAATGTACCCAATGTTTTTGCTTGGAAAATGTCTTTCAGATCATCCTTAAGTTCCATGCTCTTTACATGTATGTTATACCTTTAGATCAACTGAAAGGTACCAGCATGAATTGGGGGGTTGACATCACTGCATATATGATGTATATCTTTTTTGCCTGAGATGTTCAAACTCTGAGTGGTGGGGAAGGTTTGTAATGGTAAATAAATAAAATTAACAGTAAACTTTGGGTTAATTGTAACACATATTGTCACTGTTATTTAGAATAGAATCTCAATAGAATATTTTCCTGATATTATGCAGAAATATTTCTGTAGGTCCTTTTCTTCCTTCCTGCCTTCTGTCCTTCATTCCTTTCTTCCTTCCTGCCTTGTTTTCTTCCTTCCTGCTTTCCTTGTGTTCTTTGTTTTTTTCCTTCTTCTTGCCTTCTGTCCTTTCTTCCTTTCTTCCTTCCTGCCTTGTTTTCTTCATTCCTGCTTTCCTTGTTGTCTTTGTTTTTTTCCTTCTTCTTGCCTTCTGTCCTTACTTCCTTTCTTTCTTCCTTCCTGCCTTGTGTTCTTTGTTTCTTTCCTTCTTCCTGCCATATGTCCTTCCTTCCTTCTTGCTTAGTTTCCTTTGTTCTTGTTCTTCTTCCTATCCTGTGTTCTTTCTTTGTTCCTGACTTGTGTCCTTCCTTCCTTCCTTTCTTTCTTCCTGCCTTATGTCCTTGTGTCCTTCCTTCCTCACTATGCTTCTTGCACATTTCTTTTCTTTTCAAATCTCCTTCATTTTGGTTTTTGTTATTTCTTTCCATCTTTCCTTGTGTCCACATTCCTTTTGGTATGTGGACTTTGCAGATGCCAGACCTCTTTACAAATATCTGCCATAAATTGAAATAGAATTTTAGAATGGTTATTATTTCAAGAAGGATGAAAAATTCAGGAAATTTCAGTGTAAAAAAGGGAAATTAGTACATCAGAAATCAGTGGGAATGCTGTGTATAGTTCTGTCCAATGTTATGTGTATGGTTAACAGTTTGCTAATAACTGGTTTAATAATCGGGCAACAAGATTTTGTTCTCTCTTGTTTTTAAGGGTTCACTTCTCATACAGAAGGCTTCTTCAAATCTGATCATGGATTAGTAGTATTGAGCTAATAATTTACATAGAAACTGTTAACCATGAACAGAAAATTTGGACAGATTATTTATAGGGTAAAGGTAAGTATGTAAAGTTTGTGTGTTATCATCTTTATTAAATAAAATTCACTAAGGGCTTCACAGCAGAAAAAACTAGAGACACACCATCTTATCTTTCCTTTGTCTCTGAACTGTAAACCACAGAGAAAAAAAGCGACAGTAGATTCAGACAGAACGTTCATATTTATATCCGTTTTCCCTTTAACAACTGCAGGAGCATGCCAAGCTTGTCATGGCTGGAATGACGGATCTGAACGCTCCCTTCAAGCTGGTGTATGTAACTCCAGAGAAGATTGCCAAGAGCAAGCTGCTGATGTCTCGCCTGGAGAAAGCCTATAAAGCAAAGCTGCTGAGTCGTATCGCTGTGGATGAGGTGCACTGCTGTAGCCAGTGGGGACATGACTTCAGACCAGGTGGGAATTCTAGGAAAGTCACATCAGGATTTTATTTATTTTTTACTAGCCAAGTATTAGATAATATTATATTATTAATATTATTACATTATATTGTTCTCAGTGAAACCATTTCACATACAGTGGGGCAAAAAAGTATTTGGCAGCCACCAATTGTGCAAGTTGTCTCAATTAAAAAGATGAGAGGTCTGTAATTTTCATCATAGCTACACTTCAACTGTGAGAGACGGAATGTAAAAGAAAAATCCAGAAAATCACATTGTATGATTTAAAAAAAAGAATTTATTTGTATAATGGTGCTGAAAATAAATATTTGGCCAATAACAAAAGTTCACTTCACTCCTTTGTAATGTAACCTTGGTTGGTAATGACAGAAGTCAAAGTTGTACAATCGGTGGCTGCCAAATACTTTTCTGCCCCACTGTATATTAAATCAATCTTTAATGTCTTGTTGTCTTACAAGGTAGTAAATACTGTAATACCCATATCGCTCTATGACTCATCTCTGCAGATTATAAACTCCTGGGCATCTTAAAGAGGCAGTTTCCCTCGGTGCCACTCTTTGGCCTCACTGCCACAGCAACTAGCAGCGTCCTCAAGGACTGTGAGAAGATCCTGTGTGTGCAACAGCCAGTCACAATTACTGCCTCCTTCAATAGAACTAATCTCTTTTACGAGGTAACTATGACAAACATATTTCACCAATCTGCTTCATTCACAAGTGCATACCAATCATCTATGTGCCCATATGTGCACATATGTTCCAACCACATACTTCAGTGTATTTTATTTGGATAGAAAATTAGTGAAAAAACAGGATCATGAAGACTAATGGGCTGACATTTTCATTTGCAGTAGATAATCTGTGTAAAATGACAACAGTGACCTGGTACTGACAAAAAAAATGTCAGAAAAACTAGTTATTCCTTGCCACTGTTAAAATAATGTTATATACAACAGTCATTTATTATTTTGATTTTGAAGCATAGACACTTCTTAAATTTGCTAGAAATAGGGGAAGATTATTTTTGTCTTTGCCTAAATCACATACTGTTGAAGCGAGCCGGGCAATAGGAAAAAAATAACTGTACAGTATTTTTTATTGAAGAACAGAAACTGACAATAATAATAATAAAGTTTGGTATTTAAATTCAGTAAGACAGCCTATCAAACAGTAGGGGGGCGGGTAACTATTAACTTAGCATTGTTAAAAGATGGAGAACATATCACAACCGTTGGTGTAAATTTCACTTACATTGTTTTATGCATGTACTGAAACATAGATGCAGTCAATGGGTTTTGTACATCAATACATCACAAGTTAGGAATTACAACTCTTTTTAATTGTTTCTTTGAGCTCTAAAATATTCCACAGTGTTTAAAGGAATCGCATGTTCAGTACTCTATACATGCTGATCTGGTAAATCCCCCGATGCAGTTTGGACATGTTTTAATTAGTCAAAACCCCATTTGGAACATCCTTTGTCATAGAAAGTGGCTTCTCTGCAGGATTTCGTACAGTGAAAAATGAAGGTTGGGATTTTTACTCAAATGGCCAAAATCCGTGCGGCTAGCTAGATCAATGTTCTATTTACCGACAGAATAAGAGATTCTCCTCTAAGTTTTATATACATTTTTAAGAGTAACTTCAGGAGTTGAAGTTCAAGGAACCTGGTTTTTACTACAGGAATTTCTATGCTTAGTTGTTTAATCTTAGTTTTTGGTTTATTATATAAAAAAAAAAATCATAAACGCTTCATGGGCTTTCTATAGCATTAAACAATATGAGATTTTTTTTCCATCCTATATGTCCTTTTAATGAATGTCTGCGTTGTTCCAGACGGGGGTTTTCTGCATGGGACAGTAGTGCGTGATTGTTTAAATTCTTCATTATTCCTCATCAACTGATTTGCAAGATGTTTGCTAGTTTTAGTATTATGATCAAAGTTCTCCAAGCTAACCTCTTTATCTGGAATTGTGTGGCTGTTTGGGGCACAGCAGGAACTGGCAGTCGTAACTAACCAGGGGAGAAAAGGCAGGCTAGAAGTGTTTCCTCCAATGCCACAGGATTACATTTTTTTTTTAACTTAAAAGGGTGTGATTACTTTTGCAAGGCCTTGTATGCATTGCTCAGTGAGTTTTATACACGCAGACACTCACATGGATTTCACACATTATTTAAGAAATAATTCCTTTCGAAAGAATAGATCATCACAATTTGTTTACGTTCAACAGCGTATCAATAGTTCATAACTTCAATGATCTGTTTAAATTCCATACTTCTGGATACCTAGAGATTTTCTGCTGCTTTATTTTCAGCAAATAGAAGTCAAATTTTTTTTTTTTTATGCACTGAGTCAAACTTTATGGAACAATATTATAGACAAATTGCATAAGCATGTGGGTATATTCCTAACGTCTAATCAAATTCTCAGTTATCTAATACAGTTTACTTTGCAGAGAGCTACTGTATAGATGTACTCATGCATATAGGGCAGTAAATGAAGATATATAATTCTAGTTCTTCTATGTGACCTTGTTTTTTTTGTTTATTTTCCTAGGTTCGCATTAAAGACTCTGACAATGATGCTTTAATGAGTGACATTAGCTCTCTGATTAAAGGCAAATACAAGGACCAGTCAGGTATCACACACCAATGAGTCATTTCTTCTGTGGTTTTGTTTTCAGCACACATATTAACATAGAGAGCAGCCACTTTGTGACGCTGATGTATCTGCCACAGGCATCGTGTACGTGTTCTCTCAGAAGGATGCTGAGATGGTGTCTTCTGAACTCAAGAAAAGAGACATCTCAGCGTATCCGTATCACGCCAACATGGACCCAGAGGACAAGTCACAGGTTCACCGCAGATGGACCTCTAACAAAATCCAGGTAATAGACCGGATTAATCCTGCCAAAATGTTATAGCCTAATTAATTTTACATACATGAATTTTTTCTAATTTTGATATGTATATTGAGTTTTACTGTTCAGCTTCTTTGGGTTAAATCAGCTGATTTGTTTTAAATGTTTCAGATCAATCTGCCAGATTGGAATCAGTCAGTTTTGCCTTGATTGGCTCTGATTTTGGATTGCTATGTTAAATAGATATTTTTTACCCTATTTATTACATTTATTGAAGCTAAAAAATTAACAGCATGTGCTTTCATTGTCAAAATTCGAATTGGAAGCTCAGATCCCAAAGAAAACTAGAAATCTGTATTGGTTAGAAGAAGCTTGATGTCTATTTCCGCTTTGTCCCTGATCCTCCACTGCTGTTTCAAATACCTGCTTTGCCTTCTTAACATACCATAAAGTTCTGCAGTGGCTGAGTAATAATCCATTCATTTATGGCTGGGCGATATGGCCTAAAATCTGTGTTGTGGTATAATCTAGAACATGCGCAATAACGATATCTATTGTGATATATTATTTTCTTTTCTTTATACAGTATTTGAACACCCTGTGATTTTGCTAGTTCTTAGGAATTATAGAGGGGTCTGAAATTCACATTGTAGGTGCATTTCCACTGTGAGAGACAGTATTTTTTTTTAATTCAGGATATCACATTGTCTGATTTTTAAAGAATGTATTTGTATTTTATTGCTGCACATAAGTATTTGAACGAATGGCCGCTGGCTGCTCTGCTTTTTGACTACGACACTGTGGGCTGCCATTGCTCCGCCATTGCTGTAGTACCGCCATATAGCCGCTAGTTCCCCATTGGAATACATTGCACTTTATACACGTTAAAAACAACTTTATTGCCTGGTGCCTTTTAAAAAAAAACTGTCTACAGCTACATATTCCTCCTGTGATTACGCTGGGTTAAAAAACCCCAGAGGCACCAGGCTGGTTAATGTAGGATACATTTTCTAAATCTTGCATAACTGATGAGGGCCGGACTTTGATTGACAGGCCGTTATTTCGCTGCCTGGCCCATCGGCTAGGCTAATAGCTCGCTGCACAGCTGCATGGTGCTTGCAGAGGCTATCTGGCTGTGGAGCTGAGCTCAACCTAACGCATTCTGTCTGAGACTTTTCAGTTTGACATATTAGACTATTGAATAATGTGTGAGCCTAAGTAAAACATGTTTGTAATTACAAAATGTAAGTTTAATTTTTTTTTCTTGTCTGTTTGACCACTATAACATTTTACTGCTAATATGCAGTGTGCGATTTGTGAAAAAAGCAGAGGGGGGGGGGGTTTATTTTATTTTATTTTTTTACTTTTTATTCATGAAAATAACGACAGGTTTGTGTATGCAGACTGCAGGGCATCTTGCTCATACGTTTACCCTTTAAAAACTGACAGGAAATGTGAAAAACAAAGTTATTGTTGACATAAAAGAATTAAGATAAGATCAAATATATAAAGATGATTATAAGATGATTAAAATTAAAGATAAGAATTCACTTGACTTATCCAGTCATAGCAGGTGAGATGATTATTTCCCCGTGGCATCAGCAGCACCTTGTCCGCCCTCTCAGACCCATAACTCTGCATATTTTTCTGTGGGGAAAAAGTTCATCTTTGGAACCCAGCCGTGGTCAGGTGCAGAAATACGTTTCAGATGTAAGAATCCCTCTATACCCTCAGTTTATTAAACCGTGCGCACGGATTTGGGGTGCTGCATGAAAGTATAGATATTTGAGTCATTGTAGCCGGGACCATGTCCCCGGTAATATTGATCAATTACAGTTTTGTCCCCACTTAAAAAACCTGATGTTCTTTTTGTTGTTTGTCTTTTAAACAGTGCATCCACCAGCGCAATTGTCATATATTCAGTATCCTCTTTAATGGAAGGTGTTCTAATTCAGCGCTACCAGCTCCATGCTTCCCAGAGGCAAGACGGACATACACTGTGCGCTTTTTGGACCATTTCCAAAAATTTTGCGATCGGTTTGTCTTCAAAGCCGTATAAAAACAAATATTGCATTTGTTGTGCATGGAGTTGAAACAAACCTGGTCACTAGTGAGATCTTAGTCATATTATTTAAAAGTTAAAGGAATAAAACCCTTTTTTCAGTTTAAAGCTCTGAAAAGGTCCGGCACGATGCCCAAATCAGCGCGCACATAAAACGTGCGTTTGGATTTTATTAAACTGAGGGTACATGTGAACCTCAAAACTATTTCTGCACCTGACCCCTGCCGGGCTCCGTGCAAAGATGAAGGGAAGATTGTTGACTGTTTTTATCATTCTTTCTCTAGTCTGTCAAACGGATTCTGGGTTGATTGCGCAGAATCCCCTCTTAAACTCTGCTGCGGAGACGGAACATGTAAATTGCAGCCATTCATTTATGAAGGTGTTCGCCTATGTTGTTTAATAGAAATTTTTAATTAACCTTACCTTAACCTATTATCAATTCAAAGATGCAAACTCTCTGATGATCAGTATTATTTGTTCTGATATTGAAGCATATGTTTGCGGGAGGAACAGAAAGGCGTTCACAATCTTTAACAACTTTTATTTTCAAGAATTAATATAAAAAAATCATCAAAAAAGGGGAAAAACGTGCTTCTGACTTGACTCCAAGCCCTCCGCCCTCGGCTGTATCAGGATATTGTCGACCGTGGCCTTATTTGTATTCATTTCTGGGCAGTACAATTGAAATCATTATTAAATTACAATTATTACTGTATTAATCCATTCATAGCAGCACACACGAGGCACTTTCATCCACACGCATTCAGCACACATACAGTGCACGCACTTTTCATACAGGGAATTTAATACTTGACACATTGTTATACACTGTATATATACATTCAATGTTACACACATGTAAACATATTGCAGATTAGACTAGGCTAATAAACATCCTCCACTCGGCTTTACATACATTTTGACAGCAATCTGTCTCAAGACTTTTTTTATCCAATTGTCTTCGATATCACGGTGTGATAATTCAGTTTAAATTGCTGTATTTCGTTCGACTGTAATTATAGTAACATTACATCTTAATAATTATTTTAAGTTATGAGTTCTTACCTTATGAGATTGGGGGGAAAAGAGAGCCGTCAGAGGCGCACAGATGGCTGCAGTAGAATGAAGCGGGAGCTCTATATATACAGTCAATGAGCGGATTAGCCCTTAGCTAGCCAGGTTTAGCATAAGAGCTAAAGGCGCGGGAGAAGAATGGGCGGGATTACGACAGAAACACACGCCCCGCGAGGGCCAAGTGGGGCCGAGTCTACAGTGAAGATCCCGCCCTTATGCCCCTTTTTAGGAACATGCTGCGTCAGAACTGGGGAGGAGGAGTCTGTAAATCCGCCATGAATTCCCCCATGAACGTGGTCATTTTGGTAAATGGGGAGGAGTGCAGAAACGCTGTCCATTATTTATACAGTCAATAATTTGAACACCTGAGAAATTCACTGTTAATATTTGGTACAGAAGCCTTTGTTTGCATTTACAGAGGTCAAACATTTCCTGTAGTTCTTGACCAGGTTTCCACACACTGCAACAGGGATTTTGGCCCACTCCTCCTCACAGCTCTTCTCTAGATCTGTCAGGTTTCGGGGCTGTTGCTGAGCAATGTTTCCACCCCCATGCTTCACAGTAGGGATGGTGTTCTTGGGATGCAACTCATCCTTCTTTTTCCTCCAAACACGGTGAGTGAAGTTGAGACTAAAAAGTTCTATTTTGGTCTAATCTGACCACATGACTTTCTCCCATGCCTCCTCTGGATCATCCAGATGGTCATTGGCAAACTTCAGACGGGCCTGGACATGTGTTGACTTGATCAGGGAAACCTTCTGTGCAATGCATGATTTTAAACCATGATGGCGTAGTGTTCTACCGACAGTAACATTTGAAACTGTGATCCCAGCTCTCTTTAGTCATTCACCAGCTCCTCCTGTGTAGTTCTGGCCTGATTCCCCACCTCTGAGAATCAGTGACCTCACACACAGCATGTTGATGTAATTATGGATGTTCCATTTGAAGCTGTTGGCGATTAAACAAAAGGAAAGCAATTCATCTACAGTGCCTGTCATGCTTGTTTCATTCATTGTTTACAATAGATTGATGAGAGTTCAGACTCGGTTTGCTTTGAAAGACATTATTTCATTTAGAGCTAGACGTGAAAGTGGACTCAGTCTTATGTAACAAATTTGGATTTGGGCTGAAGACAGTGTTCAGATTCTGAATCATTGGGGTCTTAGCCAGGCCAAAAATAGTAGAATTTTCATTTTAGTCATTTTTTTTAATTAGGACATGTTGAAGCAGTCCTCTGCCTAGTCTGGGATGTAAATGAATGTGATTTATTGCAAAGAGGTGTTCAACACTTTTATTTGCTGAAATTAAGAACTAAGGAAACCTTAGGGTTTATGATCGACGACAAAGGCATTTTGTGATGTTTAAAGAAAGCTGAATCTTAATTTCTGCTCTTTCTGTTTGACAGAAGTTGCATTTAAACTCAGGGAAATGACGTTCTATCTGGGTCTGATAAATGATATCATCAAAAATAAATGACCTGAATTTTATGTTCTCATCAAGGTGTTTCACTCCTCAGTCTCCATGTTCCTCATTTTTAACATGGATTTTCTTACATCTCTATGAATCATTAGGTACTGAAAACACATTTTATGTATATATAGTATTTTATTTATGCTAAGACCTCGTCAATTATTTAAACACAATTGATCCTCTAAATTAATCTATTTCTCTGACTCAAAAATTATTTATTTATCCCAAAGAGGAATAAAGTGGTGCTGTCGGCAGCAAGGATCTCTGGTAGCAGTCAGTCTTACAACAAATCTGTAGAAACCTCTGACTGGAGATTGTTGCTGTATGGCAGTCATAAGAATGCTAACAGCTCAATTTCTGGGCAGCAGAGACAATATTCCACAGTAACATGTCCTGGATGACACCATCAGTTTTGAACAAGCACTGCTAATCCACGTCATTTGCTTTTGCCGCTCCTCTTTGAATTTCTGATTGAGATAAGGTATTCTGTTATGGTGCCACGTGTGGGCAAAAGGCCTATTTTTTGGATCCTTTTTCTTTTGACTCATTGCCAGGTTTTGTTAATTGAGAATTGCCTGTATGGAATACAATAGAAATCATTCTTATTAGAGCTGCATCTTTAAATGCCTACCTTCAGAAAATCTGGGACTATTCAAAAACACCTTACTAGAGGCTTTGCTCTAATGACCCATGTGGTTGTAGGAGTCATAATGGAGCGTCTTACTCAAATGACTGTGTTGGTGTTCAGGTTGTGGTGGCCACGGTGGCGTTTGGCATGGGTATTGATAAACCAGATGTCAGGTTTGTTATACACCACACCATCAGCAAGTCCATCGAGAACTACTACCAAGAGAGCGGGCGTGCAGGTATACACATCATCATACATTACGGTTTAATAAACAGCACTTTGGCTGCTCCTCAATTCATTTAAAAAAATTCATACCTTAATACAGTATATATGATATCGTTACTTCCTTCTGAGTCCTCAGGTCGAGATGACCTTCCAGCAGACTGCATCGTCTATTTTGGCTTTGCTGATATCTTTAGGATCAGCACCATGGTTGTCATGGAGAATGTTGGCCACCAGAAACTGCTGCAAATGGTCGCCTACTGCCAGAATGTTGACAGGTAATGTTCTGCATGATTAGATTCTGGCTTACACTTTGGTTAGATGTTACCTGATTGTTTGCTTGCTGTGTGAAGGTGTCGGCGCTCTCTCATGGCCGTTCACTTCGACGAGGTGTGGGACAATGAAGGATGTAACCAAATGTGTGACACGTGCCGCTATGAAAAAGGTTTGGATATACAGTATACTTACATTTGGGATTAAAAAGGTTTTTAATATGTGTCGTGTTAACGGAATATGTTCCGTACTTGACCGTTTTTTTAGAATGGTGTTGGAAAAATCTGAAGGCTATTACAATTCACACCGTTGAACACTTGATGCAGACACGCAGACATTTTCAACTTTACGCACAGAGTTAGGGTAACTAAATAAATCAAAGGTTCCCATGAGAGCATCTTAGTATCATCTCAGATTCGGAACCTTTACTCCATGGGTGTCCAATTCCAGGCCTCAAGGGCCGGTCTCCTGCCAGTTTTAGATGTGTCTCTGCTCCAACACAACTGATTCAAATGGTCCAACTCACTCCTCAGCATGTTCTGCAGAGGCCTGCTAATGAGCCATCATTTGATTTAGGTGTGTTGAACCAGGGAAAGAACTAAAGCATGCAGGAGACCGGCCCTTGAGGACCGACTTTGGGCACCCCTGCTTTACTCAATGCATCTCGTTAACCGGGAGCTGACAGCTCGTTGAAGAGTTATGGAGGCTTTGGAGTACGACTGTGACTGGTGTGGCTGGTTACAGACGCGCTCCATAGAGCCCGGTGTCGCCCAACCACCGGTGCAGAAGCAGCGCATGTTGCGGGATTCCCACCCGCTGAAGAGCCAGTAATGGCTGATTCAGAGAGCCTTTCTGATTTCTGATCACTTTAATTGGAGAAAGGTCAGAGAAATGTCTGACCCCATCGGTCAAAATGATGGACGGCAAGAAAGTATAGCGCGACCTCTGATGTGTCGTTATGTGTCTGTGTGTGAAATATAACTGTCAGTTCTAAACCCCTTCAGGCTACACCAGTGTGGACATAACTCAGCATGCGAAACAAGTTGTGCTAATCGTTGAGCAAGCAGGATCCATGGACGAAAAAGTGACTCCGCTGAAGCTGGTGGAGACATGGATGGGGAGGGGCCCAGCCAAGCTCAGGAAGATGATCCAGACCACTACTCTGTCTCGGCTGCAGGCTGAAGCTGTGATCATCTCCTTGCTTCTTCAGGGATACCTCAGGTGACTCATTCTTTTTAGTTTACCTTACATGTTTAGTATACCTTAGTATACTTTTGTAATGGCAGGGAGTGAAGAAAATATGAGCAAATATAAGAGTTTGCCCACCAATTTTAATAATAGGGGAGCAGTTGCCCCTCATGCGCCATGTTTCAGATACCTATGCTTATTTTGTACTTCGTCTTTTAGAGCAGTCATTCGTAAACAGTTTATAACATTTACCACCTCAGTACCAATTTTCTGTTCATCAACATGATGACATTTAATATCCGTGCTACAACAGGGCTTGAATTGTCATACAAACAAAAGAACACAACTTTATCAATCGGCACGGCATGGTTGGTTTGAAAGATCCAATATAACCCCAGAGGCACCTTTAAGATTTTGTTACACTTTTGGCCATTTCACCCAAAACAGTATCTCTATTAAAAATTTTAAATTTCTATATTTTCTTTCACTTTCAACTAGGGCTGGGCAATATATCGATTATCGAATTTTCTGTTTATGAAAATTGAATTTTTGGAAAATCAAAAAAAGGCTTCGCCTCTTGGGTTTTTCCATAGTTCAAAGTGATGTCAGCCTGCCCAAGTGTATTTATGTGGACTTTGAGTTCAGGTCTACTCCAAGAAGAGATGATTAAGCTAAAAAACATTTTCTGTCATTTGTTATTTCTTTTTATGAATAAAAATGGAGAAAAAATTTGATTAATATAAAATTTTGCATGAAAAAATCCAAGATTTTATTTTTTATTAATATCGCCACGCCCAGATCTCCTATATATATATATATATATATATATATATATATATATATATATATATATATATATATATATATATATATATATATATATATATATATATATATGTATGTATGTATGTATGTATGTATGTATGTATGTATGTGTATATATGTATGTATGTGTATATATAAATATGTGTATATATATATATATGTGTATATTTGTGTATATATATATATATATATATATATATATATATATATGTGTGTGTGTGTATATGTGTATGTATGTATATATGTATGTATATATATATATATATATACAAAATTATTCCCCTCCCCTACCGCATCCATTACAATTACATGCACATTATGCATATGAGGCGGCATGAATATCCTGTTAACATTCCTGTAATTTTGCATTTAGAAACGCATACCCAAATTAAGATTTAAGCTGTTCTTGAAATATTTTGAGTAGAGAAACGGTTGAGGTCTCTTTGGAAAGACAACACTCTGAAGTTTCCTCTAAAACAGTGAGAAAAATTCAAAGTGCTATTATTACCAAATAATATGATTTTAGATACACTGGAAATCATAAGATTTTATGTCTGCCTATTTCTTTTCTAAAAAATACATGATCTAAAAGTGGCTTTAGAATGGAGTGGGGACCTGAAACACACTGTGGGTCTAAAGCCTGAACTATTACCTTTATCCACAACAAATTTGAAAGCAATAAACCAAAAATTGAGTATTTTGAACATATTTTTCTAACTAAAGGTCAAGTGGTGGCAAAAGTGTGCCAGATGAGCTGGTCAAGGAGGAAGAGGAAAAGCCAAAGCCCCATTTGGAGAAAAAAAAAGTTTTTTTGGCAGTGGGGTAGTTATCGTCTATTTATCGTTATCGAGGTGAACTGCACAATACAGTGGGGCAAAACAGTATTTGGCAGCCACGGATTTTTTAAGTTGTCCCACTTAAAAAGATGAGAGGTCTGTAATTTTTCATCATAGGTACACTTCAACTGTGCGAGACAGAATGTAAAAGAAAAATCTAGAAAATCACATTGTATGATGTTTTTTAGATAATTTATTTGTATAATGGTGCAGAAAATAAGTATTTAGCACTTACAAAAAAGCAAGAATTCTGGCCCTCATAGACCTGTTACTCCTTCTAGAAGCTATTCTTTCCTCCACCTGTATAAATGGCACCTGATTGAACTTATCTGTATAAAAGACACCTGTCCACACTTTCAAACAGTCAGACTCCAACCTCCACCATGGCCAAGACCAGAGAGCTGCCCAAGGACACCAGGGACAAGATTGTACAAGACTGGATAAGCCAATCTACAATAGGCAAGCAGCTTGATGAGAAGAGATCAACTGTTGGAGCAATTATTAGAAAATGGAATAAATATGAGATCACAAACAATCTCCCCTGACCTGGGGCTCCATGCAAGAGCTCACCTTGTGGGGTACACATGATCTTGACAACTTTGAGAAAACAGCCCAGAACTACACAGGGGGACTGATCAATCACCTGTAGAGAGCTGGGACCACGGTAACAAAGGTTACTGTTAGTAACACACTACGTCTTCATGGATTAACATCCTGCAGTCCCCCTGCTTAAGCCAGCACATGTCCAGGCCCGTCTAAAGTTTGCCAAAGACCATCTGGATGATCCAGAGGAGGATTGGGAGAATGTCATGTGGTCAGATGAGACAAAAATAGAACTCTTTGGTATAAACACCACTTGCCGCGTTTGGAGGGAGAAGAATGCTGAGTTGGATCCCAAGAACACCATACACACTGTGAAGCATGGGGGTGGAAACATCATCCTTTGGGACTGCTTATCTGGAAAGGGGACAGGACGATCCATAATAAGGAAAGGATAAATGGGGCCATGTAAGATTTTAGGCAAAATCCTCCTTCCATCATTGAGAGCATTAAAGATGAAACATGGCTGGATCTTTCATCATGACAATGATCCCAAACACATCGCCTGGGCAACGAAGGAGTGGCTTTGTAAGAAGCATTTCAAGGTTCCGGAGTGGCCTAGCCAGTCTTCAGACCTCAATCCAATAGAAAATCTGTGGAGGGAGTTGAAAGTCTGTGTTGCCCAGCAACAGCCCCAAAACATCCCAGCTCTAGAGAAGATCTACATGGAAGAAGGAGCCAAAACATCAGCTACAGTGTGTGAAAACCTGGTGAAGACCTACAGGAAATGTTTGACCTCTGTCATTGCCAACCAAGGTTACTTTACAAAGTATTGAGGTGAACTTTTGTTATTGACCACATACTTATTTTCTGCAAAATTATACAAAGAATTTCTTTAAAAATTATACAATGTGATTTCCTGTTTTTTTCACATTTTGTCTCACAGCTGAACCTATGATGAAAATTATAGACCTCTCTCATCTTTTTAAGTGGGGCAGCTTACACAATCGGTGCCCCTACTGTATATCTTGATATTGATTTGAGGCCATTATATATATATATATATATATATATATATATATATATATATATATATATATATATATATATATATATATATATATATATATATATATATATAAAAGTTGCTAACTAGCCTATTTGAGGTTATTACAGCCTTGACTGGGCAATTAATTAACAACTTTGAATATTAGAGCAATGAAAGTTATTAAAAAATGCTAACACTTGTACCACCTGGCCCAAAATGATCCTTCTTAAAAAAAAGTGATACAATATTAAATTTTTAACTTATTTTTCTTCACCTTCATTGAAAGTCATAGGTAGGTTATTAACTGGTAAAAAGACTAATTTTGCTGCTCTATTTTTGTCACATATATAAAATGTCTTTGCCCTTTATTTTGAAGGTAGAGATTAAATTTGTTTTATTGTTTATAGTATTTATGGGAAAAGTAATAAAGCAATGATAATGCATATTTGAAGAATAAAATATATCAAATATATCATATGTTGTAGGAGTCAGTGGGAAACTGAAATGGTCTAGTTAGTTTATTCTTAACTATAGCAGCTCATTCAACTAGCCCTCTAAGTTCCAGTTTACTAGAATTTTTTTAAAAGATACCTCCTCTTTAAGGCAGCTTGGCCTTTCACTACTGTTCAAGCTGCCGATGTTGCACATTAATGTGCAGAACTAGCTAGTAACAGTAATGCTTTTAGCTTTAATTGAACTTCTGTTTGAGTCGTCTAGAAAAGCAGTTTTGTTTGGTTTATCTGTGTTGAATTTAGAGAGGATTACAGCTTCACTCCATATACCACCTACTTCTACGTGAAGCTCGGCCGCAAAGCTCCCCTGCTAAAGAAGGAGACCCACACAATCAATATGAACATGTGGACAACTGGAGATGGACCTTCTGTGGTGAGTGTTTACTTTAAAAGGCAAGCAGAAGTCATTTGGGAAGGAAGGAAGAGTCTTTTAAATGCAAAATACAAATTCTTTGAAAGTTTTCTCATCCTCTATGGCCAAAAATAGTTACTCCCACTTCTCTAGTTTGTTATCTTGTGCTGTAACTACTAAAGATGATAGTAGGGGTGTCACGGTACACAAAAATCACAGTTCTGTACGTATTTGGGGCTTTAAAGTTATGGTTCGATTCTTTAATCAAGGATAATACATACAAATGTGCATATACATTTTTTCTTACTTTGAGCATTTTTCCTGAATTCCTTCCTTTCATTTCCTGAAATTAATTTGATTTTGTTATGTTCTTAACTTAAAAAAGTCGAAAGTATAGAACTGACTGGAGATTTGATTGTATTAAAAACAAATAGTACAAGCAGACATAGACGGAGTAGAAAACAATATAAGTGAGTTTGAACGTGCCTGATATCCTGGTCTCAGTGTTTCACAAACTTCTGATCTACTTGGACTTTCCCACTCCACCATTTCTGGAGTTTCCAGGAAGCAGGAGTTGTGTGAATGAAAATAGCTTGAGGATAATGGGCAAACTGGTTCAAAATATTGGGAAGGCAACAGTAGCTCAAATAACCACTTGTTCTAACCAAGGTATGTGGAATACAATCTCTGAGCTCACAGTACGTGGAACCTCGAAGCAGCTGGGCTACAGCAGCAGCGAACCAAGCATGACTCCACTCGAGGTTACAATTCTCACAACCACTGCAAGAGGGGCTCAAAGAGTCCATGTCTGAGGTGAGAAGAGTCAGCTGCACCCTTTTCTGGCCGCCTCTGTATCCAGGAGACGTGCAGGTCCTGCACAGAGACTTCAGCCAATCACCTTCTTGGCAGAGTGGATGATGCGTTGCAGCCTGCTCTTCTCATTGGCAGTGGCTGCAGCGTACCAGATGATGATGGAGGAGGTGAGGATGGAATCAGTGAAGTGTACCATCATTGTCTTTGGCAGCTCATATCCTCTGATGAGGCTTATTGGTGAGAGAGTTGGTATTCAGAGCCCACTTGAGGTCCTGGGTGATGATAGTTCCCAGGAAGTGGGGAGATATCACAGTGTTGACTGCAGAGCCATCTCCACTGTCTTATCAGCGTTAATCTCTGAGTTGTTGGTGTTAAATTGACCATCTGGTGACGTGAACTATAGGTGGACTCCTCCCCCTCTGAGATGAGCCCAATGAGGGGGGTGTTGTCTGCAAACTTCAGGAATCTTTTTTTTTTTAAATCAGAAAAAGATTTAGTCACTTCTACAGCCACCAGATCTCTATCCAATAGAACAGCTTTGGGAAGTGTTGAAACAAGAGATTCACATCATAGATGCGCAGCAACTGATGATGCTGTCAAGTCAACATGGTTCAAAATATCTGACAAATAATTTCAACACTTTGTTAAATCTATGCCCTGAAGAATTGAGGCAGTTCTGAAGGCAAAAGATGGTCCAACGCGTGTACCTAATAAAGTGGTCTGAGTGTAATCAGCAATCCAGCTAACACGCGTATTTAGGGTGCGAGGAGCAATACCAATCTCAGCATTGACAGACCACTACCAACATCTAAAACAAGAGGGCTGTACCTTAGCTTAGAGGAAGGCAGTAGAACTTAACAACCTTTGTAGTTTGATGGAAAACAAATCTGTTTCATTACAATGAAGTAGTGATGCACAATATATCGGCATCAACATCGGTGTCAGCCGATGTTATTCTTTTTTTAACATATCGGTATTGGTCCGATAAGTAAAACTCTGCCGATTTTAACAACCGATGTTTATTTCCATCTTGATGCCATTTGTGTTGGTCAGTGATGTGCAACTCCTTGACTACCAAAAGTCCTGCGACTCTGGAATGCATTCCTGCTGTCAGACACTAGCAGTACCATTAGCCTAGCGCTGGCTTTGAAAATACCCATGTTAGGCTGCGGTTTGCCACCATCTTGAGTTCAGAACAGACAACCAGAAAGATGAGCTTGACGGAAGCAAAGCGATGTGCAATGCCTGGCAAATGAAGGTGAAGTATAGCAGAACTACAACCAACATCTGGAGCCACATGCTGCGACATCACCAAGATCTCATGTCTGAGCCGTCAACCGGGCCTCAACAGGTGAAACCCAAGCAAACACTACAGCTAACTGTCATTTCTGCATACTCTTTCAAAATAACTGAGGCAACTGCGGGCTTCAGTTGCAAAGATGTGCGCCTCCATTCTGCTGTTTTCAAGAGAATACAGGTGCATATGGCGTTCCACTACTTTCATTAGCTACCTAAAGCAGAGGTGATGGAGGTGAAGTACATCAGAACTACGACCAACTTCATGAGCCCCATGGTGCGACACAACATAGTAGCAGAACCGCACTACATTATGCTGTCTCGCAAACGTCTTTCTGAAGAGGTCATCCCAGACATGTATCAGTCATAATTGATTCTAAATCTTTAGAATTGGAATCGAATTGATTCTTGACATTTGAATCGATACCCAGCTCTACCTGAATCAAAAGGCTAAATTACTTCCTTGGCATGTCAGCAAGTTTTGCAAAGACCTGGTCATTAACCATTCATTTGATTCTGGTGTGTTGAAGCAGAAGCACCAAAAGTTACAGGACAGTGTCACTCAAGGACTGGAGTTGCAGACTCTTGGTATATGTGATTCAGGAGGGAGGAGGGGGTTGGTCATGTGATATTTTTCTGGTTATGTGACAATGATCATGATGCAACCTAGGATTGTGGGGTGTTAAACTGAAATAGAGAACCGATTTTACATTGTCAAAACACAAGGTAGTGATTATCTGCCATAGCAGCAATATTAATATCGGGCATCGATATCGGCCCAGATTTTTACATCAGTGCATCCCTAAAGTGAAGCATTTAAAATATCTCTCTAATGGAAATTTGATTTGAATATTTATAGGTCTAACAATTCTACACAACATTGTTATATTGCCCAGCCATTATTTGTATAGCATACTATGATCTTAAGTCTCTCTAACATCTAACATAACATTTTCTGGCAATATTTAAAGTTTGAAGGAAAGATAATTGTTTAAAGTCACACATGGAAACGGAAGGTGTCGTAAAGTTTCTGGTCCAATGAGGCCAGAAAAAAAGAGATTTGAGTGAGTATACCAGACTTCGGGCCTGATTTATCAATATTCCAAATAAAAACCACAAAATTGTGTGCACCGCAAAAAATATTGCGTGAGAGGTGTGTACCTGATTTATGGGTGATCTACTAAGATTGTGTGCGCAAATCAAAACAGGCGCAAAGAGCAGTATTCAAATGAGCACTTTACGTCCAGTACTGGTGGATTAGGCGCAGTGGTTTCATGATGCGTTTTTGGCAAAAAAAGGAAGAAAAATTACATACCTGTCAAATCTATGGCTGTTAGAGAGTTAATTACTATTAGATTAGAATGTGTGTGAATGATATTTTTCGTTTGTCAATAATAAACCTATATTGAATCGCGGTGTCGCAAAGTAAGACATGCTTTCAGAGGCGGTAAAAATAGACGCTAAAACAGCCGACTCAAACAGTTTCATGTTTAATAAATCACACTGTGTATGGAACGCCTACTGATTTGCATGTTCTCCTCCCAATATTTGCGCCTGCTGACAGAAACGCCCACATTAAATGTTCGTTAAGAACAAAAGTGCTAAATGGATTGTGCGCATCTTGCTGCGCGTTTAACAAACGCAGACCTTTGATAAATCAGGGCCTTTGATTTTGTCATAAAACTCAAGATGATTGAAGCCAAGTTAATGCCTTTCTCTTTCAGCTTCTTACTAAGTATTTCACAGAGCAGTTTATCTGTTGCCTCAGCAGATTTTAGCTTGTACTCTAAAGACTTCCTTTAGTGTCTCTTCTGTATTAACTTGAATCCTTTATTTCCCACTTACGTCCTTTTGTCTGCTCTTTGTGAAAGCTAACCTGTTTCTTCTTCTCTCACTGGCTCATGTGTGTTCAGTTTGCTGTTTTAAAATGTTTCTGCACATGTTTTACAATATTTAAAGAGGTAAGTAAATAATTGAATGTATGTTTTTTTTCTTTTGAAAGGCCTGCTTGTAGTGATAACCTTGCTTTGTGTTACATTTCAGTTCACCAACCTGTAAAAGAAAACTGATCATCTCATGAACATGTTCTTATCGTTCTTTTTAACCTAATTATTAATAGATCATTGTAATGTGTACATTTATGTACTGCTAGTATAAAAGTAAATGGAGGATTTTACCACATCTTAATAATTATCCCCAATCCAACAACATGTGGTGTAATTTTTTTTTGCTAATGTATTTACATTTGAAACCTGAATTTCACATATACCAAATAAAAAGACACATCCACCTTTTTTTCTCACCGTCTGAAGGTAAATCAGACCAAAGTCTCCTGTTTCAGCTCAGTTAGAATTACCTAAATTATTTCTATTTGCTAAATGCTTCAATAAGAGAGAGAATGTGTCAGAGATTTTTTATTAATCTCTTCAATATCAGACGTTTATATACAGGAAGATTACTATCTCTATAAACAATCAGGGAAAGCCCAGATGATAATGACATGGCTTTTGAAACTTCTGATAGGTTAACTGACACATTTGATGTAATTGGAGGAATACCTGTAAAAAGTATTTTAGGGCCACACCTTGAACCCACTGCTTTTTGATTTGACTCAATGGGAAAGTCAAAAGAAAGCAGCCAAGATAACAGGAAGGGAATCGTTGAGCTGCACTAGTCTGCTTCATCCTTGGGAACAATTTCTAGGTGCTTGAAGGTTCATCTGTTCAGACAATTTTAGGCAATAATAAACATAATGGGAATGTCCAATGATTATACTGCTCTGGAAGAAGATGGGTTCTGTGTCCCGGAGATGAACGAGTTTTGTCTGAAATGTGCAAATCGACTTCAGAATAAAAGCAAAAAACATTGTGAGATGCTTTGAAGCTGGTAAGACAGTGTTCTTATCCACAGTTGAAGTGTCCTGTCTAAACATGGGCCGAAAGGCCACTCAGCGAGGAGCAGAGCCGGTCCCAGGCATAGGCGGGCTATGCGTCTGTCTAGGGCGCCAGCTGCCCCAGGGGGCGCCATTGCAAGCCCAAACAATAATTTTGCCTAGGGCACCAAAATCCGCTAGGGCCGGGTCTGGCGAGGAGGAAGGCATTACACCGAAGGAAACATAAAACAGCCAGATTGCCGTTTACCAATGCACACTGAGGCAAAGACCTTCATTTCTAGAGACATGCCCTGTGGTCTGATGAAACTGAAGTGGAACTGTTTGGCCATACGGACCACCGTCCGATTTAGAGGACAAAGGGGGAGGCCTGTAAGCCTGGGTACACCATCCCAATTGTGAAGTATGGGAGTGGCTGCAGGAGGAACTGGTGCACTTCATAAAATAGATGACCTCACGAGGAAAGGAGGACCAGAATTCCAGCAAACTATAGTGAGACGCTTGTGGAGGGAAACCCAAAGCGTTTGACCAAAGTCATCCAGTTCATAAGTAGTGCATTATTATGTATTAAGACATTAATAAATAAATCTCTGACGTAGTCTTTCTCTCATTATTGTGGAATTTAGCAAATAGGAATCATTTTGGTCATTCTAACTGACCTAAAACAAGAGAAGTTTGGTTTTAAGTGTTTATTTAAAACAGCTCTGTCGAAAAAATTATTATATTATTTTAATGCCATATATTTTGTTTTTTTTCCATTTATGCTTGTTTCATGTGAATTAGTCTTTCTATTCCTTTGTCCATTTTTTTCAACAAAGAAGTAACCATGCAAGTTGACTGTTCCATCAGTCTCTACCTATTCAAAAACAGAACAGAGTGATTCAGCAGGTATATCTGCTCATATCTGTACTTCCCATCTCTTTCTGTTCTTTCTCAATGTGTTCAAAACATACAGTATACTTAGCCAGTTTATGATTTGGTCTCACCATTATTTAGACAGGTCCCGTGCCTGCGTCTTTTCACTTGAGGAAGCATTTTTGGCTCTAAAGCTGTTGAGGAAATAAAACCTTCCCACGCTCCTCCACATTTGGCTGCAGCCGGACTGAGTGGCCTTGAGAGTCTGTCATCAGATAGGATAGGAATGCTGTCATGTACGATTCTGTATCAGATTGCAGTGTTCCTTTGGTTCACACTCTGTAGATGTGGACTGTCTCAGATAAAGACTCTCGTTGCTGGCTTGCAGGTAACTGGCAAGGGAAAATCCAAAGAGGGAAAGAGATCAGTTCAAAGCTTCGGAGACTCCCATGTGTCCAAGAAAGTCAAGACAAAGCTTTCCTAGCCCCCCTGCCCCACCCCACCCAGAAGACAAGTCAACAAAGTACAGTCCACCATTCTTTTCTCTGTTCACTTCTGCTGCTGTTGGCATGACACCACCCTGATGATTGTGCTTGATGTTTGAAACTGAATGTTGGAGGCTGTTTTGGTACGGAGGTACTTCTAAATCAATAAAATCATTTGAACCAGCAGGCTTGGGCGATGCATAGAGAAAACACAATCCTTCCACTGCAAAGAGTTTGCTAAGTTGCAATTCATTTTCAGAGGCCAACATCTGGAATGATAAAATCATCAGGCTAGGCTACGGTTGAATTAGGATTACCTTTAGAAGTCCTTTTAGCAGTATAAACACTGAGGACAGTCTACCAAATAGACAACAAACTGATTTAAATATTAGTCAGAGACTACACAATTAAACACAAAATTCAGTTTTTTAAAAGGTTTTATTAGTAAAAGGAAATTCCACCTCTAAGTAAAATGTTGTCAGTTGCCATATTAGTTAGATAAGTGAGAAAAACATTTTCTAACCAGCCCAGTCATTCTCCTAATCTGGCAGCAGTTCATTTGCTTTAGCTTAGCATAAACAATGTAGGTGAAAGGTAACAGCTAGCATTTTGTGTGCGAAAGTCATGACATTTACTCAATAGTGATATTAATTATTCTTGGCTACCTCAATAATCATATCGATTCCAAATAAAAAATAAGTAACATGAAGGAATTACAGGAGCCGATTGAGACTTGGGACTACATTACGACAAAGCACCGCTGTAACCCGCCGCTGTAAGGCACAAGGACACGACGCAGCGCCTAAAAGTGATTTACTCTACAAAACTTGCCATTTACAGTCATTAGGGTGAAATGTTGTAAATGTTATACATTAAACCTGGAGGTGGCGATGTCATCCAGACGTCACAATTATAGTAATTCATAATAGCCCAGCTACACCAAAGGAATTACAGTAAATAGAGCTTTACTTACAGCCATTGATGATGCACTTTGTTCAGTAACTGTAGAAAAAATGGATGGGACAGCCTTATTCTTCAGATACAGTCCCATCTTTCTGGTAGAATATTACATTTTTTCCTCTTAGTCCTCTGGTGTGAAATGCTCCTCGCAAACTAGATATTGATAAATTTTCTCCACTGGTGTTGGAGAAATTCCCAGGGCAGCAAGCCGTTGTTCCACATTAGCTGGAATTCAGTGAAACATTGTGTTGCTGTTTGTCTTCGGCTTGTTTTCGCAACCCTTTGCTACAAAAGCAAGAACCATTAGAATTATAACTTAAACTATGGCAGTAAAAACTGAGTGCATCTTAAGTATTTGTGTTTGTGGAAGTAGATGTCTTGCATGTGCTGCATCATGTCCTTGTGCCTTGCAGCGGCGGCTTACACCAGTGCTTTGTTCAAATTCAAAAATACTTTATTGATCCCACAGTGTAATTAAGTGTTGTAGCTCATACAATTAATTCTTTAAGGAGTTGTAGATCATGATGGCTGTGGGCAAAAAATACAATATTTCCTCAAGAAAACAGAGGGACCAACATCAGAGAAAACAAAACTCAACATGTAGCCAACAGAGCCACTCCAACAAGCAGCCACCCAGAGCAGCGTAATTCTAGAATGAATGTAGAAATGTAGTCCAAAGTCGAAGTCAGCTCCTATAATTCCTTTTCGTGTTACTTATTTTCATTTGCAATCAATATGATTATTGAGGTCCCCAGAAGTAATTACATTGTTTATGCTAAGCTAAAGCAAACGGGCTGCTGTCAGATTAGGAGAATGACTAGGCTGGTTACTAAATGCTTTTTCTTAGTGATCTAACTCTGGAAACATGGCAACAGAAAGCGACTGTAAACAGCCATTTTCAAGTCTTGTCTCAGATTCTCAGCTGGATTTTGTCTGAACTTTGACTGGGCCGTTCTGCCTAATGATGTTGCTTTGATATAAACCATCCCTTTGTAGCTCTGGACGTATGTTTAGGATTGTTGTCCTGCTGGAAGGTGAATCTCCACCCCAGTCTCAAATCTTTTGTTGGCTCTGTGCAGGTTGTGTGTTCAGGGTGATGTGCAGTGTTAGTTTCCCACAAAACCAAGCAAGTATCACTTTCTTTTTGTGGAGTTTGTAAAAATAGTTTTCCAAATTTCCAAATTCTCCCACCTTTGCTTTGGTTCTCTACAGCTCTTAGGTGGTTCTTTGTCCAACACTCGCCTTGTCCAGCCTCTTTGTTAGTTTTAGGTGCAATTGTACTATACTCTAAACAGTAGAGTACAGTAATCTAAGCTGTTCAAACCTTAGAATATTGTTTTAGAATCTAAACCCTTTAACCTTCTCCCTGACCTGTCTGCTGTGTTCTTTGGTCTTTATGATGCTGTTTGTTCACCAATGTACTCTAAAAACCTCCGAAGCCAGAAACAGAACATCTGGATTGATACTATTTTACTAAACTGCACCGATAGTGCACAGGATTTTATTTAGGGCTATTAGAATAAAGGGGACTGAATACAAATCCACACCACACAGGTTAGTTCTTTTTGTTTTATGTTATAATAGATATGTACAAAACATTTTATAATGAAGTTATTTGCACAAAATCACTCACAAAGCGATCTCACCAGCTCAATTCTTGACAATTTCAGTCCTTTTCATAATGAGCTGTGTGGAGGGCTCTGTTTCTTTAATGCAGAATAGCGGTTGTAGACCACGCCCACCCATCTTCCTACTAGACTGTACATGAGAATGGCATGGAATTGGAATTGGTGGGCGGGGTTTGACAGGTGAGGGGCGGTTATATGCAAATTCCACTTGTGACATTACAACAAGGCATTACAACACCTTGTAGAAGCAGTAGATTTATGAAAACAAAAATTTGCAAAAGAAAATGGATGGATGTTTTTTATTCTTGTTTGGAGTGTTTATAGAGGCAGCACCAACCCAAATGACTACACAAAAGGATGAAAAAAGTGAAATTTGCATAATATGCCCCCTTTACAATTTAAAAACCAACCAACATTTTCTTTCCACTTTAAAGTTATGCACTTTTTTTGCAACGGTCTAATTCATACAATCTAATGAAACACACAGAAATGAGCTGTTTAACATGAATAAAGTTGAAAACTTTGAACACTTTTCATTCGTAGTCTGTTGTTGCTCAAATTCGGTTTTCCACATTTGCTACTACTAAACCTTTTAGGGAAGGTTAGGGATGTTGCCTTTCTTAGTAATATACCCACTCTGTGGTGTCGTTCTTCAAGATAATCCAAGCAAAGTATTTCAGTAACTCTGAAGAGAAACTATTCATTAAATTAAGGAGCAATAGTTTGAATTGAAAGATTCAGTTTGCCCATAGAGCTCATCAGTCATCGTCCAAGCCTAAATCTTATTCTCTGTATCATGCCTCACCTGTCACTAACATTTCATCCCATTATCATATAACTGGTCCATATGCGCTCACTAACAGTTGAGAAATCCGCTTTTGCTGCTTGATGCTTTAGAAAGCTCTGAACTGAAACTGATCTGCTTTACTTTATTTTTTATATATTTATTTTCCTCAGATTGAACCCTTTATTTGCTCATTCTCTTTATTTCATTGTTACAGAAAAAATTGGCTGCTGAAGTCTGTGCGGGGGTGGTCTGTATGAACCTTGATCCCACTGTAGTTAAGAACAAATGTCGCCCACAAAAACAACTGAAACTGATGAAGGAACAAAGGAAAGAAGAGCTGACACCAACCACACAGCCAGAGGGAGCACAAAAGCAGCCAACTCTGGGACAGGCAGAGGAAGAAAAAAATCAGAGGAGGTCATTTATTTCCCAACTTGTAGTTAATGTGGATGTAGAAATTAACAGAGTACATAATGTGGATGGAAGTGATGGGCCAAAGTTGAATCAAACTAAAAGCTCAGCTAGCTCTTGGAAGGCGAGGAGAAAACCTTGTGGAAACATCAGTGCAGCAGGTCGAAGCTTTCCCAGGGACAGCCCCGTCCTCACTGTGTCCAGCTCTCCTTCCCAGGGTTCAGTCATATCCGAGGCAGCAGCCGAGGAGCTCTGTGATCTCAGGAACTACTACAGCAAACAACTCAAGAGAATAAACTACATTTCCCATGAGCACCTAGGCCCCCCTCCTGAACCAGGCGTCCTGGCTTGTATCAGGGAGCCTCTGAGGAGCCTCCGTCTGCCGCAGCGGGTCGCCATTGCCCAGACGGCCCGGAGTTTGTGGACACGAGTTAGTGGCAGGAGAAAACTGCTCTATCGCTGACTCCAGTACCTACTGGTGCAGCTATTCGCTTCTTTGTGCCTCCATATCTAGTAGGACAATAAATTTCATCTGTAAAGCAGACTTCAGGAAAGTATTTCACTTTAGTTTTGTTGTTTAAAGGTTGAAACAATGCTATCAGAGGAAAAAAACTCCCACACGAGAATTAAAGAACATTTAACTTTGGTGTTCGCACTGGAAAGAAGGTGGTGTTTCAGCTGCACTGATGACTAAACACGCTGCAAAGTACAATGCTTCTGTCATTTTAGGTTTATTGTTTCTTTTGTTTCCTAAATTGATTTGTATCTGTGTGTTACCATCCTGTCATGTTTCATAGATTTTTTTTCTGAAAAACTGCATTTTTTTCACTGATTTAATAAAAGAAACTGTCTTCTCCTGAAAAAATATATTTTTATAAAAGTTTGTATATAATTTTGCGTAGAAATAGAGTACTCCCTAGACAGTGTAGAAATAGAATTTTATGGATCAAATTTCCTCACCTCCCGCTTTATAAGAAAGCTTTTCTTTGATGGCCATTTATGTAAAACAACCCAACAGAAATAACATTTCTCAACTGCTGTCATTTTCATATTGGATTATTTTTATGGATAACTTCTTAATCTGAATTTCCAGCTGAACTGTAACATTTATCATCCTGTTTCTATGGAAGCACATTTCTAATACCTGAAAAGAAAAAAAGAGTCACATGATATTAAACACCATCCATCCAACCATTGTAAGAAGTTTGCAAAAGGACACCTTTAACATAAAACCCAAGGCATACAGTTTAAAAGGCAATGCTCCCAAATACCAAAGAAATGGATATGAAAGTCCAACTTTTATAAAAAGGTATGAAATATGCTCTCATCATCCTCACATTTACCAAATGATTATTAATTTGAGGAAAACCTAACTGACTTAAAAAAGGAAAGGTTTAGTTTAATTAAATGTCAAAAAGCGTGACAAAAAAGGTTTTACATTTTTCGCACAACAGAACAGGGAGATGCTTCCCTATAAAAAAAACAGCTCCCTGGTGACCTGAAGAAATTGCAAAACAAGAGAAACATAGAGATGGAATTATTGAGGCACATAGAAGCAACTTAAAGTCAAGATCAGAGAGGGCAAGGAGGCATACAGCTAAGAAGCTGGAAAGCAAACTACAGACGAACAATGTCAGAGATGTATGGTTAGGAATAAAGAAGATCACAGGCTTTAAGGACAGGACGGATTTGATAGATGGAAGTTTTCAGCGTCTACAAGTTTGTCTTCAACCAAATCAGGAGATGCTGTTGCTCCCTTTGCCTCTCATGTGTCTGTCACTAGAAGTCAGGTGAAGATGCAGCTAAAGAGACTGAACCGGAACAAGGCTGCAGGTCCAACAACATTACCCTGACCCAAGAGAGGGTTCCAGTGTTGTGGAAGACATCCTGCCTTGTTCCAGTACCAAAGAGAACTCACCCATCAGTCATCAATGACTATAAACCTGTTGCCCTGACATCCCACATCATGAAGGTCCTAGAGAGACTCCTTTTGGCCCCCCTGAATAAGCAAACAAGAACGTATCAGGACCTGCTGCAGTTTGCTTATCGTCTGGGAGTTGGAGTTGAAGATGCCATCATCCACCTACTTCAACCAACCCACTGTCATCTGGACAAAGCAGGCAGCACTGTGAGGATCATGTTTTTTGATTTCTCCAGTGCATTTAATACAATTCAGCCTGATTTGCTTTGTTAGAAACTTCAAAACACACTGGTGGAGTCTTCGACAATCGCCTGGATCAATGACTACCTGACCAACAGACCACAGTTTGTTAGACTGAAGGATTCTAAATACCTATGTGTTCACCTGGGCACAAGACTGGACTGGAAACCAGGTAGTCAGGAGCACCACAGGGGATCTAACAAAAAGTAGTTGATGGCAGATTTCAAAGGAAACAGGGCTAAGTCCAACACTGTTTGCATCATGGGAAAAGAAGTGGAGGTGGTTGAGTATAAATACCTCAGTGTTCAGACTGGACTGGAGGCTGAACATTAAAGTCGTCTACAAGAAGGGACAGAGCAGAATGTACTTCTTGAAGAGGCTTAGGTCCTTCAAGGTTTGCAACAAGATACTGCAAATCTTCTACAAGTGTGTTGGGGTAGCAGCATCAGAGCCAGGGACTTAAAAAGGCTCAAAAACCTGATATCAACCTGGTTCTGTTCTGCGGATGACTGTGGGACCACTGGAGATGATGATGCAAAGAAGGATACTTCATAAAATCAAGAACATTATGGACAACCCTGATGATCCTCTTCATGAGACAGTCAACAGTGTGTCTTCAGTGGGAGCTTCCTCAGTTTTGATGTAACACAAACAGGTGCAGGAGATCCTTCCTGCCCACAGCCATCACCGTATACAACTCCTTGAAGAATTTAATAGTATGAGCTAAAACCCTTAATTTCCCCCTGGTATCAATAAAGCATTTTTTTAATTTAAATTGAATTGAAGCAGGTATTAAATATACTTTTCATTAAGCCTGCATTTTTAAAATAAAAAATGCTTTTTTATTATTGGTCTGGTGTAATATTCTAGTCTTAAATATCATGTCAAACTAAGCAGGACATCATCAATTCTGTGTGGAATTAATCTATGCATTGTCTTTTGCTTAGTTAATTTAGTATTCCTCAGTACTGTGCTAAAACATTGCTTACAGTGTAGAATCCGAAATGTTCCTAACCAACAAGGCTGACATTACTCCAATTTAGATTACTGCCACCTTCTGGATAAAAGTGGAACTACAATACAATAAATTCAATGCAATTATACTATTATTTTTGACTAGTGTTCAGAGTTTTTGAGAAATGTTAACGTAAATAAGGTTAAAAAAGGAATACGTTTTAGTTTATCATTATCTGAGCCTCCCTGGTAAGTTCTAATCAAGGGTTCTGGAGAGGAGTGTCTGACAGATAGTGGAATCTCGGATTTAGGAGGAACAATGCAGTTTTCGTCCTGGCCATGGAACACTGGACCAGCTCTACACCCTCACCAGGGTCCTGGAGGGTTTGTTGGAGTTCGCCCAACCGGCCTACATGTGTTTTGTGTTTTGGTTCGCATTGCCGGCAATAAGTCAGCCTCGTTTCCAGTGAGAGTTGGACTCCTCCAAGGTTGCCCTTTGTCATAACTTTTATGGACATGATTTCTAGGTGCAGCCAAGGTGATGAGGGGATTCATTTCGGCGGCCTCAGGATTGGATCTCTGCTTTTTGCAGATGATGTGGTCCTGTTGGCTTCATCAGAACGTGATCTACAGCTTTTGCTGGAGCGGTTCGCAGCCGACTCTGAAGTGGCTGAGATGAGAATCAGCACCTCCAAATCCGAGACCATGGTCTTGAGCCGGAAAAGGGTAGAATGCCTTCTCCAGATGGAGGACGAGGTCCTTCCCCAAGTGGAGGAGTTTAAGTATCTGGGGGTCTTGTTCATGAATGAGGGAAAAATGGAGCGGGAGATCAATAGGCGGATTGGTGGGGCGTCTGCAGTGATGCGGGCGCTGTACCGGTATGCCGTGGTGAAGAGAGAGTTGAGCTGAGCCGAAAGGTGAGGCTTTCGATTTACCGGTCGATCTATTTTTCTACCCTCATCTATGGTCATGAGCTCTGGGTAGTGACCGAAAGAACAAGATCACAGATACAAGCGGCTGAAATGAGTTTCCTCCACAGGGTGTCTGGGCTCTCCCTTAGAGATAGGGTGAGAAGCTCGGTCATCTGAGAGGGTCTCAGAGTAGAGCCGCTGCTCCTTCACATCGAGAGGAGTCAGTTGAGGTGGCTCGGGCATCTGGTCAGGATGCCTCCTGGATACTTCCCTGGTGAGGTGTACCTGGCACATCCCACCGGGAGGAGTCCAAGGGGAAGACCCAGGAAACGCTGGAGGGACTGTGTCTCTCGGCTGGCCTGGGAACATCTTGGGATTCCTCCCGAGGAGCTGCCCCAAGTGGCTGGGGAGAGGGAAGTCTGGGTCTCTCTGCTTAAGCTGCTGCCCCCGCGACCCGACCCTGTATAAGCGGAAGAAGATGGATGGATGTATTATTTCACCAAGACCTGAGGAAAGCAGTAAATTCCTTAGAACTATTATTTTATTATTGTAGAAATGAGGAACATATGCCTAGGAGTGTAACAATTTGAGACTGAAAAATCCAAAAAGGGGAATTAAGTAGAGCTTACATTTATTGGACACAGAGTGAAAATAGCTTCTCTCACTTTTATGTGCAACCCTGGTCAGACGTAAGAAGCAATTGATGTTAGGATCCTTAGTTGTTTGAGTTTCAGTTATTTCATTTCCTTATTCAGTTTACCGTATCATTTTATTGCCGGGATCTTTAGGTGTTTGTGATTTCAGTTTCAGTTTTTTTTCCCTTCCCTACGTTTTCTTCTCCTTTCCTGTTTTACCCTCAGGAGTTTGTACTTTGGATTTCTCTTGCTTTTGGGTCATTCTTTATTTTATTTACTTAGATCTTATCTCAGTTAGTCTTTCTTATATATGTCAGGTTCTGTAGTCACTTCTTTTTTTATTTTATTGTGTTGCTCTTCTATTAGTTATTTCTTTAATCTCATCTGTTAGCTCTTCTTCACTTTATTTTCTCATTGGTATTGCTGTTTTCTGATCTAAGTTTTTTCTAAGTTTACTAGTGTTTCTTTCTGTTCTGTTTCCCCCCTCCTCCTTATATTCATTATTGTTTTTGCTTTAAGTTTCTCTTAGGCTCTTCCACTCTTATTCTCTTATAGATTTTTTTCATTATTAGTCAGTTCTTACTTTTCTCATCTAGAATTATTCTTTTTCCAGTCTTCTCTTCCTTTATACCTTTGTTTTCCTTTTCTGTTGCCCCGCCCCTTGCCATTCTGCTTCCCTGCCCAGATGCTAATCATCTTCACCCTCTCTCTCTCCTTCTCACCTGCATCAGTTTGTCGCTAATTGTTTTTTAGGCTTTCAGTGTCACTTCTCATCCCTCCTCCATGTATTGAAGCTCTCTGGTTTCCTTTGTTCTGTCTTTCTGGCTCATGTCCCGTCTTCTTTCCCTAGCAGTCAGTTCCTAGTGTTTATTTTATGTTGCCGTTTTTTCGTTCAATAAATCGACATCTTCTTGCATCTGGGTCCTATCTGCAAAACCTGACAATTGAACAACATTGTTTTCCATTATTCCCATAGTTTTTCTAGTCCTGTTCCCAGTGGCAAATAACTGGTCCAACATGGACATTGTGCTGGGCCCAGTGCAAAATGATCATAAATAAATTAGTTTCCCTGTAATTAGAATGATTTCCTCTAAATATTGTGTGTATCCAGTTTTTAACCAGTAAACCTGATCTGAAACATGGTCAGTGCACCCCAGACTGATCTACAGCTGACATACCAGCACCATCATTATATTTTATAAATCTATTTGATCAGAAACTTTACTTTTATAAAGCTTAATGATCTGTCTTGTACAAGCAGGTTTGTACTGTTGTAGCTGGTTACCATAGATATTATTTTCTATTTTGTCTAGAAGATCACGTTTATTGTTATCTTGAATCAGCCTTCCTATTATTTTCTCAACGTGCTGGCTGTTTGGTTTTAAAACATGTGGAATACAGTATAATAAGTGCCATTAGTTTCCTGGCTCAAAGTGACCACTTTTCTTTCAGAAAAGTTATTGAAATGTAAATAAACAGAAAAAGCTGAATATTTATGCATTTCTTGATCATTAACCATGACATTACTTAAAAGCAATTATTCTATGTAATCTACAAACAAAACATCCATCAGCTATGACTGCTTATCTTTGCAGAGTCATGAGAGGTTGGTTCCTATCTCCAGCGGTTATTGGGCAAAAGGCTGGGTACACCCTGTGCAGGGCATCACAAAGATGTCTTTGGGCTGTGGGAGGAAGCTGGAGAATAGGTGTCATTTTAGCCGGGGACAATATTTATGATTGACTGTGTTGTCCCCACCACTTTTATAAACCTGATGCTGAATTTCTAACCAGCACAGATCTAACATCCACTTGTGCTCCCGGGACAATCCCCGTGTCATCAGAATCCAAACTGACTGGTGTTCCAGTCCAGAAAGAATGCTGAATGAAGAATTCTGCAGGAATGTTACAGCAGTCTTTGAAGAGGTTGATGTTAAGTTCAAAAGAGACTTGCATTCAAAAATGGGTGCAGTACAGGTAACTGATAAACTCATATCTTTTCTAACTATGGTTTTCTAACTATGCAACGTTACCTAATAAATATATATATATCCATATATATCCATATATATATATATATATATATATATCCATATATATATATATATATATATATATATATATATATATATATATATATATATATATATATATATATATATATATATATATATCTCCCATAGACTGTATATGGTGCCACCCCACTGTCTTGTAGAGTGTATAGTTGATGCACGTTCCCGTCTGTTGCGCGCTCTCGTCACCGTGTCGCCATTTTGATTCGAAATTTATGACTGGAGTTTTTCCTGCCTTGCTTGCTAAACTTAGCCGCGCGTTGAATATCTTTGTGCGAGAGTCCAAATCATACCGTGTACATATGAAATATACGAGTTACTGTCAATGCCAAGGAGCCATTAATGCGTGGAAGTTGAGGATTTAATTGATTCCAAACGTACATTTGACCAGCGTTAGCCAAGTTGAGCTAGTGAATGTTAGCCTTGTGCTGTCTCAGATTGAACCATTTTCAAAACAAACCACTCAGGCTAACGGCTGCTAGCCAGCTTAGCTAGCTAACAGTTAGCTCGATAGCTTATGACCTAGAGCCGCCTGCTTATCGATAAAATCCACTAAAGTTTAACAGAGAAGGAAAGGAGAACACGGGACTTTCAGCCAAAGGTAGGTTTATGTGTGAACATCTTCATTTACCTTGGTGAACCAACAGATGCTAGTGTGCTACAGCAACAACAAAGTTGAACCCAAGTTTGAAAGCTATTTAAGTTTGCTAACTTCGCTCAACACTCTGCAGTCAGTGGCTAATTAGCTTGCATGCTAATCAGAAGAATGAGGAACTAGTTAAGACGAGCTTGATTTTTCGCTTTAGTAAGGGCATTAATTACGTTAATAGACTAATATTAAAGTAGTATTGCTTAGTTGGTTTGATTTTCTTTGAAAATCTGTTTCGGTGTTTAGATTAGTCATTGCTAGGTAACAACATAATGGCTAAGTTTCGTTGAACTGATAAAAGTTGCTGCTGTTTTAAGTGTTAGATTTTCCTGCTAAAGTGATTCAGATCCTTATGTATGTTGATTGACTTTTTGCCACTAATGAGAAAACCATAAGGTAGACGTTTGTTCTGGGCTGTTTTGTGTTTTTTTGTACGCGGTTTGACTCGGCTGAGGCCAGAACTAACTCGGATTTCCTTGATCGTACAGGTATAAAGTAAACACAGACTTGCTGAAGCAAAAAGCTCACTTCGTGGGGTTGATTTCAGATGATTGTTTTGACATTAGAGTGCATTGATTTTCATCTGTTACCATCCGCTACCGGTGCCTCATTTGTTTGAAGTAAACAGAAATCTGAGCTCCTACAGCTAGTCAGTTGATGTGCATTTCATGCCAGAGGCTATGCAAGCGTAGTTTACATTTAGTTTGACTAAACGTCAGCTTATTTATTAGTTTTATTTAAAAGGGACACTCTCTATAGTTCCAAAATAGCCTGAAAGGTAAATAAGGATCTTTGCACTAAAACATTATTATATATATTTGAGTTTTTCATAGCTTCAGGTCAGTTGACCCCTTTGCCAGATTTTAACCCTATTCCATTCCCACTTATTGCTTCTCCATTTTGATCCTCTTACATTTTATTTTTTACCTATGTCCTACTTGGTATGTGTTTGGGTAATAATACTTGTAATAATACATGTATTGTGTCTTATTAGTATGTAATTAATTGTGGGGATAAAATATAAAAATGTTCACTAATATTTACAGGTGTTGTATATGTTGTTTTCTAAAATAGTGGTTAGAGAGAAATAGAAATGGAGAGAAACAAAGGAAGAAAGAAGATATTACATTCTGTTTTGAATTATTTAGATTCCTAGACCTTTTTGGCCAGTGCAGCATTAAGTGTAATGCTGCACTGGCCCTCCCCCACCTGCTGCTGGCCACAAGGCCAGACAGAGGTCCAGTTCCTCAGGTACCTTTATAAAATCTCACTATACCTTTAAACCATTAACCAGTCGCTGTGTATTAGGGTCATACCAACTGGCAATTTATTTATTTTTGTTAAACAATAAAATTCTGACAAGATTTTCTGAAATAAAAGCTTGCCTCCCCTTCCTTCAAATTAAAAAGGGAAGCACATGTAGAGACGGTAAATTGGTTTCAGTTTTTAATAATTACAACGGTAGTAGTATAGTAAGTCATAAATAAAACCATGTTTAATTACTGTGCTTTTGTGTTAAAAAAAATCTCACTCTTGATTGTCCCATCAAACGTAGACATGTTGCAGCAGATGTGAGCGGAAGGCAGGGATATTTGAATCACCAAAGATCTCCGGGGTTTTAAATGTACTTTGGACTCTTCAACTGTGGATGGAATCCTTTCTTTGAAGGTGTTTTTTGGGTTTTCACTACATGCAGAGGGAAACTACTTGAGCAACCCCCCTAATCCAGCTGCTACTAGCACCCTTGCGGCTAATGGTGAATGTAAATAAACATTAAACTGGACGGTCTGGTTTGTTTGTAGAACTCGTTACCAGCTCATCAGATTTATTGAATTAGCAGCATTGTGTCCATGGGTCTGATTACACTTGGCAGAGCAACATACACTATGACACCATGTGCTATGTCTCTATTTATAGCATCAAAATGGCAAACCTTTACAATAAAAGCCTTATCCAGGCATGCAGCTCTCTGAACTTTAGATAACATAAAGCTAATTAAAACCATGAGTATCCGTTCTTCTGCGACAAACACATCTGTCTGAATGCTGTGTGCTCAGTAGCAGGCTGTAATTTATTTCTGACAGTGTTAGTGTTGGAGTGTGATGAAGTCATGCAAAATATTACTACTATTATCCATCCATCCATTATCTATACCATCTATCCTATGCCGGGTTGGGGGGGGGGGGGTGGTGCCTATCTCCAGCAGTCATTGGTACAACTATTAGTTACCAAAAATGTGTTTGTTACTGTTACATGTGTTAGTTCATTTCCCAACCCTGGTCCTCCAGGCACACAGCCCTGCATGTTTTAGATTTTTCCCTGCTTTAACACGCCTCCTTCAGGTGATTGCAGTTCAGGCAAAAGCCTGTTAATCAACCATTAATTGAAACCAGGTGTGCTGAAGCAGGGAAACATTTAAAAATGGATAGACCGATATCGGGCAATATACCTCTAGTAGAACCAGTTTCTTCTGTTTAGTAATTGGTGTCTGATAGCTCAACAAATGTCAAATTCAACATTTCTCTTTTATTGAGCTTTTTTGTACATTTATTGGTCTTTTTTTATGGGTTTGATTAACGTTGGTTAAATGTTTGCTTTTAATTAGGGGTGTCAAATTATCGCATTCATTGCGATTTTTTCATTACAGCCATATTTAACGTGCTATGTTTTTTAATTACTTTAATCACATTTTTAACTTTACTGTTTCTGGATGCGAGTTGCCTTTAAATAAAATCCGTTTTTATGCTTTGGGCTTCTTGTGTTTGAGTTGGGGATTAACTAGGGCAAGATGAGTGAGGATGAGTGGCGAGTTGCAGACGGTGTTGCCAACTTGGCGACTTTGTTGATAGATTTAGTGAGTTTTTAGAGCCCTCTAGCGATCCTGCTTCTTCTTCGTCAAATATGCCCGTCCGGGTCCAGCTGGACTCACTCAGAGCAGATGTTTACCCCACTGAGTCCAGAATGCTAACCAATCGGGCATGCTCGAACCCGAAGTTGCTTTCAGCACTGGGACTAGTCTTAAAAACAGAGAACTGTAAATGGCTGGGACTGCAAAACTGTGAAGGACTTAATAAAGCCACTTTTTTGTTATATATTTGTTCTGCTACAATAATGTAATTAATTTAAATGAATTAACCTTAAGATGAGGGTTTTTCTCAGCAGTTATTAGGTGTGATTTAAATAGATTAAGAAGATTAATGAATTATAGATCTTAATTAAATAATCTCAATTTTTTTAATGTATTGACTACTTTTAATACTCTGCAGTCCACAAAGTTAAGATTAAAGAGTTGGTTAAATTCTGTGTTCGAAAACTGATTAGGTTATGAAATGTTGTGCATTCACTATTATTAGTGGGACATTTTAGCATTGAAATAAGGCAAAAAAAAAAGTTTAGATATTGGCCATAAAACCTGACAAAAAAATTCAGCAGAACATATTGGCCATCGGTTGAATATGACCTCTAAAATTGGCATTGGCAATACCCATATTGGTCGATCACTAATCTAAAATATGCAGGGCAGTGTGCCTTGTGGAGTAGGGTTAAACATATCAATCAAATCAAGAGACCTGAGTAACGTCAGTAAATACAAAGAAAAGTAATATTATTAACCATTATATTATATATTTTTATATTGTTAGTAATTCAAATTAAAGGCTCATCTTGATGCTTTTAAATTTTTTAAACATTTTATGACAGTTTATAATATTAATGGCTGAAACCTTTGGTTTAGTTTGTCAATAAAGCTTATTCTAATTCATTTCAGCCGGGTAGCCTATCCAACCCTGTTGTTTTTTTTAAAAGCGTTTTTTGCTTCTGAGGACCGCGGGGGCAGAACCGAGTGGGGCATTTTAAAAGCCACAGGTGTTGTTAGCAGCGACCTGGGTAAGTTTCCTGTGTCTCTCTGTAACGGATTCGCAGCGAGCCAGGAGAGGGGAGTCCTGCTAAGACAACTGATCGTAGTATTTTATTTTGTTTATTATTGCTACGTTTAGTGTTTAAGTGCGTCGAGGATCGGTTCAAAACAGGATGCAACCTTTACCTGAGCCACTGAAACATTTATCCGGAACAACTTCCTCCGCTGCTCCCTTGCTGTGACATCTGACCGACGTGAAGTTACGGCGATGGTTCGCTTAGGGACTATCAAACAATTGTCTTTCAGCGCAAATCATTTAATCCTTTTTGTGGTTTGAAAGGAGAAAGGTGTGGCTGACAGAGCTGCCTATCAGCGGTAAGGATTTGTTTGGATAAAGTAATGATTGTTGTATTAAGCTACCTGATAGGCTATAATGAAAAAATGAGGGAAAACTTTTTTTTTCTATCAAACTTTTTCATCGACCCCTTTTTTTTTCTATCGCACCACACGTCTATCGATCGATATATATTGCTATTGGATTATCGTCCAGCCCTAGTTAAACAGCACTGGGTTAGCAGTAGGGAACTTCAACTAAGTGGTGTAGCTTTGTTTTGCAGTTAAATGATGTTTTTCAGCTACTGCAGATAAAGCTTACTTTGTCTTAAAACTGGCCAAATATTTCTTAAATATTATTCATGTCACAAGTGGACAGAATTCAGCAAACGGAAAAATCTTTTTTTAGAAATACTCTGCCCAAAGTGCCGTGGCATACTTCTTTCTGTAAAAGAAAATCCTGATTTATTTTTGTCGGATTATAGTCAGTACTTTTACATGCACATTTAAATCCAGCTTTTGGCAAAAAAAAATCAAACTAATACCTTAACCAGAATGGGAGCCTTTATCCCAGTTTTCATGTCACTCAGAAAATCAAATTATTGAATGAAGTGTGTTCGACTCCACAGCACTAGGTGGCGACATGCGCCCCTTCACATTGGCATTCTTCCAGTTGCCAACAGTGAAGCAGACAGAATAAAAGCAGGATATACGAAATGAGTGAAGAAATGGACGACAATAACTCCACAGTACATTTACTGTAAGTGCTGTACTGTTTGATTGTGTAACACTCGTTCTTGCTTCTGTGTTGTTGCTTGTTCTGGTGTTATTACCGCTGCAGTGGTCCCATTACTTCTGGAAGGGGGAGTGCCCAAACTATGTTGTCGTTTACATGCAGAGAAAATTAGTTTTCTAAGTGCATTATCTGGGAGTCTTAGCTCGATTAATACTAGGCCTGTTCAGTTAGATTTCAGCCGGACTTTCAAAAGTCAGAATTTAGTTGGACTAAGGCAATAATTCAGTTTTCTCTCACTGCATGTGAACGCAAAGAGTTTCAACCCACAAACAATGTATCCTAAGTTATTTAAAGTTACAGATACAGATGTACTTTATCAAACCCAAAGGGAAATGCAGGGCTCTTAAAAACAAGGACGTATAGTGAGAGAGAGAAACATCAAAAATAAGAGATAAAATATAAATATAATATACAAGACATCACCAGAGGTTCGAGTTATGTCTTAGACATTCTGTTCAGTGCAGAGTTGTAAAGTCTGAATGCTACAGGAAGGAAGGATTTCCTGTGGTTCTGTGTAACAAACAGGTGGAATGAGTGTGTTACTGAACGTTCTCCTCAGGTTATCCAGTATGTTGTGGAGAGGGTGGGAAGGACTGTTCAGTATGGTTCTTAGCTTGGACACCATCTTCCTCTCTGACTCCACCCTCTAAGAGTCAAGCTCCACCCCAATGACATGACTGGCTTTACGGATCATTTCACTGAGTCTCTTGGTGTCTGCTGCCCCACACTTCAGCATAAAAAGGCTCCGCCCACCACAGACTCATCAAAGATCCTCAGCATCATCCGGCAGATGTTGAAGGACCTCAGACTGCTCTGTCCCTTCCTGTAGATGTCATCAGTGTTTTTCTCTGGTTTATGATCAATAATCAGTCCACGGTATTTATAGTCCTCCACTATCTCCACATTCACCCCACCGATGGAAACAGGGGTCATTAGTGGTTTTGACCTTCTCATGTTCACAACCAGTTCTTTGGTTTTTGCCACATTGAGCTTCAGATGGTTCTGGTTGCACAACATGACAAAGGTGCACACCACAGTTCTGTACTCTTCTTCATCATCTTCTGTGATACATCCAAACACTGCAGAGTCATCAGAAAGCTTCTGAAGGTGGCAAGTGTCTCAGCAGTAGCTGACGTCTGTGGTGTAGAGGGTGAAGAGGAAAGGAGAGAGGACAGTCCCCTGTGGAGCTCCGGTGTTGCTGACCACTCTATAGCCCCTTTCAAACCGGCCATGAAAAAACGGTAATTATCCGGACTTCGTCTGTTTCACTTTTGTGTCTGAAAGCAATCTTCCGGACTTTGTCCGGATACCCTTTACCGGTAATTTTACGGATGAAGACCTAGTAACAAGAGCGGACTTTTCGCGGTATGGGGTTTGCATTCAGGCAGTCAGGTAATGTTCCGCGAAAGCTGGAGGGGTGTGGGGCGGTGGGGAAAAGGGGAGAGGGGCAGGGAACGCTGTGAGCGCACACATTGATGACGTATAAATGTCATTATTTTCCTTTCAGCTTCTTCATCGATGTCTCTAAAGCGTTTCCATGTGTGCAAAATTGCACACATCAAAAAGACGAGCGCTGCGAGTAGATCTGCTGTTTCGTCGACCATCTTTGCAATAATCCATTTGTTTGGGGAAATGTCGTATATGCCCGCTGCACTAAGTTTAAGTAATATCCACATAGAACCCCCCCGCCCACGCCCACCAGACATTCATCAGGATCCTCTGGTACATTTCTTGCTGTGTGAAAGCAGCCTAAAAGCAATGTTCCAGAAAAAAGTGCTGTGTCTCAAAACACAACTCCGGTTAAAGACCGGATGGAATTGTCCGCAAATATTCCAGAACTTCTGTCTAAAAGCGGCTTCTCTGACACACAGTTCTGCAGGCGCACATATTGTGGTCTGCCAGTCAGGTAGTCAATTATCCAGGAAACAGGGGGGGGTCCACCTGCATGGCCGTCTTCTTCTCACCCAGTAGGCCTAATGGTGTTGAATCCACCGGAGAAGTAAAAACATGACCCTCACAGAGCTGGCTGGCTTGTCCAGGTGAGCAGCAGGTAGAGGACTGCGCCCCCCACTCTAAGCTGGGGCTGGTAGGTAAACTAGATTGGATCCATAAGTGACTGAACCATGGGCTGGAGCTGGTCAAAGATGAGTCTCTTTAAGTTCTTCATTGTGTGTGATATCAGGAGCACAGGCATGTAGTCCTTCAGATCGCTGGGACGCTTCGTCTTTGGCACAGGCATGAGGCATGATGTCTTCCACATCACGGGGACCCTTTGAAGATGGAGACTCTTTCTGAAAATGTAATTGAGAACGCTACAAAGCTGGGTGGAACAGGTTTTGAGGACTCTGGGGCTGACACTGTCAGATCCAGCAGATTTACCAATGTGGAGGCTCAGTAGCTGGTTCTGGACCTGCTTCACTGAGAAGGTGACAGACGACGGGGGAGGTGACGTGTTGGTCAGTATGGTATAGGGATAGCAGGGGAGCTGAGAGGTGGAGGTGTTAATTGTGATATCAGAGGAGATTGGGTAGCAGGGAGGAGGGGGAGGGATGTGAGTGGCAGGTGAATGAAGGTTGTAATACGTTGTACATTTCAAGTTGTAATACATTTCACGCAGCTACGTGAATAACAGTAAATGAAGTGGCCACAAATTCAGTGTACATAGGCTATATTAAAATGCAGTGAGAATAGAAAAATGGCGTGTTTCCTCATTGAGATCTTCATTACAAGTGGGACACCTCTTGTGGCAGTTAATTCACGGTAGTTGCACAAAGAAAATATGCGCTATAAGCAGCGGAGCCGACAGCTAAAAGACGGTACTCATTAACACAACTGACGCTCAAATTTATTTTTCTTCTCCAAAAAAGTAAAAAAAAAAAGTAATGTTAAACAATAACTCAATAAAAAATATATAATACTTATGGGTCTGATAATTTTGTGTTACATTTGGCAAAAAGAGTCGAGAAAGAGGATGAGAGAGATCAGCGTACCTAACAATAAATTAGGCTCATTAACAGAGTAAAAAAGACACACAAAAAAGAAACCATAACTTATATACAACTTTAGCACCAGTCTAGTGATTTTTGTTGAGAAAGATGAGCATGTTAACATGCGCAGGGGTCAGAAGCGAAAGCAGCCTGGTGAGCAGACTGAAGGTCATCAGGCTGCTGTCGTGTCTGACCTGCAGCACTGAGAACACCTGCTGTGAGGGGACAGACGGTGGCTGTCCATTGTGATGTCGGTCAGCCATCACAATGGACGATGGCATCGTCGATCGGAACAACCCTAGGTCATGGAACACACTGCCAGCCCAAGTCAGGAACTGTGGCACATATTTTGCTTTTAAAACGCCCTAAAAGTTTGATTAAAAACTAGCCAGACATGCGCACACAGGTAGACTGTCCCCTTGTTCTGGGAGTGTAGGGGGCATCTTTGAGGCTGTATGTATGTTGGCTATATGCATGTTGTCCTTAATATGTCTGTATGATTTTTATTTAATTTTTTTAAATATCCCATCTGTATATTGCCTAAGTTTGTCGATTCTTTTTATTTTATTTTTTGTCCGTAGGACAACAGATGAAAGTTAGCTGCTGTACTAACTCCGGCATATTTACATTGAAGCTTTGCTGACATGCTGATTAATATGCGTTGTCCTAATTTAAATAAATAAATAATACCCGGGGAGAACCCACGCAGGCACATTCAATACCCTTTTATTTTATTTTGAACCTAATTTTTTGTTTTTCAAAGTTCACAATAGAAACTTGAGGCTGTCGGCCAGTAAAAAAATCTATAAATTAGCCGCATTGTTGTATAGGACGCAGGGTCCAAAGTGTGTGGGGAAAAAAGTCGTGCCTTATAGTCTGAAAATTACTGTTTATAATTGCCAAATAAGATTGCACGGCCAACATAAAACACAAGTAACCAGCAGTGTAGCTTTTTAGAAGCCTTTACAACTTGTAACAAGTGTGTGACAAAGACAGTTACAGGTTTATGCAGCAAAAGTAAAGGAGAGTTTATGAACGAATGTAAGTGGAAGTCTTCCTTCATTTCAGTGCTTTTTATTCAGCTAATGTTTTCTTTGCCACTAAATATCCACTTGTGGGCCCTTTTAGGTGCCGTCGTTCCTTTTTTCATGTGTCAGTAGACTGTTATTGTTGAGGCAGCCTCTGGGGGGCTTCTATTTGGGTATGTAAAGTCAAGCATTTGGTTTTCTGCAGAGTCCACACTCCACAGGGAATGCTCAGCGGATTATTATTGCTCTCATGTATGCTGTAAATGTAACCCAGATGGACGCTGCTACCCCTGCTGCTGCAGTGTGTTGCTGAAACTCGTCTTTGTCGTAGAGAAAGGAGGAAGCACTTTGACTTCCTTTGGTTTTACTTCCACAATGACCAGTTGAGTCTTTAGCTCAGAGAAACCGCTCAGCAGGTCGAGTTGTTTTGTTGTGCTGTTGTGTTTGGATAAGTTTCTGGAATAACTACTTGGAAAAACAGTGACAAGTTTCTTTTTCATGAAGCTGGCCATATTTTTATCCTTTATTTAGGATTCCTTTTCTTTCTTTAATCGGATCTAGTGTTGAGACCAGAGACTCAATGAATGGAACTCATTTAACAGTTATTCCTCTTGGGGTGAATACTTGCATACTACGGCTGGGCAACATATTGATTATATGGATTTATCTTTTTTTTTTCTTTTTATGAAGATTGAATATTTAGAATTTCAACATTTCACCAATGTACTTCCTGGGCTTCCATAGTTCAAAGTGATGTCAGGTTGCCCAAGGTCTTCCATCTTGGTTTATAGCATGTTTTTATTTAGACTTTGAATTCTGGTCAACTCCAAACAGGGATGATTGAGATAAAAACCAGTTTAAAAAATACTTTGTCATTTGTAATTTCTTTTAATATTCAATTCAGTTTATTTATATAGTGCCAATTCACAACAGATGTCATCTCAAGGCACTTAACAAGAAGTTATTTCAATACATTTATACAAACATTCCAATCAGTTAAAAAGTTTCCTATTTAAGGAATCCCAGCAGATTGCGTCAGTCATTGGCGTGAGGTTGGGCCCCGTTGATGCAGACTTTCCAACCACAGCAATCCTTCAGCAATCCCTCATACTGAGCAAGCATGTAGCGACGGTGGATAGGAAAAACTCCCCTTTAACAGGAAGAAACCTCCAACAGAACCAGGCTCAGTAGGAGCGGCCATCTGCCACGACCGTCTGAGGGTTTGAGAAGACAGAGCAGAAACACAGAAGGAACAGAAGATCTGATATAAGAGAACTTTCTATGTTACAGAAAGTAAAAAGTTGATAACAGGACACAGTGGATGTTCAGTTACTGGGAGGATCATCCCAGTCGATGCCCCCCGTCCAACAGGGCATTGCAGCCAAGCAGGATACCAGACCAGGTGTAGCTTCTATGGAGAGAAAAACACTGAGAGAAAACAAAGTTAACAGTCGAAATAACAGAATGTACTGTAATACAACTGGAGAGTAGTAGGAGAAAAGGAAGTAGCAGAGTGAAGAAAATTGGTAAGTCTGTCCTCCAGCAGTCTAAGCCTATAGCAGCATAACTACAGAGATAGCTCAGGATGACCTTAGCCACTCTAACTATAAGCTTTATCAAAAAGGAAAGTTTTAAGCCTGGCCTTAAAAGTAAACAGAGTGTCTGCCTCACGGACTAAAGCTGGGAGCTGGTTCCACAGGAGAGGAGCCTGATAACTAAAAGATCTGCCTCCCATTCTACTTTTAGAAATCCTAGGAACTACAAGTAAACCTGCAGTCTGAGAGCGAAGTGCTCTGTTGGGAACATAAGGAACAATTAGATCTCTGATGTATGATGGCGCTGATTATTAAGGGCTTTGTATGTAAGAAGAAAGATCTTAAATTCTATTCTGGATTTAACAGGGAGCCAATGAAGGGAAGCTAAAACAGGAGAAATGTGATCTCTCTTTTTAATATTCATCAGAACTCTTGCTGCTGCATTTTGGATCAACTGAAGGCTTTTAATGGCATTTTGTGGACTACCTGATAGTAAAGAATTACAGTAGTCCAGCCTTCAGGTAACAAATGCATTGACTAGTTTCTCAGCATCACTCCTGGACAGGATGTTTCTAATTTTAGCAATATTCCGGAGGTGATAGAAAGAAATCCTAGAAACCTGTTTAATACGGGATTTAAATGTCAAGTCTCGGTCAAAAATAACGCCGAGGTTCTAAGGTTTTAAGAATAGAAAGAAGGTTTCATTTTTAATCCATATCGCCCAGCCCTAAATGGTTGTTTAGGGCTAAATGGTTAGCCCTAAATTGTTGTTGCTGTACACACAGTCTAGGGTGTACAGATGGGCTAAACCATTTAGGGCTAAATGGTTTAGCCCTAAATTGTTGTTGCTGTACACACAGTCTAGGGTGTACAGATGGGCTGTACACCCTAGACTGTGTGTACAGCAACATCCGCGGTGCATACAGAGCTTTTCCTCGCCCCCATCTTGGCCTCTCCGACCACATCTCCATCCTGCTGGCGCCAGCATACTGCCTCCTGCTGAGACGTATCAGGCCAACGAAGAAAACGATCACTGTGAGGCCCAGAGATGCGGCCTTTGTGCTCCAGGACTGTTTTCAGTGCACAGAATGGCAGGTCTTCAAAGAGGCAGCTACACATGAGGGAGAGGTGGACCTGGAGGAATATACATCATCTGTCCTTGGTTTCATCTCCAAATGTGCTGATGATGTCACCACCACCACCAGGATAATAACCTGCTTTCCGAACCAGAAACCCTGGCTGAACTCTGAGGTGAGAGCTCTGCTGAAAGCTAGGGATGCTGCATTCAAGGCAGGTGAGGCATCAGCACTCAGAGAGGCCCGAAAAGGACTGACTGCGGGCATTACGAGGGCCAAAGCCACATACGCCCAGAAAATCCAGGGTCACTTCACCACCAATGACCCTCGGCGCATGTGGAGGGGCATTAAATACATCACAGACTACAACACCAAGGATGTACAATGCCCAAGAGACCCCTCCTTGCCAGATGCACTCAACCATTTCTATGCCCGCTTTGAGTTCCCTGATGTCTCCCCAGCACCAAACTTACACCACCACCTGGTGACACGCCCATCAGTGTGACCACAGCAGATGTAAGGAAGACCCTTCAGTGTATCAACCCTCACAAAGCAGCAGGGCCCAACAACATCCCAGGGCGGGTACTGAGGGACTGTGCACACCAGCTGGCTGAGGTGCTGGCAGACATCTTTAACACCTCACTTTCACTGTCATCTGTCCCCAACTGCTTAAAGACTGCCACGATTGTCCCCGTCCCCAAGTGCTCCACAGTGACAAGCCTGAATGACTATCGGCCCATAGCTTTAACCCCGGGAGTCATGAAGTGCTTCGAGAGGTTGGTCATGACCCACATCAAAGACGCCATCGATATCACTGTGGACCCCCCACCTGTATGCCTACAGGAAAAATCGCTGCACTGACGATGCCATTTCATCGGTGGTCCACACAGCCTTGACCCATCTGGAGAGCAGAAACTCCTATGTCTGTCTGCTCTATCTGGATTTCTCCTCAGCCTTCAACACCATCATCCCACAGACGCTGGTGCAGAAGCTCTCCTCCCTCGGACTGAGTCCCACGCTGGGGAACTGGGTCCTGGACTTCCTGACCAATAGACCTCAGACTGTTAAGATCCACAACACCATCTCCTCTTCCATCACCCTCAGGACAGGCTCACCACAGGGCTGCGTGTTGAGCCCCCTCCTGTTCACTCTGCTGACGTATGACTGCTCAGCGAGACACCCCAGCTGTCATATAGTTAAGTTTGCGTATGACACAGCAATAGTTGGAGGCATCACCAACAACGATGAGTCCAAATACAGAGAGGAGGTGGAAAACCTGGTGCAGTGGTGCAGAGAAAACAACCTCTGCATCAATGTGAAGAAGACAAAGGAGATGGTGGTGAATTTCAGAAGGGACAAGCGTCCTGTCCTTCCCCTGTACATCGGAGGAGCAGCTGTGGAAGTGGTCTCCAGCTTCAGGTACCTGGGTGTGCACATATCCAATGACCTCACCTGGAATGCCAACACTTCACATCAAGTCAAGAAGGCCCAACAGCGTCTCTACTTCCTGAGGAACCTGCGGAGAGCTGGACTTGGAAGCTCTTTCCTGAGGAGTTTCTATCACTGTGCAGTGGAGAGCGTCATCTGCACCTGCATCACCGTGTGGCATGACAGCTGTACTGCTGCTGAGATTCCTCTCAGCAGGTGGTGAAAGTTGCACAAAGGACTGTAGGGATCAGGCTTCCCACCACCTCGGATCTCTACACGTCCCGATGCAGGGGATGGGCCCTCCGCATCCTGAAGGACTCCACCCATCCGGCTCATAGCCTGTTTCAGCCCCTGCCCTCAGGGAGGCGGCTGAGGAGCATACAGAGCAAGACCACCAGGTTCAGTAACAGCTTCTTCCCTGCAGCTGTTAGACTGCTGAACTCCAGCTGTGTCCTGTAGAGCACATTTATTTTTATTTATTTATTACATTTATTTAAATACATTTTTTCATTAATTTAAATGGCTTATAATTCCGGACCTGAGTCCTAATTTCATACCATCACATGCAACGTGAGATGGTATGACAATAAAAGTTCCTTGAATCCTTAACCTCCTTTCTTTTAATATGGTGATATAGGTCTGGGCAGTATGGGGGGGGAAAAGCTATCACAGTAATGTTTTTCATGTCAGTTGGAATCAATGCATCTAGATATAAAACAAATCACTGGGTTTTTTTTCAATATTTAACATTCCTTGGTACTATTTGAAGATAGGTTATTTTTGATTTAAATATTTGTTTAAGTTTAAGTTGTACATGTCATTAAACATCATACAACTATTTTTGAAAAATTAATGAACTGGGTGTTATGGATTAAAAATAATCGATCCCCCCGTTCCAATGCCGAATTTGATTTTTGATATGAATTGATATTTTCCCCCTTATTTTTCTTAAAAATAAATTAAAAATGACAAAACATATTTGTAAAACTTGCTTATGTCAATCATCCCTTTTTGGAGTTTACCAGAATTCAAAGTCCAAATAAATAAAGGCTGTAAAACAAGATGGAAGGCCTTGGGGGGTCTAACATCACTTCGAACTATGGAAAACCAAGAGGTGCGTTGGTGAAATTTTTTTCTTTTCTATATTCCAAAAATTCAGTCTTCATAAATAGAAAGTTGATCAATTGTAAATAGAATTACTCGATATATTGCCCAGCCCTATTGTGTTACATATCTATCGATTGATATAAAAAACATTATGGTAGTATAAAAATGTTCCATATTACCCAGCTCTAGTGCATAGCTTTGTATTGTTTTCTGAAGAACAGTTAAACTTTCCTGATGGATAAGTGTTGCTCCTAACAGTGTCTTAATAATTAGAAAACTAATATTGAGTTGCTGTTTCTCTATAGGAACCTTTCCCAGAAACTGGTGGGTACATTTTTTTTACGCCCTCCTTGTTTTCACTGTTGTTACCATGGTAAAAACACACTACCGAGGTAGTTTTGGACATAGTTTTATAAGCAACCTTACAATTTAGTCATTTCACGCCTGCCTGGCATCTTGGAGACTCTAAGGAGGTTGCCCCCAACTTTGTGCAGGCAGTGGGCCAGCCGCCATGTGGCTTAGCCTACGTGGCAGGAGGGGGTTGGTTTGGCTGGGGGGTGCCTGGTCTTTCTGCATTGTCAAGCTGTGTCCAACTGTTCTTTGCTGCTGTTGGATGTTTTGGCTTGTATACACCCATTCAACACACACAAACACACACTCACTCACACACACAGACAGACACACCCATACATACGCAAATAATCCAAATGGTTGAAGGTTATCAGAACACAGGTTACTATTACCTCAGTGTGGCCTGTGTACTTGTGATTTAACAAAGTCAGTCACACAATTAGGATTCTATCTTCACATTTCCTTTTTGCAGAACAAAGCTGCCCTGCCTCATGCCTGAAATACCAAAACAGGACACTTGAGGGGGAAAAAAGAGAACGGTAATAAAATTAAAACAGTCTGTTTTACAGCTGTCTGAGGCAAAAGATGAGTAAATCTTCAGAGTAATATTTTAGGGTTTAAAATTGTATTGAGGCACAAAATGAAAAACTACAAACCTCGGAGATTCTTAACCCCTTAAGACCCTGCATCCTCTGCCCTAACCCTACACCAGTGTTTCTCAAACTATGGGGCGAGCCCCACTAGTAGGGCGCAGAGGTATTGCAGGTGGGGTGTGACATCAATGGGATTTAAATAGTTTTTTCCACCCTAGATTCTGTCGTTGTAAATGTTTCACTGCACTGTAAATTAAATCAATTGTGATCATCATTGTAAACAGAACCAGGACCTGGAACATCGGGCTGGGAGTTTGACGTTGGAATATATCGCAGCAGAACAAAACAAGCTGAAGTCGCCGCATTATCAGAGATTCCATCTACAAAATAGACAAATATCTAAAAAGATCAGGGAACGTTTCAGAGTAAGAGAAGTCACACGGTCAACCACGGAGGAAATACAGGGATGAGTATCTTGCTCTCTATTTATTTATTTATTTATTTTATTTTGTACTTTTGAAAGCTTTGTAAATTTGATAAAACTACAACTTTTATTTTCTCCAACTGTGAGCTGAAGTTCTACATGTAGCAACTACTGACAGCATATATTTCTGAGCCAGTTTTTTACCAGTGCGCAACCCCTTTTTCCAACTAATTTATACCCTTAAAAACTTGTAGACTAACTTGGCTATTTAAATAAATAAAACACTTCAAAAATCAGGCGTGGTCACCCTTCGGTTCGGGCGATAAAAGCATGGGGGGCTTGTGTATGCTCCTTTGTCCAAAGTGGGGAATGATAAAAAAAAGTTTGAGGAAACACTGCCCTACACAGTCCAAATCAATGAAAAACATCAGTTTCTCATCATTGCATAAATAATGATCAAATCTGGGTTCCTGATATCCCAATGCAAATGAAGGGTTGACTCCTAGCATCAGACAAGACCACTATAGCGCTAAACTATTGAGGGTTAGTTAGAAAAACACATCTTCCATTAAAAATATGAACTCTTGTTCAAGCCTAGTACAATGTGGTAAAAGCAGATACCTTCATTAAAAAAAGGATTCTAGTTACTAAACATACTAGTGGTGATGGTTCTACAAAGTGCTGCCCCATCAATCATAAACCAGCCACAGTTTGGGAGAAGGAAAGTAGAACTGCTGAAATCGCTCAATCCGTCACCTGACTTTTATCCAGTTAAAAGTCTATGGAAAGCTGAAGGTCATAGTCCTTCAGAACTGGAAGATGATTGTAATTCTGAACTCCTGCTGCTGCAGTGGGAGTTACCACTAGTGAGTTACCATTCAGTATCTGCTGACACAACAGCTGTGTTCTGGGCTCCACTGTGAAAACTCCCACTAGAAACGGCCGGGGTAAATGAAAGCTCCGGAAACAGAACTCTGGGCGAAAAGCACAGCTTTGAAAACATCGGCTGATCAGGCTTTACCTGGTCAATACCAATTTACAGTTTTTTTGTTTTTTTTTATGTCTGACCTGCCTGTTCATGTTCTAACTAAAATGTTTGTTTTTTCATTAAAAAAAGACATTTACAGTGGGGTAAAAAAATTATTTAGTCAGCCACCAATTGTGCAAGTTCTCCCACTTAAAAAGATGAGAGAGGCCTGTAATTTTCATCATAGGTATACCTCAACTATGAGACAAGATGAGGGGGAAAAATCTAGAAAATCACATGGTCTGATTTTTAAAACATTTATTTGCAAATTATGGTATATTATAAGCATTTGGTCACCTACAAACAAGCAAGACTTCTGGCTCTCACAAACCTGTAACTTCTTCTGTAAGAGGCTCCTCTGTCCTCCACTTGTTACCTGTATTAATGGCACCTGTTTGAACTCGTTATCAGGATAAAAGACACCTGTCAACAACCTCACACAGTCACACTCCAATCTCCACTATGGCCAAGACCAAAGAGCTGTCAAAGGACACCAGAAACACAATTGTAGACCTGCACCAGTCTGGGAAGACTGAACCTGCAACAGGTAAGCAGCTTGGTGTGAAGAAATCAACTGTTGGAGCAATTATTAGAAAACGGAAGGCATACAAGACCACTGATCATCTCCCTCGATCTGGTGCTCCACTCAAGATTTAACCCCATTGGGTCAGAATGATCACAAGAATGGTGAGCAAAAATCCCAGAACCACACGGGGGGACCTAGTGAATGACCTGCAGAGAGCTGAGACCAAAGTAACAAAGGCTACCATCAGTAACAAACTAAGCCACCAGGGACTCAAATCCTGCTGTGGCAGATGGGTCCCCCTGCTTAAGCCAGTATATGTTCAGGCTCGTCTGAAGTTTGCTAGAGAGCATTTGGATGATCCAGAAGAGGATTGGGAGAATGTTATGTGGTTAGATGAAACCAAAATAGAACTTTTTGGTAATAACTCTACTTGTCGTGTTTGGAGGAGAAAGAATGCTGAGTTGCATCAAAGGAATACCATACCTACTGTGAAGCATGGGGGTGGAAACATCATGCTTGGGGGCTGTTTTTCTGCAAAGGGACCAGGACAATTGATCCATGTAAAGGAAAGAATGAAAGGGGCCATCATGTATCGTGAGATTCTGAGTGAAAACCTCCTTCCATCACCAAGGGCATTGAAGATAAAACGTGGCTGGGTCTTTCAGCATGACAATGATCTAAAACACATCGCCCGGGTAACGAAGGAGTGGCTTTGTAAGAAGCATTTCAAGGTTCTAGAGTGGCCTAGCCAGTCTCCAGATCTCAACCTCATAGAAAATCTTTGGAGGGAGTTGAAAGTCTGTGTTCCCCAGCGACAGCCCCAAAACATCCCAGCTCTAGAGGAGATATGCATGGAGGAATGGGCCAAATTACGAGCAACAGTGTGGGAAAACCTGGTGAAGATTTACAGAAAACGTTTCAATCATCCATCCATTCCATTCCATCCATTTTCCATACCCGTCCATCCTATGTAGGGTTGCGGGGCAGCTGGTGCCTATCTCCAGCGGTCATGGGGCGAGAGGCAGGGTACACCCTGGACAGGTCGCCAGTCCATCGCAGGGCAACACAGAGACATACAGGACAAACAACCATGTATGCACACACTCATACCTAAGGGCAATTTGGAGCAACCAATTCACCTAACAGTCATGTTTTTGGACTGTGGGAGGAAGCCGGAGTACCCGGAGAGAACCCACGCATGCACAGGGAGAACATGCAAACTCCATGCAGAAAGACCCCAGGCTGGGACTTGAACCCAGGACCTTCTTGCTGCAAGGCAACAGTGCTACCAACTGCGCCACTGTGCAGCCCCGTTTCAATCAATCAAACTTTATTTATAACGCGCTTTTCATACAAGAGTTGCAACTCAAAGTGCTTTACAAATTAAAATGACCCCACATAAACCATATTCCCATCCCTCACACACAGATTTAAAAGCATGATCACAGTTATACCCCCGTCCCCCCCAACCCAACTCCTATGCACACACACACTTAGGAAAAACAACAATAAAAAGGACATAACCTCTGTCATTGCCAACAAAAGGTATATAACAAACTATTGAGATGAACTTTTGTTATTGACCAAATACTTATATTTTACCGTAATTTGCAAATCAATTATTTAAAAATCAGACCATTCAATTTTCTGGATTTTTTCTTCAAATTTTGTCTCTCATATTTGAGGTGTATATATATGATGAAAATTACAGGCCTCATCTTTTTAAGTGGGAGAATTTGCACAACTGGTGGCTGCCTAAATACTTACTTGTCCCACTGTACTTAAGAAAGAATGTGCTACAGGTTATTTGATAAAGGTAGAAGTGAAAGAATTACTAGATTATCCCCATTTGTGTGGCATAAATCCCTATGCACCATTATTGGATTTTTACTAAAACCTCAAAAAATTGTTTATCAGTACTTGTTGGTTGAAACATACATTAGCTGAAAATGGTGGAAGTTCTTGGTTTTGATGCATTTAATGTAAAGATTTTGGATTTTGATCTCTGCTTCTTTAATTTTTGCGTCTCTGTTATTCTTTGCAAGTCATGGGGATAGAGTAGAGAACTGCCCATTCACTTCTACCAACTTTATAGTTAAAGAGAGTCCAGAACTTGACCTAGCAATGATTCACTCCCTCAGTCTCTTTATTTGTTTGCAGATTTAAAATACCTTCCAAATGTCGTGCTTAAGGAAATGGTTTTTGTTCTGTTGCAGGTAATGGTGAGCCTCGTCGTGTGTCATCTCCTAAAGAGGCCTGTGTTTTAAGAAAAGACCCATGCTGATAAATGCAACACCTCGCCACACTCTCTGTCGTTTGCACAAACACAAATGCCTGCCTGCCCGTGGGGGAGGTCTGATTAAAGATATCCAGATTTCATCCACTGGTATGTGTGAGCTCCTAACAAGGACACTTCCAGCAGACTGCTGTCAGTCTTCTGGAATGCACATAATTATCTTCTACATCAGTTTCATTTTGTATCTTTCTAATACTTTTAGTTATATAGCTGTGCCTATTGTTCCTGATTACCGTTGCCATACATCATTCAAGTTCTGCTGTTTCTGGACATTGGTAAGCTCCTGCATTCACCACTTGTTTTCTCTTTCTTTTCCCAATGTGTCCCTCCCCAATCTGTTTCCCGATTGCCCAGGGCTGAGCCCCCCAACCCAGCGGCCAACATGTTTTGGAAGTTCGACCTACACACCACCTCCCACATTGACCAGTTGCTGGACAAGGAAGACGTGACGTTGAGGGAGCTGATGGAGGAAGATGACGTCCTGCAGGAGTGCAAGGCCCAAAACAGACGGCTGCTCCTCTTCCTCTCCCAGGACCATTGCATGCAAGAGCTGGTCAGCCTCATTACCACAGAGCCCCCTGCTGACCTGGAGGAGAGAAGTCGCTTTAAGTGAGACCCAATACTAATGATCAATGTGCTAATAAAAGCACTATGTTCTGTTGGGAAAGTCATGCATTCTGTGAGGAAGGATAGGAATGAGATGGAGAACTGGAGTATAATATAAGGAAAGTTAATCTAGTTCTGTAATTTAGTTCAATTCAAAAATTAAAACTCAAACAATGATTGCCCACAGTAATATATTTCAGGCATTTATTTATTTTTGGATTATGGGTTATTAATAATAAAACCCTAAAATTCAGTTTCTCTGAACAGATAAATAATACAATAAAATAGCGTTTTTATCACAGAAATGTCAGCCTGCTAAGAAACTATATTCATTTCCTGTATAACACATGCACTGTATATTCGGTCAGTGTATGCTTTTGATTGAATTCCTTCATCAGTGCTGCGTAGAATAGATGTGATCAATCTGTGGCCCTGCTGAGCTGTAATAGAAACTCATGTTGCTGTGATGGCAGTCTTCAGCTTGATGTGTGGTTTGCACTGTGGCTCAGTGGGTAGAGTAGTTGTCTTGCAGTCAGAGGATTGTGTGTTTTCTGACAATCTGATCTGAAACTAATTGAGTTTAAAAAACAACACTGCAGCACTATATTGCGTACGTACTGTACTGTTTGATTGTGTCACACTTGTTCTTGCTGCTGTGGTGTTGTCGTACTGGTGTTATCTTTGCTTCCATGGTCTCACCACTTCCTGGGAATAGGCCAACTTAGCCGGGGTTTGAGTTTACATGCAGAAACATTTGGCTCTTTAACCACACTATCAGGGTGTGTTAGCTCGATTAAGAGTAGGCCAGTTCAGTTTGGAATTCAGCTGTTGGATTCAGGTGTGTTTGAGCAGGAATTATTCTAAAGGTTTGCTGGGTAGTAGCTCTTCAGGCTTGGTCTTGGGGATCCCCAGTAAAGACCAATAACAACTTGCTCTTATAATTCCAAAAAATTACTTTCAGGGTTTCATTAGCTGAAAGCCATAATTACCTAAATTAACAGAAATAAACACCTGAGATATATTTCTCTGTGGGCAATTAATCTGTATTATGAGTTTTCCCTTTTAGAATTTTGAAGTAAATAAACTTTTTGGTGATGTCTAAATTGATTAGATGCAATATTTGAACAAAATACTTCAAATGCCTTCTACGTGTCATCGTTTTTTCTCGTAAGGTTTCCAAACATAGCTTGTGAGCTCCTGACCTCAGACGTGTCCATTATAAACGATAAGCTTGGTGGGGATGAATCTCTCCTTGAGACGCTCTACAAATTTCTGGATCAGGAGCCCCCCCTCAATCCTTTACTCGCCAGCTTCTTCAGTAAAACCATCGGCAATCTCATTGCCAGGAAAACGGAACAGGTCCATTTAAAATACAGCTGAGAATAAGATCATTTTGGTCTCCACGAAAAATTCAGGTACTTATTCATCTTGTTCTTTTTCAGGTAATCACGTTTTTAAAGAAAAAAGAAGGCTTTATTGGTTTGGTGCTTAAACACATCGATGCCTCCGCCATGATGGACCTGCTTCTTCGCCTAATCAGTTGTGTGGAACCTGCGAGTTTAAGGCAGGAAGTGCTTCATGTAGGTTATCAAGAAATATTTAAACTCTTGCTTGTAAAAGTCTTAAAAAACTTCTTAAAGCATCTCGTCCTTTTTTCCCCCCAGTGGCTGAATGAGGAGAAGCTGGTACAGAGACTGATAGAGCTTATCCATACTGGCAACGATGAAGAAGTAAGTACAAAGCTGCTACTGGTTTGTTTTGCTACCGCTTAGTACAGTATTAACTGAAACGTTCCTCTCTGAAAGGAAGTTTTCTTATTCCCCTGTTTTTATTTTTCAGAGACAATCAAACGCGTCCCAGACACTTTGTGATATCATCCGCCTTAGTCGAGATCAGGCCAATCAGATGCAGGATAATGTGGAGTGTGATCCACTATTGACTGTGCTGGAGTTGTAAGTTTTGACTAGTGGTTTCATAGAACAAAATCAACCATTGCAACCATAAACAATACAACGTAGGGCTGTAGCTCTCGAATATTTTTTAGTATTTTAATTTTCTACAGAACAATCATTTGATGAATCGAATAATCTGACAAGCGCGGGAGTTTTTATTTAAATATTCAACACTATTCCCTTTCAGAAAATGACACCTTTTATTGAACTATAACAAACCACGTGACAACTAATCGGTTCAACAACTGAAATGTTTTAAACTTGTAAACTGTTTTGCAAAATAAAATATTAATATTTTTAGTAAATGAAAAACGATTATTAAAAAACTACAGTAAATTATGAGGCGGATTGCTCAGAGTCTTATAAAAAGGCTTAATAATATGTGTCAAATTGTCTACTTCCCCCATCTGATTGTTGTAGTTGATATTATGGAAAAAAGTTCACTTATATTTTTGTAATATTTTAGGTGGTATTAAAGTTGCTCATCCAAGTCAGAATAATATATCTAAATATATCCACAGTTACACTAGGATCAGTAGAAATTAATGTCATCTATTTACATGCAGATTAGTAGTACTGGAAATGCTAATAAAACTGAATTTCCACTGATCACAATGTAATGTGGCATATTTCTTATTAATTATAAATGGTAATAATGTGATTATGATTGGGAGGTTTGGGATTTTAAAAATGTAAAATATTTAAAGATAGATATGTTTGTGGATTACATACTATAACCACCTGCCATAGTATGCAGCAGAGCTGGCCAGTACCGCTGCAGGCTGGATCCACATACAAATATGTGAATCGGTGAGGATTTTTCTTCAGCTTGTAGAGTTTATGCCTTCTTAGTTTAATGTGAATATGATCAACATTTTTATGTTTTCTGGCACATGCTTGAAACGGAATCATGATTGTGAACGTGCTACCCGCTAACATTAGCATTAGCCTACCTTGTCGTGGATTTACTCTTGGGTGCTTCCTGTTGAAGTCGTACTGCTGTGTGTAAGGTGATCCATTTTACAGTGGAGACACTCGACTGTGTTTTTACCTCTCTTCAGTTTATAATGGTCAAACATCGGACCGTTTCTGTCTTTAACAATGTTTTTTTTTTTTTTTTTTTTTTTTTTGCTGGCTTCTCCATCTTCCTCCATGATGCTTAGATTACCACGTTGTGCGTCAGTAAAATGTGTCCATGTAAAGTGCTTTGGCTCTCGCATGTAACGAAGTTTCGAGTCAGTAAAAAATGTCTCGATGAACTTATTAAATTGAACCCCTTGATGATTAATTTCAGCCCTAAATACAGTCTCAGTAGTGATCTCCAAAGATCAAGTAAGATATGTCTAATTATTCTCAAGGTTCATAAAGCTGAATCATATGGCTTAAATGTAAGAGCTCATCACAAAGAACAGAAACACATCTTGCTCTCTGTGTGATGAATCTGAGTTCCATTTTTTTTAAAAGCAACCTTCTACTTATTGAGCAGTTCCAGCTGTAAAAGAAGGGTAATAGGCATTCTTTTGGTGGAGCCTGTTGGGCAACAATTTTGCCTATAGATTTACATCAGAATTCTTCTTCCTCATGCTACAACAACCACTGAAAGACTTGAGCTTGTGTTTCTGCTTTTTTTTCTCAGTCTGCTATTTTCATGTCTTCCAGGCAGGAAACTGTAACAGGACTTCTCAAGAATATGTTTGAGGGGGAGAGGAATGAGGCCTCCATTGTTAATGGAACTCAAGTGCTACTTACCTTGTTGGAGAGCAGAAGGTCTGGGTGAGTACCATGTCCATTCCCTTCCTCCTCCATTAATCAGCCATGGAGACGGCCCGCCTCTTGTTGGGGGTTTCCCCCTGTGTTTGGAGCCATGATCATCTGATGCATTGACCCCCACTATGTCTTAGAAATTCTGTTTTACTGTTCAACTGTCAGTATTAGATATTTTACTAGCTGAAAGTTAAAAGGTGGGGTCTCCATGGAAGACAATTATTTGTCCACTACATCTCACACATGTTAGATTAAACTGTGGTGTAAAGTCCAAGTTGTCTTTTTTAACTCATTTTTTTAAACTAGATTTAAACTGTTATAGTTTGGTGTCGTCCCACTGAAGGAAGGCACTACCATCAAGAGCCTATAATAGTCCAGCAGGTGGTGCTGATGGAACTTTTCTCTTCTTCTGTGTTTTGTGTAAAAGTAAAGAGGCTAAAAGAATGCAACCCAATACAATGTCGTGTGACAAAAAATGTTGTCTATTGGGCCTGGCAGCATTCTTTTTCTGTTTCACTTTGGCAAAGTTATGATGACCCCTTCACTCTATGTACATTCACTGTTACATCCCCAGTGGCGGGGTGTAACAATAAATCAATAAATGATGTTCACAGGATGAATGAAAACTCAGTAGGCAAGAGTAGCTGAATGTAATGTAATTTATTGATAAAGAATATGCCACTTGAGCTTCCTGGGGGAAAAAAACATAAAATAAAAGCCTTTCTCCCTAAATTCAATTCAGTTTATTTATATAGCGCCAATTCACAACAGATGTCATCTCAAGGCACTTAACAAGAAGTCATTTCAATACATTTATACAAACATTCCAATCAGTTAAAAAGTTTCCTCTTTAAGGAATCCCAGCAGATTGCGTCAGTCATTGGCGTGAGGTTGGGCAGACTTTCCAACCACAGCAATCCTTCAGCAATCCCTCATACTGAGCAAGCATGTAGCGACAGTGGAGAGGAAAAACTCCCCTTTAACAGGAAGAAACCTCCAACAGAACCAGGCTCAGTAGGAGCGGCCATCTGCCTCGACCGTCTGGGGGTTTGAGAAGACAAAGCAGAGACACAGAAGGAACAGAAGATATGATATAAGAGAACTTTCTATGTTACAGAAAGTAAAAAGTTGATTACAGGACACAGTGGATGTTCAGTTACTGGGAGGATCATCCCAGTCGATGCCCCCGTCCAACAGGGCATTGCAGCCAAGCAGGATACCAGACCAGGTGTAGCTTCTATGGAGAGAAAAACACTGAGAGAAAACAAAGTTAACAGTTGAAATAACAGAATGTACTGTAATACAACTGGAGAGTCATAGGAGAAAAGGAAGTAGCAGAGTGAAGAAAAGTGGTCAGTCTGTCCTCCAGCAGTCTAAGCCTATAGCAGCATAACTACAGAGATAGCTCAGGATGACCTTAGCCACTCTAACTATAAGCTTTATCAAAAAGGAAAGTTTTAAGCCTGGCCTTAAAAGTAAACAGAGTGTCTGCCTCACGGACTAAAGCTGGGAGCTGGTTCCACAGGAGAGGAGCCTGATAACTAAAAGATCTGCCTCCCATTCTACTTTTAGAAATCCTAGGAACTACAAGTAAACCTGCAGTCTGAGAGCGAAGTGCTCTGTTAGGAACATATGGAACAATTAGATCTCTGATGTATGATGGAACTGATTATTAAGGGCTTTATATGGAAAAAGAAGGATCTTAAATTCTATTCTGGATTTAACAGGGAGCCAATGAAGGGAAGCTAAAACAGGAGAAATGTGATCTCTCTTTTTAATATTCATCAGAACTCTTGCTGCCGCATTTTGGATCAACTGAAGGCTTTTAATGGCATTTTGTGGACTACCTGATAGTAAAGAATTACAGTAGTCCAGCCTGACTGAAACTTGTCTTTATATCATATGTATATGGTTATATGAACTCATTTTGTATTTCTCTCTTTGTTCCATCCAGGTTGGAAGGGCTAATGGAGCTGTATTCTCAGGGTTATGAAAGGTCTTACACTGTCAACAGCAGTATTTTAAATGCCATTGAGCCCCATTTAAAGGACTTCCAGCAGCTTCTTCTGGATCCCCCTAAGGTAAGGAGTCGATAAACAAATACAGGTACATCTGAATTTTTTTTTTTATATCATAAAAAAGGTCAATACATTCATTAAACAGAGTAAATATTTCAAGCGTTTATTTCTTGTAATTGTTGATGATTATGGCCGGCAGATTCAATTCAGTTTATTTATGTTGTGCCAATTCATAACAGATGTCATCTCAGGGCACTTTGCAAGAAAAGTCATATAAATTCGATTGTACATACATTCCAATCAGTTGAAAAGTTTTCTATTAGATATTAAAACATACTGTCTGTCACCCACACGAGGGCTGTCTCACAGCTTGAATAGAAGAAAAATATGCCCCATAACAATTTTTGACCAGTTCTGATTTTTCCTTTCACAGAAAAGTGCAATATTGATGACCGTTGGCATTCTGGAGCAGCCATTGGGGAATGCCCGTCTTCATGTGGCCCGGCTGGTGGCTGCCCTGCTGCAGACCAGTGCACCCAGTATCTGTCAGGAGCTCTGCAATCTTGCCACCATGGACCTACTACTGGTAGGCTACACTTAACACTAGGTGAAAGAAGGAAATCCTAGAAATCTGTTTAATATGGGATTTAAATGTCAAGTCTTGGTCAAAAATTACGCTGAGGTTCTTTACGTTATTACTGGGGGCCAATTTAATGCCATCCAGATGAAGTGATTGACTAAGCAGTTTCTGTTTTAGAACTCTGGTCCAAAGAGAGCAACTTCTGTCTTATCAGAATTTAAAAAAACAGAAAGTTTAGAGTCATCCATGTTTTTATGTCTTCTAGACATGCCTGTAATCTACCTAACTGACTGGGTTCATCAGGATTTATGGATAAATATAGTTGTGTATCATCGGCATAGCTGTGGAAATTTATCCCATGCTGTCTAATGATTCTACCAATTGGAAAAAAAAAATATCTATCTATCTATCTATCTATCTATCTATCTATCTATCTATCTATCTATCTTATCTATCTTATCTATCTTATCTATCTTATCTATCTTATCTATCTTATCTATCTTACTTATCTATCTTACTTATCTATCTTACTTATCTAATCTATCCAAAAGAAAACAGAACCCTGTGGTACTCCACAGGTAACCCTTGAGTGTAAAGAAGATTGATCATTTAGATGAACAAACTGGAATCTGTCAGACAAATGATTTAAACCAGCCTAGTGCTGTTCCTTTGATCCCTGCAACATGTTCAAGCCTTTCTAAGAGAATATTATGATCGACTGTGTCAAAAGCAGCACTGAGATCTAACAAAACCAGAACAGACACCAGTCCATTATCTGAGGCCATGAGAATATCATTAGTAACCTTCACCAGTGCTGTTTCAGTGCTATGATGAGCTCTAAAACCTGACTGAAACTCTTCATACAGCTCGTTACTGTTTAGATGCCCACAGACTTGATTAGCAACAATTTTCTCAAGGATTTTGGATAAGAAAGGAAGGTTAGATATAGGTCTGTAATTCACTAAGTCATCTTGATCAAGGGAAGGTTTCTTGAGGAAAGGTTTAAATACAGCTATTTTAAATTCCAGTGGGAAGAAAAATATGCTGTTCTAGCTTGTCGAAGGGTCTTTTTATACAACACTAGACTATTTTTCCAGGTTAAATAGGAATCCTCTAGGTGTGTAGAGCGCCATTTTCTCTCCAGTTTCCTAGTAGTCTGCAAAGTATGAAGCTCTGCATTAAACCAAGGAGTCAGCGTCCTTTGGCTAATTACTTTATATTATAATTATATAATTAATTATAAACATTAGATGTTTACACACAAAGACAGCACATGGAATATTTTTATTTTAATTTAAGACATGCTTTATTTTTCTTTTTAAACTCTATCGGGACAAAATATCGCGATAAATCGACATATCGATATTTTCTTTCATCCCTAGTTAACGTTTAGAAATGTTTAAATAATACTTTGCCCATATTTGAATATAAAACATGCTTAAATCACTTTGGAGTTGTTTTGATATTGCGATAGCCTAGTCACCCAGCTGTACTTGAATGCATCGTGGGCAGCTGTTGGGAAAATCCCTTCTCAGTAGGGCTGGGGGTAAACGATTATTTTTAAAACAATTATTCGGACGATTATTTTATCAAATAGTCGACTATTCTAATGACTAGCAGCTTGTCACTTTGGTGATGCCAATTGGCCGTACGCCGATGCTTGTGACTAGATAGCCGTGTTCTGTTAGCTGTAAGTTAGCCACCGTTACCATTCATGCCAGCATTATATGCTATTTCTAACTAATGTTAGCTAAACCCAGCTGTTTAGTCCCTAGCTACTAGCAGGAACCAAACAGTTAGCTCGAATCACCAAAGTGCGCAGACCTCAACCACACGTTACACAATACAATACACTACTAACGTTACACAGGCTTTCAATTAGTTTAGCAAACTTTGGCGATGGTAACGTTAATTACCTCTGTTCTCCGGCGTCACGGGTAACAGTGGGATGCCTCCGCTTCAGATGTTCCCACATAGAAGTTGTGCTGGTGTGATATACCAGCTTCATCTTGCAAAGACTGCAGAAACTATACCTTGATGCTTATGGCTGCGTTTAAAGTATTCCCACACCTTTAAGGTAGGGCGGCGGCTGGCGGGTTGTGTTCTGGTGACATGTAGAGCGTGGGAGTGCAGGCTGCTGAGCCTGAGAGGTGGTTGGAAATGGAGTTTCGTTCTCCATGCTGCTTTGTTTTGGTCACTCACGTGCGTGTGGCGAGTGGACGCGGTCCGTCGACTACCGGATTTAACGTCGACGATTTTTTAGAACAGAGTCGTCGACATCATCGACACATCGCTACAGGCCTGCTTCTCAGTAATGGGGATTCCCTGATTTGCCTTTAATCCAAAATAAGAAGTATGGATGCTAGTGGTAGCCATGGGGACGTTGATACACTTTTTGATCTCGTAACACGTTGACTTGGACCGTTGTTGCTTCTTGTACAGGATCTATTCTTCAAATATTCCTGGAATAACTTTTTGCACCTTCAAGTGGAGCTGTGTGTGGCAGCCATTCTGAACCATCCTACATCAGAGGAGCGGCCAAGCCTCGGCGTCCAGAACCACGACGGGGAACCATCAGCATCCAACGCTGAGGGGGAGGGAGAGGAGAAGGGCACAATCAGCGACCCAAAAACCTCTGTCCATAACACCCTTGTGGCACATGTAAGTGACTTCAAGGTTAAACCGGACTAAAATCCAGGTATTTGGTAGTTCTCTGCCCACACATTGATCTTTGTGTTTGTAATTGACCCTCAGCTTTTCCAGAAGTGTCAGCTTGTTCAGAGGATCCTGAATGCCTGGGAGGAGAATGATAAAATACAGTGAGGAACTTTTTCCCCCGCCTTCTTAGCTTTTCTGCCTTTAAGACATTTAGGATGAGAGACAACTATAGCGTTGTACTACACAGCTTTTGTTCTAGTCTACGTTTGTTTATGTGTCTGTCAGGGCTGAGGGAGGCACCAGAAGAGGTAACATGGGTCATCTGACCAGGATTGCCAACATGGTGGTCCAGAACCTGGAAAAGGGACCAGTACAGGCCCAAATCACAGACCTTATCAAAGGTAGAGCTTCTACCAGCCAATGAGTTGTCATTTTAGGTGAGAAAGTGATCGAAAACAATCATCTCTGTATCTCAGAGCTGCCGGAAGACTGCAGAGGTCGCTGGGAGAGCTTCGTTGATGAAACCCTGAGAGAAACCAACAGGAGGAACACAATAGAGCTGGTGAGACATCTTTTTCCATTTAAATTAGTGACTTTAAGTAGGCCCTCATTTGATCCTCTTTTCTGTCCTTTAAGCTCTTTGTGGTTGGCTGTAGTTGTGATAGCAGCAGCGGTAGACCAGACAGTCCAGCACAGAGACCAGGATCAGCACTAACAAGCTTTTCAGCTAATGGGATCGCTATTAATAACTTAATAACCCACAAGATGGAATAAAAAATACCCCACCTGTGTGCTCATTTGTTACTTCTAAACTTTTGTCAGAGATTCCACTTGGCGTTTTTCCTGCAGTTTAGGTAGAAATATTTCCTAATAGAATGTTCCTAAAGGTTATGCTTTAGTTACTGGAGGAGATTTTCATTGCTTCACTCTTATTTTCTGAACCTGTGCTTTCTTAAGCATGATATGTATAGATTTGTTTCCACTGCAGGAACTTTTTCAAGGAGCCATTGGATTTTTCTGGGGAAGTTTTTCTCAACCCTTTTTAATGGGAGGATGCCAAGTATTTATTACTAGGTCAATAGCCTGAGCATCTAGTTTCAGTCACCACGCTTCTTATACTCTTCTGCCAGCCACTTTTTCTCCTTTAAACAAGAGAAATTGTGATTTTATGTTTGGGTATTTAAATCCACTCACCGGTGTTGAATGTTAGTGTTTTACAGAGTGCATTCAGTGAATCGGCTAACCTCTTTAAATATTTAATTAAAGAAAGCGCAGCCATGACTTTTTAAGAAATCTCGACTTGTAAAGTTAAAATATTTTTCTGCATTTTTGTTTTGGAGCAATCAAAATGGAACAATCACAGTTGCTCCAGATTGTTGATCTCTGTAAAACATCCTTGTAAAACCAGATGGAAGGCCTTGGGTGGGGTGACATCACTTTGAACAATGGAAACCCAACAGGTGCATTGGTGAACATTATTTTCTCAATATTCCAAAAATCCAATCTTCATAAATAGAAAAGTTCGATTAATCGATAAGGGAGATATAATCGATTTATCTAGCCCAGCCCTAGTGTGACGGGATCAGATGAGCTTTTATGAGACACGTCACTGGCTTGTGTGATTGTTACAGTATTGCTCTGTGAAGTTTTAATCCAGTTTCAGAATTTGAAACCGCTATAAACATTGTCAGGATGGAATGACAGGTGATAACCAATATAAGACAGTCTGTTATTAATGCTACTTTAGTCTGATTTTACAGTGTTTAATCGTTTGCAATCACAAACGGCCTAGGCTGATTACAAAGGTTCAGGGAAATGAAGTCTTGGAAGGAAAATCTGGAACCCGTAGTGGAAGCCAGTCTTTTGCTTTAAGATGAGACCACTGAGCTTCTGTTCTGTTCTGTTCTGCAGGTAAGCACCCACAACATTCACTCATCCAGCGAGGATGACGACTTCCCCAATGATTTGTCTCTGCAACAGGTAGGAAGGAAGAGATGGAAAGACATCCCATTCCAAGAAAACATCAAGCACTGTATGAAATCCCATATTCCCTGTTCTCTGCAGACTTTCTCAGACTATCAGATCCAACAGATGACTGCCAACTTTGTGGAACAGTTTGGGTTCCATGATGAGGAGTTCAGTGAGCATGAGGAAAATATCAAGTAAGCCGGATTCAGAGTTTCTCACAGCAGATCTATCCTTGCGGGCTTTTGTGAATCATCAGAAAGGACATACAGAGATTCTGTTGGTTCAGTCCAGAGCACTGAGGCCTGTTGTTTTAGCAAGGCTGCTTCTGCAAATATTTCCTACTTGATACTGACTCTGATGTACAAACTGTTGTCTTTTTCCAGCTCCTCCTTTGAAAGAATTACCGAAATCAATTTCTCTCTAGATGCCGATGATAACAGTGTAAGTTTTTAATTTATTGTTATAATATATACAATAGTTATTAAGCTTTTAGAGGTTTACTAATTTGGGATTTTCTATTGGAGACAACAATCTGTTTGGCTGATACTGTTCTATTTAACCCATATGTTTGAGTCATTCTTCATGTTCTTTCGTATGAAACAGTGTAGTAGCAGGCTGGTTCTTCTGATCCTGTGGTGGAACTATTTCAGGTGGCTCAGCATTGGGCTTTTTTCTGAACTCTTGAAAAGTATTTGGTCAATATTTAAAAAAAACTTCGACATCCAGAAAGAAAGTTCTTTCTTCGAGTTTAATCACATATAACTTATCTCCCTGTCGGTTTTTTGTGTTTTGCTCATTTTTGCAAAGATTTCACAACCATGTGTAGAGAAAGAGATATCGAATTTGCACATTAGTACAGCAAATGTATAACTGTTTCCAAGTCAATTATATATTTGATCCTAGTTATCAAACAATGCAGTCAAGTTCAGTTTATTATTCAAATTGGTTAAAATTTTCTAAGTAAAGCCCAGAGGATTTACATTGGTGTGAAGTGCTTTTTTTTTCTTACAGACACTTAAATATTTCAGATCATCAAACAAATATATGATATTTTTCTACAATATAACTATATATAACACATAGTTATATTTTAGAAAGATAACCCGAGTAAATACAAAAAGCAGTTTTCAAATGATTTCATTCATTAAAGGAAGCTTAATAACTAGTTGTGCCACACATGGCAACAACAACTATCATCAATAGTTTGTGATAACTGGCAATGGGTCTTTAGCATCACCACTGAGGAATTTTGGCCCACTCTGATTTACAGCTGATTTTTAAAATCAGCCACATTGGAGGGTTTTCAAGTATGAATGTCATATTGTGCCATAATTTCATATTACAGTATCTGAAGTCCAGACTTCGGCTAGGCCACTCCAAGACGTCATTCAGAGGTGGCTTTGCTGCAAAGTGTGATTGGGCTTAAGGTCCTGTACTCTGACATTAATTTGTACGATTTTTAATTGTTTTGAGGCTACAGACTGGAGTACACTCTGCCAGCCACATGGGGAGAACAACCAGGCCATGACAGACTTAATAAAGTTCAGTGTGGACAACATCATTTCCACCAAAACATTAAGATGCTTCCCCAATAACAAACCCTGGATCACCATTGACCTGAAGGAACTGCTAAACAAGAAAGGACCCTTCAGGGAGGGAGATGGGGAATTATTAAGGATTTACTCCATATTAATTTTCTTAAAGCTGCAGTAGGTAACTCAGAGAGGAGAGCAGACTTTGCTTGAAAATGTAAACCCAAACAAGCTTCACATCACTCCCCCTCCCTCTCTGATGCACTCAAGCCCCGCCTCTAATGCCCTCCTCCCTCCATCTGCTGCGCTACTGGTTTAACAACTGCCGCGACTTAGAAAACAAACTTTTGTGAATATTTCCTAACAGTAAACCACATATGACAACATTAGCTGTGAGTGCACAGATGATCCCACGCGCTGCGGAGGTTTACTGTAATACCACCACCAAAAAAACTAAAAAAATATTAATCAAGCAAGGGTAATTACCTGTCAAGCATAAACATTGCCAAGTCGGAATCGGTTTTAAACTCTTTCAGTCCCGTAGCTCCCTCCACCTCTCAAAGGCTACGCCAATATTTACCCTCGTTTTATCTCTGGCTCGGTCAACTTCTTTCTTCTTAGCTTTTTTGTCCTCCTCGGTCATCTTCTTTTTTGTTATCTTAGCCATATATGCTGTAGTTGGCAGCGGCGGTACGGGGAGTTTCTCTTTAGGTGGCTGTTGCAGCCGGTTACATAGCGGAGCGAGGGGCGGGTCGCGGTGTGTATGTGAGGAGTGATAGATGTCAGACACTCCTTCAGGCGCTGCTCTGATTGGGTGTTTTCTACCAGGCGCGGTGGATTCTTGCAAATCGCAGTAGGGGCTGTAGGCGTGACCAATTGAGCTGTTTTTTTTTTTACAGATTAGAAATCTCATTTTCTACTTTCAGGACATATGGACAGTTTTAGGAAATATCACAAAAAGTTACTTTTATTCAAGTTACCCACTGCAGCCTTAAGTAACTTATAGTCAAGTTTCATCTCAAATTAGTAATTTGGAAACAAAAAGGGGTTATGTTAAGAACGGTGTATTTTAAAGTTTTTATAGCGATGAATGAGTTCTATCTATAGCTGATTATAAGACAAGTATGAGCTGTGTTCATTGTGCCCTCCTGCACTGTTGTTTTTCCTAAGGCCAATGCAGCTGCGTTCGAAGCCTGCTGTAAAGAGAGGATACGTCAGTTTGATGATGCTGAAGAGGAGGAAGAGGACATCTGGGAGGAGAAGGAGATCAACTATGCAACGCAAGCTAAATCCCGAACAAGGTGGACCTAATTGTTTTCTCACTGCTGGGTTTCTCTTGGCCACAGATGGTTGGTGACCTTTATTTACTCCGTGTTTCAGGTTTGGGGTGTCTCAGACTTCAGAGGAAGGCTCCAGGAGCAGCATAGAAAATGGAGGGCAGGAGCAGGATTGCGGGTCAGATGAGGAAGAAGATTCCGAGCAGAGCACATCAGGTGCAGGTATAACAGAAGACGGCAACTCTCCCCAGAACAATACAAAAAGTTTTCTATTGATTCAAATGGTTTTTTTTCTTCTTCTGTAGATCCAGGCTGGAGGGCAAATTTCAGGGACTCTGGAGGGACTGTTCCATCCCAAGCACCAACAGGGTGGGAGAGCTCAGCCAGGGTGGAAGCAGAAACACAAGTAACAAGCTGGGCCAAGTTTACCGAGTTCCAGCCATTCACCGGGTGAGAAGCTGACTGTTGACATAAAGTACAACCTGTTTTAAGTCTCTTTAAATAATTTTATATGCAGCCAGGAGGATTAAAGCAAGTCCAAGGACCAAAGTGAACTGAGACGTCTTGTTGCAATAATCGGTTTGTATTTCGGCACATTTGGCATGTTCATGTATGATTCTGTGTTTTTATTTCACCAGTACTGAGACGGGGCCCCGATGCAGCTCTCCTGTAGACAACAGTGATTCTGAGAAACAAGCCAAACAAAACCAGGAGCAAGGGGGTGAGCATCTGCAGCATCAGCTGTGATTTCCATCTTTTGTTGGATTTAAAATTATCACCTATATTTGTTTTCTTCACCTAAACCACAATAATCAGAAATAAAAACTCTGTGCAGTAAATGTATTTAATTCGACTTTCACTTTGAATTAAATGATTTAAAGGTCTCGTTTGCTGAGAAACCGGGGAATACTTTGTGGAATACGATCTGTCACTCCGAGCTGCATATGCATGCTGCATGTGAACATTTTCTCCTGCCCCCATTGCCTGCATTAGCCACAGAAAGAAAACAGACGGCAAAACAAGCGAGTCAGAAAAATCCAGTCCCTTCTACGTCACAGGGAAAATTAGTATTCATGGTCTTGCCTACATTGACTTGCGACCGCCCACAGGAAGGCAGATTTTGCAGCCTGGAGAGAGCAGAGCACGTCTCTGCTAGAAGAACTTAGAAGCTGAAGCTAACTGTTAGCAACTCCACAGCATGGCAAAACAGGATTGTGCTCGGTTTATGTGTGGACATACACATCAGCGTTGCATGTTTTTACCCAAGAAAGAGGAGCTGAGGAAGAAACTGTTAGAATTTGTCTTGGAACACCACCACCAAAGTAAATTAAGTTATTTGTTCCCTGAGGCTATATCAGTGATTATCAGCAGCAGGAAACATAAACCGTTAACCACACGCTCTCATATTAAACAAAATCTCAAATTGATAACCTGTCAGAAGGTTCAGCTGCCTATCCTCACAATACTTAAGTTAGCTTTATTTCTTAAGCGACAACAGAAAACACAGACGAGGTGGAGGTGTAGCCACCATCTTTCACAACTCAATGAACTTTAAAAAGGTAACTCTGGGCACGTTTGATTCTTTTGAATACCTAGCCACCCAGATAAATGAGCCTAACAAAGCGTTATTTCTAAGTTTATATAAACCACCAAAACTTAACTAACTTCTTTAATGATTTCAATGACCTTCTTTCTGTAATATGTATCGACTATGACCAACTAATCATTGTGGGGGACTTTAACATCCATACCGAAAACCCCCAAGATAGACAAGCAAAAACATTAGATGATACTCTCCACAACTTCGGCCTGATCCAGCATGTCAAACAACCAACACACAATAAAGGACACACTCTGGACTTAATTATCAGCAAAGGTTTAAATATTTCTGACATCTCTGTAATTAATATTGCGTTATCTGACCATTTCTGTATTTCCTTTGAAAGTACCATCTCTGCTAAATTATCCAGCCACAGTAAGACCACTATAAAAAAGCGTTTTCTAGGGGACAGTTCAGTAGAAACCTTTAAACGTATTTACCCTTCCACCACATCGCCCTCATCTCCCAACTCAAACTCAGTAAATAAGTTGGTAGATAATTTCCTTGCGAAAACCTCAGACATCATGGATTCCATTGCTCCAACTAAAGTGAAAATAGTCTCAGGTAGAAAGAAGTCTCCGTGGACAAGTAATCCACTGGTACGTAGTGAAAAAAGAGAGTGTCGACGAGCCGAGAGAAAATGGCGGAAAACTCGACTCCAGGTTCACTGTGAGATCTACAAAGAGAGACTGAATAGATATCAGCTAACTATAAAAGATGCTAGGGAATCGTTCATATTTTTTTCTTTTTAAAACTTTTATTCTTCCATTTCTGGTAGAAACATTGTTTTTGTGGACAACTGTTCTCTCTGGTTTTGAATGCTGTGCAGCTGGAAGGATTTTTGCTGATACTTTTTATTTTTGGACATTTGTTATGATGCATAACCATGGCAACAAGGTGGTTTACAACTGGCAGCAGCTGATTAACATCACAAAAGCTCAAATAATACCTCAGCTACAGCCACAAAATCCTGATGAGTTGAAAAGAAGATGCCATGGATCCAGAGCATCCTCTACATCAGACTGTCATACAACTACAGAGAGTCTTCAGTCAGAGGCTTCTTCAGATCTGCAGAGCGCTACAGGAGATCATCCCTACCCACAGCCATCAGCATCTACAACAAATCTTTGAAGGAACTTGCATAATGAGTTACAACAACATTTAATTTCCCTTTGGAATTAATAAAGTAATTTTGAATTGAATTGAATTGAGTTCTTTTCTGAAATCATCAACAGAAACATTAATAATGCACGGACTCTATTTGCAACAGTGGAAAGACTAACTAATCCTTTAGTGACAGTAGCCCCTGAACTAAACTCTACCAGGGCCTGCAATGAATTTGCCAGCTTTTTCACTGAAAAGATTCTAACAATTAGACGGTCAATCTGTACCTCAATATCGAACCCACAACCAGTGCCATCCCCAATCAACAACAATATAGAGAAAATGTCTGAATTCCACTAATTAAACCAGAACAGCCTTGAAAAAAATCATCATCCAATTAAGCTCCTCCTCCTGCTATCTTGATATCCTACCCACAGCTTTTCTAAAGAAAGTTCTTCCTGTTATTGGGTCTGATCTTGTTCAAATAGTGAACTCATCCCTGCTATTAGGTGTCTTCCCTCAGGCTTTAAAAACAGCACTGCTAAAGAAGAAAAATCTGGACAACACGTTAATGCAGACCTGCAGGCTGATCTCTAATCTTCCATTCATCAGTAAGATTATTGAAAAAGCTGTTTCAGCAGTTAAATGGCTTCATAACAATGACAAACCGTTTTGATGTTTTTCAGTCTGGTTTCCGCGCTCACCACAGCACCGAGACTGTCCTCGTCAAAGTATTCAATGACATCTGCATAAATACAGACTGTGGAAGAACCACAGTGCTGGTTCTGTTGGACCTCAGTGCAGCATTTGACACTGTTGATCCTGATATTTTATTGGAACGACTGGAGAGCTGGGTCGGACTCTCTGGTACAGTACTTGGCTGGTTCGAGTCTTACCTAAAGAACAGGGACTTCTATGTTTCAATAGAAAACTCTTCATCAGAACGAACAGAAATCACATGTGGGGTGCCCCAGGGCTCCATCCTGGGGCCCCTCTTATTTAATATCTACATGCTCCCACTAGGCAAGATTATAGCAACCAATAACATTAGCTACCATAACTACGCGGATGACAGCTCTACATTACAATGTCACCAGGTGACTCTGAACCCATTCAAACCCTAAATCAATGCATTGACCAAATAAATGGATGGGTGTGCCATAAATTTCTCCAGCTGAATAGAAACAAAACTGAAGTAATTATTTTTGGACCCAAGGAGGAACGATCAAGAGTCGGCACACAGCTTCAATTAATACAGCTAGAAACTACTGATCAGGTTCGTAACCTAGGTGTAGTAATGGACTCAGACCTGAACCTCCAGGGTCACATAAAGGCAATAACAAGGTCAGCGTTCTATCACCTGAAGAACATCTCTAGGATTAAAGGACTGATGTCGCAACAGGACTTAGAAAAACTCATCCATGCGTTTATCTTTAGTCGGATTGATTACTGCAACAGCATCTTCACAGGTCTGCCTAAAAAGTCAATCAGACAGCTGCAGCTGATCCAGAACGCTGCTGCTCGCGTTCCTCACTAGAACCAGGAAAGTAGAACACATCACCCCAGTTCAAAAGTCCTTACACTGGCTCCCTGTAGCTCAGAGAATAGACTTATAAATACTTCTACTAGTTTATAAATCATTACATGGCTTAGCACCAAAATATGTTGAAGACCTGTTGTCATGGTACCAACCACCAAGACCACTCAGGTCCTCCAACTCTAGCCTACTAAACATCCCTAGACTCAGAACTAAACATGGAGAAGCAGCTTTCACTTTTTATGCTCCCCTTATCTGGAACAGACTTCCTGACGAGTGTAGAGCTGCTGAAACTCTGAACTGCTTCAAATCGAGACTAAAAACCATCTGTTTAGAATTGCCTTCGAGTAAATGCTTGATGTCATATGTATGAAATGTGTTCATGCTCTCTTGCTTTATTGATCTTTCTCTTGCTTTATTGTGTATCATGTGTAATGTGTGTTTCTTTTACTTTTAATTTCCAATGTTATATTCCATGTCTGTTTGTTTTGTTTTTTAAATCACCAAATCATGTAAAGCACCTTGAATTACCCTGCTGTTGAAAGTGTGCTATACAAATAAAATTGCCTTGCCTTTGTTCGAAAGCAGCATAAGAGTCGCATTGCTGTTAGCCAATCAGAGGCGAGAGATTTGCATATTGTGAATAATAATGAGTTGTGCCCCCATCCACTCCTCCGACAAAGTGCAACCTCCTGAAACAGGAGCGGCAGAGCATTTATTCCACGTAAAATGGCTTACAAGACATTCATTTATACTGCAGACCACAGCAAATTTATTGAAAATAACAAGTGAATGAGACCTTTAATGGACCTCTTTAGAATGTTTATTTGGATGGACCTGTGTGAATTAGAAAATGTACAGGTTTCTTTTGTTGTTGAAACAATTAAATCCTGTTGTTTGTGTGTCACTGCAGATGTTTGTGCCTCCTTAGGCCCTTCTCCAGCTGAAGAAACCCGAACCACTCCCGTCGTGGCCTCAGACAGCAGTTCCCCCGAGGTAGCAGAGAGCGAAGGTGGGGACACAAACGCTAATGTTCCTCCTGCTGCAGCAGTCCCCTCGGAAACTACCCCTAGCAGCAAGACAGCTGACCTCAAAAGGTTGGGCCTTTCACCTTATTTAGGATGCAAGTACGGTTAAACTATTTGAAGTTTCAAGAACTGATCCATTTTGTCAGACACGTATACAAAACAGTGGATTATGCATGTGCTCATGGACCATGTTTACACCTGGCTCTTACATGGGTTCTTTTTAACCTGATCATGTCCAGTGTTCTAACAAAACACCCCGCCTGTGACCCCTCCTAGTTTGTGGTACAACGCATTGGAAGACTACTTTAATGTCCTGTGGGTGGGGCCACTGACATACTGATAGTTTAGCAGTTGGTCTGTTGTTTTGCAGGCTCAGTGTGATTCAGAGGTTTTTTTATTAATCCTGAAGGGAAAATTTAGCTTGTAGTAATTCAAACTATCCGTTTTGACCAGGATGCTGAGGGTTGTCCTTTATGTTCTTTGTTTTCTGAAGAATCTTTCTGTGCAGCATCATCGGTCCCCAGAACAGAACCAGAACCTTCTTTATCAGCTTGTTGAGCCTTTTTAAGTCCCTGGCTCTGATGCTGCTACCCCAATGATGGCCAAAGAGATTACACTCAAAATAGGAAGAAAAAAGTGTTTGATATTTTCCTCGTTCTGCTGAACTCTACAATAAGCTCATTTGTTTCATTTTTTGCACATACTAGATGAGATGACTGTTTCCAGTATGACAGTATGGAGGTGTAAAGTAAACTCCTTATTTCCCGTCTCCCTCCCTGAAGGCACTTTTTCTCTTGTTTTTAGAATTACCTGCAGGTCACTGGTGAACCAGGGTTTGTTTTTGGGGAATCATCTCACCATTTATGATTGAATGTTATTTTTAAAATTGACAGGTAAAAACAGATAATGACACGAATCTTTTGACCCCGTCGGTCAAAATGACAGAAAACAAAAATGTCTAGCATGACCTCTGATCATAACAATGACAACTTCTTATATTTCAAATGATAAAACATAAAATAATCAATGTTGGGGTACTCAAAAAATGTAGAACTCAATTATGTGGGTAATGGTATTATTTTAACAACCTTTCGACACATTAACTGCACTCTATAAACAGGCCACCTTTAGAGCATTCAGTTCTCAAAAGCAAATCGGAAGAGTGGTGCAAGTGCTGCCAGTAAACAATATGTAACTAATTACTAAGAAATTACTACTTACAATTTCGATATTTGTCCATAGAAAGCCACCTATTGCTGAAATTGCATTTCCTTGGCATTTTGAACTCTTTATTTTAGCTTGCATGTGCCAAATTGCTTTGGCATTAGCTCCGTGAGCTACATTTAAGGGCCTTGGAGGGAGGCGCGTCACCTGCCTGACTAAAAGCAAACAAGTCCCCGACTTCTATTTATTCCTCTGTTTCTTATTTATTTCTGCATTACTTTTAAAAGTTTAAACAGATTTTGTAAACTTTTCCAGGGCGTATAACATATTCCAGGTTTTTCACGACTGTATGAACCCTGTTCTTTCTTCCTTCACTTAAAAAGAAATTACAAATGACAGAAAATCTTCATCCCTTCAGGGTGTTGACCTGAATTCAAAGTCTAACTAAATACTAGCTCTAAAAAATGCTTGTAAAACAAGATGGTAGGATCTGGGGAGCTGATAAGTAGTGTATTTGAGAAAAAAAGCCAGATTTTCAAAATTAAAATAATTAACAAATCCAATCAGTGGATAAAATCTGTTTACTTCCCAGCCCTAGTCAGACACTCTGTGATTGTACTGACGTCCTCTCCCTGTGGCTGGCACAGAGCATTCCAGTCTGTAGCCTGTCTCTAGTGACCATCTTCACACAGTTCTGCTCACCTCAGATCAAGCCGTTTTTACACTAAGCAAAGAAAAACAAGATTAGGACCTGATTTACAAAGAGCAGTTCTTGTAACAGAGGTGTATTTGCATATAAAAAACTACTTTTCCAGTATCTGTCTAAAGAACAGAACAATGACTTGTAAATCGTGAATTGCAGTAAATCCCAGCACATTCTTTCTACAGTGAGGAGTGTCCAGTGTCCATGGAGAAACTCTCTCTGTCAGATCCTCCTCCACCTTCACAGCAGCTTTCTGAGGACTCGCCTGTAAACACACAGAGTGATAGGAAGTAAGTGTTCATGCAGCCCAATGGAGTTGGATCATTTGAGTGCTCTGACTGACTGTGATGTCTTGTGTTACCAGAGAGGACTCACCACAGACCCAGGAAGTGTCTGTCAATGGGCCGGTGTGAGGTCAAGCTCATCCAGAACCCTATCAATGGCGGTGCCGCAGGCTGTCAGCCTCCTCCAGAGTGACTCTCCCAAACAGCCTCACTGCAGCTCCAGTGTTTTTCCTGAATCACTCTGCCACGTTATTGGACCTGGTCACTGCCACTTAACCCCAATAATGAGGGGAAGTGGGGGGGGGGACATTTAATACAAAGAGAAAAAAAGAAAAACCCAACAGACAGAGCGAGGTTCAGAGAAATCACCCCCTCCCCCCAGACGTTGCACATAATTCAGTGCAGTTTTAATGTAGCAGCGACGTTTGAAACTACATGATCTGCAGCGTAACATCTTAATGTTTTTAAAGTCTGATGGATTTCTCCTTCTTACCACTGATTGGGATTTTATAAGGTCATGCCTGAATGGATAGCACAGGCTAACTTTTAACAATGCCTCAACCAGAAATACCTGGTTTTTTTTTTTTTTCAATGCGATTTTTCTTCAAGCTTAAGAAAAGCACTTATGTCGGCATTTGCTGTATGTAATAGCACAATGTTCATCTCTGCTGGCTGTCTCATCTGTCCTCTGATCCACATCAGTGTTTCCACTCATTGTTTAGATTTTTCTTTTCCATCTTTAGGTTGCTGGTAGTGAAACACACGTTGTCATCCATCTTTGGTTTGAATGTCCTGGGGGAGGGGGGAGGGGTGATTTGCTCTAATAGTATTCCTGTTTTTGCTCATGTGCAATAATGTTGGTTTGCCATCTTATTTAATTTTTTTCAAATGAGAGAAATTGAACATTTTTCAAAGAATCAGTGAAGCCTTTGTGACGTATGGTGTGGCTTTGGGCTAACAAATTTGGATCCAATCTCAAACTTATGTTTCAGATTTTTATGTTCTACCCTTTTTTTTGTCTTTTTTTAGTGCATGTATATCAGGTTATATCTCTGTTGACCTAGCTAGTGAGCTAAGACCTTCTGATTGTAATGAATTTAAAGATCCGATTACTATCCCCCACAAATCAACCAAACATTATCTACCTATATTCAAATATTATCTACATTTAAAAGTAATTTTACAAACATTTTTGAGATTTCTATTGTCTGTTTCCTTTTCTCTCTCTCTGTCTGTCTCTCTCTCTCTCTCTGTCTGTCTCTCTCTCTCTCTCTCTGTGTGTGTGTCTCCACCAAGCACTTATTCACAGGGCAATAGGGGCATCTGACGCTGTATGTTCTGTTATCTGTTTAAGTTTATTTTCTGTTGAAGCAGTAGGATTGGAAGGAGTGCAGGTCTGCAGAGCTCTGGGCCTCTTTGGTGTTCTCACTTAATTCCTTTTAGCAGTGATCAGCTTCCATGATTGCCGTTAAAAAAAAGAAGCAACCTAAAACATTGAAATTAAAAGCATCTGGTTTACCACATCGACACCAAAAGATTTCCTTTGCTAGTTTTTTGTCTTTCCACCAGGTTCCTCAAGCTACAAGGACAAAGGAGATGAATCGAGCATACCTGTAGGTATCTGAGAGCTCTGGTAGGAGTTGCAGGGGCATCTCCATAAATAAGGTCATTATCAAATTTGATGTATTTACTAATTCAATTCAAAGGTAAACTTCATAGATTTATTATGCAAAGAGTGAGATTCATTAAGCATTTATTTCTGAAATTAAAGATCAAAATTCAGGTTTTCATAAAGTTAAGAATTTTACATTGCTATTAAAAATATGTATTTTTCATACAACCTACTGAAAGTATGCCTGTTTACTGCACACTAGGGGTATGCAATATTAGGTTGGAGCTCCTTTTGCATGAATGCAGCCAACCAAGTGGAGCGATGCCATGGGGATTATTAATTTTTGCAGTTGTGATGGAAAATAAACCCAGCATCTCCATAAAGTGTGTGAGCATATACAAAATGTATAGTTATCTAATTCTCTGGTGGAACCTTTACTGAGCTTGATAAAACCCAGCAGATGACATCGCTCCTTAAATAATCACTGACTGGAAACTTAACTTTGGACCTCCAGCAGATTGGGTTCTGTGTTTCCACTCTTCCTCCAGTCGTGGTCTGAAAAAAGGACTATACCCTTTGAATCTCCAAACCAGTATGGGTTTTTCTATTGCCGACATGTTGAAATAGTCAGGCGATATCTAAATGTTTTCCACCTTTTATTTTCTGCTAAGGAGTCCCACTAATAACAGTAGATGCACATAATTTCTGAACCTAATCGGGTTTTTGAACACTGGCCCAACTCTTGAGTCTTAATTTTGTGCACTGCAGGGTATTAAAATCAAACATTTAACCAAAGTTAAACAGATCAAATTGACAAAGAAAATTGATATGCAAAACGGTTAAATAAAAAAACGCTGGATTTGATTTTTTGGTTGAGAAATCAATCACTTAACAGACATCTGCTTAAGTAAAAGGTATAAAGGCCAAAGTAGATATATTAATAAAGAAAATGGTAAATATCAGCTGAAAGATTTATCAGTCTATCCCTAATCCCTACTGCTTGTGCATGTTTTTCCATAACACTTTGGATAAAGGACTGAACAGCCAGCCACTGAGAACCTAAATCAGATGGTTACACCACTAAATGTCATTCCTGGAGACGCTGGCTGTTCGGTCCTGTATCCAAAGAAAGTGTTGTTGGAAAAACATGCACAAGCAGCAAGCTGAATTACTGGCAGGTCAGCAGTTTCCCTCTGATTGCCTAGGTCAGAACATTTCTGGATTTAAAATCATGTATCTCATAATTTTACAGTCAATATATATCTGGGTTTCCCTCCTACCCCATGACCCCATCACTAAGTGAAGGACGGTGAATAGGTAGGCTCTGGGTTATGGTTTGCTACAGATTATAGGTTTTTGTCAGTTTTTAACACAAAATATCCAAATAAAACAGCTCTGTTATTCAGGGGGCTCTATGGTGGCAGACTACACTGCAGGTCAGACATCCTATACTCAATTATGTAATATTGGAGTTTAGAATTAATTTTTATTGATCATACATTCATTTAAATGATTTTAAGCAAGCTAAGCTTTGGCTGTGTAGTCTTCTCTTTAGTTACCTAATTTAAGCCAAGGTGGTAACAAATGGGGTTCGTTCTGAAACAACTGCAAAATACTTGATTAGTATTTTGTGTTTGTATTATGGAAAAGGAGCTTACACGGACTTGGAGAAGGCGTTCGACCGTGTCCCTCGGGGGGCCCTGTGGGGGGTGCTCCGGGAGTATGGGGTACCGGGCCCCTTGATACGGGCTGTTAGGTCCCTGTACGACCGGTGCCAGAGTTTGGTTCGCACAGTAAGTCGGGGCTTGTTTCCAGTGAGAGTTGGACTCCGCCAAGGTTGCCCTTTGTCACCGATCCTGTTCCTAACTTTTATGGACAGGATCTCTAGGCGCAGCCAAGGCGCTGAGGGGATCCGTTTTGGTGGCCTCAGGATCGGGTCTCTGCTTTTTGCAGATGACGTGGTCCTGTTGGCTTCATCGGAGCGTGATCTACAGCTTTCGCTGGAGCGGTTCGCAGCCGAGTGTGAAGCGGCTGGGATGAGAATCAGCACCTCCAAATCCGAGGCCATGGTCTTGAGCTGGAAAAGGGTGGGGTGCCTTCCCCAAGTGGAGGAGTTTAAGTATCTGGGGGTCTTGTTCACGAATGAGGGAAAAATTGAGCGGGAGATCGATAGACGGATTGATGGGGCATCTGCAGTTATGCGAGCGCTCTACCAGTCTGTCGTGGTGAAGAGAGAGCTGAGCCAAAAGGCGAAGCTCTCGATTTACCGGTCGATCCACGTTCCTACCCTCATCTATGGTCACAAGCTCTGGGTGGTGACCGAAAGAACGAGATCACGGATACCAGCGGCTAAAATGAGTTTCCTCCGCAGAGTGTCTGGGCTCTCCCTTAGAGATAGGGTGAGAAGCTCAGTCATCCGGAGGGGGCTCAGAGTAGATCCGCTGCTTCTCCACATCGAGAGGAGTCAGTTGAGGTGGCTCAGGCATCTAGTCAGGATGCCTCCTGGACGCCTCCCTGGTGAGGTGTTTCAGGCACGTCTCACCGGGAGTAGGCCCAGGAGAAGGCCCAGAACACGCTGGAGGGACTATGTTTCTCGGCTGGCCTGGGAGCGCCTTGGGGTTCCTCCCGAGGAGCTGGAACAAGTGGCTGGGGAGAGGGAAGTCTGGGTCGCTTTGCTTAGGCTGCTGGCCCCGTGACCCGACCCCGGATAAGCGGAAGAAAATGGATGGATGGATGGAGGTTACACAGCATATTAGTTCTTCAGAGGGAGTGGTTTTGTTTGTTGTTCACAGTTAGAAATCAGTTCTAACAATTGGACTTTTGGGCCTGGTGAGATTCACTTTTGTTGAATTATGTGGTGGCACCATTTCTTCCTGGCAGGTTTCAGAAACATGCTCTGGGTAACTGGACACATCTTTGTGCATAATGGTGGTTAGAGCAACAGGTCTCATTTCCGTAATCTCCCCTGGTAAATCGCCAGTTAACAAAACTCGACTTCCTGCTTTGCTGCAATCGGCTGCTTCGCTGCTTCACTCTCCCTTCTGCTTATTTTTAGTTTTTTTCCCTTTATGATCCAACCTGCAGGACTTTTGAATACATATAAATTTATGGGAAAAACCTTTTTTAGTAGTAATGGCAATATTTCATGAGACCGACTGTCCTGCACTCCCTACAAGAGAGAGGGGTTCTTCTACTTCGTACATGAGAGGACACGGGACAGAACAGCTGCAAATGGTAAAGTTAGCCACAAACTTTCAAAACAACCGAATGTGAAGCTGCAGAACAGATTTGCTCCACTGTTGGAGAACCCTGGATCTTTATCTGACGACCATCCACCTCAAGGCATTAAGATGACGATCAAAGGTAGGCCAACAAGCCCGGCCCCCTCCTACCCCAATTCAGTTTATTTATATAGCGCCAATTCACAACAGATGTCATCTCAAGGCACTTAACAAGAAGTCATTTCAATACATTTATACAAACATTCCAATCAGTTAAAAAGTTTCCTATTTAAGGAATTCCAGCAGATTGCGTCAGTCATTGGCGTGAGGTTGGGCCCCGTTGATGCAGACTTTCCAACCACAGCAATCCTTCAGCAATCCCTCATACTGAGCAAGCATGTAGCGACGGTGGATAGGAAAAACTCCCCTTTAACAGGAAGAAACCTCCAACAGAACCAGGCTCAGTAGGAGCGGCCATCTGCCACGACCGTCTGGGGGTTTGAGAAGACAGAGCAGAAACACAGAAGGAACAGAAGATCTGATATAAGAGAACTTTCTATGTTACAGAAAGTAAAAAGTTAATAACAGGACACAGTGGATGTTCAGTTACTGGGAGCATCATCCCAGTCGATGCCCCCCATCCAACAGGGCATTGCAGCCAAGCAGGATACCAGACCAGGTATATCTTCTATGGAGAGAAAAACACTGAGAGAAAACAAAGTTAACAGTCGAAATAACAGAATGTACTGTAATACAACTGGAGAGTCGTAGGAGAAAAGGAAGTAGCAGAGTGAAGAAAATTGGTAAGTCTGTCCTCCAGCAGTCTAAGCCTATAGCAGCATAACTACAGAGATAGCTCAGGATGACCTTAGCCACTCTAACTATAAGCTTTATCAAAAAGGAAAGTTTTAAGCCTGGCCTTAAAAGTAAACAGAGTGTCTGCCTCACGGACTAAAACTGGGAGCTGGTTCCACAGGAGAGGAGCCTGATAACTAAAAGATCTGCCTCCCATTCTACTTTTAGAAATCCTAGGAACTACAAGTAAACCTGCAGTCTGAGAGCTAAGTGCTCTGTTAGGAACATATGGACCAATCAGATCTCTGATGTATGATGGAGCTTGATTATTAAGGGCTTTATATGTAAGAAGAAGGATCTTAAATTCTATTCTGGATTTAACAGGGAGCCAATGAAGGGAAGCTAAAACAGGAGAAATGTGATCTCTCTTTTTAATATTCATCAGAACTCTTGCTGCCGCATTTTGGATCAACTGAAGGCTTTTAATGGCATTTTGTGGACTACCTGATAGTAAAGAATTACAGTAGTCCAGCCTTGAGGTAACAAATGCATGGACTAGTTTCTCAGCATCACTCCTGGACAGGATGTTTCTAATTTTAGCAATATTCCTGAGGTGAAAGAAGGAAATCCTAGAATTCTGTTTAATATGGGATTTAAATGTCAAGTCTTGGTCAAAAATAACGCAGAGGTTCTTTACGTTATTACTGGGGGCCAATTTAATACCATCCAGATGAAGTGACTGACTAAGCAGTTTCTGTTTAAGAACTTCTGGTCCAAAGACAGCAACTTCTGTCTAATCAGAATTTAAAAGCTAAAATTTTAGGGTCATCCATGTTTTTATGTCTTCCAGACATGCCTGTAATCTGCCTAATTTACTGGGTTCATCAGGATTTATGGATAAATATAGTTGTGTATCATCAGCATAGCTGTGGGAATTTATCCCATGCTGTCTAATGATTCTACCAATTGGGAGCATATATATGGTGAAAGAATTGGTCCAAGCACAGAACCCTGTGGAACTCCACAAGTAACCCTTGAGTGTGAAGAAGATCGGCCTCCAAATTACTGTGCTGACTTTGATGATTTTAGTGAACTGCTGTCTATAATCTGTGTTGATTTTGACTGTCTAATTATTGTTGGTGATTTTAACATCAATGTTGACAATCCCCAGAACAAAGGGTCTAAAGACCTGAGTAACACTCTGGACAACTTTGGGCTGACTCAGCATATAACAGAGTCTACACATAAGGGTCATGTTTTGGACTTACTGATCTCGAAGGGTCTGGGCATTTCCAAGATTAATGTGCATGATGTGGGCTTGTCTGACGTTTGTTGTGTTTTCTTTGAGAATATAATTTCGGTTCACGTAAATGTTTTAACAGAGGTTATCACAAAACGATGTATAACTGAAAACACTAGTGACATCTTTAACCAGGTCTTCTCTCTAACACCTGCCCTGTCAGGGGGTTCAGTCAATGAACTTGTCAACAGCTTTAATGCTAAAATATTAAATGTTATGGATACTATTGCTCCCACTAAGGTGAAGGTTATCTCTGGAAGGAACAAGTCTCCATGGAGAATTTCCACACTGGTGAGAAATTAAAAAAGGGCGTGTCGGAAAGCCGAGCGCAAATGGAGAAAAACAAAACTTCAGGTTCATTATGACATCTATAAAGAGAAACTGCACTCTTATAACTTACAACAGGAATACAAGGAAGTCATATTTTTCTGACATCACCAGAAATAGTTATTTGCTGTAGTCGACAGGCTAACAAACTCTCCTGTGTCAGTAGCACCTGAACTCTATTCCACCAAGGCCTGCAATGACTTTTACAAATTCTTCACAGACAAAATCCAAAATATTAGACAAGCGGTTGGTTCATCAACGGCGGGTTCAGGTTATGTACAGTGTCCGCGGAAAATCCGTTTAAACACCATGAAACAGTTTTATCTCATAAACAGCAAAGCTCTGGAGGACATCTTACATCAACTGAACTCCTCCTCTTGCTGCTTAGACATCCTGCCCACAGGCTGTTCCAAAAAGGTCTCAAAGATCTTGGAGTCAGATCTGTTACAGATTGTGAACTCATCTTTAATGTCGGCTGTTTTCGCAGAGCCCCTGAAAACAGCTGTAATTAAACCCCTGCTGAAAAGAGACAATTTGGACAAGACACAAATGAACAACTACAGGCCCATATCCAATCTTCCATTTGTAAATAAGATCATTGAAAAGGCTGTTTTTCATCAGCTAAATTACTTCTTAAGGCAAAGCAACTGCTACGACGTTTTTCAGTCAGGTTTTAGACAGCACCACAGCACTGAGACTGCTCTGACCAAAGTCATCAATGACATCCGTTTGAATACTGACAGTGGAAAAATGTCAGTGTTAGTTTTACTGGATCTCAGTGCTGCATTTGATACAGTTGACCACATTATTTTACTCAAACGACTGGAGAACTGGGTGGGTCTCTCTGGCACTGTACTAAACTGGTTCAAAACGTACTTAGAGAACAGGAAGTACTTTGTGTCAATAGGTAACTTTACATCTAAGCAGACGGGAATTACATGTGGGGTTCCCCAGGGTTCCATGCTGGGACCTCTTCTGTTTAACATCTATATGCTCCCACTGGCGCAGGTAATAAATAACAACAACATAAGTTACCATAGCTACGCAGATGACACACAGATATATATTAGAATGTCACCAGAAGACCAAGGGCCTGTACAGGCTCTTGGTAAATGCATTGAGGAAATTAATGACTGGATGTGCCACAATTTTCTGCAGTTGAACAAAAACAAAACGGAGGTAATTGTCTTTGGAGCTAACGAGAAAAGATTGAAGGTCACCACAGGGCTTCAGTCCATACACCTAAAAACCACCAACCACGTCAGAAATCTGGGTTTAGTGATGGACTCAGACCTAAACTTTGAAAAACACATTAAGGCAATCACAAAATCAGCCTACTATCACCTTAATATCTCAAGGATAAAAGATCTGATGTCTCAGCAGGACCTGGAAAAACTAGTACATGCATCATCTTTAGTCGGCTTGATTATTGTAACAGCGTCTTTACAGGTCCACCTAAAAAATCAATTAGGAAACTGCAGCTCATCCAGAACTCTGCTGCTCGAGTTCTCACTAAGACCAAAAAAGTGGACCACATCAGTCCAGCTCTGAGGTCTTTACACTGGCTGCCTGTCTATCAGAGGATAGACTTCAAAGTTCTGCTGCTGGTCTATAAAGCTCAGAATGGTTTAGGACCAAAATACATCAGTGATCTCCTGACCCAGTATGAACCTACCCGACCCCTCAGGTCATCTGGATCCAGTCTTTTATCGATTCCCAGAGTCAGAACCAGACATGGAGAAGCTGCGTTCAGCTTCTATGCTCCACGTGTGGAACAAACTCCCAGAAAGCCTCAGATCAGCTGAAACACTCAGTTTATTTAAATCCAGGTTAAAGACCCACCTGTTCTCAGCTGCTTTTGATTAGATTTTTATTTTAAGTTTTAAATCTGCACGGCTTCTTTTAAGATTTTTTTTTTCTCATTTTAAATCATGGTTTTTTTTCCCTGTACTTTTGCTTTTTCTGCACCCTGCTGTAATGCTTTTGTTCTTTTATGTAAAGCACTTTGAATTGTCTTGTAACATGAATTGTGCTATACAAATAAACTTGCCTTGCCTTTCCTAAACTCAGCAAAAAAAGAAACTTCCCTTTTTCAGGACTGTGTATTTCAACAATAATGCTGTAAAAATCCAAATAACTTTACAGATCTTAATTGTACAGGGTTTAAACAATGTTTTCCATGCATGTTCAATTAACCATAATCAATTAATTAACATGCACCTGTGGAATGGTCGTTAAGACCTTAACAGCTTACAGAAAGTAGGCATTTAAGGTCACAGTTCTAAAAACGCAGGACACTAAAGAGACTTGTCCACCGACTGTGATAAACACCCAAAGAAAGATGCCCAGGGTCCCTGCTCATCTGCATGAACGTGTATTAGGCATGCTGCAGGGAGGCATGAGGACTGCTGATGTGGCTAATGTCCTCACTGTGAGACGCCTAAGACAGCGCTACAGGGAGACAGGAAGGACAGCTGATCATCCTCGCAGTGGAAGACCACGTGTAACAACTCCTGCACAGGATCGGTACATCCAAATATCACACCTGCGTGACAGGTACAGGATGGCCACAACAACTGCCCGAGTCACACCAGGAACACACAATCCCTCCATCAGTGCTCAGACTGTCCGCAATAGGCTGAGAGAGGCTGGACTGAGGGCTTCTAGGCCTGTTGTAAGGCAGGTCCTTACCAGACATCACCAGCAACAACGCCGCCTATGGGCACAAACCCACCTTCGCTGGACCAGACAGGAGTGGCAAAAAGTGCTCTTCACTGATGAGTCACGGTTTTGTCTCACCAGGGGTGATGGGTGGATTCGTGTTTATCGTCGAAGGAATGAGCGTTACACCGAGCCCTGTACCCTGGAGCGGGATCGATTTGGAGGTGGGGGGTCCGTCATGGTCTGGGGCGGTATATCACATCATCATCGGACTGAGCTTGTTGTCATTGCAGGCGATCTCAATGCCTTGCGGTACAGGGAAGACATCCTCCTCCCTCATGTGGTACCCTTTATGCATGCTCATCCGGACATGATCCTCCAGCAGGACAATGCCACCAGCCATACTGCTCGTTCTGTGCGTGAGTTTCTGCATGACAGCAAAGTCAGTGTTCTGCCATGGCCAGCGAAGAGCCCGGATCTCAATCCCATTGAGCACGTCTGGGACCTGTTGGATCGCAGGGTGAGGGCTAGGGCCATTCCCCCCAGAAATGTCCAGGAACTTGCAAGTGCCTTCGTGGAAGAGTGGGGTAACATCTCACAGCAAGAACTGACAAATCTGGTCCAGTCCTTAAGGAGGAGATGCACTGCAGTACTTCAAGCAGCTGGTGGCCACACCAGATACTGAGTGGTACTTTTGATTTTGAGCCTCCCTTCATTCAAGGACACATTATTCTATTTCTGTTGGTCACATGTCTGTGAAACATTTTTAGTTTATGTCTTATGGTGTTGACTCTTTTAGTGTTCATACAAATATTTACACACATTAAGTTTACTGAAAGTAAAACCAGTTGAAAGTCAGAGGACATTTCTTTTTTTGCTGAGTTTAGTTGTTTATCAGAGTTACTGGGCTATACACCCACTGCTAAATCCATGAAGTCTAGGGTTGAGTGTATGTAGAATTTTCTTTTTTTTGGTAGGTAGCTAGATAGGGGAAAAATGGACCCCCACCATTGTGTTTCTCACAGGCAACTTTGTAGCCTATTGTTGGACAGGACCTCAAATGTTCTATTTTATTCCTCCTGACCGCCAGAGGACGGTGCTGAGTACCTGGATATCTACGTGTGCGCAGCACAGAGATCGGGAATGGGCTATATACACGCTCCACTTCTGCATTCCACATCAGAGCGCAGTCCTACTTCCGGTTGTTGGAGTCATCGGCGAAGCTGAGTGAAATGGCTGAGAGGTTGGAGTTCACCCGGTGCTTACTGGAGTAACCAAAAGTAACAATCAATGATGTAAGGCGAATTGTTTCTTTGTTCAGCTCTACCCCACAGAGCAAGATGGAAAAGGGATTTAAATGTTACGTTTCCTCTTACATATGTAATTAGTGTGAATGCTGTAGGCATTCACACTAATTACAGGAGGAAAACCTCAAAAATTCCGCTAAATCTCGTCTGTTTTGCAAAACTAACTACTTCCACATACTTCCACTTAGAAACACCATTTAAATCTTAAAATGTAGTCATACTCTTCAGCTATTACTGTATGTCTCGGCTTCTTCATAACTTGTACCGTTTTCATACAATCCTTCCTCAAGTCTTTGCTCCCGAAATGATCAGATTTCTGAAAATACATGCATTTCTATGGGGGCTAACCAATTAAGCTAGACTGGCCCACTCTAGCTTAATTACACTTTTCCACTTTCCAGATTTTCCACAAACAACTTCCGCTCACTCGCTCATATTTCACTCTTTCTGCACATATTATATATCAAAACGTAGGTTTCCAATTTTTGATTCAGGAAATTTTACCAAAATTTATGTGACAGTTACAGTTTTTTGGCAAATCGACCCGAAGCAAAGTGGCCGCACCCAGGAGGGACCATTGGAATGCATTGGGACAGAGCAAAAATTCAGGACAGCTGGATTCTGACTCATATTCGTAAAGTCACATCTCATAAACGATGCGACGTAGAAACATGAGCCTTGTGCCAATATAATTTCAGACCTTCCTGACGCTCATGATTCAACAACTTTTTTGATACCTGTTACCGTTTCTCCATAAGTTTTGTTTGTTTGAGTGTAACAAATCTGCTATTCGCTTAAATGGCTCAGATTCAAAAATGGCAAGATCATGCTCATTTTACAAAATCACTGCTCCTAGACAAATTGAGGTACACACATAAAACGAACCATGATTCTTCATCAAAGCCTGCTGATACTCACAGTGAAAGAATAATTTCGATAGGCCTTATATTTTCCGAGTAAGAGGATGTAGTTCGGGACCAAGTAAAGACAGATTAATGTTTCCATCAAATTTATCAACATATTCGACGTCATTTTACGGCTGTAATATGACATTTTCAACAAATTGAGTGGTTTGAGAGCGTTCCCCTATCCGTTCCGATAAAAATAGTACATTGTTGACGTCGATAGGTCTTATGGTTCTTAAGTTATTAAGAGTAGTTCGGAAGCTGCGTTACCTGTTAAAACGGCTGAGAAATTAGGAGACAAAATGAGGTGCTGCACTCCAGCTGTCTGCCCCAGTGAGAGCCTGCGTGTGATTGGTTGAAAAATGGCAGGCCTTTTCATGGCTTTAGGTGGAGCTCCCTCTTGTGGTAGAAAAGATCATTGCTATATATTATGCCCTCCACTGTAAAACTGACGTTTCAGGGTTATTGTAAGACATCTCAAACAACTTGTAGATTCAATACAAATCAGTTCACCAGGGCTTTTGATTACTCTGTAAAATATGATGATCAATAGAGTCTCATAGGTACTAGGCAGGCAACAGCGGCCATTTTACTGTTCCAACACCTGGAAAGCAGTGATTACATTTAAATGGCAGTTACACAGACTTGTATGTTCAGACAATCGTAGGCATTATAAATGGAATAAGATATTGTTAGCTAACTTGCAATTGTTATCCATTATACTAACACTAGCATTTAAGCTAACATTAGCATTTTTGCTATCATTTGGTTTTTGGTTTGATTTTAACATACTGAATGGGTTGAGTTATTGTTAACCAATATGTTTATGTTTGCCAAGATGCTAATAGCTTTTTTTACTAACCATAGCAATTTAGCTAATTCAAGCTACCAATGGGATTTTAGATCATTTTGACTTAACATATAAAATTAATATAATTAATGGACTGAGTTATTGTTAACCAACATGTTGGTGTTTGCCAACATGCAATCTTGGGTATTTTAGCTAACATTAGCATTTCAGCTAACATTAGCATTTTGGCTAATTTTAGCTATCATTAGGTTTTTGGGTTGATTTTAACATACTGAATGGGTTGAGTTACTGTTAACCTATATGTTCATGTTTGCTAAGATGTTGCCAATAGTCTTTTCACTAACCATAGCAATTAAGCTCATTCAAGCTAACAATGGAATTTTAGCTCATTTTGACTTAACAGCAAGAATTAAAATAATGAATGGATTGAGTTACTGTTAACCAACATGTTGGTGTTTACCAACATGCTATCTGTAGCATTTAAGCTAAAATCAACATTTAAGCTAACATTAGCATTTTTGCTAATGTTGAATTCAAAATTCAAAAATACTTTATTGATCCCAGAGAGAAATTACGTGTTGGTATAGCTCATATAATTAATTCTTTAAGGAGTTGTTATAGATGATGATGGCTGTGGGCAGGAAGGATTTCCTGTAGCGGTCTATGTTGCAGCGAAACTGAAGAAGCCTCCGACTGAAGACACTCTGTTGTTGTATGACAGTCTCATGAAGAGGATGCTCAGGGTTGTCCATAATTTTTTTGATTTTATGAAGAATCCTTCTTTGCATTATCATCTCCAGAGGTTCCACAGTCGTCCCTAGAACAGAACCAGCCTTCTTTATCAGGTTGTTGAGCCTTTTTAAATCCCTGGCTCTGATGCTGCTACCCCAACAGATGACGGCTGAAGAGATTACACTCTTCACAACAGACTTGTAAGAAATATGCAGCATCTTGCTGCAAACCTTGAAGGACCTAAGCTTCCTAAAAAAGTACAGTCTGCTCTTTCCCTTCTTGTAGACGGTTTCACTGTTGCGCCTCCAGTCCAGTCTGTTGTCAAGGTGAACTCCGAGGTATTTATACTCCTCAACCACCTCCACTTCTTCTCCCATGATGGAAACAGTGTTTGACTTATCCCTGTTTCTTCTGAAATCTACAATCATCTTCTTTGTTTTGTTCACATTCAAGGTGAGACGATTGTTTCCACACCATGTCACAAAGCGGTCCACCAACTCTCTGTATTCAGCTTCTTGTCCATCTCTGATACACCCGACAATTGCAGTCATTTGAATATTTCTGCAGATGACAGGTCTCTGATTTGTACTGGAAGTCTGAGGTGTACAGAATGAAAAGGAATGGTGAGAGTACGGTCCCCTGTGGTGCTCCTGTGCTGCTGACCACCTGGTTTGACACACAATTCTTCAGTCTTACAAATTGTGGTCTGTTGGTCAGGTAGTCATTGATCCAGGCGATTGTTGAGGGCTCCACCTGTGTCTTCAGGAGTTTCTGACAAAGCAAATCAGGCTGAATTGTATTAAATGCACTGGAGAAATCAAAGAACACGATCCTCACAGTGCTGCCTGCTTTGTCCAGATGACAGTGGGTTGGTTGAAGCAGGTGTATGATGGCATCTTCGACTCCAACTCCACAGCGATAAGCAAACTGCAGTGGGTCCTGATACGTTCTTGTTTGCTTACTCAGGGGTGCCAACAGGAGTCTCTCCAGGACCTTCATGATGTGGGGATGTCAGGGCAACAGGTCTATAGTCATTGATGACTGGTGGGCGAGTTCTTTTCGGTACTGGAACAAGGCAGGATGTCTTTCACAACACTGGAACCTTCTTCTGAGTTAGGCTAAGGTTGAAGAGGTGCTGCAGAATCCCAAAGAGCTGCTCTGCACAGGCCTTCAGGACTCTGGGGCTGACACCGTCTAGACCTGTAGCCTTGTTCTGGTTCAGTTTCTCCAGCTGCCTCTTGACATGACTTTTGGAGACAGAAAAGTGGGAGGAGGAGGCAAAGGGGGTAGCAGCATATCCTGACTTGGTTGAAGTCAAACTTCTGGAATCAGAAGTCTATGGCCGAGGTGAAGGAAAAAACATCCGAGGTGTAACAGGTAAGCGGTTGATCAGAGGAGAGTGGGATGTCTGTTTGGCTGGGAACAGGAGAGGAGGATGCTGAGCTAGTTCCTGAACTGAACCTGTTGAAGAATGTGTTCAGTTCATTGGCTCTGTCCAGACTTCCATCTATCCAATCCTTCCTGTCCTTAAAACCTGTGATCTTTCTCATTCCTGACCAGACATCTCGGATATTGTCTCTCTGTAGTTTGTTCTCCAGCTTCTTCCTGTATGCCTCCTTGCTGTCTCTGATCTTGACCTTAAGTTGCTTCCATATACTCCTCAGTAATTCCCTTTCTCCCTCCCTGAAGGCTCTTTTTTTCTTGTTTAGCAGTTCCTTCAGGTCACTGGTGATCCAGGGTTTGTTATTAGGGAAGCATCTCACTGTTCTGGTGGGGATGATGTTGTCCACACAGAAGTTTATATAGTCAGTCACACACTCAGTCATGGCATTGATGTCCTCTCCATGTGCTTGGCAAAGAGTCATCCAGTCTGTGGTTGCAAAACAACCCTGCAGGGCTTCTTCAGCTTCCTGTGACCCTTTTCTCAGTTTTCTTTCTAACACGTTACCTCTGAACAAGTGGTTTATATTCTGAACAGAGAAAAACAAGATTGTGATCTGATTGTCCCAGAGGAGGTCTTGGTTTGGACATGTATGAATCCTTTATATTTGCATAAAACAAATCCAAGGTCCTGTTTTCTCTTGTAGGGCAGCTGACAAACTGTTGAAATGTTGGAAGTGTAGTAGAGAGCGAGGCATGATTAAAATCACCAGATATATAGCCACAAATGCATTGGGGTGCTGTGTCTGTAGCTTAGCAACAACAGAACTGATGACATTGTCGGCAACGGCTAAAGGTGGAATGTAAACTCCCAAAATTACACTGGTGAGCAGGTTATTAGTGAGATCTCAAGTTATTTTTACAGTATAAAGCTGGATTATTCAATTCAGTTTATACAGCACCATTTCACAACAGATGTCATCTCAAGGCACTTAAAAAGAAGTCATTTCAATACATTTATACAAACATTCCAATCAGTTAAAAAGTTTCCTATTTAAGGATTCCCAGCAGATTGCGTCAGTCATTGGCGTTAATAAACTTGGCATTAATATGGGATTTAAATGTCAAGTCTTGGTAAAAAATAACTCATCAGGGAGGCACCAGGTCCACTCATTCACTGGTGGTGGAGGCTCGAAAGCTCCTCCTGTGGGCTTCACCCCGCTTTCGGAGTATCAGAGCGGTTCTTCTGCCCGGCGTGCAGAATTGTACTGCAGATCTGCTGTACAGACAGAAACCATCACCGGGAGAGTGGAGACTGAACCCAGTTGTTATTGAAATGATCTGGCGGAGGTATGGTGTAGCGGGGGTGGACCTCTTCGCCTCAAGCGCAATGATGCAGTGTCTGCAGTGGTTCTCTCTGTCGGAACCAGACAGTCCGTTGGGGCAGGATGCTCTGGGACACCTATGGCCCGACAGCCTTCTGTATGCCTTTCCTATACAGGTCCTTCTAAAAAAATTAGCATATTGTGATAAAGTTCATTCTTTTCCATAATGTAATGATAAAAATTAAACTTTCATATATTTTAGATTCATTGCACACAAACTGAAATATTTCAGGTCTTTTATTGTTTTAAAACTGATGATTTTGGCATACAGCTCATGAAAACCCCAAATTCCTATCTCAAAAAATTAGCATATTTCATCCGACCAAGAAAAGAAAAGGGTTTTTAATACAAAAAAAGTCAACCTTCAAATAATTATGTTCAGTTATGCACTCAATACTTGGTCGGGAATCCTTTTGCAGAAATGACTGCTTCAATGCGGCGTGGCATGGAGGCAATCAGCCTGTGGCACTGCTGAGGTGTTATGGAGGCCCAGGATGCTTCGATAGCGGCCTTAAGCTCATCCAGAGTGTTGGGTCTTGCGTCTCTCAACTTCCTCTTCACAATATCCCACAGATTCTCTATGGGGTTCAGGTCAGGAGAGTTGGCAGGCCAATTGAGCACAGCAATACCATGGTCAGTAAACCATTTACCAGTGGTTTTGGCACTGTGAGCAGGTGCCAGGTCGTGCTGAAAAATGAAATCTTCATCTCCATAAAGCTTTTCAGCAGATGGAAGCATGAAGTGCTCCAAAATCTCCTGATAGCTAGCTGCATTGACCCTGCCCTTGATAAAACACAGTGGACCAACACCAGCAGCTGACATGGCACCCCAGACCATCACTGACTGTGGGTACTTGACACTGGACTTCAGGCATTTTGGCATTTCCTTCTCCCCAGTCTTCCTCCAGACTCTGGCCCCTTGATCTCCGAATGACATGCAAAATTTGCTTTCATCCGAAAAAAGTACTTTGGACCACTGAGCAACAGTCCAGTGCTGCTTCTCTGTAGCACAGGTCAGGCGCTTCTGCCGCCGTTTCTGGTTCAAAGTGGCTTGTAGCCCATTTCCTGCACACGCCTGTGCACGGTGGCTCTGGATGTTTCTACTCCAGACTCAGTCCACTGCTTCCGCAGGTCCCCCAAGGTCTGGAATCGGTCCTTCTCCACAATCTTCCTCAGGGTCCGGTCACCTCTTCTTGTTGTGCAGGGTTTTCTGCCACACTTTTTCCTTCCCACAGACTTCCCACTGAGGTGCCTTGATACAGCACTCTGGGAACAGCCTATTCGTTCAGAAATTTCTTTCTGTGTCTTACCCTCTTGCTTGAGGGTGTCAATGATGGCCTTCTGGGCAGCAGTCAGGTCGGCAGTCTTACCCATGATTGCGGTTTTGAGTAATGAACCAGGCTGGGAGTTTTTAAAAGCCTCAGGAATCTTTTGCAGGTGTTTAGAGTTAATTAGTTGATTCAGATGATTAGGTTAATAGCTCGTTTAGAGAACCTTTTCATGATATGCTAATTTTTTGAGATAGGAATTTTGGGTTTTCATGAGCTGTATGCCAAAATCAACAGTTTTAAAACAATAAAAGACCTGAAATATTTCAGTTGGTGTGCAATGAATCTAAAATATATGAAAGTTTAATTTATATCATTACATTATGGAAAAGAATGAACTTTATCACAATATGCTAATTTTTTGAGAAAGACCTGTATATGTCGCTGCAATATCTGCACATCTTTTCTAGATGGTCGAGCGGTGGGTGCAAATTCCTTAGTGTTTTTTTGAGAGGACCTTCCACTAGTTCTGGAAGGCTTATGTTCCCTGCCTTTCGAGCCTGTGGAAAGGGCTGATCTTCACTGCGTGTATCAAAACTGCTTTTCTCCTTTCAATTTCATCTGCAAAGCGGGTAGGTAAGCTCCACACCCTTTTGGTCACTGAGAACTGTCTGTGATGGAATTCGGATTGGATCTGGGGTTACCTTGTGGCCCAACCCATCATTTCTGCCTAAAAGACTTTCAGCTGCCCCGCAATCTGAATCGGACGCGTCTATCTCAAGTCCCCTGTGTCCTGTTCCAATGCTAAGGCGGTACATCAGTGTGACTGCTGAGACTCGTAAAGCGGATGCCCTATTTGTTTGCTAGAGTGGCCACAGGAAAGGTTATTCTGTTTCAACAGTGTCTCTCGCATTGGGTCGTCGACACCATTTTACAGGCATACACATCTAGGGGTCTTCCGCCTCCTAAAGTTAGGTGCTATTCCACCAGGGGGATGTCCACCTCCTGGGCTGCACAGAGGAGTTCCGCTGAGTGACACCTGTTCTGCAGCTACGTGGGTTCTGCCCTGTACCTTTGTCCGCTTCTACAGAGTGAATGTGGCTGCTCCCCACACGGTGGCTTCAGTGGTGTTATCTGCCTCCTCTTTCTACAGCTGATGCTCAGTGAGTCTAGACTTCATGACCTTATTGGTATTACATCATCCAGGTGCTCAGCACAGTCCTATGGCGGTCAGGAGGAATGAAAGAGAACGGGAGTTACTTATGTAACTAAGGTTCTATGAATTCCGGATGACAGCCAGAATTGCTCGTCACTCTGAGTCCTTGCGAGTACTCCGAAAAGAAACGAGCACTGGGTACGTCAGGTTTTTATAGAGTACCACTACGTCACCCAGGTCACGTCCAATAGCATGACTTTGTTGGTATACATTTTCGAGCTCTGTGCTGCGCACACGTAGATATCCAGGTGCTCAGCACCGTCCTCTGGCAGTCATCCAGGATTCATAAAACCATAGTAACATACATAACTCCCGTTTTGTAAACTGTCTTATTTGTTCCTTCAGGTAGGTTTGGTGGTCCAGTCCAAGAAGAGCTATTTTGTTTTGTGTGGACATGGCTTCTGCAAAATATATATATTTTTTTTTCTAACTCAAAATGAACAGTTGTTGGAAGTAGCAGAGCATTTTAGTATTGATTGCACTAGACAATCTAAAAAGGATTTTTGTTTCTATTGTAAAGGAAAGACTTATTGAACAGTGTGTATTGTTGGCATAAAGTTGGTAACACAGTGCAAAGCCAGTCATGGTGGCAGTGGCATCATGTTTAGCATCGGTTTTACAGCCAGTGGTTCTCCTGCATTGCAAGACAGTTGGGTGGATTGATGGTGGAAGACTTTGTTTATGGCATGTCTCCTTAAAATAATTTTATTAGTGGGAATTTAAGAGAATAATTTAAGTAGCAAAGGTTCACAGCAAATGTTACAGTATCTAAATGGAGGTTACAAATCCAACTGGTCCAATGAATGTCTAGCAATATACAATACAATTCTGCAGATAGCTTCAACTTCAGTTTGATACTAGTATAATCAAATTTGACTACTTTATTGTAAAGACATAGATTGGTTTCCTATTCATAAACCTAATTAATATGTAATTTCCGCTCTGCTTCAAAATTGTCTCCATGGAGAATAGTGAGACCATCTCACCATGTGTCAAAGTGCTCCTGTACGATCTAACAAGCTGACTGCAATTTAAAAGAAAAAACTTCATTAGGATTTCTTTTATTACAACGAGACATTTGAATAGATTTTACTGCGTTTTGCAGTACTCCTGTTCTCTCCAGGAGTCCAGTTGGTCAGATCCAGCTGCTGCATCTGCAAAGAAACAAAGAAAAAAACTCATAAGTTTACATCCAAATACAATTTATTTTTAAAGCATTTAAAAACGACAGTTGTACAAAAACAAGACAAAGAACATAAAACAAATATTAAAAGAGCAGTGACAGTAAAAGGATCCCCTAAAGTCAACTGTCCAAACGGAAAAAGCTAGATCTCCAAGTTTTCGCCTCGTCTTAGGGACAATTAAGGTGAGCTGATCTAAGGGCCCGTAAAGGAAGATGAGGCTAGAGAAAATCCAAAAGAAATGGAGGAGCAAGACCATTTATCAGACATGAAGATTTTAAAATGAATTCTTTGATGTATAGGAAGCCAAGATGGTCTAATATCTGTGTGGACCAGATAAAAGATGGACAGCAGCATTTTTGAACGAGCTGAAGACATGAGAGATGCTTGGCTGAACCAAAATAAGGTGCATTGCAAAAGTCAAGCAGGGTTGAGATAAAGGCATGCATTATCTTTTCCAAGTCATGAAGCAGACTGAACCATATGTTTCACTGAAGGTTTAGAAAGAAAAAAAAAACTAATCATTGAATGAGATTTTAAAGCTTTTGGAATTTATTAATATTTGTATAAACTTATTCAACATTCAGTCTAAATCTTCCTGTCCCTCTGTGGACTTGCATCCTAATATTTTAGAATATAATCAGAGCTCATTGTAGTAAAGTTGAAAGAACAAAACACTTCAAATGACTCAATTTTAATGGTCATGACTTAAAGCCAAGGAAAAGTAAAAACTCAGCTTTGTTAAAGATATTCTAACTTTCTGAGAAACTAAGTCTTATTTTAATACAGAAATATGGGTCAAGGTAGGTAGGTCACACTAGACCAGCAGCAGATCACAGACTTTCCACTCCACAAGTTTTCCTCTGTAATGAGGTGTTTTGAGCGCTGAGCAACAACAGGGCAGAATGAAGCAGACGTTTAATAATTGAACTCAGTTTTAAGGATTACAGCTCACTGCTTATTAGAGTTTTAGACCAATAAAGATTTCTGTCTGCAGATGACTGACAGAAATAAAGACTAAATACATTACTGGCTCTAATGAAAAGGATTTTTTTTATTACACAATTGAAATAAATTGACTTTTTCATGACTGTCTAATTTATCAAGATGCACTCAAATGAAAAGAAAACTAATGAGGTCTAGCTTTAGAGAAGGTGAAGAAAACCTTCCAAAGTTCACACTGACCAAGTCAACATAGCTGATATCTAATATTAGACTAAAAAAAACAGAGGAACCTTAGCGTGGAGTCCCAGCAGCTCCACAGCTACTGTAGGTAGCACAGGTAGGACCTACCTGGTTTGATTCCAAGGTCTGAGTTATCAAAGAAGTGTTTGGGACGGTTTCTGGACAGCAGCTCTGAGCCTTCATCAAAGAAGCTGCTTCTGGGAGAGTCGAGCAGCGAGGTTACACCGAGCACAGGTTTCCAGGGAGACGCTCCAACCTTCAGAGGAGAATCCAGGATCTTCTTGGCAGGAAGACCATTTCTTTTAGGAGAGCTGAACAACAAGGTAGGGTCTGCAGTCGGAGCGAGGCCCCTCTTTTTAGGAGTACAGGGGGACGCCTGCTTGTCCTGCTCAGCTTTGCTCTTCCCTTTCAGACTGATGGCTCTGTTCTTCCACTTAGTGGTCTCTGCCTGCTGGCTGGACACCAAGCTGATGAGAGAAAGGTCAGAGGTCAGAAATGAGAAGCCTGAACCTTCCCAACACTACAACTCTACAGCGCCTCTGCTGGTTCTGATCAGATGGTGACGACTGCATCAACTTGGGTTTGTGTGAAAATCAGCTTCATGAACAAAAAGACATTTTAAGGAAGTTTATTTATCCTAAAGTTGTCCTCCAACACTGAACACATCTCCATCTGAGGCAGAAAGCCCAACTCGACTGAGGTTTTTTTGTAGCGCATGTATCTAATGTCAACAAACTCCAACACATTTATGAAACTAAACAGAACTATGGAAGCCCAAGTGGTCCATTGGTGAAAAAAAGACAGATTTTCCTAGATTGAGTTCTTCATAAAGAACAAATTTGATTTGGCACCCAGCCTTACTCAGACCCTCAGTGATGGTACCGACATCCTCTCCCTGTGGCTGGCACAGAGCATTTCAGTCTCTAGAGAGCAGAAGAAGAAGAACTAAACAGGAGGTAGAGAAGGTCCTACTGGATGCTGTTACCTTTCTAGCTCTGTGATTCTCAGCTGAAGCTGCTTCACTTCTTCCTCCAGCTGGGTCTTCTCCATCAGAACGCTGCTCTGGATCACTGTACCTCTGGGGTTGGTGAGTCGGGCATGAAGTTCCTTACCTGTGAGAACTGAACAGAGAACAGGATCACATCAACAGTTTATTACTTATTATTATCAGACTCTTTCCACACTCAGCACCTGACTTTACTACTCAGGACTTTTTCTTCCCTGGGTTTTGGGAAAGTTCTGCATCTGTGACTAGAAACCATTCTTAATGTGGAGTTGACCTTTTTAAAATCGTTTTTAAATCAACAGTGTCAAATCTGTGTCCGTCTGCAGCTTGTGAGCCCCGTCTGATCAAAGACCTCCATAGATTCTCTAGAAAACGGAATATGAACCAATTATCCATAACTGATGATTGACACCATTCATACTCCTGTATCTGTCCAGAAACATGTAGAACTTTTAAAACATCTGTGAAGCTACATCACTGAGGACAGATCCAAGATGGCCGACTTACACGACTCCTCGCCCTGCTGCTGTGACCTCAGATCCTGCTTCACCTTCCTCAGCGCCTCTTCCTTTACATCCAGCACCACCTTCAGCCGCTCAACCCTGAAAGACCCAGAACATGAAAACGTTACAGCTCCAAGCGGCCTTGAACGCCCCGCCCTCACATCTGGGGGGAGGTCATGGCTAGGGGTCCAAAGAACCATTTCTGCTCCTGGTCCAACGAACTCAAATCTGTCTGAAAACTGAAGGAAACTAGTTTAGCCATAAAGCACCAGCTGATTTTACATCAATATACAGTTCAGATGTCATCTATATAATAACAATAATAATAATATTAAACGTTGCTCAATAGAGCTACTTTGGGAAGGCTGAAGATGATCTTGTGGTTTCAGACTCCTGATTTATGGGATGGCTCCTAGAGATGAATTATGCAGATGTTCATATTTCTACATCAAACTGGTTCAGATTTCTGGAGTTCAGAGAAACTTTTCTCATTCCTTCCAAACACAAAACTCCTTTCATTTAATACGCAGCTCGTTTTCTGACTTTTCATTCAGGTTTGATCTCAAGAACCAAACTACAGGTCCTTCTCAAAAAAATTAGCATATTGGGATAAAGTAAATTCTTTTCCATAATGTAGTGATATAACTTAAACTTTCATATGTCTTAGATTCACTGCACACCAACTGAAATATTTCAGGTCTTTTATTGTTTTAAAACTGATGATTTTGGCATACAGCTCATGAAAACCCAAAATTCCTATCTCAAAAAATTAGCATATTTCATCCGACCAATAAAAGAAAAGGGTTTTTAATACAAAAAAAGTCAACCTTCAAATAATTATGTTCAGTTATGCACTCAATACTTGGTCGGGAATCCTTTTGCAGAAATGACTGCTTCAATGCGGCGTGGCATGGAGGCAATCAGCCTGTGGCACTGCTGAGGTGTTATGGAGGCCCAGGATGCTTCGATAGCGGCCTTAAGCTCATCCAGAGTGTTGGGTCTTGCGTCTCTCAACTTCCTCTTCACAATATCCCACAGATTCTCTATGGGGTTCAGGTCAGGAGAGTTGGCAGGCCAATTGAGCACAGTAATACCATGGTCAGTAAACCATTTACCAGTGGTTTTGGCACTGTGAGCAGGTGCCAGGTCGTGCTGAAAAATGAAATCTTCATCTCCATAAAGCTTTTCAGCAGATGGAAGCATGAAGTGCTCCAAAATCTCCTGATAGCTAGCTGCATTGACCCTGCCCTTGATAAAACACAGTGGACCAACACCAGCAGCTGACATGGCACCCCAGACCATCACTGACTGTGGGTACTTGACACTGGACTTCAGGCATTTTGGCATTTCCTTCTCCCCAGTCTTCCTCCAGACTCTGGCACCTTGATTTCCGAATGACATGCAAAATTTGCTTTCATCCGAAAAAAGTACTTTGGACCACTGAGCAACAGTCCAGTGCTGCTTCTCTGTAGCCCAGGTCAGGCGCTTCTGCCGCCGTTTCTGGTTCAAAAGTGTCTTGTAGCCCATTTCCTGCACACGCCTGTGCACGGTGGCTCTGGATGTTTCTACTCCAGACTCAGTCCACTGCTTCCGCAGGTCCCCCAAGGTCTGGAATCGGTCCTTCTCCACAATCTTCCTCAGGGTCCGGTCACCTCTTCTTGTTGTGCAGGGTTTTCTGCCACACTTTTTCCTTCCCACAGACTTCCCACTGAGGAGCCTTGATACAGCTCTCTGGGAACAGCCTATTCGTTCAGAAATGTCTTTCTGTGTCTTACCCTCTTGCTTGAGGGTGTCAATGATGGCCTTCTGGGCAGCAGTCAGGTCAGCAGTCTTACCCATGATTGCGGTTTTGAGTAATGAACCAGGCTGGGAGTTTTTAAAAGCCTCAGGAATCTTTTGCAGGTGTTTAGAGTTAATTAGTTGATTCAGATGATTAGGTTAATAGCTCGTTTAGAGAACCTTTTCATGATATGCTAATTTTTTGAGATAGGAATTTTGGGTTTTCATGAACTGTTTGCCAAAATCATCCGTTTTAAAACAATAAAAGACCTGAAATATTTCAGTTGGTGTGCAATGAATCTAAAATATATGAAAGTTTAATTTTTATCATTACATTATGGAAAAGAATGAACTTTATCACAATATGCTAATTTTTTGAGAAGGACCTGTAATGTGTCACAACAACAAAGCCTCCCACATGAAAAGGCCTTGGCTGCTTTAGACACAGAAAACCCAACAAACAAACAAACACTGAGGTCTGGGATCTGGAGACTAAAACCTGGAGCTGCAACTTAAAGAGGAAGTGAAGCAGAGAGGGAGGAGGAATCCGAGGGTTCTTACTCTTGCTGGTGTTCATCTGTGACTGAGGAGAGCTTCACCTCCATCTCAAAGAGTTTGCTCCGAAGGTTCTCCAGCTCAGCTGCACTCGGTGATGCCTTCTTCTAAACCAGGAAGAGAACAACAACAACCTTCAGCAAAGAGAAGCTAAGAGCTGATGAAGAGACTCTAAAGAGAAACTTCAGACGTACTTCAGACTCTTCCAGTTTGACCTTTAAGGTCAGGACCGTGTTCTCCTTCTCCTTTACAAGAACCTGAGCGTCCAGCAGTTCGGTCTGTAGGAGCTGAATGACCCGCTTGTGGTTGGACTCCATGTTGCTGACTTCAGCCTTCGCCTCCTTCAGCTGCTCCTGCAGAGCCTGAAACACAGAAGAAGTGATTCTCCTGCAGCTGGCCTATTCCATCAGCGACCTACAGGTCAGAAGAATTGTGTCCAGGTTGGAGCGGTCTGGGTGGGGAGGTTTTACAGCAGGACCCCATGTAAGGTGGTCCCTTCTGAACAGGAGGCTGGGAATCAGAGGCCAACTTCGCCAGTCAGTGAAGCAGCTGGATCACATCACTAAAGATTTACAAAGACCAATATAGCTTTGAATTTCCATCCCATAATGTGAGGTGAGGACCATAAAGCCACAATGATGGACATAGATGGGGTGTAACGGTCCACAAACATCTAGGTACGGTACGTTTTCACTTAAATTTAATCAAGGAAAATAAATCCAAATCTGATTTTATTATGTTCTATCATTTCAAAAATGTCAAACTATAGAATTTACTGGAGAATAGATTGGATTTTTGTCACATAAAATAGAACAAGCAGACATAGCCAGAATAGAAAACAATATAACCTCTTGGAAACAGTCAGTTTTAATGTTAAAATAATATTTGAGAATAAAATATGCTTTAATCTCTTTAGAGTTGTTTTGATATTCTGACAGCCTCGTTTCCCAGCTGTCCATGAATGCAGCATGGCCAGCTGTCAGGAAAACCCCTTCTCATCAATGGGGATTCCACTGACTTGGTTTGATACAAGGAGTTTGGGCTGATTGGATGCTACTGGTAGCCATGGGGACGTCAGCTGGTTTTTCTCTAGTATCACTGATGTTTCCATTCAGCCTGGCATTGTTTCAGGTGAGTCATTCAGCTCAGTGCAGAGTGTGTTATGGACCTTATTGCTGTTGAAAGATGCATACGCTGACAAAGTCCTGGTTCGTAGCTGAAATAGAAACCATTAATGTTCCCAAATAGCAGAGCTTAGTGATAGCTGGGGAAAAACAGCTGGATTCATTCGGTACACAGGCGTACCGAACGAATCCAGGGCCGTAGCAAAATATGAATACATGTACCGTAACACTCCTAGTCAGAGATTATGAGGCAGCAGCAGCTGGCACAAGAACAATTATGGTCTATGAATATGGAAGAGATGGCTGACTGACTGTTAGGTCTCCCGCTGCTTGTTGAAGCTGAAGAGCCAGCTGCTTGTAGTGGTCAAGGAAGGAGCAGTCTGTCAGTAGAGAAGCTCCCTCCAGCTCCTGCAGCACAGCTGAATTCTTTCTCTTCTCGTCTCTAAGCTGACAATCTCTCTGTGTGTCCAACTGCTTTAGTTCCTCCAGAATCTTATTGAGCTCATCACTGATGACCTACCAGAGCCAGCGGAAGAGGAAAGAAGCCACAAAGGTTCAAGCTTAGTCACATGTATTGGACTCTGATTCTAGCAGAAACATAAAGCAGTATTAGTTGTTACAGACTCACCTGTAAAGGCATCGTCCCATCTTGGAGCACAGAACGTCTACGTTCAGCTTCTTGGCTGAGAACACGCTCCAACTCTGTGGAAACAGGCGACTGGACGGCAGCCTGAAGAGCTTGCTTGAATCGGAGTCTCTCCAGGACTTCAGCTCGCCGCACCGACAGATATGAGGTCAGGTAGGCCCAGAGCTTCTCCACAACGCTCTCCATTTTCTACACAGAAAAACATGAAGAGGCAGGAAGCTGATGAAGCGCTCCTTCTTCACCCAACAACTAAACGCAGTCATTTAAATCAACACTGAGTCTACCTGACTCAGGGGAGCTGCTGCACAGCAGTCAGACCGTTTTCACATAGAACCAAGTAGAAAGAACAAGCCCCACCTACTGTCCCTTTTTCCTCTGTACAGTAGCTTGATAAAGGTTAGCATAAAGGAGAATATTTCCATCATTTCACAGCAATCTGGTGAGTTTTAACACATTGTTGTCCAGCTTATGGGAAAATGTTTTTCCTTTTCCTTCTGGAAACTCTTTGGTCAACAGGCGTGGGAATACTGAAGCTGCTACCATGTGGACAGTTTGTCATCTGAGAATATTTGGAGTGTTTTTTATAACACTTTTAATACATCTATAAGATTTGGGTCAAATAATGTTTCAATCTCAAAATGATAAACATTTTGTCTGAAATGTCTTTGATCTAAGGGAATTGGGAATGTTAGGATCATTTTAGGACAATCTCTGTCTAATCCATTCATTTTAATATTTCTCATCGAGTTAAATAACTAAATTGCCTTCTAATGTCTAAACCTTGCAGTTCTGAGGGCTTCTGGAAGATTAAAAAATAATTGCTGATTCGTCATGGGTTGGTGGGGCGTGGCCAGAGGGTGGAGATGCTAAGAACACTTTCATACCTGCTTGTAGTTCTAGTTTCATTTGCAGCTCCATTCTAACTTCCTAAATGAGCCTAAATGGACGGATGGAGCCGAGCTTTACAGCATGGAGGAGCAGATGTTACCTGCTGGTAGAGCTGACGTTTCTCCAGAAGCTCAGTGAGTCTCTGGTTCCACAGGAAGTGGAAATCCTCCATATTAACGGAGTTTTTGGGAGCGCCGATTCTGGACAGCAGCAAGTCGTGGAGCCGCCTCTCCTCAAACACCGCCATGTCTTTATTCACCACCACCTCAAATATTTTCACGTAAGCACTAGTGTGCACCTTGAGTTGTCCCTAAGGATCCAGAAGAAGCAGCAAATTTCAGTTTCTAATGGATTAAAGTCAGGAAATTTGAATTGCTTTTAAAAATAGGAGCAAGAAGAAGAAAAATCCGTACAAGACTTTTTATGAAACTCTGACAAGTGAGCCATCCCAGCCGACAAACGTCACCGTAGGCAACCAGCCCAGACTTTGGAAGACTGCTCAGGTAAGTATGCTTCAAGGAACACTGCACACCCAGAACCTCCTCCGGAGTCTCCGAGTCATGCTTTAGACACGTTTCTGTAATCTGGTGGAATTTTCCAAAGAGCGCCTGAAAACAAACAGATATTTTGAATCTGAAAATATCATCTCCTTCAGACTCTGTTTGTATAGATCAAACTAAAATGTGTGTTACATCAAGTTGGTTGGTTGAGTCCTGCAGCTGTGACAGAGTCTCCCTGACTGCATTGGGCGTCTGCTCCAGGTGCTCCAGCTGCTGTCTCAGGGCCGACAGAGACGAGTTCGCTTCATTGAGCAGCTGAAAAAAGGAACCAATCAAATCCCAGATGTTTCATATCCAGTTAACAGCCCAGCACCACAACTTTATCCCACATTCATTTCCTACAAAGATCAAAACTCTAAATCCAGGCTTGGACCGAAGCACGTGGTAAAGGTTCAGAAGAATCTGATCAGTTATTCGGACAGAGGACCAACCTGCTGGGAGGAATCGGATTCAGCTTCAGCTAGAGCTCTTCTCTCCGTCTGCAGCTGGAGCGCCCCCTGGAGGTGCTGTAACTGACAGCAACAACACAAGCAGATCTTAAAGAGCACCAAGCAGGACTGGAACAATTCAAACACTTTAAAGAAGAATTATTTCATTAAACTTTCCATGAGCTCATCATTTCTAGAAGCGAGTAGATCAGCATGTTGACCAGAAAACGGACAATATTTTAATCTGGCTCAGAATTTCCTCACTGAAATTCTTCAGACAGTCAGGAAGTTTAGCCAAACTATTTAAGAGGAGGAAATAACTGGGAGAAATACTTGTTGCTGAAATCTGGCTTCTTGTTCTTCTTTCTCCGTTTGCTGCTGCATGGTCAACAACTCCTGCTGACTGAGCTTCTCCTGGAAGGCTGACATCTGGAGGTCAGAGGTCACAGATGAATTCTTCCAGGTGTTTTGTAAAGTGGTTCCTTTGATGAGATAATCAGGGAAAGTACCATGTTGATCTTTTCTTGCAGCTGAGCTCCAAGCTGCTCCTTCTCCTCTCTCAGCTCCACCAGCTCCTCCTGCAGCAGATCTCTCCTCTCACTGAGAGCCATCAAGCTGATCTGCAGCTTCTCCGTCTCTTCTTTGTGCTTCTGGAGGGTCTTCTCTTTTTCGGATAGCAGAAAGTTCCTCTCTGCTTCGACACTTTCCAGATTGTTAGATAAATCTGTTATCTGTGACAAAAGAGTTAAATCAACAACAAGTTAATAGAGCTGAACGGCTCTGGAGAAGAACCAAGAACAAAGCAGAACTTGAACCTTCTGCTCCAAACAACTCTTCTTCTCTTCACTCATTTTCTTCAGCTCAGAGTTGAAGTTTCTTTGTTCCAGCAGCTCCTCTCTGACGGCCTGCAGAAGTTCTTCTGTTGAGGACGCCTTCAAACGCACAGATCAAACCAAGTCACACTAAAACCTTCAGCTGGAGCTAAAAGTCCAGCCATCAGTAGGATCCTCTATAGATTCAGATTGATGAAGCTCACCTTTTCTCCAAGCTGCTGTAGGTCCTCCTCCAGCTGCTCCTTCTGCTCACAGATCGTCTCTACAGACATGTTCAGCTCCCTGATCTGTTAATACAGGAAAAACGCTCATCACCCCACAGAACCACAATGGATCAATCCACAGAATTCATTGTAGAGCGACACGTGATTCATCTAGAATGAGACGTGAGCACAGGACTCCTTTAAGTAGCTGATTCAATATCGACCCTGGTGAACCAGAGAACTGCTTCTCATTCACAACGTACCACATCACTATCTCATTATACAGCAGAAAATCAGTGAGGTGCACAGAGACATTAAGTTGACAGCAGAGAGTGAAGTAGATGAGCTGAGCTGGTTGCTCATGATTCAAGAGACTGGTGAGGGAAAACTGAAGATTGTTGTAGAGACCTGGCAGTAATCATTGCTGGGCTTTACCATACGTCAACATCAGATTATATAGATATATATATATATATATATATATATATATATATATACACACACACACACATATACATACATAAATAAATGAGTTATCGCCCCTTACATATTACAGTTAAACACCAACATGTGAAGCTCATAGACTGTTTTGAGTTTTTTTTAAGCTTTTATTTCTTGTGATTTTGATGATTATAGTTTACAGATGATGAAAAGGCACAATTCTGTCTCAGAAAATGAAAAGATAGTAAACAAGTTACAGAATATTCATAGAAACTTGAGTGGAAGGAAAAGCTGCAGCAGTACCAGGGATAACTGCAACCTTGACCGGATTGTCAAGCAAAATCCATTCAAGAATTTGGGAGGACTGAGCCTGGAGTCAGGGAATCAGGATCTGAGACAAACAGAGGAGTCCTACATGTGGGAGACAGATGTATGAAGACACTCCTGAACCAGAGACAACAGAAGCTTCTTACTAAGGAGAAACAGAACCGGACCTTTGCTCAGAGATCCAGGGTTCTCTTTTCAGATGAAAGTAAAGATTGTGTTATATCTGGAAATCAAGGAAGAGCAGAGAGGACCAGAATCCTCACTGCTAAAGTCCAGAGTGACGTTTCAACAGTCAGTAATAATCTGAGGTACCATGTAATCTGCTGGTTCTGGTCGAATCTGGTAGAATTAGGATTTAAGTACATATTCTCTATCTAGTGAATGTATCTAGGGCAAGATGAGAAAGCAAGGTTGGTGATCTGACACATCTTTATCAGGAACATTAGAGAGACAGACGCCGGGGCAGCAGGATAACTACGGACAGTCTGACCTGGGATGTGCTGCTTCATGCTTTACTATCAGACTGGCATGAACCAGTTCTCCAGAAGCTGGACATGAAGATAGGAGGAGACGTGCTGCAGAGATAAACAGTGATTGCTGAATACTAATTAAACTGTCAGTCAGAAAGGCTGGGTAGGGTGATGTAAGAGTAATCTCTGTCCCCTCCATGTTCTAGACAGACATGTTTGAATTAAATACTCCTTCTGGGACTACTGGGTCTACTTTTATTTTGGGAACTCTAAAGCATTTTCTTCCATTACATGCTGATTTGATTTTCCAGCAGGACTTGGTACCGGCCCACACTGCCAAACGTACCAAAAGCTGCTTCAATCACAGTGGTGCTACTGTGGTTGATTGGCCAGTAAACTGACCTGACCTTTGACCCCATAGAGGATCTATCTTGTATTGTCAAGAGGAAGATGAGACACCAGAGCTAACAATGCAGATGAGCTGAAGGTCGTTACCAAAGCAACCTGGGCTTCCTGAACACCTCAGCAGAACCAAAGCTGATCTCCTCCATGCTTCACTGCATTAATGTAGTAATTAATGCAAAAGGAGCCCAGACCAAGTCATGAGTAAATAGACTTTTGTTTCAGGAGCCTGATGATTCTGTTTAAAATATATAAATAATATTTACATTTTCTAAGACACTGAAGAATGTGGAGACCATGATCAATAAAATGACAAGAAACAAAGACTTAAACTATTTCACTCTGATGAATCTATATATGAGTCTCACTTTCTGAAATGAGTGAAGAGAAACTGTAAAACATTTACACAATGTTCTAATTTTGTAACTGCACTTTTCTGTCTGATAGTTTAGATGTTAGAGTTCAGTGAATAATCTGACCTAGAATGGAGCAGATGGGAAGGGTTCAGCCATCATTCCATTCCAAGGAATGTTACTGAGCTAGCTTAAAGGACGACATGTTTTGGTTTCACCCAGAAAAGTGAAGTTTGATTTATGTGGTGACTTTTTGTGCGACCATTGATCTTCTGTAAAACAGTCAGTTATGTTTCTGTTTAACCATTTAGTTCTGCTGTCTGCTAGAACAATAGAACCTCTTTTATTAAGGAGATTACATGTAGAGATGGGATGGAAAACAGATAACCACAGACCTCAGTTTGTAGCTGTTCTGTTCTTCTTTCTACTTGCTGCTTCTCCTGAAGCTCCTCCTTCTCCTGACTCAGCGCAGTCAGTCTGCTCTGCAGCTCCTCCTTCTCCTGACTCAGAGCAGTCAGTCCGCTCTGCAGCTCCTCCTTCTCCTGACTCAGTGCAGTCAGTCTGCTCTGCAGCTCCTCCTTCTCCTGACTCAGTGCAGTCAGTCTGCTCTGCAGCTCCTCCTTCTCCTGACTCAGAGCAGTCAGTCTGCTCTGCAGCTCCTCCTTCTCCTGACTCAGAGCAGTCAGTCCGCTCTGCAGCTCCTCCTTCTCCTGACTCAGTGCAGTCAGTCTGCTCTGCAGCTCCTCCTTCTCCTGACTCAGAGCAGTCAGTCCGCTCTGCAGCTCCTCCTTCTCCTGACTCAGTGCAGTCAGTCTGCTCTGCAGCTCCTCCTTCTCCTGACTCAGCGCAGTCAGTCTGCTCTGCAGCTCCTCCTGCAGCTCCTCCTTCTCCTGACTCAGAGCAGTCAGTCTGCTCTGCAGCTCCTCTTCAAAGCGCTGGCTGACCGCGCTCCTCTCAGCCATCAGACTCTCTCTCTCTGCTTTCAGACACTCCAGCTCCTCAGCCAACTGGTGAAGAAATAAAAATCAAAGGAGAACAACTACACAGCAAATGAATCAATGACCCATTAAATAAACATGTGCTTCACATGCAGATATAAAGAGTTGTTTATGAGCGTTGTGTTCTCCAGGTATAGACATGTAGCTCTACCTGCTGCTGTGTGTCGCTGCTGCTCTGCTTCTCCACCATCTGACTCTTCAGCTCCAGGATCTCTTCTTCCATACTCTGCCTGCTCTCCTTAACCACCTCCAGCTCCTCCTGTTTCTCAAGCATCTGAAAATGTAGCCAATAAGCCACACAGAGGATCAGAGAACAGCAAAGTGTTCCACAGCAGATTCAACAGACTAATGCCTGCTGTCAGTGGGTGGAAACATCCTCCATGTGTCTCACCAGCTTCTCCTTCTCCCGAAGAACAGACCTCATCTGGTTCACCTCCTCTTTAGCCTCCTCCAGCTGCTTCTCCATCTGCGGAATCTGGAGCACGGTACAGACATGGAGGCATTTAGTTCAGGGTCAGAAGAACGGGAGAGAAGCAAAGTGAAGTGGACAGAATTAAAGCTGAACCTGCTCATCTTTCAGTGAAGAAGCTTCAGAGAAGAGCTGCTGCTGGAGCTCACACTGCATCTACAAGGAGGGAACACAGGATCTGTGAGAACTTCTGAGGCTCCAGCTGACAGCCAGCTTAACTCAGGATGATTGATGAACATTCTACATCCTCTGATTAAATCCTTTTTACCACTCTCTTCTAACAATAAAGGATGAATTACTGTGATCAGGCTACTGCAGGAACTTTGACTTTCTCCACATGAAAATGAACCGCTGTGTTTTTACCATTTCAGTCTTTTCCTCCAGCTGTGCTCTGAGCTCCTTCTTCTCCTCTCTCAGCACCTCCACCATCTCCTGCAGCTCATCTCTCTCCTCGCCAAGAGCCGTCAGTCTGCTCTGAAGCTTCTCCAGCTCCTCGCTCAAGGACTGAGAGGTGGCGTCCTTAGAGAGCAGGCCGTCTCTTTCTGCTTGTGTTTGCCTCAGTTCCTCATTTAAATCAGTCATCTGTTTTACATGGAAACAACAGTTAGACCTTTGAAATGAGTGGCCTTTAAAAACCATCAGTCTGCTTTACTTCTGTTGAAGCAACATCAGGGAATCCCTGAGATACAACAACGAAACACTTTAGATGTTTATTCAGGTCCATCTTAGGATCTAGGAACCAAAGATGAAGCGGCAGCAGAAAGTACAGATTAAAGCGCTGCATGATGGTTGGAAACCAGCTTTGGACCAGATCCACTCTGGTTCTACTGGACAGATCCAGATAATACAGCGTCTTCAATGGTCCGAGGTCAAGATGGCAACATTTACACCTGATATTCAGTCAGTTCATTACCATAGCAACCAATCACATGATCATCTCCTATTATCCATCCCAACTGCAAGAAATGATTTTTATTTATTTTTCTTTTAGTTTTATTTAAAAATGAAGTTTAATTGAAATCACTATTTTGACCTTACAGCAGCTAAAGCAGAGAGACCCAGACTTCTCTCTCCTCCAGGCCAGCAGAGAAACATAGTCCTGGGTCTTCCTCTGGCTCTCCTCCTGATCCCCTCAGAATACCTTCAAGATCGATGTCTTAAACACCATCTGACTTCATTTGGCCCCCTGAGAACTAAGAGGCTAAAACTGCTGAGGTGGACGGAAAGACTCCTGAGCTTTTTAAAGGTTTTCATGGCACCAGTTGCCTTTACTAACAGTAGTTTAGTCAGGATCTGGGTAGAGAGAGAAGGGGAAAGACATGCAGCAGAGTTGGCAATAGAAGCCCAGACTGTTGTGTCAAAGACTAATAATGCTCTCCCATAATAAAGGCCTCCCAGAAAGAGTCTGGACTGTTAATATGAGAATGTATTCCAACTGGTACTAACTTGGATTATAAGCTCAGTAACGACACGTTTACCCCAAACTTTATATTCATTCATTTTTCCGATTTTAGAAAGACATTTTAGAAGTCAAGTTCAGACAGAATCTCACTGAACACATAATCACCTGTTTTGCTACGTTCATTTGAAAGACACAAAAAGTGTTTGAGGAAAAGTTTACAGAGATTTTCAGTGATGGAAACAGACAAAGTTTCTATGGAGCTCTTCAGGTCATACAGACGACTCAGAGCCACATTCACCCAGTCACATTCAGAAACCTACACTCGTTCATACAATGGTACACAAGTGGATGGATGTCTGGGGAATCAAACCCACAACCATTTCATCTGAAAACAACTCCTCTTTGTATTGAGCCAAAAAGGGAACGCCACTAGAAAGGGAGGAGCCATCTGATGGCAGTAGTTGTTAAAGTCCTGTATTCATTGTTAATCTGGAAAACATTCCAAATGAGTCAAAGTCTTAAAATAATGGCAGCAGATTATTGGGAGATTTCCATTCTGCTCAGATCAAAATGTTTCTGGGAGAACCTCCAAGGTCTACTTTGATCCATGTTCATCAGAACACGGCCGTTTTACTCTTTGTTCTTCTTTTAGGGACTAAGTTTGGTATGAAAACAGAAAACTAACCATTTGGAGGTTTTTCTCCAGCTCTGATAGGAGTTTCTTCTTCTCCTCTCTCAGCTCCTCCAGCAGCTCCTCCAGCTGATCTCTCTCCTCGCTGACAGCAGTCACGTCACTCTGCAGCTCCTCCAGCTTCTCTGTGGAGGATTCCTTCTCGGAGAGGAGCTGCTCTCTTTCTGCTCGGACGTTCTCCAGCTCTTCAGTCAGAGCCTTCATCTGTCAGGTTGAGGAAACATTTACTCTTCAGAAACGTCTCTACTTGATCTCAGAACCAACAGAAAGAGGACAGAACTACTTGGTAGCTTCCATGTTTGTAGAACATGGACTTAGATGGAAACAGGAGTCTTCAGCCTGTGTGTTTGCTCTTCTTACTGTTCTTTGGGATTCCTCCAGCTGGGAGCCCGTTTCACTGCCATCTCCATCCTCTTTATAGACCTTTTCAGACTTCAGAACTTTGATCTGCTTCACCTGCTCACGATTCTTCTCCAGGACGCTCCTCAGCTCTTCCTGGTTCTCTATCATCTGATCAAGAGACAGGGTTTGGCTTTCTGGTCGTCACGGTAACTGAGCCTCATAGTCAGCAGCAGATGCTAAATGTAGAGAGCCAGGTGACATGTTCATTTACCATCTCTATGTTTTCCTGCAGGTCCTGTTTGAGCTGATCTCTCTCTGCAGTGAGAGAGGCGACCACAGTCAGCAGTCTCTCCACCTCCTCTGTGGAGCTCTTGGTGCCATCTTGGAGCTCCTGGGAGAGTCTCAGCATCTGTTGACAGTCAGACAGAGGTGGGCTCACTGAGGCGGTGGGGAAAAAGGGGAGCAGATTCAACTGTTTACTCACATGTTCCTTTAACTCAGACTCCTTCTCTACAGAGCTTGTCACCAGATCAGAGTTCCTCTGCTTTTCTTCTCCGAGCTCTTCTTGAACGCTCCTCAGGAGAACATCAGTCGCTTTGTTTCCATCTTCCTGTGCAGAGCTCTTCTGTGCAGAGTCCTGTGCAGAGTCTTCAATCATCTGCTGGAGCTATGAACACATCACATTTATGTTAAACCATCAAGTAAGATCACTGGTAACACATCCGTTTATTCCTACAGCACATTCTGATCATATCCTAGTCAGAACTCAATACAGACTAAATCATTTTGCTGTGTAACAGATGAGCTCCAGCAGACAGCAGCCATCTGGGGACTGAGTCTGAACTTCCTCCACCTCCTCTTAGCTTCTAACATCCCTGAGGAACACCAGAGGTTTGCTTCATACACAGAGGAGCAGAGCTCAACATGGCCACCGATGAGGTCATGGTAGATAGACTGAATTTATACAGCACTGTTGTAGTCATAGCGACCACTCCAAACACAGACTGGTAGGCAACCTGGGGTTAAGTGCCTTGCCCAGGGGCACATCGACATGAAGGAGCAGGAATTGAACCAACTCTCAGACTGAAAGATGAATTCTCTTCCCACTGAGTTCCAGTCACACATTTTAGAGTAACAAGATTGTGCTGAAGGTTTAGCTCCACCCCTTTCTGCTCCTCCTGCCCATCTGGAACAGCATGTGGCATTTAGTCAACTCCTCCTTTGACTTCATTATGAAACGTTTTCATTGCATTAATTAATTAGAGTAAAACTAATAAGTAGACATTCAGGAGCCGTTTAGAAAACCAGAGTTAGGTGTTGGAGATTCTACAGAGAAGCTCCAAACAACACTTCAGTGTTTGGCTCGTTGTCTGCAGAGAGCAGCAGCAGCAGCTCACCGTCTTCTTCTCAGCCATGAAGGTTCAGGTGAGGCGCTGCAGAGAAGCGAGGGAGGGAGGGAGGGGCTGAGTGTGTTACTGCAGCCCTGCAGTCTGAAGCAGGGCGACAGAGAAGCTAAAGCTGAAGGAGACCCAACCATTTCAGACCAAAGAAGAAGAAAAGACCAAAAACTGCTAAAGAATCCAGCAGCATGGAGACACAATGAGCAAATCTGGATCCTGGATTCTAGCTCACCTCTGTTTCTTTCTCTTCCAGAGAAACTACAAGCCGACTCTTCTCAGAATCCCTCTGCTGCTGCTCTGCCTGCAGCGCGTTAAGCTGCTGCGCTACGTCGGCACATTGTTGCTTCAGCTCGTTCTCCTTCTGGTTCCAGGTTCCAAGTTTAGCTTGAATCTCCTCATTTTCTCTCTTTAATGCTTGCAGCAGCTCTCGGAGCTGATCAGCTTCCTGCTCTCTTTCGGCCAGACCTGACTGGAGCTCGTCTCTGTTCTTTTTAACAGCCTGCAGCTCCTCAGTCAGCTCAGCGATCTTAAACAGGAATGACACAGCCTGTGATGATGTAGCAGCTCAGTGAGGACTCAGTATTCCAGTAGAGCAACCTCTACCTGTTTAGTCAGGCGCTCCACCTGATCTGGAAGTGTCTGAACTGAAGCCTTCTCCTCAGGTTGAGCTCTCAGGTCTTCCTCTGCTGCAGCAGACAGAGCCAGCTCTCTCTGCAGGCTGATCACACTTCCTTCTAGTTCCACACCATCTAACAGATCTGGAGGAAGAAAACAGCTTAGAGATCCCACCTCATGTCACACATGGAAACCTGTCAGCATCTAGTCTACATTACTTTGTGGGACTTTGTCCTCTAGCTGAGCGTAGAGCTGTATGTCCTCATCAGCAGCAACATTCAGCTGTTTCTGAGCATCACTGGACCTTTCCATCTCCAGCTGTACAGTCAGTGCTTTCATCTTCTCCTTGGTGGAGGTCAGGGTCATCTGGAGAGATTCATAGGTTTCTTTACGTTAGTTAAAAAAGGCTGCATCTTTTCCTCTTAGTCTACATGGGTGTCTAATTCCAGGCCTCAATGAGCCATGATTTGATTCAGATGTGCTGAACCAGGGAAAGAAGTAAATCATCCAGGAGACCGGCCCTTGAGGACCAGAAGTGGCCCCCTGATCTAGAAGCTCAACTAAAAGGATGCTCTGAAATAAATGCAGCTCCTTGACTCGTTGCTATGGCTCCCTGCTGACATGAAGGGGTCTCCAGACCTTAAAGCTTTGGAGCCAGAAACAAGGAGCCATGTTTTTCTCACTGGTTAAAAACAGAAACACTCTGAAACATTTCAAATCTGATCTATTCAGAAATACAGAAAAAAATACGATCCAGATGATAACTAAAAACCATCATGTTAAAGCTCAAGTAAATGCACATGTAATAATAATGTCTCATCAACTATTGTACATGTCACCCCCCCCCTGCAAAAAGAAAAACCATCAACTGACCTGCAGCTCCAGGCGCTGATCTTCAGATGCTTCAGCTGCCTTCTTCAGACTGGATATTTGCTTCTGTAATTCATTCTGCAAATCAGAATCAGAAATGGCGTTTTAATCCCTGAGGGGAAATAAGCCGTCATAAGGAGGAAGAACTGTTACAGAATGATAGAGAAACACATTTATGCAACATTTTATTCAAACCCATCATAAATCATTAGATTAGAGGTTCAAATAAAAATGCACCTCATGTTCCTTCATGAAGTCCAGCTCCAGACTTTTGAACTCCTCCAGATCCCTTATCTCCTTCAGTTCTTGAAGCAGGGCAGCGTTCTCCTTCTCTAAGCTCTGAGTGTGCTCCAGAAACATCCCCAGCTCCTGTTTCAGATGCTCTCGCTCAGCAATCACCGCCTCCTGTGGAAAACATGAAGGACATCCTCAACTCTCTTTACATCAGCCGCTGTTGGAATAGAACCGGTCCTCATGAGAAATGAAGACCAGTTAGCATCAAGTCATTAAAGAGGCCGCCATCTTGGTTTCCCTCCCTGTGACCTCGTCTAAGATGCTGAATGCCATTATTATTGCCATTATCAATAATTCTATTTTTATTTCCTCATTTGTGAGTAGCTGTGAATAAAGGTGCTAAATGCATAAATATGAAAAGAATGGGCTTTATGATCATCATTTCTTATCAGAACAGTGAGTTAACAGCAGAACTGACCAACTACAGTAGAAAGGACCACTGTCCTCGTTAATAGAAAGTTGTTACATTACCTTCTCTGAAGACAAGGTTTCACACAGCTGAACACTCTCTGCAAAGCCTTTCCTCATCTGGAAGACAAAACATCAGGATTAGAGCTGAAGCTGGTTTATACAGGTCGTTTTTAGACAACAAGTCCTCTGATCAAATGTTTGCTTGGAGGCTTTTACTATGAAAGGTCCAGATAGAAAGGAACACGGTGAAGAACCAAGCTGGTCTTTCAGCTCTAAACAGAGTTTAATAAAGTAAGAGCAGCTAGCAGGAACAGCACACACTCAACACTGTTGCTTCACAGAGAGCACCTATGGATCTAACAGACAGTCTACCTGATCAGATTCACTGAGCCTCTGCTCCTCCAGCTGTCTCTCAAGCTCCGACACTTTGAGCTCCAGCATGGCCGTGGTTTCCAGCTTCTGCTGAGCTTCAGTTCCCACAATCCTCTCCAGCTCACCAATCATCTTTTCCGCTGCTTGCGTTTGCAACAAGGCGTCCAGCTTTTGCCGACTTTCATCCTGCAGCCGCATCTCCAGTTCTGAAACTCTTTGGTCCATGCTCTGTGTTTTCTCCAAAGCCTCCATCTTTTCTTTAGCTTCATTTTGCAGCAGCGCCTCCACCTCTGCTAACCTCTCTTCTGTCGCTTGTTTTTCCTCCACAGCTTCTTGTTTCTGTAAAGCCTCTGATTGAACCTGTAGCTGCAGCTCCGCCACTCGACCGTCTAATGTTTCCACCTTTTTTACAGCCTCCTCTCTCTGTTGGCTCTCAGTTTCAAGCTGAAGCTCCAGGTTTGAGATTTTCTCTGAAAGTGCACAGATGCGATCAGGAGAGGCCAGGTCACTGGAGCTGGACAGAGAGGAAAACACACGGAACAAGCTTCTCACTTTCCTCCCCACGTACAGTCACACACAGTAGGTATGAGTAGTCAGTATGCTACATGCCTCGATCACTTACGCGTCAGTCAGCAAGCCTTACAGTCAGTAACTTGGTGATGCACTAGTGACAAACAACCCACCTGTCTCCAAAGCTGCGAACGGTCACAGAGCTCCGACTCATCTCCATTTCATCTGAAGGCTCCTCAGGAATCCCCCAGTGAGGATAGAAGTCCTCGTCTGCTGCCAAAGCACAGCAAGCCCACGTCCATCATCTCACACAAACCAGCCAATAATCTTTCCATCTTTCTCTTTGCATATCTTCGATCGCTCCGTACCTTCACCTAGATCCATGGAACAGAAACGACCAGCTTTCATCTTCCTGCTAAAAGTCTCGTTCATGTCAGACATCCCATCATCGTCGTCGCAGGCAGACAGATGGACCCGTTTGAGCATCTTTCCTCCCCATGTCACCCGGCGTTTAGGCAGCTAAAGAACACCACAGATCGTATGTTAGCTAACGCAGAGCGTGCAGAGAACGGCGTTCCTGAACTGAGAGTGACCTTTGGGACACAGACGAGGTTGGAGCTGGTGACCAGCAGCTTAGTCAGGTTTCTGATCCGGTCTTCTTGTTCTCTCTGGAGCTGATCTTTCTCTTGGAGCAACTGAGAGAGAACCTCTTTTTCCGTCACTGTGGTCTGTGTGACTGAAGACACCTGGAGGAGATAAATGTACATGTCAGAGAGATGGAGGGAAGGAAACATGATCATAGAGCTCCCACACATTAGCCAATCATTTTCACCTCGTGAAGGCGACGCTTGAGGTCCACGATCTCATTTCGATACCTCTTGAGCAACGCTCCATCATCAGATACCTCTGTCACATGAGGGTCATTCTTCATTTTCTTTGCAGTGCTGGCAAACTATTAAAACACATGGAATTCATGGGAATACTGGAATGTTTCTCTGATACAGTGGTGCACATGTTTAATTCTGATACAACTGTTATTAAACACTAGAATGGCTCATATCGGATCATGTGGTGTAATTGTAAAAGGCGATGTTCAAAGTTGAACAGTGAGCTATGAGATAGCATAGCTGAAGAAAGATGTCCGCCATAACAAACCTGCAGAGTGCTCAGGGTCTCATCCAGAGAAACAGGAGTGATGGTGCTGATGATGACCGTTTTAGCGTTGCCTCCCAAAGAGTTCTGCAGGATGCGGGTCAGTTTGCTGTCTCTGTAGTTGGTGAAGCCTCTGGAGGATGTCGACCAAGAAGAAGCACAAGAAATCAGCACAATCCAAAGAAGAAAGAATCTATTGAGAACTTACAGGAATCTTATTATTCTTTTTTTTTTCTTTTTTTTTTAACGTGTCCTGTTTGGCAGTGTGGAGCTCAGAATTGGTGTCTGAGTACCAAGTAGAAGCCCAACAGATTTACTTTCACAAGCGGAGCAGTACAGCTTTTGCTATAGTACTCCACTTGATTTATGTGTGAAAAATCTTTATTATGAATTGTTGGGGTTTTTATTTCCTGATGTTATGGACACGGAGACGGAAAATTAAGGAGAAGAAAGAAAGAAGATGAAGAAGAGAGGTAGGAAACAAAATGTCATGAGAGAGGGTGAGTTGAAAATACAAGAGTGGAAGGGGAACAAAGAAAACACAGGAAGACATTGAAGTCTGCCTCCATACCCACAGGACAGCAGAGAGAGGGGGAAAAACAAAACACGAAAAAGGAACATCGACAAAACCAACCAAACATTGTGAACTAAGAATTACACAACCACATCACACAAAAATAGATATAAAAATACAACAACAATGTCACAGAAAAACTCATGGTACCAATTAATCAAGCTCTAGTAATGATAACCTCAGCCCAAGAATATATCCTTAAACACCAGAGACCCCACATCTATGTGTGTGTGTTAGCATGCTGGTGCATATAAGGTTTCTCCATAAGAGTGTTCGATAGTTGGTGTGAGAAGACATCAATCCGTCCCCCAGGAATCGATGCAGACATGAAGGAGATCGGAGCAAAGACGTCCAAAGGACTGCCAGAGCCCCAGGCGGCCCGGGCGGGGCCGACCGCATCCCCCAAGAGAGGAGAAAAGGAGAACCCCAGGGGAACATCCAGCGGCCACTATGCAGGGGCCCGGGGGGCAGCAGTGACAAGCCCACGGGCTCCGCCGGCGCGGCCGGTCAATGGACCGGTCAACGGACCGGGGGAGCCGGGGCCCAGGGGCACCCCACCCCCCAGCAGGGACCCGACAAGGGACCGGCTGACGAGGGGCCCCCGGCGCGACGCCTCCGCCCTAGGCCAATCCCCACCGCCAACATCCCAGCGCCCCACCAATAGCCGCAGGGGACGGACAGCATCCCCAGGCCGGGCTCAGTCAGCATCTGGACGCCAAGTTGTACCAGCTCCCGGGTCCTGATCCCGCGCAACGCAGGGCGCCGAGACCAGGTTTCAAACGAGGGCCAGGGCCGGTCCAACCCGCCAATGAACCGGCCACGCACGGTGCGCACAGAACAGGTGATCAAACGAGCAGAGACGCCGGATCCACATCCCGCCGAGCCACCGAGCAGGCACCACCCAACAATCCCAAACCTGGCACCTCTAAAAGAGGTGCCCCAGCCAACCAAAGGAAGATATCGGCCCAGCGCATCGGCCGACCGACACACCGGCCCCCCCAGGCCCGGCCAGGCACACACCAGGTCCGAACCGGATTGACCACCGGCGCACCGGCAGGCAGGGGCCCCCGTCACCGGCGGGGAGTGACGGAGGGGAAATAGGCCCCCCATTAAGTGTAAGGCCTGAGGTGCGCCAGGCGAGGGGGCAGACCAAGATCCAACCTGACAGGTAGACAAAGACATACAGACACAGTCATACGTTCCCTCCCTCTTAAACACATACATTCTCACTGTCTCACCAAGACACCCAAAAAAATGACGCTGTACCCTCACTCACACACCCCATGCACACTTTATGCTCCCAGGTCCAGGTACTGATGCCCCAGTAGAGCCACCAGCCCCCGGACCCGGCAGGTGGACCCCCTACCTTCTAGAATGGAGACAAGCAGACCGCCAAGGGCCCCACAGTGGCAAAGCAGCCCGACAGCCCAGGACCCCGACCAGACCGCCTGTCCTCCTCCGGACCCCAACCCCTGATGGCCCGTAGCGAACAGGGGTGGGAAAAGACCCCTAGCCTCCATCCTCCCGCTCGAGTATGGTGTTGATGCGTGTTGTTATAATGTGCATTTAAAACAGAGGGGTGGGATGTGGGGGAGGCAGCCACACATCCCCCAACCCCCACCCCGAGCCCTCAGTGTCTATATGTGGTTTAACAGTGGGCACCGGCACCAGAGGTGAAGCTGATTGTACCGCTCCCCCTCTGGATGCCGAAAAGTGTGCCCACCCCAAAGTCCCTACATATGTGTCGTGTGAAAATGTTATAAGTGGGAGTGTCTAAGTTGTATATTAAAATTGGGACCCAGGACACCACGGGAGGGAAGCCCCTCCTCGCACCCCAGTGATGTGCCCATGCCCCAAGACCCTATATGAGTGGTAAAGTGATGGAGTGGGTGGACAGAGGTGTCCAGGGATGGGGAGGGAAGGACTGGGAGACAAAATGTCTTCCCAGGGAGCCAGCTCCCCCACTGACCCCAATAGGCACCGCTGTTCACCGGGATCCACCAGGGGAGGGAGGCCATGGCACGTCCGACCCGGGGCCCACGGCCACAGCACCACAAAGCCCCACGGACCCCAAGGCAGTCCCCCCAGCCCCATCCCAGAAGGGGAACTAAACCCACCCTGACATTCACTCTACTCTCAAAACACAAAAGACACTAGACACCCAGGTTGAGTTCCGGCAGGAGACCAAACCCAGCGCCCCACCCACCTGCCCTGCACGCCCACCACCCGGCCAGTCCACCCGCAAGTCCGACCGATCCCAGCCAAATGCCCAACCCCAGCGCCCCACAGAAAGACCAAGACCCAGGAGCCAAGTCCAGTGCAAAAAAGGACTGATCCGGCCCAGAAACGCCACCCAGCCGCCGCGACCAGCAGCCAGGCACCCCAACCAGCAAACAAGGCGAGACGCCATACAGGGACTGGCGATGACAATCGGCCCAGAGAAAAAAAAGAGAGGCGGCTGCACATGCTGGCCACCGGCCGGCCACGACCCCCACAGCCAACAGAGACCCCACGCCGGCCGACCCCAGCCAGGACCACAGCTAGGGGGCGCGGCTCTTGCACCTCCAGACTGGGAAATTTATACATTTTTTTTGCAAGATGTCGGGGTTATTCCAGATGGGTGTACGTCTGCATGGGATTATTGTGGACTCTGTCATTTTTAGAAACTCCCACCATGCTGTCAGAGAGGAGCTGATATTTATGCTTTTAAAGCATTCATATTGTTTTATATTTGAGCTAATAAATGGTAGGTCTGAAAGTTTTATCTTATTACATAGTGTCTGTTCTACGTCTATCCAGGACTCGTCTAGGTAGCTATGTTTTAACCATCTTGATATGTATTGGAGCCTGTTGGCTAAGAAATAATGATGGAAGTTTGGAAGATCTAGACCTCCTTTTTCTTTGGTCTTCTGCAGTGTTTTTCAGCTGATACGTGGGGGTTTATCTTTCCAAAGAAATTTAGAGATAGAGGAGTCCAGAGATCTAAACTAGTCTAGTGATGGTTTACTTGGGATCATTGAGAAGAAGTAGTTGATTCTGGGCAAAACCATCATTTTTATTGAAGCAACCCTTCCCATAAGTGATATCGGTAGAGATTTCCATCTGGCAAGATCATCTTCCACTTTTTTTAAAAGTGGGATGTAGTTTAACGTTATTAAACTGCCAGTCTTGGTGAGACATTGATACCTAAATAGGTAATATTTCCTGACTGCAGTTGTGTATTAGTTGGATTCTGGACAGAACAATTGATTGGAAGAACTGTAGATTTTAACCAATTTATAGAATAATCTGAAACATTTGAGTAAGAGTTTATCAACCCGATTACCTGAGAGAAAGAGGTTTGTGAATGCTGGAGAACAAGTAATACATCATCTGCATAAAGACTGATTTTATGTTCTATGTTATTGCATTTTATGCCTTTAATATTGTGAGTTTGCCTGATCGCTGCAGCTAGTGGTTCAATAAAAATAGCGAACAGGGAGGGAGAGAAAGGACATCCCTGCCTGGTACCTCTCTGAAGATAAAACCTAGATGATGTTTGGTTATTTGTTCTGATACACGCTGTTGGTGAACTGTATAATATTTTCAACCACTTTATAAAATAATTTCCAAAGCCAAATTTATGTAAGGTTACAAATAAGAATTTCCAGTTAACTCTATCAAATGCTTTTTCTGCATCTAAAGATAATATATTAGTTTTAATGTTTTTACAGTTAGAAAAATCTATTAAATCTATTAATCTACGTGGATTTGTGGATGAATGTCTCCCTTTAATAAAACCAGTTTCATCAGGATGTATTATAAGAGGGGTTACTTTCTCTATCCTTTTTGCGAGGGCTTTGCAGATTATTTTAAGATCAACATTAATGAGGGATATGGGACGATAGCTGGTAGGAAACAAAGGGTCTTTACCTGATTTTAGTAGAAGACTAATGTAGGCAGAATTCATATTTGGTGGGAGTCGGCCATTTTCCTTGGTTTCCTGCAGCATTCTGTGGAATGTTGGTGCCAGAATATTCCAGAATTCTTTATAGAACTCTGCTGGAAATCCATCTGGGCCTGGAGCCTTATTATTGGGCATGCCTTGGAGGGCCTCCTGGAGTTCAGCCGCTGTTAGTGGTGAATCCAGGGCCATCGCTTGAATTTCAGATAATTTAGGTAGTGTTATGTTATCAAAAAATTGTTCAATTTCATGATCCGATGGATTTATCTCTGGTGAGTATAAAGCCTTGTAAAATTCTTTAAATGTGTTGTTTATTCTTCCAGGATCGTATACTGTATTCCCGGTCTGATCTTTAGTAGCGGATATAGTTGTTTTTTCTTTATTAATTTTTAGCTGGTTAGCCAAAAATCTACCTGATTTATTACCTTGTTCAAAGTTTTCTATCCTAAGTCTTTGAATTAAGAACTGGGTCTGTTTATTAATAATTTGATTTAATTCTAGCTTTGCTTTACGGATTTTGCCTAGTCTCTCCTCCTCTAGAGAAGCTTCTAATGAATTAATAGTTTCTTCTAATTCCTGAATACGTTTTTTTCCATTTTCTTTTTATTTGATGAGAATGAGATTATTTTACCTCTAATAACAGCTTTTCCTGCCTCCCAAAGAATGGATGACGACGTACCAGGGAGATCATTATATTCTAAATAAGAAGCCCACTCTTTTTCAAAATATTTTATAAATTCTTTATCCTTAAGGATATATTAAATCTCCAATTTTTGCTTTGAGGTGTTTCTGTTTTATTTACTAAAGTTAGAGAAACAGGAGCATGATCGCTAACAGCTATAGGGTGTATCTCAGTGTCTGAAATGTCAGTCAACAGTGAGCTGCTGACTAACAAATAATCCATTCGAGAATATGAATGGTGGACATTTGAGAAGAAAGTCTATTTTTTGTCATTGGGGTGAAGTGATCGCCATGCATCACAAAGTCCATAATCGCTCATGTACTGTTTGACTATATCTATAGATTTCCAGCTGCGCTGAGTCCCTGCTGTGCTGAGCCTGTCTATTTCTTCATTTAAACCAAAGTTGAGGTCGCCCCCAAGAAGAAGTGAGCAATCCATGTGTTCAAGGAGCACAGAGAAGAAGGAATGAAAGAATGAGGGGTCATCAACATTTGGACCATATATACCGACAATACATAACTTTTGGTTATGTATAGATAGTTTTACTATAATAAATCTACCCTCTGGATCTGTAACTGTATCTATTACTGTAAAATTTACATTTTTATTTATTAATATTGCTACTCCCCTTTGTCTGGAGTTATAGCATGCAGAAAACACATTAGGAAACTCAGGGGATTTAAGATCATCTGCAGCTGAGGTAGATTTATGGGTTTCTTGTAATAAGACGACATCTGCCTTCAATCTTTTAAGCTGGTTAAGAATCTTAACTCTTTTCTCTCTGGTGCCAGCTCCATGAATATTCCACGTGACAAACCTTAGAGTAGTCATAGTTTTGAGATAAAAGGAATCTTATTATTCAAGATACAGAGGACCCAAAAGTGGAAATAAAAAAAGAGAGACTGTAGATGTTAGCTTCTGCAGTAGCACCAATACGCTGTCCACTGTGTTAATTAGTACATATTTTGGTATATTTGGGGTATGAACTATTAAAATAGGCAGATAAAAGTGTTATAGAGCCGGTGGTTGAGGTCCCTAACCCATGTAAATACTGGGGCTCCACTGGACTATGAAATATTTGTCAAATAAGCTGCATTAGCATGGTGAAAATATATTTACCGATTTATTTTACAATAAAAGGATTCGAGCACTTCATAGATTTATTTTTCCCCCCTATTATGTTGTTCAAAATGATATTAAACAAAATCATTTGGAGCAAGAGCTGATGTTGGAAAATAAACTGGAAAAAAACAAACTTAAAAATGTGAAACTTAGGCTCAACTCTGCAAGGCTGATCAGTTAGCTAGTAAAGAACCAGGACCACCTGATTAATGAAGATGTTTCTTTGATGTTTCTATGGTAACAAAATCTAGAGCAGAAGCAATAAAACAATGTAATGATTCAGTTTTTTTAATAATACATCTGAAGAAGCCAGTTAATCATTATTAACTTTATTTTCAAGGCAGCAAAGTCAGAATGTTGAGAACACAAGCCTAATTAGAGTATTTAAAGAACTGATGAGAGAAACTGAAGGCATCTTCAAGCATCAGACATACAGCAAATATTTATCGTTACTCACTTCTGGTTTTCATCAGTCAGTTTCTTGATCACCTGTCCAAGTGTAAACAGACTGAGGTTGATATTGCACCCTTCTTTCAAACGAGTTCCTATTGATTTAAACAAACAGAGAGAGCTTCATTAGAAACTCAATAACATGATGGGACTGAGTTAAAGCTTGGATGAAGCTTAAAGATAGACAGCTATAACTCCACTTTACCTTCCGCCCCCGTCTGACTGGCTCTCTCAGATCCAGCTAGATCCACTAAATTCTACAAGGAAGAAACAAAAAACAACGTGTCTCTTCAAATTTAGAGGATCAATGTTTTTTTAAATTAAAATGTAAAAAAAAAAAAAAAGGGAAAAAAACAAACGTACTAAATGGGAAACAATAATGGCTCCATCAGCATTTTCCCCTGATGCTGGATCACTCCTCTCTCTGCTCTCTAAAATCTGGATTCATTCAGTTAGAAAGTCAGAAAACATCCCAGCTGCTGATCCTCCATGTTGCACTGCATACACAGTTGTTGCTTACCATACGAAATATGGTGTGTGAGCGGCTGCTCCGCTGGTTCATTTTAGTCTTTCCATAGTGACGGTTCTCTGTGGAGGCACATAGATAAACCCACCATGTTGTGTTAAAATGCAGACAGCTGTTAAATCCACCAGAGAAGAACTGAAGCAGACACTAAGCTCTTACTTTCTCCCTTCCTAACCCAGGCCAGGGCTTGTGCAGAAGAGGTCACCAGCTCCTCTGTCAGGTCAGCCACATAGACGGTTTTCTACACAACCAACACAAACAGACACTGATCAGGAGAGGGAGCCCAGTCTGTCACACAGCATGTTTTCTGCAGTGCTCCCTCACTGGATGTAGAGAAAACTCATGTGGTTGGTCTCTGGGAGGGCTTTAAAGCTGCTGCAGTGAAAACTAAACAGAAACCTCTAGCCCACTTACATTTATCGTTTCTCGAATTTCCAAGGGCTTTCTCTTCCAGCTATCAACAAGCAGATCCGTCACCGTTTCATTGTAGATTTCCATGTAAGACACTCTGAGGAGGAATTCTTTGTTTGGAAACTTGGATGAAAGGAGAAGAGTTTATTTAGGACAGAGCAGTAAACGCACAGCCAACAGTTCATAGGTCAACGGACTAAACTTGTATAGTCTCATGGACTGAGCCACACCCAGGAGCAGCTTACAGTTTTAATAGTTTGGAAGACGTCATCTACGGCCAGAGGAATGACTCCAGGGTTACGGTCACAGCCCATCATTGTGAACGTCTTCCCTGAAGAGGTCTGACCGTAGGCGAATATTGTTCCTTTGAAACGAGCACAACAGAAACAAACATGGATCAGTCAGAGTGAGTAGGATTCAACTATTCTGTCTGAGTTCATAGCATCAGTATCACTTCATCATCATCGTCGTCGTCCCCGTGGGGACGTTTGTCCTGCAGCCAGGTGAAAAACAGAAAACAAAGCAATCACATTTCCATCACTTTTCATTCCATACCATTGTAGCCCTCAACAGTGGAAACAACCAGAGGCTTTGCAATATCCTGATACAGCTGGCCTGTAGATTCTTCAGCAGTAAACACTCTGTCTGTGGACAACAGGACAGCGGACACAAACTTCATCTGACTGTCTCAACTCACACACTTTTTTAACACAAGATATGATTTAAAACACACCAAAAGTGAAGCACTTGCTGGAATTTCCATCGTCAATCTGACGAATGGATTTCTTATCAGTTTCCCAAAACAGCTGGACAGACTGGGAATTTTCGGAAGCTGCTTTTTGTTCCCTGAGAAAAGAAAAGTAAGGAGGGAAAATGAAACAGACACACAGACAGAGGTACATGTCAGAAAATGGACATGACCTAAACATAGAACTGCTCCACATGTTGGAGTAGCTCTGTTATAGGGAAGTGTATTGGTGAAAAACAATATGTATCGCGATACAGGGGAGACCATACCATGTATCGCGATACTATGAGTAAGAAGATATATTGTGATTTTTAAAACTGAATTTAACTGTAGATAGACTGTCACAGCATTCTAAACACTCCAACCTGTTTCATACTTTAACACATCCAGTTTTATCACAAGATCTAGTTAATCCACTGGAACAAAGAAGGTGAAAACAGCCACCAACTACCAGTCATACTTTTAATTTTACTACAAAAATGACTGTCATCAATAATAGTGCCATCCAAACCCTCCTGCAGTAAAACAGCCCCACACCATGATGCCGCCACCCCCATACTTCAAAGTAGAGATGGTGTTCCCAGGCATACTACCGCCCCCTGTTTTCCTCCAGATGTAGCCAGACAGTTCCACTTCAGTCTCATCAGACCACAGGACATGTCTCCAGTAACAAGCTTTCAAATGTTTCTTTTAGAGTAATGACTTCCTCCTCGCTGAGTGGCCTTTCAGCCCATGTCAGTACAGAACAGGTTTCTCTGTGGATAGTGACACGGTCTAACCAGCATCTTCACAAGGTCTTTGACTTCAGCTCTAGGATGGATTTGCACATTTCAGACCAAAACTCGTTCATCTCTGGGACACAGAAGCCGTCTCCCTCCTAAACGGTTTGATGGTTGGACATTCCCATCATGTTCATACTAGCGTAGAATTGTCTGAACAGATGAACCTTCAAGCATCTGGGAATTGTTCCCAAGGATGAAGCAGACTGGTGCAGCTCCACGATTCTCTTCCTGATTTCTCGGCTGATTTCTTTTGACTATCAGAAGTTTCCAAAGCATCATTCTGAATGTACACTTCTGATTTTCTAAACATAAATATTATTTCCCTCTTTATTGTGGCATTTAGCAACCAGAAATAATTTGGGTGATTCTAACTGATCCAGAAGATTAGTTTGGTCTGATTTAACGTCAGACAGTGAGGGGGGAAAAGCTCCATAGTTGGGGAGCAAACGGTTCCACCAATAGACGTTTCCAGAAGTAGAAGAGAACCTGGATCAGGGAGGCCAAACTCTGGAGAGCTAAGGTATCCTCTCTGTTCTTCTCCTTCTGGGTTGGAGCTAAAGAAAACATCTCTGAGCTTCTGTCTCACATGGAAAGCTCAGCGGGTTAGAACCAAAGACAAGCTTACAGAATAATACATAGTGGAATAATGTCAACATGCTGTCGTCATATAGATATGTAGACACAGGAGGACACACGGAGTTAACCGTCAGCTTTGGGTGAGGACAGCAGCTCTTCTTCTCTGAGCGACTCGGTTCAGGAAAACTCACCTGGCAACAACAGGACGAACACGGACACAAACTATAACAGCTGACTCCGCCGCCATGTCTTCTTGAGGCAGCAGCACACACCTCGACGAGAAAGAAACATAGACTGTATAATAATAACCAACAGAGAGCCGCTAGCCTAACCTAGCTTAACACAACACTGGAGAGAGAGCTGCTGCTGCTGCTGCTGCTGCTGCACAATTCAAACACGGTCAATACAAACCGCTTTCATTTGATTGGATAACGTCATCACGTGGACTGAACCACTCACGGTGGTGGGGGAAAATAAAGATGTCATATTTTGGTATGAATATTATGTTTGACCGCCATCTGTCTTTTAACACTAGTCGCCACACATACGTTATATCTAAGCTAAGTAGTTATAATACTTATTACTTTCAGTAAATAGATAAATAATATGATGACTTAGCCGGGTCCAGATGATGATGATCAAACAAGTGCGACTGACTTAGTTGCGTCATTAGCCTGTGTCTTTTTTATTTTTTATTTAACAAATTTTTTACAGCAAAGAATATACAAAATCTCTCGAAGGGAGATATAAATGAAGAACAAACAGCAGTTTGATAAAAACAACATTCTGACAAAGAAAATAATAATACAAATAGATAAATAAAAAGGCACTTCGGTCCATCAGTTAAGCCAAAGCGAATACCATAAATTTTCTTCAGTCTTCATATTCTTATAGTAAAGTTACTTGGGAGCTTTACAAATCAGAATGACAAATATTCAGAGACATCTTCACATAGAGAGTAAATGATATTACTTGAGTCTTTTAGTAGTTTCAGAGAAGCAAAAAATTCCCTCAATTCAATTTTAAACACTAATAGGAATGGATATTTGTTTTGCCATTTACTTTTATGAATATAGTATTTGCCCATAATTATTATGATATTGCAAAGTCTGAAAATTTCTTTCGGAAGGTCATCATTACCAAATAGAATTTGCTGTAAGTTTTGATGTGTAATTTTCTTCATTTTTGTTTTCAGCCAATTAACATCTTGCCAGAGAGCTTTTATCACTGAACAAGAGAAAAACAAATGTTCAGTAGTCTCTTCTTCCTTGGTACAGAACACACATGGCTCCACCACAAAGCCAAATCGTTTTTTGAGCATTGCTGCTGATGGATAGTAACCATTTATTATTTTGAACTGCAATTCTTTGATTTTAGGAGGTATTGGCCATTTCATAAACTTAATATATTTGTTAGTTATTTTATCACTATAGTGTCTTATTTTTTCATTTTGTTTGAAATTATGAAATAGCTTGGATTTAAATAATTTACAGATATATTGTTGCATTTTTTTGCTATTTAAGGGAATTTGGTTTGAATGTAATTTAGGCAAATTTATTTGTCTTTTGGAATAGTGTAAATAATTTTGTATCATATTTAATAAAGCCGTTGGTATTGCTTTACACACCTTATTGTAATCCCTTATTGAACACTGAATATTACATTTTGTTTTAAAATCCGTATATCTAAGAAAATTACCTTGTTCATCTAGTATATCTATTATAAAAACGATTTCGTTTTCAAACCAACTTCTGAAAAAAAGTGTTTTACCATTTATTGTTATTGCTCTGTTGTTCCACAAGGTGGAGCCATGTGGTGTAAAATTATAGACAAATACCATCTTCCAGTAATGAAGAACTTGCTTATGATATTCAGATAGCTTCACAGGCAATTTGGATACCTCGAAATCACATTTCAAAAGAAAGTCCAAGCCTCCCACTTTAGCAAAAAAATTTTTGGGAATATGATACCATATAGAATCGGTTTCTCTAAGAAGGCTTTTAACCAGTTAACTCGAAAAACTCCGACCATAGATTCAAAATCAATTGTTTTTAACCCCCCCTTGTTTTCATCCTTAACAAGTTGTGATTTTTTGATATAGTGCGTTTTATTGCGCCAGATAAATTGGTAAATTATAGTATTAGCTTTTCTTATATTCTGTGGACTAATAAACAGAGAGTAACTTGGATAAATTAATTTAGAAATTCCTTCTGATTTGGATAAGATGTTACGCCCTAAAATAGTTAAGTCTCTTGTTAACCAGTGGTTTAGGTTTCTTTTTATATCTTCTAATTTTTCTTTGATATTTTTAGATTCTCTTATTTCCATGTTTTTAGATAAGTAAATGCCCAAATATTTTACTTCACTTTCACTGGTATCAACTCCAACTCGATCTCAGTGCAATTATACAACGGTAATATTTCACATTTTTTAAGATTAAGGCAAAGGCCTGATGCCCTGGAAAAAACAGAAATCACATTTAAAGCCTTCTGAAGAATGGATTTGTCCTTTAGAAATAAAACTGTATCGTCAGCAAATTGGCTAATTTTCAATTCTTTGTCACAAATTGTTACCCCCTCAATGTCTATATTGTTTACTACAAAATAAGCCAAAAGCTGCGTGCATAGAATGAATATTTTTGGTGAAATAGGGCATCCTTGTCTAATTCCACAAGAGACTTTGATTCTTGGAGTGATTCCTGTTGAAAGTGCAATATAACTGTATATTTGGTCATAGAACATTTTAATTACTTTACAAAATTTGTTGCCAAAACCAAAAAGTTGAAGTGACTTCAATAAAAAGTCATGTTCGACAGAATCGAATGCCTTAAAAAAATCAATGAACAATATTAGGCTTTCTGTATTGATAAGGCTTTGGTAATCTAACATATCCGTAATTAGTCTCACATTGTTATGAATATGTCTGCCTTTAATAAAAGCTGACTGACATTCATCAATTAATTTATTTAAGACAGTTTTTAATCTGTTAGCATAGACCAACGCTAATAATTTATAATCATTACATAGTAGAGTTATAGGTCTCCAATTATCTAATAGTAATAAATCTTTATTAGGTTTCGGCAACAAGGTTATCAGCCCAGTTTTCATTGTTGGGGATAACTGACCATTTCTAATACAATCAAGATATGCGTTAAATAATAAATTCTTTATATCTGACCAAAAGGTCTTGAGAAATTCTATAGATAACCCGTCAATGCCTGGTGATTTACCATTTTTCATTTTTTTAAAAAGCCGTTTCAATTTCAATTAAGGTTATATCTCTTTCTAATAAAAGGTTATCTTCCTCTGTTAGTTTTATTATATTTTTGTTTACCCTTTTCATAAAAGCATCACAATCATCACTCTGAAGTTTACTTTTAAATAAATTGCTATAAAATTGCCATACTTCCTCTGTTATTTGGTTAGTGTCCTGAATAACAATTCCATTTTGGTTTAATTTTGTTATGCAGTTTTTAGTCTGTCTTTGTTTTTCAAGGCTATGAAAATATGAAGAGTTTTTTTCCCCCTGCTCGATCCATTTGGCTTTTGATCTTACATAGGCGCCTTTCGCCTTCTCCAAGTAAATATCATCTAATTGGTTCTGGAGTATGTGTAACTCTTCTGTCTCTTCTACAGTTATGTTGGGTTTTCCACATAATAAATTCATCTTTTTCACTATTTCCTTTTGTTTAAGTTTACGATTAAAGGCTACATTTTTTCCAAATTCAATAGCTATTTGCTTCACCCGAAATTTAAACCACTCCCATTTACCTATATCTGACAAATCCATGTCATTGGTTTCGAAGCATATTATTCTAATCTGATTACAAAATTCTTTGTTTAGCAACAGGGTATTATTAAATTTCCAAATATTGTTTGATTTGTGTTTTTGCTTAATTAATGAGAGTGACAGACTAATGAGACAATGATCCTTGAGAGGAGATGAGTGTATTTCACATTTTGGTGTAAGATTAGTGATATTTGGAGACCAAAGCCAATAATCTAGCCTTGAACATAGGTTAGCATCTGCTGGGCTGATCCATGTAAATTGCATTTTGTTAGGGTTCATCACTCTCCAATAATCTATCAAGTTATTGTATAAACAGAAATTGTTAAATGTGTCATCATATTCTGGTTGTAAGCCCTTAGGAGGTTTTCTGTCAAGCCGGGAATTAGGTGCCATGTTGAAATCACCTCCTGTTAATATATTGCGCTCCAGAACCTGATAGCTTGAGATAACTTAAACATCATATGTCTATTAAGAGACCTGTTATTATACCCATATACATTAATCAAAATTATTTTGAAATCGAATATCTCCACCACAACCATCTGCCAGTGGCCTTCTTGATCACTTTTATAGTCCAAAATTTTCCCTATAAACCTAGAAAATAAAATCATCACTCCTGCAGAATGTGAAGTTCCATGTGAGTACAAAATATTGTCTCCCCATTGTTGCTTCCAGAATTTTTCATCATCATTAGCCTGTGTCTGACACACAGGAGGACTGTTGTTAAATAGGACATAAGCTGTTAGAAAGAGGAAGAAGAAGACTGGATGTTTGGGTCTCAGTGTTGGGGAACCTTCCTAGGGAACACACGCTGCTGTTAGCAGCTTGGATGGGATCAGATCAGATCAGCTCTACAGATCCACTGGGTTTTCTTTCAGTTTAAATGTTTTGATCTTCCAGTAGAAATGTCTCTGTTTCTTGTCAACAGGTAGGCAGAACAGTCCTGGAGCATCTGGTGTCAAACTGGGCCAGTTTCTAGTTAAAAACGGATTCAACAGATATGTTTTTTAGTTTGTGAACAGATGGGACAACATCAAATATGGATCTATAGAAGAGTCTAGAAGTCATTCAAGGCCTGCATTAATCAAAGTATGTCTAAGATCGTCTTCCTGTAACAATTGTGACATCAGTTTTTTGATATTTTCAGGTATCTTGGAGACGATGAGGATGCCGTCATCTCCAAGGAGTCCCATTCCCAGGTGTTGCTGACCAAACTGCAGCAGAAGGTGAAACAGAAGCAAAGACAGAGTTTAACAAAGCAGAGAGAATGGATTGTTGAAGGAGAAACTGAGCAGCAGGAAGTTCCAGCAAAGATCAAAGATGAGAGACAAAGCCATGAAAAGCATCAACACCAGAGGAAGAGGAAATCAGAAGTGGAAGTTTTGTGTCACACAGACTCTAACATGTATAGTTGAGGAATTACTATGTTTTCAGGATTTGTTAGGTTTACAGTATTAGTATTCAAGATTAGAGTTTGATCTGGTTCGGAAGTGAGAACATTTTATCCATTTTAAATCTGAAGATTAAATTACACGGTTCTTTATAGTAAAGATCAAACATATAGACCCTTTCCCAAAAATTTGAACATCATGGAAAAGTTGATTTATTTCCATTCTATTCAAAACGTTAAATTTCCGTAGATTAAGGGCCCACAGTTTAAACGATTTTACAGGGTATGAATGTTTTAAACTGAGCGTCTGCTAAACTCAAAGCACCTGCACAGGTTTTCCCAGGTGTCATTAAATTGCTGCACTTTGGTTCAATTGTCTCAGTTAAGTTCAATATGGGGTAGACTACAGACTTGACAACTGGCCAGAAGCAGGGGTGAAAGTAAGCCGGTACGGTCCGGTACTGCGTACCGTTAAAAGATTCTGTGGTGGTACGCAGCACCAGGAAGATGGGAGAGTGGCTGTCTGTCTTCAAGTCCTCATTCAGAACCAGTCTATTTAAAAATTCATTTTAACTCCTAAAGAATTGTTATTTTGTTTTTTAACCAGACAGAACAGCTCAGAAAAGAAACTTCTAATGCCGGTGTCGTGCGAAGGTAGTTATCCCCAAATTGTATTCCCTGCGTCGGGAGCGCGCACGTAGAATGAAGCGCTGTTCCACGTGACTCCGCCACAATCACGACCAACAACACGTTGAATTAGCGATGTTTTATCTTTGAATAAGTGAAAACCAAGTGTCTTTACTTCATCGTTCTGTTTGTGGGTTACCACAGAAATAATTTATTTTTCTAACGTGGTGTCGCACGGTCGGCTTAATAAGAAAACGGCCACGTCTGTGTAAACTCGATTCATATAAAAATTACACTCAATATAAATTGTTCTCGGCAAGTAAATGACTTTCACAATCTATAAAGATACTATTTTCTGTCATTGTTTTACGTCGCCCAAAGTTCTGTCTGTTAGAAACAAAAATCCACCTTCCTGAGTTCAACGCTGAAAAACGCTGTTTATTTTAGTGTTATAATAAATAACTATAACAAAGTAAAAGAGAATCGGAATCGGGAAGGTTTTATTGCCAAATATGTGAACAGAATCACAGCATTAGGAAATTGCTGCGGTTGAAAAGAGAAATGGCTTGTAGAACATCATGTATATTCTCAAACATTAATAGAAAACGTTTTAGTGATGTAAAAAAGCATTCTAACCTGTTTCTGCTGACTATTTTTTGAATTTTTCTACAGTTTTTGATATTTCTCTTTGGTGGGTGAAGAGAAATAATTCAGGCTGGAAGTCCTCCTTGTCAAAATTACAAGGTACAAATTATATCAGGGATTATAATTCTGTCCACCAGAATCTGTATCCCCCAGGTAACTTTTTAATTCCTTGGCCAAACCTTTTCAAATCCACAGAATTAAATGGTCATAATCCAAGGTAAATATCTACCAAACCATTTTGTTTTTCAATATCGTCAATTGTTATTAATTCTTGTCAACTAACCCCTAACCCTAGGCCTACAGTAAAATATTGAAATGTTTTTGTTTGGGTTTTGACTATTTGCTTTTTTTAAAAGCATGAAGTGAGAGAGAGATGAAGGTTTTGGTAATAGTACCGGCAAGAATTTAAAACTACTTTCACGCCTGGCCAGAAGACCATCATTGATCCCCTCCATAGGATGGGTAAGCCCCAAAAGTTCATCGCTAAAGTTCAGAGTGCTGTGTCCAAGCATATCAATGGAAAGTCTAGTGGAAGGGTGACTGTGGGCTTTAGCGGATTACCAAACAGAGAAGATTCATGAATCTGGCAGAGATTCAGAAAGAATAGAATGAGGTGGGAGTCACAGCTTCAAAAACCACCACATTCAGACGCATCTGGGAGATGGGCTTACAACAGTCGGGTTTCTCGGGTCAAACCACTTCTGACCCTGAGCCAGCGTAGGAAGCACCTCAACTGGGCCAAGGAGAAGGACCGGACTGTTGGCCAGTGGTCCAAGATCCTCTTTTCCGATGAAAGTAAAGTGTGCCTTTCCTTCGGGAATCAAGGTCCAAGGGTTTGGAGGAAGGCGGGTGAGGAACAGAACCCAAGCTGATTGAGGTCCAGTGAGAAATATCTACAGTCAGTCATGATTTGGGGTGTAATGCCGGTGCAGGTGTTGGTAAACTCTGCTTTCTTAAATCCAAGGTCACTGCATCAGCCTACCAGAATGTTTTAGAGGACTTCATGATTCCTTCTGCTGAGAATCTGGATGGAGAAGCAGATTTCATCTTCCAGCAGGACCTGGCCCCTGCCCATACCGCCAGAAGCACCTAAATCTGGTTTGATGCCCATGACATCACAGTGCTTGGCTGGCCAGCCAACTCGTCGGACCTAAACCCCATTGAGAATCTCTGGGGTATTAAGAGCTGGAAGCCCAAATTCTGTACAAATAAACAAATACTTGAAATCGTTTAAGTTGTGTGCTCTGAATCTATAATTTATGGAAGTTTAACGTTTTGAATGGAATTATGGAAATAAACTTTTCCATGATATTAAAAGTTTTTGGAATGTGTCTGTGTAGTCATTGTTAATAGTACTAATAAATTAGAAGACATCAAAGCTAGTCCAATTATTGTACTTGATTACCTGATAAACAGTATTATAAAAATAATCAGGTCACCTTTCCAAATAGTTGAATTCAGGTGTTTCAATACCTTAATGGCCACAGTATAAAATCTCGGGCCTGCCCATGCAGAGTTCTTCTTTAGACATTCCTGAAAGAATGTGTTGCTCTAAGGAGCTCGACTCGAGGAATTCACTTCAGTTTATTTCTTTAGTGCCAGTTCACAACACATGCTGACTTGAGACACTTTACAAAAGTCAATTCAATCATCTACAGATTCAAAGTCAAGTACATACAATTCAACTAATCCCAGTCATTAAACAAAGCAGTCATTCAGTCCATTATTCAAATTAGTTAAGTTTACAAACCAAAGAAACTCAGCAGATGGTTGTCTTACAGCATTCCCCCCTGGACCAGCATGTAGTGGCAGTAGAGAATCACTTTCATTGTGTTGTTGACTTTGCACCAAACCGTTACACTGAGCATGCCAGTATGAGCATGACTTTCTGCCTCCAAGTCCAGTAATTCAATTTCCTCACTACTAAATATTGTAAATATTATATTACAATAAAGTTGAAGACTTTGGGAATGACAGCAACTGAGCCACAAAGCAGGGTAAGCGGATTGTGAGGAGCCTGGTGTGCAGGGCTCACCAACTATCTGCAGGGTCAACAGCCTCAGACCTCCAAAGTTCATGTGGTCTTCAGATTATCTTAAGAACAGGAAAGTTTGATGCAGACAGAGATATGATGAGGGGCTGTTTATCAGGGGTTGGGCTTGGACCATCAGTTCCAGTAAAAAAAACAAAAAACACTTAAAGTACTAACCTTTACCTGATAGAACCCTGACACCCAACCCCAGTCTATAGGGCCCACTGTCCTGGATATGTTTAAGATACATTCATGTTCCAGAGCATTTGATTCGAACAATTGCATGATCTCCTCAGCCGGATGTGAAGTTCTAGAGAAGCTTGTTAGTGACCCATTTAAATTCAGTTTGTGGCAACAGGGAAACACCTAGACCATGCAGGACAGTGAGCACTGAGAAACAGAAACAGGGCTGAGGAAAACATGATAGAACCACCCTAAAGAATTGCTGCTGTGGTAGCGGCAAAGGGTGGACCAGCACTATGATAATGCCTCTATCAAGAATGGGACGTCCTTAAAAGTTCATGTGTGTAAAAGGCAAGAGATTCAATAATTTTACCAATATAGTTGATAAACAGGCAAATTGTATCATAACTGTGGACGGTAAAAGCCTAATAAAAATGTGTATGTTTCTATTATTCTTTTACCGTCTACAGAAGGTGTCTGAAAAATGCCTTGCAAAATAATTAGAATCATTCTTATAATATGAGCCGGTAGGTAAGCATCTGTGACCAGTTCTAAATATAGCATTAAAACTGAAGTTCAGGAGAATTCTGATGGAAGCAGAAAACTTCAAGCTTCAATGTCTTGTTTTCTCATCCTGCAGAAAAAGAAAAAAATGCAGTTTGTGTTTTAATAAATATTATTAACAAGAGTTTGAGGCAGCGTCTGGACAGGAAAGGCGGGCACTGTGACTCCATTTACCTTGATAACATCTGCCAGCTCCTGCAGGACTTCTTCATACCGCTCTTCCATCCCCTTTAGGCTTTCTGGTTTAATCATCTGCTTTTGAATCCCCGGGCTTCCTGCTTCCATCACCATCCGAAGGAAATTTGTCTCCTGAGGGGGTGAACATAAACTCAGGTTGGTTTGGATTCTTTTTGATTGGAGGAGTCAACATATTCCCACCCTTCTTCCTGAAAGAACAAGTAATAGACTCAAAACATCTCTAGAATATAGAAGAGGCTTTTCCACCAGAAAATTTCCAGTTGATAACCAGGACTGGTACTAAAGCCAGTTTTTAACTGGTTCTGTAAAACTACTGGTTTGCTTTTTCATCAAAAGATCTCATTGTTTTATTGTTTGAGCCTGGGGGTTGCTTTAACCATATATTTTCCGTGTTTTACTCTTTTTCTTTTCTAACTGTGACTGAAAAATCTGAAGGCCATCGGTCATATTGACAGATTGGTGCCACTTGGTGGAGATATTTTCAAATTTACGCTTAGAGTTCAGGTAACTGAATCGATCAAATAAAGATTCCCATGAGAGAATCTGAGCATCATTTCAGACCTGGACAAGGTTGAAGAGTTATGGAGACTTTGGAGTGACTACACACACGTTCTGGGTTCCCTGTTCAGTTTGTGCGGATTGAATATTAGTTAAAATTAAAAATGAAATACTACTGAATGTCATCATTTCAAAAACTTATGGGTAAAATTTGATTACGAGACCTGATTTTTCTGACCCTGTCAGTCAAAGTGATGACAACAAAAAAGTCTAGCGCAACCTCTGCTTTAGCCTCACCCCATTTTATTCTGTGTTTTTGTGATTTTAGTGTGAATAGACACTGGATAACATTTATAATATTATTTATTCTAATGTCCATGCAAATAGATGCCATAATATCCAGAGGTGGCTAGAGAAGACAAAAACTGCACCACAGGAAGAACAGTGTAACTTTCAAATGTTTTAACTCAAGTTGAAGTAAAAAGTCAAAGGCTACTCTCATGCTAAGTAACTGTGATCTAACCCTCCGATTCAATATGTACAAAGTGATGTAATCTGATGAGTCAAAACTATAAAATTATTTGCAAATTCTGGTATTAAAAGAAATAAAAACTGAGTACAAATAACTCATACAAAGCAACAAATGAACACAAGTGTTTGTGGATGAGGCCCAACATGTTTGTCTACTTTTTAAAATGTATTTCTGGAGTCCTGGACGTCTGTTGTTTTTTTATTTTATTTTAGGTTTTCTCATTGTGCACCTCCCATGAAAGTTTAACTTACAAACCTTTTCTGACTATAAAAGGCATGAACTTTTGAATCAATGGCAGCAAAAGGTGTGATTGTAGGACTTGTGATGACTTTATGGTTTCTGGAGATTTCTGTCAGCATCTTGTTCTCAGGGTGAACATGCTTGGAGAGGCAGACCTGGTAATGTTGGCTGTTGTTCTCAATGTCTTTCACTAGGAGACTATTTAACAAAAAGTAAAATGGCTTTTGAGACCCTTTCTAGATTCAAATACTGCAACAATCTTCCTAAAGGCCTCGGGGAGCTCGTTGGATCACATCACAGTGCTCATTCTAACTCCAGGAACACGGCAAAGTTAATGTCTTAAGTTTTAAACAGGGCAAACCTGCAAAATGCAGAGCTATTACGTACCAACCATACGTACCTGATCCGTTATGCATGTGTGCAATTTTACCCACTTTAAGTGGGAATACATTTGTATGGGTGTCCTCATTTATTCCTGACCAGAAATCCCCACTCTCCTCCCCTTCAATAAACCTCTGCTCATGTTGGATCATGGAAGGTACCTGTACTCTGAGCAGAAAGGTGAAGGCCAGTCCAGGTTTTCCAGCTCTCGCTGTTCTTCCAACCCTAAGCAAAGACACAGAAGCAAGGACATAACGTCACTTTCTGACAGAAATGACAGTTTTAAGAATGAGACGGCAGGGCTCCCTACCTGTGAATGTAGGTCCTGATGTACTGCGGGGTGTCATAATTGATGACACATTTAACCCCGTCTATGTCGATGCCTCTGGCTGCTGCATCTGTGCTGACCAGCCTGTAGGAGGACAGTTCAGGGTAAATACATTAGAGGGATCATTCAAGCTGCAGCACAAAGCCATATCTGACTCCTGTTACTATAGAGACAACACAGGTAACATCATCATACAGTTAGTCAGACACCTCCCATTTCAGCTTCCCTTCATTGGCTCCCTGTTAACTCCAGAATAGAATTTTAGATTTAAGGGCTCCACAGTGACACAGTTGTAGGAAGAAGGCCCAGGTTCGAATCCTGGCCTGGGGTCTTTCTGCATGGAGTTTGCATGTTCTTCCTGTTCTCAAGCTTTCTCCCAAAGTCCAAAAACATGACTGTTAGGTTAACAGGTCTCTCTAAATTGTCCTTAGGTATGAGTGTGTGCGTGCATGGTTGTTTGTTCCGTATGTCTCTGTGTCGCCCTGCGATGGTCTGGTGACCTGTCCAAGGTGTACCACGCCTCTCGCCCCATGACTGCTGGAGATAGGCACCTGCCCCCCACAACCCTGCAGAGGATGGACGGGTATAGATAATGGATGGATGGAATTTAAGATCCTCCTTCTTGCATACAAAGCCCTAAATGATGAAGCTCCATCATACATCAGAGATCTAATTGTTTAATATGTTCCTAACAGAGCACTTTGCTCTCAGTCTGCAGGTTTACTTGTAGTTCCTAGGATTTCTAAAAGTAGAATGGGAGGCAGGTCTTTTAGTTATCAGGCTCCTCTCCTGTGGAACCAGCTCCCAGCTTTAGTCCGTGAGGCAGACACTCTGTTTACTTTTAAGGCCAGGCTTAAAACTTTCCTTTTTGATAAAGCTTATAGTTAGAGTGGCTAAGGTCATCCTGAGCTATCTCTGTAGTTATGCTGCTATAGGCTTAGACTACTGGAGGAATTCAGTGTCTCTGCTCTGTCTTCTCAAACCTCCAGACGGTCGTGGCAGATGGCCGCTCGTACTGAGCCAGGTTCTGGTTCTGGTTCTGCTGGAGGTTTCTTCCAGTTAAAGGGGAGTTTTTCTTCTCCACTGTTGCTACATGCTTGCTCAGTATGAGGGATTGCTGTGAAGTCAATGACACAACCCAGGCGACTGTCTACTGTCGCTACATGTTGGTCCAGGAGGAGTGAATGCTGCAAGTCAATAACTCGATGCAATCTGCTGGGATTCCTTAGATAGAAAACTTTTGAAGTGATTGAATTGAAATGACTTTTCTTGTAAAGTGCCTTGAGATGACATCTGTTGTAAATTGGCGCTATATAAATAAACTGAATCGAATTCAAATAATGTTCAGCTGGATCAGTACTCGGTCATGTGGCTTCCAAAATAACAGTGACATCAGCAACATGTAAAGTCACTATTGGTTCAGTTACTGTGTTGCGTCGCATGATGGATATTATTGATGGAAAAGGGACGTTATCCTCTCCAAGCTCAACATGACGTTCAAAGAACTCCTGATGAAGCTCAACTTTAAATGAAGGTCAGAGAGGGTGAAAGGTCAGAGTAGAGAGGAGGCTTTAATAATCAGTAGCACTTCCAGACACACCATCACAACATGGGACATGCGACTACATGGAAATGAGTCTAGAACCAAAGGGGCCCTTTCTCAGTTACTGGAACAATGCTCATGTGAACGAGCATCATGGATGAACTGGACGCAGACTCACAGCTGGATCTTCCCCTGTTCAAAGTCCTTCAAGGTGTTCCTCCTCTCACCGGGAGAGAGTCGTGAGGAGAACTCAGCTGCCTGCACGCCACCAAACAGCTCCACTAAACGGTAGAGTCTGGAAAGGAAATGGATGGAGATGGGTTAGACAAGACACTGAAAGGCGTGAGGTGAGAGAGAGTCAGTCCTTCCAACCAACCAACCTGTGTGCCGTCTCTCTGGAGTTGGTGAAACAGAGGATGGGGCAGAGCTTCAGATACAAGATGAAGTGAAGAATGATCAGGGGCTTCTTGTTCATCGTACAGGGAACATAATACTCCTACAAACACAAGAGACCCAGGAGCAATCATCTCAGAATTTCTCCTCCAGTTCCAGTTTTCGGTTTGCTGTCAAGTCAAAGGTCACCTCTTACCGTGAGGCCCTGGGGGAAGTCAAAGCGGTCTCGTCTCTGAGCGGGGTCTGCTCTCGTGCTGCTTGAGGGGCCGTGGACAGAGCTGAAGAGCTGGGGCTGGTGGAGGCCCAGCTGCTGCAGCTTCTCTGGGTTCTGGGTGAGTGTGGCAGAAAAAAGCAGCTTCTGAAGCGGCATCTGAGCAGGAGACAAACTGAGACGAGAAGCAATGTTTAGGCCTGTCATAATAAACAATAAAACAATTGATCGCATGATCAATTCAAATTAGCTCAATTTTTCCAGCCACAATTTCTATTAGCATGCTTGTTTGTTTCCCTCTTTCTACCATAGAGACTGGATGAATAAAAGGCTTATATAGTAAGATGGGATGTTTTTTTTTAAAATTCTAAATATTTTTTTTGTTAGTTTGCACTTTTTGTTTACAGAACTCCTAACTGGTAGCTTTTCCTTTTTGATCCTTGTCTGAGATTAATATTTCTTGAAGGGAGTTTAAATAAAAATATTTTGGTTGTTTTGTTAATTTATATTGAATATCAAAAATGTGTTCCAGTTGCAGCGGTAAATATTCTTTAGAAATGGTTTATTGATCGTTCAGAGGTTGTACATGCACTATTATTATTACAATTGAAAATAGTCTCAAAAACTGCAATATTATTGTTAATTGCAATAATTTTTTGGGGTCATTTATCGTCCAGCAAAATGTGTTTATCATGACATTGATGTTGTTGTCACTACTAACATTATACACGTTAAAAACATGAATACAACAAAATTGGATTTTTAATTAAAGTTTTTTATTTCCTATTCTATAACTTCAAAGACAACTCATAGTTGCAATGTTTTTCTTCAATTCTACAATTTTCTTCAATTTCTACAATTGAAGAAAAGTTGGATCTTCAATTTCTACAATTTCCCTCTGGGATCAATAAAGTATTTTTGAATTTGAAAAGCTTGTGACAGAGAGACTGAAATGATTACAGATTTACTTCAAAGAGTATAGCCACTGTAGTTGTTTCACCATGTGAAAGAACCTTAGATGGCCAAAATAAGGCTGCTTAAATCTCAGCTGGTCTTGATGACTATTTCAGGCTCCAGTGCCTTTAATGAAGAAAATATAACTTCTCGGAATAAGACATCATTGGCAGCTTGTGATATACCAAGTGAGATCCACCACAATAAAAAAAATTCTGCTGCCAAAATCAATTATGGATTCCCGAGTGACTTGAAAAAGATGCACTTGCCTTGAAATGACTAGTTGATGCTAAAAAGTTCTGTGCTAAGGATCAGAGCACATCAGATCATTTCCTCCTGGTTATCTATCTCAAAAGAATCAGAAATGTCGTTTCTCTAGGAGCCCAAAAAATGATTAGACCTTCAAAACCAACTCCATACTAGCAAATTCTCCTAAAGAGGACTGTTTCTCATCTGTGGTTATTATATTGTGTAGCATATTTTCAATTCAATTCAGTTTATTTATATAGCGCCAATTCACAACAGATGTCATCTCAAGGCACTTAACAAGAAGTCATTTCAATACAATTATACAAACATTCCAATCAGTTAAAAAGTTTCCTATTTAAGGAATCCCAGCAGATTGCGTCAGTCATTGGCGTGAGGTTGGGCAGATTTCCAACCACAGCAATCCTTCAGCAATCCCTCATACTGAGCAAGCATGTAGCGACAGTGGAGAGGAAAAACTCCCCTTTAACAGGAAGAAACCTCCAACAGAACCAGGCTCAGTAGGAGCGGCCATCTGCCACGACCGTCTGGGGGTTTGAGAAGACAGAGCAGAACACAGAAGGAACAGAAGATCTGATATAAGAGAACTTTCTATGTTACAGAAAGTAAAAAGTTGATAACAGGACACAGTGGATGTTCAGTTACTGAGAGGATCATCCCAGTCGATGACCCCCGTCCAACAGGGCATTGCAGCCAAGCAGGATACCAGACCAGGTATATCTTCTATGGAGAGAAAAACACTGAGAGAAAACAAAGTTAACAGTCGAAATAACAGAATGTACTGTAATACAACTGGAGAGTAGTAGGAGAAAAGGAAGTAGCAGAGTGAAGAAAATTGGTAAGTCTGTCCTCCAGCAGTCTAAGCCTATAGCAGCATAACTACAGAGATAGCTCAGGATGACCTTAGCCACTCCAACTATAAGCTTTATCAAAAAGGAAAGTTTTAAGCCTGGCCTTAAAAGTAAACAGAGTGTCTGCCTCACGGACTAAAGCTGGGAGCTGGTTCCACAGGAGAGGAGCCTGATAACTAAAAGATCTGCCTCCCATTCTACTTTTAGAGATCCTAGGAACTACAAGTAAACCTGCAGTCTGAGAGCGAAGTGCTCTTTTAGGAACATATGGAACAATTAGATCTCTGATGTATGATGGAGCTTGATTATTAAGGGCTTTGTATGTAAGAAGAAGGATCTTAAATTCTATTCTGGATTGAACAGGGAGCCAATGAAGGGAAGCTAAAACAGGAGAAATGTGATCTCTCTTTTTAATATTCATCAGAACTCTTGCTGCCGCATTTTGGATCAACTGAAGGCTTTTAATGGCATTTTGTGGACTTCCTGATAGTATAACACTTCCGAACATTTGTGCTGTGATGGCTGCAGTTAAGAGTCACACAAATTAGGTAATATCTACCAAACATCAGTGCTATAATAGAACGATTTTCATAACCCTACACATATATTTTGCTTTTTTAAATATAGGATTTAATTCACAGAAAAACAAATTAGTTTTGGTTTAGAATTTATTTATTTATACCATTGCATACTGTAAGTGTCTTCTAAAAATTGTGCACATTTTAGTTTACTCTGTTGTGTGTATAAATTGATTTAAGTGTTCTTTTTTATTTGAGTTAAGTCAGTGGCAGCTGCTTCCGGCCCTTGGCTGAACTAAGAGGTGGAAAAGGGAAGGAGCGGGCCAATATGGAGACCTGCAAATTGGCTCAGACCACCACTCAGGATCATGCAGGGGAAAGGGGTGTTGTTATGTTAGTATCAGTTAGGTTTTTGTGTGTTCTACCCCTTTTGTGTCTTTGTGGGCTGATCAGCCAGTATTTTAAGTTGCCCCTTTGTCTCAGTTAGGAAGATCAGTGTGTTCAAGTTAGTGTTGTTTTGTGGCCATTTCTTTCATTAGAATTCTGTTACTTTGACCTCTTTTATGGGCCCCAAGAACTTGATTTTTATAAAATGTACCCAGGTTTATATTTTGGGTTAAATAAAAAAACAAAACCCTGTTGTAAACTTAAACCTGTGCCTGACTGTACTTTAGTGCTTAGCCCATAACACTGCCCTGCAATCAAATGTTTTTTAAATGATCTCTAAGTGAGCGAGTAAAATCGAAGACACAGACTATAATACTCAAAAGTTGATCAAATATAAAACTGGGGTTGCATTGCACCAAGAAGGTCCTGGATTCGAATCCTGGCCTGGGGTCCTACTGCATGAAGTTTTAATGGAGTCATGTGCTCCGGCTTCCTCCCACAAAAACTTGACTGTTAGGTTAATTGGTCTCTAAATTGTCCTCAGGAGTGTGTGGCTGCATGGTTGTTTGTTCTTTGTGTCTCTGTGTTGCCCGGAGATGGACTGGCGACGTGTCCAGGGTGTATCCCGCCTCTCTCCCAATGAATGCTGGAGATAAGCACCAGCCCCATAGATGATGGATGGAGGGGCTTAGGGAAGTAGTGGATGTACTAAATAGTGTAGCAGGCCAAAGCAGAGGGATCTATGAAGGCAGTTAGGAGGAAGGGTAAACAAAAGGGTATGGTTACTTGGGACAAGGACACATTGTTAATAAGCAACGCATAAAACCATGTAATTAATCTTGATGGACTCCACTGTACTGATGGCAAAAGTGGGAAGACATACAAAGTGAGTTAGGAAATTAAAATTACGACTCGGGAAAAGAAAATATATTGCAGTCTCTGACCAAGGAGCAGCAGGACCCTGGAGGTTTGGACAGCTCTTCATTTAGAAAACAAACTAAGGAATACAACAACTAAGAAAGGAATCAGAAGCCCACATTTTGTCTTCAAATGCCTCTACCAGATACCATAGGGAAAATGAAATTTCATGATTAGTTTGAGGTAGATTACCAGGAGAATATGATCTGATGCAGCACTGATGCTGTAAAAAAAATATATGAAAATGTCTAGAAACATTTTTTGATCTTCCAAGCCTCTTTCACTGAAGGAAAAACACAAGCGGAGCACAACAACTCAACATTATTCACGCGAAATGCATTTTAATTTTAATGACATACAGTAATCTGTGGTAATTGAAGGGTTGTCTCAACGATTTGTCTGTACATTTTGATTTAGAACCCCCCCCCACCCCCTGACTGCTTCCTTGCAGACAGACTGCTGTTGCCGTGGACAGCACTCTGACCCACCTGGCTGCTGTGATGCATGCAGGCTCTGTCCTCCTGAAGAGGCCTCTGGCTGCTGGTCCAGCTTGTGAGCGGTACACTGCCTTCAGTACCTGGCTGAGCCATGACTGGTGCATGCTGTCAATCATCCTGTCAGCCTCATCAATTATCTGTGACACAGACAGGAAAACAAACGTATAACATCACTACCCATACCATGAGTGTTGCTCCTAAATCACCAGTAATGCAGGTATTGGGAACCTACCAGAAACCTGAGATGTTCCAGACATAAGCCAGAGTTTTTGTTGATGTGATCAACCAGTCGACCTGGAGTAGCAACAACTATGTCTGCTGCACTGCACCTCACACTCCCTCTGAAACATCAACCATTACAATGGATTGTCAGCTTTGAACCTTCCAGTCTGCAATCCTTTCGACTTAATGCTTGCATCAGTACAGAGCATCTGCAGGCATACAGTGTTTTAACGCTGAATTCAGCCTGAAGAGGAGCAGCTAACAAGGCAAGGCAATTTTATTTGTATGGCACACTTTCAACAGCAGGGTAATTCAAGGTGCTTTACATGATTTGTTGATTTAAAAAACAAAAAACAAAACAAACAGACATGGAATATAACATTGGAAATTAAAAGTAAAAGAAACACACATTACACATGATACACAATAAAGCAAGAGAAAGATCAATAAAGCAAGAGAGCATGAACACATTTCATGCATATGACATCAAGCATTTACTCGAAGGCAATTCTAAACAAATAGGTTTTTAGTCTCGATTTAAACCAGTTCAGAGTTTCAGCAGCTCTACACTCGTCAGGAAGTCTGTTCCAGATAAGGGGAGCATAGAAACTGAAAGCTGCTTCTCCATGTTTAGTTCTGAGTCTAGGGATGTTTAGTAGGCTACAGTTGGAGGACCTGAGTGGTCTTGGTGGTTGAACCATGACAACAGGTCTTCAACATATTTTGGTGCTAAGCCATGTAATGATTTATAAACTAGTAGAAGTATTTATAAGTCTATTCTCTGAGCTACAGGGAGCCAGTGTAAGGACTTTAGAACTGGGGTGATGTGCTCTACTTTCCTGGTTCTAGTGAGGAACACGAGGAGCAGTGTTCTGGATCAGCTGCAGCTGTCTGATTGACTTTTTAGGCAGACCTCTGAAGACGCTGTTGCAGTAATCAATTCGACTAAAGATAAATGCATGGATGAGTTTTTCGAAGTCCTGTTGCAAAATCAGTCCTTTAATCCTAGAAACGTTCTTCAGGTGATAGAACGCTGACCTTGTTATTGCCTTTATGTGACCCTAGAGGTTCAGGTCTGAGTCCATTACTACACCTAGATTTCAGGCCTGATCAGTAGTTTCTAGCTGTATTAACTGAAGCTGTGTGCTGACTCTTGATCGTTCCTCTGTGGGTCCAAAAATAATTACTTCAGTTTTGTTTCTATTCAGCTGGAAAAAGTTATGGAAAACCCATCCATTTATTTGGTTAATGCATTGATTTAGGGTTTGAATGGGTTCAGAGTCACCTGGTGACATTGTAATGTAAAGCTGAGTGTCATCCGAGTAGTTATGGTAGCTAATGTTATTGGTTGTTATAATCTTGCCTAGTGGGAGCCAGTAGATATTAAATAGAAGGGGCCCAAAGATGGAGCCCTGGGGCCCCCCACATGTGATTTCTGTTTGTTCTGATAAAAAGTTTCCTATTGAAACATAGAAGTCCCTGTTCTTTAGGTAAGACTCAAACCAGCCAAGTACCAGAGAGTCCGACCCAGCTCTCCAGTCGTTCCAATAAAATATCATGATCAACAGTGTCAAATGCTGCACTGAGGTCCAACAGAACCAGCACTGTGGTTCTACCACAGTCTGTATTTATGCGGATGTCATTGAATACTTTGACGAGGGCAGTCTCAGTGCTGTGGTGACCATGGAAACCAGACTGAAAAACATCAAAACGGTTTGTCATTGTTATGAAGCTATTTAACTGCTGAAACAGCTTTTTCAATAATCTTACTGATGAATGGAAGATTAGAGATCAGCCTGCAGTTCTGCATTAACATGTTGTCCCGATTCTTCTTCTTTAGAAGTGGTTTAATAACTGCTGTTTTTAAAGCCTGGGGGAAGACACCTGACAGGAGGGATGAATTCACTATTTGAACAAGATCAGACCCAATAACAGGTTAAACTTTCTTTAAAAAAAGCTGTGGAGGATATCAAGACAGCTCGAGAAGGAGCTTAATTGGATAATGATTTTTTTCAAGGCTGTTTTGGTTTAATTCATGGAATCTCAGACATTTTCTTTATATTGTTGTTGATTGGGGATGGCGCTGGTTGTGGGTTCGGTATCGAGGTACAGATTGACCGTCTAATTGTTAGAATCTTTTCAGTGAAAAAGCTGGCAAATTCATTGCAGGCCCTGATAGAGTTTAGTACTGTCACTAAGGGATTAGTTAGTCTTTCCACTGTTGCAAATAGAGTCCGTGCATTATTAATGTTTCTGTTGATGATTTCAGAAAAGAATGATTCCCTAGCCTCTTTTACGAGGAACAAGGAACATTCACAATACTGTTTTTACTTTTTTAACTTCAAAATTGTAATTATAATTAAGTATCATCTAATATATGAATGATAATAACCCTCACAGATAAAACCTTCCAGAAAATGTGACATGTTTGTGGAGCCATGTTTCTAGGTTCGCGTCCTCACCGTTGCTCCCAAAGTGACGTGCACTCCACAGCAAAAGACCTCTGACCCACCAGCATGACCACTTTCACAGGAGTTCCTTCAGCGTACGATGCAAACACTTTGTATACCTGCACCAGAGAACATTAATGTCGGCGCGCTGTCAGGATTTAAGTGTCTGTACAAAATGTTAGAGAGTTCTGACCTGCTGGGCAAGCTCTTTGGTCGGCAGCACAGCCAGAGCACGGATTTCACACACCGTCCGCTGCATCAACACCTGTCAGGAAACACACACGTCTTTAGAAAAACTGTCCCTGGGCCAGCAATGCTTAGTCGGCGTCACAGAGGAGATGTTGGCTACTCACCTGTATGACAGGTATGACAAATGAAAGAGTCTTGCCACTGCCTGTTGGTGCAGATACACAGATGTCTCTGGGTCTGTACCCTCCTCTACCAATCAGAAGTCCATGTTGTGCACCCTCCAAGATGGCCGGGATTACCTCTGCCTGTACTGAAAATGGATCACAGAAGCCTTTTCACTTACGTGTGCTGACAAAACTGCAGAGACTGTCAACGACCCTCCACTTTTATTTCACTTAAGGAAGCAAAAAAAGGAGGAGGAGACAGAGGTAGGTAGATAAGTTCTTGTCTGAGCCGCTGAGGACAGGAACAAAACTTCTGTTCCAGCAGCAGTCACTACAACATTTTAGCAGAAAATGTCTGACACTGCTTGATACTTAAACTAGGTCATCTTTGGTCATAAGGCAACTAAAACGAATGCTGAGACAGAACCAATTCAAATCCCTGATTGAAATAGCTGAAAACCCTTTTCCTTCATTCACAACAACCCCACTGATAGAAATGCATTATGTTGCAGTGAAAATTTGAATTTTCAGTAATCCACACAAATATTTGGGAACTTGAAGGGCTACTGAAATGACTCATGGGAAAGCTTTGTTGATTAGTGACTGTTTTGGCCTTGTTAACAACAGCATTCAATTCAATTCAGTTTATTTATATAGCGCCAATTCACAACAGATGTTATCTCAAGGCACTTAACAAGAAGTCATTTCAATACATTTATACAAACATTCCAATCAGTTAAAAAGTTTCCTATTTAAGGAATTCCAGCAGATTACGTCAGTCATTGGCGTGAGGTTGGGCAGACTTTCCAACCACAGCAATCCTTCAGCAATCCCTCATACTGAGCAAGCATGTAGCGACGGTGGAGAGGAAAAACTCCCGTTTAACAGGAAGAAACCTCCAACAGAACCAGGCTCAGTGGGAGCGGCCATCTGCCACGACCGTCTGAGGGTTTGAGAAGACAGAGGAGAGACACAGAAGGAACAGAAGATCTGATATAAGAGAACTTTCTATGTTACAGAAAGTAAAAAGTTGATAACATGACACAGTGGATGTTCAGCTACTGGGAGCATCATCCCAGTCGATGCCCCCCGTCCAACAGGGCATTGCAGCCAAGCAGGATACCAGACCAGGTGTAGCTTCTATGGAGAGAAAAACACTGAGAGAAAACAAAGTTAACAGTCGAAATAACAGAATGTACTGTAATACAACTGGAGAGTCGTATGAGAAAAGGAAGTAGCAGAGTGAAGAAAATTGGTAAGTCTGTCCTCCAGCAGTCTAAGCCTATAGCAGCATAACTACAGAGCTAGCTCAGGATGACCTAAGCCACTGTAACTATAAGCTTTATCAAAAAGGAAAGTTTTAAGCCTGGCCTTAAAAGTAAACAGAGTGTCTGCCTCACGGACTAAAGCTGGGAGCTGGTTCCACAGGAGAGGAGCCTGATAACTAAAAGATCTGCCTCCCATTCTACTTTTAGAAATCCTAGGAACTACAAGTAAACCTGCAGTCTGAGAGCGAAGTGCTCTGTTAGGAACACATGGAACAATTAGATCTCTGATGTATGATGGAGCTTGATTATTAAGGGCTTTGTATGTAAGAAGAAGGATCTTAAATTCTATTCAGGATTTAACAGGGAGCCAATGAAGGGAAGCTAAAACAGGAGAAATGTGATCTCTCTTTTTAATATTCATCAGAACTCTTGCTGCCGCATTTTGGATCAACTGAAGGCTTTTAATGGCATTTTGTGGACTACCTGATAGTAAAGAATTACAGTAGTCCAGCCTTGAGGTAACAAATGCATGGACTAGTTTCTCAGCATCACTCCTGGACAGGATGTTTCTAATTTTAGCAATATTCCGGAGGTAAAAGAAAGAAATCCTAGAAACCTGTTTAATATTGGATTTAAATGTAAAGTCTTGGTCAAAAATAACGCAGAGGTTCTTTACGTTATTACTGGGGGCCAATTTAATGCCATCCAGATGAAGTGATTGACTTATCAGTTTCTGTTTTAGAACTTCTGGTCCAAAGACAGCAACTTCTGTCTTGTCAGAATTTAAAAGCAAAAAGTTTAGATTCATCCATGTTTAATGTCTTCCAGACATGCCTGTAATCTACCTAACTGACTGGGTTCATCAGGATTTATGGATAAATATAGTTGTGTATCATCAGCATAGCTGTGGAAATTTAGCCCATGCTGTCTGCTGATTCTACCAATTGGAAGCATATATATGGTGAAAAGAATTGGTCCAAGCACAGAACCCTGTGGAACTCCACAAGTAACCCTTGAGAGTGAAGAAGATTTATCATTTAGATGAACAAACTGGAATCTGTCAGACAAATATGATTTAAACCAGCCTAGTGCTGTTCCTTTGATCCCTGCAACATGTTCAAGCCTTTCTAAGAGAATATTATGATCAACTGTGTCAAAAGCAGCACTGAGATCTAACAAAACCAGAACAGACACAAGTCCATTATCTGAGGCCATGAGAATATCATTAGTAACCTTCACCAGTGCTGTTTCAGTGCTATGATGAGCCCTAAAACCTGACTGAAACTCTTCAAACAGCTCGTTACTGTTTAGATGCTCACAGACTTGATTAGCAACAATTTTCTCAAGGACTTTGGATAAGAAAGGAAGGTTAGATATAGGTCTGTAATTCACTAAGTCATCCTGATCAAGGGAAGGTTTCTTGAGTAAAGGTTTAATTACAGCTATTTTAAATTCCTGGGGTACGTATCGGTTTACTAAGGATAGATTCATCATATCCAAAATGGAGCCAGGAACCAAATGGAACACTTCTTTAAATAATTTGGTTGGAATTGGGTCCAACATACAAGTTGAAGGTTTAGATGAGGCTAATATTTTTGATAATTCCGAAAGCTCGACTGAATCAAAACAGCCTAAGCACAACTGAGGATCTACAGTTCTTTCCGATACTGCCTCATTTACTGAGGAAGAAGTAATCATGTTTGGAAGGATGTCCATGATTTTATTTTTAATAGAATTAATCTTATTTATGAAGAATCCCATAAAATCATCACTGCTAAGAGCTGGGGGAATAGTTGGCTCAACATAGCTATGACTCTGTGTAAGTTTGGCAACTGTACTAAAAAGAAACCTAGGATTGTTTTTATTCGCCTCTATTAATGATGAAAAATATGCTGTTCTAGCTTGTCGAAGGGTCTTTTTATACAGCAGTAGACCGTTATTCCAGGTTAAATAGGAATCCTCTAGGTGTGTAGAGCACCATTTTCTCTCCAACTTCCTAGTATTCTGCTTTAAAGTATGCAACTCTGCGTTGAACCACTTTCTTTTTTAAGGGGGCTACACTATCTAATGCCAAACGCAATGAGGACGTAATGCTGTGAACCAGATCATCAATTTCTGAAGGGTTAGAGATAGAATTGCTGCCATCCACTGTGTTACCCTGAGACACTAAGGAAAGTAAGAATGGAACAGATTCTTAAAATTAAGATTAGGTTAAAATTAAAATTAGATTAAAATTATTACAGCATTGTCTGATAAAGCTCTACTATAATGAAATTTTCTTTCAGATTTAAGATGGTCAGTTAAAGTAAATTCAAAAGTTATTAAGAAATGGTCAGACAGGACCGGGTTATGTGGGTGGACTGTTATTTCCTCACACTCAATACCGTATGTCAGTACAAGGTCCAAAGTGTGTTTACCCGAGTGGGTCGATCCCTGTACTTTTTGAGTAAAGCCAATTGAGTCTAAAATAGCATTAAAGGCTGCATTTAGGCTATCACTTTCAGAATCCACATGAATATTAAAGTCCCCCACTATAATAACCCTATCAGTATTTAATACTAAATCAGATAAAAAATTTGAGATCTGTTCCAAGAATTGAAAGTAAGGGCCTGGTGGACGATACAAAACCACAAACAAAAATGGTCTTAATGTTTTGCAACTTGGATGAGGAAAATTAAGGGTTAGATGTTCAAAAGAACTGTAGCTATCAATTGGTCTGGGACTAATTAGTAAATCAGAACGAAAAATGGTTGCAACTCCTCCTCCTCGCCCAGTACTTCTAGGAATGTGAAAATGTAAATAACTGGGAGGAGTTGACTCATTTATACTGACATAATCCTCCTGCTGCAACCAGGTTTCTGTGAGACAAAGGAAATCAATGTGATTATCACAAATCAAGTCATTTACTAACAAAGTCTTTGAGGAGAGATATCTTATGTTTAATAAACCACATTTAATAGATTTATTTTTCTGTTCAGTCAAAGTTGTATTTATTTTTATGAGATTTCCATGATTTGCTATTGTTGGTTTAACTTTTAATCCATTTAATTTTGGCCGTGGGCAAGACACTGTTTCTATAGGGTAATGGGTGGGTAACAGTACAGAAGCAGCAGAGAGGTGGGTTAAACTACGACTCTGCTTCCTGGTCTGGACCCTGGGTTGTCAGTGTTTTGGAGGACTAATCAATTCGGCCATATTCCTAGAAAGAAGAGCTGCTCCATCCAAAGTGGGATGGATGCCGTCTCTCCGGATCAGACCAGGTTTTCTCCAAAATGTTCGCCAGTTATCAATGTAGCCCACATCATTTGCAGGACACCACCTAGACAACCATTGATGGAATGACAGCATGCGGCTAAACATGTCTTCACTGGTCCGATCAGGCAGGGGACCAGAAAAGATTACCGAGTCTGACATTGTTTTGGCAAACTTACACACCGAAGCAACACTAATTTTAGTGACCTCTGATTGGCGTAACCGGGTGTCATTACCGCCAGCGTGAATAACAATCTTACTGTATTTACGCTTATCTTTAGCCAGCAGTTTCAGGTAGGATTTGATGTCGCCCATTCTGGCCCCTGGCAAACATTTGACTATGGTCAATGGTGTCTCTAATGCCACGTTTCTGACTATGGAGCTGCCAATTACCAGGGTCGGCTTCTCAGCGGGTGTGTCGCTGAGCGGGGAAAATCTGTTAGAAACGCGGACCGGTTGGTGGTGGCCCGGGGGCTGGGTCCTAGAACTATGCTTCCTACGTACAGTCACCCAGCCGGCCTGAGGTCCCGGCTGCGCGGGCTCTACCGGAGGACGGCTAGGGGGTTCTATCCTTGTTGGCTCCGCGCTGGCTAATGGGCTTCGGCTATCAGCTGGTTTTTCAACAGCGCGGAGCCGTGCTTCTAATTCTGATACCCTCGCCTCCAAAGCTACAAAAATATTACATTTATTACAGTTACCATTATCACTAAAGGAGGCAGGGAAGTAACTAAACATCTGACAGAGAGAGCAAGAGAGAAGAGAAGAGTTAGAGACAGGAGAGAGAAGAGTAGCCATAGCCTCAATGAAGCTAAGCTAACTGAGCTAGCGAGACCTTACCACCCCAAGAAAAGCTGTGTGAAACACAAGGAGTTCCCAAAACGTAAAGTACACCACCACAAAACATGGCAGCCTGGACCTTCCAATCCATATTTTAGTACTTTGGATGCTTTTTGGTTGAGAGGTTAAACAAATCTTTTTTTAAATAAAAGTTTTTGTAGCACTGGTGGCCGAGGACTGATGGTCCGGGGACCATGGACCAATTAGATGTAGATACTTTTTTAAATTAGGTCAGAATTATTATCAAATAGTTGAAATCATTCTACAGTGGAAAATGTTAGGTACAATGAAAAGTATTAATCGTTTTAATAACTACATTACATTAGGTTTTGAAAAAGTATTGGAACCACGGGTGACAGCCGTCCCTGGTGGCCGATCATGGAGGTTTTCATAGTTCGACTTCATTTAAAGTCAAACATATAACAAACATTTATAGCATAATCCAGTGTGTATATAAATCACAGAAAGTCGTGTCACTCCCTGTTTCCTCACTTTCTTTCAGTCTGAGAGACCTGTTTGAGAAGCTTTAAAAAGCTTTCTTTACACACAAGAATCTCATCGATCTGAGCATTTTACTAAGTTGATTTCCAAACTTTTCTTTTTGCAACTAGTTGTAAAGCTAAATCTGGTAGCCCAGCGCTACCACCAATACTAGACAAATTTGGACCCATTTACTCTGGAAACCAAGGTTTGTGCCGTTAAATCATTTTGTTCTTATATTGTAAAGATTAAAAAAAAATTACAGCTTCAACCTGTTGGTGCTTTGTCTTTTTTCAACAACAAGATTGGAAGCTTTCGACTTTCGACTAAAGTTGTTTTGTTTTTTAGGGGGTTTACTTTGCAGATTTGTTTGTATAACAAATTGTTTGCAGTTTATTTTGACAATTTAAATACAATCCCTCCCATAAAACCATTATGGTTTTGGTCTCTTATTTCCTTGACTTCTGAAATTAAATCTTGTTGAGTTAAAAGAACCAGTAAAAAGGGTACAATAGGATGATGGAAAGGTACTGTGCGTCTCCTGGCTTCATGGTCAACATGTCACTAAAATACAAATGTAGATTGTAGGCATGGAAAACTGAGGCTCTTATTTTGAACATTTCAGTGAGCCTTTATTTTTAAAGCCAACGTATTCCCATTTCCAACAATGGTTGGGTTCCAGGAGTAGCGTACACCCAATGCTACAATAATCTGTAATAATCAAATATAAAAACTTTTATTTTGTAGAGTATGTTTAGGTGTTATTTTTTTAGTTTAGCTCCATTAGTAATTAGCACTTACTTTCTCAGTAATGACCCTGACTCTGCCTCCCTAAAAGGGTCCAAACCATTGACTGTATATATAACAAACGGAGAAACGGTCGCTCTTCAAAAACGGCACATGGTGTCGGAAAGCGTTTTGAACAGTGTGTGAGAGCGGTCCTTCTTCTCCAGATGTGGGAAGTTTCACATCTCTACCTCATTCACAGTAAAAGAATAAATTAAGAAATGAAAGGGTGCGCCGCCTGGTTTGATCATGAAAATCCTACTAAAATGCATCGGAGAGACTGGTGGAATCTTCTGACTTCTGTGTTCTCTGCAGCGATTTGAGAGGGAACCTTGAGTTGTAGAGCAATTCTGAGAACATTGTGAGAAAGCAGACCCTCGTGGCAACTAAATATCAGAAAATCATGACAGTGGAGATTAAACCATCTGCCAAATGCATAAAACAAACATAAAAAAGGTTCAAACAAAAAAACAAGTTGGATCTCAAAGTTATAGTTACCCTTATGAAAAGATGACAGCATCCCAAAAAGGGAAACCTAAAGTTTCCTTCCCGAGGAAACGGAGTGAAATGACCTCAATGTTTCTTACTAGCAACTATAGTGAGAAACACTGGAGTATTCCTATGAAAAGAGACAATTCAACCCCGCACAAGAATCTATTTAATGTCCCACTCAGTGGTTTTCATACAGCTGGGGTGAGTGAGATTCATGAGTCTAAGAATAAAAGGAAAAAAACATAGAAGTAATGAGTGTGTAACATCTCCCATCTTTGGGTTATTATTTTACTACTCTGAACCTGGAAAGCAGCACTGAGCTCTAATAAGGGAGCTGAAGTGTTTGCATCATGTTGAATCTTTAGCAAGAATAAACCCTTGAATATACTTTCAGATCTCTGTAGTTATAGAACAGCAGTGATTATTTATCAACACAGCAGATGCGCATGCAACCTAGCTGCAGAAATAGAACCCGGCCCTTTAAATCAGCTACGGTTCCAATTATTATTATTTGGGGTTACCCTGCACTTGCAGTGTTGGTTAGCGATGTTGTCAATGTACTACACCAATTTAGCATCTGAAGTGATCGCTGCAGATTGTTGCATTTTTAATCATCTGCTCATTCCAATCGCTTCTTCTGATAGCTTCCAACCAAAGGCCAATTTTGTGTGCCTTGAAAGAGGCGAGTGCGAGTCCATGTAATTCTATAGAACTAGCACGTTTTGTTGTTTTTATCAAAGCGATATGTGCAACCAACAGCACAACAACACACGATCAAGTCTCTTTCTGCAGACAACATGCGCAGTAGAGCAGGGAGTGGGGTAGACCTGACTGTCTAGACTCTCACTGCAAGTGATTTCCTTTACCATGATACATCAGGCTCATAATAAGAAGCGACCATTCTTTTGACAATAGAGCCCCTCAATTGGGTTGAGCTACGGCTGAAGTCAATAACCAGACAGCATAACACAGGATTGATTGTTAATGGTTTCCCAAAGTAATCTAGAAACACCCTAGGCTGATGACCCTCAGATGCATCTACTGTACCTGGAAAAAAGTGCTGTATTCCATTAGCCTCCAGTTTCTTGAGGAGCTGAGTAGAAACCCCAAAAGCAGAAGAAATAGGGACCAGGTTGCATTTAATGTCTCTGTGAATAATATCTGGCTCAGCAAGCCACTGAGGCAGGACCCTCTTCACCTGTTGGAAAAAGAAAACAATGGATGGAAGGATCTCTTATTCTACTGGTGTCATGAGGTTGTTTCCTTATCTGATCATACCTTATGGACAGGTCTGCTTTCAAAACCACCGAGAACAGGGAATCCTGTTGGAGTGGATGAGTCCTGTTTTGGCTCTTCCAGTTCCTGTTTCACCTCTGTTTCACATCTCGAGCTCTCAGGAGAAACACCCTCCACTGACTTGACTAAGATCCAAAGACAAAAGAAAAGTTGAACAAAACGGAAGCTAAACAACAAGGAAAAAAACAGAAAGAACAGTTGGAAACATTGTAATGTAATCAATCTCCCAGGTTGTTCGTTTGTGAGAGACAAAAAATTCAAAGAGCCTACGTGTCTGTGTTCTGTTTGTTCTCTAAAAGCTAGAATTACCCCCACCAACTAGCTATACTGCAGCCAGGTGCCTTCTTCATTCATAGTTGAGATGAAGGAGCTAAAATGTGCAGAGATTAGTGGTGGGCAATATAAAAGGTATAAAGTAGAAATTATATGAATTTAACCAAAAAGGTAGAGATTTTGACTATACCGGCCTACCGCAATTGCGCATTTTGATGTTCAGTGTTTGTCTTTACACTACATATTGCAAGTTTTAAAAGTGGTGTTTTCCATTTTTGGAGAAAAAAAATCAAATATGTGCAGGTTTATTTTTGTGCAATATTACATTTATAAATAAGTAACCCGGGAAGCAGCCAATTTTGAACTTTGTGGATTGTTTTTAAGAACATATAGCTTTAAAAAAAAAAAAAAGTTACATATTTTCATCTTAATGTTGCGAGAATTATTGTGTTGCATTTTTTGGAAAAAAGATTTCAATATTTTTTTAATGCATTTTGCACAATTAATGTTCTTTAAATGGCATTCCAAAGTTTTCTTGAAGTTGTTGTTCTGCTGCAATGTATCTGAAAAGTGAGAATGTTCATAAACTCTCATTTTGACATATAGATCAATATAGATATGAGGCCATATCCCCCAGCCCTACTAGAAATGTTCTGGGTCCATTAAATCTCAGGTACAGAATATAAAAATCCTTCTTTCAAATTATTTCTTTCAAAGTAGATTTAAAATTATTTTTCTTGTAGTTTTGTAAAGTAAAAAAAAATTCAAACACTTCACAGCAGGTGAACTGTTCATTTTTAAATACAGCAGCAGAAGACCTCCTGTGTGGTACCGGTACCAAAGACTTCACATCCGAAGAACCTCAGCAGCTAAAGGCCAGTAGCCCTGACCTTGCATCTCATGGTTGTTGGATTCAATTCAATTCAATTCAGTTTATTTATATAGCGCCAATTCACAACAGATGTCATCTCAAGGCACTTAACAAGAAGTCATTTCAATACATTTATACAAACATTCCAATCAGTTAAAAAGTTTCCTATTTAAGGAATCCCAGCAGATTGCGTCAGTCATTGCCGTCATTGGATGGCTGATTGAGTTGAGCACCAACCTCGACAGGTAGATGCTCAACTGTCTTCGCCCCCTGGTGAGGTCTACATTGGATCCGCTGCAGTTTGCCTACCAGCCTGGTATCGGGGTGGATCATCTACCTCCAGCACCGAGCTCTGACTAGCCTGGAGAACCCTGGAAGCACTGTGAGGATCATTTTCTTTGATTTCTCCAGTACTTTCAACATCATCCAACCAGGACTTCTGAAGGACAAGACTGAGCTGTCAGGAGTGGATCACCACAAGTCCCAGTGGATACTGGACTTCCTCACAAGACGCCCACAGTATGTGAGGCCACAGGGCTGTGTCTCCGACAGGCTGGTCTGCAGTAGGGGGCCTCACAGAGAACTGTGCTGGCACAGTTTCTCTTCACGCTCTGCACTGCAGACTTCTCCATCAACTCCCCACACTGCCACCTTCAGAAGTTTTCTGATGACTCTGCCATTATCGACCTCATCACAGGCGAGGACGACTTAGAGTACAGACAGTGGGCTCAGGACCTTGTGGATTGGTGACAGCAGAACCACCTGCTGATCAATGAGGGGGAAACCAAGGAACTAGTGGTGGATTACTGCAGGCGCAGACCCACCACACTGACACTGGTGAACATCCAGGGAGTGGAAATGAAGATGGTGGACTCTTAAAAATGCCTTTGAGCCAGATGGAGATGCATAAGCCGCAAACACGCTGACCAGATCGATTTGACCATGTTGAAGTTAGCTACCCAGGTTGTCTCTTTAGGGAAATTATGCAATAAATAAGTAGCCTGTACTTGTATAGCGCATTCATCTAGTCTTGAGCCCTTTACACTATATTCAGTCTTTCACCTATATACGCTGATGATGGTAAGCTACATTGTAGCCACAGCCACCCTGGGGCACACTGACAGAAGCCAGGTTGCCGTACACTGGCGTCACCAGGCCCTCTGATCACCACCAGTACCAAAGGCGGGTCAAGTGTATTGCCCAAAAACACATCGCCCGACAGAGCAAGGGCTCGTACTAGCAACACTCCGGTTATAGAACTCCTACCTCCCGGGCCACTGATCACAGAACTGTTACTTCTTCTTTAAGAAGCTCTTCTATCCTCCACTCATTACCTGTATTAACGGCATCCGTTTGAACTCATCTGTATAAAAGACACCTGTCCACACCTTCAAACAGTCAGACTCCAACCTCCACCGTGGCCAAGGCCGGAGAACTGTCAAAGGACACCAGGGACAAGATTGTACACCTGCACAAGACTGGATGAGCCAATCTACAATAGGTAAACCGCTTGGTGAGAAGAGATCAACTGTTGGAGCAATTATTAGAAAATGGAATAAATACAAGATCACTGACAATCTCCCTTGATCCGGAGGCTCCATGCAAGAGCTCAGTCCGTGGAGAACACGTGATCTTGAGAACGGTGAGGAAACGTCCCAGAACTACACGGGGAGAACTGGTCAATGACCTGAAAAGAGCTGGGACCACACTAAGTCATCATGGATTAAAATCCTGCAGTCCCCCTGCTTTAGACGGCACATCTCCAGGCCCATCTAAAGGTTGCCAGAGACCATCAGGATGATCCAGATGCAGAATGGTAGAATGTCTTGTGGTCAGATGAGACCAAAATAGAACTCTCTGGTATAAACGCCACTCACCGTGTTTGGAGGGGCAAGAATGCTGAGTTGGATCCCAAGAAGACCATACCCGCTGTGAAGCATGGGGGTGGAAACATTATGCTTTGGAGCTGCTTTTCTGCAAGGGGGGCAGGACGACTGATCCGTATTAAGGAAAGGATGAATGGGGCCATGTATCATGAAATTTTGGGCAAAAACCTCCTTCCATCAGTGAGAGCATTGAAGATGAAACATGGCTGGATCTTCCAGCATGGCAATGATCCCAAACACATCGCCTGGGCAACGAAGGAGTGGCTACGTAAAAAGCATTTCAAGGTTCTGCAGTGGCCTAGCCAGTCTCCAGACCTGAATTCAAAAGAGAATCTGTGGAGGGAGTTGAAAGTCTGTGTTGCCCAGTAACAGCCCCAAAACATCCCAAAATAGCAGCTACAGTGTGTACAAACCTGGTGAAGACCTAGAGGAAAAGTTTGACCTCTGTCATTGCCAACCAAGGTTACATTACAGAGTATTGAGGAGAACTTTTGTTATTGACCACATAGTTATTTTCTGCCCAATTTTACAAATAAATCCTTAAAAAAAAATCATACAATGTGATTGTTTTCTACATTCTGTCTCTTACAGTTGAAGTGTACCTATGATGAAAATTACAGACCTCATTGTTTTAAGTGGGACAACTTGCACAATTGTTGGCTGCCAAATGCTTTTTTGTCCTACTGTATATTTTGCTAATCTGTACTTGATAAGCTTCAGTGATGCTTTAGATGAGAGTAAAGAAAGCAGGACATGCAATAAAAGTCAAATGTTTGCCCCAGAAAGGGTTGGTACTTACAGTTTGTCTGCTTAATGACAGCTTTTAGACTGGGATCTATTCAACTCAAATCTTAAATTTATGTTGCATTTATCGTAAATAATAAATCTTCACACTCAAGGGTTACTTGTGGAGTGCCACATGCTTCTGTGCTGGGACCAATTCTTTTGACTATATATATGCTTCCAATTGGTAAAATCATCAGAGAGCATGGGATAAATTTGCAGTTATGCCGATGAAACGTAACTATATTTATCTATAAATCCTGATTGAATCAATCACTTAGGTAGATTACATGCATTCATTGAAGACATAAAAACATGGATGACTCTAAACGTTCTGCTTTTAAATTCTGACCAGACAGAAGTTGCTGTCTTTGGACCAGAAGTTCTTAAACAGAAACTGATTAGTCAATCACTTCATCTGGATGGCATTAAATTGGCCCCCAGTAATAACATAAAGAACCTCGGCGTTATATTTGACCAAGACTTGACATTCAAATCCCATATTAAACAGGTTTCTAGGATTTCATTCTTTCACCTCAGGAATATTGCTAAAATTAGAAACATCCTGTCCAGGAGTGATGCTGAGAAACTAGTCCATGCATTTGTTACCTCAAGGCTGGACTACTGTAATTCTTTACTATCAGGAAGTCCACAAAATGCCATTAAAAGCCTTCAGTTGAACCAAAATGCTGCAGCAAGAGTTCTGATGAATATTAAAAAGAGAGATCACATTTCTCCTGTTTTAGCTTCCCTTCATTGGCTCCCTGTTAAATCCAGAATAGAATTTAAGATCCTTCTTCTTACATATAAAGCCCTTAATAATCAGCTCCATCATACATCAGAGATCTAATAGTTCCTTATGTTCCTAACAGAGCACTTCGCTCTCAGACTGCAGGTTTACTTGTAGTTCCTAGGATTTCTAAAAGTAGAATGGGAGGCAGATCTTGCTGCTATAGGCTTAGACTGCTGGAGGACAGACTGACTTTTCTTCACTCTGCTAATTACTTCTTCTACTACTCTCAAGTTGCATTATTTGCCGTTATTTCGACAGTCAACTTTGTTTTTTTCTCAATGTTTTTCTCTCCATAGAAGGTACACCTGCTCTGCAATCCTGCTCAGCTGTGATGCCCTGTTGGAGGGCGAATTGACTGGGATGATGCTCCCAGGTTTTGAGCCAGGTTCTGGTTCTGCTGGAGGTTTCTTCCTGTTAAAGGGGAATTTTTCCTTTCCACTGTCGCTACATGTTAGTGAAGGAGGAGTGAATGCTGCAAGTCAATAACTCGATGCAATCTGCTGGGATTTCTTTGATGGAAAACTTTTAAACTGATTGGAATGGATGTAAGAAATGTATGTAAAGTGTATTGAGATGACATGTGCTGTAAATTGGTACTATATAAATAAACTTAATTTAACATATATTTAATACGTACTTATCAGGAGTAATTAATGATTGAAACTTTATATCAACCAAACAGTAAAGAAATATCAAGCATCATCTAAAACATGTCAGCTTATAGAGAAATAAAAGAAAATCCCACCTGACTCTAGATTCTTCTGCTTCTTATCTGCAGCTCCATTTCTCTTCTTCTTTCCCACAAAATCCCAATTCTTAGAGTCTGTGTGACACAAAACTTCCACTTCGGATTTCCTCTTCCTCTGGTGTTGATGCTTTTCATGGCTTTGTCTCTCATCTTTGATCTTTGCTGGAACTTCCTGCTGCTCAGTTTCTCCTTCAACAATCCATTCTCTCTGCTTTGTTAAACTCTGTCTTTGCTTCTGTTTCACCTTCTGCTGCAGTTTGGTCAGCAACACCTGGGAATGGGACTCCTTGGAGATGACGGCATCCTCATCGTCTCCAAGATACCTGAAAAGATCAAAAAACTGATGTCACAATTGTTACAGGAAGACGATCTTAGACATACTTTGATTAATGCAGGCCTTGAATGACTTCTAGACTCTTCTATAGATCCATATTTGATGTTGTCCCATCTGTTCACAAACTAAAAAACATATCTGTTGAATCCGTTTTTAACTAGAAACTGGCCCAGTTTGACACCAGATGCTCCAGGACTGTTCTGCCTACCTGTTGACAAGAAACAGAGACATTTCTACTGGAAGATCAAAACATTTAAACTGAAAGAAAACCCAGTGGATCTGTAGATCTGATCTGATCTGATCCCATCCAAGCTGCTAACAGCAGCGTGTGTTCCCTAGGAAGGTTCCCCAACACTGAGACCCAAACATCCAGTCTTCTTCTTCCTCTTTCTAACAGCTTATGTCCTATTTAACAACAGTCCTCCTGTGTGTTTTTCACGTGTGTCAGACACAGGCTAATGACGCAACTAAGTCAGTCGCACTTGTTTGATCATCATCATCTGGACCCGGCTAAGTCATCATATTATTTATCTATTTACTGAAAGTAATAAGTATTATAACTACTTAGCTTAGATATAACGTATGTGTGGCGACTAGTGTTAAAAGACAGATGGCGGTCAAACATAATATTCATACCAAAATATGACATCTTTATTTTCCCCCACCACCGTGAGTGGTTCAGTCCACGTGATGACGTTATCCAATCAAATGAAAGCGGTTTGTATTGACCGTGTTTGAATTGTGCAGCAGCAGCAGCAGCAGCAGCAGCTCTCTCTCCAGTGTTGTGTTAAGCTAGGTTAGGCTAGCGGCTCTCTGTTGGTTATTATTATACAGTCTATGTTTCTTTCTCGTCGAGGTGTGTGCTGCTGCCTCAAGAAGACATGGCGGCGGAGTCAGCTGTTATAGTTTGTGTCCGTGTTCGTCCTGTTGTTGCCAGGTGAGTTTTCCTGAACCGAGTCGCTCAGAGAAGAAGAGCTGCTGTCCTTACCCAAAGCTGACGGTTAACTCCGTGTGTCCTCCTGTGTCTACATATCTATATGACGACAGCATGTTGACATTATTCCACTATGTATTATTCTGTAAGCTTGTCTTTGGTTCTAACCCGCTGAGCTTTCCATGTGAGACAGAAGCTCAGAGATGTTTTCTTTAGCTCCAACCCAGAAGGAGAAGAACAGAGAGGATACCTTAGCTCTCCAGAGTTTGGCCTCCCTGATCCAGGTTCTCTTCTACTTCTGGAAACGTCTATTGGTGGAACCGTTTGCTCCCCAACTATGGAGCTTTTCCCCCCTCACTGTCTGACGTTAAATCAGACCAAACTTCTCTTCTTCTGGATCAGTTAGAATCACCCAAATTATTTCTGGTTGCTAAATGCCACAATAAAGAGGGAAATAATATTTATGTTTAGAAAATCAGAAGTGTACATTCAGAATGATGCTTTGGAAACTTCTGATAGTCAAAAGAAATCAGCCGAGAAATCAGGAAGAGAATCGTGGAGCTGCACCAGTCTGCTTCATCCTTGGGAACAATTCCCAGATGCTTGAAGGTTCATCTGTTCAGACAATTCTACGCTAGTATGAACATGATGGGAATGTCCAACCATCAAACCGTTTAGGAGGGAGACGGCTTCTGTGTCCCAGAGATGAACGAGTTTTGGTCTGAAATGTGCAAATCCATCCTAGAGCTGAAGTCAAAGACCTTGTGAAGATGCTGGTTAGACCGTGTCACTATCCACAGAGAAACCTGTTCTGTACTGACATGGGCTGAAAGGCCACTCAGCGAGGAGGAAGTCATTACTCTAAAAGAAACATTTGAAAGCTCGTTACTGGAGACATGTCCTGTGGTCTGATGAGACTGAAGTGGAACTGTCTGGCTACATCTGGAGGAAAACAGGGGGCGGTAGTAAGCCTGGGAACACCATCTCTACTTTGAAGTATGGGGGAGGCGGCATCATGGTGTGGGGCTTTTTTACTGCAGGAGGGTTTGGATGGCACTATTATTGATGACAGTCATTTTTGTAGTAAAATTAAAAGTATGACTGGTAGTTGGTGGCTGTTTTCACCTTCTTTGTTCCAGTGGATTAACTAGATCTTGTGATAAAACTGGATGTGTTAAAGTATGAAACAGGTTGGAGTGTTTAGAATGCTGTGACAGTCTATCTACAGTTAAATTCAGTTTTAAAAATCACAATATATCGTCTTACTCATAGTATTGCGATACATGGTATGGTCTCCCCTGTATCGCGATACATATTGTTTTTCACCAATACACTTCCCTATAACAGAGCTACTCCAACATGTGGAGCAGTTCTATGTTTAGGTCATGTCCATTTTCTGACATGTACCTCTGTCTGTGTGTCTGTTTCATTTTCCCTCCTTACTTTTCTTTTCTCAGGGAACAAAAAGCAGCTTCCGAAAATTCCCAGTCTGTCCAGCTGTTTTGGGAAACTGATAAGAAATCCATTCGTCAGATTGACGATGGAAATTCCAGCAAGTGCTTCACTTTTGGTGTGTTTTAAATCATATCTTGTGTTAAAAAAGTGTGTGAGTTGAGACAGTCAGATGAAGTTTGTGTCCGCTGTCCTGTTGTCCACAGACAGAGTGTTTACTGCTGAAGAATCTACAGGCCAGCTGTATCAGGATATTGCAAAGCCTCTGGTTGTTTCCACTGTTGAGGGCTACAATGGTATGGAATGAAAAGTGATGGAAATGTGATTGCTTTGTTTTCTGTTTTTCACCTGGCTGCAGGACAAACGTCCCCACGGGGACGACGACGATGATGATGAAGTGATACTGATGCTATGAACTCAGACAGAATAGTTGAATCCTACTCACTCTGACTGATCCATGTTTGTTTCTGTTGTGCTCGTTTCAAAGGAACAATATTCGCCTACGGTCAGACCTCTTCAGGGAAGACGTTCACAATGATGGGCTGTGACCGTAACCCTGGAGTCATTCCTCTGGCCGTAGATGACGTCTTCCAAACTATTAAAACTGTAAGCTGCTCCTGGGTGTGGCTCAGTCCATGAGACTATACAAGTTTAGTCCGTTGACCTATGAACTGTTGGCTGTGCGTTTACTGCTCTGTCCTAAATAAACTCTTCTCCTTTCATCCAAGTTTCCAAACAAAGAATTCCTCCTCAGAGTGTCTTACATGGAAATCTACAATGAAACGGTGACGGATCTGCTTGTTGATAGCTGGAAGAGAAAGCCCTTGGAAATTCGAGAAACGATAAATGTAAGTGGGCTAGAGGTTTCTGTTTAGTTTTCACAGCAGCAGCTTTAAAGCCCTCCCAGAGACCAACCACATGAGTTTTCTCTACATCCAGTGAGGGAGCACTGCAGAAAACATGCTGTGTGACAGACTGGGCTCCCTCTCCTGATCAGTGTCTGTTTGTGTTGGTTGTGTAGAAAACCGTCTATGTGGCTGACCTGACAGAGGAGCTGGTGACCTCTTCTGCACAAGCCCTGGCCTGGGTTAGGAAGGGAGAAAGTAAGAGCTTAGTGTCTGCTTCAGTTCTTCTCTGGTGGATTTAACAGCTGTCTGCATTTTAACACAACATGGTGGGTTTATCTATGTGCCTCCACAGAGAACCGTCACTATGGAAAGACTAAAATGAACCAGCGGAGCAGCCGCTCACACACCATATTTCGTATGGTAAGCAACAACTGTGTATGCAGTGCAACATGGAGGATCAGCAGCTGGGATGTTTTCTGACTTTCTAACTGAATGAATCCAGATTTTAGAGAGCAGAGAGAGGAGTGATCCAGCATCAGGGGAAAATGCTGATGGAGCCATTATTGTTTCCCATTTAGTACGTTTGTTTTTTTCCCTTTTTTTTTTTTTTTACATTTTAATTTAAAAAAACATTGATCCTCTAAATTTGAAGAGACAAATTGTTTTTTGTTTCTTCCTTGTAGAATTTAGTGGATCTAGCTGGATCTGAGAGAGCCAGTCAGACGGGGGCGGAAGGTAAAGTGGAGTTATAGCTGTCTATCTTTAAGCTTCATCCAAGCTTTAACTCAGTCCCATCATGTTATTGAGTTTCTAATGAAGCTCTCTCTGTTTGTTTAAATCAATAGGAACTCGTTTGAAAGAAGGGTGCAATATCAACCTCAGTCTGTTTACACTTGGACAGGTGATCAAGAAACTGACTGATGAAAACCAGAAGTGAGTAACGATAAATATTTGCTGTATGTCTGATGCTTGAAGATGCCTTCAGTTTCTCTCATCAGTTCTTTAAATACTCTAATTAGGCTTGTGTTCTCAACATTCTGACTTTGCTGCCTTGAAAATAAAGTTAATAATGATTAACTGCCTTCTTCAGATGTATTATTAAAAAAACTGAATCATTACATTGTTTTATTGCTTCTGCTCTAGATTTTGTTACCATAGAAACATCAAAGAAACATCTTCATTAATCAGGTGGTCCTGGTTCTTTACTAGCTAACTGATCAGCCTTGCAGAGTTGAGCCTAAGTTTCACATTTTTAAGTTTGTTTTTTTCCAGTTTATTTTCCAACATCAGCTCTTGCTCCAAATGATTTTGTTTAATATCATTTTGAACAACATAATAGGGGGGGAAAAATAAATCTATGAAGTGCTCGAATCCTTTTATTGTAAAATAAATCGGTAAATATATTTTCACCATGCTAATGCAGCTTATTTGACAAATATTTCATAGTCCAGTGGAGCCCCAGTATTTACATGGGTTAGGGACCTCAACCACCGGCTCTATAACACTTTTATCTGCCTATTTTAATAGTTCATACCCCAAATATACCAAAATATGTACTAATTAACACAGTGGACAGCGTATTGGTGCTACTGCAGAAGCTAACATCTACAGTCTCTCTTTTTTTATTTCCACTTTTGGGTCCTCTGTATCTTAAATAATAAGATTCCTGTAAGTTCTCAATAGATTCTTTCTTCTTTGGATTGTGCTGATTTCTTGTGCTTCTTCTTGGTCGACATCCTCCAGAGGCTTCACCAACTACAGAGACAGCAAACTGACCCGCATCCTGCAGAACTCTTTGGGAGGCAACGCTAAAACGGTCATCATCAGCACCATCACTCCTGTTTCTCTGGATGAGACCCTGAGCACTCTGCAGGTTTGTTATGGCGGACATCTTTCTTCAGCTATGCTATCTCATAGCTCACTGTTCAGATTTGAACATCGCCTTTTACATTTACACCACATGATCCGATAGGAGCCATTCTAGTGTTTAATAACAGTTGTATCAGAATTAAACATGTGCACCACTGTATCAGAGAAACATTCCAGTATTCCCATGAATTCCATGTGTTTTAATAGTTTGCCAGCACTGCAAAGAAAATGAAGAATGACCCTCATGTGACAGAGGTATCTGATGATGGAGCATTGCTCAAGAGGTATCGAAATGAGATCGTGGACCTCAAGCGTCGCCTTCACGAGGTGAAAATGATTGGCTAATGTGTGGGAGCTCTATGATCATGTTTCCTTCCCTCCATCTCTCTGACATGTACATTTATCTCCTCCAGGTGTCTTCAGTCACACAGACCACAGTGACGGAAAAAGAGGTTCTCTCTCAGTTGCTCCAAGAGAAAGATCAGCTCCAGAGAGAACAAGAAGACCGGATCAGAAACCTGACTAAGCTGCTGGTCACCAGCTCCAACCTCGTCTGTGTCCCAAAGGTCACTCTCAGTTCAGGAACGCCGTTCTCTGCACGCTCTGCGTTAGCTAACATACGATCTGTGGTGTTCTTTAGCTGCCTAAACGCCGGGTGACATGGGGAGGAAAGATGCTGAAACGGGTCCATCTGTCTGCCTGCGACGACGATGATGGGATGTCTGACATGAACGAGACTTTTAGCAGGAAGATGAAAGCTGGTCGTTTCTGTTCCATGGATCTAGGTGAAGGTACGGAGCGATCGAAGATATGCAAAGAGAAAGATGGAAAGATTATTGGCTGGTTTGTGTGAGATGATGGACGTGGGCTTGCTGTGCTTTGGCAGCAGACGAGGACTTCTATCCTCACTGGGGGATTCCTGAGGAGCCTTCAGATGAAATGGAGATGAGTCGGAGCTCTGTGACCGTTCGCAGCTTTGGAGACAGGTGGGTTGTTTGTCACTAGTGCATCACCAAGTTACTGACTGTAAGGCGTGCTGACTGACGCGTAAGTGATCGAGGCATGTAGCATACTGACTACTCATACCTACTGTGTGTGACTGTACGTGGGGAGGAAAGTGAGAAGCTTGTTCCGTGTGTTTTCCTCTCTGTCCAGCTCCAGTGACCTGGCCTCTCCTGATCGCATCTGTGCACTTTCAGAGAAAATCTCTAACCTGGAGCTTCAGCTTGAAACTGAGAGCCAACAGAGAGAGGAGGCTGTAAAAAAGGTGGAAACATTAGACGGTCGAGTGGCGGAGCTGCAGCTACAGGTTCAATCAGAGGCTTTACAGAAACATGAAGCTGTGGAGGAAAAACAAGCGACAGAAGAGAGGTTAGCAGAGGTGGAGGCGCTGCTGCAAAATGAAGCTAAAGAAAAGATGGAGGCTTTGGAGAAAACACAGAGCATGGACCAAAGAGTTTCAGAACTGGAGATGCGGCTGCAGGATGAAAGTCGGCAAAAGCTGGACGCCTTGTTGCAAATGCAAGCAGCGGAACAGAAGATTGCTGAGCTGGAGAGGATTGTGGGAACTGAAGCTCAGCAGAAGCTGGAAACCACGGCCATGCTGGAGCTCAAAGTGTCGGAGCTTGAGAGACAGCTGGAGGAGCAGAGGCTCAGTGAATCTGATCAGGTAGACTGTCTGTTAGATCCATAGGTGCTCTCTGTGAAGCAACAGTGTTGAGTGTGTGCTGTTCCTGCTAGCTGCTCTTACTTTATTAAACTCTGTTTAGAGCTGAAAGACCAGCTTGGTTCTTCACCGTGTTCCTTTCTATCTGGACCTTTCATAGTAAAAGCCTCCAAGCAAACATTTGATCAGAGGACTTGTTGTCTAAAAACGACCTGTATAAACCAGCTTCAGCTCTAATCCTGATGTTTTGTCTTCCAGATGAGGAAAGGCTTTGCAGAGAGTGTTCAGCTGTGTGAAACCTTGTCTTCAGAGAAGGTAATGTAACAACTTTCTATTAACGAGGACAGTGGTCCTTTCTACTGTAGTTGGTCAGTTCTGCTGTTAACTCACTGTTCTGATAAGAAATGATGATCATAAAGCCCATTCTTTTCATATTTATGCATTTAGCACCTTTATTCACAGCTACTCACAAATGAGGAAATAAAAATAGAATTATTGGTAATGGCAATAATAATGGCATTCAGCATCTTAGACGAGGTCACAGGGAGGGAAACCAAGATGGCGGCCTCTTTAATGACTTGATGCTAACTGGTCTTCATTTCTCATGAGGACCGGTTCTATTCCAACAGCGGCTGATGTAAAGAGAGTTGAGGATGTCCTTCATGTTTTCCACAGGAGGCGGTGATTGCTGAGCGAGAGCATCTGAAACAGGAGCTGGGGATGTTTCTGGAGCACACTCAGAGCTTAGAGAAGGAGAACGCTGCCCTGCTTCAAGAACTGAAGGAGAAAAGGGATCTGGAGGAGTTCAAAAGTCTGGAGCTGGACTTCATGAAGGAACATGAGGTGCATTTTTATTTGAACCTCTAATCTAATGATTTATGATGGGTTTGAATAAAATGTTGCATAAATGTGTTTCTCTATCATTCTGTAACAGTTCTTCCTCCTTATGACGGCTTATTTCCCCTCAGGGATTAAAACGCCATTTCTGATTCTGATTTGCAGAATGAATTACAGAAGCAAATATCCAGTCTGAAGAAGGCAGCTGAAGCATCTGAAGATCAGCGCCTGGAGCTGCAGGTCAGTTGATGGTTTTTCTTTTTGCAGGGGGGGGGTGACATGTACAATAGTTGATGAGACATTATTATTACATGTGCATTTACTTGAGCTTTAACATGATGGTTTTTAGTTATCATCTGGATCGTATTTTTTTCTGTATTTCTGAATAGATCAGATTTGAAATGTTTCAGAGTGTTTCTGTTTTTAACCAGTGAGAAAAACATGGCTCCTTGTTTCTGGCTCCAAAGCTTTAAGGTCTGGAGACCCCTTCATGTCAGCAGGGAGCCATAGCAACGAGTCAAGGAGCTGCATTTATTTCAGAGCATCCTTTTAGTTGAGCTTCTAGATCAGGGGGCCACTTCTGGTCCTCAAGGGCCGGTCTCCTGGATGATTTACTTCTTTCCCTGGTTCAGCACATCTGAATCAAATCATGGCTCATTGAGGCCTGGAATTAGACACCCATGTAGACTAAGAGGAAAAGATGCAGCCTTTTTTAACTAACGTAAAGAAACCTATGAATCTCTCCAGATGACCCTGACCTCCACCAAGGAGAAGATGAAAGCACTGACTGTACAGCTGGAGATGGAAAGGTCCAGTGATGCTCAGAAACAGCTGAATGTTGCTGCTGATGAGGACATACAGCTCTACGCTCAGCTAGAGGACAAAGTCCCACAAAGTAATGTAGACTAGATGCTGACAGGTTTCCATGTGTGACATGAGGTGGGATCTCTAAGCTGTTTTCTTCCTCCAGATCTGTTAGATGGTGTGGAACTAGAAGGAAGTGTGATCAGCCTGCAGAGAGAGCTGGCTCTGTCTGCTGCAGCAGAGGAAGACCTGAGAGCTCAACCTGAGGAGAAGGCTTCAGTTCAGACACTTCCAGATCAGGTGGAGCGCCTGACTAAACAGGTAGAGGTTGCTCTACTGGAATACTGAGTCCTCACTGAGCTGCTACATCATCACAGGCTGTGTCATTCCTGTTTCAGATCGCTGAGCTGACTGAGGAGCTGCAGGCTGTTAAAAAGAACAGAGACGAGCTCCAGTCAGGTCTGGCCGAAAGAGAGCAGGAAGCTGATCAGCTCCGAGAGCTGCTGCAAGCATTAAAGAGAGAAAATGAGGAGATTCAAGCTAAACTTGGAACCTGGAACCAGAAGGAGAACGAGCTGAAGCAACAATGTGCCGACGTAACGCAGCAGCTTAACGCGCTGCAGGCAGAGCAGCAGCAGAGGGATTCTGAGAAGAGTCGGCTTGTAGTTTCTCTGGAAGAGAAAGAAACAGAGGTGAGCTAGAATCCAGGATCCAGATTTGCTCATTGTGTCTCCATGCTGCTGGATTCTTTAGCAGTTTTTGGTCTTTTCTTCTTCTTTGGTCTGAAATGGTTGGGTCTCCTTCAGCTTTAGCTTCTCTGTCGCCCTGCTTCAGACTGCAGGGCTGCAGTAACACACTCAGCCCCTCCCTCCCTCCCTCGCTTCTCTGCAGCGCCTCACCTGAACCTTCATGGCTGAGAAGAAGACGGTGAGCTGCTGCTGCTGCTCTCTGCAGACAACGAGCCAAACACTGAAGTGTTGTTTGGAGCTTCTCTGTAGAATCTCCAACACCTAACTCTGGTTTTCTAAACGGCTCCTGAATGTCTACTTATTAGTTTTACTCTAATTAATTAATGCAATGAAAACGTTTCATAATGAAGTCAAAGGAGGAGTTGACGAAATGCCACATGCTGTTCCAGATGGGCAGGAGGAGCAGAAAGGGGTGGAGCTAAACCTTCAGCACAATCTTGTTAATCTAAAATGTGGGACTGGAACTCAGTGGGAAGAGAATTCATCTTTCAGTCTGAGAGTTGGTTCAATTCCTGCTCCTTCATGTCGATGTGCCCCTGGGCAAGGCACTTAACCCCAGGTTGCCTACCAGTCTGTGTTTGGAGTGGTCGCTATGACTACAACAGTGCTGTATAAATTCAGTCTATCTACCATGACCTCATCGGTGGCCATGTTGAGCTCTGCTCCTCTGTGTATGAAGCAAACCTCTGGTGTTCCTCAGGGATGTTAGAAGCTAAGAGGAGGTGGAGGAAGTTCAGACTCAGTCCCCAGATGGCTGCTGTCTGCTGGAGCTCATCTGTTACAGAGCAAAATGATTTAGTCTGTATTGAGTTCTGACTAGGATATGATCAGAATGTGCTGTAGGAATAAACGGATGTGTTACCAGTGATCTTACTTGATGGTTTAACATAAATGTGATGTGTTCATAGCTCCAGCAGATGATTGAAGACTCTGCACAGGACTCTGCACAGAAGAGCTCTGCACAGGAAGATGGAAACAAAGCGACTGATGTTCTCCTGAGGAGCGTTCAAGAAGAGCTCGGAGAAGAAAAGCAGAGGAACTCTGATCTGGTGACAAGCTCTGTAGAGAAGGAGTCTGAGTTAAAGGAACATGTGAGTAAACAGTTGAATCTGCTCCCCTTTTTCCCCCCCGCCTCAGTGAGCCCACCTCTGTCTGACTGTCAACAGATGCTGAGACTCTCCCAGGAGCTCCAAGATGGCACCAAGAGCTCCACAGAGGAGGTGGAGAGACTGCTGACTGTGGTCGCCTCTCTCACTGCAGAGAGAGATCAGCTCAAACAGGACCTGCAGGAAAACATAGAGATGGTAAATGAACATGTCACCTGGCTCTCTACATTTAGCATCTGCTGCTGACTATGAGGCTCAGTTACCGTGACGACCAGAAAGCCAAAACCTGTCTCTTGATCAGATGATAGAGAACCAGGAAGAGCTGAGGAGCGTCCTGGAGAAGAATCGTGAGCAGGTGAAGCAGATCAAAGTTCTGAAGTCTGAAAAGGTCTATAAAGAGGATGGAGATGGCAGTGAAACGGGCTCCCAGCTGGAGGAATCCCAAAGAACAGTAAGAAGAGCAAACACACAGGCTGAAGACTCCTGTTTCCATCTAAGTCCATGTTCTACAAACATGGAAGCTACCAAGTAGTTCTGTCCTCTTTCTGTTGGTTCTGAGATCAAGTAGAGACGTTTCTGAAGAGTAAATGTTTCCTCAACCTGACAGATGAAGGCTCTGACTGAAGAGCTGGAGAACGTCCGAGCAGAAAGAGAGCAGCTCCTCTCCGAGAAGGAATCCTCCACAGAGAAGCTGGAGGAGCTGCAGAGTGACGTGACGGCTGTCAGCGAGGAGAGAGATCAGCTGGAGGAGCTGCTGGAGGAGCTGAGAGAGGAGAAGAAGAAACTCCTATCAGAGCTGGAGAAAAACCTCCAAATGGTTAGTTTTCTGTTTTCATACCAAACTTAGTCCCTAAAAGAAGAACAAAGAGTAAAACGGCCGTGTTCTGATGAACATGGATCAAAGTAGACCTTGGAGGTTCTCCCAGAAACATTTTGATCTGAGCAGAATGGAAATCTCCCAATAATCTGCTGCCATTATTTTAAGACTTTGACAGATTTGGAATGTTTTTCAGATTAACAATGAATACAGGACTTTAACAACTACTGCCATCAGATGGCTCCTCCCTTTCTAGTGGCGTTCCCTTTTTGGCTCAATACAAAGAGGAGTTGTTTTCAGATGAAATGGTTGTTGGTTTGATTCCCCAGACATCCATCCACTTGTGTACCATTGTATGAACGAGTGTAGGTTTCTGAATGTGACTGGGTGAATGTGGCTCTGAGTCGTCTGTATGACCTGAAGAGCTACATAGAAACTTTGTCTGTTTCCATCACTGAAAATCTCTGTAAACTTTTCCTCAAACACTTTTTGTGTCTTTCAAATGAACGTAGCAAAACAGGTGATTATGTGTTCAGTGAGATTCTGTCTGAACTTGACTTCTAAAATGTCTTTCTAAAATCGGAAAAATGAATGAATATAAAGTTTGGGGTAAACGTGTCGTTACTGAGCTTATAATCCAAGTTAGTACCAGCTGGAATACATTCTCATATTAAGAGTCCAGAGTCTTTCTGGGAGGCCTTTATTATGGGAGAGCATTATTAGTCTTTGACACAACAGTCTGGGCTTCTATTGCCAACTCTGCTGCATGTCTTTCCCCTTCTCTCTCTACCCAGATCCTGACTAAACTACTGTTAGTAAAGGCAACTGGTGCCATGAAAACCTTTAAAAAGCTCAGGAGTCTTTCCGTCCACCTCAGCAGTTTTAGCCTCTTAGTTCTCAGGGGGCCAAATGAAGTCAGATGGTGTTTAAGACATCGATCTTGAAGGTATTCTGAGGGGATCAGGAGGAGAGCCAGAGGAAGACCCAGGACTATGTTTCTCTGCTGGCCTGGAGGAGAGAGAAGTCTGGGTCTCTCTGCTTTAGCTGCTGTAAGGTCAAAATAGTGATTTCAATTAAACTTCATTTTTAAATAAAACTAAAAGAAAAATAAATAAAAATCATTTCTTGCAGTTGGGATGGATAATAGGAGATGATCATGTGATTGGTTGCTATGGTAATGAACTGACTGAATATCAGGTGTAAATGTTGCCATCTTGACCTCGGACCATTGAAGACGCTGTATTATCTGGATCTGTCCAGTAGAACCAGAGTGGATCTGGTCCAAAGCTGGTTTCCAACCATCATGCAGCGCTTTAATCTGTACTTTCTGCTGCCGCTTCATCTTTGGTTCCTAGATCCTAAGATGGACCTGAATAAACATCTAAAGTGTTTCGTTGTTGTATCTCAGGGATTCCCTGATGTTGCTTCAACAGAAGTAAAGCAGACTGATGGTTTTTAAAGGCCACTCATTTCAAAGGTCTAACTGTTGTTTCCATGTAAAACAGATGACTGATTTAAATGAGGAACTGAGGCAAACACAAGCAGAAAGAGACGGCCTGCTCTCTAAGGACGCCACCTCTCAGTCCTTGAGCGAGGAGCTGGAGAAGCTTCAGAGCAGACTGACGGCTCTTGGCGAGGAGAGAGATGAGCTGCAGGAGATGGTGGAGGTGCTGAGAGAGGAGAAGAAGGAGCTCAGAGCACAGCTGGAGGAAAAGACTGAAATGGTAAAAACACAGCGGTTCATTTTCATGTGGAGAAAGTCAAAGTTCCTGCAGTAGCCTGATCACAGTAATTCATCCTTTATTGTTAGAAGAGAGTGGTAAAAAGGATTTAATCAGAGGATGTAGAATGTTCATCAATCATCCTGAGTGAAGCTGGCTGTCAGCTGGAGCCTCAGAAGTTCTCACAGATCCTGTGTTCCCTCCTTGTAGATGCAGTGTGAGCTCCAGCAGCAGCTCTTCTCTGAAGCTTCTTCACTGAAAGATGAGCAGGTTCAGCTTTAATTCTGTCCACTTCACTTTGCTTCTCTCCCGTTCTTCTGACCCTGAACTAAATGCCTCCATGTCTGTACCGTGCTCCAGATTCCGCAGATGGAGAAGCAGCTGGAGGAGGCTAAAGAGGAGGTGAACCAGATGAGGTCTGTTCTTCGGGAGAAGGAGAAGCTGGTGAGACACATGGAGGATGTTTCCACCCACTGACAGCAGGCATTAGTCTGTTGAATCTGCTGTGGAACACTTTGCTGTTCTCTGATCCTCTGTGTGGCTTAATGGCTACATTTTCAGATGCTTGAGAAACAGGAGGAGCTGGAGGTGGTTAAGGAGAGCAGGCAGAGTATGGAAGAAGAGATCCTGGAGCTGAAGAGTCAGATGGTGGAGAAGCAGAGCAGCAGCGACACACAGCAGCAGGTAGAGCTACATGTCTATACCTGGAGAACACAACGCTCATAAACAACTCTTTATATCGGCATGTGAAGCACATGTTTATTTAATGGGTCATTGATTCATTTGCTGTGTAGTTGTTCTCCTTTGATTTTTATTTCTTCACCAGTTGGCTGAGGAGCTGGAGTGTCTGAAAGCAGAGAGAGAGAGTCTGATGGCTGAGAGGAGCGCGGTCAGCCAGCGCTTTGAAGAGGAGCTGCAGAGCAGACTGACTGCTCTGAGTCAGGAGAAGGAGGAGCTGCAGGAGGAGCTGCAGAGCAGACTGACTGCGCTGAGTCAGGAGAAGGAGCTGCAGGAGGAGCTGCAGAGCAGACTGACTGCTCTGAGTCAGGAGAAGGAGGAGCTGCAGAGCGGACTGACTGCTCTGAGTCAGGAGAAGGAGCTGCAGGAGGAGCTGCAGAGCAGACTGACTGCGCTGAGTCAGGAGAAGGAGGAGCTGCAGAGCAGACTGACTGCACTGAGTCAGGAGAAGGAGGAGCTGCAGGAGGAGCTGCAGAGCAGACTGACTGCGCTGAGTCAGGAGAAGGAGGAGCTTCAGGAGGAGCTGCAGAGCAGACTGACTGCGCTGAGTCAGGAGAAGGAGGAGCTGAGGGAGAAGCAGCAAGTAGAAAGAAGAACAGAACAGCTACAAACTGAGGTCTGTGGTTATCTGTTTTCCATCCCATCTCTACATGTAATCTCCTTAATAAAAGAGGTTCTATTGTTCTAGCAGACAGCAGAACTAAATGGTTAAACAGAAACATAACTGACTGTTTTACAGAAGATCAATGGTCGCACAAAAAGTCACCACATAAATCAAACTTCACTTTTCTGGGTGAAACCAAAACATGTCGTCCTTTAAGCTAGCTCAGTAACATTCCTTGGAATGGAATGATGGCTGAACCCTTCCCATCTGCTCCATTCTAGGTCAGATTATTCACTGAACTCTAACATCTAAACTATCAGACAGAAAAGTGCAGTTACAAAATTAGAACATTGTGTAAATGTTTTACAGTTTCTCTTCACTCATTTCAGAAAGTGAGACTCATATATAGATTCATCAGAGTGAAATAGTTTAAGTCTTTGTTTCTTGTCATTTTATTGATCATGGTCTCCACATTCTTCAGTGTCTTAGAAAATGTAAATATTATTTATATATTTTAAACAGAATCATCAGGCTCCTGAAACAAAAGTCTATTTACTCATGACTTGGTCTGGGCTCCTTTTGCATTAATTACTACATTAATGCAGTGAAGCATGGAGGAGATCAGCTTTGGTTCTGCTGAGGTGTTCAGGAAGCCCAGGTTGCTTTGGTAACGACCTTCAGCTCATCTGCATTGTTAGCTCTGGTGTCTCATCTTCCTCTTGACAATACAAGATAGATCCTCTATGGGGTCAAAGGTCAGGTCAGTTTACTGGCCAATCAACCACAGTAGCACCACTGTGATTGAAGCAGCTTTTGGTACGTTTGGCAGTGTGGGCCGGTACCAAGTCCTGCTGGAAAATCAAATCAGCATGTAATGGAAGAAAATGCTTTAGAGTTCCCAAAATAAAAGTAGACTGAGTCCCAGAAGGAGGATTTAATTCAAACATGTCTGTCTAGAACATGGAGGGGACAGAGATTACTCTTACATCACCCTACCCAGCCTTTCTGACTGACAGTTTAATTAGTATTCAGCAATCACTGTTTATCTCTGCAGCACGTCTCCTCCTATCTTCATGTCCAGCTTCTGGAGAACTGGTTCATGCCAGTCTGATAGTAAAGCATGAAGCAGCACATCCCAGGTCAGACTGTCCGTAGTTATCCTGCTGCCCCGGCGTCTGTCTCTCTAATGTTCCTGATAAAGATGTGTCAGATCACCAACCTTGCTTTCTCATCTTGCCCTAGATACATTCACTAGATAGAGAATATGTACTTAAATCCTAATTCTACCAGATTCGACCAGAACCAGCAGATTACATGGTACCTCAGATTATTACTGACTGTTGAAACGTCACTCTGGACTTTAGCAGTGAGGATTCTGGTCCTCTCTGCTCTTCCTTGATTTCCAGATAAAACACAATCTTTACTTTCATCTGAAAAGAGAACCCTGGATCTCTGAGCAAAGGTCCGGTTCTGTTTCTCCTTAGTAAGAAGCTTCTGTTGTCTCTGGTTCAGGAGTGTCTTCATACATCTGTCTCCCACATGTAGGACTCCTCTGTTTGTCTCAGATCCTGATTCCCTGACTCCAGGCTCAGTCCTACCAATTTCTTGAATGGATTTTGCTTGACAATCCGGTCAAGGTTGCAGTTATCCCTGGTACTGCTGCAGCTTTCTGATGTTGACGTATGGTAAAGCCCAGCAATGATTACTGCCAGGTCTCTACAACAATCTTCAGTTTTCCCTCACCAGTCTCTTGAATCATGAGCAACCAGCTCAGCTCATCTACTTCACTCTCTGCTGTCAACTTAATGTCTCTGTGCACCTCACTGATTTTCTGCTGTATAATGAGATAGTGATGTGGTACGTTGTGAATGAGAAGCAGTTCTCTGGTTCACCAGGGTCGATATTGAATCAGCTACTTAAAGGAGTCCTGTGCTCACGTCTCATTCTAGATGAATCACGTGTCGCTCTACAATGAATTCTGTGGATTGATCCATTGTGGTTCTGTGGGGTGATGAGCGTTTTTCCTGTATTAACAGATCAGGGAGCTGAACATGTCTGTAGAGACGATATGTGAGCAGAAGAAGCATCTGGAGGAGGACCTACAGCAGCTTGGAGAAAAGGTGAGCTTCATCAATCTGAATCTATAGAGGATCCTACTGATGGCTGGACTTTTAGCTCCAGCTGAAGGTTTTAGTGTGACTTGGTTTGATCTGTGCGTTTGAAGGCGTCCTCAACAGAAGAACTTCTGCAGGCCGTCAGAGAGGAGCTGCTGGAACAAAGAAACTTCAACTCTGAGCTGAAGAAAATGAGTGAAGAGAAGAAGAGTTGTTTGGAGCAGAAGGTTCAAGTTCTGCTTTGTTCTTGGTTCTTCTCCAGAGCCGTTCAGCTCTATTAACTTGTTGTTGATTTAACTCTTTTGTCACAGATAACAGATTTATCTAACAATCTGGAAAGTGTCGAAGCAGAGAGGAACTTTCTGCTATCTGAAAAAGAGAAGACCCTCCAGAAGCACAAAGAAGAGACGGAGAAGCTGCAGATCAGCTTGATGGCTCTCAGTGAGAGGAGAGATCTGCTGCAGGAGGAGCTGGTGGAGCTGAGAGAGGAGAAGGAGCAGCTTGGAGCTCAGCTGCAAGAAAAGATCAACATGGTACTTTCCCTGATTATCTCATCAAAGGAACCACTTTACAAAACACCTGGAAGAATTCATCTGTGACCTCTGACCTCCAGATATCAGCCTTCCAGGAGAAGCTCAGTCAGCAGGAGTTGTTGACCATGCAGCAGCAAACGGAGAAAGAAGAACAAGAAGCCAGATTTCAGCAACAAGTATTTCTCCCAGTTATTTCCTCCTCTTAAATAGTTTGGCTAAACTTCCTGACTGTCTGAAGAGTTTCAGTGAGGAAATTCTGAGCCAGATTAAAATATTGTCCGTTTTCTGCTGATCTACTCGCTTCTAGAAATGATGAGCTCATGGAAAGTTTAATGAAATAATTCTTCTTTAAAGTGTTTGAATTGTTCCAGTCCTGCTTGGTGCTCTTTAAGATCTGCTTGTGTTGTTGCTGTCAGTTACAGCACCTCCAGGGGGCGCTCCAGCTGCAGACGGAGAGAAGAGCTCTAGCTGAAGCTGAATCCGATTCCTCCCAGCAGGTTGGTCCTCTGTCCGAATAACTGATCAGATTCTTCTGAACCTTTACCACGTGCTTCGGTCCAAGCCTGGATTTAGAGTTTTGATCTTTGTAGGAAATGAATGTGGGATAAAGTTGTGGTGCTGGGCTGTTAACTGGATATGAAACATCTGGGATTTGATTGGTTCCTTTTTTCAGCTGCTCAATGAAGCGAACTCGTCTCTGTCGGCCCTGAGACAGCAGCTGGAGCACCTGGAGCAGACGCCCAATGCAGTCAGGGAGACTCTGTCACAGCTGCAGGACTCAACCAACCAACTTGATGTAACACACATTTTAGTTTGATCTATACAAACAGAGTCTGAAGGAGATGATATTTTCAGATTCAAAATATCTGTTTGTTTTCAGGCGCTCTTTGGAAAATTCCACCAGATTACAGAAACGTGTCTAAAGCATGACTCGGAGACTCCGGAGGAGGTTCTGGGTGTGCAGTGTTCCTTGAAGCATACTTACCTGAGCAGTCTTCCAAAGTCTGGGCTGGTTGCCTACGGTGACGTTTGTCGGCTGGGATGGCTCACTTGTCAGAGTTTCATAAAAAGTCTTGTACGGATTTTTCTTCTTCTTGCTCCTATTTTTAAAAGCAATTCAAATTTCCTGACTTTAATCCATTAGAAACTGAAATTTGCTGCTTCTTCTGGATCCTTAGGGACAACTCAAGGTGCACACTAGTGCTTACGTGAAAATATTTGAGGTGGTGGTGAATAAAGACATGGCGGTGTTTGAGGAGAGGCGGCTCCACGACTTACTGCTGTCCAGAATCGGCGCTCCCAAAAACTCCGTTAATATGGAGGATTTCCACTTCCTGTGGAACCAGAGACTCACTGAGCTTCTGGAGAAACGTCAGCTCTACCAGCAGGTAACATCTGCTCCTCCATGCTGTAAAGCTCGGCTCCATCCGTCCATTTAGGCTCATTAAGGAAGTTAGAATGGAGCTGCAAATAAAACTAGAACTACAAGCAGGTATGAAAGTGTTCTTAGCATCTCCACCCTCTGGCCACGCCCCACCAACCCATGACGAATCAGCAATTATTTTTTAATCTTCCAGAAGCCCTCAGAACTGCAAGGTTTAGACATTAGAAGGCAATTTAGTTATTTAACTCGATGAGAAATATTAAAATGAATGGATTAGACAGAGATTGTCCTAAAATGATCCTAACATTCCCAATTCCCTTAGATCAAAGACATTTCAGACAAAATGTTTCTCATTTTGAGATTGAAACATTATTTGACCCAAATCTTATAGATGTATTAAAAGTGTTATAAAAAACACTCCAAATATTCTCAGATGACAAACTGTCCACATGGTAGCAGCTTCAGTATTCCCACGCCTGTTGACCAAAGAGTTTCCAGAAGGAAAAGGAAAAACATTTTCCCATAAGCTGGACAACAATGTGTTAAAACTCACCAGATTGCTGTGAAATGATGGAAATATTCTCCTTTATGCTAACCTTTATCAAGCTACTGTACAGAGGAAAAAGGGACAGTAGGTGGGGCTTGTTCTTTCTACTTGGTTCTATGTGAAAACGGTCTGACTGCTGTGCAGCAGCTCCCCTGAGTCAGGTAGACTCAGTGTTGATTTAAATGACTGCGTTTAGTTGTTGGGTGAAGAAGGAGCGCTTCATCAGCTTCCTGCCTCTTCATGTTTTTCTGTGTAGAAAATGGAGAGCGTTGTGGAGAAGCTCTGGGCCTACCTGACCTCATATCTGTCGGTGCGGCGAGCTGAAGTCCTGGAGAGACTCCGATTCAAGCAAGCTCTTCAGGCTGCCGTCCAGTCGCCTGTTTCCACAGAGTTGGAGCGTGTTCTCAGCCAAGAAGCTGAACGTAGACGTTCTGTGCTCCAAGATGGGACGATGCCTTTACAGGTGAGTCTGTAACAACTAATACTGCTTTATGTTTCTGCTAGAATCAGAGTCCAATACATGTGACTAAGCTTGAACCTTTGTGGCTTCTTTCCTCTTCCGCTGGCTCTGGTAGGTCATCAGTGATGAGCTCAATAAGATTCTGGAGGAACTAAAGCAGTTGGACACACAGAGAGATTGTCAGCTTAGAGACGAGAAGAGAAAGAATTCAGCTGTGCTGCAGGAGCTGGAGGGAGCTTCTCTACTGACAGACTGCTCCTTCCTTGACCACTACAAGCAGCTGGCTCTTCAGCTTCAACAAGCAGCGGGAGACCTAACAGTCAGTCAGCCATCTCTTCCATATTCATAGACCATAATTGTTCTTGTGCCAGCTGCTGCTGCCTCATAATCTCTGACTAGGAGTGTTACGGTACATGTATTCATATTTTGCTACGGCCCTGGATTCGTTCGGTACGCCTGTGTACCGAATGAATCCAGCTGTTTTTCCCCAGCTATCACTAAGCTCTGCTATTTGGGAACATTAATGGTTTCTATTTCAGCTACGAACCAGGACTTTGTCAGCGTATGCATCTTTCAACAGCAATAAGGTCCATAACACACTCTGCACTGAGCTGAATGACTCACCTGAAACAATGCCAGGCTGAATGGAAACATCAGTGATACTAGAGAAAAACCAGCTGACGTCCCCATGGCTACCAGTAGCATCCAATCAGCCCAAACTCCTTGTATCAAACCAAGTCAGTGGAATCCCCATTGATGAGAAGGGGTTTTCCTGACAGCTGGCCATGCTGCATTCATGGACAGCTGGGAAACGAGGCTGTCAGAATATCAAAACAACTCTAAAGAGATTAAAGCATATTTTATTCTCAAATATTATTTTAACATTAAAACTGACTGTTTCCAAGAGGTTATATTGTTTTCTATTCTGGCTATGTCTGCTTGTTCTATTTTATGTGACAAAAATCCAATCTATTCTCCAGTAAATTCTATAGTTTGACATTTTTGAAATGATAGAACATAATAAAATCAGATTTGGATTTATTTTCCTTGATTAAATTTAAGTGAAAACGTACCGTACCTAGATGTTTGTGGACCGTTACACCCCATCTATGTCCATCATTGTGGCTTTATGGTCCTCACCTCACATTATGGGATGGAAATTCAAAGCTATATTGGTCTTTGTAAATCTTTAGTGATGTGATCCAGCTGCTTCACTGACTGGCGAAGTTGGCCTCTGATTCCCAGCCTCCTGTTCAGAAGGGACCACCTTACATGGGGTCCTGCTGTAAAACCTCCCCACCCAGACCGCTCCAACCTGGACACAATTCTTCTGACCTGTAGGTCGCTGATGGAATAGGCCAGCTGCAGGAGAATCACTTCTTCTGTGTTTCAGGCTCTGCAGGAGCAGCTGAAGGAGGCGAAGGCTGAAGTCAGCAACATGGAGTCCAACCACAAGCGGGTCATTCAGCTCCTACAGACCGAACTGCTGGACGCTCAGGTTCTTGTAAAGGAGAAGGAGAACACGGTCCTGACCTTAAAGGTCAAACTGGAAGAGTCTGAAGTACGTCTGAAGTTTCTCTTTAGAGTCTCTTCATCAGCTCTTAGCTTCTCTTTGCTGAAGGTTGTTGTTGTTCTCTTCCTGGTTTAGAAGAAGGCATCACCGAGTGCAGCTGAGCTGGAGAACCTTCGGAGCAAACTCTTTGAGATGGAGGTGAAGCTCTCCTCAGTCACAGATGAACACCAGCAAGAGTAAGAACCCTCGGATTCCTCCTCCCTCTCTGCTTCACTTCCTCTTTAAGTTGCAGCTCCAGGTTTTAGTCTCCAGATCCCAGACCTCAGTGTTTGTTTGTTTGTTGGGTTTTCTGTGTCTAAAGCAGCCAAGGCCTTTTCATGTGGGAGGCTTTGTTGTTGTGACACATTACAGGTCCTTCTCAAAAAATTAGCATATTGTGATAAAGTTCATTCTTTTCCATAATGTAATGATAAAAATTAAACTTTCATATATTTTAGATTCATTGCACACCAACTGAAATATTTCAGGTCTTTTATTGTTTTAAAACGGATGATTTTGGCAAACAGTTCATGAAAACCCAAAATTCCTATCTCAAAAAATTAGCATATCATGAAAAGGTTCTCTAAACGAGCTATTAACCTAATCATCTGAATCAACTAATTAACTCTAAACACCTGCAAAAGATTCCTGAGGCTTTTAAAAACTCCCAGCCTGGTTCATTACTCAAAACCGCAATCATGGGTAAGACTGCTGACCTGACTGCTGCCCAGAAGGCCATCATTGACACCCTCAAGCAAGAGGGTAAGACACAGAAAGACATTTCTGAACGAATAGGCTGTTCCCAGAGAGCTGTATCAAGGCTCCTCAGTGGGAAGTCTGTGGGAAGGAAAAAGTGTGGCAGAAAACCCTGCACAACAAGAAGAGGTGACCGGACCCTGAGGAAGATTGTGGAGAAGGACCGATTCCAGACCTTGGGGGACCTGCGGAAGCAGTGGACTGAGTCTGGAGTAGAAACATCCAGAGCCACCGTGCACAGGCGTGTGCAGGAAATGGGCTACAAGACACTTTTGAACCAGAAACGGCGGCAGAAGCGCCTGACCTGGGCTACAGAGAAGCAGCACTGGACTGTTGCTCAGTGGTCCAAAGTACTTTTTTCGGATGAAAGCAAATTTTGCATGTCATTCGTAAATCAAGGTGCCAGAGTCTGGAGGAAGACTGGGGAGAAGGAAATGCCAAAATGCCTGAAGTCCAGTGTCAAGTACCTACAGTCAGTGATGGTCTGGGGTGCCATGTCAGCTGCTGGTGTTGGTCCACTGTGTTTTATCAAGGGCAGGGTCAATGCAGCTAGCTATCAGGAGATTTTGGAGCACTTCATGCTTCCATCTGCTGAAAAGCTTTATGGAGATGAAGATTTCATTTTTCAGCACGACCTGGCACCTGCTCACAGTGCCAAAACCACTGGTAATCATGGTATTACTGTGCTCAATTGGCCTGCCAACTCTCCTGACCTGAACCCCATAGAGAATCTGTGGGATATTGTGAAGAGGAAGTTGAGAGACGCAAGACCCAACACTCTGGATGAGCTTAAGGCCGCTATCGAAGCATCCTGGGCCTCCATAATACCTCAGCAGTGCCACAGGCTGATTGCCTCCATGCCACGCCGCATTGAAGCAGTCATTTCTGCAAAAGGATTCCCGACCAAGTATTGAGTGCATAACTGAACATAATTATTTGAAGGTTGACTTTTTTTGTATTAAAAACCCTTTTCTTTTATTGGTCGGATGAAATATGCTAATTTTTTGAGATAGGAATTTTGGGTTTTCATGAGCTGTATGCCAAAATCATCAGTTTTAAAACAATAAAAGACCTGAAATATTTCAGTTGGTGTGCAGTGAATCTAAGACATATGAAAGTTTAAGTTATATCACTACATTATGGAAAAGAATTTACTTTATCCCAATATGCTAATTTTTTTGAGAAGGACCTGTAGTTTGGTTCTTGAGATCAAACCTGAATGAAAAGTCAGAAAACGAGCTGCGTATTAAATGAAAGGAGTTTTGTGTTTGGAAGGAATGAGAAAAGTTTCTCTGAACTCCAGAAATCTGAACCAGTTTGATGTAGAAATATGAACATCTGCATAATTCATCTCTAGGAGCCATCCCATAAATCAGGAGTCTGAAACCACAAGATCATCTTCAGCCTTCCCAAAGTAGCTCTATTGAGCAACGTTTAATATTATTATTATTATTATTATTATTATATAGATGACATCTGAACTGTATATTGATGTAAAATCAGCTGGTGCTTTATGGCTAAACTAGTTTCCTTCAGTTTTCAGACAGATTTGAGTTCGTTGGACCAGGAGCAGAAATGGTTCTTTGGACCCCTAGCCATGACCTCCCCCCAGATGTGAGGGCGGGGCGTTCAAGGCCGCTTGGAGCTGTAACGTTTTCATGTTCTGGGTCTTTCAGGGTTGAGCGGCTGAAGGTGGTGCTGGATGTAAAGGAAGAGGCGCTGAGGAAGGTGAAGCAGGATCTGAGGTCACAGCAGCAGGGCGAGGAGTCGTGTAAGTCGGCCATCTTGGATCTGTCCTCAGTGATGTAGCTTCACAGATGTTTTAAAAGTTCTACATGTTTCTGGACAGATACAGGAGTATGAATGGTGTCAATCATCAGTTATGGATAATTGGTTCATATTCCGTTTTCTAGAGAATCTATGGAGGTCTTTGATCAGACGGGGCTCACAAGCTGCAGACGGACACAGATTTGACACTGTTGATTTAAAAACGATTTTAAAAAGGTCAACTCCACATTAAGAATGGTTTCTAGTCACAGATGCAGAACTTTCCCAAAACCCAGGGAAGAAAAAGTCCTGAGTAGTAAAGTCAGGTGCTGAGTGTGGAAAGAGTCTGATAATAATAAGTAATAAACTGTTGATGTGATCCTGTTCTCTGTTCAGTTCTCACAGGTAAGGAACTTCATGCCCGACTCACCAACCCCAGAGGTACAGTGATCCAGAGCAGCGTTCTGATGGAGAAGACCCAGCTGGAGGAAGAAGTGAAGCAGCTTCAGCTGAGAATCACAGAGCTAGAAAGGTAACAGCATCCAGTAGGACCTTCTCTACCTCCTGTTTAGTTCTTCTTCTTCTGCTCTCTAGAGACTGAAATGCTCTGTGCCAGCCACAGGGAGAGGATGTCGGTACCATCACTGAGGGTCTGAGTAAGGCTGGGTGCCAAATCAAATTTGTTCTTTATGAAGAATTCAATCTAGGAAAATCTGTCTTTTTTTCACCAATGGACCACTTGGGCTTCCATAGTTCTGTTTAGTTTCATAAATGTGTTGGAGTTTGTTGACATTAGATACATGCGCTACAAAAAAACCTCAGTCGAGTTGGGCTTTCTGCCTCAGATGGAGATGTGTTCAGTGTTGGAGGACAACTTTAGGATAAATAAACTTCCTTAAAATGTCTTTTTGTTCATGAAGCTGATTTTCACACAAACCCAAGTTGATGCAGTCGTCACCATCTGATCAGAACCAGCAGAGGCGCTGTAGAGTTGTAGTGTTGGGAAGGTTCAGGCTTCTCATTTCTGACCTCTGACCTTTCTCTCATCAGCTTGGTGTCCAGCCAGCAGGCAGAGACCACTAAGTGGAAGAACAGAGCCATCAGTCTGAAAGGGAAGAGCAAAGCTGAGCAGGACAAGCAGGCGTCCCCCTGTACTCCTAAAAAGAGGGGCCTCGCTCCGACTGCAGACCCTACCTTGTTGTTCAGCTCTCCTAAAAGAAATGGTCTTCCTGCCAAGAAGATCCTGGATTCTCCTCTGAAGGTTGGAGCGTCTCCCTGGAAACCTGTGCTCGGTGTAACCTCGCTGCTCGACTCTCCCAGAAGCAGCTTCTTTGATGAAGGCTCAGAGCTGCTGTCCAGAAACCGTCCCAAACACTTCTTTGATAACTCAGACCTTGGAATCAAACCAGGTAGGTCCTACCTGTGCTACCTACAGTAGCTGTGGAGCTGCTGGGACTCCTTACATTGACCTGGGAAGGTGGGCGGGGTTGTTTAGTCAGGAACGTCTCTAGCTCCTGCCCCCGGTCATTGAAGGTCAAACATCTAGAGATGTTTTATGGGGCTGCTGGGACTCCACGCTAAATATTACTCTGACTGGAATCAGGCATCAGACTCCTCCTCTGACAAGAGCTGTTTTCTTTAGTCTCTTATGTTAATATTAGACATCAGCTATGTTGACTTGCTCATGTTTAGAGAAGGCAAAGAAAACCTTCCAGTTTTCTCTAATTCAACCTTCATTTGAGTGCATCTTAATAAATTTACTTTTTCATAAATGTCTTGCCATTTAATTAAAAAATAACTGTTCATATCTTCATTGTATTAATTTATAGTATTTATTTCTCAGTTTTAAGAATTATTGCTCACTGATTAGAATTTCACATTAGAGCAATAAAGATTTCTGTCTGTAGTTCGAAAACTTCTGCTTCACTCTGCCCTGTTACTCAGCGCTCCAAACATCTCATCATTACAGAGGAGGAGAGGAGAGGACCAGAATTAAAGCTGTTCTTCTAAATGTTTTGTCTCTTTGCAGATGCAGCAGCTGGATCTGACCAACTGGACTCGTGGAGAGAACAGGAGTACTGCAACACGCAGTAAAATTCATTGAAATGTCTCCATGTAATGTTTTTTAAAAAAAGTTCTTAATAAAGTTTTTCTTTTATATTGCAGTCAGTTTGTTAGATAAAGACAAAGAATAGCTGTATGGAAAGAAAAGGTTTTTCATTTCCCCTGTGCTGGTTTTCCAGTGTTACGACCAGGACCACTCTGACACATGGTCTCTTGTCTCCTAAGAGAACATAGAGAAGAAGAACTGAAACAATGTTAATTATTTTTCTAATTATACCACCAATGGCATATATCTTAAAGGGCTGTTTGGTGTGTAATAATTGTTGCCTAATATATCCCGAGGGTTATAAATTTACATTTTACATGCTAATGTAATATTTAGACAGTTTCATGTCGGCAGGTGTTCACACTGGACATAGATGACGTTCAAAGTGCTAAAGGTCACAGAGAGAAAGCTTTAAATGTTACCGCTTGAACTCTGTTGAACCTTTTCAATTCAATTTCAATTCAGTTTATTTATATAGCGCCAATTCACAACAGATGTCATCTCAAGGCACTTAACAAGAAGTTATTTCAATACATTTATACAAACATTCCAATCAGTTAAAAAGTTTCCTATTTAAGGAATCCCAGCAGATTGCGTCAGTCATTGGCGTGAGGTTGGGTAGATTTCCAACCACAGCAATCCTTCAGCAATCCCTCATACTGAGCAAGCATGTAGCGACAGTGGAGAGGAAAAACTCCCCTTTAACAGGAAGAAACCTTCAGCAGAACCAGGCTCAGTAGGAGCGGCCATCTGCCACGACCGTCTGGGGGTTTGAGAAGACAGAGCAGAGACACAGAAGGAACAGAAGATCTAATATAAGAGAACTTTCTATGTTACAGAAAGTAAAAAGTTGATGATCCTCTCAGTAACTGAACATCCACTGTGTCCTGTTATCAACTTTTTACTTTCTGTAACATAGAAATTACTCTTATATCAGATCTTCTGTTCCTTCTGTGTTTCTGCTCTGTCTTCTCAAACCCCCAGACGGTCGTGGCAGATGGCCGCTCCTACTGAGCCTGGTTCTGTTGGAGGTTTCTTCCTGTTAAAGGGGAGTTTTTCCTCTCCACTGTCGCTACATGCTTGCTCAGTATGAGGGATTGCTGAAGGATTGCTGTGGTTGGAAATCTGCCCAACCTCACGCCAATGACTGACGCAATCTGCTGGGATTCCTTAAATAGGAAACTTTTTAACTGATTGGAATGTTTGTATAATTGTATTGAAATGACTTCTTGTTAAGTGCCTTGAGATGACATCTGTTGTGAATTGGCGCTATATAAATAAACTGAATTGATAACAGGACACAGTGGATGTTCAGTTACTGGGGGGATCATCCCAGTCGATGCCCCCCGTCCAACAGGGCATTGCAGCCAAGCAGGATACCAGACCAGGTATATCTTCTATGGGGAGAAAAACACTGAGAGAAAACAAAGTTAAAAGTCGAAATAACAGAATGTACTGTAATACAACTGGAGAGTCGTAGGAGAAAAGGAAGTAGCAGAGTGAAGAAAATTGGTAAGTCTGTCCTCCAGCAGTCTAAGCCTATAGCAGCATAACTACAGAGATAGCTCAGGATGACCTTAGCCACTCTAACTATAAGCTTTATCAAAAAGGAAAGTTTTAAGCCTGGCCTTAAAAGTAAACAGAGTGTCTGCCTCACGGACTAAAGCTGGGAGCTGGTTCCACAGGAGAGGAGCCTGATAACTAAAAGATCTGCCTCCCATTCTACTTTTAGAAATCCTAGGAACTACAAGTAAACCTGCAGTCTGAGAGCGAAGTGCTCTTTTAGGAACATATGGAACAATTAGATCTCTGATGTATGATGGAGCTTGATTATTAAGGGCTTTGTATGTAAGAAGAAGGATCTTAAATTCTATTCTGGATTTAACAGGGAGCCAATGAAGGGAAACTAAAAGAGGAGAAATGTGATCTCTCTTTTTAATATTCATCAGAACTCTTGCTGCCGCATTTTGGATCAACTGAAGGCTTTTAATGGCATTTTGTGGACTACCTGATAGTAAAGAATTACAGTAGTCCAGCCTTGAGGTAACAAATGCATGGACTAGTTTCTCAGCATCACTCCTGAACATGATGTTTCTAATTTTAGCAATATTCCAGAGGTGAAAGCAGGAAATCCTAGAAACCTGTTTAATATGGGATTTAAATGTCAAGTCTTGGTCAAAAATAACGCCGAGGTTCTTTACGTTATTACTGGGGGCCAGTTTAATGCCATCCAGATGAAGTGATTGACTAATCAGTTTCTGTTTTAGAACTTCTGGTCCAAAGACAGCAACTTCTGTCTTGTCAGAATTTAAAAGCAAAAAGTTTAGGGTCATCCATGTTTTTATGTCTTCCAGACATGCCTGTAATCTACCTAACTGACTGGGTTCATCAGGATTTATGGATAAATATAGTTGTGTATCATTGGCATAGCTGTGGAAATTTATCCCATGCTGTCTAATGATTCTACCAATTGGAAGCATATATATGGTGAAAAGAATTGGTCCAAGGACAGAACCCTGTGGAACTCCACAAGTAACCCTTGAGAGTGAAGATGATTTATCATTTAGATGAACAAACTGGAATCTATCAGACAAATATGATTTAAACCAGCCTAGTGCTGTTCCTTTGATCCCTGCAACATGTTCAAGCCTTTCTAAGAGAATACTATGATCGACTGTGTCAAAAGCAGCACTGAGATCTAACAAAACCAGAACAGACACCAGTCCATTATCTGAGGCCATGAGAATATCATTAGTAACCTTCACCAGTGCTGTTTCAGTGCTATGATGAGCTCTAAAACCTGACTGAAACTCTTCAAACAGCTCATTACTGTTTAGATGCTCACAGACCTGATTAGCAACTATTTTCTCAAGGACTTTGGATAAGAAAGGAAGGTTAGATATAGGTCTGTAATTCACTAAGTCATCTTGATCAAGGGAAGGTTTCTTGAGTAAAGGTTTAATTACAGCTATTTTAAATTCCTGTGGTACGTATCCGTTTACTAAGGATAGATTCATCATATCCAAAATGGGGCCAGGAACCAAATGGAACACTTCTTTAAATAATTTGGTTGGGATTGGGTCCAACATACAAGTTGAAGGTTTAGATGAGGCTAATATTTTTGATAATTCTGAAAGCTCGACTGAATCAAAACAGCCTAAGCACAACTGAGGTTCTACAGTTCTTTCATTTACTGAGGAAGAAGTAATCATGTTTGGGAGGGTGCCAATGGTTTTATTTTTAATAAAATGTATTTTATTTATGAAGAATCTCATAAAATCATCACTGCTAAGAGCTGGGGGAATAGTTTGCTCAACAGAGCTATGACTCTGTGTAAGTTTGGCAACTGTACTAAAAAGAAACCTAGGATTGTTTTTATTCGCCTCTATTAATGATGAAAAATATGCTGTTCTAGCTTGTCGAAGGGTCTTTTTATACAGCAGTAGACTGTTATTCCAGGTTAAATAGGAATCCTCTAGGTGTGTAGAGCGCCATTTTCTCTCCAACTTCCTAGTATTCTGCTTTAAAGTACGCAACTCTGCGTTGAACCAAGGAGTCAGCCTCCTATGGCTAGCCACTTTCTTTTTTAATGGGGCTACACTATCTAATGCCAGACGCAATGAGGACGTAAAGCTGTGAACCAGACCATCAATTTCTGAAGGGTTAGAGATAGAATTGCTGCCATCCACTGTGTTACTCTGAGACACTGAGGAAAGTAAGAATGGAACAGATTCTTTAAAAATTGTTACAGCATTGTCTGATAAAGTTCTACTATAATGAAATTTTCTTTCAGATTTAAGATGGTCAGTTAAAGTAAATTCAAAAGTTATCAAGAAGTGGTCAGACAGGACCGGGTTATGTGGGTGGACTGTTATTTCCTCACACTCAATACCGTATGTCAGTACAAGGTCCAAAGTGTGTTTACCCGAGTGGGTCGATCCCTGTACTTTTTGAGTAAAGCCAATTGAGTCTAAAATAGCATTAAAGGCTGCATTTAGGCTATCACTTTCAGTATCCACATGGATATTGAAGTCCCCCACTATAATAACCCTATCAGTATTTAACACTAAATCAGATAAAAAATGTGAGATCTGATCCAAGAATTGAGAGTAAGGGCCTGGTGGACGATACAAAACCACAAACAAAAATGGTCTTAATGTTTTGCAACTTGGATGAGGAAAATTAAGGGTTAGATGTTCAAAAGAACTGTAGCTATCAATTGGTCTGGGACTAATTAGTAAATCAGAACGAAAAATGGTTGCAACTCCTCCTCCTCGCCCAGTACTTCTAGGAATGTGAAAATTTAAATGACTGGAAGGAGTTGACTCATTTATACTGACATAATCCTCCTGCTGCAACCAGGTTTCTGTGAGACAAAGGAAATCAATGTGATTATCACAAATCAAGTCATTTACTAACAAAGTCTTTGAGGAGAGAGATCTTATGTTTAATAAACCACATTTAATAGATTTATTTTCAGTCAAAGTTGTATTTATTTTTATGAGATTTCCATAATTTGCTTTTGTTGGCTTAACTTTTAATCCATTTAATTTTGGCCGTGGGCAAGACACTGTTTCTATAGGGTAATGGGTGGGTAACAGTACAGAAGCAGCAGATAGGTGGGTTAAACTACGACTCTGCTTCCTGGTCTGGACCCTGGGTTGTCAGTGTTTTGGAGGACTAATAAATTCGGCCATATTCCTAGAAAGAAGAGCTGCTCCATCCAAAGTGGGATGGATGCCGTCTCTCCGGATCAGACCAGGTTTTCCCCAAAAAGTTCTCCAGTTATCAATGTAGCCCACATCGTTTGCAGGACACCACCCAGACAACCATTGATGGAATGACAGCATGCGGCTAAACATGTCTTCACTGGTCCGATCAGGCAGGGGACCAGAAAAGATTACCGAGTCTGACATTGTTTTGGCAAACTTACACACCGAAGCAACACTAATTTTAGTGACCTCCGATTGGCGTAACCGGGTGTCATTACCGCCAGCGTGAATAACAATCTTACTGTATTTACGCTTATCTTTAGCCAGCAGTTTCAGGTAAGATTTGATGTCACCCGTTCTGGCCCCTGGCAAACATTTGACTATGGTCAATGGTGTCTCTAATGCCACGTTTCTGACTATGGAGCTGCCAATTACCAGGGTCGGTTTCTCAGCGGGTGTGTCGCTGAGCGGGGAAAATCTGTTAGAAACGCGGACCGGTTGGTGGTGGCCCGGGGGCTGGGTCCTAGAACTATGCTTCCTACGTACAGTCACCCAGCCGGCCTGAGGTCCCGGCTTCGCGGGCTCTACCGGAGGACGGCTAGGGGGTTCTATCCTTGTTGGCTCCGCGCTGGCTAATGGGCTTCGGCTATCCGCTGGTTTTTCAACAGCACGAAGCCGTGCTTCTAATTCTGATACCCTCGCCTCCAAAGCTACAAAAATATTACATTTATTACAGTTACCATTATCACTAAAGGAGGCAGGGAAGTAACTAAACATCTGACAGAGAGAGCAAGAGAGAAGAGAAGAGTTAGAGACAGGAGAGAGAAGAGTAGCCATAGCCTCAATGAAGCTAAGCTAACTGAGCTAGCGAGACCTTACCACCCCAAGAAAAGCTGTGTGAAACACAAGGAGTTCCCAAAACGTAAAGTACACCACCACAAAATGTGTGTTTTAGTGTGATTGTGTGTTAAAATAACTTAGAAAAGCCTCAGCACAGAGAAAATAAGATCAATTCAAGAGCGTTTGAACACCAAAACAGCTCCACGGAGCACAGCAGTGACAACAGGAAATGACGCAATACGGCTTTCCCCGTCACCACAACGCACCTTTCAGGGTGAGGTTGGCTATATTTTAAGTCTACAAAAAGATATGTTTATAGGATAAAGTGGTTTCAATGTAGACATTAGGATTACACGCAGATGATACATTTGAAATGAAACTATTTGTTCGTGTCCGTTTAGTTTTACAAATTCACATTTCCCCCCTGTCTGATACTGTTTGATTCTGAAAATACCCTAAAGTTACAAATTAATGTAGGATATATCGAGTTTCAACCCTAACCCCTTTATTTTGACATGTGGTTTTAGTTTGTCAACATGTGCTACCCACATATTTAAAACGGCTAGGATATTCTGATAGCTTTGACATGTAAAAATATGACTGAAGCATAACACATGCACTGACAGATGAACATATCTACAGTGGGGCAAAAAAAGTATTTGGCAGCCACAGATTGTGTAAGTTGTCAGACTTAAAAAGATGTCTGTAATTTTCATCATAGCTACACTTCAAGTGTGAGAGACACGATGTAAAAAGAACATCCAGGAAATCAATAAAAGTTCTCAATCCTTTGTAAAGTAACCTTGGTTGGCAATGACAGAGGTCAAATGTTTCCTGTAGGTCTTCACCAGGTTTACACACACTGTAGCTGATGTTTTGGCCCATTCTTCCATCTAGATCTTCTCTAGAGCTGGGATGTTTTGGGGCTGTTGCTTGGCAACACAGATTTTCAACTCCCTCCACAGATTTTCTATTGGGTTGAGGTCTGGAGACTGGCTAGGCCACTCCAGAACCTTGAAATGCTTTTTATGTGCCCAAAATCTCACAATACATGGCCTCATTCATCCTTTCCTTAATACAGATCAGTCGTCCTGTCCTCTTTGCAGAAAAGCATCCCCAAAGCATAATGTTTCCACCACCATGCTTCACAGTGGGTATGGTGTTCTTGGGATGTAACTCAGCATTCTTCCCCCTCCAAACACGGCAAGTGGCGTTTATACCAAAGAGTTCTATTTTGGTCTCATCTGACCACATGACATTCTCCCAATCCTCCTCTGGATCATCCAGATAGTCTGTTGGAAACTTTAGACGGGCCTGGACATGTGCTGGCTTAAGCAGGGGGACTGTTTGAGTGCTGCAAGATTTTAATCCATGAAGACGTAGTGTGTTACTAACAGTAACCTTTGTTACCGCGGTCGCAGCTCTCTTCAGGTCATTGACCAGTTCCCCCTGTGTAGTTCTGGGCTGTTTCCTCACCGTTCTAAAGATCATGTGTTCACCAAAAGGTGAGCTCTTGCATGGAGCCCCAGGTCAAGGGAGATTGTTCGTGATCTCATTTATTCCATTTTCTAATAATTGCTCCAACAGTTGATCTCTTCTCATCAAGCTATTGTAGATTGGCTCATCCAGTCTTGTACAATCTTGTCCCTGGTGTCCTTGGACATCTCTCTGGTCTTGGCCATGGTGGAGGTTGGAGTCTGACTGTTTGACCCTTCCCAAACACACTAACATCTTTCCACGACCACGAGATGCGTCTCTCGACATGGTTGTTTATGAAATGAGAAGCAACTCATTGCACCAGTTGGGGTTAAACAACTTGTTTCCACCTGAAAGATAATCAGTCGCCCATGCAGTAATTATCCAATAGGAGGCTCGTACCCATTTGCTTAGTTAAATCCAGGTGGCGACTTTTGTTTTTGGGCCAGGCAGTGTTTGTCTTCTTTAAACCCACTTAAGCCCATCGTTTTCATTCTCACCCATCATTCTACAAATGAGCCTCCAAACAATTGAAAAAGCTGAGTGAATGCTGCAAGTCAATGACTTGATACAATCTTCTGGGATTCCTTAGACCGAAAACTTTTAAACTGATTAGAATGTTTGAATGAATTGAAGTTACTTGTAAAGTGCCTTTAGATGACGTGTTGATAAACTGATTAGAAAACACCGGCATAAAAAATGTTGAAGAAGCTGTTAAAAACTGACAATGACACATGAACATTTAAACCCACTGTTTTTATTTGGATTCTCAAAACTAGACTGACACGATTGACATCCCGGCTCAGAAGGGTCATTTCTAAACAAAAAACAAAAAAAAAGAACCAATAAATAAAGGATTCCATCAGTTTGTTGTTAGTTGAGCTGTCTGAGGAGTAAAACTAGATTGACAAGTTGATTTGGGGCTGATTGAAGTTAACATGGAGCTACTACAAAGTGTTGGACTCTGCTGCAACACAGGGCAAAATGATCTCACCTGAAACTTAGTACACCTGTTGGACTGTTTTAGTTTGGCTCAGCAGAAGCCAATCAACAGAAGGTACACAGGTGTGTCATCTACAGGCATTAACCGCTTTTTATTACATTCTAAATACATTACAGCAGCTGACCTGGAACTTTACAGAGGACGACTTTCCATTTCTCCGATTAGAACTAACACAGTCTTAGTGCAGTGAAGTACAACTTCTGACTTTGTCAGAAAATCTATCAATTTTATATTTGAAATGAGAGCTTTTAAAGGATGCTTGCAGAAGTGTTCTTTAGTTTTTCAGGTCACAATCGATGCCACTGTTTCTACATGAGTGTAATAACACGGCTGGTTGGCAGAACAGAACCCAGCACTAGGAAGGATTTGATGTCCTACATTTATTTTTACTAGGGGAACATAAAAAAAAAAACACCCAACCCTCTACATGATGACCCGGTGGATGAGCAAAACTGTAAAATCTAACCGAACCCAGAGACGACTTCTACTTCCACACCACTTCCACTCTCCGATGAACAATTCTTATAAAGTAATAATGACTGTGTAAACAACAAAAGAGCAATAAATGTTTACTTGCACATTAAAAAAAAGTATTAGTCACATTAATACAGAAGTAAATGGCACATTGAATTCCTAATTTTAAAAAGAAAATGGTGCTTTTCTTTTACTGAGGAGACAAGTTAAATAAATTACTACCATAAATGTTACATACAAATCTGGAGGAGTATATACAAAAGGGAACTGTTAGACACAAATAAACTACCATTTTTAATTTTATGTTCAGACAGCAGTAGAAGTGTATGATACAAAGTAGAGGGCTGTGTTGAACGACTGTGGGCCGGAGTGAGTGGGTGGGTGGGTGGTTGTTTGGTTGGGTGGAGGAAGGAAACCATCCAGGAAACAATACGGGTCTGGTTCTAGTAGGGTTACATCTAAGATGATGATAAAAGTCTTGGGAGCAAAATAACACTGGGTTCACTTCTGCTTTGTTAAAGGAAAATTATGCCATGTTTCTCCATCCCAGCTCAGACTCTCCTGGATGAGTTCTGATTGGTTAGTTTGATGTGCTTAAAGAGGAGGGATTAGGAAGTAACGCAATGAAACGATACCACTCCGGTTGAAAAAAACAAACAAAAAAACTGATTAAATGACAACTTTCCTTTTACAACTTGTTTCCAACCGTTTGTGTCCATCCCTAAATCTATCTCTGACACATCCCATAATAGCACAGTATCCCTCATCTACATGTCCCATCTCCCTGACCTCCTCTAGATTGTTCTAAAGACATAATAGAAGTCCCTCCTTTGTCCTTCAACATCCCTTAATAATCTCCGTGGTAACAGTGGTTGGATAGAAGCACGTGGGCCATGAGCAGGATGGAGCTAAACAAGGAAACTGTTGTCTACTTTGTAAACACTCCCACTAGCTCCTCTGGTTTGGACTTCACAACTGGGTCATGGCTTTCACAGTATGTTGCCACCTGTGGAGAACAGCTAATCAATACTTTATCGATCTGATACAAACTTCTGATTGTAAAAAAAAAAAAGAAAAGAAACAAACTCAACAGTAAAGGAATTCCTTCATGAACCGTAACAACAGAGCTCTCCTGGTCCACCGTCTCCACAGCAACATGCTCGCTGAAACATACCATCAGTGGGCTGCATGAGGCAGTGAGAGCAGAGCTTTATGAGGACTCCGGGTGTTCCTCAGGGCAGATTTGGTCCATCAACCCATGGGATTCTATTCTGGGAAGTCTAATGAGTTCAGTGCAGCTTGGCTGCCTCCAGCTTCTCCGTCATTCCTCCTTAAAGTGTGAGTGGGGTTAGTAAAGAAGGAGCAGGTGGTGGTTTACAGGTGGAGGCTCTGGAAGGATCTTGATGCTGGTCCAAGCTGCAGGATACCTCCCAGAAGCGTGTTGATTTTGTGCATATAAAACAGTGTTCAGACACTTGGGGAGCTGGGCTTTCTGGGACTGTTTTTCTTCTTTATAATAGAAACACTGTAACATGTGACATCAGATTATTAGTTCAACACTAGTGAACAGTGGTGAAAGGCCCCTTTCCCTGTTTGTTCTGCTGTAGTGGGCCAGCAGAGGCATCCATCAGGCACAGCAGCACTCCCCGGTTCCTCCCGTTTCCTCCTGGTTCCTCCTGGTTCTGTCGGCTCCTCGGAGTCCCACCTCCTCTCTAGGCGTCTGACAGGCAGCTCTGAATACTGTCCATCCACAGCTGGGTGTTTGAACTGTCCTGGGCACAGAAGTTATACACTCGCTTGGCTGTCTTCAGCTGAAAGTGTAGAGAAAGAGGACTGTTAGAACCACAGAAATACACAGACATACAATGCCTTACAATGTATTTATATACTTTGCACACTCCCACTGTTTGCCAGGTTATGGGATTGTATGGGATACACAACTAGTGCATAATCACAAAATAAAGGGAGATTCAAAGGTTTGTTAGAAAACATTAGTGAACAAAGAGCATGAGGAAGCCTGAGATACAGATTGGTCAGGACAGTACAGTTCACTTCGTTTATTTAGCAACAAGCAACTAATGTCATTTGTGATCAAAGGATTCTCCTTCATCTGCTCTCATTGTGTAGAGTGCCTTTTCTCTCCAATTTCCAAGAGGATTGCTGCACCGTTATTAAACTAGAGAATCAGCCTCAGATGACTGATTGCCTTCTTTTTCAGGGCTACAGCTTCGTCCTCCAGAGCTACTATGAATCAAACCTTTGGACAAAAGAAGGGATACATCTAAAGGTTGCTCTAAAGGACTGGAGTTGGGCACCCCTGAACTAATGCTAGATGCATTGAAACTGTAAAATTATTAATATAATATTCAATTTGCAAAGAGGTTAAAAATGAATTGCTTTCCCTTGGCTGTTTTGTTCTTTCATTCTGAGGAAATTAACAATGGAACAGATTCATTTAAAGTTGTCAGAGCATGGTCTGATAAAGATCTACTACAATTAAATGTTCTCTAAGGGACAGTCTATTACAGGGGTGCCCAATTCCGGTCCTCAAGAGCCGGTCTCCTGCATGTTTTAGTTGTTTCCCTGGTTCAGCACACCTGAATCAAATGATGGCTCATTAGCAGGCCTCTGTAGAACTTTGACATCCGGAGGAGGTAGTTGGACCATTTGAATCAGCTGTGTTGGAGCAGAGACAACTAAAACTGGCTAGAGACCGGCCCTTGAGGACCGGAATTGGGCACCCCTGGTCTATTACATTGAACCCAAAGGTTAATACAAACTGGTCAGAGGACAGATTTGTGTGGAAATACTGTTATTTCACTCTATGTGATATGTCAGCACAAGATCTAGAGTATGAAACCTGGAGTGGGTAGGTCTGGTAATGTTTTGGGTAAAGACGAGCTAAGATAGCATGAAAGGCTACATTTGACACAAGAAATCTGAGAATTGAGTAAGTGCCTAGGGGATTATACAAAAATACAAACAGAAGCAGTTTTACTACTTTGCAGTTTGAATAAGATGCAAAAGATTGTAACTATTGACTGGCCTAAATAACCAACAAATCTTATGAAAAAGATGGTTATAACTCTAACTCAGTCAGTATTTTTAAGAATATGGATTTTCTTATGCTAAATATTCTGAAGACATTTAAAGAAACAAACACACAAATCAAGAATGAACATTTTACAGAACACTGGTCAACCCTTCAGCTGAGACCAGCTCTAACCACAACCCAGGTGTGACCATCAGTTGACAGGACTAGTGCAGTGAAATGCCGACATTTGTAATCACTATTTTCCTTCCTACATTGTGTTGATCTATCACAAAGAATCCCAATAAAACACATTAAACATTGTGGTTGTAACATGAAAACAATGTGAAAAGGCGTGTGAACATTTTTATAAGGCAGTGTTACAGCAAACAGTAGATGGTCAATCATTAAAGCGACTATTGAGAGTTGGTTTAAAGCATTTGACCTCAAACTACATCAGTCTCTGAAAACCAGACAGCAGAATTATACTACGTCCAGATAAGGATAAAAGCTAAACGTTTTCTTTATTTATAGGCAAATTGGCATCCATCCATCTCCAATTATCTGACAGCAGAAAGAATTGCACATGAACCTAACGGTAGCTTCATGTAGATTGTTTTGGTTATTCGGGGCTGATTTGGGATGTGGACATTTTTCCATGAGCCTCATTCTTTGTCAGGTTACCAGCCTAAACTAAACCAAAAGTAAGTAAACAACTTCCTAGTCCAACGTATTGAGCTGAAAACATGTTGGATCCAGCTAGAATGTGTAGCTGTTGTTTTGCTAATGACAGCTTCATGGATGTCTGTTCCTCACTACTATCTATATCAACACACTAAACGAGTGTTCCTGTGTCTGAAGACGGGGAATGTTAGGAAACTCACATCGAAGAAGGCTTTCTCCTCAACGTTTTTGGGTGCTCCCATGGCAGGCGTTCCCATGGTGACCGACTCCACGTCGCCCAGCTCAATCACACCTTTACAGTCTTTGTCCTGTCTGCTGTCGTAGTATCGCAGCTGTAAGTACAAGTTACATGTTAGAGACAGGAAGAAGTCAGATCTTAAGATTAAGATATACTTCGAGTTACTGGTAATGCGAAATGAATTCACCTGGTGTTTCGTCTTATCCAGCACAAACCACCTTGGTTTCCATGGTTTCAGCAACGCTCCTCTTTTGTACAAAATGCCTTCAAAGCTCCTGATGGGGAAGACGGGTAAAAATGAGAGCGGTCGGTTCTGTTGAGGGATGGGATGATGTCTCGCAGTTAAAACGGCGCCATCACTTAACCTTACTACAGGTCCATCTCAATCAATTCTCACTGAAAACAATTATTTTAAGGATTCAATTCAAAGTGGGAATATTATATGATACATATATGTCAAGTGTCTAGTTCTGTTCATTTTGAGGATTAGGGTTTACAGCTAATAAAACTTCTGAAAAGTCAGCTTCTTTAGCAATGACCTTTTGTGAGCAATGACAGTATGCCATATCATGGCAGCTCTGTATTAATCTTTTTTTATAGTGGTTAAGAAATCTTCCAAGGAGTTTAGCGTTAAGCAATATTCCTCAACATTTAGAGAAATATATGCTTGAAATACAGAGTAACAGGAGATTTACTTTTAAACTAAATGACAGAAATGAATGAGCTTTTTTTGAGTTTCAAACTTAGATGTGACTGCATTTCAGCAGATTTTAACCAGACACACTGCCTCCCCACAAAGAGCAGCTCCCAGAGGGGACAGCCACAGACCTGTTCTCGCTCTCCGTGCTCTGGAACTGGCTGTAGAGCGTACTGGTGCTTGGCCGACCTGCAATGGGTGTGGATGTGGCGCTAGCCTCACAGTCCAAACCCAGCTTTATGGAAGATCCAACTCTGCTCTCCTGCAGACAGACGCCCTGGGAACGCCGCTGGTGGCTTACGTTAGAGGACATCAATAGAGAACTGGAGAATGACGGCTGTCAAGGACAGAGAAATGATTCAGATACAGCTTTATTGGCCAAGGTTGTGTGCACTGAGACTGTTACTAGGTAACAGTAGGAGTGTAACGGTACATGTATTTGCTTAGCTGCAATGCCCTGTTGGACAGGGAGCATTGACTGGGATGATGCTCCCTGTAACTGAACATCCCCCATATCCTGTTATTAACGTTTTACTTTCTTTAATATAGAAAGTTCTCTTATATCAGTTTTGTTTTGTTTTGTTCTGTGTCTCTGCTCTGTCTTCTCCAACCCCCAGACGGTCGTGGCAGATGGGCGCTTCTACTGAACCAGGTTCTGGTTCTGTTGGAGGTTTCTTCCTGTTAAAGGGGAGTTTTTCCTCTCCACTGTCGCTACATGCTTGCTCAGTATGAGAGATTGCTGTGGTTGGAGTCTGCATAAATCAGGCACAACCTCAAGTCAATGACTCGATGCAATCTACTGGGATAGAAAACCTTTAAACTGATTGGAATGTTGTATGAATGTATTGAAATGACTTTTCTTGTTAAGTGCCTTGAGATCTGTAGAGAATCGGCACTATATAAATAAACTGAATTCAATTGAATTGTATTTTTTGGTACGTATGTTTCGGTTTGATACACATGTGTACTGAATGAATCCAGCTGTTTTCTACCTGAACACATTCAGAATGTGCAGAACTCGGAGCCCAGTGAAACGTTCCGCAGCGCAACTTTAAAAGGTGACACTAAAACAAAACAGAAAAGACTCCCAGCTATCACTAAACTCTATTCGGGAACATTTGTGGTTTCTTATGCAGCTACAGTAGAAAAAGAAAGATGGACCAGACCAGAAATTTGTCAGTGAACGCATCTTTCAACAGCAATAAGGCCCATAACACGCTCTGATCTGCATTGAACTGAATGACTCACCTGAAACAATGTAGAGCATAATGTGAACATCACTGATACTGGAAAAAAACCAGCTGACGTCCCCATGGCTACCAGTAGCATCCAATCAGCTGACTGTTTTCAAGTGATTATTTTGTTTTCCAGTCTGACTTTGTTTGCTTGTACAATTTCTTTTTTAATCCAATCAAATCTCCAGTCAGTTCTATCTTTCAACTTATGAAAATATATAACATAATAAATCGAATCAATTTCAGGAATTGAAAGAAAGGAATTTAGGAAAAATTTTCTTTGTTTAATGTTGATCCAAGTAAAAAAAAGTAATACGCACGTTTGATACGTTTGCATTTATTTGTCTTGATTTAAGTGTATCCAAAATGTACCAAACCGTGACTTTAAAACCCCAAATACGTATGGAAGCATGATTTGTGTACCGTTACACCCCTAATTAACAGTTTGAGTATTTGGGTGACAAAATGAAACCCTTCTCTCACTTTGCTTTCCAGTTTGGTCTCAGTCCTCTGCATGGTCTTCATTTTGTCCCATGTGTCCTTCCACTTCTCCGACGTCTGGCCGAGCTCAGCTTCCAGGTTCTGCAAGTCTTGCAGCAGTTTGGTGATGGCGTCGGGCATCGCCTTACTCAAGTTGTCGTAACACGGCCACACGACATGCCTCTGAGATTTTGGAGCACCAGTGTCAGCTTTCTCTGCCGTCTCCTCTGCCAGTTGCTCATGCCTGCTCCTCAGCTCCCAGTCATAGGGAGGTCCCTCAGACAGAGTTTCCTCCAAGTAGAAGTCCCACACCTTCAGGTTGGAAATATAGGTGTATGGCCGCAGAACCTGCAACACAACATTCCCACATCAAGCCTCCCTTGTCTTCAGGATTTAAGGAATCATGACTCCTGAAATGATTTAGGGACATTCCTGCACAGTCTCTTGTCAATCCCAAGTTCCATTAACATTCTGAATATACAAGGCGAAACAGAAGCTGCCCTCACCTCCTCATCTTCTGGGGAGAACATGTAGTTGTAGAAGATGGGTGCTTTCTTGTTGAGTCTGTCGATGTAGTCCCACACAGACTTACACACCTGAGGATTTTTCCTGTCGCTCTTCTCCTCGTACAGCACCCCTATATCCACACAGTAATCAGTGACACTCAACTGCACAGTCAGCAAATTAACGAGCAGATCTACTGCAGCCGTGGCTTACCCAGCTCAATGCGGTCGTAGTCCGAGTCGAGCAGGAAGGTGCGGAAGCGGTTCGACATGTAATGGTAGGCCAGAAACTTCAGGTAGTACTGGCTGAACTCAAACTCCATGGGGAACTGGAGATGGATCTGAAGGATGGAGGAGAGCTTTTAGGATGACCACATTGTTCTGTTTTTATGCTGCTCAGCTCATACAGAGATCTGTGTTAGACTGAATATGTTGCTTTTACATGTGTGACAAAGAACTCAAACTCCGTCACTGATACAGAGCAGGAAGCAACTCCAAAGGCGCACAGATAGACTAAATATATAGAGAGAGGAAGGAAAATAGAGGCCTGCTGACCTTCCTGCACAGGGTTTCATCATTTTAGATACAGGACAGAGGCAGGCCAGGAGAGGCCTCAGGCAGGACAAATGCTGTGTGTCAAGTCTAAAGATCACCCACTATTTTTACCACTGTTTTCTCTCAGTGTTTTTCTCTCCATAGAAGATATACCTGGTCTGGTATCCTGCTTGGCTGCAATGCCATGTTGGACGGGGGGCATAGACTGGGATGATCCTCCCAGTAACTGAACATCCTCCCTCTACGGTTATAAACTTTTTACTTTCTGTAACATAGAAAGTACTCTTAGATCAGTTCTTCTGTTCTTTCTGTGTCTCTGCTCTGTCTTCTCCAACCCCCAGACGGTCGCAGCAGATGGCCGCTCCTACTGAGCCTGGTTCTGGTTCTGGTGGAGGTTTCTTCCTTTTAAAGGATAGTTGTTCCTCTCCACTGTCGCTACATGCTTGCTCAGTATGAGGGATTGCTGTGGTTGGAGTCTGCATAAACGGGGCGCAACCTCAAGTCAATGACTCGATACAATCTCCTGGGATTCCTTAAATAGAAAATTTTAAAACTGATTGGAATGGTTGTGTGATTGTATTCAAATGACTTTTTATGTATATTGCCTTAAGATGACATCTGTTGTGAATCGGCGCTATATAAATAAACTGAATTGAACTGAACAGTATTAAGCAGAAGTCGCTCTAAACATTTTTGTTGTCTTGTCATTTTGACCGGAAAAAAAAAAATCCAGTCATGATCTATTTTTACCAGTTAATTTTTAAAATAACATATTCAATAGCATTTCTTTTTAAAATTCATTTTAAATCATATTTAAGCTGAATAGAGAACTACATATAAAAAATGTAATTAAACGATTTCACGTAAAATACGAACAGTTCACCTGCTGTGGCTTGAACACAGTTTCACAGTTTCTTTCTGCTCTGCATGGAACGGAAAAGCTCACCCGCTTGTGTTTAATCAAATAGTGGGATAGCTGCAGAGGTTTTTGTCTTGAGGTTTTGGATTATTGCCTCAGACAGATGACTTCTCATGGGGGTTTAGGTGTTGTTCTGGAGGATGAATCCGCGCGCCGCTGCCATACTTGCAGACTGGAATTCAGCACAAAGTAAAGTTTTGAAATAAGGGAACAATTCTCCAATTGAAGTGATCAGAGGTTGTAAAGACTCTCTGAAGGAGCTGTTTTCTGACACGCAAGCTATCGGTTCAGGAGTTCATGGTGCCATGGTCCTCTGGCTTCAAAAACAGCCCAACTCATCACGATGCTTGACAGTTGGTATGAGTAGAGGGCGACCGATTAATCGGTTTTCCCGATTATTTAGCACCGATAGTGGATTGGTGGAACTATCGTTATCAGCAGAAATATATACCGATAGTTTTTCCTGGTTGCGTCCTTTGCTGGAGCGGCTGAGAAGCGCGCTGTCATTCACTACACAGTAAGAGAGAGCTGGAAAGGTCTGCTGGCATCATGGAGTACAAGAGCGCCCTCTAGAGGTGGAATAAAAACTATCACTGATGGCTCGTGTTTATTTCGACATGTGATTCTGCGATTCTGCGTGCTGCACTGAGAGCACACGCTGCATGGAGAGCACTGACATCAGATGCGCGTTTAAAGCAGCGACAGCTAAAAGGTATACAGTACATTTTGTCATATCATTATAAAGTGATTAATTTGTTGACTAAATACTGCATTAGTAGAGAAAAAACAGCACAACAGTATGTTTGTTTGCCTTTGAGGCTGAGAGGACGCTAACATTAGTAGTACCTCAAGCGGTTAAAACACTGACAAAAATAAACATAAGTCCGACATGAGTGTTTAATGTCACAATTGTTACCATCTATTTGCTTTAGTTTATATCCAGCTGGTCCCTTTTATGCATTAAACATGCAGAAAAGTTGCATATTTAAAGCTAGAGCTGTAAGATAGAAAACTGATATGTTCATACAGCCGACAGAAACAAACGAATCAGAAAAGCTTCCGATTTCGGTTATTTCTTTTTTTCATCTTCACTTTAATACATATTTTGTAATTTTGATTAGATAATCATCAAGTGTTTATAAAATAGAAGCAAAAGTGTGAGACTGACTATACGTGTAATATTTATTTCATTTCAATGCTCTGGCATTGTAGTTATTTAAATTTGGCCATCTTTAAGCAGGAATGTTTGGATTTATATGAAATGCGGAATTGCGCCGCTCAAGGTGGCAGCATGTTGGAGTAGCTCTGTTACTTTGCTTCATATTTTTTCTTTTTTAAAACTTTAATTCTTCCATTTCTGGTAGAAACATTGTTTTTGTGGACAACTGTTCTCTCTGGTTTTGAATGCTGTGCAGCTGGAAGGATTTTTGCTGATACTTTTTATTCTTGGACATTTGTTATGATGCATAACCATGGCAACAAGGTGGTTTACAACTGGCAGCAGCTGATTAACATCACAAAAGCTCAAATAAGACCTCAACTACAGCCACAAAACCCTGATCAGTTGAAAAGAAGACGCCATAGATCCAGAGCATCCTCTACATCAGACTGTCATACAACTACAGAGTCTTCAGTCAGAGGCTTCTTCAGATCTGCAGAGCGCTACAGGAGATCATCCCTACCCACAGCCATCAGCATCTACAACAAATCTTTGAAGGAACTTGCATAATGAGTTACAACAACATTTAATTCCCCTCTGGGATTAATAAAGTAATTTTGAATTGAATTTGAATTGAATTGAATTTGTATTAATACATTTTGAATGTAACTGGTTTTATTTGTTATTTAGAGTATTACTTTTTGTTTCAGTTTGAATGAATGTCTTTTATTGACTTCAATATTTATTCATATTTATATATTTATTTAATTTAGCATGTTTTCATTGTTCAAGTTCAGCACCTTTTTACCTGGAGTGTTATGTTTTTTTTTATCCAGTATCAATTTTAAAAACGATCGGTTCATAAATTGGTTATCGGCAAGTATGGCCCAACCTAGCTATCGTTTTCGGTAAAATCCACTATCGGTCGACCTCTAGGTATGAGGTGTTTGCTTTTTGCTGAACCTGCTTAGTCTGAGATGGTACACAGAGATGTTGAGCCCACCTGGTGTACACAGTCGAGGAACTGCAGAAAGACGGGGGTAAAGCCACTACTCTGGCTGCCCAGAGTCTGTGCTCCACGGTGGCTGAACCTGTGGCCAAACGACAGCCACTCCTTCTCTACTAGCAGTCGGAAACCATCGAATGTTCTGTAGTATGGGTCAGACAGCAGCTGCACCAAGGAAACCACCTACAAAAACAATTTGAATGACCGAAGTTAAATAAAGCCGATTTTGTGTTAAGCTACATATCTTTGCCAGGGTCCAACCTGTGTTGTAACGTCCCAGCCGTCCTCTAGGCTGACCATGACCGAGGAGCCTGTGTCCAGTAGCTCCACCACCAAAACAGACACCTGCAGCACTCTGTGCAACTGGAAACACAATGAACACAGAGTCAGGGCCATCTCATGGCTGAGCTTTTAAACTTAAGGAAAGCTGTAAAACCAAATACTGACCAGAGCCATCCACTCGGAGTCCTCCAGGAGCCGCAGGAAGCTCATATTAGGGTCTGAAGACGGAGAGCTTGGCACGCAGGCCTTCATCAGCTTCTTGAAACTGTTCTTCACCTGCCGCACGTCACACACCTCGATGGGAATGACCTCCCACAGCTGGAATGAGTCCTGCTTTCCTCCCTAATGATAAAATATAATTCTCATCACTTATATTTCATGCATACTGGCTTATTTGTTACACCACACATCGCATAAGAAAAAGATAAAACGTGCCTTTTACCAAAATAACAGCTTTTTCTCAAGCATCTAGAAAACGTCTCGACAGACCTCTTAGCTACAATTCATATTAAACGGAACCAGAACCAACAGTCTTCCAGTCTGACGGACCTTTCACCTGAAACATTAGCTGTCGGGGATAAATCTTCAGATGGCCAAGCTAAAAAAATGAACTGAGGGAGCTACGTGAACTCAAGTCCAAATCGGTTCTGTGATTCCAGACCACAAAGCAGGAGGCATGTAAGGATATTCACATTTACTGCCATGATTATTGTGTGCAGACTCATCACCATTATCAATAATCACCTTTATAAAATGTGCTAAAAAAGAAGTAATCTTATTTATAGCAGTAACGTATATGTAAATGATTAAATATTCAGTTTGTTAGCTTTGTGATTCTTGACCTTAATGTGATAAAAGTTAAATATTTCTTGATAACAATAATTATTACTTTCCTTGTATTCTGTCCTTAAAGCCCTTAATTTAAGTGTAATCATTTCATAACGATGAATGAATCTTAATCTGAAAAACAAAGAATCTCCTCGTAATAAGAGGATGAGGAAAAGGAGGAGCAAATACACAATAATTAGAACCCTGACAGTGCATAAGGGTCCCACTGCCCCGAAAAACTCTGGGCTGATGACCTGTAGTGTAGATCAGAGGTCCCCAACCCCCGGGCCCTGGACCGGTACCGGTCTGTGGGTTATTGCTACTGGCCCACACAGAAAGAATCATTAACTTAACAGTATTTAGTTTTTATTTATTATAAGAGTCTAAATGATGTTTTATTTTGAAAAATGACCTAATTCTCTCTGTTACATATGGATTTAACTCACTCTTGAGGCATTTACAAGATGCTTGCCGCTAAAAACAAACCCACAAGCTAGCTAAACGATTGAAAACAGAGGTCTCTGAAAAGTATCTTTGCAAAAATGAAAGGATCCAGTGAAGACACAGAAGAGGCCAAGACTTCCAAGAAAAATACAACTACATTTAGAAGACAATACCAGGAGTTATACTTAAAATGTGGATTTATTGCAACATGTGATTTCCACACACCAAGTCCCCACTCTGCTGCTGCTTAATATGTTGCAACCGGGGCTTTCTGTATCAGTAATGAAGCCTTTAAAACTTCCCCAGATGGACCGCCTCGTTACAGTAAAACAGCCACTGGGCTCCCTCTGATTCAGCGTTGCGGTAGATTTGATTTTTCATGGACTTTATATTTGTTTTTGTCTTAAATCTTATTTTAAAAGGCATGTTTAAACGTTACAATAGTGACCAAAGAGCGTTATGGGGCAGACAGGATGTTTGTGATGTTATGTTGTTGGCGCTATGTTATGGAAAGACTAATAAAGTTATGAGCACACACTGGATTTATATTTATTATTATATTTAAAAATAAGTGTTTTTATGCTGGTCATATCTTTTTACTTTGTTGCATTTATCTGCCGGTCCGTGTGAATGTTGTCTGGTATTAAACCGGTCCATGGCAAAAAAAAAAAAAAAAGAAGGTTGGGGACCTCTGCTTTACATGATTCAGGGAAAAATAAATGCAACAATAAACAATAAAACATCAATACACACAGGAAAACACAACATTAAAGACATAAATCACATTAAAACATACTACCGTTAGGACATTCCAGTTAATATTAATCAATTAATGAAAGGCAGCTCTAAACAGATGGCTTTTTAGGTTTGATTTAAAGGAACTCGGTGTATCAGCAGCTTTGCAGTGGTCTTGTGGCATCCAATTATTGTGATCTTGCAGTATGACAGGTGACCTTCTTTAGCATGTTTCTTCTCACCTTGAGCTGTGCCTTGTCCCCGATGATGTAGAGGTAGGCTTTCTGCTGGCGCAGGAACAACGGATCGTTCGGCCCTCCGTTGGGCTGTGGAGATTCTTTCCCAGCCAAACGCGTCCCAATGTCTGGGTTGTAGGCACTTAGACGGCCACTGCCCCGGATGCTGCCCCATTTACCTGCAATGCATACCCACACACAAAGTCAAGTCTTCCAAGAGATCATGATGTGAAAGCTGAATCAACATGTCGTGTTGAAGACCTGTTTGTGTTTGACAGCCTGTAAAGGATCACTGTGATTTACTGAATGATCCTTTAATGTGTCAGCATCGACTGCTGCCACATTCACAGCCACTAACAGCCAAGCTGGGAACAAGGCAGTGAAAAGTAAAAAAACAACCCAGCTGGCTTTGCTAGATCTACCAGAGAGCCAACTGCATCATGATGATTATTGAGCAGAAGGAAGAATCAAACAGAAACAAACAAGACGTCAGACAGTACAGCTGCAGCAGAGGCAGCAACAGCATGCACACCGCAAAAAACACAAGCAGTAATAACAAACCCTTTAGTCTGCAGAGACACTAGTATTCCCAGAAGGACACCACACTCAAGCTACTGTTAGACATCTGATTTGTTAGAGAGGAGTGCAGGACGAGTGAGGGGGCGTGGCCTACTGTACCTCTAGGAGAGTTCCTAGCTTTGCCAGAGACTCTGGGCTGAGAGAGGGAGGTGACTTTCGCCTTTTGACCAAGTGCTGAGGTCAAACGACAGAGATGGCTAGTTAACCAACAGTGTTACAGAATATGGAGGGTGGTTCACTGGTTTATTCACAAAAACTCTGATACTAAACATGAGCTACAAGGGGTGTGTTCACTGATTGACCATCAACCCAGATCAGTTCCTTTTTCATCATGAGGACATAAATTAGCAGCTCACCTCCTCTGCTGAAGGTTCCAGGGACGTCTTCCTTGTTTCCAAGAACCTGCTTCATCAGATCTCCAATCTTTGGTTGTCTGAGCTTATCGGATGACTCTGTGGACAGCAAAAGCCATCAGACTCCAACAAGGATGCTCTAAAAGAAACATGTGCTAGCAGTAGGCACCGTTTCACTATCGGAACTTCAGGGTAATTTGACTGGATCTTTTTCTGCCGGGGTAAATCAATCCGCCCGGTCCTCTTACCTGTTGTGTCTCCATCCAAAATTGGCCCTTTAAGGAATTTGCTAAGACTTCAGACTTTCCAGTGAGTAGCACTGATCAGCCCCAAAAGGCGCCCACAGCAGCAGAGAATAGGAAGAGATCGACAATGGAAGAAGCAGGGATGGTTGCTGCGTTTTTGTATGCTATGTTGTTATAAACTGCTTCGCCAGCAACTCTCCCAATTTTACCTAGCCTGTTTGGAGATGTCTGCATCTCTACTGGGCTATTTCTGAGTACATACCACAAGACTGGTACTCGATTGGTTCCTGAAATGTCCCTGACAATGGTCCTGTCTGGCCGGCCCAGTGTAGAGGAGACACCAGCATGCCGTGAAGGTCCAGTAAAATTACCCTAAAGTTCCAATAGTGGAAACTAGTGTGTGCATACACTGACCTGAGGTGTTCATATGTGTAGATGTAAAGCCGCTCAGAGTGTTCCTGCCTGTACTCTCACTGTAGGAGGGCATGGAGTTGATGATGGCTTGAAGGTATTTCTCCTGCTCCAGGCTAGTTGAGTCTGCTTGAGACTGCACTAATTAAAGGTGAAAAACAAAAGGACAATCTTGATTTGATCTATTTTTTAATTTTTACTAAACAATCAAAAACCTTTATTACACCACAAACTGAAAACATAGAATGACTTAAAAACACATATTATAAATTAAACCAATCAGGTGAAGAAAGCAGTTACAATCCATGCCTGCTATGACTTTATCCTGGGAGTGCTTCAAGTTTGAAGAAAAAAAGACTGAAAGGCATTCAAATAAAAGGTATAATTAAATGAAAATAAATCTTCCATCAAGTCACTGCTGATTAGGCATTTCTATTTGTGATTATTTTACTCATTTCTGTTAATATATTTTAGAAAATGTTCTTGGATGCTACTTAGCTTTTCCCCAAGAATACAAAAAATTCATCAAACTACTTATTCAGTCCAGTTACTCCGATATCTCTTAAAGATGTGCCTGATTTAGGAGTGGCCGGTATGAGATTCTAACAATATATTAACCTTTAGTTTTATGCCATTACAGAAAATTGCTAACAAACAAAACTAAATACAAAAATAAACATTACAGGATTTAAATGGTTTCGTAGCCTTTTTTTAAACAAGAAATGTTGTCACAACTTCAACATGTTAACATGGTCGTTGCTAATCATTTTGATCATGTGTGCTTCTAACAGTTAAACGTCTGTCGTGTTTTTATCCTCTGTAAGGCCCTTTGTGTTACACTTGACTGTATAAAAAGTGTTGTATAAATAACGTTTGTTTGATTGATTGCATCAGAACCCAAGCGCGCTTCAGACTACGGTCAGAAACGGATTTTCTGAGATTCTCCTTCAGGAATTTGTTGTCGAAAGCAGAATTCGTGGTTCCATCAATTGTCCCAGTCCTGAAAGAGCAACGCAGTCCCACATCATCACACTACCAAGACAATGTTTAACTGCAGGAATGCTTCTAATTTTGTGGAATGTTGTATTAGTTGTACATCAGATGTAATGGGATGCGAGCTTCCAAAACGTTTCCCCTTTGTCTTGTCAGGCCACAGAATAAGATATTTTTTTAGCATATGTGAGACTGACCTTTGTGTGTCCTTTGGTCAGCAGTAGTTTCTGCCTTTGATCTCTCCCCATGGATGCCATTGGATTTCATGAACACTGAACCTAACTGAGGTAGGTAAGGCCTGCAATGCTTTACATGTTTCTGGGTTCTTTTTGTGTCCTCCTAGATGAGTTTGGTAGACAAGCTACTTTGTTTCCCATCTGATCTTGAATTCTCCTTAGATTCGGACATGTGTTGCCTTTGAGATCTTCTAGCCTGTTCATGTCGGTGGCCATGTTCTTTTAAAAATAATTCTACAGGACTGGCAGAAATCAGACCTGGTTGTGGTCATAACTGAACAGAGTTAATTAATTCAATTACTATTGGTTGGTTTGTGTAACATTCCCTTAATGAATAAAATCACCATTTGAAAACTGCTTTTTGTATTCACTCAGATTCCCTTTATATCAGATTTGTTTGATGACCTGAAACACGTGTTGTAAAAAAGCAAACACAGAGTACACTTGAAAGGGTGCAAATACTTCTTTACAGAACTGTAAATGTGCAAAGTAAAGAAAGGGGCTGTATTATCTCTGATTAAATACGCAACTCACTAATTTGCTCACTAATGTCCAAGACATGACGATGCTTAAATAGAAGGAAACTGGACTTCTTTCTTCTTTTTATAAACATTTCAGTGAACATCTTCTGTTCTGAGAAGTGAAGCTTTTTGGGATTAGAGGTGAAAAAACTTCAAGAAATCAAGAGAAGAGGTCCAGTTCCATTTTTTAAAGGAAAACCATAAAAATGCTCCGATTCCCACTACTACACACAGTCATCCTAAGCCAATGTTCTACCTGCTGTTGGCGCATTGGGGGACTTGAAGAAGCTGACTACCCCCTTGGCATGAAGACCTGCTGAGCGCAGCAGGACAGCCTTGGTTCGTGAATGTCTCCAGCAGATTACAGGGAAGCGATTCTGTCTGTAGCAGCGGCAGATTCTATGAATGGTGGAGTCTGGGATGTTCTGAGGTATGATCAGCAGGCCAGGGTAGCTGGAACAGAAGGGGATAAGACATTTTTATTTGTATATCTGGTTCATCTGTCTGTTCTATGCACTTTGCAAAATGATCCATGTCCCTTAAAACTTGTTATATTTTGTAACAATAAAAACAGCTTCAATGTATTTTATCGGGATTTTATGTGATGGACCAACACAGTGCATCCATTGTAAAATGGACAGAAAGGTTTATAGTTGTCAAACATTTTTAACATAAAAAGTGAGCAAAGTATTCAGCCACCTTCTCTAGAACAGGATTGGAGCTGATACAATCTGGAACTGGATTTTTCTCTGCTCAGTTCTTGTCCATAGAGTGTTGAGAGGTAGAGGGGGGTGGGACAGGTGAGGATGATAGCATGGAGGTAGGTCAGTGGTATGAAGTTGGCAGCAGCCAGGAGTTGAAGATAAAGGGAGTTACAGAGATGGCAGGGAAGTGTATTTGGTGACAAAAAGGTTCCGATCAATCACCCACTTTGTTTTTCAGCAACCAGGGAATTTGGTTTTTTGTTGCCACAAGTTGTTTTCCATCTCTTCCAAACTCCACTGATGTTTTCCTGCAGCTGATCCTCCATCTGTTCATCCCCTCTCTGCACAACTCTTGACCCTTCATGTTAACTAAACTCTGGAATGCAGCCTGTAACAGTGTAATATCCTCCCCATGAGGGGCACAGAGCTCCTCCCATACATTCCCATCCTATTATGGGGTTTGCATACAGGTATTTTTTATATAAAATATTTTTGGAAAGCCATGTAACATTAACTTGTTTTTGACATAACATTCCAATAAAATTCACCAAAATGTACCATGTGGACATGTTCATGGAGTATAAATACTTTTGGAAGACACTTTATATCTGTGAATAGAGTGCTTATTGTTTACCTCCTGCAGACTGTGTACATCCGATTAGCTGTAGAAATCCTGAACGGCTCGTTCTTAGACCGTGTCAGGCTGTTGCTGAGCGTGCCCAGACCGAGGCGCTGGTAGTCACGGCAGCAGGCGCGCTCCACAACGTTGCTCATAGTCTGTCTGTCTGAAGAGCGGATGGTAGAGGATAGCGTCAGGGTGCTCTGGTCCACTTCCTCTGAGACTGTGGACATAGTTTGTTGATTTAAATTTTAAACCCACTATTCTTTTCATGTAATTAGTAGAGACTGCAGTAAAATGAATGAAATGTTAAAATAAATTATTACAGCAATTATCCCTGTAATACCTGAGATCTCATCTTCCTCCAGCTCCGACTGGAAGCTGCTCCTGATCTCCCAAGTGGGCGGAGCCTCCTTCTTTCTAGTGACATACTGCCGACTAATGGTCCTCTTTGCATTCTTTACCAGGTTTTTGGATAGTGTCCTGCAGAAGAGGAAGAAAAACACAAAGATTTGTATCAATATGTATCATTCCAAGTAAGATACAGGATACAAAAAAGAAAAGAAAAAACGTTTGCTAGTTATTGCTGTGAGGCTTTACAGATTTGTTCAGAGATTAGAGAATGAAAGTTCAAAGTTCTGGAAAAAAAAAATGCTAGTTTGCATTCAGTTGATGAGTCAAGAGAAGGGTGTGTCTTTATTTCTTGCAGAAAAAGCCTTTCGTCTCTTACTTTAATGACTGGTTCTTATCCTTGGCTTTGGGTTCCAACACCAGCTTGCCACTTTGACCTACTGTGAAGGCAAAGGTGCCCTGGACGTGCTGAGGGAAGCGCAGCTTATGTAGGTGTTTCCTGAAACTCTCAGCCAGGTCTGATGCTACCTCTTCATCAAAGGCAATTTTCATTAGCTGCAGGCAAGATGTGAAGAGAAGGACATTTAATCACCTGTGGCTTACAGGCGTAGACCTGTCAGACATTGGTTGATGAAGCGAGGCAAGTACCTGGAAGGTGCAGGTTCGGAGCTGGAGGCCCTCCTGGACAAACTGGTCCATGGCTAAAGTGACCGAGATCCTCTTCTCCTTGGTCAGAGAGGCGATGGGGAAGGAGCGAGTCACTATCTGTTCACCCACTGAAGGAAGAAACGTGTTAACCTGGTCTAGAACAATGAACAAATAATCCTGCAAGTCTCATATAATCTGTATTTCCTCACCTAATGCGTCACTTGGTGTGCCCTTGAAGATAAGTCGGTAGGTAGTAAGAAAGATGGCCCCCTCTGCAGGAAGAAGAGGTGGGCCTCCCATCAGCCCTGTTGCCTCTTCGCGGCCATCAGGGATGAGGTGGACCCGCATGCCATCCATCACCAGCTCCTCACCAGGCAGCAGCGTTGGCCTTAGCAGCTTGGGCTGCAGATGAAGACATTAAAATAAAAAGGAAATTCTTTGAAAGTGGAAAAACAAGAAAGTGAAGACAATAAAAGGCCTGCATTTAGTTTTTTGTCTGTGGATCAGTACTTCATTTCACACCCTTTCATGTCTGTGAAAATGATTTAGAAAAACTGTAACGGAAAAGATCACTTTGTGTATGAGCTTTGAAGTTTAACTGCTGACAATACTGTCTAAATGTGAGTAATAATAAACTGTGCCAATTATAAGCGGTCGATTATTGTAGGCCTTCAAACACTCCAAACATCACTCCCATGCTTTCTAAACTATGCGACCTGCACTGATTAGTGAGTCCAACGATGTTAAAATGATATACCGACTGCAGAACAAACACTAATCAGGCTCATCTGCTGGGAAACCCTGTAAATTAGATTTTATATACACACAAAGCATTATGGTGGTTATATCTGACAATCATCTAGTTTCCAGTTTTTCCAGGAACCAGGCCTAATTATGGGACTGCTGAGCTGTTCCACATCAGACTGTGAGAAGTGTAAAGATGGCTTTGTCCTTTCTCATCATCTCATCATTCATGTCTACTGGTGAGAAATTCCAAAGAAATCAGTTACCTGAATTAATGACACAATCAGACCTGTGATATAGCCCCATTTTGTCACATTACCACCATGAAATGCATTTCATTGGGGTTTTATGTGATTGATCAAAGTAGTGCATATTTCTGAAGTGGAAGGAGAATGATATACACTCTTCAAATTCTTTTGCAAAATATTGTCCCCCTGCACGTAATTGAATCTTAGTATAAACCCAGCTGCTCTGTGAGCCACTGTTGACACAAATCCATAAGAAGTCCCATTTGTAGTTTTAAGGCATGCAGGGGAAACAGCAAGCATGAGGAAGAAAGTGTTCTGGTCAGATGAAACTAAATAATGACTCTTTGGCCACCCTGCACTGAAATAGACTGGCGACCTTACCAGGGTATATCTGACCTTTTGCCCAATACCCACTGGACATAGGCACCAGAACCGCACTTACTGTGACCTGGAAGAAAGAGTATGGATGGATGGATATGTAGCAAGAAACCACCACTGTAAATCATCCCGAACGCACCAACCCTGTGCTTAAACTAATGGTGGTGGTAGCATCATGCTGTGGTGATGCCTTTCTACAGCAGGGGAAAGGAAGCAGTTCACAGAAAGTTGGATAGAGGTAAATAAAGGGCAATCCTGGAAGCAAACCTTTAGAGACAACAAAAGACTTGAGACTGAGGTTCCCTTTCCAGCAGGACGACGACCTTAAACATATAGCCAGATCTACAAAAGCATGGTTGAGATCAACAGTCAGCAATGTCCTCTAACTTTTAAATGCATCCCTGCTCCAACACACCTGAATCAAATGGTTAATGACCATTAAGGGTCAATCAGGCTTTTTGTCCAGGTGTTGGGAGCAGGGATGCATCCAAAAGTTACAGGACAACGGCACACAAGGACTGGAGTTAATGACCCATGCCTTTTTATATATTAGAATGGCCCAGTCAAAGTCCTGACTCGAATCGCTCTTCATCCAATATGACTGAGCTTGAGCCATTTTGTAAATAAAGAGTACAAATTAAGCCTGTAGTTTTGCAAATATGAGCACATGTTCAGATCCTTATCTGCAAAAGATTTTGAAAGCCATGTATTAAGTTTCATCCAATTCAAAGTGATGCACCACTTAGAGTTAGGTTATCACATAAAATTACAACCCATTTAAGTCAGTGGTTGTAACATGACTAAATATGAAAAGTTTAAGGGATATGAGATGAATGAAACACTGCAAGACAATTAATCTTTATTTTTCAGCTACACCAGTAGGGCCCAATATCAGTGCTCAAGGACTGATGCCCTGCATGCTTTAGATGTTCGAACCAAAGGGGCAAAAACTCAGTCGGCCAAATTTGAAGCCTACCCAGAAGTGACAAAAATTGCTCATCCGCTGGGGGCTGGCTCCAGAAAGGAGCAATTTCCCATTGACTCCCATGTTATAAAGGCCAATTTAACAGCAGAAATAAACATGTTTACAGCCTGGTTCAAAAACTATTTTTGGTTTAATAGGTCAAGTTTGTTGTCATGTCAACTCTGATGGTGGTGGATTCTTTCTTTCTTATAAGTAATCTGTTTAGATGCAATTTAATCTTGAAATTATGAATATTGATTGAGAGGTCTCAGATCAGCAGTCAGCGCTAGAGCTGGTGGCTACAGGCTTGCTCCCCGATGCTTACTCCATGGAAGGCCTTCAGCCTCGGCCTCACGATAACAGTATAGGCTTTTTTGTTTCTCTGAACTTGACCCTCAGTTGTGTCTGCAACGTTTATTTGAGTTTGGATGTTAATAGTGCACTTATTAAACAAAGATGGCTTGCTGTGGTTTTGATTGCACTAACAGACCTTCCAAGAAGTGTCCGCTCCATTTTTTTCAGTTAGTAAAATTATATTTCTGCTGTGCATTTAAGATAATGCTGCTTGGTCAGAAATGGGTTGAAATGATCACATTTCTTTTTTACATATTTGTTAAAACTTGTTTTAATTAAAATTCACCTAGTTTTAGGGAAGGTTATGGACCAACAAGGCTTCATAATTTTATTTGACAAAATTATTGAATCCGTCTAGAAGGAAGAGGGGTAGCAGAGTCGCTGAACCGGTTTTCTGGCTGAAGCGCCCGCAAACGCCGTTAGCTTGGGTTAGCCCGTAGCTACATCAGCTCAGACTTTGATGGGTGTCAACCATCCGCCCCCACCCTCATAGCCCCACTCTCAACTACACCTCTCGTCCGGGCGTGACAAGACGTGTGACGCAGCGAAAATAGCAGTGGTGAGGACCGCCCACTTGGCTTCAGTTCAGCTCTTCAGAAGCCTACGGGTGACAGCACGGAGGCTTTGTCCAACTTTATATACAGTCTATGGTTCCAACACACCCCAGTCAAACTAAAGGTTCATCACCAGGCCCCTGCAGAACTTCATGACATGCTGGCGTACTTTAGCCATTTTAATCAGCTCCGGTGAAGCAGAGACACATCTAAAACATGCAGGGCGCTGTAGGGCTGGAGTAGCTGCCGACTGATCTACTGAAAGCTAAAGAGAGACAAAGCTGACTCGATTCTCTCTTCCGATCACACAACTACAGAAATGACAAAAAACTGTCAGACGAAGCTCAGCGTAGCCCCTGACCCTCTCCAACACTCTGCATGCATGCACCCTTCAGCGTGAAGGCACTCAGCTCTGGAGGACCTTGAGGAGCTACAGCAGCCTGACTGAGCTTCTCCGGCCTCTACAGAGATCAAACAGCAGGGTCAGATGGGGGCCATCACCCAGCAAGCACCACCGAGGCATGCTGTGAATCACACCGCTCTGTCTCGGTGGACAGACGTACCTGCCGTGACACTGTGAGCCTGAGCTGAAAAGATTGGTGGAGAGGGGAGTGGGCGGGGCTGGCTGGGGCTCTGCTTGGTCTTTTTCCAGTGGAACGTAAAAACAGGAATTGGTTACCTTTTGGATCGGAGGCAGTCTCTTACTCTCCCTGTGGACTGCGTCCAGTGTCTCGATGTGCATCTGAACAATATCTGCAGAGACACATTTACCAATAAAGCTCAATGCCATGCTTCTGAGTTGTTCAATCAGAGATCAGTGAGGGAGGCACCATACCTGGTATCATGGTGTGGAGGGCCTTCAGGTGCTCGTTCGTCACACCGCTCTCATTACACACTTTATCTACAAAGCGGTTGATAAAGCGCACCACTGAGTTGGCTACGTCCGAGCTCTCTGCATCTTCAAAGCCACTCTCTGTGTCGTAGCTCTCTGCCATGCTGCCTGCAATACTGCAAGATAAGAGAACCCTGATTTAAATTTTTGTTACAGTCTAACCAACAAATTCCTCAGTCTTGAAGAGCAAAACATTACTGTTATATGCTGTAATTCTGGCACTTGTTGGCTGAGACAGGGATTTAACTCCCTCTGTTTACCTGTTTGTGATGTAGCTGTTGCTGACGCTCTCCACGTCTCCGAGGCCAGAACTCCTCAGCAGCCGGTTCTTGCTGGTATCCAGAGGCAGCAGCAGGTAGCTCATCCTGTTGGCGTAATGGATGGCCTGGCTAAACACAGTGCTTTCCTCCTTCTGCACGCGCTCACACTGCATCTCTTTGTTGAGTGTCGGCCACAGCCGGTTTTGCTCAGCCGCGAGCTCCAAGGCGCTGATTTGCCTTTTGTTGCCTGAACAGTCTGGTTGGTCCTGTTGACAAATCAACAAATATGTTAGGAACAGAGGAGATAGTGACCAGAAGTCAAACTTCCTCACTGCTAAATGTTCTAAGTCATATAGAGATTGGAGTGTAGGTCCTCACCGAGTTGTTCTGCTGGTCTCTCTCATCCGTCTCCATGTACAGAGCTTTAATATGATTCTGAACGTCGCTATAGAACATGGCCTCCCAGAACTGCATGGTAGTCCACACCATGTGCTCCTGTACACAGCTGTAGGCAAACTGAGTGATGCCTGCACCCAATTTCTGTCCAACAAAAAAAAAAAAAACACAGATTCTTGAGAAGGAGCCGAGAGATTTTAAACAAGATTCAGCACTAGAGAGGACACATTCTGAGGAGTCGCTCTCATCTATTGGCCCTTTTCCATTGGCTCCTGCTCAGCATGTTTCTAAGGCTTTTCAACTAGTATCAGTAGAGCCTCTTTTTAGAACCAACTCCGCCGAGGTTCCATGAGGGCCAAGAAGGGTCGAAAATGTGAAGTCAGAAGACTGTTGGTCAGTGATTGCCAGGAGGTGGAGTCACTAACAACATTGACAACAATAGGACCACCCTTTTTGAACCTTTTTAAGTTGCCTTTTCCGGGTCTCTTGTTTGTGGAGTCTAACAAAAGCGGCAGACTAAGCAGAGTGTCAACATCGCTACCGTGTCCTCCATTGTTGTTTTGTTAAATGCGTCCCATAGCTACAGATCATCACTTCACACTGCTTTTCGTACTCTGGGGCCGCCAACCACCGGATGAGCCCACCCACTTGAGCTGGTACTCAATTGCAGTGGAAAAACAACCAGGCTGAGCGAACCCGAGTAAATAAAGAAAGAAGAATCTACAGTAGCCACTGTTTTTTGCAGCTTTATGGAGTTAAGATTCAAAACATTTAATAAAAGGAAAGTAAAGTGACTTACTCTGCAGAAGGCAGTGACAAGAGGAAGCAGAGCGGCTGCAATACCATGTTCATCTATATGGGAACAGTCCTGCAGAGAAACAGAAAAACAGATATTATTGCAAAAATAAGGATACAAGTCCAATTAATCTATTATTAAATATAAATAGAGATTCACACAGACATTTTGAACCTAAGCTGGTTTTATCTAAAACATGCTAATATCAGAGACACACACATAGATGGGAATAAGGAAAGGATAGATCTACAAGTTAAATTCTTTCTCCCCCCCCCGAGGATTCCATTTTATTGATCCAATTTTGCAATCCAAAAATGATATGACCCCATACATTCATTAGATGTCTTAAGTAATAATGTCAATATTAAAAGCGACATTAACAGATCCACAGATTGTGCAAGTTGTCCCTCTTAAAAAGATGAGGTATGTCATTTTCATCATATGTACACTTCAATTGTGACAGACAGAATGTGAAAAAACGCAACAGAAAATCACACTGATTTTTAAAGAATTTATTTGTATAATGGTGCAGAAAATAAGTATTTAGCACCTACAAGCAAGCAAGAATTCTGGACCACACAAACCCGTTACTCCTTCTAGAAGCTCTTCTATCCTCAACTCATTACCTGTATTAATGACACCGGATTGAACTTATCTGTATAAAAGACACCTGTCCACACCTTCAAACATTTAGACTCCAACCTCCACCATGGCCAAGACCAGAGAGCTGTCCAAGGACACCAGGGACAAGATTGAAGACTGGATGAGCCAATCTACAAGCAGCTTGGTGAAAAGAGATCAACTGTTGGAGCAATTATTAGAAAATGGAATAAATACAAAATCACTGACAATCTCCCTTGATCTGGGGCTCCAAGAAAGAGGTCACCTTTTGGGGTACACATGATCTTGACAACGGTGAGGAAACAGCCCAGAACTACACAGGGGGAACTTTTATTTGAGGCAGTTGGTGAAGGTGAAGCCATTCTGGCTGTAGTGCAAAAGAGGGACTACATTACAACAATACTGGCTGCCTGTCCATTTTAGAATTAATTTTAAGTTTCTTTTATTTGTTTTTAAATCTTTGAATAATTCTGCACCTCTGTGCCTCTCTGAGTTTCTCTCTCTCTACACCCCAGTTCGGTGCTTCAGGTTAGCGGATCAGCTTCTCCTGGAGGTACCAAGGTCTAAAAGGAAGCTCAGGGGGGAACGGGCTTTTTCTATCTGTGCACCGAAGCTGTGGAACGCGTTACCATGGAGTGTTCGTCAGGCATCTTCACTGCCCACTTTTAAAACACTTCTTAAACCCCAGCCTATTTCTAAAGACAGGCTTTTGACTGTGCATGAAACTCTGCTCTTCTGGTGTGTTGTTTTTCTTAACTGTTCTTTAATGGGGGTTTTATCTATCTATTTATCTTGTTAATTGTCGTTTTAATGCTCTGAGCTTATTGTACAACACCTTGTTTAACTGCAGTCATGTTAAGGCGCCATATAAATAATACAAATTATAATAATGATAACAACTGGTCAATGATCTAAAGAGAGCTGGGACCACAGTAACAAAGGTTACCACCAGTAACACACTACGTCCTCATGTATTAAATTACGTGTTTGGAGGGGGAAGAATGCTGAGTTACATCCCAAGAACACCATACACACTGTGAAGCTGTCACGCTGCCCTATTCACTCCTCCTCATTGTCCTCACCTGTGTCTCCCAAATCATTCACACCTGATCCTACTCACCTCCTGCCTTTAAAACCCATCACTCCTCTCCATTCAGTGCCGGATCATTAGCGTTGTTGTGTCCCATGGTGTGTCGTCTTCCTGCCTCTCCGTTCCTGCCCGATGTCCACTGTCTCCGTTCCTGCCGTCTTCACCACCACCACCATCATCACCCCCTCCACCTTTAAATAAACATCCTGCACTTCCTCAGTGTCTGCGTTTGGGTCCATACTCCCCACACACCCCTGACAGAATGATCAGGCCGAAAAAGATGGACCCAGCAAAGCATACCCAGGAGGAATGGATGGAGCTAATCCAGTGGAGCGTGAGCCAAGGACTGTTTTCGGACTCCCGGTATGTCGCACCCGCCTGGCCTGTTGTTCTCCCGGCGTCGGTCCACGCAGGCTTAAGGCGAAAAGCGCCTCCGCTCTCCCTCCCTCGAGCCGCCGCCTTCCGCGGGCTGCTCCCGCAGCCTTGCGGGAGGGTCGGGTGGATGACTTCCCGGTTCCCCAGACAGCAGTCCTACATCAAGGCCTCCAGATCGCCCAACCTCCGGTCTCGGATCCCCGGAGCTGCAGTCCGCCTCCACCACCTGGCCGCAGGCAGCGGTCCCTCCTCGGTGGTGTTTCCGGGAGCGGGGAGCAGGGCGGCGCTGCCAAACGGACCACCAATGTCGGCTGCATCTCCGCGCTGGTTCTTTCCCCCGCCGTCTTTGTCCCTCCTCTAGCTGGCTCTTCGGGGGCTCCTCACATCATGGAGGATGAGCTGTTCGAGTTCTTCTATGGGGACAAGACGGCCTACCTCTGCTCCAGGGGAGATCTAGCGCCTCGCCGGAGACGGCGACACTGCCGAGGTGGGGCCGCTTCTGAGGAGGAGGGCAGAGAGCCAGTCCGTGAGCCCGTTCCTGTCCGTGAGCCCGTTCCAGTCCGTGAGCCCATTCCAGCCTGTGAGTCAGCTCCAGCTCCAGTCCCAGAGCCCGTTCCAGCTCCAGTCCCAGAACCTGCTGTTATTGTGGCTGCTGTATTCTTAGCAGTCACAGCGGCAGCTCTCCAGCGACCGACATTTCCCCATGGGTCGCTGGAGCTCCCGGGGAGGGTCAAGGAGGACCCGTCCACGTCGCTAGAGCTCCCAGGGAGGGTCAGGGAGGACCCGTCCCCGTCGCTAGAGCTCCCAGGGAGGGTCAGGGAGGACCCGTCCCCGTCGCTAGAGCTCCCAGGGAGGGTCAGGGAGGACCCGTCCCCATCGCTAGAGCTCCCAGGGAGGGTCAAGGAGGACCCGTCCCCGTCGCTGGAGCCTCTTCACCGCCGACCGCTGTCGGTCGAGTCTCCAGACTCTTCTCAGCCGGCGTCCGAGCCTCCAGATTCTTCGTCTCAGCCGGCGTCCGAGCCTCCAGATTCTTCGTCTCAGCCGGCGTCCGAGCCTCCAGATTCTTCGTCTCAGCCGGCGTCCGAGCCTCCAGATTCTTCGTCTCAGCCGGCGTACGAGCCTCCAGATTCTTCGTCTCAGCCGGCGTCCGAGCCTCCAGATTCTTCGTCTCAGCCGGCGTCCGAGCCTCCAGACTCTCTTCGTCTCGGCCGACCTCTACCGGCCAGGCATCTTCGTCGCCGCCGACCAGCCAAGCTCCTCAGCCACTGCCTGACCCTCAGAAGAGGACCTAAGGGCTGTCCGCCTGATCTCCAGGTCCTCAAGGGAGGATCACCAGGCTGTCCTCCGTCCAGCCAGAGGACGCCATCCGGGCCTTTAAAGGGGGGGGTCCTGTCACGCTCCCCTATTCACTCCTCCTCATTGTCCTCACCTGTGTCTCCCAAATCATTCACACCTGATCCTACTCACCTCCTGTGTTTAAAACCCATCACTCCTCTCCACTCAGTGCCGGATCATTAGCGTTGTTGTGTCCCATGGTGTGTCGTCTTCCTGCCTCTCCGTTCCTGCCCGATGTCCAGTGTCTCCGTTCCTGCCGTCTTCACCACCACCATCATCATCACCTCCTCCACCTTTAAATAAACATCCTGCACTTCCTCAGTGTCTGCGTTTGGGTCCATACTCCACACACACCCCTGACAGAAGCATGGGGGTGGTAACATTATGCTTTGGGGCTAGTTTTCTGCAAAAGGGACAGGGCGACTGATCTGTATTAAGGAAAGGATGAATGGGGCCATGTAAAATGATGTGAAGATGAAACGTGGCTGGATCTTCCAGCATGAAAATGATCCCAAACATCACCTGGGCAACAAAGGAGTGGCTACGTAAAAAGCATTTCAGACAAATCTGAGTGTGTGTCTTTACCAGAGGAAACACTGGACAGTTTTGTCCTGGTAGAAACTGAATTTCTTGATAAAGTTTTCTCTGTTTAGGATCCGATTCCTACTTCATTTTTTAAAGCATTTTATGGATCTTTTAGAGGTGAGATTTTAACCATGATGAATTCCTCCCTTCAGACGGGGGTTTTTCCTGCTGCCTTTAAAGGGGCGGTAGTGAGGCCCCTGTTGAAGAAGAGCAACTTAGATTTAAATGATTTTAACAATTTTCGATCGGTATCTAACTTAGCATTTTAAGCAACATTTTAGAAAATATTGTTTTAATTCAACTTAATGATTTTTTTAAACGTTCATAATGTCCTAGAGAAATTTCAGTCTGGTTTTAGGGTGAACCACAGCACAGAGACGGCCCTTTTGAAGATTTTTAATGATTTTAGAGTAAACTAAGATGCCCAGAGGGTGACAGTGTTGGTTCTACTGGATCTAATGCTGCCTTTGATACAGTAGACCACACTATTCTTTTAACCCGTTTAAAACAGACTGGCCTCTCTGGTGCTGTTCACAAATGGTTTTCATCCCATCTCTCAGACAGGACTTTTATGGTAAGTTTAGATACCTGCTCCTCTAAGGTCCATTAGATTACATGTGGTGTGCTCCAGGGTTCAATTTTAGGCCCAGTGATTTTTAACCTTTATATGCTCCTCTTGGCAGCGTCATCAGAAGACAGGGAGTTAACTTTCACAGTTATGCTGATGATACACAGCTGTACATCTCCATGTCTCCTGATGACACACGGCCAATGGATGCACTTTTTAACTCCATTTTAGACATTAAATCCTGGATGGGAGAAAACTTTCTCCAACTCAACCAGGACAAAACTGAAGTTTTAGTCATCGGTCCTGAGGCTCAGAGAGAGAAACTTTTACCAAAACTACAATCACTGTCTTTTAATCCTTCTTTACAAGTGAAGAACCTGGGCGTGATTTCAGATTCTAACTGACTTTTATCCCTCGCATTAAAAAAAAAAAATCACCAAAATAGGTTTTTATCACCTTTAGAACATCGCCAGAGTCCGCCCCATTCTCTCTCTGGCCAATACAGACACTGATGCATGCTTTTATCACCAGTAGAATTGATTACTGTAATGCCCTGCTTTCTGGTCTTCCCAAAAAGAGAATTTCAGGTTTACAACTCCTACAAAATTCAGCAGCACGTGTCCTGACGAAGACCAGGAAACGGGAGATACATACACCTGTCTTAAAATCATTGCATTGGCTCTCCGTACGTTCTAGGATGGATTTTAAGTGTCTTTTAATGTTTTTCTTAATATGTCTTAATGCTCTTGGGCCTTCTTATCTTTCAGAACTGCTTTTACCATATGAACCTTGGCGGTCTCTGGGCTCCTCTGGCAGCACTCTCCTTGTCATCCCTAAAGTCAGGACGCACACTCATGGCGAGGCGTCCTTTAAGTATTATGGCCCTCACCTCTGGAACAGGCTGCCGGAGAACCTCAGGCCGGCAGAGAACATTCATGTTTTTAAGAGCAGGCTCAAGACTCACCTTTATAGCCTAGCTTTGAACTGATTATTATTTATTATAGTCTGTTAAATTGCTCTGCATGTTTTACTTGCTTATATCTTATCCGTGTTTCACTACTTAGTCTTATATTTATCCACTGTTTATTTTTATACTGTAACTTATTTTAATCTTCCTTCCAGTGTTTCCTCTGTGGGAGCCCTCTGCCTCAGAGCGGTGGCCGGCTGTAGCTCCCTGGGTGCTCTCCAGGTAGCGCTTGGGTGGAGATGGGGGTCTCTGCCTTGCCTCCTCTGGGCGCCCTGTGTCAGTGCCTTGGCTGCTGCTGTTGATGTGCTGCTGCCGGTGCAGATGGTTCCTCTGAAGGCGTTTCCTTACCGTACCTGGCTCATCTGTACTCAGTCCAATGTCCTTTTTAATGTTAAACATGAATTTGTGTGCACATGGGGGTTGGGTTGGGGGGAGGGCGGTATAAATGTGATCATGCTTTAAAATCTGTCAGGGAGGGATGGGAATGTGGTTTATGTGGGCTCATTTTAATCTGTAAAACAATTTGAGTTGCAATCTTTGTATGAAAAGCGCATCATAAATAAAGTCGGATTGATTGATCGTTTTAGGTGGGACAACTTGCACAATAGGTGGCTGCCAAATACTTTTTTGCCCCACTGTACCAGAGCAGTAGGGCTGACATTTTGAGGTGTGTTATATGTAGGCTCACCTGTAAAGTGCAGTTCATCATGCGAACAATGTAGTCAAACTGCTGGTCATCCAGCACAGCTCGGTTCTGGAGAACGTGTTGATTTAGCTCCTGGGTCAAACAGATCCGTGCTGTACGACCCTTTAATGCTCGCAGCACAGCTGGCATCAGCTGAACAGTGCAGAAAAACAAGAACAGTCAGTCTACAAAACAAACTAATAGGGTTGGAGTCACTTTGAACATTTTTACACTTCCCACCTCCATGATCTGCTGTGTAGTAGTGTAAGTTGGTATGTAAATATGGTTGTTGTGTCTCTTTGTTATTATTTTCACCTGACAAGGTACTACAGATATGAATTAGCTTAGAGCTAGAATCTGGAACACATCAGGACTTTTATAACTGAGCTCTACCATATCCCTTGTAGTTGTTAATTAGGTAAATGAATTAAGTAATTTCTATTAATTTTAGTGAATATGATTTATAGTAAATTAAGAAACAAAACTCTGTTTCTCATAACTTTTGAATATTTCATGAGACAATTAAAGAATAAATTTAAACAGAAATGTTAATAAAATCATGGGAAAAACCCTTGGCGGAAGAGAAAAAGGTCTAGGGTTTAGACTGTGATGAAATAAAAATTTCCATTGATGCAAGTATTAAAGGAACAGGGGGCAGGATTTGTAAATAACATAAACCTCCATGTCCAGTTTTTTAATGCTGTTGGGTGATGAAGCGTTATAAACCAAAAAGAATGAGCCCACCCACGTATTGCTCCATTTTCTTAAACTGTCTGTGTGCTGCAAAATCTGCTGCAGTTCGGGGCCCGAATTTCCCGCGCTGTCCTACGGATGTGACGTCAATTGACACAGCTTGCGCGTTCTCGACAGCTTTAAAAGAGGAAATCGTCGCAGACCTCCATTGATTTAATTGTGAGAATGGATTCTTCTCTTCTGCAACTGGGAAACAACCAAGGACGACTCACAGCCCACTTAAAAGTGGCACTAAGAAAAAGAAGTATGTCACTGTGAAGAGGTATGTTTTTTTGTGAAGCGTTTGTACGCGCTCCCGTGCGGCTGGCTGCAGTTACTTGCAGTGCCGGTCGCGTCGCTCGTGAGTTTTGGTTTCTTCATTCTGCCCCCAGCTCCTTTAAATGCATATACTGTGCAGTTCAAGAAAATACTTTTCAGTTGACTCATATATTTCTATATAAGAAAAATATGTTTTTAGTTGGTCTTATGAATACTCAAGCTTTTTTTGAGAAGCTGTTTTATTGAGTTATATAAGCTCTATGGTCTGTACAAAACTTGCTAATGAAATTGTTTGCACAAAATCACTCTCACATAAACGGATCTCCCCAGTCCCTTACAGAATGAGCTTTTAAGAGGGCTGTCACTTTGATGCACATTAGCGGTTGCAGACCACGCCCACCCATCTTGTTACCAGGCTGCAGGTTTGCTACAAATGAAAATGGCATGGAATTGGAATGGGTGGGCAAAGTTTGACAGATTCCAGATAGCAAAAATACAAAATACAAAATGGATGGATGATTTTTATTCATTTATGGAGTGTTTATAGAGGCAGCAGAATCCCACATTAAACAGGTTTCTAGGATTTCCTCACTTCACCTCTGGAATATTGCTAGATTTAGAAACATCCTGTCCAGGAGTGATGCTGAGAAACTAGTCACATTTGTTATCTCAAGGCTGGACTACTGTAATTCTTTACTATCAGGAAGTCCACAAAATATAATTAAAATCCTTCAGTTGATCCAAAATGCTGCAGCAAAAGTTCTGATGAGAAATCACATTTCTCCTGTTTTAGCTTCCCGTCATTGGCTCCCTGTTAAATCCAGAATAGAATTTTAGATCCTTCTTCTTCCATATAAGCCCTTAATAATCAGCTCCATCATACATCAGAGATTGGATTGGTCCATATGTTCCCAACAGAGCACTACGCTCTCAGACTGCAGGTTTACTTGTAGTTCCTAGGATTTCTAAAAGTAGAATGGGAGGCAGATCTTTTAGTTATCAGGCTCCTCTCCTGTGGAACCAGCTCCCAGCTTTTGTCCGTGAGGCAGACACTCTGTTTACTTTTAAGGCCAGGCTTAAAACTTTCCTTTTTGACAAAGCTTATAGTTAGAGTGGCTAAGGTCATCCTGAGCTATCTCTGTAGTTATGCTGCTATAGGCTTAGACTGCTGGAGGACAGACTTACCAATTTTCTTCACTCTGTTACTTTTCTCTTCTACGACTCTCCAGTTGTATTATTTGCTGTTATTTTGACTGTTAACTTTGTGTTCTCTCAGTGTTTTTCTCTCCATAGAAGCTACACCTGGTCTGGTATCCTGCTTGGCTGCAATGCCCTGTTGGACGGGGGGCATCGACTGGGATGATGCTCCCAGTAACTGAACATCCACTGTGTCCTGTTATCAGCTTTTTACATTCTTTAATATAGAAAGTTCTCTTATATCAGTTCTTTTGTTCTTTCTGTGTCTCTGCTCTGTCTTCTCAAACCTCCAGACGGTCGTGGCAGATGGCCGCTCTTACTGAGCCAGGTTCTGGTTCTGCTGGAGGTTTCTTCCTGTTAAAGGAGAGTTTTTCCTCTCCACTGTCACTACATGCTTGCTCAGTATGAGGGATTGCTGTGGTTGGAGTCTGCATAAATCAGGCACAACCTCAAGTCAATGACTCGATGCAATCTGCTGGTATTCCTTAATTAGAAAACTTTTAAACTGATTGGAATGGTTGTATGATTGTATTGAAATGACTTTTCTTGTAAAGTGCCTTAAGATGACATCTTTTGTGAATCGGCGCTATATAAATAAACTGAATTAAATTAATTCGCGGAAGTACACAACTCTGTGTGGAATTATTGATATAATTCAAATTTGTTTCAGAGAAACATGATTTTCTTTTTCTGTTTGCAAAGATTAAATTTGTTTACCTTTTTAGCCTCCAGCATCTTATTGTCAAAGATGTATGTGATGCAGTTCCTGACCACCTCCAGCCTGCGAGCGCTGTTAGCCATCACGTTACCGTTCCTGTCAACAATGTCTCCTGTGGGAAAATATCAGTAATTCATCATCTTGATAAACTCAGCTCTACTGAGTATCTGCTGTGAGACTCTGGACACATGAAGTTGGAGATGCAAAAAGATACATACACTTGTGTTTTTAGATTGTTAGCACAAGCCTATATTCCTGTACCAAAATGCAGATCTGTAAGTCCTGAAGGGTGACTTAAATTTGTGCATTACAATTTGGTCCTTGTTTCTATTTTAGTCCCAAGGAATAGAGGGGGGACAATATGACGTTCAGCTCACCCAGCGGAGGCCCAGACGGCACCATGCTCTTGACTTCTGCTTTGACAACAGGCAGTGCGCTCTTGAGCTTGGCAACAGCATGATCGATGAAGAGTTGTACTGCAACATCGTCCAGAACAGGAAATGGATTCCGACTATGGTCTGTGTTCTGGCTGTTTTCTGATGGTCTCTGGACTTTGTGCATTGCAACTGCAGGGTAGGGATTCTCCTGAAGGGACAAATAAAAGAGGAGAGGGAAATGAGAGCAAATGAACTGACTGAAAACCCCCTGAATACAGCAGATGATGGATGAATAGAATGTGAAGGAATTATTGGAGATTATACATTTTTAAAAAGTTGCTCTGCCAGTTCTTTGACATGATTCATGACTTTGTGTGGGCAGGTCTCCTCTTGTCGTATTCGCTCCACCTGGTTGGCAACAAGCTGAGGAAAGAAAAGAACAAAATAGTCAAACATCTGTATTGTATCAAACTGTATAACTAAGAAACCTACACAAAGCAAAACAATGTAACCACATGCACAAAATGGAGCAGAGTCCAACACTTTTTTAATGAGCAGGTGAATTAACTATACACCTGATATATACATGCATGCAAATTAGAGAATCAGCAGGAAATGTATTTATAGTATGAATTCAGCTTAAAAAACAAAACTCCTACAACTGAATAGAAAATTTCACCGCTCTATGTAGATATTGACATGATCTAAGGGGAAGGATTAAGAATTTAAACTGAGAAGTAAACTATCCTAAATTATTATTGGTGTTTCCTAATATTGCATAATTTAGCAGAGTGCATGTCAGTATATTAAAGTATTTAATCAAATGTATCTGGAAGCACAGCAAAGAATTAAGAATCAGTCTAATATTTCATAGCCTATTGGTTCTAAAGAGTATTGCTCTTTAGGATTTTGGTTTTGTGTTTTCCTTAGCTTTATAGGATTCCTAGTTCCAAACATTTGCCTTTCGTTTGAATTCATTTTCAGCTCTTAGTAGTAGCCTGTAGTTATGGTTTTCTGTATATCTTAGTACTTGTAAACATGTCACGAGTAGCATGAGTATGGACAATATTCTGATTTTTAGAGAAACGAAAATTTGCTAGTTATGGAAACTAACCAAAATGCGTCACAATATCCCTGTGGTTGTGACATTAGTTAAGTTTCTCTTTTTGAATTTAATTACCAACATACACTGATATTTGAAGGGATTCTTCTCGTTTTAAAGAAATTACTATCAGCCAATTGTATGAGTCTATGTTTAGCTGAAAAGAAAAGTCATATTTGAGCAGAAAGACTCACATCATCAAAGAGATCAGTAGCTCTGTAAGGAGGACCCCTCTCTGATACAAAGCCTGCAAACGCCATCCCGTCCAACACCTTCATGAGGAAGTCGTCCTCCGTCAGGGATCTCTGACCCAGGAAGGCCGCCTGTGCCAATAAAGGGTAAATGGATTGAACTTATAAAGTGCTTTTCAACTTTTAAAGACCTGTCACTGAAGCCATATTCACTCATTCACACTCACATTTTTTCCTTAAAAACTATGCATTTATGTACCTTATGGAAGCGGATTACAGGTTCTGGGTGAATTCGGATGATATGTAAACACCAGCGATAGCCTTGGAAAAGCCGAGCAAAGAGCCACAGGAAGACACCGCGGATTTCCTTATCCTGAAACACAACCACAAATTCAGTTCACTTTGTTTACACAATTCTTTCAAGGGACTTTACAAACAAATTAATACAATGTCTAATTATAAATATATAGTAGTAGTAAATTAGTCCGTTCAATCCAATCATACAGACAGATCTAAAGTAAATTACACTTATTCCAATTTGATTCTAGTTAAAAGTCAAGTTCAAATTATATGGTTTATTATATAATTATATGGTTCTGATCTACCCCAGGAAACTAATCTTGCAGCAATCACTATTCCAACATGAGCCTGATGTCGAACTGATCCAGTTCAGCAGAAACAAAAATCTAGAACTCTGCAATGTTTCTAAAAGAAAGGGTGTATAAAACAACTAAAAGTTGTATTTGTTAGATCAAATCGATATTTTAAATTGAGATCAATACAAACAGAGTCAGCCAGCAAGGCCTAGTTCACACGGCAAGATTTTTAGGCCTATTTTGCCTCGATTCTACCCTTCCGTCAAGCTCTAATTATCCGGATGGATCTTAAAATGATACCAACAGATGTTTCTGCCATGTGTGGTGTTGTTCAGCGCTCTGGTCTGCTCAGATGGACGTAGGGACCGGTCAGATCGCAAATTGGGGATACTTAACATGATGGATTGTCTTGGCCAGATATCCCAGGGTGTGTGGTGTGTTGAGAGGACAAACGAGCATACAGCCTGTTGAATGTGACATGTAGTCAATCAGAAAGCGAGGTGACAGGCCGGGATATTGCGCCGCTCAAGGTGGCAGCATGTTGGAGTAGCTCTGTTACTTTGGTTCATATATTTTTCTTTTTTTAAACTTTTATTCTTCCATTTCTGGTAGAAACATTGTTTTTGTGGACAACTGTTCTCTCTGGTTTTGAATGCTGTGCAGCTGGAAGGATTTTTGCTGATACTTTTTATTTTTAGACATTTGTTATGATGCATAACCATGGCAACAAGGTGGTTTACAACTGGCAGCAGCTGATTAACATCACAAAAGCTCAAATAAGACCTCAACTTCAGCCACAAAACCCTGATGAGTTAAAAAGAAGACGCCATAGATCCAGAGCATCCTCTACATCAGACTGTCATACAACTACAGAGCGTCTTCAGTCAGAGGCTTCTTCAGATCTGCAGAGCACTACAAGAGATCCTCCCTACCCACAGCCATCAGCATCTACAACAAATCTTTGAAGGAACTTGCATAATGAGTTACAACAACATTTAATTTCCCTTTGGGATTAATAAAGTAATTTTGAACTTTTGAATTGAATTGAATAAGTCTTGGAAGCGTCTATTATTATTATTTCCAAGTGTCGGCTCACTTGACCAGTCCACAAGTGCATAGAAACATAGATCAGTCAGAGCAAAGTGTGTAACGACGTTTTCCCAACAAAAGAAACAAAAACAAACAATAATTCACCTCCATATCTTTGTTATGCAAGTATCGCCCCTGCTCCCGCTGTCCACTCCTTAATCCAAAACCAAGATTTCTTGTTTTCTCTATTAACTAGTCCACAAACTATTGCCAATGCCTCATCCTCTGCATCCATATTTATTTACTCCTTTGACTTTAGTCACGTTTTATATCATGAGGTTTTGTGAGACTTCCTGTGTGAGCTTGGAATGTTTGAGAGTAAAATCGGTTCGTGTGTGCTGTCTCGTCATTACCGTGTGGCACCACACCACAAACCAAAACAGGAATATCCATGATTTTTTGTTGTTTTTTTAATCGTTGTGTGGGCGGTCTGAATCTCTACAATTTTAAAATCCTTCCCTATGAACCAGGTCTCACATGCATCTCTGTGCATGTTTTTTTCCCACTCCCTCACTTTCTTGGCTGTGCAGGTGAGTCCAGCTGCGCCCAATTCAGCTAATCAGCAGGTGAGGCAGAGTATTTTAGCTGAGGCAGACCTTCAGAGCTCGTCATATCTGGCTCAGACACAGGCATGGCTGTTTGGTGCAAAACTCTGTAGGTTTTGACCTGAAAAGACACCTTCTGCCTGATAGATTGGGTGTTTACTCCTCTAAAGGAAAGTAATTGCTGCTAGCTGTATAATTTTTTTCTTGATCAATAAATTCCACTATTTTTCGCTACATCCTGCCAACTGCCTCTTCATTCATCCCAGGAATATCATCTATTGTTACATGTATTATATAACTATGTATATCCACATCTAACAGTTTTTCTTACCTGAATCTTGAGTGCAGAAGGCTGCATGGACTGTGGGGGAAACGCCTGATCTGCAAATTCCAGCTCTGGGTCCAAAACCTGCAACAATTTCACAAAGCTGTCATAAGAATCAGAATCAGAAAGGGTTTTATTGCCAAATGTTGGGTAGGTTTACAACATTAGGAAATTGCTGCGGCACTTTGTTTGTTCTTGTATGTTTGCACAGACACTTAAATAAAAATATAATATGCTAAACAGATTGATATATACATGAGTGCAGGTAACGATCGGTGCAAATCAGACAGGTGCAAAAAAACCACAATATGGGTCATGTAACTGAGTGGGTGGTGGGAACAGTCTTAGGGTTATTGTTCATGAGTCCAACAGCAGAGGGGAAGAAATTGTCCTTATGGCGAGAGGTTCTGGTCCGGAAAACAGAATCTCTAAAAGCATTTCTTCCCATGTGGCATGAAGCTAGAAAACAAAGTGGAAGGGGAGAAAAACCCATTCCAAAACACAAAATAACACGCACAACGCTGTAATCTTACCATCACCTGAAGAACACTCCTAGGATTAAAGGACTGATGTCACAACAGGACCTAGAAAAACTCATCCATGCGTTTATCTTTAGTCTGATCACAGCAACAGTGTCCTCACAGGTCTGCCTAAAAAGTCAATCAGACAGCTGCAGCTGATCCAGAACGCTGCTGCTCGTGTTCCTCACTAGAACCAGGAAAGTAGAGCACATCACCCCAGTTCTAAAGTCCTTCCACTGGCTCCCTGTAGCTCAGAGAATAGACTTCTAAATACTTTTACTAGTTTATAAATCATTACATGACTTAGGACCAAAGTATATTGAAGATCTACTGTTACCATACCAACTCACCAGACCACTCAGGTCCTCCAATTCCAGTCTACTCAACATCCCTAGAATTAGAACCAAACATGGAGAAGCAGCTTTTAGTTTCTATGCTCCCCTTATCTGGAGCAAACCTCCAGGCGATTGAATGCATGCTGAAAAACTGAGTTCCTTTAAAACAAGGCTAAAAACCATCTGTTTAGAGCTGCCTTTGATTAACTATTAATAATAACTGGAATGTCATAACAGTTGTATGTTTTAATATTTTTTATGTTTCTGATGTGTTTTCCAGTTTTTACTGTTGTTTTATTGCTGCTTTTTATTTTATCCCCCAATCATTCAAAGCACCTTCAATTGCCTTGTTGCTGAAAGAGTGCTACACAAATACATTTGTCTTGCCTTGAGAAAGGGTCAAATTCAATTTCAATTCAATTCAGTTTATTTATATACCGCCAATTCACAACAGATGTCATCTCAAGGCACTTAACAAGAAGTAATTTCTATACATTTATACAAACATTCCAATCAGTTAAAAAGTTTCCTATTTAAGGAATCCCAGCAGATTGCGTCAGTCATTGGCGTGAGGTTGGGCCCCGTTGATGTAGACTTTCCAACCACAGCAATCCTTCAGCAATCCCTCATACTGAGCAAGCATGTAGGGACGGTGGAGAGGAAAAACTCCCCTTTAACAGGAAGAAACCTCCAGCAGAACCAGGCTCAGTAGGAGCGGCCATCTGCCACGACCGTCTGGGGGTTTGAGAAGATAGAGCAGAGACACAGAAGGAACAGAAGATCTGATATAAGAGAACTTTCTATGTTACAGAAAGTAAAAAGTTGATAACAGGACACAGTGGATGTTCAGTTACTGGGAGCATCATCCCAGTCGATGCCCCCCGTCCAACAGGGCATTGTAGCTAAGCAGGATACCAGACCAGGTATATCTTCTATGGAGAGAAAAACACTGAGAGAAAACAAAGTTAACAGTCGAAATAACAGAATGTACTGTAATACAACTGGTGAGTAGTAGGAGAAAAGGAAGTAGCAGAGTGAAGAAAAGTGGTATCGAGCAGTCTAAGCCTAAAGCAGCATAACTACAGAGCTAGCTCAGGATGACCTTAGCCACTCTAACTATAAGCTTTATCAAAAAGGAAAGTTTTAAGCCTGGCCTTAAAAGTAAACAGAGTGTCTGCCTCACGGACTAAAGCTGGGAGCTGGTTCCACAGGAGAGGAGCCTGATTCAACTGAAAATGTCTAAAAGCTATGAATAGATTTGCAAGACACCATTTTATAGTAAAACAGGGCATTCCCTTTAGACTGAAGAAGTTGAGCGATGCAGCTTTTTTATTGTTGATACAAATATTTTAAAGTCAGGAAGACCGACTGCTGGTATTTAAGGCTCCTACTGTTCATTTTATTTTGCTTATAAGATGTATTGTCACTTATTTTTTTCGACCAGTGATCGGTGTTTTGGTTTTTACTTACATAGGAAACCTGTTGAGTATCAGGCTAAAGCAGTAGCTAGTTTTTCCTTTTCTAATTCTCAGTGGAACGTATCAAAACAGTGGCAGCAGCGCTAAATTCCCCAAAATCCGTGCCAAAGTAAAAAAATTAAAAGCAGACATCTATCGGTTAACCTCTGTGCTTACTTACAGGCAGGTTGATTTTACAACTTTGTTGACACATTGCTTCAGTTCTCATGAAGAATGATTCAGTTAAAGCAATTGTCTAATATATCAGATAACAGCATGCGGATAGGAATGTGTGTTTCCTTATTACTTTTTTGATAAAATACTCATCCTAACCAATAATCCAACGTCTCAGTTGTGATATTGTATCAATGCAGAATACTATTAAATTATTTTTGAAATATTTGTTTGTTTTTGTGTTTATTGCAGAAGGAAACCAGCAAATCTATTTGCAATTTGTAACGGGGTAAATGTGAACATACTAAAAGCCTTATATAACACAACTCATTTAACTTGGGCCCAGTGACCCAGGTCACCTCCTAGATGCCGGACATATTTTGCCTTAAAATGAGTCCAAATAGAAATATTTTGTTGGGAAACTCACTACTTGTGTTTTTTCCTCTCTGTGTTTTTTGGCCTAAAACCCAGTAACCGTTGTGCTACTTTTCTGCATCAGAGTCAGTGAGAAACCACTGTGTTGGACATTTGTCATTAGCCAACAGGGTTTGAGGACCAAACAATGACATGAGAACTAGAATCAGATCAGGAGCTTGTGCTGCAGTACATAGATTATTTAAATGGCATTGCTAGGAGGAATTATCTGTATTTCTGATGTAGATTCAGTTGATTGTTGAGCACCAACCTTAAATTAGGAATTAAGGCACATTTTCCTTTCAAGGACTTGAGTCATTTGACTTGCGTTTTATAAGACTTCGGACACACTCCTGAATGTAATCAGTCAGATTTTATATACATTTCTGAACCCAGAAATGATAATAGTAAACAAATTGGACAAACGTTGCCGTTTTCTTCCCGCTGCACCACCAAAAGATGAGTTGGCCCTGAACAAGACCGAGAAGCTACACACACCCTGTTTACACATACACTGAGTTGAGCTCCTTCATGTGGGCTCTGCCCAACACACATGGCTGTTGTGTATAGAGTATGTCTATTCATTTTCTCATCATCCCCCATGTCCAGATCATGATCTGTTCCTCTTTGATGCTTTCTTTAAAGCTTTTTTGTACCTAAAAACTTTAGGTTACTTGTGTAACCCCGGTTCTCTGAGTAGCATGAGTGAGTGTCTCACTATGGGGAACGCCCAAGGTGTGACCTCATCAGAAGCCCCCATTACACTCTGCCAACCAGGATTGGCTGGAGACGAGTCTGTCAGTGCAGAGGGGGCCAGGCCCCTCCCTCTAGCAGCATATATAGGGCCAGCCCTGCACTGATAATTTATCCATAAACGCCCACCTGTTCCTCGTTATGATTAAGCAAGGAGGGTGGCTTGGAGAGACACTCACTCATGCTACTCAGAGAAACGGGGTTACCCAAGTAACCTAAATTTCTCTTTCATAGCATTGGACTATGGGAAAATCCTGACTACCGGATTGCGATGCAGCCTTATGTCCAGCCATCACAGAGCATGTTACTCCTGGCTGACTGATGTGACAGCCACCACCCTGAGTACTGAATGAGCTAGGGGCGGAGCCGTAACATCAAGACTATAGAACCTAGCAAACATGCGGGGAGAGGCCCAGCTTGCTGTTGCACATATCTCCTCCATAGACACTCCTCTAGAAAGAGCCCATGATGCAGAGAGACCTCATGTAGAATAGGGGCTGCAGTCTCTTATGCCAGATCAATTGCACCCACAATCCAGTGAGAAAGTCTTTGCTTTGAAACAGGATTCTCCAAATTATTTGAGGCCCAGGAAACAAAAAGTGGATCACTTTTTCTTAAATCCCTCACCAAGCGAAAAATATCAAAACAGAAAATTTATTTTTCTTACAATGAGCAAAAAACTCACCTATGATTAGTAGAGAAAGATGGATATTTTTTTAATATTTTATATTTACAAGTCAAATAAAAGGCATCAGTCTAAAATTTAGCAGTATGAAAACTTATAACAAAAAACTCACATCAGTCAACCTCTAATCCAGAGACTGATTATTCTAATCACAAGCTTGTGTGCAAAGTACATGCAGATTTTAAATTTTTGAGAAATTCTGATTCTAACTGATTAGTATTTTAGGTTTTATACAACAAAAAGTCCACATTTGAACCGATGTGGGATTTGTTTATGTTGTTTTTTTTTTTACCAGAAAAATGTAACAGCTGAGCTGTTTGTGGTAAACAGGTGAAAGCATAGTCAGAGCATCAGCTGATTAGGTTATAACATTTTTCCACAAACAAAGGTGTTGTCTCCTATCCTAAACATCAGACTGCTCACAGCATCAAACACATATTTGTCATGTCTAACTTGAGAACGCAAACAAAAGCCTCTCAAACAAACAACCCAACTCCTGCCTGATTAATATTGGAGGAGATAAATATATCATAAGTATAAAGTGTTGTATAATATTATGTGTACAGGCCTTTGGTCACTGTAAACTGTGTTAAATGTACTCTAGAAATACTTATTTATTTATAAGTAAATAAAAAAGTGAAATAACAGGTGATATTCTCCTATAAGTGTTTATTGTTATTTATTGTTTATAATTATTTTAAAATATCTAAATCTCTATTGGTTAAATGTTACTCTAATAACAGCATAAGAAAACTGCCATCAGGTTCTGTTATTGAAGAAAATAAGCAGTAAGATATGGGAAGTAAACTAATTTATGCTGGCGGTATAACCGAAGAGTTGATGCAGACAGTTTACAACTATGCAATAAAACCAGGGGTCACAAGTGGGATTATATGCATCTCAAAGCTGATGCATTTCTTAAATCATTCTAAGTAATCATTTTGTCAATGAATAACA